>JAPDVR010000015.1:34046516-35296516 GCA_026230005.1 Gila orcuttii
AAAATACTGCTGTCATACTTGGATTCTTGCTGCAGGAGATTTGTGTTTAAAAGAAAGTGACTTTAATCAGCTAAAGTGCCAATATCCATTTCATCTGGAGAGCACTATCAATCTGTATCCAATACACTGGAAGAAAAACGCAGTGACCATTAGAACCATTGGGCAGCTGTTCAGAAAATGAACAGAAAGGCATAAATTAGTTTATGAAGTTATATATTTAGGGGGAAAAAGGTGACAAGTTTTCATGTTTTATTTATAATCTGCTTTTTTTTCTGGAAAGTGAGTCTGGGAAGTTTGTAGAGTGAGAACTGACTAAATCAGGAAGTTGAAACTCGAAAAGGTTGAACTTCGCACTTTACAGTTTCGTCCTGAGAGGATCCGTTCCTGCTGGTTTTGTGGACAGGCGATTAAGTTTGCGATGAGTTTAGGAATGTTTCTGCTCTGGCTGAAGGATGACGTTCCGCTGGGCTCCGGAGTGACGGAATGGTGGTCACTCCATCTGTCAGTAATTAGCTCTGAGCTATCTTCCACCAGGCGGTGACTTCCACACTTCTTTCCCTGAACCCAGCCTGCATGAGCAGGGCAACCAGATGCATCTCCCCCTCCCTCCCTCCCTCTTTCTTTCTGTTCATCCAGCCTTATGAGTTAACTCACTCGCATTACCATTGGACAGGGCTGCTGGACTAGTACATGGCAATGCAGCATTTCACTAGTTAGTAAATAAGAAAGTTTGTTGTTGTTGTTTAGTAGATACTTTTATCAGTGTATTACAGCAACAATCAGCCCTGGAACAAACTGGCTGCAACCATGAGATTAAAGCCTTAACCTTATGAATAACCTTATGAAAGCTAAATTTGTGTGAGTGTTGTGCTTTTTAGTTAATGTCTGGTAGTTTTTCAAACAAATTCTAAATTAGCTTGAAATTTAATAATAAAAACTCAATATAAAATACATCAAGCAATTTCATGTGTTCTGTGTGTATTTCTCAGGTGCACAATGGGGATTGATAATGGTTTTAAACCAACAAACTTCCAGTTATCAGACTAGATCTTTAACTACCATACCATACCACCATATTAACTTTATTGATAAAGCAATTAGCTTTATCTTTCCTTTCTTTCATATTCCAAAATCAGTCATTAAAGACGGTTGTAAAGGCCTCAGATTGCAGCCTATACTTGCGTGTTGCATTGTGGCAATTTTTTGTTGCTGTTACTCTGCATGGTGTGAGAAGATTGCCTGTGTTTCCATCAGCACGCTTATTTAAGGCTGATCTTTATTACCTGCCATTTGACATTTGTGTGGGGCCTGCAGGATAATATGTTACCAACAAAGCACTTTTCTGGTTTGTTAATATTTATTTGTTTGCGGCAGCCATGTTGAGGCTTGTTATTGTGCGATCTGCTACCAAAGCTGTCTAGTCGTCACCTGAGCGACTGCCAAGCGTCTCGGCTCGGCTTCCTCCATCCCACCCAGTAAGTGTGTGTATGTGTGTGTCAAAATCTGTGGGGAAAGAAAAGGTTTAGACGGCAGCGCAGCATTTTATTTCTCTTTACATAAATGAAATACTGTGAACACACATAGATATATCAGTAGGATCCCAACTGATTTATTATTAGTCTACAGGGAAATATCTCCCAGTCACTGCTGTCTGTGTGGAAATATATGTCTGCAAGGTAAAGCTTTTGAAATGTATATGTTTCTGTATGCATATATTAGTGTATCATAGAGCTATTGAAGAGATTCAAGGCCTGAAAGTAACTCTGGACAACTTCTTTGTTATTCTCTATGTCTCTCCATAGGTAACCTGGGCCGTGTTGACTACATCAGTGAATTTGAGTTTGATCTGTTCATCAGGCCTGACACGTGTAACCCGCGGTTTAGAGTGTGGTTTAACTTCACGGTGGAAAACGTTCGAGAGACTCAGGTGAGCCCAGACCAGCACAGAGACTCCTCACAAAAGCTTACCCATCGGATATGTTCCTATAATTTTTCAGGCTTGGATATAAATGTATCCAGATTTCAAAATTAAAACTTGCCGAGCACCATGTGCAAAAAATAGAAGAAAAAAAAAGAAAAAGGCTTAGGGACTAAAGTTAACTAGTTAAATGAACAGTTTTATCATGTTAACCCCAAATCTTTCCTTTGAGACATTTTTTGCTGTATGTACAAACATGCACTACTGGTTAAAAGTTTGGGGGCAGTATGATTTAATTTTTGTTTTTTTCTTTGAAAGAAGTATTTTTCTGCTCACTAAGACTGCAAATTGATCAAAAACAGTTCTGTGATGACAGCTGAATTTTTTGCATCATTACCAGTCACATGATCAGTCACATGATCTAACAGAATTCATTCTAATATGCTAATTTGGTGCTGTGATACTTTTTTTTTTTGTATTTTGAACGTTTTTTGTATGATGTAAAAATGTTTGCACACTTTGGTGCTTAAATATTTATATACATTTCATGGATGCTACAATTTTTTTATTCTTTCTTTCTTTCTTTCTTTCTTTCTTTCTTTCTTTCTTTCTTTCTTTCTTTCTTTCTTTCTTTCTTTCTTTCTTTCTTTCTTTCTTTCTTTCTTTCTTTCTTTCTTTCGTAATGTGAAACACATGCAAGTTTTGAATGTCATGAATGATTGAAAGATATTTGAGCCAGTGAGGTCTGCTTGTCATTATCACATTGATGATATGCCAAAAAAAATTTCAAGTGTCACCCACACGCTCCCAAAGGTAGACAATTATCAGCCAAATAAATTCATCCCTTATGCTGACGTGAATCCTCAACAGATTGGATGACTAATGCTTTAAATGACGTCTCCGGCTTTTGGAAGAATCAATATCGCAAATGAATCTTAAATCATGCAGGCTTACATGAATTTAAATCAGTTTTTCTGCAGAAGCGTAACGCTCAAGTGCCAGTTCATGCCTGTAATCAATTTACAGAGACCTTGTGGTACACACGTCAGACACACAGATTGGTTTATACACAATGTAATTTTGGATGATTGAGTCAAGTTATCTCTCAAATGAATAAACTTCTCTATTTTTTTATTTTATTATTTTGCTTTTTCACATGGTTTGAAATATCATGTGACAAATCAACAAGTGGAAGTGTCCTTCCCAAGAAACATGCACAAGTCAAATTGACAAACTTCACCTTGTTGTTGAGATTCAAGTCTGTATTGCTCTTTTTTCCCCTCCTGTCCTCTTAGCTTTTCACTGCGCAGACAGACAGTATCCACTCATGAGCTCAGGACTTTGTCATTGGTGGAGAGGAGTGGTCACATGCCACAGTGATATGTGGGAACAGAGGGCGTGTCCGCCGGACAGGCCAGCTGGCTGGGCCGGGCTGCAGTTGTTTAGTTTTGTTAACGCCGGTCGAAGTCTCATCACTGCTGTCATTTTTGTTTAATAGCTAGAGGACGGTTTACACCAAGAAAGGAGGGGCGGAAGGAGGGCACGCACGCTATCTCACTGATCTTAGATACCTACACACAAGGATTGTACATTCTGAGGACGATATAAGGAGGGATGGAGAGAGACGGGCTGTTATTAATCGGAAGTGCTTTACAAAGAAATATGAAGAGAGACAAAATATAACATGCGAGAGAGAGAAAGACTAGATGAAAATGTGGGATGCTGTTGCCATCTTCTATCAGCCCATCTCTCTGCAGTGCTGTAGTCAGCGCTAATCAAATTTTATGGGCAAGAGATGAATGGAAGCTTTAGTCCGGGAGTCTGATCGATTTTAGGGCCAGATACCACTCTGCATCCTGCGCCAACAGGATATTTGCTGCTATGGCAAAAAAGAGAAAGATCAGGAGGGGAAAGAAAACACACACACACACACAGAGACACACACACACATCGTACACACTACAGGTGGCAAAAGAGAAACATTTACACTATTAGCTTTGGATGTGCTTTGTTGATGCCGACTCCACCCTCCCCACTCTCTCCCGCTGTCACCACCTTGCCCTCTGTCTCCGTAATCTTTTCTCCATCAATCCAATTTCCGTTTAAAATGAGGACTAGTGTGAATTTAATCTACTTCAGCGGGAGGAGGTGGGGCGGTCGGTTGGTTTAGCAGAATAGAGTTTGTTTGGTAAGGGTTGTCTGTGAGAATGAACTGCATGTTGCATGTTTTGTTAATTTATTTTATTTATTTATTCATTTCATTTAGTTTTTTAAGAGAATAAGAACACAAATAAGCTGAATAACAGAATAGTTAAATCAAAGTTTACTGATCTGGGCAGCCCTGCGCTAGAGAGATATCAGGCCAGGCACAGAGAAGTTGACGAGTGTTTTATTCCTGCACACCCAACTCTCCCTTTACTAAAGAACAGGAGAATGGGAAGCTGTGAAAGTGTGTGATACTGAAGCTGAGATGACCATTTTGAAGTAAATGTAAGCTGGTGAAACAGATTTGGTCATCTCAATCAGCTTAGCGGCTTTGTGGAAATTGGCTGCAGCATTTTTATTTTTTTTTATGATGGATGGATGTCTTTTTCCCTTTCTTCTTCACCGCAAAAAACTGGTTACCTTAGAACCTGGGCTCCCTCCCTCTCGTTGAGCTGGGGTTAATTATTTTGCGATGCGATGGAGTTGGTGTGGTTTCTATTTAATCGATGACTGTAATTGTGTGTGTGTGGTGGCGTTCATGAAGCTGTTGCTTTAATGCAAATCCAAAATGTGCATTTTCCTGGGTCCTGTTTTGGGGACAAAAATGCTGTAACCGATTGAATTGTCTTTGGAGAGGATGATTGTCTTTCCTTTCCTTTCCTTTCCTTTCCTTTCCTTTCCTTTCGCTATTATAGGCAAAGGTTCCTGATCACACCTGCTCATAGATGAAAGGACCTTCTGAGTCATGCGTATGATGATCTTAATTAATGTCATTAAGTATGTGTTTTTTTTTCTCCACTCTGTATGAGAATCAAAGACTGCTATTAACTCATCAGAGTGATGGCAGCGCAGTGTAAACATTTTGACGCTTTTTATCTGCACAAAGAAAGGAAAAGACAGAGCAGAGAAGGGAGATGGGAGTAGAGATCCTGACCCATCCGTGAGTGCTGTAATGGATGAGATGCATATTGATTTTTTTTTTTCTGGAGTGGAGGGAGACTGGGTGGAGCAGGTGTGTGCTTGTATTAACAGTAGCATTAGCGTGTGTTTGTGCATCAGCATCAATGTGTTTCTATGTGAGTGTGTGAATGTGATGGTCTTGGTGTGTGTGTGTGTGTGTGTGTGTGTGTGTGTGTGTGTGTGTGTGTGTGTGTGTGTGTGTGTGTGTGTGTGTGTGTGTGTGTGTGTGTGTGTGTGTGTGTGAGAGTGAGAGATTTGCGGGAATGGGCGTGTGCTGTGTGATCTTGGCTGTGTGTTCTGGGAAGGCTGCTGGAGGATGTGCTGTGTAATATCAGCTCTTTGGCACAGCCTGGGCTCTGCATCTGACTCTGTAAACCTGCATAATGGACTCTTATCACACACACACACACACACACACACACACACACACACACACACACACACACACACACACACACACACACACACACACACACACACACACACAAAACTCTGTGTTTGTACAGGGACATTTAACCCTTCTGGTGTCCTTCAGACTGGACTGAGGGACATGGTGGGAGGGGTAATGAATGTATGCAGCTCTGTCTCTAGAGGACCAGAGCTAGATCTGTATGTCCAAGGGTGTTGCCATTCGTGTATCCTTGTGTATGTGGACATGTGTATCTGATATTGAGGTGTAGGATTAGAGGGCAACCGATGCAGTGTTGCATCTAGGGTTGGTGGAATGACCAAAATGTAAACGTGCTTATTTTGGATCACGGTAACTGTATACACTTAAATTATTTCAGCTTGAATAAACCAAATATATTTAGTTGTCCTTTTATATTGAATATTGTCATAATATTAATCATAATATTGAATTACTTCTTTATACAATTATATATATATATATATATATATATATATATATATATATATATATATATATATTATACATGCATACATAAGTGTGTGTATGTATGTATGTATGTATTTGTATATATGTTTTTATATTTACTTTATGCAACATGTTGAATGCTAAGATTATTAAAATTTTGATTTTTGTTGCTTTAACATTTAGCCATTTCTATTTGAACATTACTGGATATGATATACTACTGTAGCTAGATTTATCATTACGAGATTGGTACAATGACAGGAAAATAGAAAATAAAGATAAATATTCTAATTTACATTTTAATTGAGATTATGTTTGCATCTTCCAAACGATAAAACCCACTCACTAAGAAAATAAATAAATATGTTGCCTGCTGTCTTTAACACGTCATACCACTATAAAGACAGCAAAAGAACAAACCAAAAAATAAAAATGTTTCAACTCGCGTTGGTTCTGTTCACTTTCCTCTAGAGTCTTTGTGTGTATTGTCTGGTATTTTTTCCAGTCTGTGTAAAACTGCTTTTAAGTAATTTCCCTGTCATCCCCCTGCCCACCGATTTTGAGGTGTCTCCAGGGGGCTGGAAGGAGAGAACAGATGTCTGGCATGTGGCAGGGGTCCTGGTCAACCCTTGGTGAATTGTTTGAGGATTACATTTGTAATTTAGGTAAAGTAGTCCAACCAGCAAGACATTGTCCTCCTATATTCTCATGCAGGTTAACAATCTCATGCTGGAGTCTTCATAAACATCATCTTAAAATGTCATCTGTCATATTAGAAATAAACAGCCTTTCTTAATTCATCAGCTCTGATTTTACTTGCAGATGTTGTTTGTTTTTATTTTTATGTTATTAATTAGGGTTGTCAACTTAACATGTTGATTTAGTGGGATTAATTGTTTAATATAACTTGTTAAAAATTAGCTCAATTAATCATGCCCCTGACCCCTTTGTAAATGCCATTATAAGAATTGTTTTCTACCATTGCAGCAATTCAAGCTTTAAGTACTACTAATGCAGCCAGCTGCTATACATGTTGGATAGAGTGCAACAGATTGGAACAGAACACAATGATTGTGATGCTTTTTTGAGAGTTTGAAAGGTTGAGCTCCTTTCCTTCACACAGGATGCATTCTATCTTTAATAACTGCTATAGTGGACTACACGCTATAGTGTGTGGGAATGAAGTAGAACACGAAGATCTCTTCTTATAACTTAACAAAACATTTTAAAAATGGTACAACTCAATGGCCAAATATGTAAAAAAAACAAACAAAAAAAAAAACCAACAACATTACAGAACATCCATTTGAGCGGTTACAAACTGTTGGAGATTGCTGTTTTTGATAATTATGTAAAATAAAATTCCACTTTTTTAAATATCTATTCATTGCTTAATTGACACAATATTTGAATGCCTTAGAATTATCTTCATTTGTGTCTTTTCTCAGCAAATATTGATCTAGGCCATTAATTGCAATTAAACTGGTTTCAGTTACAATTTGTAATGGATGGACATTCCTATATAATATTTTGATTGATAACAGCAGAAAGTAGAACAGCAGTTATATTCTTTCATTTAGAAAAACATTGTGATTAAGCCACAGCTTTGTTTTTGCGATCATTCCAAGCCATTGCTAATGTGGTCACACAAGCTGAGTGTTTCCTCCCAATATGGCGTGTCTATTTACAGTCTTGCTATACAAGCGGCTAATGTGGCTAATGTACTGTGATTTGGCCAGGCTGCAAGGGGATCTGCACAGGAAGCTCATTTCACAGATATATAAGCACGCTGCACAGAGCGGCTCCAGCAGCACCTCGGCACCGCGGCGATCATCCGGATGGCGGGTGCATCTTGCGCTCCATACGGAGCCCAATACACTCCCTCTGCGGGAAAGACGGAGACCGTGCCATGCGTGGACCCCCTGCCAACACGAAAGCTTCAGATTACATCTGCAGCATCCCTCATCCTCCTCCCCCGAAACACCAAGCAGCCAGGCAGGTGGCCCATTTATATACATTAAAAGAGCCAAACATCTCTCGCCTCGACTTCAGGGCTTTTTGATAAAGGCCACTGCTAGGAAAGGGAGGGAGCCCACGGGGCCCTTTTGAGTAGCTAAAAGGCTGAATTTGGCGGCTGGGTGCTGCTGTGTTTGGCGCGGCTAGCGGGGTGCGTTGTAAGAGAATGGCAGGGGCCATGCAGAGCGCCGCGCATCTGCACAAACGTGCGCAGCAGCGGGTCGAGGATCATCCTTTTACAGGCCATAATGAATACAGATTGCGCAGCCGGATCGAGATGCTTGGCAATCTGCTGTGCCGAAAATGAAACAACTGCTGCTCTAATCAAATAGTCTTTTCATGCCAGCATACTCTTTAAGTTGGGGCTAAATTCAATTCCAGAATTCTGGGGTTATAAATGTTGTAATTAGACCATTGTTTTTAAACAGGAGGGTTCTGCACAGGCTGGCTCTCTATCTTTCTCTTGCTTTGTACCTCCTGATCACTATCTGTGTTGTAACCCATTGTGGCCCTGATGTGCTGAATGCGAAAGCTGAGGCTATAGACTCTTTGGGGCCCTTCAGAACCCCTCGGCCCAAGTCAGATTCATTATGCTGACTAGCATTCAGGGAGTCTGCAGTTTATTAAACAAAGAGGAGCTGGTGAGCTGTGGCGTGCTGATGCTTTGTTGCAGCTTTTGTTTCTGTTTGTGCGCTTAATTCAATCAGGTCCATGCCCCCCTCTAACCATTCTGTTTGTTCTTCGCAGTTAATTACTGCCTAAATTGTTCTCTTGATGTTATATCTGTGTTTATTTACAATGGGGTGCTGTAGAGATGCCTTATGTAGGAAAGTGTACAGCTGCTATCTCCTTGCTTTAGCCCTCTATTCTCTGCCTACCAAGAAGAAACCCAGTTGACAAAGCAAATGATCACTACTGTACATTGGAGCCTTTTAAAGTTTTCCAGAAATGTTTAGATACTCATTTTTATATAACTTTTTTTCATACTTGATGATTTACATTAGTGTTTCTCAACTGCTGGGTCGCAAGTGTGCTCTGGTTGGGTTGTTGACTTTTAAAACTGTTTAAAAGTTTCACACTGTAAGCAGAGCGTAAGCAGCGCAGAAGCTCTGCGTATACAGAGCAAATTCAGACAGTATCGTCCATCGTGTCACCTTTTTCAGGTGTTCTCCGATGACCACTTTCTGTCACATGCTTTGATTTATGACGGGAAGCATACGTTGCTATGATGCGAGTCATGTGACAATGTTCCCCACCCACACATGGCTTACTACTGTATATGTGTGTGTGTGAATGTGTGTGTAGTTATGATAAAAGTAATTTCAAAGTTAATATATACCTCTAGTTTTAGTCCGTTAATTGAGGTTTGGGCAAAAAACTCCTGGCAATAATGTGTTTTTGTTATTTTGTAAATTTGTTAATTTTCTTGTTAAGTTGTGTATTTTGACCAAAAAATTTTAATTCAACGTGAGCAGTGCAGCAAAAATAGACTCTCCGCCAAAACGATCACGGCACTGCCACTTCTGCTCTTCTCCTGCTACGTGCTGCCACACTGGCTCAGCCCAGTTAACATGGGCACCAAAAAAATATGTGCTTACACTCTGCTAGTGTCTTCCAGTGTGAAACGGGCGCAAGTGTCCAAGAGACATTTAGATTCCCAAATGCACAAACTGTGATGTATATACACGTGTTACATGGGGCCATTCTGTGTCTTTTTTAAAAAGCTTGATGCTGGTCTCTATTCAATGCCATTTATATGGACAAGGACTGGGACATTTCTTGTAAAAATTATTATTTTGTGGTCTGAAAAAGAAAGAACCGCATACTGAATAAGAACAACACCAGGGTGAGTAAATTACTTAATTTTCATTTTAGAGTGAACTATGCCTTTAACAATTTTGAAATAGTTTTTTTTCTGAATGCAGAAGCAAATCCAGTTGAAAACCACTGATTTATCACACAGTTAATCGCTAATTTTTACACCCAAAGTGTTACTTTAATGACCTCTGTGTCTATCCTCAGCAGGGACGGATTAGACTTGTAAAGGCCCTGGGGCCAGTTATCTCCAAAGCCCCCCCCCCCTCCCTATTTTTTAATAAATCGTTTTTTAATAAATTTAATGCGGCTGCCAAATCTCACGCATTGTGTTGACATTCTCAGTTTTTTCACGCAATGTAGCCTAAAATCCCCACGCAAAGAGGCCACTGACACCGATAGACAAGACAAGGCAGGTTACTTTTGATATCAAAGTCTCAGCTTTCAAATTATGTGAAGTTTATTACGAAATTCAAAATCCATTTTGGATTCAAAATCCAAATTCGAAATTCATTTTGGCACTCTTTAAAGTGACGTGACAGATCGCAGTAGCTCCTCGGTTCAAGCGGCACGTGAACTGATCTAAAATTCTTCTTTAGTTAATAGTAATTAAATTAACTCGAATGAACTATGTTGTATATGTATACAGTGTACTATGTATACAGTAGCCTACAACTTGCTGAAATGTATCATGTCTCATGTAATCATTCAGTCAGTGCTTCAACCACGGAAATTGGTCAATAAAACAACTAGAGAAACAATATATCACGTAACGTAACATTTACCTCAGGAAAGCCATTTAATGACCACAGCATAGCTAGGAAAATTAACTAGGCCTATAGAGAGGAGTATTTTGCTAAATATATGTACTATAGGCTATTACATATTATAATTGGACTCATATCATTAAAAATATTATAACGCTATTATTATAAAAAACGCATTATATTTGAGTTGTTAATTTTACCCTTCAATAATAATACCAACTCCCTGTATGTTTACAGCATTAGTGAGAGATTTGTCCTTGAGAAAAATTAACATGTAGGCTATATACGGTACCTGATATTTACCATATTTTATGTAAACATTGTTACATGTTGTTACTAAACTTAATGAAATTTGGTCACCATATGTTTTGAGAATCACAATACACTTATTGAGATTGAAGTTTTTTGTTTTTTTGCAACCCCCAATATTTTAAAATCCTTTCTAATGATTTTAGGCTGCCTGCTGAACATGGGTTTGAGCTTTTATATTTCTGAACTCTCAAAGTTCAGATTAATGCATTTAACTTTAAAATTGCCCCCGAATATTTTTATATTTTATATTTATAGGGACAATAGTTCTATAAGAGGTTTTGGGGCCTTCATATTCACATAGGGCCCTACAGTAAGTTCCAGGGAGCCCTCATAGTCCAAGAGCCTTGTTTAAGAGGCCTTGTGTAGGCTATGGGACACATTTATTACAGCATTAATAAACATTTGTTTTCATTGTTATTGGGTCTTCTGAACCAAACTGGATTGCGCGGCCTTAAACCCCAGGGCCCCCCCGGGCTTCTGGTAGTCAAGGGCCCCTGGGCACTGGCCCCATAGGCCCGGTCAGTAATCCATCCCTGATCCTCAGTTAACCTGGTTGTATTTGCAGTAGATGAATGTTATCTCTCACTAGATGAGCTCATAGAAATTGCTTGTCAGAATTAGTGGCATGTGCAGACACCAGCGTCCTCGCCGCTCCAAACGAGCAGGATCTTCACGAGTGCTGCTGTCGCTCATGGGCACTGCCATCCATTAGACATCTCTCTAAACTGCTCCACGTTTATTGGTGGTTATGAAAAGGCACAAATTACAAAATGCAAACATGCTCTGCCTTTGTATGACACTCTTAATGCATTGAATGTGGATATTATGAAAGGCAGACTGAGGCCTAGAACGAGACATGCCGGAGAGCTGTCCACATTTGCATTTTCATCCCATTCAGTGGGTTCCACTTATTGCTCTAAAATTGTTTTTGAATCTCCAATTCTGTGGTTATGAGGCTGTATTGAATGCCATTTGCTCTGTATTATTTGATGTGGAGGCAGCGCAGAGAGGTGCTGTCAATCTGTGTTCATGGCTAATGTGGTTAAGTAAAGCCAATATGGTTGTTTTCAATGCGTGGTGTGGTGAACAGGGAGGTCCTGTTCTCCATTTAGCTTACTTTTTGCCTGGCAAGGTATTAATTCATTGATGCTGTGTGTAATTTGGCAGATAAATAAGTTACATGTTATTTTGGTTTGAAGCTGAATTTAGGAGCTTTATTTTGTCTGTTTCTGGGGTGGATTAAAGGCACAGTATGTAATTTTCGCCGCTAGAGGTCACATATTCAAAATAATAACAAAAGGGTATAGCTTGATGACACTTGAAGGAGCGGGGGATGACGGGAGTTACCATCTTCATCTCCACTGCAGATGGAAATCAATCTGACGGGACTCGCATGTTCATGGAGGAGGTAATAAACTTTTATAACCGTTACAATCCCACATGATTTTATTTAATTCTAATTAGCTGCAAGTGACGTAATGTTTAGCTCCAGTCTATTTAACGGATCTTCTATCGCCTTACAATCCATCGTGCTCTTTAAGATCACTAAATTCGAGGCTTCTGGTCATTCCTAGGATATCCAGATCCACCAAAGGAGGCAGAGCATTTTCACATTTAGCTCCGAGGCTCTGGAATAGCCTTCCTGATATTGTTCGTAGCTCAGACTCGCTCTCCCAGTTTAAAACTAGACTGAAGACGCATCTATTTAGCCAGGCATTCATATAAATTTTTTATCTTACAGTTACTGTAAATTCGGCCTCTAGTTCATAAACGCCAGAGGAGAACTGGCCCCCGACTGAGCCTGGGTTCTCCCAAGGTTTTTTTTCTCCATTGGGTCATCTGATGGGGTGTTAGGACACAATTAGGTCACTGGATGGAGTTTTTCGGTTCCTTGCCACTGTTGTCTTTGGCTTGCTCAGTTGGGGATATTCAAATTAATTAACCAATCATACCATTGATCAACTCTACCAAACTTGGATGTCTTTTTTCCAGTAATAAACAAACATTAAGTTGCTTTGATTGATACTGTGAAGCAGCTTTGATACAATCTGTATTGTGAAAAGCGCTATATAAATATATTTGACTTGACTTGACTTGTAATGCTAAATTACTACTCATACATGTCACTTTATTTGTTGAATTAATTGGTAAGGTAACGCAGCACAGTTTTACGTGTTCAAAACAATCATACTAAAGGTACATTTAAACGTACCGACAGCATTTGCAGAAAGGCTGACTTACTATTTATGTAAAACACATACTGTAGTTAAATACAGTGCCGTAGACTTGTTAAACAGTGGTAATCACCTATGCTCTCTGTCTAGGAAATGCCACACCGATACTGATCCTCGTTTTTTTCTCCTCTTGTCCAAAACTCTTTATCTTTGGCGCCAGAACATGCTGCAAACAATAACGAATAATCATTGTCCATAATGACTGTGAAACAACAACAGAGTGGCGTGCTAGTCTCTACAACTACCCCTTCCGCATTTTTTTATGAGACTCACTGTGTTGCTATGGTTTCTACAGCAGTAAAAGCAGAAAACCGAGGATAATGCGGACATGATGCCATTGACAGACGACGCAAATTGACAAAGCCACTAGAAGGCAAGCCTGCAACCTTTAGCCAAAAAAGCGTAGCGGCTAATGCTAACGCTGCGGTGGTACACGGAGGAAGGAGACCAGAGGTCGTTTTTTGTGAATGGATGTCAACGTAGAAGAGGCTCAACTACACTGAATAAACCGCTTTTGTGAGGAAATAGCTAATCATTTAATGAATCCACTGCCTGTACACTCATCTTCAACATGTTTTACGCTAAACAATACTTTTGTTGGGAACGATATGTAGATTTTACTATGATAAAACGGTTATTCTATAAGAGAAGGCAGAGAAGGGATGTCGCGACAGGTAGGACTCGTTTACGGCATTACCATAGTATTTAATAGTAATATTGAGTTTTTGTATAGCTAATGTAAAAAAAAAAAGAAGTAAAAAAATACAGATGTTTTCTTTCTTTGGCTTTCAGGTTTTACCAGTTATGATAAGACTTGAATTGTAATGACTATTATAACTGCATGTATGCATACGATGCTGATATTATTCATGTTAATGAATAAAGAGAAAATTTACAATTTAATTATAAATATTGTGTTATATTCTATGCTGTTTAATGAAAATTAAAAAATGAAGTGTTCTTTTTTATCGCTGCCTGTTTCGTCTTGTAATGATTTATGACTGCTGTGTGTCTAATAATGATGATGATGATGTAATGCTTTTAAATGAATGATGGTAAAAAAACACATAATTTTAATGAATTATGTATTAAATTACAATTAAGTTTTTTTTGTGTAATCTTCAATGTATTTTTATGCGCTCTGCTGTGACTAGTACTTTGCAGCTAATAGAGATATTCACACTCTTTTTTTCCCAGTAAAGCACATTTCACAAACAATATAGTCTCACTGTATGTTTACTAGCAATATAACACCAAATATAGAACATTTATTATTCGCAAGACCAACACGCTAATCCACAGGAAACTGATAAACGTAATCTGTAACTGACTGTCATAATGCAAAAATATTACATATTGTGCCTTTAATAGTTAATAATAAGTTAGCCTATTTTGAAGCAGTGCTTCTACAAAGCCATTGACTCTTTAAATTAAACATTTAGGATCCAAACAACCTTTTTTGTCAAATTCCAAAATTGCCTTCTATCTATGTAGATTTGTGGCCTATGGTCACATTTTATCACAATCGATTGTAGTGGTTGAAGATTCACACAGAGATGCATGAAATTCTAATTTTGCGCTTCACTATTGTTAGAAGATAAGCCAGCATGTGGACTGATTATAGAAGACAATGTTGTACATTGTGGTAGTACTACTCCTTATATATAGATATAGTTTGTTTTCTATTTTTTTTATATATACATATAAATTACTTATGTACCACCACACTATATAATGAATTTTTTATTAATTTATCTAAAATACATTAATATTATACACAATATATGTATTATTAAATGTTACAATAATATTATATATCAAATATATTTATATATTATATGGTGGTATATACTTGTCATAATACATTCGTGTAAATATAAATTACCGCATCTTTACATCTATATATATTATTACTCTAAACTGTTGTTCCCCATGTCTTTGCAGTGCCCTTCAGACGGAACATCCTTTGATTTCAAGTTTTACTTTATATGTCGTATGATGTCCACTTTACAGGGCACTATTCTGTGGTTGTAACATAACCATAGAAATGTGAGGTAAGATGGCTGCTCTTCATTGTGGTTGGTCCATGTCCACAGAACTCTGACTAGAACAAATTCATGAAGCAAGAAATAGGCCTGACAGTGTGTGTTCTGTCTGCCATGACTGCAGCTAGAGTGAATATGGCAGGGTAGAAGTGAAACAAAGTAGCTCTTACCCACAGTGCACTACCCACATGGCTCAGCGCTGCCCATGTTCCCTGGGGGAGATACGGCTCTCTCTGCCTCCAACAGCTTTTTAGGGCCTCATGCGTCACACCCCACCTCAAACTCCATGAATCTTTCATAACGCTGCTTTATCTGGGAAACCGAATGACCACTGATTTAAACACACTATCCATACAACTGACATAGACAGGAACACATAACACACATGAAGACCTTTGTCACTGTATGTGTGGGGACTTGCATTCCACATGGACCAACAACAATCTAGTGTTTGCTGAATACTGAATATGGCATATTAAAAATATGGCATTTACTCTGAGATTTAACTTGCTGTTTTTACCTGACAGAAATAAAAAAGCCAGTTAAATGCAACAAGTAAACATGATTTTTTTTTTTAGTATTACTTTGAAACAATCATGTTTCATGCTGCAGGAAAGAAACTTATCGTTAGATCATGGATATGTCACTTTTCTTTAAGATTCTGACCTAAAGTTCTGTTAAAGAAGAGATGAGAAGGAAATGTAGTTTTCATTCACAGCAGTTCCCTCGCCAATGGTTTTTCAGATAGAGATTACGTCTAGTCTCGGGCTAAATTACACTGTCAGTGGTGATTTTCTATTGAATAGTTTTTTTTTTTAAAGTCTGATACTAGATTTAGCCTTTTTTTCCTAGGAAACCAACCCTTTAATCTGTGAAGGAACCTGCAGCAACCTGCATTTTATTATCCATGTCCTCACAGTTGTTGAACAGTAAAATAAAGTTCCACTTTGAGGTAGATGTTTTATTCTATCTCATACACTTGGTTGTGGTCTGTAGGTATACCAAATACTGTTTGCATAGAGTAAACAGCTGGTGTTTGTCTTTAGGATGTAGAAGGTCTAGTCTCTCCAGAGAATCATCCAAATCATGATAATATTACCAAATAATTCACAGCTTGTATGAAATGGAGTCATTTTAATGTATGTCACTGCAGTTTTTATGATAATAAAGAGACTCGATAATAATCTCACCCAGGAAGGCCACGTTTACGTTGAAAGCAGGTTGAGTTCACATGTCATTAATAGCTGAAACATATGCAGCATCTTTAGTTGTGCAGATTGTATTATCGTGGTTTAAATGCACACACGATTGCCTGGCCCCTGCATTCCATAATTGCTTATGCCGCTGTTCAGTGGCTGTCATTTTCATTCAGTGTAAATTGCAGTATGCTGAGCCCACAAAGAGAGTCACAGCCAGCCCTGTTTTTCATCGCCGGGATGCAAAACAAATGATGTTTTCATCAGGGAACTAGCGGGGAATTTGATCAGCGGCGCTAGCTGCAGCTCCAGGCGGCTCATCGGCCAGATGTAACACGGTTAAGTTGTACCTGAAGGACCCTGATTAACAGCCCATAACACTTCCAGGCCCCAAATTAAAACCCAGATATCAGTAAACATGTACTGGAATATTCTGAAATACCAGAACAATCCTGGGTGGTCCATGACTTAGTCATAGAAAACTGTTCTGTGAATGTTCCTGTCTGTTGTTTACATTTCTTGTTGTGATGTGAGATAGCAGGTATCAGGTAGGGTATATCTTTCATCGTCCTTATCAATTTTGGGCTGTGCTTTCTGCAGTTGACTTTCAACTAAATCTAATTTCATGTGATTTTAGGAACAATGGATTTAGGTAATCTGGAGAATCTGCAGAAGGTTTGCATTTAAATATCAATGAGTTATTAATTTATCCCTCACAGTCAGAATGAGTAATTGAGAGAACATCCCCTGATTTAATAAAAGATTAACATTACATTAATTAAACCACTAAATGACATCAATTATGCTGCAGGTTTTTTACAGACTACTGAGTAGTTTGCGGAAGGCATCACTCCAGTTAACAGATGAATTTTAATGTACACCCTTAATGAGAAAACACCCATGTATGATATGGAACGGAACGTAAATATCAGTAATTGAAATCCTGTGGCTTAACTCAGCCTGATTAGTTATCCCATGTTAACATGTGGCAGGCTTTCCATGTTGTCAAACCGTTAGTCCCTAGAGATTGAAGCATTTAAAACCATTGAATTGAACATTGAATAAACATTTAGAGTTTGGGAGAGGAGTGCAGGAAAGAGAGAGAGAAAAAAATAGATGTGCACATGAAAGACACAGGGAAAGTTTCCTAATGTAATGAGGCATCAGGACGAGGCTTTTGCAGAATTAATCAGCGAGCAGAGAAGGTGCCATTAAAACACACAGAGAGGAGACTGAATGCTTCTCTTGTGACAAATGTGTAATTAAGAATGATTTCATACTCTCTGTATTCACACATTCATCGAGAGGAAGACAAAGAACGTTCATCTGCTCCGCAGTTTGATGAGAGCCAGTTTTTAATTACACCCCCATTACAATGACACCATTTTGCCATTTTTTGGGTGAAGTTTTAGAACCACACTCCTTTTTATAATGTTTTAAAAAGACTTTGGCTATTTTAACAGTAAGGATCTTTTTTTGTTGGCCCACAGTCAGGACAATATGTTTGCTTATGTTTCAGATGTTTGCTTATCCTTATTATTATTATTATTTCCTATATTATTATTATGTGTATATATATATATATATATATATATATATATATATATATATATATATATATATATATATATATATATATATATATATATATATATACAAAATCAGTGTATATATATATATATATATATATATATATATATACAAAATCAGTGTATATATATATATATATATATATATATATATATATATATATATATATATACAAAATCAGTGTTTAATTTTTAAGTTGACACTTGGAGAGGGGGTTAGCATTAAATTAGATTGTGAATCACAAATGAATAAATGGCAAAGAAATGAGATCTGGCACTGTTTGGCCTCTATTTCAGGTCTGGTTGTTGTAATAACTGGCTACCCGAAAACCCATATCAAGCTGTACTCATTCATAAGAATATGAGTTACCTATTTTTGTTTGTTTGTTTATTTATATGTTCATTTTCAAGAGACTGTTATTACATTGAATGCATACAGGCGAATGTAGGAAATCACTTCAGATACAGGCTGATGGTGTCCTCATATAATAAAAGAGAATAGAGTTCATGTAACAGAATTGGAAATGAAATTGCAAGTCAGTCAGCTAGCAATACTATTTGTACAGATGAAGGAAACAAGTTAGATTTTTGTCTCTAGGATGTAATGTAGAGATTTAGGATATAATGGAAGTGGTCAAATCATCATAACTTAATGCTATTAATTCAAACTGTGCCACAGACAGCACCCCTAAGTGAATTTCATGGCTTAATAACTGCAGGTCACCTTGTTATAAGGAAATGGCTGTAATTTCGCTCACACACGCTACACACACACAGATTGTGAGAATGTGATGGAGCGTGCATGTGTAGGCGTTTATTTATTTGTATCTCTCTGTGTGTGTGTACGAATATAGCTGTTATAGGTGATATAAACTATGTTAACCTGTGCCTGTGTGTTAGAGAAATATAGGTCTGAAATATAGGCTGAAATACTCAGAAATATAGGCTGTATGTGAGGGCCGCTTCTTTCTTTACTCTTCAAATGGCTTTTTTTAATGTTAAGGACCTTATACTGGACCAAAACTCTAAATCATGTTCATAAAAGCAGCTTAAAAGCATGGATGTATGATCACTCTCTAACCTCTACTTTTTCATGATAAGCAGAAGAATAAATTTAATTGACACACATTAAATTCTTTTGGACGTTTTAACAGTTTTTAAGAGATAAAGCGATGATATCAGTTAAATGGGTTCTAATTTCACCAACATGGCTGCTACTGTAGAATATGGTAGGAAAAAAATATTTTTCGTTTTTACTGCCATCATCATTCAAAAGAAGCCGTGTTCACTTCATCACATTTTTAATATTTTCCAGTCCTGTTTTTGTTAATGTCTTTTACAACATAAATTCTTATAATCATATTTTTATGCCATCTACCTTCTGCCACCTTTGATGTTTGCACACCCGATCCAACTTGGCAACATCAAGTATCATGGAGTTCACTGGTAAATATGACTTTGCTTCGTCATTCATTTGCACATAATTTGAAATGACAGTATTTCCTACTTCACTTGTAAGCCACATTGGTGTAGCATGGATCTAAAACAAAAATATTAACTTGACTTAGAAAAAAATAAAATATCAGGGCATTAGGATGTGAGAAACATCAGGAGACACTGGAGGTGGAGTCTGAAACCTCTTTGTGCCCATTGGCCAGTCAGGATGAAGATGCTTTCTCTTTCTGATTACTTATATGATGGGATACTTTCTTCCAGTCATAGTTTTGAAATCCAAACGCAACATGTAATCTCTCTTCAGAAGGATCATCTCTCCGTCTCTCCCCATTTTCTCTCTCACTCTCTCTCTCTCTGTCCTCATGAATACCATCGCTCAGGCAGCGAGCTGTTGCAGGCACTTTGTTGCTGACCATGGTGCTGAAAGTCCTGCTGCCTTCTATTGCCTGATTGTTCATTTCATGGTTCATATAGCCCACTCGCCATTTGTCAGCAGGCCGTTAGTGCACCTGCTTTTTCTCTTTAACCCATTCCTTTACAAACCATAACAAATCAAACGCACATTTGTTTCAGCTCATGGCTGACAGCTCACTGCCAGCATTACTGTTTCAATTAGAGGGGCGTGTGCGAGTGTGCGTTTCACGAGTGAGACTTGAGTGCAGTGGGAATAGGTTTTAGTTTGTGTTTGTTCTCCTATAATGGGACGGCTTGTTTGGCGAAGAGGGAATTCTGTTCAAACACGACTGTAAGACTCGTATATATGTGGCGGCGTATATATGAACTGGTCACAGCAGCAGTAACCGTACAGATTGGCGCTGTTATGTAAGAACCGAGAGGATCTGTGGGGTCATGTTTGAGTTTGAGAACTTTCGATTGAGGTGGAATTATCTCATTAGGGCTCTCCCAGCACACATGCATTAACAGTCCCTTTCTTTCTCATGCCAGTGTCCTTCATATGGAGTGTTGCCTTTGTCAGCTCCAAATTGTCCTTCATGCTGCGCTGAATTTGAGCAGTGTGCCAAACGCTAAGTAAATGTGTTTTTCAATCTACCCCCTCCTCCTTTTCATCTAATTCCTTCTCGTCCAGCTATTCCCCCATTTAAGGATCCAATACCTGTCTGTTTCTATGTAATATTGTCTCTCTCTCCTGTCATCATCTCCTTTACACTCTGTTGTTTTTGGCTGGCCTGGATAGATTCCATTCATACACACATACAAACAAACACAAACTGTTTGTCCAATCACATTTGTTTAAGCATGACCTGCACTAAGAAAATTATGTTTTTGTTCCTTGCAGCAGAAGGAGAGAGAGAGAACACAGTGAGGTGATGTGAGTTTAGCATCCTCTGTATATTTAAATAGAAATACCATGGCATAATTATGTTTTTTGGATACGTACTATGGTGATAATTTGACACAATAATACAATATAATATAACAACATATTATGTTGGATTAAGCGAAGACTGACACAGTCATTTATTTTAAGTAAAATGAGCAACTTAATGACAAATAACGTGTGCCAGATATCCAGAAATCAAATCAAAACATCAAACAAACTTCAGATGAGTGGACTCAAAATGTAAACTAATTTAAAATAAAAACATCACACTCAAGTAGGTCAAAAAATTACCAAAAAGTTGCACTTTTTCACTCTGTTTAAGCCTATTTTTCTTTTCTTTTTGAGTGTGCACTTTGTATTTGTTTTTAATATATATTATTTAATAACATGAGTATTGGCCCTATAAAGTATTTGGACATGCTTAAAATTGTCTGAATTTCATTGCATTAGATACAAAATATAAAAACAAGTGGAACCTGCAAACAAATGATGCACAGATTTTTAAAGAACTAACTTTAGACTTTTTTTCTTCATTTTTAGCAATGTTTAGTGAAATATGTTGATTGTACCTTTGTACTTGTGCTAAATTCCTAGAAAATAAATTTGAATTAAATGAAAATACATTTATACATTTAGTAAAAAAAAAATCACTTCAACATCACAAAATCCACCTTATGAGCTTACATTGTTTTTTGTGAAGGTGCTGCAATAATTAATAGTTATGACACAGGCGTTTCCCTCCTGGCACATTTGATCCACAGCTTATGACAAAAAAGGGAGGAAAGAAAATAATATTTGAAAAGACACTGCTCTGGAGAACATTTGTTATAAGCCATTAGATAGAATGCGGCATTTAATTTGTTGACTGCCCCCAGTTGCTTTCACATCGAAATGAAGATTGAGAAACACTTTGTTGCCACCGAAGAACACACACATGTGCACACACACAAATATGCACTATATCGTGCACAACGAGCACAGTTAAAAGGGAACTTCATTAGGTATGAAAAACAGTTTCTCTTTTGGTTCTCCTCCATTGCTTTTGGAGGCCGTTGGAATGGAAAATCCCTGATGACCAGGTAAGGAGTCTTCTCCCCGAAAAGTGCCATTATCCAGATGGTGCCATTAACAATTAGGCTGCAACATTTTCTCTTTTATAATTGACTCCATAGGCTATTAGGCAGGTTGGCATCAGGTTCGGTCTGCCTGAAACTTGTCCAGATGTTGTGGCGCAGACAGGGGTGACTGGATAGGAGATTTTAAAAGAGGGAGAGAGAGAGCGCAGAAGAGCTCATAGCTGGGGTGTTGTACAGATGGACAGTGGCAGTGGGTGGTGGTGGGAAGTCAGACTCGATTAGATCAATGTCTCTATCACTCCATCTGCACCACACACGCTCGTCTTCCTTACCGGAACAGATGAGAAAGTACTCATTCGTTCAGTATGCAGATGCTTAAGGTTGACCCTTTGACTTATAAAATTTGAAAGGTACTTAGGTTTTTATATATATATATATATATATATATATATATATATATATATATATGTGTGTGTGTGTGTGTGTGTATGTGTATATATATATGTGTGTGTGTATGTACAGTATATATATATATATATATATATATATAAATATATACATACACACACTATATATATATATATATATATATACTGTACATGTATTTTTAAATTTTTTTAAATGTATTTATTAATTTATATCAGTATTTTCCTTCATAAATTATTTTACGCTTTGTTTACAATTTGTTACACCCCCTATTATGCTTATAGTTGTCTTTGCGTATTAAGCTGCCATAGGGGAAAGTATTACCCAAAAGTGAAAATTCAGAAATTTGTTTAGGAAACAGACAATACTGATCGCACTGATTCAGACCAATAACTTCTTGGTTTGTAAATCTTTTTATAAACCTTTATCTAATATTTTTATCATCATCATCCTAGTTATCATTATTATTGTTATTATTTAAGATAATTATTATAATTATTATTGGCCATAACTCAGACTTGATCAGATTGCAGCCCACGAATCTATAATCTCTGATTCATTTGATTAATTGATTTGCAAACTGGCTCATAAGAGACATTTGTTCATGAATTGTGCACTGGTGGCGCTCTGATTTTACATGCAGGCAGTGAAGACAATTCAATAGAAAGACATGTTGTCAATTTATTGATTTTGTTTCACATTCTCATCAAATGCATGCTCACAACTTGGGTATAAAAAACATTTCTTTTTGGCTTTGCTTTTGGTGCAGGAAGCATTCTTATACTTTTTTTCATTGCGTACTTGCAGTGTAGACGACTTTGTTGATCATTATGGGAGCTATCTAGTTTTGTTGCTCGCTTACGGTGTACACAGGGTGTAATAGGCTGCGATCAAATAGAAACGTGAGTGGTAATACGAAGACTTGCTCTTTCCTTCTATATTCCATTTGTATGCTTGGGATTTCCTGCAAAGCAAGTTTCATGTTTTTTTCCATTTTATATGCGATTCTCATAACATTCCGACATTTGTTCTCTCAGAGGCAACAAAGTTTCATTTGAAGGGCATTAAATCTTATCCAATACTTCACCTTTTAAACAACACCAGAATCTTTTGTGGCTGTCATTTTGAGTCTCTCTGCCTTCCCAGAAGCTGGGGATTTTGCTAAAAGGTTCAGCTTTGTCCTATCTTATGTGTCCTGCAGATCAGAATCAGCAGTGTCTTTTATAGCCCAAAAAGAACAAAAATTATATTGATTATTCAATACGCCGGCCAGCCAGAGCCAGTCTGCTGCATCCATAGACTATTAGTAAACAAATCAATGGGCCACGCTAAGTCTTCGCTCAGGCTATGCTGAGCATTCTTCACTCCTAGAAGAAAAACTTCTCACAGCAGATTCTCAGACCAGAAACTGCCTCAACAGAATCATATTAGCACAATATGAGCATGCTGTGAAACATATGTTGAAATGAAAGGGCTAATATTTTAGATATCAGTATCGCCTCATGAAAGTATAAGTACAAGTACTCATTCATTAATAATACATTTAAAAAGAGTGCACCAAACAATTCCATTTCTCAATCTGCCGTTTAGATGACAAAAGTCAGGTGATGGTTTGACTGATCCATTTATACTCCCTTCTTGTAGAGAAGACACCTTCACGAGACTGGGATGGTGCTCGTAGCTCGTGCCGTCCATCCACCGAGTCTGTGCATTGATGAAGGCTCTGGCCTGAGGATGTAGCAGACAGGCCTTTTAATCTGGGACAGAGGAGCACTCGAGGTGATTGATGATTCAGTTGAAGCGTTAGCTGGAGTTCTACCTGAGATGGATCAGTGACTCCAGGCACAGGGCTCAATCCATTTCCATCACCTCATCGCCGCCACTCTTACTGTCCGTCACTTAATCAGGTCAGAATTATGCGGCAGTCGAGGTGGAGCCATGGAGGATGGAAGCCCCATTTATTACACTTCTCTGTGCAATAAGTATATGGTATGTTTTATGCACTTGTGGGGGATGTTTTTCATTAGACCAGCTGTGGTGAGCATGACTGAGCTGTCATTCACCCATGACCTTGACTTTAAAAGTTAAAATTACTGCACAGGGCACTGTGGACCTCGAATGTGTCTTAAGAGCATTACACTATCAATTGGCCCTTTGGACATTTATCTGTTTATCTATCTGTCTGTCTGTCAGTCTCAGTCAGTCAGTTTAATATTTTTCTTTTACCCAGTATTTTTTTCTTTTACCCAGTATTTACTCGCAAAGAGTTCTCGGTGACGCTTCCTTTTACAGTCCTGTTCCCCATGTACATACTATGTACTTATTATAGTAATTACAATAATTGGGTAATAACTAGGTACTAACCCTGAACCTACCCCTAAACCTAACCTTAACCCATGTACTTACCTTATATTACCCAGTACTTTCTTAGGTAAGTACACTGTAAGTACACGTAAGTTAACGCACTGTAAAATTAAGCATTTTTACCCAGTACTTTCTTAGGTAAGTACACTGTAAGTACACGTAAGTTAACGTACTGTAAAAGGAAGCGTTACCGAGTTCTCTAGATGGATCTGGATTAGGTTTTTCCTCCAGATTTACAGATACGTACAGTAGGTGTTCCTGCTAGAGTAACTCTGGGTCTGTCATTATGTTATCAGTGGATGAGCTGGAATGAAATGGCACTGTGTTCACTCTAATCAACAGGCTAATCAGTCCGGGCCTCAAGTGTGCTATTGTCACTCAGAAATTGGCCAAAGTCAAGAGGGATTTTCCTGTTGAAGCGTTTCTCTATTCATGAGGCATCCAATTGAAATAATAATAATAAAAAAAAACCTCTTTTAATCTGTGTGCATTATTTGACAGCCCGTTTTGAAGTACTCTGATTTTTTACTAATTCTCCATCATTCTTTCAAACTCTCCAGTTTAAACAAGGCTTCTTGCCACTACAGGGAATACAAGACATTTCATCAGCACTCCAGGCTCCGCCACAACAAACTCCCTGTGAAGAGGTCAGTCATTGCTGGAGGTCAAATTAGTAATTGACGAAGAATTGCTGTTGTCTTTCTTTCCTCTAGTGTTCCTGGTCTTGCTCCAGATTTCAAACATTTATGAATAGACCACAGGATTGTGTTGAATATAGAGCAGAATTAGAGCATGTAGCAGCATGGGCTCCCTGAGCTGGGTAACCTGATAGTTTTCCCACTTATAATTAAGTGTTGTGATGTGGTTCTGCCCCCACCATGCTGACAGCTGCATACGACTTTGCCTTCACACAAATTACCGTGAGATCAACACGGTGTCAGTTCTTCTATGCTCACAGTACTTTCCACTTAACAGAGTTCTCTCATTTATAATTTTCATTTCTCACATAGAGTTTGCGTCGGATCTGGCTGTGAAGATTCAGAGTGTTGATTTTGAGACCCTAATCATATGCGCAATAGGGGAAGAGGAACAGATTTGGGGCCAGCATATTACCTTACACCTGATGGAATGGTTTGAAGGAGGTTGGTAAAATTCATTGGTGTCCATAGTGAGGCAGAAGCCATTCCACCAGGAAATGTTAGCAAAGCCATTTCCCATAATGTTTTTTTTTCTTTCTTTCTTTTTTGGCAACAACAATTGTACTTAAACCCAGTGCTTCAGTGTGCTGCCATTTCTCATTCCCTATCCATTCGTCCACACAGTGCCCAGTAGAAATTCCTCTCTGCCCCCACAGTTAGTCTGTTTTGTTAGACATACTGCATCTTCCCTGCTAACCTGTTTTTCTGTGTGTAATTCTTTACATACTGGGTCATCCATAAGTCTGAGACTAAATTACAAAGTCACTAAGCAATTAACTAATCATTTGAACCACTTTCTACAAAAGGTCAGATTTTCTTCTATCAAAGCTTCTATTGAATAATTCTCAAATCATGGTGGAGAATATGGATATCAGGTTTTACACAAACTTGTGGAGTTTGCTGGCTTAAAGTGTCATGTTAATATAATTTAAATTGAAAAAATATATATTAATTAGAAAAAAATGCAAAGCATTTTCACTTGTAATCTCAGACTTTTGTCATTTGTCAGTGCTGCTCTGATAGGATTTCTCATTTAAATATTATATAATTTAAGCTGATTATTGTTGTATTAATTATGACTTTATTTTACTCATAGAATTTTAATTAATTGAAATTATGTATTCATTCATATATGTGAACCTGGACCATAAAACCATTCACATAAGTATTTTTTTTTTATTTGTTCCCAAATAAATAAGAATTTTAATAAATAAGCTTTCCATTGATGTATGGTTTGTTAGGATAGTACAATGTTTGGCCGATATACAACTATTTGAACATCTGGAATCTGAGGGTGCAAAAAAATCAAAACATTGAGAAAATCGCCTGTAAAGTTGTCCATTTATGTTCGCGATTGTGCTGCATTCACTCACAAAAAGAAATGTTGTATATATGTACGGTAGGAAATTTAAAAAATATCTTCATGGAACATGATCTTTACTTAATATCTTAATCATTTTTGGCATAAAAGAAAAATCGATAATTTTGACCCATACAATGTATTGTTGGCTTTTTCCACAAATATACCCATGCTACTTGTGACTGGTTTTGTGATCCAGGGTCACATATTTGCATTTTACATGATTTACATGTTTTTGAAATGAGTGTTTTGTAAACATCTGTACGGTAAAAACTCCCTCTGTGTCTGCTGCCATACTTCATAAGTTCTCTCTTTTCTCATTTGACCTTCTAACTCCTCGTCCCTGCAGAAACTAGTTCTTTCTATCTTTATCTCCTCTTTGTCTCTTCCTCTCCCTCATGTTCTCTTTCTCCTCTTCTCTAATCTTTCTCCTATTCCCCCGTCCACGCTCAGAGACTGTATGTGCGCGTGATTTATCAGTGATTTCTCTCTCTCTCTCCGACAGGTAGGGCTGCTGCTGGGATATATTTTAATTACAGATTTAGTCAGAAGTAATTAAGCTTTTATATCAGAAGGGACAGCTCAATACTCCCCTCTATTCTATACAACAATAGATCCGTACACACACACACACACACACGCACACACGCACACACACACACAGTCTAGGATACAGTTCAGACACAAACCCGCAAGGCTGTTTTGCTTTCTTTGGACATTTACCTCAAATCTGACAAATGTTTTACCTCATTTAGTTTCTGCAGCTCTCTGGAACAAAATTCTGTTCTTGATTCCTATGAACTTTACTTTTTCAAGGACAGAGTATAGCGACAGGTGATATTTGATTTGACTGAAAACATATGGATTTTATGCATCAACACTTTTCATACAGATTATTTTTCAAATGCATTTTTTTTGTTCATTAGAGAAGATACGTTATAAGAGAAGGATTTATTTGTAGAAAGAGTGTGGGAATGGAATCAAGAGGCAAATTTATGTATTTCCTTTACGTGTGCACGTCTTTTTTTTTTATTACAATTACGTTTTTTGTTTACTACCCCAAAATACACAAGGTTCTAGTTGTAGTACTAGTAGTTGTAGTGCTACTACTTCTAGTAGTAGTAATAGTAATAATAATGATGCAAAACATTACTGATTGTAAGATGTAGTGACATGGCATAAACATTGTTGAATCCAGGACTCTGTGGTGCATCAGTTTCAACAATTCCTGTAGAGGTTGTCCAGTGCATGAGCCGCTTTTCATTTAGTTGGAAAGTTTAAGACAGCAGCAATAACATCTTGCCTCTCACTGATTGATAGAGCTCTGCCAGTGGATGTGCTCTTGTTAAGCAGCGATTGTGAAGTCTGTGTTCTTTTTATGTCGTCTATGGCCCATCCGTATGCTCTGGAGTCCATAAGCTTGTTAAGAAAGACGGACACACAGAGGAGAAGGATGCAGGGAAAATGATGGCTGTGTGTCTGTGTGTATATGTGTGACACAGATGGAATGACTTCTCTGGGATTACAGTGTGGCTGGAGGAGCAGAGAGGTGGTAATTGCATTTTAATTACAGTGTTGATGGTTTTGTACCGTGCCAGATGGAAGCTTCTTTACAGATACACACACAATAAATCAGCCCTGTGCTGCAGCCCTCTCCTTTCACCTCAACAACGGTATTCTCTCTCTCTGTCATTCAGTCTTTCTGTCTATTTGTTTTACACTCAGCCTCTGTCTTTTTATCTCTGTCTCCAGATATACAGTAAATTTGTTAAATCTGTATATATTTTTCTCCCCCTCATTCTGTTTCCTCTTTCCTTCTTGCCTCTAGCGATGCTTTAAAAAAATGCCTCTCAGTCTCAAACTCAATTTGCCACAAGGTCAATGTTAAATCCTAAAGGCAACAAGTATTAGTGCATTAAGCAATGTATATGAGGTTGTCCTCGCATTCATTCACAGATGAAAAACAAAGATAAAGACATTGTATGGATCTTGTAGATGGTGTTACCTACAAAATTTCATAATTTTAATGGATTTTAACTAGTGTATGGTGTTCATCTAGAGCCATTCCAAACTTGAATTCAACAAGCTGCCTGATTTATTTGTTTTTTCTATCACCATGCTGATTTGGGTACTTTTAGATATGCACATCACATATCGCTTTGGCTAAAAACTCCAATTTAGCTTAATTTGATCACATCCTACATTGCATCTGGTTAACCGTGTGCAGGTCGGTTTGTAGCTTCCATTACATATTATAATAGTGTGTTGTAACAGTATACCGGTATGACGATATATCATAGAATTAACACATACGATTATCATATTGTGCACATTTGCTTATCTACGGTATTGGAAAAAAAGATAAGAAAAATCATATGGAGACTCTCACCTGCGCATAAGTAACTATGCATGTTTTCTCTAATCTCTATCCCAAAAGTTATTTAGTCAAGAGCAGTGATTCATTTTATCTGTCTTTTGTTCTTTGATTTACATTAATGACAGACAGCAGCAGCTTTATTAGGCTGCTGTCACTTTAAGTTCTTAAGATGTCTGATCTCTCTTTACGGTCATTTGAGACTTCAACTAATTTAAGACTGGGCTTACCAGGATACTCGACAAAGCAGGTATTTTGTGTGCATGAGTCGTGTGTCTGTCATACAGACAGGAGATTCACAGACAGCATGTCAGTACAGATTTAAGTAAATTTTTTTTGCATCTTATCATGCTTGAATGGTTTAACAGCATGAATGATAGCGTGATCATCAGGGGCGGTGTGGCAATTGGGAGAGTCGGGACTTTTCCCGGTGGACTGGTAGTGTTTCGAGGCCGCGAGGGCCGGTCTGTTCTTAGCAACACCATCCAGCGGCCTGGTGTGCGGCCGCTGCCCGCTTAACTGTGCAGCCTTTCTGCTCAACCCGTAAATAAATGCATCGATCCGCAGAAGCAGGGAAGGAACAAAGTTTTATGTTTTTTTAAATTAATTTATAAAACAATGAATTGTAAGTTCTGTCATATTCTTCAGTTACTTTTACTGTTTTCGTTTTTTTTCCCCAAGGTATCTATTCGGTATTGGTATCGAGATATTTTAATCTGGTATCGTATCGAAGTCATAATTTTGGTATCGTGACAACACTACTGCCACCAACACTCTGCTTAACTTACTTGATCTTTTAACTTTTGAATGTTTTTATATCTGTATATAATAAAACATTTTGCCGTTTAGCATTTAACAAGGTATTTGACTGTAAGAAAATGGTAATATTATGAAATCGTTTTACAATTCAAAATAAAAATTTTATTTATTACTGTAATGGCAAAAAAGTCTTACTGAAAACAAAAACAGTACACATAAACATTTTCTATTGGTATTTAATTATTCATATTTGGTAATGCTTCACAAGTTTGCTCTGTTTATATGTCATGTAAACTGCAACAATATTGAGACTGAATATTTTTCCAAACAGTCTGTTTAATATTGTCTATTTGTCTTAATGTCTTGGGGAAAAAACTAAACAAAGAATACTACATTTCAATTTAGTAATTCATTAAATTGGGAGAGTTGAGTTAGATACTGAATTTCCTTTTGCAAGGAAATGTATCATGCAGATCTAATTAAATTTGTCTTCAGACGAAGTCCCGTTCGCAACGTTTTCTTGCGGCGTTTTTGTTTTGGCAGGCAGTGACGAACTGTTTTGGCAAGCTTTTGTTCCGTTGCCTCCTTTATGCTTTATAATCTTCTGTCTACATTGCATTAGTCTCTGAAAAATCCCCATTGATGTGAAAATTTCATTAAAGTTTGACTGGAGCTAAACTAGCAATTTCTCAGAGTTCTCATGTGAGTCTGGGTTCAAATTTAAAAGAGAGGACAGTTGACTTTCTCTGACGGTTTAGGGCAGATCTCTTCTCCTCAAGTCGTGACTCGTGACAGGACTGGCCTTGGGGGCCAGGATTCAGACCCAAGCTCAGGATTTCAGAGGCCGGATCACCTGTGGCTTGTCTTTGCTCTTTACTAACTGTCTGTTGGAGATAAGCTGTGTGTGATAAGATGTGTGCAGTGAAGGCTCAGAGCCATAGCTGCGAGGGAAATGTAGCTATGTATCACAGGAAGCAACGGCTGCTGGTGAGCTGATAGTAACTTAATAGCTTTATGATACAGGGAGCGAAAATGCTCGCTGTCTTACCTATTTCAGTCTAATGTCTGTACATACACCCCGACACATACGCATGGAGGAGAAGGAGGAGGTGGAGGAGGGGGGAGGGGGAGGGGGGGGGGGGGGGTTGGGGGCAGTAAGTCTGCATGTTATCCGCTAACACTTTTTTTGATCTGGTGAAAGAAAAGGTCAGTTTAATCTCAACACAGGCTTATCAGACTCTCTTTGCAGTTAACAGAGATTTTTTTTAAATCGCCTAAATAATTCTCACCTCCCAATTAATATTTCCAAAACACATTCCTATGCAGGTGAAGATATGTTCAGCTGTGTGTGGCGATAGGTTTCCTGGGCTTAATGGCATTTGCTTGTAGGTCATTTTAATAAATTCATCAATTACAACAGAGTTCAATTTAGTCTATCCGCGAGCCACAACAGTGCATGGCTGTATTTTCAAGAACGTTACAGTTGCTACTTTATTTTTCTCTCTCTCCCTGCCTGCAAAAGCCAGCAGAGTAATTTGCTGAAAAATTACCTGTGTTACCTTGTAATGTGTCAGGACCCGGTCCCAAACTCGGGTCTCCGGTGTGAGAAAACAGTCACTTAGTAAACTGAGCCACTGGATCGACAAAACCCAGAAGATGAGGCATACACAGCAGTACTGGAGATGAAGATTTAATGGAGAAACAGTAAGGATATTCAGGCAAAAAATGTAAATCCAAAAAGTTATTCCAAAAAGAGAAGGTATCCTCCAAAACAAAAAGGTGAATCCACAAGGTCAGAAAGAACAGCAAAAAACTCAAAAATAAAATCAAAAAATAAAATGAGAATCAAAAACAGATTACCACAGGAGAATCCAACTGGAGTCACACAAACTCACAGCTTAACAGAGGCTGGGTGCTAACATTCAAACACAGAGCAAAGAACTAAGGAAAACTAAGGGTTTAAATACACACAAGGGAAACAAGGCACAGGTGCAAACAATAACTAGATCAGACAAACAGCATCATAGCGACCTCTGGTGGCCAACACCGGAAAAATCCCAGACCAAATCCTGACAGAATCCCCCCTCTAGGAACGGCTCCTGACGTTCCTACCAGCTTTCTCGGGCTGGAGAGCCCTGAACTGTCGAATGAGATCAGGGTCCAGTATGTCCTTGGCAGGAACCCAGGAGCGCTCCTCGGGACCATAGCCCTCCCAGTCCACCAGATACTGCCAGGATCGTTGCACCCGACGAGAGTCCAGTATCCGGTGGACGGTATAAGTCGGCTGGCCTCCGATGACACGGGGCGGAGGGGGAGGTCTGCCTGCCGGGACAAGGGGAGAAAAAACAACAGGTTTTAGTTAAGAGATGTGAAACGTGGGCTTAATCTTAAGGGACCTGGGTAAGTGCAGGCGATATGTAACGGGGTTAACTCTCCTGGCAACCTTAAAGGGACCAATGTATTTCTGGGACAGCTTGCGAGATTCCACCCGTAGAGGTAAGTTTTTAGTGGAGAGCCAGACTCTCTGGCCGAGGGACAGGGTGGGACCGGGACGGCGACGTCTGTTGGCCTGAAGTTGATACTGTAAAGACTCAAGGGCGGATCTAATCCGTGGGGGGATTTGCATATCATAATTAATAATTGGTCATTAATAATTATTCATACATGTTTGGATTAGATCAGTTAATAATGTTAATAAATCTCCTGATAAGGGATGATATGTCATTTTACCTGCATGCATGCATGTGTATCCTTGCAATTAACCACAAGTTGATTGTAATTAATTACACGGACCACGTCCTACAAAACAGGCAAAATTACTTAGCTCAATTGTCAGAATAATATTTGTGGGGATCCACAATATCATCCTACTTTATAGGATTTCAGGAAAAGCAATTCTGTGGCCACAAGAATTGGGTTTCCTGCCCTATAAGCAAATACTCTGTAAAGTATCTTTAATTTGTAAGCTTGTAAGATCTTTTGACACTTAAGGGGCTTGAAAGTGAGCTAAAAGCAGTACATCAATCAAATGAATATAATGAATTTAATAAGGCAGAACTACTTATGTATTTACTACGGTTACATGGGATATATGTATTTACAAACATAATAAACAACAAGACACGATAAGGCATCGATGAACGAGAAATGCATAGAGACAGAGAGAGAGAGAGGAAATGTAGAGAGTTGCAGTTATGCAAGAGGGAGTTTAGGAAGACCCGAGGATCTTTCTAAATAGCAAATTCACATAGAGAACAGAATTTTGAGAGACAACGAGACTTCAACAAATCTTAAAAGCGTGAAAAGAAGTTCGGAATGAACCACCACATCCTTACACAGTTTTACACCGGCACCGTCGAGAGCATCCTGACTGGCTGCATCACTGCCTGGTATGGCAACACTACCGCTCGCAACCGCAAAGCCCTGCAAAGGGTGGTGCGCACTGCCAGTCGTATTATCGGAGGTGAGCTTCCCTCCCTCCAGGATATTTATGCCAGGCGGTGTGTGAGGAAAGCTCGGAGGATCATCAGAGACTCTAGCCACCCGAGCCATGGACTGCTTTCACTGCTACCATCAGGCAGGCGGTACCGCAGCATCAGGACACACACCAGCCGACTCCATGACAGCTTCTTCCCACAAGCAATTCGATTTCTAAACTCTTGATCCCTCATGATCAACAACCATAACAGTCTAACTGTCAACACAGCACAACATAACCTACTGCATATTACAAATATGTATATATATATATATATATATATATATATATATATATTTTTTTTTATATATATCCACCTTACGTGTATCTATTGCATGTATACATTCCTCTTTTTGTATTTTTTGTATATTGTTGTATATTGTAAATTGTTGTATATTGTATAGTGTATATTGCATATTATTTATTGTTCTGTTAGTGTGTATGGTACTGTGAGTAATTGTGTGCACATTAGATGTGTAATCTATGTAAATCTTATGTTTGCTGTAATTGTCTAAGTCACATGTCACGACTGCTATGTTGCTCGGAATTGCACCTAAGAATTTCACCCACTGTTGCACTATATGGTTGTGTGATAATAAAAGGATTTGATTTGATTTTTTTGATTTGATCAAATACGGATACTTGCACAGGTAATTCTTTGCATAGCTTGTGAAGAAGCGTGTGTGTCTCTCGGTCCGGCGCGTCACGTGGTCACGTGCGCGTGTTTCTCCTTCAAAGCGAGCGCGCGCTCGTTTAAAGGTCCCTTGTAGATGGATTTGCTGAAGAGATATGTCACGCGGTGTTCTTTTCACTCGTCGATTGGAATTAAACACGGAGACTTATCTAAGACTGAAAAAACACAAACTAAACTAGAAACAAATAAAAGAAAGGCGAAGAGCTCGCCCGGAGGCGAGACGTTACATTATGACACGAGGACAAGAGAAGTAAGAGAGGGATAAACTGGTATTCAGTCCTTTTGAAGACCTGACGTTTCCGCCTTCTTTTGGAAGAGGGTCCAATCAGGAGCTGTCCCTTTGGAGGAAATTTTTACGATCCTTTGTGTTCTAACCAGGCATTTAAATCTCTAGTTTCATTGGGTGTTTAAGAGAAGAATCTTCACAATTCTTATAATACTAATGTGTCACAAAGTTTAGCAAAATGTAATGTCAATTAACAAATGGGGAATGAAAATTGGAGTTTATCGAGACCAAACTTGCCACAAATGGATTTGGTTAAACATTAGTTGGCAAAGTTTGAAACATTATCCCATTAGAGTTGTCGAGAAACATGGACCAAACCACAAAAAGGCAACTCATGAAATAGGGAACTTAGATACATTGTTCATACAATTCTCAAATGGATATATAATAGCATATATATATATGAATACAGGATTCATTTCTCCTCCTTGGTTAGAATTCAGAGAGAGCCACAGTTCTGTGAACATTCCTTTGGGTCGTAAACGCTGTTATCTAAGAACTCCAGTGATGTTAGTTTTGGTCTCTTTTCACTCCAAAGATGGAAAACATAGTAAACTATATTTTACTGGATATTACTGTACATATTCTGATTGATCACACCGAAAGCATTCTGGAGGTGTCCAGAACTATGTGTACAAGTTATGGGAATAGACAGTTATATTTAAAATGCATAATGAAGGTATTTGTAATTCACTTTAAGCTACGATAAAATCATAGTCATTCCAATGTGACATGGGCAAATGGACACACATAAAAACACATCGAATATATCTGGTTAAATGTCTTTAAAAAAAAAGAATTTTCTTTCTCTTTAGAATCCTTCTTTGGGACATTCCAGTCAGTCATAAAAATGTCTCGTAACTGGACACCACGCTCTGTCCTGAGCGGGCTTCACTTGTGGGGGATGCGTGTGTGGTTGTGTGTGGGTTAATTTACATTCAAAGATTTTTGGTCTTTAGCAGGATGTATTTAGTTATTCAGATTCACCCTCTTAGCCCAGTCCCTACAATACCGTTGAGAGGAACGTAGAAGATTGCGACGGGCTTTCCTCCACGTAAGCCGACAGCGTCTGACGAACTTCAGGGCTGAAGGAACTCCGACTTCTGCCTCCTGGTCAGAGAACAATGGGGGGGCATAGCCAAACTGACTCTCGTATGGGGACATACCAGTGGAGGAGGAGCGCAGGGTGTTGTGCGCATACTCAACTCATAGCGACCTCTGGTGGCCAACACCGGAAAAAACCCAGACCAAATGCTGACAGTAATGTATGCTAGTCTGTGTAATTTTAGTTTTCTGATTGTGGTGTGACAACCGCATTCTACAACCGAATTAACTCCTGAAAAATGCAGGTAGTGACAAATGCATTTACAAAAATTCTACGCAGTGTGTGCAAAACTGAACTGAAGTTGTTAATGGCGTTTTTAAACACGCATCAGAGTTATGTCTCCTGTATGCACAGCGCAAAAAATCACAGGGAATGAGGTACGTCTTGACTTTACGTTTTGATTAGTGTTGCCAGATCTTTTTCAAAACAGAAAGGGATCCTATAATAAACTAAAATCCAAACGCTTAATAAGCAGCCTTTATAATAAGAGAACATGGCAACACTGCAAGAGTGTGATCAGCAGCCTTCCAAACATAAACAAAACACAATGGGCCCTATTTTAACGATCTGAAACGCAAGTGTCAAAGCGCAAGTAACTTTGTGGGCGGATCCCGGCGCTGTTGCTATTTTCCCGGCGGGATAAATGCCTCTTGCGCCTGGCGCAAATCTAAAAGGGGTTGGTCTGAGGTAGCTTCATTATTCATAGGTGTGGTTTGGGCATAACGTGAAATAAACCAATCAGAGCGTCATCCAACATACCCTTTAAGAGCAGGTGCGCATGTTTTATGGCGGATTGTTATTATTATGGCGCATTTACCAGGCGCGCGCCAGGAGCGGTTCACAACCGAGGAGACCGATGTTCTCGTCAGGGCCGTAAAAGAAAGAGAATTGACATTGGGGATGGGACAAACCCACCCAAATCAATAGAAAAAAATTATGAGAAAGCTCAACTTAACTGGTAAGTTAAAGAGTAAGGTTTTTAATGTACTTACATTATGGTAAAGGTGATTTCGCAGTCTTCAAATTTTTTTTTTTCCTGGTTCTTGACGGACAAACTAATTTGTCAGATGTCCTTATATTACATAATGTGTCTTGCAACTATTGGGCAAACAGGTCTGATCCATCATTACTACAATTTGCCTGAAAAATTTGGGTAAATGTGTAAGCTAGTTCCCTTTCGAGAGGTCTCTCCTATTGCGTAAGTAGCTTACGCTATGGGAAAACTCCTTTTCTCGAGAATATTGAAGTCTTTATGTAAAACGCATTGCAGCTGCACAGCTGACAGCAATGAACGAAGGAACTCGGTCATTGGCTGTGCTGCGGCAACTTGCTCGAACCAATGACGGGGCGACTCTGAATGCGCGCTGCATCGGACGACTGGCCGGGCTCCACTCTCGACCACGCCCCGTCGACGCTAGCTAGCACGAGCGGGGGCTCCACTATGGATACTGAGATTATCCGTGTCCTCTCTAAGGCCGTGGAAGACCTCGGGCTCGATTGGTCTTCTCCCGAAGAACCAACCCGGAGCCGACTGGATGAGTGGTTTCTGCAGGGGCGCCAGCAGGCCCCTCTGCAAAGGCCTTCTCCCTTCCCGGAAGTTCACGACGAACTCACCAAGTCGTGGAAAGCCCCCCACTCTGCGCGCCTAAAGCCTTCTTTTTCTTCTTCGCTCTCCTCAGTGGATGGCGCGAAGGAAAGAGGCTACGAGGGAACGCCGCCCCTCGAGGAGGCCGTGGCCAATCATCTCTGCCCGCCCTCCACCACCGGATGGAAAGCCAAAGCTTCCCACCCCTCGAAGCCCTGCCGCACTACCTCTGCTCTCGCCGGTCGCGCCTACGCCGCCGCCGGCCAAGCTGCATCAGCGCTTCACTCAATGGCGGTGCTTCAAGTGTTCCAAGCCAAGCTTCTCCGCTCTATGGACGAGTCTGGCCCCGAACCCGAAGCCTTCAGGGACTTACGCAGCGCGACTGATATAGCTCTGCGAGCCACGAAGGCCACCGCCCAGTCCATCGGCCGTGCCATGGCTAATTTGACTGTTCTCGAGCGCCATCTGTGGCTGACTCTGACTGAAATGAAGGACGCGGATAAGGCGCCATTTCTCGATGCGCCTATCTCCACCAGCGGGCTGTTTGGACCGGCGGTTAAAGGTTTCGGCGAACGCTTCACTGAGGCCCAGAACGCTTCACAAGCTATGCGTCATTTCCTGCCAAAGCGCTCCAGCTCATCGCAGAGCAGAAAGAGACCGCCACAGCCGCAGCGGGCTAGAACAGCTCCCACCGCCTCTCAGCCCGCGCCTCAGGTTGACGCTCGACGCCGCTCGCGCTCTCACAACCGCAAGCCGCCTCCTGAGCGACGGGGTCCTCGGCCCAAGATTGTGCTGAACCCTGAGCCTCGAAAGCCGTCCTAGCCACAGAAATGAGAAGAGAGAGTGCGTGTCTCGCAAAAGCCAGACCACTCTCTCTGCAAAAGCTCAAACATTACCCAGTCCCCTTACAGGCGGCTGGATATGTCCATACAGCAGTCAATGGGCCAGTCACAGAGCTCGCTCACCTGCAAACAAACGCCGTTTTTACGGCGACGCACAGAAAACACAAAAAGAGTCTTTTTCTGCCTGCATCACTAAGGGTTCACATGTCCACAAAGTGTGCATTCCCAGATACTGTCAAAACAGTGCCAAATTCATTCCCAGCTCAGGCTGCGCTTCCCATGAATGTAGATCACGTGCCTACGGTCATGTACGCACCACTACACACAAGCACTGTTCACACAGTTATAAATTCATCCCCAGTAAAAGCGGGAAACATTATAAAAGTGACGCGTGTGCCTACCACTGTTTATGCACCCCCACTTATAAACACTGCCCTTACAGTGTCAAACACAACCTCAGCTCAGGCTGCGAGTTTTACAAACACAGCGCGCGCTGTTGTAATCACACACGCGACCATTCACTCAGCTGCTCAGCGCGCGCCCGCGCCTCTGAGAGCTACGAGCTCAGGCGATTCGCTAGCCGGGTCCCTACGTCACAGCGGCCCGCCCCTAGCCTGTATTCAGCCCATATCTGTACACGCAGCGGCATGGGAAAACATTCCAGATATGCCGAAATGGGTATTGAATATAGTAAAGCACGGATACTTGCTCCAGTTCGCTCGCAGACCACCACGTTTTACGACTGTGGTCGAGACGAAAGTGAGAAAGGAGTGTTCACATGTTCTACGCACCGAGGTGCGCAAACTAATAGAAAAGGGCGCTGTGGAAACTGTTTCCCCCTCTCTGAGCGGGACAGGTTTTTACAGCCGCTATTTTCTCGTCCCGAAAAAGGATGGCGGTCTCCGCCCCATCCTAGATCTCAGACACCTGAACAAGGCACTAATGATTCGCTCGTTCAGAATGTTAACAACCAAGCATATCCTCGCGCAAGTGCGCCCAGGAGATTGGTTTCTCTCAGTGGATCTGAAAGATGCTTACTTTCACATTCCAATAGCGCCTCATCACAGGCCGTTTCTGAGATTCGCTTTCGAGGGACAGTCATACCAGTACACAGTACTCCCGTTCGGCCTGTCCCTGGCTCCCCGTACATTCACGAAATGTATAGATGCAGCACTTTCCCCCCTAAGACGAAGGGGAGTGCGAATACTGAATTATCTCGACGATTGGCTGGTTCTAGCACAATCAGAGAGTCAGCTAATAACACACAGATCTTGGATTATCAGCCATTTAGAATGCCTGGGTCTAAGAATCAATTTTGCAAAAAGCATACTATCTCCCAGCCAGAGAATTTCTTTCCTGGGAATAGTTCTAGACTCGATGCAAATGACTCGTCGGAGCGCGCGCTCACCATCCGGCGCCTTGCAACATCATTCAGAGCGGGCGCGCGCGCCCCCGTCAAACGGTTTCAGAGGATGCTCGGTCTCATGGCCTCAGCATCGGCCGTACTCCAGCTAGGATTGTTGCATATGCGCCCTCTCCAACGCTGGCTCAAGAGCCGCGTCCCTACTCACGTGTGGCGTTCGGGCCACTTTTTAATCAGAGCGAACCACGGCTGTATAAAAGCCCTGATGCACTGGAAAGCCGCCGACTGGTACCAGTCAGGCGTGAGTCTGGGTGTGAACACAAGGAGAAAGATGATAACGACAGATGCCTCCAAAATAAGTTGGGGGGCCCTTTACGAGGGCAGGCCTGTCTCCGGCTTTTGGTCAAACCCGGAGAAGCGCCTACACATAAACTGTCTGGAAATGAAAGCGGTCGCTTTGGCTCTCAGAGCCCTGCTCTCACATCTAATAAACGAACACGTCCTGGTCCGAACGGACAACATGACGGTAGTGTCGTACATAAATCGCCAGGGTGGACTCAGGTCGAGCTCCATGCATTCAATGGCCAGGAGACTCATTTTATGGTCCCAGCACAACTTGCGCTCGCTGAGAGCAGCGCATGTGCCAGGCGCCCTGAACCAGGGGGCAGACATGCTATCCAGAGACAAGATTCTCCCAGGAGAATGGGCTCTCAACCCTCTGACGATTCAGTGGTTATAGAAAACCTTTGGCAAAGCGGAGATCGACCTCTTCGCCTCCAAGGAGAACGCGCACTGCTCTCTTTTCTTCACGAAAAGCACGGACGCGCTCGCCCAGAGCTGGCCGGGCCGCCCCTTATATGCCTTTCCCCCGATCGCGATGCTGCCACAGGTCATCAGTCGGGTCAGAGAGGAGGGAAACGCAGTGCTGCTGATAGCCCCACTCTGGAAGAACCAAACATGGTTTTCAGATCTGATGCAAATGCAATCTGCACCACGGCCGATTCCACTGAGGCCAGACCTCCTCAGTCAGGCCAGCGGGATGATATTTCATCCCCGCCCCGATCTGTGGGCCCTTCATGCATGGCCCCTCAACGGGTTCCCAGGAACCTCGCGAGCGGAGCACTAAAAACCATCGCTGAGGCGCGGGCGCCCTCCACGAGACGCTTATATGCCCAGAAATGGAAAGTGTTCAGTGACTGGTGTAATACCAAGGGCCTGAACCCTGTAACATGCGAGATTACGAGTGTACTCGTTTTCCTACAAGGGCTTCTGGAGGCGGGCCGCACCCCCTCCACGCTCAAAGTATATGTGGCTGCCATCACAGCGTCACACGACCTTGTAATGGAACGTCCATTGGGAAGAAACGACCTAATTATTCGTTTCCTAAGGGGCGCCAGGAGGATGAACCCTTCACGCCCCCCCTCAGTGCCGATCTGGGACCTAGCTACGGTCCTAGACGCTCTTAAAGGGCCCCCGTTCGAACCACTCCGAACCGTGCACCTTAAACAGCTCTCGCTCAAGACGGCGCTCTTGCTGGCACTCGCCTCGGTCAAGAGAGTGGGCGACCTGCACGCGCTTTCAACAAGCGCTGCCTGCCTAGAATTCGGACCTAACGACTGCAGGGTCGTCCTTAGACCGAAACATGGGTATATTCCTAAAGTGCTCACCACTCCCTTCAGAGCACAGGTTATCTCCCTAACTGCGCTTTCGTCTCCAGCAGACGAACACGACGCTAATCTACTCTGCCCCGTTAGGGCTCTCAGAGTGTATTTGGAGCGTTCTGCCCTATTCAGACAGACAGAACAACTGTTTGTATGCTTTGGCGGCCGTACGAAAGGTTCCGCCATTTCAAAGCAGAGAATTTCTCACTGGATAGTCGAAGCTATAGCGCTGGCTTATGAAGCTAAGGGACTTCAATGCCCCTGGGGAGTCAAAGCACACTCCACCAGGAGTGTGGCTTCTTCCTGGGCATGGTCGAGCGGGATACCGATCGAGGATATTTGTGCGGCGGCAGGCTGGGCCTCACCGTCCACATTTATCAGATTCTACAACCTACAGGTCCCGACATTGCATTCCAATGTGCTATCAGCATAATGCTAGTTGAACTGCGAGTTCGTATCTAGATTATGTATGTGCTTGTGTCACACTGAGCGCCTTCTAGCCGCTCTGTATTTTTTCCCACATATAAAGCTTGCCTCTGCCGGCTAGTTGGATGATAACTTTGCTTTTTAGCTCAGGCACCTGCCTCTGGCTATCATAAGGCGAAGTTCAGCACGCACGGCGTTTTGCATGGTGTTCCCATAGCGTAAGCTACTTACGCAATAGGAGAGACCTCTCGAAAGGGAACGACTCGGTTACTAACGTAACCTCGGTTCCCTGAGAGGAGGGAACGAGTATTGCGTAAGCTGCCGTGCTTGTGCTTGGTTAGTTCGCTTCAGTCGTTTTAACCTAAAGAACTCTCATGACGGGGCGCCCAATATATAGCTTGGCCACGCCCATCTTGGCGGGCTCTGACGCGCGCGGGCGCGAAGCGCGCTCATTGGTCGCGCATTCAGATTCGCCCCGTCATTGGTTCGAGCAAGTTGCCGCAGCACAGCCAATGACCGAGTTCCTTCGTTCATTGCTGTCAGCTGTGCAGCTGCAATGCGTTTTACATAAAGACTTCAATATTCTCGAGAAAAGGAGTTTTCCCATAGCGTAAGCTACTTACGCAATACTCGTTCCCTCCTCTCAGGGAACCGAGGTTACGTTAGTAACCGAGTCGATTTATGCCTATTTTTCACATCTTCATGGACACCACAATGATTTCCCTCGTGTGGTAATATATTTCCTTGTTATAATGTAGGATTTGCAAAAATAAAAACTGCTGCATCTGTGTTAATGAGAGAATCAAAGTGTATGCGCGTTGTGCACCCGCTACATTATGGCCAAGCATGCGTGCTTAAAATAGCATTATGAACAACGCGCAACGCGCCACTGACTTTAGACCAGGTTTTTTTTGGTCAGTGGCGGAATTGTTTTCTGGAAGTGCAAAATAGCACTAGGGAATGTTTGCGCCGAAACACGCCTCCTTTTTGCGTCGACCCGCCCAGGGAGCGCAAGTTCATTTCCTAGTTTACCGACGTGCGTCTGTGGAGGGAAAAGCCCGCTTTGCGCGGGTGCAAAATAGGAATGATACAAAGTCATTTGCGCCGGGTGCAAGATAGGGCCCAATGTCTCTGTCTATAGTGGTTAAGTTAAAATCGGCAAACACAAGTCTTTGGTCGCTGACGCTGTAATATTACTTTGGTCAAAAATAGCTGATACCAAAAGTGTAAGATACCAGACCGTTGCTATGGTTACCACGGTGTCAATCATCGCAATTTCGAAGTGACTTCTGTTCCTTACACACACAAAACGATAATTTAGGGAATTCACTCCCGTATTAAATGCGGTGTCCTTTTACACAGCTTTAGTCCTTTAATTATCCTTTACATTTAGTCAATATTTCATCATGTTATATACGTTAATTTTAGCCACTTCTGCTGTGACTGAAATTGCAGCAAATGTTATTTGAATAGATTTTTATTTTTTATTTATTTTTTTACTTTTCCCCCCATCATTTCTCCAACTACATGTAAAATTGTTTTTACTGAATGGAGATGGGCCTTTGTACATATATAAAATTATTGACTTTCTAAATTCTCAGCTGCTTTATTTTAGTTTAATCTCATATGTACTGTAAGTCGACATGATGTTTTCTTTGAGAAATCTTGTAATATTTGGATGTTTTCTTCATCTTTTTATTGTTGTAAAAATAAGTAATTTTCTTAATATCTTTACTTCTGTGGTGTGTTAGAGTAATTGATTGAACTGATTTTGATTGAATAAGGTCCCATGACTAAAAAGGCCAATTAGTGTTTGGGAATGAAATCTGTTAGTTAATTGAATTGTTACAGTTTTATTTTATTCTCAACCGTGTTGTCTGTTTGCATATTCATATGAGGCCTTTGTGTTAAACAGGTCATTGTTTGTGTAATAGGTTGCCAAGTTGGGTGTGTGTTTAGCTAAATAATGAGTGATTTCTCTGGCAACACAAAGCTTGGGAAAATCTCCTTATCATCAGATGAATTCCCAATAATCCTGTTATGACAGCTAACACTCTGTTGATCACAGAGCCGCCTCACTGGCTAAAAAACCCTTTGATTCCTGCCACTGACTCGGTTAAAGATGGGACATTGAACATCTGTTAATGCTAACTAGATTTTTACATTTCATGAGGCAAATGTGAGTGATGCATAGCCATGCTAAAGTCACTGTCAGGGAATTGCTGTGCAGTTGTTAAGGTGTTAAAGGTGTTTGCTAGGCTGTTCTGTGTGGTTACTAGTCTCTTAAGACTCATTCAGGAAGGGAGGAACAATTATTAAGAAAAACAATTGCGCATCTCTCCCCAACAAGTTGCGTTACTGAAGGTGCCATTCATGTCCATAGCTCAAACCATGCAGGACGAGTTATTTGCCAAAGTTTAATACTTCGGGTAAGGGGGTTGTTCATATCAGCAATAGAAATAGTGATGTTAGCCTTTGCAAGCATTGCTAAAAATGTCATAAATTATGTGTTTAAGGCATGTGAGGGAACCTTGAGTTTAATGATGTACTCAATCCAGTGTACTCATCTCTCATTAGTACACTGTTTGTCTTAAGATGGTAGATACATGCTGATTTAATAGCCAGAAGCTATAAAATGCTTATAATTATTGCAAAGCTCTGCTGTGATCGTTTTTCTGGAAACCAGTACACTCGCCTTCTAACCTGCACCACCTCCAGATGTATTTCTGCTCCACATCTTCCTCTACATTAGAAGGTTCTGAAGTAAAGAACCAGGGCTTGAATAGTCTCACACAGGAAGTGTTATGCTGACACGTCCCTGAAGGGATTGTTCATTTAGGACTGAGATGGCTGAAAGTTACATGTTCTTACATATGGATTTTACAGTGAAAGTTTCTTCCTGGTGAGCTCTTTCTGTCTCGCTTACTTTCTCTTTGTCTCTGATCTGCCAGCATTTGTTCATAATGAGATTCCTACAGGACGGGAATTCCAGGGAGAGACATACGTCTGACTGTACATGCTGTTGGCTTTCTCTGCAGCCCACATCCTCTGAGACGTGAGAATGAAGAAGAAAGAGAGGAAAAGAAACACACACATTGAGTATTGCTAAAGCACAGGCTACTGCCTATTGCCTCTTTCAGTCAACCTTTACTACTGTGGTGCAATATAATTTACCTTTCGTTTCAGTGGAATCTGCTCTTTTTCAACTGGATGTGAACCAAAGACCACCTGAATGACATTAATGATTGTTTGTTTAGATGTTCTCCTAAAATACAATGCAATACCCTTGTGACCTCTGCTAGTAATTGCACACATTGTCGTATTTGAGTCATGTGGGTCATCGTCCCTGCATTCAAACATATTTAAGTAAATGGATGCATTTAGATGCAATAGTGTGTGCTTTGGTGTGAATATGATTTACTTTATGACATTCAAATACACAGTGTTGTGGTTCTTCCAGTTATACATGGGAACATGAGTAATAATTGACACGTCTGGGTTGGTTGTGTGTGTGTGTGTGTGTGTGTGTGTGTGTGTGTGTGTGTGCTTCACAGGCCCAGTTGGGGTGCTTTACATGAAAAATGCTCCCCCTTTCCCTTACTCTCTCGCTCATTTTCTGACGAGTAGGTGTGTGTCACCCAGAACGAACATGTTTAATTTCCTGTCAGCACTGGGTGTCTTCATTTTTTTTCTGTTAAAGCACAATGTGCATGCAGAACCTTGTCAGCCATTTTCATCTGCGATTTCCCCAAGGCCTGTTCTTCTTTTCTGTCTCCTCCCTCAATCATATGGATTCATTAGCTTGGGGTTTAGAGTTTAAAACCCTCTTCCTCCTCCTTCTTCTTCTTCTTCTTCTTCTTCTCCTTCTCCTTCTTCTCCTTCTCCTTTTCCTCTTTTTCCTCTTTTTTGAAAGAGAACCTCCTGAGGTTTTTGCGACTGCTGAGATATTGAATCCGACAGTTTAATCTGCACGATGGAGGAGCATTGCTTGTAGGCTTATGATACCAGTTAACAAGTGTGATTCACATACAAATTTACAGTGGCCTCAAAATTATTTGGATGTTTTTGCAAAAGGGAAATGTGTGTGTATATATATACACAGTACACACACACTTTGGGGCTACTATACTAGTCTATTGCCTGTACAATTTCTTATTCCCTTATATCTTAAAAAAAAATATCTAAAGACTTAAAGCAGTTGCGATGTAACTTTTTTTGGTCACCACATAATTCCTAGACGTACATTTTGTGTTATATTGCTTTAAATACTTTATTATTATTCTAAAATGTAGAAAATAGTAATATAAAGAATGTGTAGGTGAATCCAGGTGTGACTCGTAGTGTATCATAAAACCTCTTGAAGCTAAACGCATTAGTTTCCTTTTGCATCAGTGGGTTATTATGTCTTACATTATGAATATGTGTTACTCTATACGGAGACAGTGAGTGATCAACATATTCTTGAGATGTTCTTTGGAATGCACTTGATCATTTTTATTATGCCACATTGTTGTGTGTGTGTAGATGTAGGTGAATCAGAGAGGTTTGTATGTGAGCGAGAGTGTTAAGTGTATGTGTGTGTGTCTGTCGCCTGGGGAGATGGCAGTGTTTTGTGTGCATATTGAGGCGCGCTGCTCCCATATGATGATTTATTACTTCTTTTAGAGATCCTGCCTGGCATTTAGTGGAGTCATATTGAAACCCACACGCCACCAAAACAAGCTCTGACACTTAGATCTGCTATGCCACATGCAGAGATTGTGTGTGTCTGAGAGAGAGATTGTTAATTATAGTAGTTCTGGGCCTGGTGGAGCCCATCTTTACTCCAAGTACTGTCCTCTCATCTGTAGAGGTATCATTTGTATGTAGTCATAAAGTAGTACATGTGGATTTCTGTTATAGATATATTTTTCCTTCCTTCCCTACCTTTCTGTCTTTCTCTCTGGTTCTCCAGAGGGAAACAGACAGTAGATAATAGGTATGAAGAGAGATCCATGCAGGCTCTGGTGTTCCATACTAGGAGTGCAGAAGCCCATAGCAGGTATACCAGGGGTCAGAGTCAATTTCAAAAGGAGCATTTGCTTTATATCCAGTCCACACCTTCACGCTCTTCATAAAGCACTTCTGTTAATGTGCGTGGCCAGATTTTATCAACAAAAACCCCCTTTACCTTTGTGATCCCCCAGTGGACAATGTTTTTTTGAAGATGTGGGGTTCAAGTTCTGCCTGGATATTACTGGTAAGACTTCATGGACCAATAGCAATCCACAATGTCAGAACAAAGATGATGTGTATTAGGGCTGAACGATTAATTGCATTTGCGATAATATCGCGATATGATGAAATGCGATTTTGTAACCGCAAAAGCTGCGATTACACTGTTCACGTGACACGCGAGAGAAAAGCAGTCTGCAGATCAAGCATCAACTTGGCACGCTACGCATATAGGTCTGGCATACAGGAAAGAACCGTTTATTTTTTATGTATGTGATATTGTGTTATTTATTCTCTCTCCAACAATTCTGGATCGATTCAGAGAATTTCAGAATCGAGCCTGAGCTTAGTTTTTAAACACAGATGCGTGATGACGCTGCGCGTGCTTTAGAAACAACCATATTTTGCTTATTGCTTCTAATTTCTCTCTCTCTCTCTCTCTCTCTCTCTCTCTCTCTCTCTCTCTCTCTCTCTCTCTCTCTCTCTCTCTCTCTCACACACACACACACACACACACACGACACCGCTCGAACCTTCGGAAAAATAAGCTTTCATAAAGTTCGGGGTTTAAGCGAATTACAAGGACAGTCGCGGGCTTCATTGCACAGGTTTTGCTGCTTTGATGTTACTCTTGCAGTGCGCGGTCTTGGCCGCCGGAATTTTCCTTAAAATTGCTCCACAAAGGCATTATTTCTGTCTTTTTGAATGCAGTTGGCTTATATATTAAAAATATGAAAATCACTGAGAAAGCTGCTTTCATTTTAAAATACTTACGCGCGCTTTGTGAAGAGTACTCGTGCATGCGGCTGTGAGCGACTCATTGGTTAAATGTACTTGCATCTCAAAATGCTTTTGACGCGAAATGAATGTAAACACGGTCAGTTATATCTTAAACCAACAGGACAAACCACATTTACAATTTCAAAAGAGATATGTGCATCAGTGTGAATGCAGCTTATAGTATAGGGGGAAAATCACTCCAGCTCTTGAATGGAAAACGTTCAGACAGCGTACTTTTAAATACTGAAAGCACTCTTTGTTTATTGCTTGTATTGTTTTTTTTTTGTTCCTCTTTATTTAATATAGCTTTTATATTTTGAAGCTATATTAGTTTATAGCCCATTTAAAATTCTTAACATGTAATTGGTTTAATTAAATGTGCTTCTATATATATATATATATATATATATATATATATATATATATATATACATATATACAGGTCCTTCTCAAAAAATTTGCATATTGTGATAAAAGTTCATTATTTTCCATAATGTAATGATAAAAATTAAACTTTCATATATTTTAGATTCATTGCACACCAACTTAAATATTTCAGGTCTTTTATTGTTTTAATACTGATGATTTTGGCATACAGCTCATGAAAACCCAAAATTCCTATCTCAAAAAATTAGCATAACCAATAAATTAGCACGACCAATAAAAGAAGTGTTTTTAATACAAAAAAAGTCAACCTTCAAATAATTATGTTCAGTAATGCACTCAATACTTGGTCGGGAATCCTTTTGCAGAAATGACTGCTTCAATGCGGCGTGGCATGGAGGCAATCAGCCTGTGGCACTGCTGAGGTGTTATGGAGGCCCAGGATGCTTCGATAGCGGCCTTAAGCTCATCCAGAGTGTTGGGTCTTGGGTCTCTCAACTTTCTCTTCACAATATCCCACAGATTCTCTATGGGGTTCAGGTCAGGAGACTTGGCAGGCCAATTGAGCACAGTAATACCATGGTCAGTAAACCATTTACCAGTGGTTTTGGCACTGTGAGCAGGTGCCAGGTCGTGCTGAAAAATGAAATCAGATGGAAGCATGAAGTGCTCCAAAATCTCCTGATAGCTAGCTGCATTGACCCTGCCCTTGATAAATTACAGTGGACCAACACCAGCAGCTGACATGGCACCCCAGACCATCACTGACTGTGGGTACTTGACACTGAACTTCAGGCATTTTGGCATTTCCTTCTCCCCATTCTTCCTCCAGACTCTGGCACCTTGATTTCCGAATGACATGCAAAATTTGCTTTCATCCGAAAAAAGTACTTTGGACCACTGTCCACTGAGCAACAGTCCAGTGCTGCTTCTCTGTAGCCCAGGTCAGGCGCTTCTGCCGCTGTTTCTGGTTCAAAAGTGGCTTGACCTGGGGAATGCGGCACCTGTAGCCCATTTCCTGCACACGCCTGTGCACGGTGGCTCTGGATGTTCTACTCCAGACTCAGTCCACTGCTTCCGCAGGTCCCCCAAGGTCTGGAATCGGTCCTTCTCCACAATCTTCCTCAGGGTCCGGTCACCTCTTCTCGTTGTGCAGCGTTTTTTGCCACACTTTTTCCTTCCCACAGACTTCCCACTGAGGTGCCTTGATACAGCACTCTGGGAACAGCCTATTTGTTCAGAAATTTCTTTCTGTCTTACCCTCTTGCTTGAGGGTGTCAATGATGGCCTTCTGGACAGCAGTCAGGTCGGCAGTTTTACCCATGATTGCGGTTTTGAGTAATGAAACAGGCTGGGAGTTTTTAAAAGCCTCAGGAATCTTTTGCAGGTGTTTAGAGTTAATTAGTTGATTCAGATGATTAGGTTAATAGCTCGTTTAGAGAACCTTTTCATGATATGCTAATTTTCTGAGATAGGAATTTGGGGTTTTCATGAGCTGTATGCCAAAATCATCAGTATTAAAACAAAAAAAGATCTGAAATATTTCAGTTGGTGTGCAATGAATCTAAAATGTATGAAAGTTTATGAAAGTTTATGATTTTTATCATTACATTATGGAAAATAATTAACTTTATCACAATATGCTAATTTTTTGAGAAGGACCTGTGTGTATATATATATATATATATATATATATATATATATATATATATATATATATATATATATATATATATATATATTTAAAGTATGTACATTTACACATCTAATTATATACATATTTTAAGTGTTATTAAGATTAATTAATAAGAAAAAAATTAGATCGGATCATGAGCTGCCTAAAGATTCCCATCCCTACTGTACAATGATTTATTGCTTGTCTTTGTCGACTTATACAGAAGGTAAAGAACTTAAAGTAATCGCATATTAAATCGCAATCGCAATATTGGTTAAAAAAATCGCAATTAGATTATTTTCCATAATCGTTCAGCCCTAATGTGTATTTTATGTATTTAGTGGTGCTCGCTAATGCTCATGCTTATTTGAACAAACCCGCTTATTTGAACAAACCCACTTAAACCACTTAAATGTTTATAAAGGTATATTGCTGATGTCTGTGTGACAAGTATTCGCTGAGTTTTAAGTTTAGAGTCGTGCTCTAGATAAAAAGTTCATTGAGACGGAGAGGCAGAAAGCACACCCTGTTTATTTTCTTTATTTTACAAAAGCACAATGTTTTGTTTTGATTGTAAGTGGACACATACAAAAGTAGACCTTTTACAGTTAATTTTTTCTTATTTATTTTGTCTGTATGACCATAAATTACGGAGTATTTTAAGTCCATTTTGCTACCATGTAAAGAAAGTCCAGCAAAACTGGCCGGAGCGTTTGTCGACCCCTAAGTGTTAACCATCGTTATCCATCCCTAATATCTATACAACAGAACTTGTTGGTAGGTTCTTTTGAATGGGTAATCAACCACCTAGCAATCATTCAAATCACTCAGCAATGCCTGTCAGCAATACTGTATGTGCCTGTGTGTCACACTTTTGGTGTATTATTTAAAGAGGTTGTACCTCATCCTGCAGGCCTTCAATTATGGTTCTACCGCAGCTAACTTGATCTCTACAGCACCTGGTCTCACCCTCTCATCTAAGGCCATTAAGTGTTTGTTTCTGTGTACATCTGCGACTGTCTGTGTGTGAAGCTTTACAGATCTTTGCATTCTCTTCCATTCCCTCCCATTATGGTTTGCACTGCCCTCACCCTGTCTTCATGTGCATTTAGATTGGCAGTGACAGCTGTCTCACCCCCTACATACAGACACACGCTACTGTCTTTCTTACCAGTAGCCCAGAGTACCAGGAGTACAGCTTTATCCTCTGGAGCAAGTGAAGTCACACTGTTCACCTGTGTGGTTTGTGCTCTCAACACACTTCATACAGACGTGGTGAGGTATATGTACTTTTTATACAAGTCTGGTCCAAAGATTTATGAAAGAGTATTTGAATCATGCATTCAACTGATTCATTCAAAGTCACCAAAACAATTGACTGGTTAAAACCTGAAAGAGCATAGTACAATACAATTTAAAACTTTGGGGTTTGGCAATTTTTTTTTTTTAACTAAACCAAAACAAAAAAGTATCTTATACGTACCAAGGCTGCATTTATTTGATTATATATACAGTAAAAATGGTAATATTGTGATATTAGCAGCAACTACTCCAGGCTTCAGTGTCATATGATCCTTCAGTAATCCTTCTGATAATCTGTTTTGGTACTTAAGAAACTTTTCTTGTTTTTATCCATTGTTCTGCTTACTATTTTTGTGGAAAGAAACTGTCAAAATTCTTTGATATATAGAAAGTTCAAAAGAACAGCATTTATTTGAAATCTTGTAGATCACTGTAAATGTCTTTAATGTCTCTTTTGACTTAATGCATCCTTGCTAAATAAAAGTATTAAATCTTATGGACCCAAAACTTATTAACATTTTACATTTTCAAATTAACATACTTCTCTTACTATTTCTACCACATAATGGTAAAGTATTCTATTATTTTATTTTTTATTTCATTAACTGTATGAGTGAGTGATTGAATTATTTTCTCAAACAATTTGTTAAAACCTTTTAGTTCATCCAGGTACAGGTAGTAAATTCAGTATCCTCAAAAATGTAATTTACTCAAAATTACCATATAGTTGATTGAACTGTTGCAGTTTCACACTCTCAATCATGATGGTGGTCTGAATTTCAGCATGGTTTGCGACATAAAATATCTTAAAAGTAGTCTTCTAAAGTTGTAAAATAGCTTTGTGTGGATAACACCCCACAATTTAGGTCAACAATAACTAAATGGCTCTCCTTTGCACATTCAGGAGAGAAATAATGTCGAGAATAAATCGTTCATGTGAGACGGATCAATGAGTCAATGAACCAGTCACAGGGAAGGTTATAACTATTTCATTTTGATTTAACATAGAATAATGACTTAAATTTCTGTCTGTTTCTCACACAAAGAAAACTTGGAATATATTGGTCAAATCATACAATTTATCAGGGCTGCCTTTTTGCCGCTTGATAACTCATGGTTACTGTATTTATGGTAAATGGCAGCGTGAACACTCTTCACACCAAGTCAAGTTTGGAATGAACCCTTTAAGTAGTGGTTATCTCCTTTTGCTATAGAGAGAGAGACAAAAATTGACAGAAAAAGTAGATGACATAGAAATGCCTATTTGTGCTCTTGTAATGTTTCTAAGTCTGAATTAAGGTGGGAGTGTGTGCAGAGGGAGAATTGCTTTTGTTAATTGATGTGAATGAAATTGACACCCCGGTCAACACTCTCCAGTCTTATTCCCAGCTGCCACACACAAGCCAATCAATGCCCATCATTATCCGCCAGCAGCAACCTCATGTAATTAAACTCTTCCCGGAGCAGTCTTTATTTTCAGCTCGCTGCCATGAGTGCACGTGCAGTCCCATAGCAGCCCTGCTCTCAGATCAGCGCCTTCCGCCTCTTGTGAAGTGCATCCTACAGCAGATAGAGCCATGTCTGGGTCAACTCGGGTCTCAAAGAAAGCTTTCTTTAGAGCAGGACCGCATGACCCATTAAAATCTCATATCCTCCCTCGGGCTTCCAGACTAGCTTCCACCTCCCCCGTCCCACATCACCCGAGGATATTCCCAATGTAATAAAAAAACTGCACTTTCCTGTAGAATTTCTTTAACTGTTTCGTGTATAGTGTAGCGTGTGCGAAAAAAAGCATGTAGTACTGAGTACTTAAAGAAATTAGAAGGAAATTGAAACAAGTAAAGGAAGAAAAGTTGAAGACTGGCACTCTGCCTAGCCTCCCAGCTACTGCTGTAGCCAAGACAGAGAGATGAGCTGTCCGTCGTCCTGAAATCATGAAATCACCACCCCCGCCACACAGCGAGACGCTCTCTGCTGGGCTGTTTGCAAATAAATTCATCTGGAGATTATTTTACCGATCGTGTAGTCTAGTTTCGGCCACGGGACAATGTTGGCACACAGTTAAATTGTGACTGAGAGAGAGAGGTTGAGAATGAGAGAAAAATTGAAGCAAGTGAAAGAGAGTACTTCTTTACCTTTGTCTATGCTACAGATGTACATGAGAAGCTTCTAAGCACTGTAGGGCTGAGTGAAAAGGCTTCAAGGGCCCTTTTCAAAGAGGCTCCTTCCTCTTTAGCTGATATTTTCTTCTCCAAGATGTGTATAGCGTGGGAAAGGAATATGACACACTGCGTGTGAAAGATACCCAGCCACTGCCTCCTCAGCAGACTCTGCCGCCAGCCACTTTTATATTTATTTTCTCTCCTCACACACACACTTAGCTTGGCGCTTGTCTTTGATACAATTCCAAGAGCTGTCAATCAGCCTTCATGTAATGCTTGGCTGAGATGGAAAGGAGGAGTTGGATGTGTAGCCGTGCTCTTCCACAGCACAAATTTACATTCTGAGTGCCAAAACAGATCAGGTAGAAATTACAAACTTTGCTTAGAAACTTGGGTTTAACTGAGTTGAACTGAGTCTAGTGAAGTATGACTGTGTAAGTGTGCTATAGCTGACTGTAAAGTAACTCCAGGCACAATGCAACAAGTATCCAGCAGCAAGCACTTCATCTGTTCAAACTGCTGTGTGATGTGACACCAAGCAGACAATGCTTTGTCTAATGTTAAGTATATGTAGATTTTGAACCAGTAAGATTGCACAAGTGGATAGGGATATCCAGTGCAAAGTTGTAAACATTTAAGGTTTGTCACTTTGTCTTGTCTGGTTAGAACACTGCGTTTTAATCATTAAACCATGAAAAAGCTACACTAACTACACTATTTATAAAATCTAAACTGATTTTAAAATCTAAAATCTGAATTTGTAAATTGTTACAGAGAAAAACTGGGAATCACACAATAAAAGACTGCAGATCATATACTACCAGACTTCCAAATTGTTCCGAACACAAAAAACTTGCACAAAATCACGTGCCTGATTGCTAGGAGACACATGAAACAGTTGTTGTTGTAGCAACTCTGTGTGCTGAGTCGCAAAAGAAAAAATGAGCCAAGTACATTTGGCTGCAGTCTGTAGATGCGGTCAGTATGTACTCTACAGATTACAATGGGAGTTAGAGATGAGTGGCGCAGTCAGTTGTTTTTTGTGGTGATGGGTCAGATATTGAGGCTAATTTGTTAGGTGTGTTCTGTTAATTTACTTTTGTATTGTTATTTTATTGCAGCACAGGTAGATAGAGGACAGCTTTGGTTTCAGTAGCAACGCATCATACATTAAGGTATGTGTTAAAATCGGCTCAAAATATCAAACATGTTTTGATGTCCTCCGACTGGATGCAATCATAGTCTGAGGCTAAAAATCGGAGTCTGTGCCCATCATACACTACTCGATTTTCTGTGAAATCTGTCAACTCCGACTGCCCAAAATCTGTAGACTTAAGCAGATTTCAGCAACTATTGTTGATTTGTAAAGACTGCAAATCGGGGCAAAAAATCTGAACAAAACTTGTGTAGTGTATTCCAGCCTTAAGATGATTTTACTGAGCTGCAGAGCTATATTTTTTATTGCCAGATAATTTGATATTATGATTTATATATTCTAGCTATGATAAAGTTAATTATACTTCAATTATAGTCTAGGTTGTGTGTACGTGTTTTGTGTACGTGTTTTGTGTACAGAACTTCATGGTCTAAATTAAGTGGTCTGGTCTTCATTCAAATGACTGATGGAAATTTGTGGGCTATAGAAAAAAAAAGTATGTAAATTCTTATATAATGTGGTTTTCTTATAGAATGTTGCTTTGTTGATTAAAAGTTAAAATTGCATTGTTTGATTTAGGGTTGTTTAATTTAAGAAGAGAATTTTATTTTTAGATTAGTTGACAAAGTCCCAGTGGTATTTGTAGCATGTGAATAGTTGATCTGAATTGGTCAGACCAGCTATGTATTATTATTTCTATAGAGAGGTACTGTAGATGCTACATTTCAGCCTGTCCATCTTTCTTTGTTTTCCTCAGTCTTTGAGAGCTCTGTCCAAATTTTCAAGTGAAAGCATAAAGGAAGCTGCTCACAGGTCTGGCTTCTCACAGAGACGTCATGTACCTTTTGCTTTTCATTCTCTGTTTCTGTTTCTTCAGATCCATAATTGGAAATTTTCACTCCTGAGCTGTCAGTTTCTCGCACCGTGTGCTTCCTGCATGCTTTTTTTAAGCCTGCTGAGGCAAATGGAGCATTATCTCCAGTGTATGAGAAGATTTGGCCTTGTTCTCTATCTAAATTGAATATCTGCCTTGTTTTATTTTTTTCCCCCTCATGCCACAGATTGAAAATCGCACGTTGAACATGGTATCTCATTGTGTATGTGTGTGAATGCACACTCTCGTGTCTCCCAGTCACAGTATTTGAAAAGGTGACAGATAAAAAAAATAAAAATAAATGAATCAGTCAAGCACTTGACAATCCTCAACAGGAATATTCCTCCAACACTGCGTTAATAAAAGAAACAGCATGTGGCAGTGATTAAAGTGGTTGAGATTTCAGTCCAGCCTTCTTTCTCGCACACTCGCAGAACCCAGGCCTCCGTCAGTGCCTACACACACTAGAAAATGAGTTCTTTCTTGTAGGTTTTTTTCTAATCTTCTTCAAACTTGTGGGTCATTAATGAAACGGGTAGTTATCTGCAGTCACAAATCTGTTGCTGTACAGCTCCATTCAGACTTTTGAAATGACAAATGGCACATCTAATCTGAACTGACTTTCCGCAGACAACATGTTGCATATTTGGTTTTTAGTGGAATTATTTTCAGACATGGTGAAACGAGTTTGCCGTATCTTAAAACGAATGAAAGCGAGATTAGCAGTTGCTATAATAGATAATCAAAGACAGTTAACTCCATTCTTGTGTGCTCGGAGTACTCGGAAGAAGAGTACTCGGAAGAAAACGGTCCGCTAGTGTAGAGTTAACAGTAACTTTTATTCAGGATAGAAGATAGCACGTATTGAGTTTTGTCTTTCTTTTAACCTTGTGTTCAGATAATGGAATATTTAAAAAGGAAATTACAATTGTGCAAAGAACAGTGTGGATGGGAATAATGACAGCACCATCCTAGGACACAGTTATTACCCTTAAAATACTAATCCACAAAGCCAGAGACTTCAATAAAAATCAGCTGTATTGTTCTGTGCATATCAAGATCTTTTTGTTTTTTTGCTGGAAAATTGGAGTCAGATAGGTCAATAATGAGAAATTCTGAATATATATATATTTTTTTTAATTAAAGGTACATTTAAAAATTTTTTTTAATATAATGTAACCTTTAGTTTTTCTCTTCAACGTCTTTAACAACCAATAGTAAATAATTTAACATTTATATAATACAATCATGTAAAAAGCGAAAGTAATGTTGCAAAAAATGCTGTGAAATGTTTCGGCACAGCAAAGCACCAGTTTCAATAAAAGGATATGTTTCAATCCAGTCACTTTTTTATACACTTTTACATCGCATTATTGCTCAGTTGTTGGTAAAGGGTGAGAGACCTGGCGAGCCATATGATTTTTGTCAAAGAGCCAGGTGTGGCTCGTGAGCCATAGGTTCCCGACTGCTGCTTTAATGTAACATACCAGTGATGATATTTAGTTACACTTTAAAATGTCTTTCATTCAAATTATATCAATGTATGACTTTACACAACCTCACTGTATATGAATGTTAAATCAGTTACCTTTCGTAATGAATCGGTTATGGTACAATAATTCAACTGTTTTGTGCCATATAGGCTGAGTCTGACAGGTTGCCTTGGATTGTGCCATCTCCAGCTCAAAAGGCAGAAAAAAGGCAGAAAAAGCCCCCGTTAGATGTCAGGAATATTAAAGAGGTGAGAGGTGCCTTGTGAGTGACAGGGAAACAGGCAGTGAGTGACCCTGCCAATCAGGTGAGCAGTGATTTTAAAGAGGCCTTTTACTGTCACAACACTCACAGGCTGTCTCTCTCTCTTTTACACCTTGCAAGTTTTTTGGGGAGTATACTGTCTCTTTTGTTTACGCTGGAGAGTGTGACCATAATGCCTTGCGTTTAGCTGCTAAAGCATGCCAGCATTGTGTCTGATGTTTATGAAACAAAACATCAGCAAAGTCCAGCTTCTCTTGTTAGTTGTTCATTTCATTTCATACTAGATTAATTAAAAATAATCTGCATCGGGTGAAAACCCAATTGGATTTTAAGAGCCTGCCCAAGTTAATTAGTTTCTTCTCCGTAAAGCTTGCAGAATTAGAGATTATGTCTTCTCTCTCCCACATACACTCTACAGGAGAACAGGAGGAGATGCGTGCGGTTTGCATATGTGCTAGAGTTCTTGTTAGCAGTGATGCTAATTAACAGGAGATAAAGAAGCGGAGGTGAGAATCCTGGAACAGAAATAAACCTGTGATTTTTCACAAGCAGCTGCACCCCACCACCACCCCCCCCACCCCACCCCCACCAAACAAGCGACAAGCTTTTCAAATCGGCTTGATGTCAGGTCCAATGCAGTTCACTCTCAGAGTCATTACAGAGTTTCAGACCTGATGTGTTATGGAAGTCTTTCCTTTTCTTGCTCATGCACATGAATGCTCACACCTTGCATCCATATTTTGCCTAATCTTTCAAAATTACTGAAGTATCACATATACTTCTGAAATGCAATTTTTCCAGTAGCAGTAGCGTGCTTGTAACCAGCAGGATTAACAATTCAATAGTTTTAATTCCACATTTAGCAGGACCTCTCATAATTTCTTTTCCCTCTGGATGGTTAAAGATTCTGAGCTGGAGGATTGAAGTCCACACATGTTCTTTATGTTTGTGTGCACCTGTGTGTTGACACTATTTGAGTGTATAATACATGCTCCAGGTCTTATTGCGCAATATTTAACGACATGCTATTTCAAGAAACAAAAATGTTCAGATGTTTTGCAATATACAATACCGTTCAAACAGTTAGGCTGGATAAGTTGGTAAGGCTCACCAAGGCTGCATTTATTTGATCAAAAAACAGTAAAAACGGTAATATTGTGAAATAGTTACAATTTAGAATAATTGTTTTCTGTTTTAATACATTTTTTTAAATGTAATTTATTCCTGTGATGGCAAAGCTGAATGTTCAGGAGCCATTTTTTCCAGTATTCAGTGTAACATGATCCTTCAGAAATGTGCTGCTCATGAAACACTTCTGATTATTAAGGTGAGCACACAGGTGTGCTGCTTAATATTTTTGTGGAAACCATGATACAGTTTTTCAAGACTCTTTGATAAAGGGAAAGCTAGAAAGAACAACTTATTTGAAATAGAATGTTTTTGTAACAATGTAAAAGTCTTTTTTCACTTTAATATATTCTTGCTGAATAAAAGTACTAACTTCTTTAAAAAACAAACAAACGGTAATGAATAACGCCTTTGAAACTTTTCGACTGACATTTATAGCTTCATTTTGGCATATAACTTACTTTTCATGATCATTTCCCGTCCAGTTTTTCTCATTGAATATCTTGTTACACTTGAAATACGTCAGATTGCAGAAGTAAAACGGGTTGCAAATTTCATGTTGACTTCAAGAGCTGTATAGCTCATATTACAGGACCTCTATAGATTATGTATCCTTATACTTCATGTTATAGGAGTTGGTAAGACAAATCCAATAAAAACGATACAGTTGTTTTCTCCTGATGAGCTGGAAAAAGTAATTCAGGCTGAATTGTGATGTTTTTTTCTGATGAGTTGGATGATTTCTTGGTCATCCAAATCTGTAGCCAGTTGCAACAAACCCCTTAAGTTACAAAAAGTGATAATTATGTTACATTTGTAGCTAAGGGTTTTCTTATCTTAAGATCTTTGTTGATTGGTTAAAAATTGCATAGGTTTATCCACCCTGAAGTCTGGCTCTTTTACAATAGTGCAAAATGTCAATTGACTTTTTATTACTTATGACCTTTTATTACTTTATTTCTCTTGTGTTTACTTTAAGCATTTACTTGAATAACACAGTTCTTGTCTGAATAAGCATATCTCACCAAACACGAAAACATAGTCTCCTTGGCCTGTCATACAAAGACCAATTGTAACTCATTGATCTCTGCTGTTACTGATAGAATTCCCTAGATTGATCAGCAGTAAACACAGATTGACAGCTACATGTCCTGAGAGCGTGTCTGAGATCAGTTATGGGGGATGAATATTGGAGACTTTGTGTTGATGGAGGTGAGTGCTTTTTGCATGTTTATGTCACATTATTGTAATATCTCAAGACTATAGGGCTTTAGATCTATTTAGATTATTAATGTTCAACTGCATAATCCATTTTAGCTCACAAAAAAGTTGCTCTGCAGCTGAAATTATTTGCTTTCTATACTATAGCTCCTCATATAAGTGCTCAGAGCTTAAATTACAACAGCTTCATAGCTCAAATTATCATGGACCTGTAGCTCCCTGTAGTGAGCTCTCATTTTAATAATTTCTTAAACTCATTTCTTGAATTAAGTCCTGTATGTTTTCGAGTCATCGTAGCAAAACGCTTACTAAGGAACATTGATTTGCAATGCTCACCCTGGGATGGGGTGTATTGAAATCCCGTTGCTGAGTCAGTCATCTCAAACAGTTTCAATCAAAGCCATCAATGCTTTGTAATTAGTTCACACCCCCTCAACCACCCCCCTGCCCATTCAGCAAAGGTGAATTAACCAGACGATTGGTAGAACATCTAAGATAATAAGCATTTACCGCTAGCTACACTGTGAATATCTCTTTTCATTAAGGACAGTCTTGGGCAGCCAGGATGCCGATTTCTGTGATTATCATCGGAGAGTTGGGTATCAGCTTCCCGTGCCCTTCCTGAAACTCCCCCCGCTTTCTCCCTCTCTCACTTTCGTTTCGCTCCGCTCTTTCAGAAGGTCATCTCTGGAATTGGAAAGTGCACTCTGCGAGCCATCGAGATGCACGTCTGCGATATGCCGGCGTCTATCTAATCTTGTATCAACCACTGTAACGAAGTACAAACACAAAGTCCTGAGATCAGATGGGAAGCTGGCAAGGCAGATTTTTTCCCTTCTCAAGGACTCAATCTATGTCTGGGAGGCCGAGAAGATCTAATTACCTCCAAGCGCATGCTTCCATTACATGCAAGAAAAGTAAAATAATAAAATAAATAAATAACTTATTTATTTTACTTTATGATAATGATTTTTTTTTTTGTGTGATGACTAATACGCTTTTAAAGAATAGTTCACCCAAAATGTATTTACTCACCCTCATGTTGTTCCAAAACTGTATGACACTTTTTCTTCATCAGACAACAAAAAAAATTCTCAGTGTTGTTTTCTTTCTCCAAAGAATAAAAGTTAATAGGGTCCATTGTTGTCTGGACCCAACTTGACTTTGAGATATCTTCTTTTGTGTTTTACAAATGAAAGAAAGTCACACAGGTTTGAAACAACTTGAAGGTGAGTAAATTATGATTTTTATTTTTGGGTAAACTATCCCTTTAAGGATAATTTTTTTATAAGCTTTTTTCCAGATGTGTTTCTTATAGGGTTCTCACGTTCAAAAATATGTAGATGGAGTAATTTGACTAGAATGCAAGGGACTCAAGGTGCATTTTTAAAGGTTGAACTATTTTTAACTTGACACATAGTCTAAAAATGTAGTGCAAATATTTTTTATATGGGTAAATTTGAAGACAATGTTTCTTAAGAGGTTTTTATCAATAAATAACTAAAGCATATTAGTTAAAGCAATTTAAAAACTATTTATTGCTCTTTAAAATGTAAAACAAACTGAAAAAATCTATAAAAAAAAAAAACTCTAGATAAACCACTGACCTCACTAATTAATTAACTAGTCCATTATTGGTCCACCTATTTCCTAAGAAACTTGCTGCTGAGATGTTAAAATGTTGTGGTTGGTTTTCTGGGTGTTACTGTGTTGTTTCCATATTGCTCTAGTTGGTTTCTAGGTGTTCTGGTTTCTAGGGGGGTTTTACGTGGTTGCTATGCGGTTTCTTGGTGTTTTCTAGGGTCTTCTGTCTGGTTGCTAGGAGAGTTCTACAGTGTTCCAGGTGGTTTCCAAGTGGTTTCAAGGGTGTTCTGGTTGGTTGCTTGTAATCCCAAGTAAAAAGAGCCCAGCTTAACATAAAAATTGTACATCCAATCACTTAGTATAAGCACACTTCTCCCCAACAAGCCACATGATTAGGTGTATCATTCATGCCCGTAGCACAAACTGTTCTTTTAATGCTTAGAGGTTTGTTTAAATAACTAACTTCAGTGCACTGAGCAATAGTAGTAGCGATACTTTACACACTTGTTTGGTCTCCTTTTGGATTATTCCCCTACATGAAGATATCTGTCTTGATTCTCTGACTGACCTCTCTGGCTTTTACCTTGTTAAGCAAATGAGCAGTGCAAAAAACCACTGCAGTTTGCTGCACTTACAATAGACAACTGTGAGTAATTGTATGAGATCTAAATAAAAGACCTCTCTCTTTATTTTTCCCTCTGTTTATCTCTATCCCTCTCGTTTCCCTCTCTCTTTTCTCAATAAGGCCGCAACACAGACTGAGCTCTTAAATGAAAGGTACTTATTGTAATTGAACATCTGAAATGGTGTTTTATTTATAACAGAGGGCGGTAAAGAGGAATTAGCATCTCTGTTGCACAAAGGCCCCTGGTTGGCTTTTATGGACTTGCTTATGTAAAGCTTTATAAGATTGTGCTGAGCAGATTCATGTTAATGACAGTCAAGGTCGAACAGACTAGATAAACACACAAAGTCATGATAAAATAACCCTGACTAACAGATTTCACTTTCGTTTTAAATAAGCTGCAGTCCTTGGATGATTTATAGACATGCTAATTCAGCTAATGCTAACATGCTATCATCTCACTATAGAAATATTTTAAATTATACACATTTTCTGCAGAAATTAAATACCTTCTTAATGTGTTGAATAATTTTGTGTTTTAAGTTTATGTTGTCAAATATGTAACTTTTTTTTTTCATTCTCCGAAGTCAGCAATAAACTACATTCAAAGTGCTGAGCACAAAATGAATGTCATTGCTACAAACGGCGACCGGCATTTATCACCTCTGATGATGCGAAACAAACCAACCAACCTTCACTAATATACGGACAACGGCACTAACAGCAGTTAGCATGCCGCTTGTTAGCCGCTTCCAGCCTGCATTAGCGAGCCGAGGATGCATAATGTCAGACAGGAGTGTTGCCACAGATAGCCTCCAACAAAACAGAGAAAAATACCTGTGACTTTTCCAGCTTGATTGTAATGCTGCTGTTTGCTCCCCCTCAACTAATCAAATCCATTGTACTGCAGTCAATATGATTCTACGGTCGTCAATGTGATTATGCTAATTTAGTGGCGAAATGTCACATTTATCCATGCGCAACAGCACCCAGACGAGGCAAAGTCACTCCAACATTTAAATATCTGAAATTCCGGTCAAAGCGGGGGAACTTTATGCACGGAAGTAATTATGCGAAATTGAAGGTTTGGGGAGCAGATAGCTTGAAGATGATATTTAGTGGACAAAAATAGCAATGAAGTTGATTGAAATGGGAGGTAATTATATCTGTCTCGAAATGTAAGTCAGATTGAGTCCTGTTTGTTATTTATTTTAAACGCTTTCTCAGCCCGTCTTGTTTGGACGAGGCAAATTCGTTGGGAAGGGGGGGGGGGGTCTTATCATAAATAAACCATACAGAGGATTGTAGTGACAGAGAAAGAGAGATGGATGGATGGAAAGAGAGAGGGAGGGTGGAGGAGGAGAGGCCTTGAGTGTGATGCATTACAAGCCAGTCCACTGCCCTCCACCTGAAGCACTAGCCAATATTTAATCCCAATAGTCTATTATCCAAGAGGGACACACACACACACACACACACAGAAACACACTCCCACCCTCCATCTGCTTTCCCATCACCACTGTCCACACAAGGACAGCAATGAGAGGCCATCATCCTGTGAGACTGTGTGCTCTCTAGATAAGGAATCACTCACACTCAATATGTCCTCTCAGCTTGACAGTAGTACCCTCATTAGCTAGTGTGTTTTCAGATAACTAATATGTGGGTAAAAAGTCATTACATATGTTTTCCAAGTATTTTATATGCTAATTTGGCTCGAATTAAAATGATTTACTCTGCTTATACCATTCATATGTGTTTTTCTGGTCTAGTCTGTTTTCCATACTTTCATTTCATATGGCTTAACTTTGATCCCAATTTGTGTTACAGCATGCACGTGTGAGTGTTTGTTGATTCATACGGTGCTAGCATGGAGTTTGGCATGAGGAAGCCTCAGTGATATGTGTGATGAGACCGTAAGGAGGACCGTGAAAACCATTGGAAAGGTTGTCTTGTGATGCTTTACCTCCAGAAGTTTGATTTATGGCATGAATGTGTGTGAATTTACACATTTATTGTTAGTGGTCCATGGAGAATGATGCTTTTTGCCCGCATAGTGTGTTGTAATGGGATCTTCCACTCAACCTTTTGGACTTGAGCCAATCCTGTTAGATTGAGGTGCTGATATTTGTTTTACCAACCAATGACATGTGGGGAATGTGTTATGGAAATCTGTACGAAAACTTTTTTTTAAGGTTATAAATCAATACACATTTCCTGACTCGATTCAATTTGATTCTGATTCACAAACTCTTGATTTAATTAAATATCACTTTTAATTCAATTGAGATATGATTCATTAAGGTATATTTCAGTTACAGTGTGCATACACTGTACTGTACTGTACTGTTAATTCAGTGAAGGATTCATCATACTGGTTCAAGCGATAACTCCTGAGTTTTGAATGATACATTGTTTGTGATTCTGTCCACAGTGGTTGTGCTTTGTTTTTGATTCACTAAAAAGAACCAATTTATAAGAGTCATTTGTTTGTGATTCGGACTACATTGCTGTATGTTATTGTGTGCAGCCCTTGAGAACACCTCATTAGAAAGATGTTTTCCTACCATTATTTCGCAGCATGCACCTTTTTTATCTCGTTACATTCAATTAGGTATGCCAACCACCCAGAAAACCCTAACATCATGATGGCAAGTATGCACAGACAAGAACCACTCTGGTTCTTGCTCTTAATGCCAACGTATATTTTAATTTTTTGTAAGCATGCAATTCCTCTTTTTACTCTTTCTCCTTGATCACTCTCTTTCTTCTTGCAATACTCATTGCACCTAGGCTACAGTATACGTCTTAATTGCGCCTGCTGCAGCCTCTTGCAAAAGTGCAAGTGAAACTTTGTGAAATTATGATTGCCTTTAATTATGCTGCATAATCACTGATATCCAGTCATGTATGCCATCTGCCTCTCAGCGGGCTATCTCTGCCAGTGCTGAAGTTATTGATGCCCTGTCACACCCAGGTACATCTTAATAACCCGTAAAGAAGCTCTGATCGCAGTGCCACCACACTGAGCTACCATCTTCCTCCCCACTCATCACTTTATTATGTAACAAATCAGCCTTTCTGAAGGGAATGTGAAACGTGGGGCGCCCTTCTTTGCTTTAAAGCGGCAACAGACGTGCACATCTTGGTCTTTCATGGGGGCTACTGATGAAGCAAACATTTTAATCTATATTTCCAGCCATGTGTTAGATGTGACTGGAGAAAATGAAATGATTTTGTAATTTGTTAAACCTTAATGTGTCTATGGAGAGTACATGCATAATTATGTTCTCTCCTGGAGATTTATAAAGTCCAGAATGAACTTTATGCTTTAATAACTAATAGGAATACATGGAATTTTACATGTATTTTTAAAAAAAATATTATTATTGTTTTATTATAATTTCCCCCTGACCCTCAAGTCATTCTGTAGCCCAACTTGAACTTTTTACAGAAGTCATTAAAAGTTGTATTTTCAGTTGAATTTAGGGAAACCACTTAAAACATTTGTTTTACACTTGAGGGGAGGGGAAAATATAATTATTCAACACCTGATTTGCAATGGGTGTTGAATAATTTCGATTACAGCTAATATTGTATGTTGTAATCGAAATTATTATATTTATTATATTATAATAATATTATATTATATTATAATAAGTATTATATATATATATATATATATATATACACACACACACACACACCACACGACTATACAATATTAGAAATATCGAAATTATTCAACACCCATTGCAAATCAGGTTTATTGGCAACATTTACAGACTTTCAGCTGTTTGCATTAACAAATCAAACAAAAGTAATTGAAATATTACTTCACAATCAAAAATAACCTTGCTTTAAGGAATTCAGTTTAGATCAATTATTGTGGTCTGACTTGCCTTATGTGAATTGATGAACCACTACAAAGGAAAATCCATTTGGTTTATGGTTAATTTTCACCTCTGACCTCTAATGCGCTGAGAGGTTGAGTTGGTCACACTCAAGGCCTTAAACTGGTATTGCCAGCTGTCGTCCCTAAGCTGCGGGTTAGTTTACAGGGCTGTTTAAGATGCAAAGTTATTGATTTTGATAAAACACACCTGTGTGCTATTTTTAAGCTTTCATCTATATTAGATTTCAGAGATTTGCTATACAGGACATTTTGACCATCCATCCATTTTTAAAATTCTTTATTTATTATATATTTTAAACTTATAACTATTAACAACAAAGCATCCATCCGTTTTTCTTCTTCCTCTTTGCCTTTCTCCCTCCACCTGCCAGGTTCTGGATCACTGTTATTTTCCATTGAGGTCTCTGAATAAGGTTAAAGTGAACAGTCCTTCATCCTGAACCAGCACGAACACCTAAAAACTCAAGCTGAGAGTCTAACAATCAACATAGACATGCTGTTTTGCCCGAAGTGTGTGTGTGTGTGTGTTTGTGTGTGTGTGTGTGTGTGTTTTCCATCGTCTGATTTTGGCTCATCTGCAGTGGCTCTCTCATCCACACTCCCAGCCTCTCAGAGTGACGAATGGCCCATCTTCTCCATTGTGTTTGACTCCAGGTGGATATTTCTTCATTCTCTGTCAGCCAGGCTGAAGCAATACTTCTTTAACCTCACCAGCTAATGAAGTAGCAGATGCCGGCAGTTTTCCCTCCTCTCCGCTTTGTCTTTTCGCCTGTTTCTCTGTCTCAGTACGAGGCTCTTCATTCCCAGTCCGATACTAGCTGCCTCCCAACTGGCTGTTTGTTCCAGCAGAAGTAGATGAAATCAGGTGGAACTGGCAGAGAGTGATGGAAATGCCATTTAGCTGAAGTAACACACACAGAGTTGGAACACAACCAGGTACATGCATGCATTCATAATGCAGTCTTATAGTACACACTTACATGCAGACAATAAATTTACATACATGTTCAATCTGTACATATGAAACATTCTCACTTAGCCTCATATTTTGTCTTCGGTTTCTTGAAAAAAAAAACTTGAGACAAACAAAGAAACAGATAAAAGTCTGCCACATTTTTTTTTTCCTCTTTTGATTTATTTGTTTTTCATTTTATACCTCCTCCTCTTGCCGACGGGCGATTTCACATAATGTTGATTTGCACAGTCCGAATGCTCTGCTATGATGAATTCCTGTGTTTTCCCCTTGTTTGATGGATCACACACAGCAGAGGTGAGACAGTCTCTCTCTTTCTCTCGTTCTTTTTCTCCTTCTCTTTCTCTTTCCAAACTGTCACCTCCTAACTGCTGTACTTATCTCTGCCATTCAAACACGCCTCGTTTCTCTAACCTTAAAATCCACACATCCACGCTTCTCTGTCTTTCCTCTCCTGTCTTAATTATCTTATCCAACCCTGAAATCTCAGCGTGATTAATGACAGATCTGAGAGCTTGGGAGGTGGCGAGGCTGGAGGAGATGTTTGGTGGGTGGAATAACAGGGTTTTTTGGAGGGAAAGGAGGGGGGGGGGTAATTATTTCTGATATATATTGATTTTCCCCCTATTGAGTTACTGGTCTCTGAGCTTAAGTCATTTGTAATGGGTACGTTCTGCTGTTACAGTAGAGAAATCCTATTTAGTGATGGCAAGCTAATGTGATCAGCCGCATTTGAAGCTGCTGTTTTTGGGCCTCTGAAATTACATCTCCCTCAGAAGCCTCTTCCCATTTAGATTAGATTAGAGAAGCGAACCACCCTGCTGCCCGCTTCCTGCTGCAGACGCACGACCTTCACGTGGCATGGACGTCCTCTCCTTATCTCTCGTACAGAGACAGAGAAATCTGTGAGTCTGAATTCATATGAATAAAAGTGGTCCAAAGCTTCTCTTTTGATGAAAATGACTGATGGAACGATAAAACGCTTCTGTAATTAATACCCCAGAGGAACATTTTATTGCTCAGAAGAGGCTCAGTTAAGTTTCAACTTTCTCTCAGGTTTTACATTTTCTAAAATTTCTTATTAGAGGGTGTGTTTACATCTACAACTGATTGTGCGAAGTAAGCCAAACAACTGGTAAGGTGATGTAAATACCATAAATGGTGGTTAAGCAAAAACTCATTGGGTGTGTAGAATTTTCCCGCCTTTTTCGATAATCGATACATTTTTACACTACCATTCAAAAGTTTTGGGTCAGTAAGAAATTAGTTTATTCATCAAGGACTCAGTTAATCGACAGTAAAAACTTTTACCTTGTTACAAAAAAATTCTATATTAAATAAATGCTGTACTTTGACCTTTTTATTCATCAAACAATCCTAAAAAATTTATCTTGGTTTTCAACAATGATAATAATAAGAAATGTATGAGCCAATTAAGATATTAAAGAGATCTTGCATGTTTTTTAATTTTTTTCTTTTTATAATAGGATATTGTTAAAGTAGCCCTGCTTTTTCCTATAGTCAATCAGCTCTATTTCCACAGGCCTCCTGCTGAGAATATGATTACAGGAGAACTGTGTGTGTGTGTGCTGCAATTAATTTCAGCAAGATTGTTTTTTTAGCGAAAACCTAACTGTTTATTTAATCGGTTTTGAAATGAGTCTTTATTGTATATCAACTCTGAATTACAACGCAAGTGCCTTTTGTTTGCCGCAGTTTGTGTAATTTGATGTTACTTTTAATAACCAAAATAAATCTCTGGTTGGTGCATATTTAAAGGCTGTTAGTATCATAGCCTTGATGCTCCCCGCATCAGAAATTACAGCAGTGCTTAAAATCCAAAGTGAATCCTTATTCATTTAGGCAAAAGGTACAGAGCCCATCGCACCGAGAACTAATAAACACATAGAGATGAAAGCGCTGTCATCTACAGTCTCTGAGCAGCACAGCATATTGCAGGAACAATCACATGCACGTTTTCACACACTTCGCGAGCTCCCGTGCCGCTGCTGCCAAACTCTGTAGCAGTGGCGTATTGTGTCAAAAAGTCCGAAGTCAGAGAACATATTTGTTTCCGCTCTGGCTATGCTCTCTTTGGAGCGCTGTCGTGATAGTGCTCTGATCTGTGGGAGGGAGAGCTTGGAGCCTGTCTGACTGTTGTGCATGAGCTATCAGAAGGCCAGTTTTAGCTGCCGGGGGATTGAGACTAGTGGAAGATGATGATGATGATGCCGGGTAAAGCTAGAGATGGATTTAGTTACATTGACAATTGGCATTTGGTAACAGTGTTGGACTCGGTTGCTAGGTGCTTTTGATTACGGAGACTGCTTAGGATTGTTTGATATGGTCAAGCGGTCATATACTGTATCTATACATGTATACATGTCTATTTCTCACATCGATTGTAAGGAAATTTACAGAATGTTATTGTTTTGCGCTGTAACTGTTGCTGTTGCTGCTTTTGTCTTCACCTCAGAAGCTAGGAGACAGTTTTGGTAACATTGTTGCACGTGTAAACGGTTTGAAAAAACGGATCGCCTATAGAGCTTCAGATTTGAAAATGAGGTGAGTGCTGTATAAGGAGTTTAGTAGCTGTGCAAAGTTGAAGAGGTGTTAAGTGTGTTGAAGTGTGGAGTGAGAAGTGTTTGGAATCTGCTTAATACATCCGCCTGTGTACTCAGGCATAACTGTGCTGTATAGATATCTGGGATGTTGACAAATAACATGGCCATGACCTTTTGCTTCAACATCAAGATTTTATGTAAATATACAGTCCACTTGTGATCATGCTTGCTTGTAATATACTGTAGCACAGTTTGTTTTTCATTACACATTTTTTTCATTAACATGATGATCATGTTCACCTGTTTTAGATCATGACATTTTTTTGTTTTAATATTTAAAAATATTCTAAAACTCTGTATATTTCCAGGTTTGAAGTAGATTTTTGATCCCACATTTTGTCTAGTTGACATTAAATACTTTAAGGGAATTAAAATGTAATCTTGTAATGTGACATAATATACTCCATGTAAAACTGTTTTGAACAGCATTTCATTATTATTTATATACATGCAGCTTTAATAACTTCATATTAATTGAAATATTTTTACTTGTAAAAATAAATTTGTCACGCCACAGGACCATTTAAATGACCTAGTGAAGAAAAAATATGATTAAAAAATGATTGTGAAAAAATGTGACCTCAAAAAAATTATGACCAGTGACCATGCCTCAGATATACACTTCCCCTTATATATACATTTTGACCTAAATTTTTTATATATCAACTAAATTATCATACTGTTTTAAATGTATTTATGTATTATGTGTATTTAAACTATTTAAATAGTCATTTTTATTATTACTTTTATTTTTGTTCACTTAAATAGTCTTTCAGTGTGACAAACTAATTTTTAAAAGTTCAGATGTTCCATGTGATCTCTCAATTCATGTGAGCTAATAAAAAACACATGTAATAATTCTAAAATAATTATACAATAATTTCTTCAAATAATTTTAAGTGAAGTATATGATATGTCACACTGCTGGCACTGCATTGGATGTGAGGTAACTTAGCTTGAATTATTTTATTGTATTATGTAAGTGAGGTGACTGTGTTCGCTGTACTCAAGGTGACTGTGTTCTTTGCGTTTTACATGTTCTACAGGTAATGGTGTCGTTAAGGTTACTTGTGTTCTATATATACAATAGGTGACTATGTTTTATATGTCCTATAGGTGACTTTGGTTCAAGTTCTGTATGTGACAGTTTTTTTTTTTTTTTTAACCTCACATGGCGATATACTTCTGAGTTCAACTGGTCACACTATTCTGGTGGTATATTAATGTCTGTATGTTGTATGTTCCAGCTCGGGGTTTCATGGGAGAGTGTCCCATGTGTGGTACGGTAAGGTGACTGTTCTCTGTTAGGTAAGTGTGCAGCAGGGCTGGGACAGGGAGAGAAAGGCGGAGGGAGGTGACAGCTGAGTGCTTGCCCTTGAGTTCCCTAGACACCAGCAGAGAGGGGGAGGGGTAGAGAGAGAGAGAGAGAGAGAGCGAGAGAGAGAGAGAGAGAGAGAGAGAGAGAGAGAGAGAGAGAGAGAGAGAGAGGTGAATGGAAGGAAAGAGATGGCTGCTCATATTCTGCTGATACAGCAGCCTGCCCCCACCCACCTCCATCCAAACACTGCATTGCTCTTTCGCTCTGTCTCCAACTTTCTCTTACACACACACACTCTCTCTCTCTCACTCGCTCTTTATGGAGGAATAGCTGGTCACCTTCTTTGCTCTTATGTTTAATGCAGCACAATATGGCTGGACGGTATTATTATTATATATATATTTTTTGCAATAGTTTTGTTCACTTTTTTAAACTTGGACATAAAGAAAACCATTATTCCTAACATTTATTGCTGGGTTTCCATCCAATTATTTAAAAAATATATATTTTTAGCATTTAAATTTTTTTTTTTTTTAAATTCTACTAGAGAGAATCTGAAACATTGTGCATTGCCATCAGTTATGTAATGTACATCATCTTGAGCCATTTGGAAAATGTAATATTTCCAAAAAAATAAAAATTTGGTTGAAAAGTCACCTCAATCATGTCTAGCATTTTAATAAGGGTCCTCTTAAGCACAAATTCAAAATTCACATGAAGGTAGTTAAATGGAGACCCAGCAAGTCACCTCTTAGAGACTCCAGATTTTAGATTTTAGTTTTAAGCTTTGAACTAAACTCAGCAAGCAAAAAAGGTTTCAGAAAGTAATCAAAAGAGAGGGAGGGGTATTATGTTAGAGAAAGAAATACATGATTGTTCTTTTTGTGAGTTAGGGATTCCATTAATGGTTTGGGTTTATAAAAAAAGGATCATTGGTTAAAAAAAAAATGTTTTGAAGCCACAGATGTATTGCAGTATAAATGATATAGTAAAATCACTATCAGTTGAAACCTTTCTATCTATGTACTATATACAATCTGCTTTATTTATAATATATATATACACAATCATACCTTCCAGCCCTACTGCACAAAGAGCAAGAGAGTGAAGGAAGGAGAAAGAAAAGAAGTGACAGATGGGCGGTCAGGGGTCTCTCTTTATATGTGGATGGCTGTTAGCAACAGACAGATGCAGGGCAGAAATACACAGAAACAGCAGGCAGGAGGCGAACAGAAGTGATGTTGGCTCATAGAAGAGCAGCACTGTGTTTGTGTGTGTGTGTGTTTACTCCATGTAAAGCTTGATAACAGCCTGCACATAAACAGGTGTAAACACAAACAGTGCCACTTAGGACTCATTAGCACGCCGGTCACCTCTCTTGCACACTATGACAGCAAGGCATGCAGACGAACAAAAGAAACGAAAATGGAAATGTAGCTGTCAGCTTATTCACCATGGAGATAGAAATATGTATCTATCTTTATGAATCTGAAAAACGGCATTGCACAACCTTATAGTTCTCTTTTCAATGTCTTTATATAACATGATGTAGGAGCTGAAATGTTTTGGCCTCTCTACTGTATAGGAAGCCAAGTTTTATTCAAAAGCCCATTTTGCCAGTGTTGAAGTGACCGTTTAAATATTTAAAATATTACAACAATATATTTACATTATATTTCTTTAAACTATATATATATATATATATATATATATATATATATATATATATATATATATATATATATATATATATATATATATATATATATATATATATATATATATATATATACACTCACCTAAAGGATTATTAGGAACACCATACTAATACTGTTTTACCCCCTTTCGCCTTCAGAACTGCCTTAATTTTACGTGGCATTGATTCAACAAGGTGCTGAAAGCATTCTTTAGAAATGTTGGCCCATATTGATAGGATAGCATCTTGCAGTTGATGGAGATTTGTGGGATGCACATCCAGGGCACGAAGCTCCCGTTCCACCACATCCCAAAGATGCTCTATTGGGTTGAGATCTGGTGACTGTGGGGGCCATTTTAGTACAGTGAACTCATTGTCATGTTCAAGAAACCAATTTGAAATTATTCAAGCTTTGTGACATGGTGCATTATCCTGCTGGAAGTAGCCATCAGAGGATGGGTACATGGTGGCCATAAAGGGATGGACATGGTCAGAAACAATGCTCAGGTAGGCCATGGCATTTAAACGATGCCCAATTGGCACTAAGGGGCCTAAAGTGTGCCAAGAAAACATCCCCCACACCATTACACCACCACCACCAGCCTGCACAGTAGTAACAAGGCATGATGGATCCATGTTCTCATTCTGTTTACGCCAAATTCAGACTCTACCATCTGAATGTCTCAACAGAAATCGGGACTCATTAGACCAGGCAACATTTTTCCAGTCTTCAACTGTCCAATTTTGGTCGCAAATTGTAAATTGTAGCCTCTTTTTCCTATTTGTAGTGGAGATGAGTGGTACCCGGTGGGGTCTTCTGCTGTTTTAGCCCATCCGATAGATAGATAGATAGATAGATAGATAGATAAATAGATAGATAGATAGATGGATAGATATCTTTCTCTCTCTAATGTTAACAAATAAAACCTTATTGTAAAGTGTTACCTCTCTCTCTCTCTTTTATATATAAACACGCAACCATAGGATGTATCTTTCACCACAGTACACACTATTTGTTAAATCATTTTTTATTATTGTTAATATGAATACATTATTTTTGGCTTTAATTATATGCATATAAATTTAGGCAGAAATTGTATAACTTTTTTTTATTGGCCCATTTAGCATTTATGATATTAAAGTGTATTTACAGTATGTTCCAATGATATGAGACTTATCATCAGGGAGCTCTCTTTGATCGAAACGAGTGCGACAACGGTGTGTGCAAAATTCTGTGTTCTAGAGATCAAAATAGTGCAATGCTGACTGTTTTGCTTATGTAAGACCCTCTCTGTCATGTAGTCTTATATTCAGATTGTGTATGTGTGGTTTGGATTTTACGGGAGTGTTTTAGCGTGGTCTGCATGTTAAGTGTGCTGGGGCAGGCCGAGTGATCGTTAGTGGCAGCTTGGGGACTGAAGCTGGAATGGCGGCAAAGAGGCCAGGCAATGCTGGGACTTTGAATGCCAGGCAGACATGCGGGCACAGAACCCAGTCCCTGAGCTGTCTCTCTGACAGTATCAACACACTCTTGAACTGGACAAAACTAGCAAACAGATGTAGTTACTAGAGCATGAAGAGATTTATTTCTAGATTTGTCAGTGTTTCAGAAGCCGTTGTGGTGTATTGGCACTAACTGTTTAGAAAACTAAAAGTCTTGTTGAGAGAGAGAAAGCAGAGCAATGGTGGTGCGGTGGAGTCCTGACACTAGACAACCTCTCACATCATCTCACAGCCCTGTTGCTGAGAAACTGTGCCTGGTTCTATATGATTCACCTATTTTCTCTTTCCTCATCTCATTTTTTCGGCAAACTTTGTTATTTATTTTTAAAGTATTGCACATTCTCAGCTTGGTGCCTTTTTATTTTATGTATAACGTAATCTGAATATAATTGTCATATGCATATTGTCATCCAAACATATGATACAGTTGTTTTTAGTTAACAGTAAAGATATTTAAAATAGAAGATAGTGAGAAAATGGATATTACACAGATAAAATTCATTTTATTTATCTGTTTATCTGTATAAATACCCCCCCCCCCCCCCCGCCCAAAACGTTCTATTTATCAAAGAATCCTGAAAAAAATATGTATCACGGTTTTTACAAAAATATTAAGCAGCACTGTTTTCAACATAATAATAAGTGTTTCTTGAGCAATATTAGAATGATTTCTGAGGGATCATGTGACACTGAAGACTGGAGTAATAATGGTGCTGAAAATTCAGCTTTGACATCACAGGAATAAACAGCATTTTAAAACATTAAAAAAGGAAACATTTATTATAAATTGTAATAATATTTCACAATATTATTGTTTTATTGTACAGTATGTATGATTAAATAAATGCAACCTTGGTGAGCAGAAGAGACATCTTACAAAAACATTAAAAGGTCTTACCAACCCCAAACCCTTAAATGATAGTGTATATATGAAAATTAATGAGATTTACATTTATTGGTAAATTTAGTTGATGTTTAGATATTTTTACTGGAAACAAAGATATTGATTCATTAGGGCCCGAGCACCGATGGTGTGATGACCCTATTGGAATTGCTCTGTTTATTAATTTTAAAGTCGATTGATTCATTCATTTTTTCAAAGCTAAATTTACTGTCTGACATAAATATGCATTTTGTACATATGCATACATATCAGTCCCCTGGTGTTGTTTTTTCCCTCATCTGGTCTGATCTGGTCTTGTATGATTCCGTCTGATCTACTCTGGTTTTGGTGTCACCTCTTCGTTCCCCTGCTCTACTCTGTTCTCTTCTGTTTTTTTTGTTATCTAGTCTAGTCTCATACTACCTTACCTCTTCTTATCCTGTGCCATCTCTTCTCGTCTGTTCTCATCACGTCTCTCTCCCGTGTACTGGTTCACATACGCTGGCATATTGCTTTGCTCTTGCCCTCAGTGCCAGGGGGCTCTCTGTGTGCTGTGTGTGTATTGTGTTGGCTGCTGCTGGACCTCTGAATCGCTGGCACAGCCCTCCCTGTTCCAATCTCGCTGCCGTCAAACTCACTTACCACACCAGCTAATAGTACACAATCTGAGCCCGCAGCAAACGCCTGCCCAAGGTACATATCTTTGTGTTTGCAGTCTGTCAGTCACAGAGGCGCCCCACTCACAAACACACACCTGTTATCACTGTGCCTGGTCGTGTGTGGTGGGCAGGCGCGCGGGTTTCGCCCTTGTGCGGTATGGATAGAGAGATAAGAACAGGGCATGCGACGGGAGGGAGAGAGGGAGAGAGGGAGAGAGGGAGGGAGGGAGGGAGAGAGGGAGGGAGAGAGGGAGAGAAGGAGAGAGGGAGGGAGAGAGGGAGGGAGAGAGGGAGAGAGGGAGGGAGAGAGGGAGAGAGGGAGAGAGGGAGGGAGAGAGGGAGAGAGGGAGGGAGAGAGGGAGAGAGGGAGGGAGAGAGGGAGGGAGGGAGGGAGAGAGGGAGGGAGGGAGGGAGAGAGGGAGGGAGAGAGGGAGGGAGGGAGAGAGGGAGGGAGAGAGGGAGAGAGGGAGGGAGAGAGGGAGGGAGAGAGGGAGAGAGGGAGGGAGAGAGGGAGAGAGGGAGGGAGAGAGGGAGAGAGGGAGGGAGGGAGAGAGGGAGGGAGAGGGAGAGAGGGGGAGAGAGAGAGAGAGAGAGGAGGGGGAGAAGTATGATTTCTGTGGAAATGTAAACAGGAAGACGGCCAGTCAAAGGGTCAAAAGAGTTAAGACTGAAAGGAGTTCACAACACGTGGACCTTTCTTTCTTTTGATATCTTCCTTCTGAAATATTATATATTTAATTGGATGTTTGTTTTAAGCTTTTAATCACTTTTTAATCTTAAAAATTTTTATATTTTTTTTCTGGTAAAAAAGCACCGTCTGTTTGTAGGGCTGCACAATTTCACCAAAATGTTGTGATTTATATTTCAATACAACTATATATTGATAATAATAATAATTATTATTATTAATGTTGTTGTTGTTACTGACAATGAAAAATAGTACGTAAATAGTGTAAAATAAATCTAGTATTTAAGGAAATAATGATAATAATAATAGTTTATTATTATTTTTGTTGTTGCTACTGAATTAAATAAACTAAATAAGGAATATTACTAATGTAATATTTCACTGTAAAATAAAACAATTTGAGAATTAAAAAAAATATATATACTACTACTAATATTAATAACAATAATTATTATTATTAAAATATTAAACAAAATAAAAAATAATATTGTAATATTTTACTGTAAAATAATTATTTATTATTAATAATAATAATAGTCACAATAATGATAATAATAATTATTATTATTTTATAGTTCAACTGTAAAATTACAGTAGTTTTATATATGGCTTTAATTCGTTCATTTTCAAATGTTAAACCATCATGCTTTTATTTTGGCAGAAATCCGCAGGGAGTCCTTTAAGCCTCTCTTTTGCTGACAGCATCCAATTAATCGAGCAGCTATATAATAAGATGAACAAAACCAGCTTTACTAGCTATTTTATAATGCCTGACAGTATTGAAAATCCATCACTATTTAAGCATCAATTTATGAGACAGATGGCAAATTATGTTCATTTTTATTTTGAATGATTTCAGTGAGCCTATTTTGGGACAACAGATCTTGTTAGCACACAGTAGCTTTTTGTGTTTGCTTAAAATAGTCGGAATCATTCTTCACAGAATGTCTCACTCTTTTCTCCAGTCCAATTGAGCTCAGCCCATGTCTGAATTGGGATGGTCCCACACTCTCAAACACACACAGGCTTTTAGTGCTGCAATGGAATTTGTGCACATCAATAGCTCCCCCTGTGGAATCTCTGATAGCTTCTGTTTGCGTCTTTATCTCCCTCCTCTTAGCTTTTTTTTCTTTCACAATGTGTTTCGTAACCTCATATTTCAAGACTTCAGGACATAAACAAAGCCGCTGCAAAACACATTTATCAAGCGTTTGTTGTAGAACCGCCTTGTCCGAGTAATACGCCTCCTCGGGATGGGCCGGTGCGTGTAAACCGTCCCATCTTGGACTGCTGTCATGAATTGTTCTGTGTATTCTTATGAAAGATCACCTGATCCTCTGTTCCTCAAAAGGCTGGACAAGTGTCTGGATGTGTGAATCTCTGTGAAAGCTCGCTCACGGTATTGCTCGGTGAGCCAGAAGTTAGAATAACCACCTCTGCGTGTGTGCAAGAGAGAGAGAGCGTCGGGTTCGTAGAGGCTCATTGGTGTTGTTGAAACTCTCTTGATGAGGCTAACTGAGTTGCCTAAATATAGATTACAGTAATTTACTTTCAAACAACTCATTTTCTGTGTTTGACATGTCCATTAACCCTGGCTAGAAAAATCATTAATTTTTCACCACTGAAGACATTAGTCATTTGAGCGACTTTCATCGTTGTCTGCCGCTCGGACCGAGACGGATGCAGAGATCATGCAGTTCACGTCTGTCCAGCGCACACGTGTCCTCCTACGCACATACGCTCATGCACCAACCGCACGGCCCTTTCCTAAGTAGGGTGGCTTATCACCGGCTGTATTGTCCCTCACAATGTGAGGTAATTAGGTGTCCTGTGCGATGGCTGTCTCTCGCGCTTTCTTTCTGAGCGGCGAGAGAAATGGACCTGTCAGTTTTCTGGCACCAGAGAATTCAACAAATGGTAAGCAGTAATGGCTTCCTTTGTGTCCCGGCGAGTCTTTGCATCGACGGAGACGCATGAAAATAAAGCGAGACGTTTCTCTTCTCTTTCGCCCACACTCTCCCTCTCCTTTCCCTTTCATTTGCGACTTAAGGACGTACGACACGTTTGTTAGGGGAAGTGTTTCTTTGAATGCCGTTGAAAGAGGCCTCTTAGATAAAACCGCAGGTAAAGAATCCCCGAGTCGCAGATGCAATGCAAACATCCTGCCTCCGTTCTATTCGCTCTATTAAACGCATTGTGGGAAAAATGAAGTTGAAGTAGCGAAGTCACTCCGCAGTGGACTGCGTCCTTTCCAAGGACATCTCCGCAGAGCAGCAACAAGCAGAAATCCCTCCAGCCTAATCCTACATTACTGACCTGTCAGCATCACATCCACTCCTGACAGCAGGTGCTGAAACACACATACACACACACATTTAATCATGCGCGGGAAGTGCACATCTCCCTACTCACATTCTTATGAGCCTGTGAGCTGCGATAGGGTGGAAGGCTGCCTGCAGACCCATTAAACTGGCCTTAAGTGTTTGCTCTAAATGAAGAAAGAGGGCTTGACCACCAAAGGGTTGAATGTGTGTGTATGCATGTGTGTAATGTGAGAAGAGGGTCATTGTTAGCTGTCATGCTCCGGTGCTCTGTTTCCTTTACCTGTCAAATCCAGTGAGAGCGAGAACGAGAGAGAAAGATAGAGAGAGGAAAAAGAGTGACCCTTCAAAAACACACACAGTCCTCTGCACTGACGGATGATGACACTAGGTGACTCCGAGCAGGGCATCACACTTATAAGTCTCAAAAACATCCAAAAATACAAAACTAGTCCACTTTGAACGCATTGAGGCCTCTCGTATTCCTCCCTTTTCCACCAAAATGGAGCTGGTGCTTTGCAAACCGCTCTTAGAAACCGACCTGCATTTACACTGGCTTGAAAACTGAGCGATCGCATAACAGATTATGTTGCTACATAACATACCCACAAATAAAGTCGAGTTATTTGTAATATATAATTTCTTTGTTCAATTTTCTGATTTAAAATCAGTTTGTATGTTGTTTTTAAGAGGTAGATTTTACTTTAAAGGGGCTTAGAAAAAGTGGCTGGAGTTTACAAGTCTTATGAATTATGAATACGTCTGATAACTGGGAGCTGAATTTTCCAGCCTGGAACTTCCTTTTCTGTAGTGGAACCATGTGGAATGGTTTCTGATCGGCACCAGAGACCTCGAAACACACTCAGCCTGTCTCATCCTGCAAATAATGCTCAGCGTCACCTCATGCCCTTATTTTTTTTCCAAGGTAGAACCTTTTACCTTCACGGAACATTCCATCAAAACACCTCTATCCCAAAAGATAACGCTTCTGTGCATAACTGCCGCAGTCTCATTTTCTTTAATGCTACTGATCGCCTCATTTGGCCAATGACAGCTTTCCCGACCAATAAACCAGCTGTCGTATTTGATAACTAGTAGATGTACATCTCGCCTGCAGGCGCGGATGGTGTTTGAACCCAGCCGGACACACCACTCCAGATACGGATCTGGCACTGCAAGCTAAATGTGCTCCAAAAAAAGAATGCATTAAGGTCTCGGGTATAAATAACTAATGGATGGAAGAGATGGATTATATTTATCCAGCTCAATACAGCAGGAGTAGATCAGTCTGCCCTGACTCACACACCTAATGATATCTGGCTTCAGCCCATTACGGACCACAGGCAGCCTTATAAAAATACCCACACATGGTGAGCTCAGACTGGGGTAGAGCGAGAAAGCCGCCCCTGTGGCCTGCTAGGGCTCAGGACTGTCTGAGTCAGCTTCTCTGCTGTTCTATGAAAGTCACCTTTCTCCTCCTCACACTAGGATGAGAAGCAGACTTTGAGAGGAAGGGCTAGGTGGTGTAACATTGGAATAATTGTGCTTTTATGTCGACGGGTGTAGCAGGACTATTTCCCATGTGGTGTGACCGTTTAGAAAGGTGAGGATGAGGGTGGCCGGATAGCTTGTGTGGGCTGATTGTTTCCTTTTGGCTCAGGAGTGTCTCATTTCATATTGTTGGCTGTAAACTGTGTATTTTCTTCATTCCCGGTGCCATTGTGCACGATTCATCAGTTAACATTTGTAGCATTTGTTTCTATTGTAACTATATGCTCCACCTCTGAAATGGCTTTTCTTTTAGGCTTGAATGGTAAATGGTTATTTATGGATTGTTTTAGGCAACTTTTGTAGGATCTTACCACATAATAACATAATAACATAGGTATAATGCAGACTTTCTAAAATCTTACCAATTAAATACTTTTTTCACAATTAATTAAACAATTTAAATTCTGTTCTGTTTTATTTTACTTTGTTTGTCATTTGTCATGTTGACTGGTTTGGGAAGCCCATTTCGTGCTAAATTTAAAGCCATCAGTAAATGAGAATTTTGCTCCAGAGAGAGACAGATAGCTGTCTACGTATATGACACACATTTATAAGTCTGCACTCATAGCTTTATGAACAGAGCTCAACTTCAGCTCTGCTTTGAATGTGTCTGATAAGAATACTTTATTCTGAGAGTCAACACTTTTCGCCATAATCCCTTGACAAAGCTTTGACATCTTTGCAAGATGTTCTTCACTTAAATTGTAACACTAAATTATGTGTTTTGTGCGCACAGGGCAGTTGACTCTGTAAAGTCGTTTTAATCAAGACTTCATAGAGACATGATTTGAGTCCCTGCCGCTTGGAAGATGTGAAGTCAGCAGCCCTACCATTCTCTCTCTCTTTGTCTCATGGTTCTGTGCATTCTCTCTCTGATTGCCATAAGAATGATTGTGATTGGATTGTCACTGATTAAAATGGTGTTGAATTACAAAAGTAAGCGTCTCACAGAACAAAGAACATTTTTGCATGTGTCTGAAATAGGTGTTATGTGCTATTTACAGATCAAGAATGATTTTTCCTACTGAAGTCATGAAGTCACACAAGTAAAAAAGTGACAGAGTGGCTTGTTTTTACAATTGTATTTAACTGTACATAATATAGCAGACACTAGGTAATTTTGAGCAAACATAAGTTTTGGTGTCATTACTGCCTGTTTTTGCAAAAACAGTTTAATGACTGGTCAAAATAAATAAATAAATTATATATATATATATATATATATATATATATATATATATATATATATATATATATATATATATTAGCTTATTAACTAGAATTGATTAGGTGTCATCAATATGTATTCAATTTTCTCAGAAAACAGAAAGAAACTGATTTTTTTAATGTGTATATATCTGTTAATTTAAATCAGATTTTGATTTTATACGGTCTTTAAGTGTATTTACATAACTTCATTATGGCAAACTTCTGTCTTGCGGAGAGGTTCTCTGCTGCATTCACATCAGAGCAGAAATGAATGAATGTTCAGTGTGTGGCTTCATGAATCTGATTTACTAAATGAGATTGTTGCTACTCTTGCATAAGTAAATGAATTGCTGCAGTTGTCAAAATTCATCTGATGATAAATTCTCTCCATTCTCTCATACATGCAGAGAGATGACTGCTTATATTTTCTATTTGACTGCAACCTTGATGAGATGTCCTCTATGATAGTCCGAAACAGATTACGATCACAATTGTCTTTGCTTACTATGTATTTTTGCTTACTTTTAGATGATATTGCACATTGAGGGCCAAAACATGTTGCAAGGTCAAAAAAAGTTTCTTTTAAGTGTTGTAACTGTGTAGTTAATCAGTTTAGGGCTACAAAGTTTAGGGCTACGTAAATTAGTCGATTTATGTGGAATGCGTTGATTTGTTGCACTGATTATGGTCATCCCCAATGATGGCGGCTCCAAGTCTCGGGCTTGCTGAAAATCAGCCGGTATTAAAAAATATTGAGGCTGATCTAAAGTTTGGGAGTTTTTTTAAACGGAGACCAAATAAAATGGTGCTCTGCTCGCCACTAAAATGGCATAGGCCTACCACAGCAGCACAACTTTTATGCAGGTTACAAAGCATTTTAACGCTGTTATTGGTTATTTAAAATATCTAATGGATGAACTCATTTATTAATAACGTGCTGTCAGTCATTGTAAAATTTCACAGTTCACATGGACACTGCCATGATTTATACTATCGCAATGCTTACCGCTATGGTTAACCCTCTGGGGTCGGCGGTATCGCCGGCGATACCAGCTCACTTTTTTCCTTATCAGTGCAAAAGAGACTCAAATTACTCTGTTGATTTTGATCTTACATATAAGTGCTGTACATTATTAGATCCTGTTAAGTGTCTTTTTTTTTGTGGGTACTCACAATAAAAACAAAGTGTTGTGCTTTTCGTCAAATAAAGAAAAATAAACATGATGCGCGTTTTGTCAGTGAGGTCCATTATGAAACGCGTCCAAAAAGTGAACTGTAACTCTGTCAATACTTGTCACAGAGATACGAGAGATTTCTCTTTATGAAGCTGAAATTCTCTTCTTTTAAATGAAGTAATTTACTAAAAAAATAAATATTTCCAGTTTATGTAATCCGTTTGAAACGCTACTCCGACAAAGAGGCCCTTCAGATGATTCTGGACAGCGATGAAGAATTCACCTTTTCTTCAGAGGAAGATTGCGACTCGGACGAGGAACGGCTGCATTTTCAAGAACGAATTGATCTCGCCGAGGATAGTTCGGAGTAAGTTGTTTAGTGTTATGTAATTCCTTTTCTGATCATAGAGCTCAAATGAATTTTCAGACTATATTTTGCCTAGTTTTGGCTAGCTTTTGACATAGGAAATATTGCCTCACAATATCCCTAACATTCGTGTACGCTCGTGTAAACTTTTTAAATGTGATATTCTCTAAACATATTTGTATATCAGCCTACATATATTTCACTCAGTTTTGATTAGTTTATGACACTGATTATCGTGCTAAATAGCCTACTGCCTTATGTGTAATGCATTTTGTTCGCGAATAACTGCTAGGTTATGTGATTAAGAGAAATATATTTCAGACTCCGGTAAAATGATACTGTCTAAATACAATATATTTTATATATAAATGTTCAGTTTTGGTTAGCCTATGACACTTTATCATGCGTAAATACTTGTTTGTGAATACCGGTGTAAATGTTTGAAATGTAAGTTAGTGATGTGTCGTTCGTTCGCGAACAATCCGTTCATTGTGTAGCCTATCCCTAAATGCGTGCGGTCTATATGGGCCATAGATACTCGCAAATTTTTTATTTTTTTATATTAAAAATAGTAATGTGTCCAAACTTTTCACCGGTACTATACATGCAGCATTTTATTTGCTTAGAGCCCGCATCAACGGGGCATAAGCATTTACTGTGAGATACCTGCCTTTACTTTTGTTTATTTATCGCTCACAATTGCTTTGTTTATAGCTGACTGATTATTTATTTATTTTACTCACATTTGATTTGCTTAGAGCAAGGTATGACTAAAAATGTGCTTTTGACTTTCATTTATATTTAGCTTTTTATATATATATATATATATATGTGTGTGTATATATATATATATATATATATATATATATATATAGTCCTTGCATTCTTTGGGGTCCTTGCATTCTTTCTCATACCTGACTGAAAGGCTCATTACTATGCAGGGTCTTTGTCTTCTCAGGTGTGAACCAACTAATTATTCACAAGGGGGTTGGGCAGTTGACGCCCATTCGCATATTGCCTTGGCAAACAAAAAAATGTTTTTCACAATTTTAATCAATCTATCTTGTTATGTGAATGATTAGGCAGGATGATTTTCAGATCATTTTGAAGCAAAAACTCTAGGCGACAACTTCCATTAGTCAAAAGTCTTGTGGACCCATATTTAGTATGTGTTTTGTGGCCTTATTTCAGACACTTTAAGTTTTAGTTTTTTCAATAACCATGCATAAACAATATTCTCTCAAAAATACAAACATGTACATACACGTTGCTCACATATTACGGTAGCCCCGTTTGTCACGGGTGGACCGGGAATAATTCCGTGGATTCAGGTGCAGAGCAGAAGTATTTTAATAAGACAAAACATAAAATAAACAAACCAAATCTAGATCATCCTGGCAGGAGGGACAGTGTATATAGAAGACCGTTCGGGCGGCCAGGGCTGTGAAGACCCCTCGGGCGGCCAGGGCTGTGAAGACCCCTCGGGCGGCCAGGGCGGTGAAGACCCCTCGGGCGGCCAGGGCGGTGAAGACCCCTCGGGCGGCCAGGGCGGTGATGCCCTCTCAGGACCAGACACCGGCTCGGGACCAGACACCGGCTCAGGAACAGACACCGGCTCAGGAACAGACACCGGCTCTGGCACTGGAACAGACTCCGGCTCTGGAACAGGCATTGGCTCTGCCTCCGGCTCTGGAACAGGCATTGGCTCTGCCTCCGGCTCTGGAGCAGCAGCCACCGGCTCAGGAACTGCAAACACCGGCTCAGGAACAGTCACTAGAACAGAAATGGTCACAAGGACAGACACAAACACAGAAACAAACACTGGGTCTGGAACAGACATTGGCTCCGCCTTCGGCTCTGGAACAGGCACTGGCTCCGCCTCCGACTCTGGAACAGCCACTTGCTCTGCCTCCGACTCTGGAACAGCCACTGGCTCTGCCTCCGACTCTGGAACAGCCACTGGCTCTGCCTCCGACTCTGGAACAGCCACTGGCTCTGCCTCCGACTCTGGAACAGCCACTGGCTCTGCCTCCGACTCTGGAACAGCCACTGGCTCTGCCTCCGACTCTGGAACAGCCACTGGCTCTGCCTCCGACTCTGGAACAGCCACTGGCTCTGCCTCCGACTCTGGAACAGCCACTGGCTCTGCCTCCGACTCTGGAACAGCCACTGGCTCTGCCTCCGACTCTGGAACAGCCACTGGCTCTGCCTCCGACTCTGGAACAGCCACTGGCTCTGCCTCCGACTCTGGAACAGCCACTGGCTCTGCCTCCGACTCTGGAACAGCCACTGGCTCTGCCTCCGACTCTGGAACAGCCACTGGCTCTGCCTCCGACTCTGGAACAGCCACTGGCTCTGCCTCCGACTCTGGAACAGCCACTGGCTCTGCCTCCGACTCTGGAACAGCCACTGGCTCTGCCTCCGACTCTGGAACAGCCACTGGCTCTGCCTCCGACTCTGGAACAGCCACTGGCTCTGCCTCCGACTCTGGAACAGCCACTGGCTCTGCCTCCGACTCTGGAACAGCCACTGGCTCTGCCTCCGACTCTGGAACAGCCACTGGCTCTGCCTCCGACTCTGGAACAGCCACTGGCACTGGCTCTGCCTTCGGCTCTGGAACAGCATCCACCGGCATGTCCAGGATCCGAGCCAGACGCTCCAGATAGTCTAGCACAGCCTTGGCGGCCACGCGAATGGGCATATCTTGCTCTATCCCAGACTGGACAGACGGGACGTGAGCAGTATCTGACTGGGCAGACGTGACTTGAACAGTCTCTGACTGGGCAGACGTGACTTGAACAATCTCTGACTGGGCAGACGGGACGTGAACAGTCTCTGACTGGGCAGACGGAACGTGTACAATCTCTGACTGGGCAGACGTGACGTGAACAATCTCTGACTGGGCAGACGGGACGTGAACAGTCTCTGACTGGGCAGACGGGACGTGAACAGTCTCTGACTGGGCAGACGGAACGTGTACAGTCTCTGACTGGGCAGACGTGACGTGAACTGTCTCTGACTGGGCAGACGGAACATGTACAGTCTCTCGATGGGCAGACGGAACGTGAACTTTCTCTGACTGGGCAGACGGGACGTGAACTGTCTCTGACTGGGCAGACGGGACGTGAACTGTCTCTGACTGGGCAGACGGGACGTGAACTGTCTCTGACTGGGCAGACGGGACGTGAACTGTCTCTGACTGGGCAGACGGAACGTGTCTCCCCCTTCTCCTTCTCCGTCCCTTCTGACGGATCTGTGCAGACTCGAGGTTGGTCAAAACCATAGACGGAATCCCCACGCTGGACGGACTCAACGACGATGATCCCATTCCCAAAGAGACCAGTGAGGAAGACTCTGCTGCCCTCCTCTCCTCATTCCTCTGGGCACACAGAGAGAAATATTTAAAAAGAGAAATCCCATTCTCTCTCTCAGCCGGACACAGTTCGCTCCGCTGAATCCACATAGGCTCGTTCGTTCTGTCACGGGTGGACCGGGAATAATTCCGTGGATTCAGGTGCAGAGCAGAAGTATTTTAATAAGACAAAACATAAAATAAACAAACCAAATCTAAATCCAAAAACAGACAAGGCAGGGCAGGAACAGGCACAGAATACAACACGCGTAACAAATACAACGAACGAGCACAGGACAGCAAACACAGGAAGACTAAATAGAGAGGCAAACAAAGGAGGGTAACGAGACAGACAGGTGGAGCAAATAAACCAATAATCAGATAACAAGGGGGAGGGATCAAACAATGACAAGAGCACATGGCTCAACATAACAAACACCCATGTGCATCACAAGACAGGACAGACATGTGACACGGTTTGTGCTATGTAGAGTGAATTTACACCTTTGCCATTAACATGTTTATAAATAACTGAAAAAAGCACAAATGTCAGAGCATGTCAGAACACCTCCAGGACCCAGAAAATCCCTCAGACCCCTGAGGGTTAATTTGAATGCGGTTGTGACTTAAGCTGTTTGTTCATACAGCTGCATGAACAGATTAATCTCATGAATGAACAAAACATTTTAAGATTCTTGTAAGCAATTGCTGCTGTAAATCCCAAAAAAGGGACTATGAACATAGTAAACAACTTTCCTAATTAGGCCTAAACTGTAGAGGTCTTCACGGTTCCAAAAATTCATACCCAAACCCAAAGAGACCTGTAAATGTGATACACGGAATTATTATTTGAAATTTGGACCCGACCCGACTGTACCCGATCGGCACATATTCCACAGCAAACTGCTATTAACAAGTCATTAAACAAGTTGCGAAAATAAAACCTTTTGTCTTACCTAATGTTAGCAGCCTTCTCCCTTGTAGCCTACCTGTGATGCATACAATCCTCCTTGCCAAGAAAGTTCCATCCATGTTATTCCTCTCTTGCCAATTGAAAGTGCATGCTTAATCCACTCATTATTCCAGCTTCAAAAGTCCACTTGCTGTCACGGTGACGGATAACAAATGCGACTTTTTGTATCTCGAGTCAACTCACATAATAAGATAACTTCGACTGTTTGCCCTTTTTAAAAATAATAACGATTGTTCGTTCAGTGCCATGGCCGCTGATGCCAGCATTACTTATTTGCGAGTCTGACCAAATTTTTTTTATATAACAACATGGTTCATTCATAATCTTGTGCGCGCATTCGAGACTGCACATGCGCGTTAGCTGGAGCAACCTGAAATATACGCTTTTTACCGCAATTTGAGAATCTTAAAAAACATTAATGTGACAGCTCATCTCAGATTTTGTTGCTGATTTGAAATGTTATTTAAATGTGAGTGTGCAAGGCTGCATGCAGTTTTTTAAGATTTGAAGTTTGTTTGCATTTACTTGCACACAATAGGAACAGGAAAACTGAGGGGGTCGATCATGTTTTTTTTCACCTTATTTCCTGGCTCTCATCGTAATTTTACACGTTGGAATTTACAAATAGATTGAGACCCGACCCGGACCCATAAGGTTCCGGGAAGTCCGTGAAGACCTCTTCTACACCGCATAAACCTTATTGTAGCAAAGTTAAAGGCTCAGGGAAGAAGGAGGCTGGAACCGGCAATCGTTCAATGTAAAGTTTTAATCAAAAAATAAACAACAAAACGAAAGTTAACATAAACATTATAAACATAATAAAAACACCAACATAAATGTCCCAGGCCTGGTCCTCTTTTCCCTTGCACTGTCGTACTGTAACTCCTCCTTTTATCCTTCTGGAGCTGTTTAAATTGTTAGATTTTTCGACTTATTGAAAAAATAATCAATAGAAAAAACAATCATTAGTTCCAGCCCTAAATCAGTTTGAGAAAGCTTTTTTTTTTTTTTTTTTAAAGAAGATAGTCCACATTGGCATCTTACAGTCAGTATGTTTACACTGTTAGTAATGTGAGTTCTAGAGCACCTCTCTTTCTTTGCTTTTCCTCTTCAGAGAAGCTAGCTTGACTTTGTCCCTGTGGCTCCTTTTGAAGGTGTTTTCGTTTAATCTTTTCCGTAAAAAGATTTTGGCCCGGGGTCACAGATCACATCAGGGTTGTTTTCCAATTCACTGACCATTTAATCAAGCTAAAGTCCATCGCCGCGGCCCCCCTCACTCTCTGCTTTTGTTCGCCCCTCTCAAAGGTGAAGTTGCTCTTTTCAACACACACCTCGTGGTCCTGTTTCACACTGCACTTCAGCTCTATTGACCAATGGATCACCTTGACCCAAACTCTGGAGAACTCTCAGAACTACAGAAGCTCGCTTCTCTTCCACCCTCTCAGATTTGAATGAGTCGGCTGAAAGATGTTTTTTATCAAAAGGGTGATGAACCAAATCTATAGAAATTGTTTTCTTTTCCCCCCCCCCCTTTAATTTGAATTAGGCTTTTTTAGATGCAGGAGTGTTCATTCTTATGCTACACAAAGTACTTTTCATTTTCTAGTTCTTTAGTAAACCATCTATGCATATTTAAAAACCACTGGTCCTACTTTATAGTAGGCGTCTTTAATATATACTTTAATGAATTATAATTATATTTAGATGCAAGTATTGTGTACATATGTTTTTACATTGTACTTTTATTGTAAAAAATACCTGCATGTAATTACAACTGTAATTCATTTCTGTAATCTATAATTACACTGTTGAGTCTTCTCTTACACTTAATCTACCCTTAAACCTACCCATACTACCAAACCTGTCCCAAACCTTAACCGTATCCCACCCCAATACTATTTTGCAATACAACATGAACAAAATAAGTGCATTGTAATTATGTTTTTGTGTAAGTACATAATAGTTAGTAGTACCTAATATAACGTGTGACCTAAGCACTAAAGATTTTGGAAGCATCAGATTAAAAATGGAGAAATATATAACTATGCATTTAAAAATGTTGTCTCTCTCTCTCTCTCTCTCTCTCTCTCTCTCTCTCTCTCTCTCTCTCTCTCTCTCTCTCTCTCTCTCTCTCTCTCTCTCTCTCTCTCTCTCTCTCTCTCTCTCTCTCTCTCTCTCTTCCCTAACCTGTCCTGACTATTGCACTATATATTCATGTAGCATTGTTTTTCAATTCTGCAACCCACTTTGGATCATGAATCACTATGAATATATGAGGTAATATGTTGTTCTTGTTCTTTTACGCTCAGTTATTTTATGCTTTGGTCACTGTAAAACCTAACAGAGAAATTTACTTAATGAAACAAGTTAATTTCACTCAAATATAACTTTATAGTTAGTTTATAGCACTTTATAGAAAAGCAGAACTCACACCGAATTAGTTATAGCAGATTTCTAGTTACTGACGTGCTTGGCTTCAACTTTTTCCAGCATAAATGAAGTTTCCAGGTTAGATTGTTTAAATTAGCCCAGGTCCCCATCAGAGCATTCACAGCATTGAGAGATAATGGCGAGACAAATTCTGGATGGACGCTATAGGGAAATGTATGCAGAGGCATATTACCCACAACCTTGAAAACAGTAAGCTACATTTACAATTAAATGGGTTTTGGAGAAGAGAATGGAAAAAAAAAAAACACCAGACATTGAAATGCTAACGTAAATTGATGTGATTTATTTTCCTAATGTATTTATGATTTTATCTGGCTCATTTAATTAAGTATTGAATTTACGAATCAAGTGTGGAATTGCAGGCTACTTTGGATGCTGCAATTGGAATGCTATGAAATGCAAAGTCTAAATAAGATGCCACAGTGGAATGTGTTGCTAAAGAAAAGCACTTTGCAGTTTGCTCAGGTAAACAATGGAACCACAGCTCATGAATTGGCATTAAGAAATGCAATATCCTGATGGTTGTTAGTTATACACACACTCAGTTAAGTTTAGATTTAAAGCTAGATGCATATTATATGATGGTGTTGTATATTTTTCATTGTGGTACTACCTGAAAAAGAAATAAGTACTGTAGCTGAAACATTTGTTTCAGAAATATCTTAACTTGAACTCAAGTGTCAGTGTAACATTCTTGAAAATGGAGTACTGCATATGCTGTACACACTCATTCTGAATTTGAATTGGGATCCTAAAGCAATATTCCAGGTTCGGTACAGATTAAGCCCAGCTGAAAGCGTAAAGTTGTTTACCACAAACATTCATTTGCATTTGTAGAAAGAAAGAAAGAAAGAAAGTAGGCTAAGTAAGTAAGTTTTGGGGTACACTGATGCACTTTTAATAGAAGTGAAAGAAAGGCCAATCTGTAAACGTTAAAATACACAATGTTATAAACAAAATGCATGTTAACAGTCTGAAAAAACTATTTCTGTATATATTCAATTTTATATAAGTTATATTAAATTTTGCTCCTTTGGCGACGTACACTCTGCAAAGTTTCAGGAGTGACAACCGCATTTAAATACGGGTGTGAGTCCCCTAAATTATAGTTCCATGTGTGTACGGAGCACGACTCGTCCACGAAACTGAGATGATTGACACTGTGGTAACCATAGCAATGTTTTTGGTGTCTTGCGTGTTTGGTATCCGCTATTCTAACCAAAGTAATATTACAGTGCCAACACTCGCTGTGTGCAGTAATTTTAAACTAAAGCACAGTTGACGGAGGTGTCCTGTTTTGTTTAAAGGCTGCTTCACAGAGTGCGCTCTTGCATTGTTGCCATATCCACTTATTATTATAAGCATTTTTGGGGTTGTTGTTTAAGCTTGGCTCATACAGCGATAGAGTTTCTGGAGTTATTAAAGTGAGCAGGTATGAGTAGCAATACTTCGGTCTTATTTTCAGCATAAAGTATTTCCATTCATTTAATTTTTTTATGGGCTTGTTCTTGTTCACTGATTTGCTTGATGGATCTGGCAACACGAGTCAAGCTCTTACTGCTTTCCCTGTGATTTCTTGCACAGCACATACAGACGGGAGTTACTTGGGAGTTGCATCTCTGATGCATGTTAAAAGACGTATTTTCTCTCGTCTGTCATCTCTCGTCATGCATCATTCAGTTCGGTTCCATACACAGTTGTCACTACCTGCGTTTTTCAGGAGTTAATTCGGTTGTAGAATGCGGTTGTCACTCCTATAAATTACTGAACTGTGTGTACAGAACAGGATTAAGCACTAAAAGGTGAACTGACAACCAAATTTAACTGCAGTGTGTATGTGGCCTTTGTTGCAGTGATATGGAACCCTAAAACGATTATGTAAAAATGTACACTGCTTTACAGCTCATATAATACACACGATTTTAACAAAGGAATTAATTAAGTTTTCTTTTTTAAAACAAGATAAGCTTTACATTTCTGCTTTTAAATCCTTAAAGCATTGTCTCCATTCACATGTGCTGTAAGTGCCTTACCTCAACATCCATTTTTTTTTTAAGAAAACGAGGGGTGAGTCAAAGTTATTTTTTGTTGTAATCAACTTTATGGCACAAACAGTGTTATTTGAGCTAAACTTGCATTGAATCTGTGATGTTCCTTAAATAAAGCCACATCCCAGATGATCTGGAAAAATTCCAATCCAATGTTCCAATCTAAACTGAGCACAAAATGGTTGAATACATGCATGCACTCAGCACATATTGCTGCATGAGTGTGTGTGTGGATCAGCAGATATAATTCAGGACTATAGACACTCATACAGGCTGTGTGAAGGAAATGAGCAGTCAACTGTGCTCTAATCCCTTTTAGGCTGATATTGAATGATTCCCATCATACTGTATAAATCTGATCCTACAAACTCAACCTCAAAACCCTCCGGTTCCTTTCACATCCCATTCTGACATTTCACCTTATTGATGCTAGACAGATCAAAATCTTCAGTACACCTAGGGTACTTAGGGTACTTACGCAATTGAAATATTTCAATAAATAAATCAACAAATAAACATTTTTCCTCTCAGCACATTAAAGGTGATAGTCCTTGGCACCAAAAATCATATTTTCTCATGACTGCTGATGATTGAATGTTTGCAGCTATATTCAGAGGCAGTAAGTTTCCCATCCGTCCTCTTTAGCAGTCAGAGCGATGTCTGTGCTGGTGGTTCTTTCTCTTTCTCTCTGTTCTGATGACAGATACACTTAGCGATGTCTCCGATTATGGCCATGACTGGCACACCTACTCCAGTCACTATGGCAACTCACACATCAGCATCCCTTTTGATAATGCCCTTTCTTTCTTTCTTTCTTTCTTTCTTTCTTTCTTTCTTTCTTTCTTTCTTTCTTGTTTTATCAGGTCTTCAGCAAGTACTAGATTAATTTAAATTGATCTCATGAAATAATATTCAGTCGATCATCTTCATGGGTTTTCCTCTGCATTTGAATTACCTCTAAATTTTTCTCAATCTTGCTTTCTCTTTCTGTCTCTCTCACACACATATACACAGTAGCAGTTCATGTTAGAATGATTTCCAATCTCACACACCAGTGTATCATAAACATGAATAAAGAATATTTGTTTTGACATTTGTCAGTCTTGGGTGTATAGCCAGGGCCTAAAATTAACACTTGCCAAGCACCAAATGCGAGTCTTAGGCAAGTCAAGTCACCTTCATTTATAAAGCGCTTTTAACAGTGTGGATTGTTTCAAAGCAGCTTTACAGTGATTATAGAAATTACCGTAACAGATTGTTTAGGCTTTACCACAGCTCTAGGATAAAGTTATTGTCCAGCTAAAGTTAGTTTTGATTGATTCACTTCTGTTGCGAAGATCATTAGTTAGTTATGAAACTGTGTCACTCACCAGTTGACCGGTAGCATTTTTATGAGTTCTAACAATACATGAACAAACATGAACGACGCTCTGGACAGCGTCTTCAAGTTTAAGCCTTGACAATTTAAATATTCATGCTTATTTTGTTACTCGCACACAGAAACCACGTCTCAGACAGCGCATGAATACTTAACTGAGCCCTTCTTGCACTTGAACGGACAAATTCACACAAAATTATGTCAAATAATAGCGAGTGTCCTAGTCAACATAATCAGTTATGTCTTAAGTGAATGTAAACATCTGAGAAAGTAAACGCATTTGTACGGTATCAGTACATTAGATCCATACATTCGCTCTTAAAGTGACAGCAACCTAATATTCCTGCTGCTGTCTGCTCTTGACTGAATAACTTTTAATAAAAAGTATTAATTAAAAAGGATGTTTAATTTATACAGTGAAGACTATGCAGAGTTGTTTATGTACCTGAAATGTGCTGTCAGACCTACCTGAAAAACCTGAAAAGCACTGTTCATTTCATTTGTATCTTTGTTATATTGTATTTATTTGTGCTTTTGCTTGTAATTTGATTATTTGTTCTTATTTTATTACTGACTGTTTATTTGTCTTTAATATAATCAAATAAATGTAGTTTTAGCTGTATCAAAATTGTCATTACTGCCTGTTTTTGCAAAGTTTAATTGCTGGTAAAAAATATTTATGGCCGGCACATTTTCTTAAGTCACTGGCCATTAGCTGGTGTGGCAAAAAGTTAGGTGTAGGCCCTGTGTATAGCTGAAGCTCAATATTGTCTGTACAAATTTTACTGTACTTTTAGAAACCCATGATGCGATACAGTGCTGAGACTGTATACAAAGGCTTGTATTTGACTCTTAATGGTAACAGATATGGGATTGCTCTATATGGACTGTTTAATATAGAAATTTTTGATACTGTAATTGTCCAACCTTTGATTGAATTGACCGTGGCTAACTTTGTGCTTGGAGCTTGCTGGATGAAACACTAGTCTGTAAGCTAAAGACATTAGTGTGTGTTTCTCTTGCTTATCCCAGCTCTCATCTCTGACCTTCCCTGCAGCGTGTGTTAGCGAGACACCATTAGCGATCCCATGTGCGACTCTTACTGTAGTAATATGATGAAGGTAATCTAACCCCAGGCCTGCCTTTCATTTTATAGATAAGTCAATATTAGACTCTAACATTGAATTTGTTCTTGTGTAAATGTGAAGCTCTCAGGGTGGTCTGCTCACAGTCATTCTTGAGAATGTTCCTACTCAATTAACTAATGGACTCAAATAAGGTTGAAAATTAGTACATGGGGTATAAAAAATATTACTCCAAAACAGTAATTTCTTGCCAAAGCTGAACATTACTGAGCATTAATGGAGACATATATATATTTAATTAAGAAGTTTCTATGACTGTTTGTGCTTGAAAATCACAATTTTAAATTTGTATTTTAATTTTAAAAAAAAAAATTGAAAGTGAGAACTCGTGTGTGTGTGTGTAGAAAGTATTGGACTATCATATTTCAGCTCAATTTAATCAATGTATTTCATTCCTTCTAAAGTGTTGCTCCATGTTGTCATTCATTTGTAGGTTGTTCAATCACAATTTCTTTTTTTGGTCACAAATATTTTATAGAATTGTTGGTTGCTGCCATTTCATTGTATTTCACACTAGTACCTGGCTGTTGAAATTATGACCTTCTCCCATTTTCTTTAAAACAAACTGTTAGGATGTTTTAAGTGAGCCAGTGCTTCATTCTTGCTTCTTTGATTTTATACTTTGTAGTTAAAGAACAGCTTTTAGCCATTCTAAAGTATTTAATTTAAACAAAGCCCTCAAACAACGATATGAAGAATTTAAATCCCTCTGTCCCCTGCTGTTTGCCAAGCATTCGATTCCTCTGGAAATGAGAGAAGCCCATGCAGAACTGATGCTGTGCTTCGAATTTCTACATTCTTAGGATATTTCCATGAACAGTCTTTAGTAAAACTGCAAATCTCTAGACCTCTCATTACAGAACAAATGCCAGGAGATTCTCAGTAAGTGTGACTATTTTGACTCTAATAAAGGGTGATTGTTTTTTTGCATATATTGATTTGTTTTGCATGAATCAATGGCAGGCGTGGTGTTTTCCGCGCTTATCAGTGTTTAATCGCTCAAGTGCGGGAAACACCTTCGCTTTAGGTTCCGTGTGACTTTCCAAAGGTTAGCCTGCACATTAACGCTTTCATGCATTTAGCAAACAGAGCGGCCGTTCCTGTTGCACCTGGAGTGATGCATTGCCGTGCTGGAGCGCTATGAAAAGCTATCGAATAGTCCGCCGCATTTTCCAGCTTATTATCCATTCTGTGATCCGTTTCTCCGTCTCCCTCCCTCGCTCTCCTCTGTCTTGGTTTGTATGTCTGTCAGAGACACCAGATGCCCCTGAATAGGTTTTTTTCTACCCTGTTTTCTTCCCAAACAGATACTGGCCTGCGAGCCCGATAGCTGCCGCCATAATAAACTATGTGCTATGTGAAACGCAGGCCCCGGCAGGCAAGCAGCCAGACGTGCAATGTGCAAGAAGATGAGTGTTGCCCGCCTGCGCTCTCTCTCTCTCTCTCTCTCTCTCTCTCTCTCTCTCTCGCTCTCTCTCTTTCTTTCTTTCTCTCTCTCTCTTTCTCTCCCTCTCTCCCTGTCCCTGTCCCTCTCCCTCTCCTCAGGTCTGGAAGATTGCTTTTATACAGCCCCTCAATCAAAAACTCACACTGCCAAGCTGTACTGCAGCCACAGATGGGGGTAGAGCTCACCTCACATCTTCAAAACGTTCTCCCCGGTGGAGACGACGAAAGGATGAAGGAGGGGTTAAAGACAAGCAGAAAGAGGAGGGGAGAAATAAGTGAGTCAGTTCAGCGCTGATTAATTAATAAGGTCGTTAGCTGAGGGGTGAGACGGTTAGACGCAGCAGATTGATATTCCACAGAGATGGCGTACCACTCGCGCCCAGCCTCCCTCCATCACCGCTGCTGATCTGGCAGGGCCGAGGGGTCGTCGTACCCCTGGGAACGTTTCGAATTAAAAACACTGACCTGTGACATCACTTCCTGCCGACGCAGCAGTGCTGTCGGGGGCCGTTGGAAGTTTTGGGGCTCCTGACACTCTTTTTTTTCTTTTTTTTTTTCTGCATTGTACATGTTATATAGAGCGGTTGTGGCGCTTCTGAAGTGAACGGAAGTGAGTAACAATGTTGTGCCGTTATTTACCTCCTCCACAACCACATCTCACTCTCTCTTTCCATCAGTCTATCCACCCCACGTTGCCTCAGCCTCTAGAGGGTCAGAGGCAATAACACAGGCCCACTTCAATTTTCTCATTTCAGCTGCTGTTGATGGGCCAACAGCAGCAGGACAGAAGGCTAAATCTATCATCCTCCACTACTGAACGGTGGAGGTCAAAAGCCAGCATCCGTACAATTGTAGGAAATCCCTCCGGTTCGCACAAACAAACGCTGGATTTATGCACTCTTATTTATTTGCCCTTTTCTCCTTAAAATCTGCATATTCATTTGGACGTTAAAAAGATGAGAGAATACCTGCTGATAGTAACAGTGTGAACTGTGCCGTGGAGTGTGGTATTCATAGCCTCAGTATCACCTCCAACACATAAACAATCTCTCACCTCCAACACACGCACACACACACACACACACACACACACACAAACACACACACACACACACACACACACACACACACACACACACACACACACACACACACACACACACACACACACACACATATTCTGCTGTAATATTTATTTCTCTCTGACTCATTCTCCGGCCAGTGGGGGATTTTGGCATCATGTCAGCTCTGACCAGGGGGCTGTATTGTAATTATAGCAGATTGAGAAAAAAACTGAATAACATATTGACTCTCACAAGCCTGTGGTAATTTTTGTGTGTGCATGTCTGCAGAAAACCTCAGTATAGTGGCAGACTTGAGGGGGAAAGAGAGAGAGAGAGAGAAAATAAAAAAGTGCTTGACCTTATCATCCTGTAAAAGACCAACACACACTGAAGCCAGCGCTACATTTGCTCTCCAAGCTGCCCATCTGCCACCCCCGTCATATGATTGGCTTCTGGCCCAGAGGAGGCGGGCATTTAAACACCCTATGGTATCAGAATGGGATATTTGTAGGTTTTAGTGCATATATATCTGCTAAAATGAACTTTTACCATAAAATTATCATCTTTCTCTTCAAGGAAAACAGACCGAAAGTACAGATGACTCATGTTGTGCTTTACAGTTTTTGTCCAATCAAATCGTTTCTAGAATAAAAATAGCTGCATCCAAAGCTTAACGTTTGTCACTTAACAATGACAACACGTTGAATGTAGTATGTTCGAATTACATTCATTCTATATAGAACATACAGCCGCAAAGTAATTATTCAAAAGAAGTATCCAGTTAGAGGATTTGCTATATTGGACACAGCTTATGTCTCGCTAATTCAACCATCCAGAAAGTAATAAAACACAGGCTATGTTCAGAATAGCGCAAGACCATACTACTCTTACTATTGCTGCTATATAGTTATATTATGCACAGTATGCAAATTATCTGTATGTTTAGAATACCAAACTGATCTTCTACATTTTCCAAAATGAGCAGAATGAATGCAATGCACTCAACGTGACCCTTCTTTTCCTGTAAAATCAACTGCCTTTTTCCCACGATAACTGGATGCTGATCTGTGAATTAAGGTCAGGTCATGTGACAACACGGCATACTACTATATGTATATATATTTTTTTAGTTGTAGGCTGGATACAATGTATACTGCTCAGTATCAGATAAATAGTAAGGTGTTATGCCATTCTGAACATAGCCATTCTATTTTACATTCAAGTGGACTAGCCTTTCGATAGATCCATTCCAAACTTCCTGTTTCAGCAGGAAGTGTGTCAACACAGCACAAAAAACTCTGGTTGCTCCATAATTGTTTTGAAGTTTAATGTTTAAAGAATGATTCTGAGTCTTTGGGTCAGGAATGGTCTCTGCGATTCACCCGCAGGTCAACTGAGGTTTCCTGTTTATTGTAACATCAGACATCAGTTTTTTTTCCCTGCATTTCTCTCCCTCTCTTTCTGTTTTTTTCCTCACTCTTTCCATCTCTCTTTCTGTCTGAGCAGTGCTGCCCCAATGGACTGCTCGTGCTCCACTGACAGAGAGTGGACGCTGTAAGAGAGAAGCTAAAAATAACTTCAAAAAGCAGTTTGCTTTGACATCCGAGCCCAAGTGTGTATTTCCCGTAAAGTGTGTGTGTTTGTACAGAGCCTTTTGTGATGGTGTTCTCACTCCGGTCTAAATTTGCTCATTGTGCTGCTGGCATGTTGGTAATCACGCCCGTCTCGTCCTGTGGTGTAAAAATAGACAAGCAAACACAAATAAATAAATTAAAAAAGAAATCTAACAAGGCGCCAGCACAAGAACATTACACCTCCATGGAAAGTTGCATTATTTTCAGCAGAATTCATCTGAATTTGATGAGCCATGAAATATGAATGGAAAACATGAACATATCTGATTAACCTGGGGTAGACCACATGCCTGTGCGATGGCAGAAAGGCGAGAGATCATGGGGAGAGGTCACAGTAAAGGCCACTTCATGGCTTTTAGATGGAGAAATTGACCTTTTGTGCTGATCTTCAACAAGCACTTAAGGTTTAACCCAAATCTTCATATTAACCATCATAAGACAAAACACACAAATGGTCTCAGATGTGCAGCAAAAGGGCAACCCCTGCCAAAAACCATTTCTCTCGCCCAGCTCTTCTAAAGTCTGAGGTCACTCCCACAGGCTCACTACAGTCGATTGGATGGCAATTTGAATACAATTTGCATATCATTACAGCATGTGACCATGTCTGTTTGGAGGAATTTACAAATGTTGGAGGAACCATATTTAAAATAATTGTTTTCTTTTTTAATATATTTTAAAATGTAATTTATTCCTGTAATGGCAGATGATTTTTCAGCATCATTACTCCAGTCTTCAGTGTCACATGATCCTTCAGAAATTATTCTCATATGCTCAAGAAACATTTATTATTTCAATATTGATAACAGTCCTGCTTAATATTTTTGTAAAATTCTTTTCTATTCTATTCATTCTTTGGTGAATAGAAATTTCTAAAGAACAGCATTTATTTGAAATATAATTATAATTTAAATATAACATTATAAATGTATTTATGGTCACTTTTGATTAATTTAGTGTGTCCTTTTTTAAGAAAAAAAAAACTGCCTCCAAACTTTTAAACGTTAGTGTAGAATAGAATGGAACAGAACAGAATAGAATACAATTGATCAATTTTTCTGTCATTGCAGATTGCATCTAAGAACAACTTTGGTTATGTCACTGTTTATATTGTTTATTATTTATTGTTTGTTTTTATTGTAAGCATATTAATCTTTAAACTCTTCATTCTCCACATTTTCATCATAGGGTAAATGTATCATTGAGAATATTTGAACAGGGTGCCCTCTGAGATCCCCCCCCCAATTAGAGAGGTCTGGAACAATAATGCTAGCGCTTAATTGCATTAACATAATGCCTCCTAACGATCATTACACTCACCAAAATAGTTGTGATAATAAAGCCATTACTATTTTGAGAGCACAATTAGCCTACGGTGCCACCCTTTGTGATGTTATAATTACGACATTTAGACGTGCACACATTGCGTTCCTCATCCTGTTGGGAGGAGAGGACGGGAGGCGGAACGGTTGTCATAGACCGGGGCAATTTACGTCCTCGTCTGAAACAGACTTGTCACCTGCATTCCGGCGTACTACCCGGCAGCATCGTGAGCTGATTGGTTGCATAGATAGACAGCATTCTCCAAATCTTGTCAGAGGTGAAAGAAATGGCTTAAGATAATTGAGTTAGATGGATAGATAGAAGGGAACAGGAAGACATGGAGAGAGTGCTGGTGAGATGTAGGAAAGGATAGAAATGGAGAAAGAGATTGGTTTTCATGCCTGGTAGTCAGCAGCTCTGTAAATCTCAGAGGACTGAAGAGGGGGAGCAGAAGGTTGATAGTCATCCATCACTTTTGACAATTCCACCTCTCTGTTGCCACTTACTTGACGGAAGACCCCGTGTGAACGAGCGAGAGAGACCGATAGAGAGTATTTTTATAGAGGAGGAGTTTTTTGGATGGCAACACTGTTCCATTTTGTTTCTGTATTTGTCTGATTCTGAGTGAAAGATTGTGGCAGTTCAGTTTTGCGGTTCGGTTCAGGGCCAAGTAGCCTTGACTTGGGAATAATATTAGAGTGAGTTTTCTTTTTTTTTTTTTACCTATCCCTTTAAAGCTACACTGTGTAATTTTTTTATTTGATTCTTAGCAAAAACACTTTGTTCTTTCAAAATTATATGTGCTCATTCATGTGTTATTACTTCCACCAACTAATCAAGTATTCTCGTAAGCTTAGAATCTGCCATGCAGAATACATACGAGCGAGTCGCTCGAATGGCGGCAGCCATGTTTCGCCTTTCGCACTTTTACAGTCAGTGGCACCGTGACGAATGCGAGGGGGAGATTACTCGCGATTGCCAGCAGATTTGAAAGCCTGTTGAAGCCTTTTCTCGAGGATATGTAACAGAGTCGCCAAGTTTAACTTTCCCTCTACCTCTAGCTTTCCCTCGCACCTCCGTCGCATCAACTGGTCTCTGACTCTGCTCACGGAGAAAATTATGTAGCCTACGCTACATTGCCTTACACTATTTATCTCGTACAATATACAGAATAACGATAGCACTGATACTTTACTAACATTAGCTTGCATTCATTTGGGAACCTGATAGCTGATGTTAGCAATGAAATGATACCAAAATAATGAAAACGTAAAACTATTATTCGTTTTACATAGAGGTCATAACCTGCATGTTAACTGACTAAGTAACTAAATGCAATTTGTAATAGTTTTCTCAAGTAACCTCATCACTTGAAGGAACACTCATGGACGAAGTCGAACTAGAAGGCATGTCAATCTTGGAATAATACAGCCACCGTAGGAGTTAAAACGGCCTCGGAATGGGAGGGGCTAGAAAGTAATATTCAGTTGGTAGTCATATACAATTTCACCCCTAGATGGGAGAAAATCTTACATAGTGTAGCTTTAAGGGGGCAGTCATGGCCTAATGGTAACAGAGTTGGACTGGTGACCTAAAGGTTGCTGGTTCGATTCCAGTACCGGCAGGAATATGACTGAGGTGTCCTTGAGCAAGGCACCTAACCCCCAATCGCTCTCCGGGCGCCACTCAAGGCTGCCCGCTGCTCCGGGTGTGTGTATCCACGTTTGCAGTGTGTGTGTGTTCACTACTCACTACTCTGCTCCTAATGTGTGTGCACTTACTTGGATGGGTTAAATACAGAGGTCAAATTCCAAGTATGGGTTACCATACTTGGCCATCACGTGTCACTTTCACTTTCACTTTAAGTCATGTCAGAATGTTGTGATCCATGAGACATCATAATGATCTAATGCAATAAGGGTAGAAAGGATGTAAAAAACCATATACCCCCTGAGAGATCCATGTATTAAAATGCATTGTGACTTAATTCCATGATGGTAAATGTAAGTTGACGACAAACCAAGAACATTGATTTTTTGCATGCACAATATAGTGTGACTCTGGCCACATGAGCCACCGGGATAGGGTTAAGTATTACAAACACGTATACAAAGGTATTTTCCTCATAGCTGTGCACGGAGGCATCAGTGGGTTAATGGAATGCTTTTAAAGCTCTCCAAGCATCATTGTGTGAGTGACTGTGACCTTTTGCATTGTGTCGTCTGTATTTTGCTCGACCGTCAGTCAAAGGCGATGGAGAGACCTAATTAAACATGTTAGAATCACATGTTGCTGCCACACAATGGAGCAGTAGATTGCGATTGCCTTTTCACTGAATATGGTAAAAGCGCCCACTTCCTGGTTTTCCAGTAGAATTAAATAATCCTGCACAAAAGGCTCTGAATGCCTGAACCAAACAAAAGGTCTACATGCCTGCTGCTTCAGAAATGCCTGCTGGAGTTTTCTGTTATCTGATATCACAGTTATTGAATACAACCCTTTTTTAGAAGGAAATTAAAAGCTGACATTAAATTGCAGCTCAACATGCTCGCAGCTTGTGAGTATGTGAAATTTCTCTTCTCTCCTTTTCTCTAGAATGTGTTTGTGATAAATCAGATTTGTTTTTGTCATAGCAGAGCTTTGAAGTCAAACATATGCCTTGTTAGCTTGTTTCTAAAGGTTTTGTGCCCAGTTGCAACAAACTCTTTACAATAGTTCAGAGCTTAGACTGTAAAAAAAGATGGACGACGTCCCTTCTCTCTCTTCCATTGGTGAGAAGTGTGTCCCGATATGGCACTGACATCTCGGGACCTGAGTCTGCGCAGTAGCGATCTCGGGACCTGAGTCTGGAAGTAAAGCAGGAAGTAAAGTAAGCAGGAAGTAAAGCCGCGAAATCAAGGCCCCGCCCTCACTCTCGCAGAATCAATCGCAAGCACACGCCACTGCACTTTTTCAGTCCTTCCGTCTCATGTTCACCAACCATTGTTTAAGTCTTACTGTTTCAGGCTTACCTTTTTAATTAGCTGCCTTGAGAAATGGACAATCCAAGATTTGATCATTTGTAAATATAAGAATGATTTTTATGTTTTTTTCAAGTAAAGTACAATTAGGTTAGCAAACATAAAGACATAAGTACACAGCAGTAAGCAGAAAAAATAAACATGTTTAAAGGGTATTTACGTAACACATGCAATACAAATGGCACTGATAATAAAAAGTAGATTTTTTGCTAATTCGGGTATATTTAAATGTATTTTAATGTTTATGATTTTATCAATACTGTTATCTCTACTCTTATAATTATTCTGTTAATTAACATAATTGGGATTGATTTGTATTTTAAATATACATAAATGTTTCTCAAGCGGCAATAATAATGTTTATAACAGCAATTGTAAGCCAGTAAGCTGGTGCTATGGGAACCAACACATGGCCATCGGTCAAGAGGACGTCCCACGCTAACATACGTGGACATACTCAAGAGGGATACTTAGTAGTAGTAGTAGTAGTATAACAGCAAAATCACTAATGTTATATGAACTCAATAATGTCACTGGAAACCAATCTAAAATGTCAGTAACGCTAACGTACTGAATTTTTAAACCAAGTTCAATCAAGTACAGTACAACCTTTGCTTTAGACGATAGGTTATACATAATTTTTAACCATATGAATTTATAAAATAAAAATAATTAGTAACTTCTACTAGCTAATGATCTACTGCTTTTAACAAGGCTTGTTGTCTTTTAGCTAGCTGGCCCATAACATTTATTTACTAATTAGCTTATAAATTTAACTTACCGAAAAAAACTTGAAGATCGATCTGACATGCCAGATCGGTTAGTACAATCTACTGCAGAACAACCCTACGTCGGTGTGAAATAATTAATTATATGCTTATTTCACGCAGCCGTTATTTTGAAATCGAAAGCGAGGCTCTGCTGGGAAGAAAACCGGAAGTGTCGCCTTTAATCACAGGAGAGTTGCGAATGCGATGGCTTATTGTTGTGTTTAATGTAGAAATTAGTTATTCTAAAACTGTACATACATTTCTTTCATACTTTAGACTATATAGTGAAATTCATTTATAAATATATATTTTTTATATATAATTCAGAAAGTGAAAAAAAGAAGCAGGAACGAAATATCCTATATTGGATATTAACATCCAATAGTGTAAATCGCGGCAGCAGCTTCAGGTTGGTAGTCCAAGGCATTGTTGTTGATCTTTACTTCCGGGGTTCTTCCCACCGGAGCCTCACTTTCGATTTCAAAATAGCGGCTGCTTGAAATCAGTGTATAGAAATTTAGATATTAAATTTAAAAGCTCCAATCTCCTCAGTCCTCCGAAGATCCCGAAAAAAAGTCTGTTGGTGCTTCAGTGACTACTTCGCTCAGAGAACCTGTCAATCACAGCTGTCAATCATGACATCACACCACCGTTTTTATAGCATCAAGTAACTAACTATAAACAAACAAAGCAGACGGTCCATCGGGCAGCCAGGGCGAAGCAGACAGTATATCAGGCGGCCAGGGCGAAGCAGACGACCCATCGGGCAGCCAGGGCGAAGCAGACGACCCATCGGGCAGCCAGGGCGAAGCAGACGACCCATCGGGCGGCCAGGGCGAAGCAGACAACCCATCGGGCGGCCAGGGCGAAGCAGACGACCCCTCGGGCGGCCAGGGCGGTGAAGACCCTTCGGGCGGCCAGGGCGGTGATGACCCCTTGGGCGGCCAGGGCGGCGAAGACCCTTCGGGCGGCCAGGGCGGCGAAGACCCTTCGGGCGGCCAGGGCGGCGATGACCCCTCGGGCGGCCAGAGCGGCGAAGACCCTTCGGGTGACCACGGCTCAGGAACAGACACCAGAACAGTAACAGCCACAAGGACAGACACTGGCTCCGGCTCAGGAGCAGACACTGGCTCCGGCTCAGGAACAGCAGACACTGGCTCAGGAACAGCAGACACTGGCTCCGCCTCAGGCACAGCAGACACTGGCTCCGGCTCAGGAACAGGAGACACTGGCTCCGGCTCAGGAACAGCAGACACTGGCTCCGGCTCAGGAAGAGCAGACACGGGCTCCGGCTCAGGAACAGCAGACACTGGCTCCGGCTCAGGAACATCAGACACTGGCTCCGGCTCAGGAACAGCAGACACTGGCTCCGGCTCAGGAACAGCAGACACTGGCTGCGGCTCAGGAACAGCAGACACTGGCTCCGGCTCAGGAACAGCAGACACTGGCTCCGGCTCAGGAACAGGAGACACTGGCTCCGGCTCAGGAACAGCAGACACTGGCTCCGGCTCAGGAACAGCAGACACTGGCTCCGGCTCAGGAACAGCAGACACTGGCTCCGCCTCAGGCACAGCAGACACTGGCTCCGGCTCAGGAACAGGAGACACTGGCTCCGGCTCAGGAACAGCAGACACTGGCTCCGGCTCAGGAAGAGCAGACACGGGCTCCGGCTCAGGAACAGCAGACACTGGCTCCGGCTCAGGAACATCAGACACTGGCTCCGGCTCAGGAACAGCAGACACTGGCTGCGGCTCAGGAACAGCAGACACTGGCTCCGGCTCAGGAACAGCAGACACTGGCTCCGGCTCAGGAACAGGAGACACTGGCTCCGGCTCAGGAACAGCAGACACTGGCTCCGGCTCAGGAACAGCAGACACTGGCTCCGGCTCAGGAACAGCAGACACTGGCTCCGGCTCAGGAACAGCAGACACTGGCTCCGGCTCAGGAACAGCAGACACTGGCTCCGGCTCAGGAACAGCAGACACTGGCTCCGGCTCAGGAACAGCAGACACTGGCTCCGGCTCAGGAACAGCAGACACTGGCTCCGGCTCAGGAACAGCAGACACTGGCTCCGGCTCAGGAACTGACACCCTTGAGGTGTGTGCCACCCAGGCATGCAGGACCGCCACTACATAAAATGTGAAGACAGCCCGCTTGGCCGTGACAGGACTGATGGTGGTCAGCTCTGGATCCACTGGATCAGAGACCACCAAAGTCAGGTCCTCCGGGCTGACAGCGGGCTGTTCGGAGACGGCCTCTGGGCTGACAGGGGGCTCAGGAAGGACCTCAGGGCATTGCGGGACATAGGAAGTCCTCTTCCTCCTCCTCCGTCTCTGAACGCGAGAGGGCACTGGGCTGGACGGCGCCAGCGGTGAGGGCTCTGTGCTGGGCGGCTCCAGCGGTGAGAGCTCTGGGCTGGACGGCGCCAGCGGTGAGAGCTCTGGGCTGGACGGCGCCAGCGGTGAGAGCTCGGGGCTGGACGGCGCCAGCGGTGGGGGCTCTGGGCTGGACGGAACCAGCGGTGGATGGAACTCTGGGTTGGACATCACCAGCCCAGGGTCGAGGAGGGACCGAAGCGGAGAGTGGTGCTGGCGCTCACCTCTAGCACCTCCTCTCCTGCGACCTCCACGGGTTCCAGAAAACCTAGCCAGACGGGTTCCCTCAAACGATTGTTCAATCCTGATGGAAGGAGACTCGGGGGATGTGGCCGCCATGATCTCCTCCGTTTGATGGGCCCATAGCGCAAAACATTGAAAAATGTTCATCCGCGGAGGCACCTCTTCGCTCTTTGAATTCCCCCTCTCGATAGCTGGGGAAGAGCCACGAAAATTCTTACCGCTGGATCTAGACATGACGGAGTCCTTCTGTCACGATCCACACACGGGAAACAGAGAGATCCAATTGCAGTAAGAATTTATTGGGGAAATCCGTAATCATACATCCAGTCCAGGCAGGGGTCAAAACCAAAGTAGCAATCCAAAATAAACAAGAACTATACAAACGGGCAAGAAGGCAGTACTCAGAAGTGGGGTGATGAAAAACAAGGACTCCGTCACAAACACTAAACAGGCAGGGTATTTATACACACAGAACTAACAAGGTGATGGGAAACAGCTGAGTGCAATGAACTGATGAGTGACAGACAGAATGCTGGGAATTGAAGTCAAACGTGAAAGACACCGTGAGAACGAGGACCTCTAGTGACAACCCAGGGAACACAAACCAGACACTGTGACATGCAGGCTGTGCACACGTCAATGCTGTTTACATTCGGGTCCAGTCGGGTTCCAAAATAAATGCTGTCGTCTAATTTTATCAGTTCTGTCTCGGGTCGGGTTTTACTTTAAAGAAAAAAATATGCACGTCGGGTTCGGGTAAGGAGTGACTTGGGTCGGGTCTGTTGATGCAATCTGTATTATCTCATACATTTTATATATATCAGTTTAACGATTTAAAAATATTTAATGCAGCATCTGTTTTTTTCTGTCATCCATCCAGTATATGATCACGCTGTCATTCATTCAAGTGCTATAAAACCATTAAAGCACACAGAAAACAATAACATAAATACTGACGTGCTGTCTGTGAATCCCCTGTGTGACAGACACACACATGATTCGTGTGCACAGTTCTCTTTCGCGCTTGAACGGACAAAAACATAAGTATGCCGAAATGCCTGCTTTGTCGAGTATCCTCGTACGCACAGTTTTAAATAAGTTAAATAAAGTCTTAAATCACCGTAAAGTCAAGAGTTGTGAGGACATCAGATATGTGTCAGCCCCACATCATGTGCTTCAGATGTTAAAGTGACCGCAGCCTAATAAAGCTGCTGCTGTCTGTGATTATTGTGAATCAAAGAACAAAAGACAGAGAAAATCACTCACTGCTCTTGACTGAATAACTTTTGTAGCTTTAATAAGGATTACCTGTTTGATCAAATGTTTAAAATAACTGTTTTTATGTTGTGTGTGCATTTTATTTGGAAATTAAAATTAATACAATATAAAAAATATATTAAAAACTTATGTTAGGTGTGATTAATCGCGATTAATTACAGAAAAATGAGTGATTAATTAGTTAAGTTTTTTTAATCGATTAATGGCACTAATATGTACATAAATATTGTACTGGTGACATACAGGTCCTTCTCAAAAAAATAGCATATTGTGATAAAGTTCATTATTTTCCATAATGTAATGATAAAAATTAAACTTTCATATATTTTAGATTCATTGCACACCAACTGAAATATTTCAGGTATTTTATTGTTTTAATACTGATGATTTTGGCATACAGCTCATGAAAACCCCAAATTCTCTAAAAAAAATTAGCATATCATGAAAAGGTTCTCTAAACGAGCTATTAACCTAATCATCTGAATCAACTAATTAACTCTAAACACCTGCAAACGATTCCTGAGGCTTTTAAAAACTCCCAGCCTGTTTCATTACTCAAAACCGCAATCATGGGTAAGACTGCCGACCAGACTGCTGTCCAGAAGGCCATCATTGACACCCTCAAGCAAGAGGGTAAGACACAGAAAGAAATTTCTGAATAAATAGGCTGTTCCCAGAGTGCTGTATCAAGGCACCTCAGTCTGTGGGAAGGAAAAAGTGTGGCAAAAAACGCTGCACAACGAGAAGAGGTGACCGGACCCTGAGGAAGATTGTGGAGAAGGACCGATTCCAGACCTTGGGGGACCTGCGGAACAGTGGACTGAGTCTGGAGTAGAAACATCCAGAGCCACCGTGCACAGGCGTGTGCAGGAAATGGGCTACAGGTGCCGCATTCCCCAGGTCAAGCCACTTTTGAACCAGAAACAGCGGCAGAAGCGCCTGACCTGGGCTACAGAGAAGCAGTACTGGACTGTTGCTCAGTGGTCCAAAGTACTTTTTTAGGATGAAAGCAAATTTTCAAGGTGCCAGAGTCTGGAGGAAGACTGGGGAGAAGGAAATGCCAAAATGCCTGAAGCCCAGTGTCAAGTACCCACAGTCAGTGATGGTCTGGGGTGCCATGTCAGCTGCTGGTGTTGGTCCACTGTGTTTTATCAAGGGCAGGGTCAATGCAGCTAGCTATCAGGAGATTTTGGAGCACTTCATGCTTCCATTTGATTTCATTTTTCAGCACGACCTGGCACCTGCTCACAGTGCCAAAACCACTGGTAAATGGTTTACTGACCATGGTATTACTGTGCTCAATTGGCCTGCCAACTCTCCTGACCTGAACCCCATAGAGAATCTGTGGGATATTGTGAAGAGAAAGTTGAGAGACGCAAGACCCAACACTCTGGATGAGCTTAAGGCCGCTATCGAAGCATCCTGGGCCTCCATAACACCTCAGCAGTGCCACAGGCTGATTGCCTCCATGCCACGCCGCATTGAAGCACTCATTTCTGCAAAAGGATTCCCGACCAAGTATTGAGTGCATAACTGAACATAATTATTTGAAGGTTGACTTTTTTTGTATTAAAAACACTTCTTTTATTGGTCGGATGAAATATGCTAATTTTTTTAAATAGGAATTTTGGGTTTTCATGAGCTGTATGCCAAAATCATCAGTATTAAAACAATAAAAGACCTGAAATATTTCAGTTGGTGTGCAATGAATCTAAAATATATGAAAGTTTAATTTTTATCATTACATTATGGAAAATAATGAACTTTATCACAATATGCTAATTTTTTGAGAAGGACCTGTACAAAGCAAGGTTATATTTCCATAATTCTCTCAAAATTGCATGATAAAATTGAGAACTATTTAGCAAAAATGAATATTACATTTTTACCTTCATAATGGAATTCTAGATGTACTTATATTTTTTATGTATTTTATTATATTATTCATTGAACAGACAGTTAAAACATGATGTAATCTACACCTTGTTTTGTATGTGGCTCAGTGTACTCTATATTTAACCCCTGTCAGAGTGACACTATATGTACTTTTATATGACCCACTGCATTCTGCATTATTCAGTGTTATTAAGCTAATATATGTACATTGAACTTTCTTAGTAAGAACATGACTTACAGAGGGCAAAGTACATTATTTATGTCTCCCTCCATTTAGACAATTCTCTTAAATATTTCAGCAGTGTTTTCCCCAGAGCAGGGCTCTGCAGATCGATCAGTATCAAAAGACACCGTTTGCCCCCAAACACTGTTTGACATCCAGCTATTTCTGGTTAGGAGTACTGGGTAGGTCAGTGATTCTTGGAAGCCTTTTTCCTCATTCGCTTTTCTTTTAGATTCTTTTTCTCTGTCTCTTAACGGTGTAAATCATTAGTTCACCTGTGCAACTCAGAGCAGCTCGTTGTTGAGTTGTAGGAGAGTTTCACCTCTAGAGCTTGTGTGTGCGCGTGTGTGCGTGTGTGTGTGTGTGTGTGTGTGTGTGTGTGTGTATGTGTGTGAGAGAGAGTCTCATGGAAATAAGAAGATTCTTCTTTAATCCCAGAATCAGTTTTTAATGAGATATTTACTAAAGCTATGCAGCCAATAACTATATAACAAAAGCAGCTGATAACATATGATATGTTTGTTATTGTGCTATGGTTTCACTAAAATGCAGTATTATTGTAATTATTAATTACAATTAATAATTGTGTCTGCAAGGCAGCATAGTATGTATTCCTCTAACTTTTCTTTATTCTTCTACATGTGGTGGAACAGCAGCCATTACTTCAGCATTCAATGTCACATGTTCCATCATAAGTCAATTTAATATATTGATTTGGTGCTCAAGAAACATTTCTTATAGTTATTAATGTTGAAAACCGATGTGCTGCTTAATTTTTTTCTGGCAACTTTGATCCTTTTTTTCAGGATTCTTTCAATAGAAAATTCAAAACAGCTTTTATTTAAAGTAGAATATTTTGTAATCTTTTGATGCATCCTTGGTAAATAAGTTTTTTTTTAATAAAAACAATACTACTGACCCCTAAAATTTGAGCAATAATTTTTATGTAGATGTTTAAATAATTAGTATTAAAATATATATTTATAATGTGAATAGTAAGTTATTTGTAATATAAATATATATTTGTGATATCAATATAAAGTTATAAAATAAAAAAGTTGCCTGTTACGCAACATTGATGTAGTCAATTTTTTTTACTAGTTTTTTGTTCTTAGTGGACAACATTTATGTGTCGATGAGGTGGTTTCTTCCTGTCTTAGTGAGAGAAATTGCCAGAATAACCTTCAGAGTGGACCACATTTTAAGTCAAAAGTCAGGCTCTGTGACACAAGACTCCAGGTGAGTGTGAATATGTGTCAGTGTAAAAAGCACTGAAAGAACTTGACATGCCTGATGGAAATTACATCTCAGGCAGGCTGGATGGTAATGTGTTCCTGTCTCTCTCTATCAGTAATTAAATTTACCGTTCTCACAGTTCCTCCCTGACCAGCTCTGCACTGAGCTGTGCTGCTTTGGGAACCAACTCCAAATTACTCCTCAGTGTAGATACATTGGCTTAACTAACGCAAGGGAGCCCACCAGTGACTTACAGTATGTATGTGTGCAGTTTTTCTCTTTCTTTCTTTCTTACTTAAAGCTCTTAATGAGCCTGAGATGAGATGTGTGTCCAATTTAACCCACACCCCTACCTTCTTCTGAGTAACTCCCCTGTTGACTGTGATGATGCCGTAGGAAATAATGACATAAAGTGGGAAGCTTCTCGTGGTACTGTGAATACAAGTAGTGAAGATGTAAGAATGTTACAAATCAATTCTGACAATGTCAACTAGTCAACTAAAGGAGTCAACTTTAAACTTCACAGCAGCAAGCTTTTTTGTGCTGGGCTTGTCTGAAAATGACTGCCCTCTTTGCATGAGCCTCATGGGAAAACATCCTCAAAATGTTATTTAATTCAATGTTAGACTGCATATGTTTGGTGTGATTGAATTTTTTTATACATATCCAGCTTGTCATGACACTTATTATACGGCTTATAATATTTGATTTTGGTTGGTCAATTCAATAGTTAAATTTGTTTGTACAATAACTGCTAAAATGTGGTTCATGGCATCATACCGGTACTTTCATGTCTCTCGTTTCACTCTACAGTCTCTCATTTTATATTCCAAGGAAATTGCTGCCCAAGCTCCACATACTGACTGTAGTAAAATAGCTTTAAAAGACTTATTAATATTCATTTTAATATATATGTTGAGCATTAAATCTTTTCTAGATGTCTAAAAGTTCAGGAGTTCAGTTAAAGCAAGAAAATGAAAACATTGCTTAAAATAACAAAAGCAACCCTTGAGAAACATTAACTTATGCAGATTAATAATGATTATTTTGCTATTGCAATATTATTGTAGAATATTTGCTAGGCCAATTGTTTTGGAATGTTGTAATGGACTGTTTTTCATAGCAGAATCTTAATATAATCTACAAGACAATAATTTTGATGTCCATTTATTTATTTATGTGGTAATTTGTTGGGTTGAGTTGGGGGTGCACATAAAGATTCTGGGCCCTATCATACACCCGGTGCAATGCAGCGCCAAGCGCGACGCTAGTGTCTTTTGCTAGTTTCAGCCCGACGCAGTTATCATTTTCACGTCCTGCGACATGTTGTTTAAATAGCAAATGCATTTGCGCCCATTTGTGCACCCATGGGCATTCTGGTCTGAAAACGAGGTGTGTTCAGGCCATTGACCAACTGAAACCTGGTCTAAAGTCAATGGTGCAGTATTTTTTTTTTTTGTTATTTAAAGAGCGCGTTAGTAATGTGTGCCTATAGGTGGGTCCAGAACGCGCATACATTCTGCTTATTACACACACAGGGACATGCAGCAGCACACAAACATGCCAAATATTAAAAATAAAAGGATTACAATGTAAAAGATTACAGGGTTCCCGCGGGGTCTTAAAAAGCCTTAAAAGCATTGAATGTATGAATTTGGAAATAATACCTTAAAAAAGTCTTGAATTTTGATGTCTGGGTCTTAAAAATTGTGTTGTATGTCAGTGTTCATTTCATTGACTAAAATAATAACTTTTCTTCAACGACATTTTTCACTGACGAAAACGAGACGCTACCTAAATAAAACCTAGTTTTGAATGACAAAAACTATGACGAAAATCTATTGACATTTTCAAATGTCAATAGATTTTCGTCATAGTTTTTAAACTAGATGAAAATGTTAGATAGTGTCGATCTGGGAAGCGATCCAGTCAGAACTGATGTCCTGCGTCACTGCGTGTGTGGTAGATGCACAAATTTGTACTGTAACGTGCTGATCTACCCCGCGGTCTCTTAAAAATGTAAACCAACCACGCACCAACCCGTAGCGTGGAGCCATGCACATATTCACCTATACAGCGCGCGGGTACTGCACTGAGCTCTCTTTCGTGTCTGAATGGACAAATACACACAACATTATGTCTAAATGTCCGGTTTGGAGAGTATTCATGTAAACTATGTCGGTTATGTTTTAAACAGTTGTATCGGGTGTGCAACAGTGCAATCGTATCCGCATGTCATTGGACATGAGCCGATGTCTTAAAGTGACAGTGGCAATAAACATAATGCGGTCTGTGTCATTTATTTTGATCAAGCAACAAAAGAAAAAGAGAAAAGCATTTACTGTTTGTTGATAGCTTTAATAAGGATTAATTATTAATAATTTAATTAATACATGCATAATTCTTTATTCTTTCAAGCAGACATAATTCTTTATTCTTTCAAGCAGACAATTATTTGTAAGTTGTTATAAAGAATGCATATATCATTCATTGAAAAGAAGACTGTGTTTTACTTTAGGAAAAGTGGTTTTATTTAATTTTAAGATATTTTTTTAAGTCACAATAGTTAAATCTGTATCTGTATTGCTTGTTGAAACTTAAAAATCATTCATATTAATAGGTTAATATATGTTTTCTCCGGGAGTATATGGGTTTGGAAATTTTAGAGAAATTCTAAATTAACACATTACAATTTACCTAAACCCATTATATTTTAGTCGACTAAATTTACTGTAGGTTTAGTTTACAGTAGATTTCAAAACACTAAAATCTTATTGTATTTCGTCAACTAAAACTAGACTAAAACTAAAACAATTCAGATGACTAAAGTATGACTAAAATTAGTTTGTCATATATTTAGTCAAAAGACTGAGACTAAAACTAAATCAAAATTTGCTGTCAAAATTAACACTGCTGTATGTAACTTCTCCGTATTGTATTTTTCCTCAAAAGTTTCATTTGTCAACCACGATTATTATTATTATTTTCTATGTTTATTGTTCAGGGGTCTCTCAGTTCCCCATATTCCCAGCATAGAATAAGTAGCTAGCTAATGTTAAAACACAACTTAACATTGTTCGGCAAACTTTCTTGTGGCCTACTGAATTGTTTTTATTTTTCACACCTGCTTGGCTTATCTTTTACCCATTCCACATTTGAAAAATAAATCAACACAAGTTGAAGGATTTTGTTTTTCTTTGCTGGTAGGGACGTGAAATAGGTATTAATTTTTTATATAAATGGTCTTAAAAAGGTCTTAAAAAGACTTGAATTTAACTTGAAGAAACCTGTAGGAACCCTGGATTATTTTTGTGTACATAAAGATATGGTGGAATCCGGCTTGTCCCGTAGATGGTCTGCTTGCGCGCTTTAACCTCGCGCACGAGCAGATCCGTTTGCGCTCTGGAGACACGTTCTGGAGACATGTTCGGTCTTTCCACTTGCAAATTACGCCATGTTAATGGCGAATCCGCCATGGCGTGAGCGCAACTGACTTTTAAAGAGAATGGGAGATGAGACTCTGGTTACGCCCATTACTCCCAAAACACACCCAGTACTCATTAAGAGAATAGGGACAACCCTTTTAGACCATGCGATGCTTGCCCCGACCATTTTTCCCGTCGTTAAACTAGCAAAAGTGGATTTGGACACGTCCTAAGTGCACTTGCAACCTGCGTTTTAGACCATGCGCTTAGATCGTTAAACTAGGGCCCAAAGTGTGTTTGAGTCTGGCATGCAAATATTCCCATCCTTTTTCACTTGTTTTCTACTCCAGTTTAAAATTTGATACGCCTATTTATTTTGTAGCTGCATTTAGCATTGTTTTTTCCCTGCTGTCATATGACCCAGAGAACCACTGGATGAAAAGAGAACTGACCCTACCTTGTCCCACCCTCAAGTCAGACAAACCCCAGCAATACATTCCAGTCTAGACCCAGAAACCACCTGCCAAAGCAGACAACCTGAATTTTGTGGTGGAAAAAAAAGAAGAAGAAAGAGTGGCGTGATGTAAAGGTAGTGGAATGAGGATGGATTTGCCTGTGGGAAAAAAAAGACTGAAAGTAGGCTGGCAACAGATGTGTAGGGCAGTAAAAGTGTAATTGAAATGCCAGCAGCAATGGTCTTATCTACCCGTTCCAGCAGCTACCTCGCGTCTGAACATCAGTTAAATGTCATTTTAGCCCTGGCTGATTCAGGCCAACCACAATCCCCCATCTTCTGTGACTGCAGCCACTGATGGGAGGGGAACAGCGGGATGGATAGATGGGGGGGACTGGGGGGGTTGGTGAAGAAAGCTGGCACTGAGAAAAAGAGAGAATGGTTGTAATTGGATTTCATTTGCACACTGTTGACTTCATATTCAGTTTGGACATATCATTCTTAGCATTGTCTGTACTGTTTATACACTTCATATTTCATAAACTTCATACTCCCATTATATGTTAAAAAAAGGGTTCGAAGAAGAATCCACCTGCCCTCAAATTGCCCCAGTCATGCTGCAGTAACCCCAGGTCTACACTCACGTCAAGTGGGTAAAAAGAGGGATGTGACAATAGGGCACCGCTTACTGTAGGTAATAGGCCTTACACCAAGCACCAGGCTGCATCCCAATTCATTTGCTTCTACTACACAGTAGAAGTAATGTATGATATCTGTAAAAAATATGTACCACCACTACCAGTGGGGAAACTTGGATTTTTTTGTGTCAATTATAGAATCATGGCTAAAGCAAATTGGTATTGGTCATAATTGTGCTTTAACTGTTATTGGTAATAGTGTGATTTATTTTGTTCATAACTGCAATTACATTAGCATGATCTAAAATAAATATTATTACTTAATTTGTATGTTTGTGCATTAAAAAAAACTGTTTTCTTAGCTTTGGTCTCCCATTCCTATTCATTTTCAGTGCATACAAATATTGAAGCAAACTGTCACAAACACTTCCTCTCATAGTTCAAGGGGTTATGGGTAATATTAGCCCAAGTACCCACTGAAAATATTTTTCCTTTTGGAATACTAATTTTTTAACATACTATGATTTGGGACATACCTCTGTATCTGTATACAGTGTGGATAGTATACAAGCTGGAATGCAGCTCAGGTGTTCTCTAGGTCCACCAAACCCTCGTCTCTTCACCTCTACACAGCCTGACCTTCACTTTCTGCAGTGTTTCTTTTTAAACTACAGTTGCAGACAGTGTTTTGTGATTTGTGCAGTTCCATATGTTGGTGGAAATGATGAGAAACTCACATCCTTTTACAGTTTTGCCTCTATTGTCTCACGTGTGTCATAAGTTCACACAATCTTCGCATTACGTAGTCAGCGAGATCCTGCAAGATTCTTTTAACACGTTTGGTGTCTCGTACAGCACTTCCCATTTGCACTGCTAATTTTGAAACTCACTGTGAGGTTTTGTGAATAGCAGCCCGATTAAGCATTTCAGATCTTTGCTGTTAGTTTTAATGGTTCATAAAGTTCTTATTTTGTTTGTATATTGTGAATATTATTGATTACAAAGGACCAAAAATTGTTCCATCTGCCTATAATAACACACAACAATTTATCAGAAGCTGCAAAATACTCAGTGCCATTCAAGGTTTTATTTATCAAATTCATAACAACATGGCATTCTACAGTATTTGCGGACACTTTAATGTGCTATAAAGGTCAGACTGCTGCTATGATTACTACAAAATTGTAACTACCGTCACTATGGCATCTCTGGGGCATTTATGATTCAGCAGAATGGACTGGATCAAAGCCCTTCACTGGAGAATGACCAGTTGATTTTACTAAAAAGATTGTGAAGTTCATGGCATAGAATGTAATATAATCAAGGTTTTGTTTGAGATCGTTTGCATTGGCAACTCGGCGAGAATCAATTTCATGCTTTTTTTATTTGCTGTAAGCCACTTTATTTATGTATGTATTTATTGTTTCTTTATAGTGAGTGATCTAATCGTTTTCTGATTTAACTGTCCCTAAATGTCACATACAACAAAAACTAAACTCAATTTCTATTACTGTAAGTCCATTTTAATTTTGTTTTGTAGTGCACATTTATAGTTTTTGTTTTTCAGTTTTTCAGTTTGTTTTTCATTGAAAAAACTCTAATTTTTGTAGTTTTTTTTTCCCACTGCTGTGTGCATTTTCATATATAATAAAATAACCATGGTTCCATCTCACAAAAATATCTGTTTCTTATTGTTTCAGAGGGTGATTTTCAACATTGTGAACTTCAGCAAGACCAAGAGCCTGTACAGAGATGGGATGTCCCCCGTGGTGAAGTCGACCAGCCGGCCTAAATGGTATTCATACCCTCTGCAAATATCACATCTCCACCTACACACTGTTCACCACTGCGCTTTCCACACTTTAATTCCAAATAACAAATCCACGACTTATCTTCCATGTGTAGTTTCCATGTCTGTAATGCTGGCCCAAGCATGGGTTCCACACATGCCCTGCAGACATGGCGAATAAGACTTGACTGTGTACACTGTCGTCATATCTGACTCACAATATCTGTCTTATCTCTCTTCCACAAACAACAGAATTTTTCGTTACCACCTCTTTTGAGTTTTCACACTGCCGGTGTTCCTTAAAGGAAGCATTCAACACTTTCTCACTTTCTCTTCCTTCTCCAAGTTGACAATGGTGTGTTTGATGTTCCAGATGAGAGGTTGTGTTGCTGGGGATGTTTGGTCTCCATGGTGACGCCATCTGGGTAGAAAAAGGGACAGTAACAGGGCTGTTGATAGAGGAATTGTGAGAAATGCCAGAGAAGGAAGTGAGCTTCAGGCTGGACAAATTCATCATAGGCGCCATTTTCTCTAAACGTGTTTTGTGTATCTTTTAATCAGCTTGTCTCTTTGCGCTCTGTCAGCGGTAGGGATGGTTTTATTAGACACACGTCTGCCTTCATGGAGGAGGAGATGCGTGAAAGACAAATGCAGTCCCCTAGCTGTGTGTATTTTTGGATGTCTGTTAAATGGCTACATGTATTGCATCAATGTAAAGATAAGATCAAATGTGCTCTATGTGAGATCTGCTATTCTTCACATATGGCTTATTTGATCTGTTGTCTATGATTATGCCAAATACTGAACTACTGAAGCTAATCTCCATATACACATTTAAAGACTCACTTTCTTGTTTTTTTGTCTATTTGTTGTGTACTGTACTAATCACAGTCTAGGTGTGTCAATTACAACATATTCTGATTATTTATGATTTATGATCCTGCAATTTGTTTTTCACACACATTTGTTTTTATTGTTATAATAAATTATTATTATTTTATAATATAAAGTATTATTACAGAATAAATCCGTACATGGTTTATACTGTAAATTCATAAATATAAAGTTGGAGGAATAAAAAAAAAAAAAAATATATATATATATATATATATATATATATATATATATATATATATATTATATTATATTAATTATATTTATTAGGGAAAACAGTGGTTTAATGTTTAATGATTTTAAAAAAGACCCACCAAGACTGCATTTATTTGATAAAAAATTACACATTATATTTGTGCACACTATGGGGGAAAGAGATATTAGAGCTTTAATAGTTTTTTTTTTTTTTTCACTTATTGCAGCAACACGTTTCAGTCTTATAGTGTACGACTGGTTTTATAGTGTGTCAGTGTACTTTGAGTAGCCTGGCTCTGCCCTCCTACGTACTTCCGCTCAATTTTCCTTTTACTTCAGTACGTCGTCAATGGGCAGTGATTCCCCTTGAAATTTTTCCAGCAGCGGTGCTGTTAAGTGCCGGAGGTTGTTACAAAGCCGCGCGCTGGGGGGTCCAGGGGCATGCACCTCTGGAAGATTTTTTTTTAAAATAACCCCTTAAACCATGACTTCTGGCAAGTTTTGTGGATAGAAATGGATATTTTGAGAAACATAAATATGACATACCATCAACAGATTCAAGGCATGATTATTGCAGCACGTACCTTGAACTGGTCACAAACAGAAACCTTAATTTTATAATTTTAGACAGGATCATTCATGTTTTTCTTTTGTGTTAATTTTCAGCTAGGTATAAATTGATAGGGGAAAAATTAAATGGCACAACCCAGAAAAAGATTATTTACAGTTTATTGAATTTTTTATGATAATGGCAAAGGCCACACCCAATCTGTGAGCACTTAATTTTTCTGGGCTTTTTATAGAAGATATCTAAGGCTCTTTGGTAATTGAATGCTATTGTGGGGGTATTTTATGTTTTTGCAAATCTTATGCTCATCTAGCGTGCATTTATTTAATCAAAAATACAGAAAAAAACAGTAGCCTAATATTGTGAAATATTATTACATGATGTTCTTTTTAACTTTTTATTAATCAAAGAATCTTTAAGAAAAAAAGAGCATCACATATCATCATATTAGAATGATTTCTGAAGGATCATGTGACACTGAAGCCCCACAAAATGCAAAGCCACCTCAGCTCCTCCATGGTCCCCATCCGCCTTTCTTGTCACCAACCAGTTTAGTAGACTCATCTGACAAATTAAATATGATTTAACTATCAGGACTATGAGCAGTAGGTGATACTTCCTCGTCCTCATGGAGAGCGCAGTTCGTACCGCTTTCTCCTTTCCACAAGCGCTTGCTCTCCCGTAGCGTCTGTCGTTGCTATGCAACCATGAACATAGGCGTGCTTGGAAAAACGAGCGCGCCGCATCGCTTCTATAATGAGCGCATTTGAAATAACGAATTTGCACGCGCAAAAAACACGCTATGTGAACTGCCCCTTATTGCAGCGTGACATTAGCCTAATCGAAAATATTTCCATGTGGCTCTTTCCTCCTTTCTTGTTAACAAGTGGATTCAGAGCCACCGCATGCAGCGCCGCCGGTCGCCATGTCTCAGCGTTTTTAGGTGTGTAAGTGAATGAAGTGAATGTCATGATATTACTGATCATGGAAAGATTTTGCAGCGGCGCTGAAAATCCAGCGCTGACAAATACATTGTAGGGGAAACACTAATGGGGAGTAGCCAGACTCTCTGTACAAATGAAATGTACGAGAGTCTGGTTGGACCACCAGGCTATACTTTGAGCACTTTCCAACAACTTTGGAAAAAGTTAGGTTTTGCATACCCTAATTACTAAACACTTACCCACACACACACATACACCGATACATCCACGCCTCCTATCAGTATCAATCAGAGTTGTGCATTACCATTCAAACACTTATCTGCCAGGTTGAATTTTCATGGGTCATGCAGTCTGGGCAGGTGAGGCCTGTCAGAGGTAATAGCAGGGAACTGATGGATGCAGAAGTGTGTGTGCATCTATACGGGTGCATACAAGAGCCACTACGCCACGTTATCCTGACGCGCCGAACAGAGGTCATGTGACAGAAAATACCCGCTCAACGGAAGCCTTGACATCTGTCACGAGTCGATCAAGGGCATTCAGACAAATGGCAGGCATCTGCCAAGGGAGTCTGTCTTCCTCTGCCAAACCCTGGTCACGGCCTAATGGGACAAGACAATTAGATGGAGATGCTGCCGGAAAACAATAGACTGCAAAACATTTCACAGTCAAGCTGACGTCTCCTACGTGCCCGTGTTAAACATTTCCCTCAGGAGAGTGCTGGGGGTATTAAAGAGTTTGTAGCAAGTCATATCTCAGTTTTATAGACCTGTGCCCCTCAAACCTCTCTTTAGAAAATGAATTGCTATAAGGTAGCACAATTATGATTAAAAAAAAGTGTTTTCAAATACATTTATAAATACACTCAATTACATAATATTTCATATTTGTGCATAATTTGACAATATCGCAGCCTTATTGGAAATGATACAGAATAAAAATAGTATGCTCACAAATTATATTTACATTGATTTTTCACTTTTTGTTCAGGTTATCATAGTTTTAAGGCATGCAACAATTTATAATTTAGTGATTTTCGTACTTTAAGATCTACATACAGGTCAGGGTAAAAACAAATAATTTAAAAAATTACCAAAAATAAAGGATGGAGGCTTGGTAGAAGTTTTTAATGTGACCTTAATATAACCAAAAAGAAAAAAGTTAATATAACCAAAAAGAAAATTTAATCTGTTTTCCTTAGTTTTAGTAAACATCAATCCCTGGGACATAATTGTGTCCGTAATTGAAGAAACACTTGATTTTTAAACATCAATGACCGCTACAAAAATAAACAATATGTATAGAAAACAGGAGTAGACCTAAACAATGGACATGATTTGCTGTAATCCTGTTCTCAACCATGTATTTGATTCATTGTGCAGCCCTACAGTATATCACAGTCAAGCTCAATTAGAGTTTAAAAGAAGAACTTTTTTTTTCTTCTTCTTTTTTTTAGATATAGCTGCAGAGAGGGAACAAGACTGCCACATGACCCAGGGTGAACTCGAACCCAGGTCGCCAATAGCACAAAAAACTCTCAGTATACTCCGTGTCACAGCTTCAACCATCAGTCTTATTTCTATTCTCTGTGACAGACCTCGCACAGTAATTTATTGCATCACAAAGTCGCCCTTCTATTATCAAATTCTTTAAAAACTTTTTTGCTAACTGGAAATTGAGCAATTTTTGCTAACTTTCTAACATTTTCATAGCAGGAAGAAGGCAGATTGACATTAGACGACATTTCTTTTATTTCCAGCGGCATCAAAGTCATTGTCTGAATCATGCGTTTTTTTTAATACCAATCTGGAGCTCAAAGGACCACTGTTTGTGTTTGTCTGCGGCATGTGGTGTGAAAATAAGCCTGTAGCATTTAGAGACTCTGAATACCCAAGCAAAAGCGACAGAGAACCTCTGTGTACAAATGCCACAGTGATAGTCATCAGATGGCTGGATCAGGGTGAGCTGATCATACCGCATGCTGCTGTGGCGCAGACTCGGGCATTAGGACTTCAATAAAGCGAGGAAAGACCACGTAATTCTCACACAAACGCAAGACGATCTTCTGTTTCTCATCCAATTATAGAGATGTGAAAACAACATGCTGTGACGCAAAGGGAGGCCTTACACACACATTTTTACATGCAGGTACGCATGCTCCCTTCTTCACAACACACTCAAGCACATACGTGATCATAACTATATGTGCAAAGCGGTGTATATGTAGCATTTAATAGATTGTTTGTGAAACAGAAGTGAACATAATGTCAAGTCAAGTCACCTTCATTTATGTAGCACTTTTAACAATATGGACTGTTTCAAAGCAGCTTTACAGTGATAATAGGAAATGAAAGTAACAGAGATTGTTTTGGCTTTACAGCAGCTCTAGAATAAAGTTATTGTCCAGCTAAAGTTAGTTTTGATTGATTCACTTCCGTCGCAATGATCATTAGTTATTAACTTAGGGGCCGCTAACTAATGGTTCATGTGATCATGGACTGTACCACCCTAAATGAAATTCTATGCTAGTTAGGTGCTGATTCAGTGCTGGTCAGTGTAGCAATGCACTGCAAAAAGTACCTGTTGAAATTTGTTGGCCAAGGACATATAGCTTGTTAAGCTAGTTCAAGACTCTTTGGAATCAAAATTTTGTCCATTTTAGGTCTTTTTTGTGTGTAGTTATAATGCAGTTGCTGTACAATATTTTATCACCCCATATACACCTCAATCAAATTCTGCGCAACGACGATAAGTGAGTTTTTAACTTTTTCACATGGCAATGTTGTTAATATTCCATAGTTACCTATTTAATACAGTGCACTTCAAAAGTTCGTAATTGTAGCATTTTGGACAATATCATCATAAGTTCTTATCATTTTGTGATGACTTTGCATTAATAAGGGACAATACAAACTATGAAAACATTTTAGTAAAAAAAAAAAATTGCGCACTTGAGCTATAAACCATTTCTAAATTGTGTTCTGATTGGTCTGTTATGTAATAACCAATCAGAAAAGCTACAATGGTGTGCTGACTGAATAATATTCAAAAAAGACACCTGGGACACATTTAATCAGACACCACAACTTTCAGAGGGGCTTATCTTACTATGACATCTATATATTACTGTAATTATATAATCAAAAAGAAAATAATTATTGTTAGTGTTCAGTGTGGGAGTAACTTTAATGCATGTATGCCACAAAATAAGAATATATGCTTATATTGTCCAAAATTCAACTTATTGTCCAAAACAATAATGTTTCTTCACCCTAAATTATTCTACCTTACCTATCTACCTTACTACCTTATACTACCTTGATACCTAGCAATATCAAGAGGGGGGAAAAAAAAGGTTTTTTGGTGTGTCTTTGGTTGTGTTTGTGAAGGAAGTAGGTAGTTTATTCTTAAGTGTCCTCCTTGCTTGTATAATCCTTGCGCGTTGCGTGTGGTTTTGACAGGCTGTGACATAAACTAAAGACTATTGGCTATCTAAAAAGAAAGGGGATGAGCCCTTCAGTACAGAATGTCCCGCCCAAACATATGGTTTCAACAAAATATGTGAGTATTCTTTTGTGATTCCTAGTTCCTGAGGGGCAATTTCAGAAGACATTTATTCAATCTCAATGTTTTGAGCTTCAAAAACCCCAAACAGCTGTCTTTCATTTCTCTTGAGCTTTTGGTTTGTATTGTTGTTGCCTGGGAATTTCTCTTTCACATTCTCCTTTTCGTTCATTTTCCATCATGACAGCAAAGTGGAACAGCTCAAAAACTGCTAATCTTTCTTTGACAAGTAGATATGAAATAAAGCAAAAAGCAGCGTTAACTGTCTGATCCAGCCTTGTATGCAGCATTGGATAAAGTCAAGAAAAAAAAGATTGAGCGTGGGAGAGAGAAATAGAGTGAGAAATGGGAGAGAGAGAGAGACAGTTTAAGAAAAAAGAAGAGAACAGATTGCCATTGCTGCCTTTATCTGTGGAAAAAGTCACTTTTAACCTGAAAGTTGAAACCTTTATCTCTATCTGCAGAGACCGTTCTTCCTTAAGGCTGGCTGATGCTGGAGCTCTGTGTGTGCGCGCATGCGAGTGTGTGTGTGTGTGTGTGTGTGTGTGTGCACGCACGCCGCCTGGGGCTCATCTGTTCTTGGCCCATGATAGACAGACAGGCATCAGACTGGAACTTGGAATGCGTGCATGTTTGTTTCTGGATATATGTGTGTGTTTATGCTCCTACAGTTCAACAATAGGACAGGAATTGGCCAATGAGCAACCATAGTGTGTTGTTTAGAAACAGTGCTTACTGATATAGACAATATCTCCCTTTGGAGTAATCTTTTTGCTTTGTAACTTTGCAGACTGTAACAATGTTCAAGTTCAGGGAAGAAGGAGGCTGGAACCGGTGAATGTTCAACGTAAGCACAAAATAAACATAAACAACAAAATAAAAGTAAACCGGTAGCCCCTCATGGACGACTGCCACATAGACTAAAACAAAACAACAACATAAATTCCAGGCATAGTCCTCTCTCGTCCTTTACTCTCGTCACTCCTCCTTTTATCCTTCCGGAGCTCCTCCATGAGAGTTGAGTAGGTAAGCAGGTGTGGTGTCTTAAATGTGGTGCGCAGGTAACCTCGCTCTGTTCCCACGGTTCTTGGCCCTGCCCTGCTTGCCACATACCCCCATTGCCCTTCGCACCGTCACAGCGGCCGCAGAATCTGGGGGTAAGTATAGACGAGGCCAAAGGAAAGGAGATAGAAGGATGAGGGCAGGATAAGGGTTAGAGAGGAAAAAATATAGAGCACTCCAGCAGAGCACTCCAGCCCCCCGCCTCGACTGTCGATGGCGGCAGACTCTGCTAAGCCCTGCTCGTTGGGACCACAAGTTTCCCACAGCGGTGAGGGCTCTTTGACAATGCGTTCCTCCTTCCTCCTGGGTTTCGGCACCAATGTTCAAGTTCAGAGAAGGGGGAGGCGGAACCAGCAAACATTTAACATAAAACTTTAATCCCAAAATAAACATAAACAACAAAAGGAATGTAAACTAAAACAAAAAAAAAAACATAAAGTCTGTTGTCTCTCCTCTTTTAATCCTTCCTGAGCTCCTCCATGGGACTCGAGACTCGCTCCGTTTCCACAGTTCTTGGCCCCGCCCTGCTTGCCACACAGACCTTTTTTTTTAAAGCTCAAACAGCAACATTTGTTAAATTTTTCTAGTTATTCTGAGCTATAAAAATGTAATCTCCTAGAAATTGCTATTGTGTAAAACTTGCTTGCACAACCAATTTGTGATTGGTCAACACAAATTGATGTTAATAATGCATTACCTAATTTGAATCGGAATCAAAAATTTGATCTGAATCAAATTAATTCTCATGGAAATTCTTTGTGCAGAATGTAAATATAAATATGAAATATAAGTGTGCTCAAGTGTCCCAAACCAGTTCCCTCTCAGGGAACGAGACGCTGCGTCAAGCTGTGGGAACGCCTCTGCGTTGTGCGTCCTGAAGCACGTATGGAATCAGCCCAATGGAGAGATGGAACGTCATAGGCGGGTGACGTCATCGACCAGGAAACTATAAAGCACCCCATAAACACAAGCGCAATAGCTTCTGTGCCTTCAGTCGCGCTATATGTGAATCTGTCCCTGTGTGAATATTGTCTGTCCTTACATACTCTGCACCACACAAACAATTTATATATATATATATATATATTAAGAGAGATATGGCGAACAAACAGCAGTTTAGGGAGTGTGTCCCTCCCTGCTCGCGTTATTTAACGAGTGGGGATACACACGTTCTTTGTGTTGTTTGTTTGGGAGTGTAGCATGCCCAGTCAGCTTTCGAGGGAGCTGATTGTGAGCATTGCGAGCGTCTGCCATTAAGGACGCTCCGCTCCCGCCGGGCGCTCTTCGAGGAGAGAGGTTCGGTGCGCGCTCCCCGCGGTTCGGGTCCCGCTCTTGCCGAGGCAGAGCGACGACGCGTATCGTGGGGATCGCATATGGATCTCTCAGCGGGGTTAGAGACGGGCTCTGCCTTATCTCGCCCTTCACCTGTGAGATCCAGTGCCTCAGTCCCGTATTCGGAAGCACGCGCTGCGGTTTCTTCCGCTCGGGCTGAGGCACCAGTGTTGCTTCTATCCAGTTCTTAGGAGCTGGATGTTGCTAGTATATATAAGGGAGATGTGGAGGATTCGCCACCTTACACTCCCGAAAGCGATGAGCTAGTGGAGGTATTAACAAGAGCTGTAGAAAAACTCAGCATTGTATGGCCAGTGACTAGACAGGAGTCTGTTTCTAAATTAAAATTAGATGAGAGATTTTCGCCGTCACGAGTGCAACCTCCACGCCGGTGCGTGCCGTCTTTTTTTTCCCGATCTCCACACTGAGGTGTCGAAATCGTGGGAAAAAACGGTGTCATATAGAGAAAATGTTTAGTCCCTAGACTTCAACATATTTAAATATGGTGGGGGATAAATCATATGGTTGTTCGGCTATGCCTCGCGTGGTAGAGACGCTTGCGAGTTTTCTCTCCCTCAAGGCTGCGTCATCTGTTAAGGCACCGGCATTACCCACCAAGCCTCTTATGAATATTTCGTTTTTTGTGGGTAAAGCGTATTCGGCAGCAGGTCATGTCTGCATACTATGTCTGTTATGAAGAGAAAAAAAAAAACGGCATACCAGGCTGACCTGCTGAGGGACGTGAGTGAGAGTGAGGAGGTCAGTGCTGACGTGGTTCGCGAACTGCGTCAGGCGGCTGATTTTTCCCTGCGTGGCCGTAGAAAGACATCTGTGGTTAAATCAGACAAATATAAAAGGGACAGGAAAAGCTTTCCTTTTAGACACTCCTCTCTCCCCCCTGGGTTTATTTGGCGATGCTGTAAATTCTGTCATCAATAAATTCCAGGAGAAGGAAAAGCAAATAACAGCTTTTAACAAATTTCTCCCTTTTAAAAATTCATGTCCCTGGGACTGCTGGGCGGGAGCAGCCCCGGCCGTCTGCGAGCTCATCACATAGGGCGCTGAAGCAGAGTGTCGCGTCTCGTGCTCCCCCTGCTGGACAGTGGGCTCAGCCGCGGCACTCTCAGCCGAAATCTCCCAGTAATAGAACTGATCTGAGGACAGTTATATTAGCTAAGAAGGCTTCGGCTGAGAAGAAGTCCTGGCGCCATGGCGCGCAGGACACTGAGGGTGGTTCCCGCCGAGGCGGAAAGGTGTTCACCTCTTTCTACGGTGCCCATTCCTCCTCGGTGCCCTCAGGGGCCCGTTCTGCCAACCCCGCCTTAATGCCGGGGCGCAGACGGTCCCAGCGAGCGATTTCCCGAGGGACGCTCGCTCCCTCTGAGGAGGGTTTCAGAGCGGTTAAACCAGTTGTTCCCTGCCGGTGTGCCGTTACAGGGCGCTGCGTTTGCTGCTCAAGTTACACCAGAGGCCAGTCTCGAGAGACTGGTACCCTTAGTAGAATTTCTGGCAGAGGGGAAAAGCCTTCCAAAAATATCTCATTGGGTCCTGCAGACAATAGAAAAGGATTATGCTATCCAATTCAGGTGTCATCCACCAAGATTCAGAGGGGTTCTGCCTACAGTGGTGGGCTCCGAGCAGGCTCTGGTTATGGAACAAAAGGTGAAAGCACTCCTTCAAAAGGAGGCTATAGAACGGGTTCCTCCTCCCAATGTGGAGTCAGGCTATTACGGCCGATATTTCATCGTTCCAAAGTAGGATGGGGGGTTGCGTCCAATTTTAGACCTGCGCCTATTGAATCGCTCGGTAGGGAAGCCAAAATTCAGGTTGCTCTCTATCAAGCAGATCGTGTCACAGATCAGATCCGAGGACTGGTCTGTCACGATAGATCTAAGGGACGCGTACTTCCACATTTCCATCCTTCCACAACACAGGAAGTTCCTGAGGTTCGCCTTTGGGGGCGAGGTGTACCAGCACAGGGTTCTTCCGTTTGACCTAGCTTTATCTCCCCGCACTTTCACGATGGTGGTTCGGCATCGAGATGTCGTTCTCGTTCATATCAGGAAGTTGGGGTTGAGGCTGAACGCAAAGAAAAGTGTATTATCTCCTTCTCAGAAGACCACTTTTCTGGGTGTCGTTTGGGTTTCGGTTTCGATGCAGGCGCGACTCGCTCCGACCCACATCGCTTCGATTCTCTCAGCTGTGAAACAAGTAAAGCTAGGCCAGCTACTTACTGTAATACAGTTTTAGAGACTGTCGGGTCTGATGGCAGCAGCGTCCAACGTTATACCTTGCGGCCTGTTGTACATGAGACTGCTACAGTGGGGGCTCAGGACCAAGGGGTTCTCCTCGAGGGGAAATCCGCTCGGCACGGTCAAAGTCACGCGGCGCTGCCTTCGTGCTCTGGTCATGTGGAAAGAAACTTGGTTCCTGTTCAAAGGTCCTGTGCTGGGTCGCGTGGCGCTAATGGCGGATGCTTCCCTCACAGGGTGGGGGGCGGTCACGAGTGGTCGTCCAGCCCAAGGTCTGTCTCAGGACCATCATCTATCATGGCTTATAAATTGTCTAGAGATGTTGGCGGTGTTCCAGGCTCTGAAACACTTCCTAGCAGACCTGAGAGGTCATCATGTGTTAGTTCAGTCAGACAACACGTCAGTGGTCTCTTATATAAATCATCAGGGGAGCCTGCGGTTTCGCCGGCTTTACAAGTTGGCCCGTCAGATCCTCCTGTGGTCCCAAGGGAGGTTACTGTCTCTGACAGCAATGTATCTTCCTGGGTATTTGAATGTGGTAGCAGTCTCCCTGTCGAGGCAGGGGCCGAGGCCGGGGGGTTGGAGTCTCCACCCCGAGGTGGTGGAGCTCCTTTGGTGAGTTTCGGTCGCGCCGAGGTGGACCTATTCACTTCCAAGGTGACCACGCACTGTCATCTGTGGTTTTCCATCAGCCATCCAGCCCCTCTGAGGTTGGACGCTATGGAGCAGCCGTGGCCGAGGTCACGTCTGTTCACCTTTTCCCCGATTGCTCTGCTACCTGGAGTTCTGGAGAGGGTTCGCCGGGACGGGGTCAGCCTACTACATAGTAGCCCCGTTCTGGCCGGCCCGAGTATGGTTTGCGGACCTGATTTCTCTCCTGGACGGTTCTCCTTTGGAGCTCCCGGTCAGGAGGGATCTACTCTCTCAGGCGGGCAGCATGATATTTCACCCCCGCCCAGTACTGTGGGCTTGGCCTCCGAGGGGGCCCAGCTCATGAACTCTGGTCTCTTAACCGAGGTTGTTGAGACCATTCTTCACTCCAGAGCTCCATCCGCGAGGAAGCTTTAGGCCTTGAAGTGAAAACTTTTCACTTCTTGGTGTGGAGAACACCTGCAGGACCCGGTTAACGGCCCAGTGGGTGCAGTGCTGGATTTCCTGCAGGAGCGCTTCTCCACAGGGCTATCCCCCTCCACACTAAAGGTGTATGTGGCGGCACTGGCTGCTCACCACGTCCCTTTCAGTGGAGTTTCTCTGGGGAGACACCCGCTTATAACTCGTTTCCTTCGTGGCACATTGAGGCTGAGGCCAGCAGTTCGTACGAGGGTGCCGGCCTGGGATCTGGCCATCGTATTAGAAGGTCTTTCCCAAGCTCCTCTTGAACCTATCGAAGAAGTTCCTGAGAAGTTTCTCACGTTTAAGACTATCTTTCTTCTTGCTATCTCCTCACTAAAGAGAATCGGTGATTTGCAGGCTCTGTCGGTTTCACCCTTGTGCCTGGAATTTCGCCTGGCATGGTTCAGGCTCTTTGACCTACAGTTCTGCAGGCCTTCTGTCCTCCTTCATTTCTGTCGTCTGACCAGGAGAAACTTAATTTACTCTGCCCTGTTAGGGCGTTAGACTCCTATATCCACAGAACTGCCCTGTGGAGGAAGTCAGAACAACTATTTGCGTGTTTTGGGCCACCCAAGAAGGGGCGTCCCGTGTCTAAACAGAGAATAAGCAAGTGTGTGGTCGAGGCTATCTCACTTGCCTATGAGTCGGCTGGTCAGCCTTCACCTTGGCTGTACGAGCCCACTCTATCAGGAGTATGGCGGCTTCTAAAGCCTTATTGTCAGGAGTTTCCCTCAGTGACGTTTGTGATGCGGCTGGATGGTCTTCACCGCATACTTTCATTAAGATCTATGACCTAGACTTAATTCCTTCCCCTGGGGCACAGGTGCTCTCGCCCTCTGTGCGCTAGTTCTCACATGGCGGTCACTTGGTCCTATGGCGACGCGGGTATTAGCGTTCCCACAGCTTGACGCAGCTCGAGTTCCCTTGAGAGGGAACGTCTCGGTTACGTATGTAACCTTAGTTCCCTGATAGGGAACAAGACGCTGCGTCATCCCACCATACTCCCGGCATTCCCGCTAGCGCTTCCTTCAGGCTATCAGAAGCTATTGCGCTTGTGTTTATGGGGTGCTTTATAGTTTCCTGGTCGATGACGTCACCCGCCTATGACGTTCCATCTCTCCATTGGGCTGATTCCATACGTGCTTCAGGACGCACAACGCAGAGGCGTTCCCACAGCTTGACGCAGCGTCTCGTTCCCTATCAGGGAACTAAGGTTACATACGTAACCGAGACGTTCGTCTTCACCCACTCCCAACTTGATTGTTCTTTTTTCATTCAGCTTTGAAGGGTCTCATTGATACAAAAATAACTGAATGGGAATTGTATTTCATGTGCATTAATATATATATTTATATAATATTCATTTATTTATTTTTATTTTTTACTTTGCAAACTCCCAATATATACCTAGGCTACATTCAATCTGCACACTCTTAGCAGAACCGCCTGCACCCGCCTACAACAAGAAATTTTGTCCCATGTCTCAACAAATTTAACCAGGTCTCATGGGTATTCTGCAAGAATGCAGATCTATAGCTCAAACAAATCTCTTAAATATATTTCAAAGATTCAGTGCCATGAAAATTTTTTAGCTAATCCAGCAAACTTTTAAAAACAACTTTTTTCTTGGTTAAAGGCTGTTTACCTTGACTCATAGCCAGCCAATCATGTTGGAGCTTGCCATATTTGTGTTCTGTAAGCATCAGAGAGACTGCGAGTTGTCTGGGAATGTGGCTGGGACTGTTATTAGCTTAATGGTGGTTTTGGAATCGTTATAGGTATATCTTGTGCTGTGGTTCATGTGGTTGTGTTTTAGCAGGCTGGCAGCAGTGAGGAGGACTGATGCATTGGGCTTATTGCTTTTAAGTGGGAGGATGAAGTGGTTGTGAGCTCTTCACAGGACTGAGAGCTGTTTAGCATTCAGCGAAAGAGAGAGAGACCTTTGACTGTTGATCCCCCTGACACATTAGATCCATTCTATGGCCATATTGAGATTCTGGGTGCTTATTGTAGGATAGACTGTACCTCTTTTTCTTCTGCATCATTGGCTCTCTCAGCTTTTAGTTACTCTCTCTCCCTTCTCAAAAGTGATTTTGCTGCTTGTTTCATAGGTCGGTCAATCAGACTTTTGTATTTCTTTTTTGGAGAGTTTTGTTGGCAAAGTTAGATGAAACTATATATTGATGTTTATATAACCATATTTGGGTTTTCACAACAATACCAAAAAATCAGTAGTCAATATCAGTAAAATTTGATAATTCTCAATACCAATTGTGATACAAGAGAAAAATGATATTTTAAAAGTTAAATATCAATATAAATGTTTACAAATTAAAACAGTGGGCTTGAGAATTATTCTCCAAGTAGCCTACTGATTAAGTGCTAAATAAATGCAAGGTTTTCAAATCATTAATCAAATAAAAAGTCTGTAATAAAAAGAATGAACAAAGAAACAAATCACAAGAAAAAGGACAAATATAAACCGAGCAAAGGTGCAAATTAAGTAGTAAACATGTATAAAAATAGGGAAAAAATAGAAAAAAATAGGGAGGGGGGGGGGGGGGGGGGTATGGGGCAGTATTCAGTTTCCTGTACATTGTGGGGATAAAATTTCATTTTTGGCCCCCATGACAGCTTATAAATCATACTAAGTTATATTTTTTATGTGAGGGTTGTGTTTATGGGTTAGAGGATAGAATATAGCCTACAGTTTGTTCAGTATAAAAATCATTGTCTATGGACGGTCCCCATGGAAACCCAATGTGTGTGTGTTTGTCCACTCAGGTGCAGTAGGTGATTTAGGTGATTTAGTTGTTTCCTGTAGTTGTTTCCTGTATATTTGACAACTTGTTGCTCTTTACTGTGAACACATTTTCGAACTGTTCACTGGCGTGAAAGAGGTTACTGAGGCTATATTTAATGCCCTAACATAGAAAGGAAGCTGAAATATAACGAGTTTAGCTCAATTTTGTTTTAGCTCAATGTGGCGTGGCAGCATTAGCACCTGCTGGTAGATACTGGAACTACACTACACTCCACTCTGCCAGCAAAAAGTATCCTTCTCTATTGACAGCAATTCAGAAGTAACCATGTATTCTGACAATGTACTTTTTTTAGCATTCCACGTATTGTCAGTGGCACAAGTTTGAATGCAAACATATCTTTCTTTAGTTTTTCTTGAACAATTTGAGTTTAGACACTTCTAGCATGTTTTTAGCATACACTAAAGTGAGTTTAGTTTAGAATAATATGCAGAATGTGTTGTCTCTCCGCAGAAGTGCCTCTGTGTATCTTTCCTTCTCTCTTTTTTCCTTATCTCTTTTTATGGAAAGCTTTCCCCCCTTCATTCACACTCCAAGGTGACAACCATCTCAACTTGGAGAGGGGAGACGGTACACCCCCCTTCCCACCCCCCCCCGCAGTGTGGGCTTATTTGTTAGCCTGATAGAGCGAAGAATTAGCAAGCAGCTTCTTTCTGCCGGCAAAAACGGCAAGCGCAGCGAGTGGAGTGTCACTGAGCTTCTGGCGGTCTGGGTTCTGTGAATATGGAGAGCTCTGTGGCACACTCAGCAGATGCTACTGGGAACTCCCAGCATGCAGTGGAGGCAGAGAAGAGCGGGTGCCATCCGTACCGAAAAACAAGAAACTTTTGCTGCGATCAGACCTGCGCTGGATGTCATTTCAAAGAACAGTGAGGGATTGCAGCTGTGATTGCAACAGAGCTTTCATCTCCTGGCACAAATCTACAGAACTGTCACTTTTGAATTAATGTGGATCCAAACGCCTGCAGGAGAACTGCAAGGCAAAATTACGTTTTTTCGTAAGGGAGAGTGGGGTAAGATGCGTCACAACCTTAATCTAGCAAACTGGGTTTAATGTTTGTCATAAATATTTCATATCATATGTATTATGACATATCATATCTTATGCTAATATTTTTCTTTGAATTTTGACTTTCTTCTATTGCATTCTAAAATAGAATTAGGTTTATTCATTTAAGCATTCTCCTTGCCCGGAGGACAACTTCAGTAATGTGGCACAGCTTACCCCACTCTCCCAATCATACGGTGTATGAAGGACTCAGTGTATCACTGTAAAAAGCCATTCTTATTACAATAATAAGTAGCTTACTGCTGTCCTTTTCACGTTTATGTATTTAAAGATATACTTTTAATGGTGTGTTTCTCCTCTCACCAGCAGCAAAGACCTCTTCTATCATTCCTCAAAGAGAAAAACTATTATTGAGAAAAATACTTTCAAAAATAGCACAGGGGTTAGTGGGAAATAACCTTGTCCAAGGGTATGTTTTATGAAAAAAGCGTGGAATGAAAACACGCACACACTCACACGGTAAGGAAGTTTTCCACCAGCAGGACTGCTCCACCATGAGTCCGCCTGGCAATTTTGCTTTTATACTAAATCCTTCCTATGAACGTCTGATGTAACAAAATAGTGAAATTGTATTTGGAGATGTCTCCGGATCCACCAGAGAGGCTGCTAGCGGTAATTGCCCTGTCAATCACTGGGCTCCTGCTGTTGAGTCTGATTGGTTAAGCTGTGGGTAGGGGAAGCTCACCTTAGAGGAGAGGAAACTCTTTCCTCACTCTCCTTCTTTATCCATCTTTTTCACTCTCTTTCTCTGTAGGCCCCATGGGCCTCTGGTTGTCCTGGGAGTCTTCGCTGCTTACAAGGCCGGTGTACTGTTTAAACAAACAATAAAGTAAGGTGGCATGGAAAACAGTTGTGCGGTTTAACATGTTTGTGGAAATGATGATACTTTTTTGATGAATAGAAAGTTTAATGAACAGCATTTACTAAAGCATGTATTAAATATACATATTTTGTAACATTATAAATGTCATCACTGTCACTTTTAATCAATTTAATGCATCCTTGACAAAGAAAAGTATCACCAAAAAATCACCAAAAAATCACCATTGATAATAATAATAATAGTAAATGTTGCCTGAGCAGCAAATCAGCATATTAGAATGATTTCTGAAGGATCATGTGACTGAAGACTGGGGTAATGAAATGCTGAAAATTCAGCTTTGCCATCACAGGAATAAATAATGTTTTTAAATGTATACAAATACAAAACAATTATTTTATATTGTAATAATATTTCACACTAATACTGTTTTTACTGTATTTTTGATTAATTGCATGCAGCCTTGGTGAGCATTATATATATATATATATATACAGGTCATTCTCAAAAAATTTGCATATTGTGATAAAGTTCATTATTTTCCATAATGTAATGATAAAAATTAAACTTTCATATATTTTAGATTCATTGCACACCAACTGAAATATTTCAGGTCTTTTATTGTTTTAATACTGATGATTTTGGCATACAGCTCATGAAAACCCAAAATTCCTATCTCAAAAAATTAGCAAATTTCATCCGACCAATAAAATAAATGTTTTTAATACAAAAAAAGTCAACCTTCAAATAATTATGTTCAGTTATGCACTCAATACTTGGTCGGGAATCCTTTTGCAGAAATGAGTGCTTCAATGCGGCGTGGCATGGAGGCAATCAGCCTGTGGCACTGCTGAGGTGTTATGGAGGCCCAGGATGCTTCGATAGCGGCCTTAAGCTCATCCAGAGTGTTGGGTCTTGCGTCTCTCAACTTTCTCTTCACAATATCCCACAGATTCTCTATGGGGTTCAGGTCAGGAGAGTTGGCAGGCCAATTGAGCACAGTAATACCATGGTCAGTAAACCATTTACCAGTGGTTTTGGCACTGTGAGCAGGTGCCAGGTCGTGCTGAAAAATGAAATCTTCATCTCCATAAAGCTTTTCAGCAGATGGAAGCATGAAGTGCTCCAAATTCTCCTGATAGCTAGCTCCATTGACCCTGCCCTTGATAAAACACAGACCATCACTGACTGTGGGTACTTGACACTGGACTTCAGGCATTTTGGCATTTCCTTCTCCCCAGTCTTCCTCCAGACTCTGGCACCTTGATTTCCGAATGACATGCAAAATTTGCTTTCATCCGAAAAAAGTACTTTGGACCACTGAGCAACAGTCCAGTGCTGCTTCTCTGTAGCCCAGGTCAGGCGCTTCTGCCGCTGTTTCTGGTTCAAAAGTGGCTTGACCTGGGGAATGCGGCACCTGTAGCCCATTTCCTGCACACGCCTGTGCACGGTGGCTCTAGATGTTTCTACTCCAGACTCAGTCCACTGCTTCCACAGGTCCCCCAAGGTCTGGAATCGGTCCTTCTCCACAATCTTCCTCAGGGTCCGGTCACCTCTTCTCGTTGTGCAGCGTTTTTTGCCACACTTTTTCCTTCCCACAGACTTCCCACTGAGGTGCCTTGATACAGCACTCTGGGAACAGCCTATTTGTTCAGAAATTTCTTTCTGTGTCTTACCCTCTTGCTTGAGGGTGTCAATGATGGCCTTCTGGACAGCAGTCAGGTCGGCAGTCTTACCCATGATTACGGTTTTGAGTAATGAAACAGGCTGGGAGTTTTTAAAAGCCTCAGGAATCTTTTGCAGGTGTTTAGAGTTAATTAGTTGATTCAGATGATTAGGTTAATAGCTCGTTTAGAGAACCTTTTCATGATATGCTAATTTTTTGAGACAGGAATTTTGGGTTTTCATGAGCTGTATGCCAAAATCATGAGTATTAAAACAATAAAAGACCTGAAATATTTCAGTTGGTGTGCAATGAATCTAAAATATATGAAAGTTTAATTTTTATCATTACATTATGGAAAATAATGAACTTTATCACAATATGCTAATTTTTTGAGAAGGACCTGTATATATATATATATATATATATATATAATTTTTTTTTTTTTTTTTTTTTACATTAAAAAGTTGTAATGTTTCCCATTTTGAACTGTTTTGCTGATAATGCAATTTGGAATTTTAAAATGCAAAATAGAAGTTTATTTCACTTGTGGAGCATGTATATCTTACACTCACCACACAAACCAAATATAAAACAAACAATCTTCTCTGCCTCGTTACAACATCATGAAGTGAGCGATAGAAGGACAGTGTTGGGTTCGTTGAGTTTCTTTTTTTTATATTTGCCATTAGACTGAAAGGCCATTTTGTTTTGTGTCCCCATTCTGTCCCCTCCAAGAGGCTCTGACACTGGAACTCTGTGTCTGCGTGGTTTATGGCTCAAAGTTTTGAGGGTCGCTCCAAACATCTGACACAATGAATGCCAGTGTGAGATGGAGGAGCTTGGCACGGAAACTATGATGGAAGTAATTTCATAATGGCTTGCATTACTCTTTGATTATAGTTGCCAAGAGGGTGTCTGCTTCTAAATGGAAATGCATTTGTGCTGCAGTGCAGTGCATTAGATTGATTAATCTTATTTTTGCCATTGCTTAGCACTTATGTTTTTGAAAGTATGTGTATATCTGCTAAGTGTATAACAAACCTAAGAGAACAGTTTCTAAAAAATATAGATTTGTGTTTTTTCCCTGTCCCTTTTGTCCTATGGCCTTGTGCAAGATGGTGACATTTATTCAGGTAAAAACTTGAGACCTTATACCCGTCACATGAAAATACATATAGGGATGGCTGTTAATGCTTTCTTTTCGATATCAAGTACTATCAAGGCCATTATCAGTGCTCTACCAGTACCTCTAATTATTTATTGTGATTTCTGACGATAAAATTGCTAATTATAGCCATTTCATTTTCTTTCCTGCATAAAATCGCAAAATATTTAGGCTCTATATTTTATATTTAATTTGATATTTTTTGTATATTTAGGGTTAACTATTCCTTTAACTTTAGCACCTCTTTGACAGTAACCAATGTTAATGTGTAAGTACAGTTATACTTTTTTGCAATTTATAGTCAGCCAGTCATTATTGCAAAATAAACCTTGACAGGGTCTGACATAATCCTTTACCTAATCATTTACACTGTCTTCTATGCAACATCAGGAAGTAACAGAACTTTCTCACTCAATCAATCAGGAAAGCTTAGAGAAATCTTCCGGTCTGATTCTCCCAGGTCTCCACCATCTTCACACCAATGTGGCTGCCCATCCCCTCGCACAATTAATCGTGTGGCATGCTTTTAATAATTGGCCTTTTAATTGTCGACAAATGAAGAGTGATGTAAAATAGCGAATAGCTTGTACTAATTAATAGGGGAATTGCAGGCTTGTTAATTAAGGGCATACAGGACAAGGACCGGCTCGGCTAATTTGAGCAATAATACCGAGCCCAAGGAATCGTTTCCAAACAAATCGAGTCCCTGATTCTGTCTGCTCTAAACTCTTCGTAAACGTAATCAGTCCCACATGATCTGAGAGAATCTTTGTCCACCATGCTGCTGTAAACAAACATAGACATATCACACAAAACACATACTGTTACTATCCATCCATCCATCCATCCAATCTTCCGTCAATCCGTCCGTTTCAAACAAGGTTTTGTTATGCCAACATTTAAAGTTTGTCTATACCAACTTTGCTGTTTTCATCAAACATTTTATTATTCTTTTTATTGTACTTCTTCACATGCAAATTTGAATTGCTATTCTAGGTTCTGTTTGCTGCCTCAGTTCAAATCCAAGAATTGCACTGAAATGTAAAAGGTATTCTACATTTAATTCTAAACAACGTACAACACTGCTATTGACCACACACATCACGCACCACTCTAGTTTTTTGGTTAAAAGTCTGTTTTTGCACATACAGTACTTTACAGCAGACCTGGTTCTACGGGGGTGCTAAGCACCCTCAAATGCAAGCAAGAGCACCTCATAATATATTGGCGTAACAGATTTGGCAAACGCTCCAGTGCATATTTGTGTTTGCTCTCTGGAGAATATCAAATGTATCTATTTACAATGTGTTTTTGCAGCGGTGAGCAGTGTATCCAATCACAGAGTTGTTGATCTCTTGAATGCAATGGCCAATCAGAGGTGTTTAAGTTAGTCAGAATCCACTTACCACTCAATATGCCAGAGTTTTTATCCATTGCTGCTGAGTTATGCAGGCTCGTGAAACCTCTCATTAACAAACAAAGTGTAGACACAATGTAAGTACGAGATTTATTGTGGATTGTTAACAGCTTAATTGATTATAACGGAACTTTGTGAGATTGTGATGAACTGACAAAGCGACAGCGTTTTAGTGATTGTAAAAGGAGCAGTATTGCTCGCTTTCGAGGCTACAGCCTATGTAATCCATTGAATAAAACTATTGTTTTTCATGCTTCAAAGAGGACAGACGGCCAATTGCATGCTGCAAAGTTTCGAAAGTGACGTACATATAAATGCTGGATTCACTCTGCACGGGACAGAAATATGTCGTTAAAATAGTAATGCATTAAAGCAATGTAAAGGCAGACTAGTAGATTAATAAAAAAATATTCATAGCAAAATATTTTTGAAATTCTATTCCAATTATTGGTAAAAGTGATGACTTGTAAGTAATCTTAAATGACTAACTGTACACTGCTATGGTGGTTTGCCTTGCCTACATCTGTACTTTACTAGAGCATCCTCAGTCATTTCAGAAGCACCCTCAGTGATTTGATTCTGGAACCGGGCCTGCCATTCACACATTCGCATGGAAATTCAAACACAAATTATTTTAACACCCAGTCACATACAGCAAGCTTGTGTTACGAGGATTTCTTTTAGCTTTGATGGAATAAAGAAATAGTCCCTTAGATACAGTTTTCTTGGAAACAGCCATACAAGCGGAGCCTGTAGCATCAGGTCCCCGGTGACCTGCATTTAAGGGCTGATACTTGAGTTCTGCTGGGAGAAGCACATTTATTTAGCATATCACATTTGGACACTTGACCAACGCTCTGTGTGTGGAAATACACAAATATTTACACTGACACTTAAAGGGCTTTTAGCAAACTAACGCCTCTTTCTTTTGTTGCTGAGTTTCCCCAGTCCCCGCCAAACATTACCAACATGTCTTTTCTCTGTTTCCGATGTTTGTGTTCCAGGATTAGACGTTTCCTTTCCTCCTGGCCCTTCCTGAATTTGTCTTCATGCTGCTTTGTAGAGTTTGGCTCTCCTAACATGAGTTGTAGGAATCAGAGTGGGGCTTCTGCATGTAGCGTGATAAGACACGAAGGCCTAAGCCCTTATTCTGAGGAACAGAGCATCTGCTTTGCATTTTGTGTCAGAGTTGGAATAGAGTAACTATAAAATGTAAAAGGGAGTATAAAGAATCTATTTGATGGCGCAGTATTGGAGTTCATTAGGTCTGGCTGAGATGTTAGCGGTGGTCTTGCACTCTGGGAGATTCTTTAGAGCCAGCGGGGTCTAAGCACTTCTTTCAGAATGCAATTACAAAATTATATTTATTAGATGTAATAGCACCTCACTCCATTCTCACCCACCAGCTTCATCTAGAAGGATTCATTCACATGTGTAATATAATCGGCGAGCAAAAAAAGGAGCAAGTCGCTCTCCGATCAGAAATAATCTACACGGCGATGTTGTTCCAAGAGAGCTATTAGCATTCATGAGCCGAGCCAGTAAAGGAAGATTATAAAGGAAGACTATTATAAGAATAGTCTTAGCATAGCGCGTGTGCGAGACAAAGAGATCTTTTTTGGGTGAAACAGTCCCTGTCCCTCTCCGTAAATGACTTACCTGGACAGTTTTATGTTTGCCTGGAGGAGAATTAAAACAGATTCCATTCCCCCAGTTGAGCATAGCGATTCGTGTCAGTGCTCTCCTGGTTGAAAAGCAGTCTAATCTAAATGCTTTTGTCAGGGGAGATTTTTGAGATTGCTGCCGCCCCTGCTACAAATTGGTTGTGTCATCTTATAATGAACTATTTGAGTGTTGCGTCTCTGCGGCCAACAGTCTGATGATTACTGTATGCTGCTTTCACCATTAGCTCCAGCCGTACCTGCCTCTTTACCTGCTTTATTCTTCCCTCCCGCTCCAATCTAATAAACCACAGGGGGCGAGCGATGAGGAGAGGGTGTGCGTTCTAGCATCATGGATATCGCATTCTCAAGGTTGACTGGCGTTGCAGTTTGAGAGGAGACGAAACGCTTGTGCTTGTGAGGTGACCTCTGACCCCAGCTGGAGGATTGTGAGTATCGCAGCCATTCCACAAAGCGCTGCTGTCAGAGGCAGATGAGATGGGGAAAAGCCGGGCGAAGAGTGGATAATTTCTCGGAAGAGACAGACAGAGAGCATAGCAAATTAAAAAAAGCAAAGAAAGACTGTTATGTCAACAAGCTGACTGGTGGGACGCAGAGTAAAGCTACGGCCTGTATCTGCAGAAAGCAGACCTCTCCAAGCATTTCCACACGCTTTTGAAGATGAATCCTAAAGAAAATGCTACTCGCCCTTAATTGCATCCATCGGCTGATGCCCAATCCCTTCATTCTTCCTTTTTCCTCTCATCTCCCGCCTCTTCTCCGCTCTCTTTTCCTCTCACTCTTCCCCTTATCCCTCCTCTCTTCCTGCTCTCCAACGAGAGTAGCCTTCTCTCAGACCACAAGCCTTTGCGAACTGGTTTTCACTACTCTTTTCTCATTATCTGCCAGTTCTGCCGCTTCAGGGGATAAGAATGCATTTGATCTGACTTCTAAAACTCATGAGCACGTAATCTATATTGGACTTCAACGATGAATCGATGATAATTGATGTTTCATTTTATGAGGTTTTGACGCTTGGCATGGAGAACCTCCCTTAACCTCCCTGGCTCTAAAAGTAGTGAACAAAACATTTTGTTTTGATTTCCATTTAGCCAAACATCTCGTGATAACAGCAAACAAGCAATTAAATGTGTCTGCCATAGTTAAACTTCAAATACTTCATAGAACTTCATTGTATGTCAGTCAAATGAAATGCAACAAAATCATTTTATTCAAAACAGTTTTTGTTGTTAAACATCAAATTAAATGAAACTTGAAATCACATACAATATGCAACAGAAGTAACATTTATCTCCCTGTGATTGTGTCTTTTTCTTTAGTCAAATGTTTTTTGTGGGTTTGTGTCTCAGAGAATGTTATGCCGTCATGCTCGGCTGCACGTGTTTGAGAGAGAAGTGCAGTAAATGCATTCTGAAGCTGAGCGGGACTGAGTATCTTAAAAATCTCCTGCCTGACTGAATTAATGCGGGAAACCAATCAAATTACATGGAATCAGAATGTCTGAGGAAGCAATGGCTGCCATCCAGTTCACATTATCTGTTCAGTTTGTCTCTGTGCCTAATTTATCATGGAGAGCTGCTGACCAGGAGAATACATAAAGGCTACATGATCTGCATCCTAGTTTGCATGATGTGTGCATCCTTAGTAGTATTCTAGTTTATGAATAGAGCCCAAATCATATTACATTGATTGCAAATAGCTAAGGAAAGTGGGCTAAACGGTGCCACTTTTTGCTTAAAATGTCCTTTAGGCAAAATAAAATATTTTTAATATTTTTAACTATAGTATCTACTGTACATTTGCTCATGCATATTAGGCTTAAGCATAATACACTTAACCTCACAGATGCTTAATTTAGGGAAATGCACATGAGAAAAATAAGCATTGTTTATCCTGAAAGCAAGCTAAAATAATCATATACAAAGCTAAAAAAGATTGGCCCTTTATAAATATATGGTCACAGTTTGATGTCTTACCTCTCTCTCCTTATATGTAATTTAAGATTGTAATGAAAATTATTTTCCAAAGCTGCTCAACATATTTTCACATATTTGTAGTACAGTATATATCAGAAGTATACAAATTAGGATGTAACCTGTAACCTTACTGTCTACCAATCACATTTTAGATTATGATGAAGCTCAGCAATATCTAAATATGTTAGCCCAGATGAGTTTAATCGGAGCATAGCATTATAATACAGTTGTGTAGTTTGTCTATTTTGTGTCATTGTGGCTGGACACGAGGTGAAGGGAGTGTCAGGCAATTGATGTGATCCAACTGTCATGAAGCGAAGGATAACAGTGTGGATTATTATGAATGAAGAGAAATAGCTAATCTGAATATAGATTGGTCCCATCTGGTTTGGGTTGGCAACACTCATCTGTAATTCAGTAAGCATCAGTGCATCTGTGTGCTCTAATGAAACAAAAGGCCTGGGTGTGAGAAAGAGATAGAAAGACAAAGGGAAAGAGACAGATTGAGAGATTGTCAGTTCAAGAGCAGCAGGTGGGTCATATGTATTTTAGACTTGCTGATACTTTACACAACTAGAGGGTCTCACTAGTGTATCAGAAGCACAAAGCTAACACCCAGGTAATGAGTCTTAAGCATCCATCCATCCATTTAAAAAAGTTACTTTGGTAAATATCTGTGAGGTGGTGTTTCACACTGGACCCACAGCTGATATTAGAGAGAATGTGGTAGGCTAGCCCAAAACAAACATTATAAGCACAGCACATCCTCTGCCTCTCCACCGAATTAATGGCTTGACCCTCCGTCAGTAGCTGGATCGCACAGCCAGCCCAAAGCTACAGACCCACTTAAACATATTACAGTACTGCACTTCTGTCTTTCACTACATTTCCCCTTGGAAATGAAAAAGGAGTAGGGGGGGAAACAATTCTTTCTGCTTTTTATTGCCATCTCTTCGGCTTTTCCCGGTGAAAAAAATGTAGCCGTGATTGGGAGGGACAGAATGTAGCTTTTTTTCTGGTTTTGAAATTACAAAACAACAGAAAAGAATGCAATAATGCAGACTCAATTTAGATATACATTTTTCATATGAAGTACGTGTAGCACGTCTTATATTATGACAATACCTAGTCTGACCCTTGTCTGTTCCTATATTTCAAAATATATGTTTCAAACAAAATCAGACCAAAACAAAATTCATTTGGAGTTTGTTTCAGGAGTTCGAAACCGCTTCTTTCTGGAAAAGTTTGCTCCAGCTGGTCAACACCTTCGAACTACCATTTTTCCGTGGCGATTACATAATAGGTATGTGCGTTCTGGGGCTCCGCCCTCTTTGACGTGGAAATCTTCTCTGGTTCATTTCCTCTGTTGAGTCAGTGAGTTAACATAAACACTGGAGAGCTGCTTTATATTAGAAATTGACTAATACTAATCGAAAGCAACACTGACGCTGACGATGGGTTACCTTGAGCTTCAGTTTTTATCGAAGTATATATAAAATCAATAATTATTTTTTTTTAAATGTATAATATATATTAAAAATTTACCGGGATAAAATGTCAAAACCGTTGATAGCAGTCAGTTTAGGAGAATGAGGAGGCTGTTACCTGTGAACCTGTGTTTAAATAATTATATGGGAATTTTGTAAGTAATTAAAGAGGCGGAAAAGATTAATGACTCCCTCCCAATACAGCATAAAAAATTCCATACATAAAAATTACTAGATGAAATGTTTTTGTGATCACACAGTCTGCTTCAAGAAAACCAGTGCTTTACTACAACAAATAGTTCAATGACTAAAAGCCAGTTCTTTTCTTTTCTATTCTATTCTTTTCTTTTCTTTTTAAGGACCTCTATTTGTTAAAAAATAATAATAATAATACAAAATCTGAATGTCAATGCTGAATGTCTGGTCTTGTTTGCGAGCTGATAATATTTCATTATATTGTGCGGTATTTAGCGGTGGCTCTGAAATAGCTCCATCGTTTGCTCTGGCAAAAGGTATAGAGCCACGCTGATTAAGATGGATTTACCAATCCAGCAAAGAGTATTAGACCGGGTTCAACACCTCCCAGAACCCCCTCCTCATCTGAGCGGCGGTCACGTAGGCACAGTTTCTAAAACTCTGAGATATTACTTTGGAAGTGTTAGGGCCGTGATTAGGGGTGAAAAAATGAAGGGAAAAAAATTCCTCTATTTCCGTCGCTGCTCCATGCCGCCATATGAACAGATAGCTCTGTGTGATGTCTTTGCTAGAGGACACAGAGAGTGACTGGAGTCCATTAAAATGATCATTGGGCCATTGAGTGTGTGAGAGAGCACTCCATCAGAGGCTTGCAGATTAACCCATTACAGTGGTGGCATGCAGGGCCCCTGGTAGGTGTGTGTGTGTGTGTGTGTGTGTGTGTGTGTGTGTGTGTGTGTGTGTGTGTGTGTGTGTGTGTGTGTGTGTGTGTGTGTGTGTGTGTGTGTGAGCATCTCATGCTGCTTGCACCCTGTTTTCCTTAATGTCTTTCATAATGACTTGTCTCTCACTGTATGTAAAAACGCAGTATGATGCATATTCCAGTTATTGCGCTTGTATAATAGTAAATGCACTCAAATATTCTCATTCATAGTGAAGTTACTAGTATAGGGACGGATTTACTAAACATTAATTGTACCTGTTGCAATGCACTGTCTACATTTGTATTCTAATCGCTTTTCTGTGAGTTTAGTGTTTTTTTTTTTAATACAGCGAAATTTATAATGAGCCTAATTTACATAGAAAGAGGTGTGTTTGTACTGAAACGTAATTTAAAGGTAAAACTATTTCAATGGTCCACTTTAAACATTCTGCTAACTATAATTAACTTTGCAACTACATATTAACTATACCATCCATTAGTGTATTAGTAGACTGTCCGCTTAATATTTTCTTTATTTTGATGGTCCCCAATCAGACATTCTACTGACTAGAAACTTTGCAAGTACATGTCAACTTATTCTCCTAACCCTAACCCTAAAAGTTAGTAGAATGTCTAAAGTGGAATATAGAAATAAAGTGTAACCACTTTAAATACTTGTGGCACGATTGCAACGTGACTTTGAATGTGGTGAATAAGATGCAGTTGTTTGTGCAAAACTGGCACAGCTGTGAATTCACCCTGCAAATCCAGGCACATTGATACTGTTTCTGTCTCTCTCACTGTTTAATGATGGGTGATAAGTCGCTCTTTGCAGCGCGGTTATAATATTTAAGTGAGTTGATAACTGGCTGAGAGAGTGATTAGTGAAACACATTGCACAGTAATTCTCTTTGAAATTCACCATGAAAGACACTTGTCTTTTATCTTCCCAAATGGCCTGTTACGTTATGGAGCTGATGCCCTAAATTAATTCAAACTCTTTTTTTTTTAAGTTTTGGAAAAATAATATGCCTGTGGTAACAGACCCGTAGTTGTTTTGTGTGTGCAGTTAAATTGTGAGTCAGCCTCCATTTCAGTGAATTGAAATAAATATTTTCAATACATTAGAGTTGTTGTTTTTTTTATAAAAATGTATACTTCTGATTAGAGGACCCTCATTAGAAGTCCTTGTAAAATTGCCAATACATGCATCATTTCACATCAGCTGAACTCTATATTAAGGCACCAAGTTGCTGTGTTGCTTGGTAACCATACACTGCCTACAGTTAGTCTAATGATCTATATTAGTTGGCAGAATTGTTTATTTTCAACAAATAATATAGTAAATGTCGACTAAACATCCTCTTTGCATTAAAACAGCACTTTCCAACAAGCTGACTGTTTGTTGTCGACTCCAGTGTGCTTTTATTGTATTAAATTTATATGTTGTTGATTTCTGAAGGATCATGTTACACTGAAGACTAGAGTAATGGCTGCTGGAAATTTAGTTTTGCCATCATAGGAATAAATTATATTTTAAAATAAACAACATTTATTTTTAATTGTAACAATATTTCAGACTATTACTCTTTGTTTCTTTATTTTACAAATAGATGTAGCCTTGGTGAGCATTAGAGACTTCTTTCTAATGTAAAAAAAATCTTACTTCCCTTAAACTTTTGAATAGTAATATCTGTAACTACTGTATTCTGTAATAATCACTGTAACTGTCAATCACTGTAACTCACAGACTATTGTGTTATCTTGCTTTTGACAGTGCACGATTATGCCAGTTGAATTTGTTGCTATGAATTCAACTGACATAAAATAGTGTAATATAGCCATAAAACAGCACTATGGTTGTATTTTAGGGAGCAACCCAGGGTTAACTGCACAATGGTGTTGACTCACGGCCATTGAATCAGAAACCTTTGGCTTCCAGGCCTGAACGTTTACCACTACACCCACCACCTCTTAAATTTTATTATGATAAAGTCTTCAAGGATATGCTGAATTTGTAGTCTTTAGTTCTAATGGGTACATGTGTCTGTAGCAAACTACATTTACCTGTAATCAACCATCCACACTGGAGTTGAGAAGGAGAGGGTAAAGGTTATTGAGGAGACTCCTCCCATGTCCTCCCATGACTTGATGAGGTGACAAACCAAATCCCCCTCTAATCCCCCAGTTAAAGCATGAGTGTTGAATGAACATTGAATCTCTATCCTCTTGTGTTGAATGGATGAATGCATCTGTATACATGGATATATGTGCCATCAAGGTGGGATAAAAAGCTTCCGACTTTAAATTGGTTTACAAATGCTCTGTGTCCTCTCGCTAATGTCTGTAATCAGAATCAACTTCTCAGATTTGGGCCCGTTTTAACTGCCTGCAATGGCCCCAATTTGGACACTTTTAGGCATATTTAAAGTCTTGAAGACACATTTAATTTTTTTTTTTACATTTATTTGAAGTTTGAAAGTTTGATAATCAGTGTTGTCTTCTCTTGAGCAATATATGTATATATATCATATATATATATATCATATTTTGATACCTAACAAAAATAATTTTATGAAATTGAAAAGTTTGTGATATATCTCTTCAGAATTAATGCCACTTGTTATGGTATTTTGTAATGCGCATAAATTAAATGTTTTAAATTATGGTTTAATCTTTAAAATGCTTTTTGGGGACACTGTATACACTGCTGTTTAAAAGTTTAGAGTGGGTAAGAACTCTCTTATGTTCTGCATTTATTTGAACATAAAATACATTAAAAACTAAAAGTTTGAAAAATATTACGATTTAAAATAACCTTTCTATTTTAATGTATTTTGAAATTTAATTTAACTCTATGGTGGCAAAGCTGAATTTTCTCCAGCCATTATTCCCGTTCTTTCTAATATGCTTATTTAATGCTCAAGAAACATTTCTTATCATTGTCAATGAAAGCAACTTTGAACTTTGAAAAAAGTTATGCTGCTTAATATTTTTGTATAAACTGTGATACATTTTTTTCAGGGTTCTTTGATTAATAGAAAGTTTAAAATAACAGCAATTGTTTGAAATAGTTTTTTTAAAGCAAATATTTAGTAAATATTCAGTGTCCTTAACTGACCAGTTAGAATAATTGTAATAATTACGTAAGATGTAAATAAAACATGCACATTTGTAAAAAGTAAACCGTATGTAAACAGAGATCTTATTGTAAAAGGGCTTTGGTAAACAGGCACTGTGTGTGTGTGTGTGCAAGTTTTTTTTTAATCCGATTGAGGAGACGGGTATATTAAATCAGATTATTTCAAGTCTACGTCGATGTTTCACTTGGATCTGGCTCAATCGAATCGATTAAAGCCATCAATCTGATTACTAACGGATTATTTGGGTGCATATAAATACAGCTACTGAAAAAATATGCTTTTTCGGCCCACACAGTGTAGTTCCGGCATCTACCAGCAGGGATAAACTGTGCCAGGCTAACCAGCTGAACCCTGACCCCTAGAGACCAACTAGCATGACATCAAACACCCCTGAGTAGTTCAGTGGCACTACAAAGCGACAGTGATGTGACGTTCATGGCATGTAGGGCTTATGCTACGTCATGTTTCTCGCCAGTGTGGAACTGCACTTTCACAAGTTCAAGGACAGCTCAGCGACAGACAGAGCCTGCACTGCTCTGTTTTGACAGCTTTTCTCACACCTTAGCCACCAACAAGAATGTGTAGGAATCAGTCTTTAGCACTGTGTTCCTCCTCTCCCATCTCGCTGTCTCTGATCGGTCATACGAATGGATGCTGTGTTGGGGTGTAGCCCCCTAGCTACCTCCGCCGCTGAATGTGTGAGATTGTTGCCGGAGGCCATCCAGTCTTCTTGCGTGCTTGACAGGTCCTCAGCCTGCCTGTGTGTGTGTGTTGGGGTTCTTTCATTTGGGATGAGGGGTGCTGAGAGTGAGCTGTTTAGCTTTAACTGGATCTCATTTGTCAGAGGCTGTCAGGCCTGCAGATGTCTGTGTCTCAGAGAGATGCCTCCATAGATCCAGCCTGCTGCTTCCTGAAGAGACTTCAGCTCTACCCTCCGGCATGCAGTAGAAGAGAGGAAGTCTTCAGTCAAACTGGCACTCTTTCTCTCGCTCCATTTCTCTCTCCCTCTATTTGCCAACCAGGTATCTCCTCGGCCAGCTCATTAACACTCTTGATCATGCAGTAAAGTGTCTCGAGTGCATTGTCAAGCAGGTATTATTTGTCATGCTGTTGTTGTTTTTCTGTCCTCAGCTGCTGTTGTGGATTATTAACATGATAACGCCATGGTGTTCTACAGATTACGTGTCTCCGTCCTTTGTTTGAGACACTTGGATCATAATGATGATAACACCCTTACAAAAAAAAGTACTGTGGCAGTTGCATGATTTATTGATATCATCATATAGTAATGCCATGGAGCTTTGATTTATATCATGGTACTGCTAATTAGCATATTCATAGAGTGGGGTTTAAAAGTCAGCATTGAAAATCTGGGAATTTAAACTTGAAAATAAAGTTGTTGTTGTTTTTTGTTTTTTTAAAAGGTGTAGCCCGTAACTTTTTTGTGTTTAAAAAGAGTGAGTACATCATGAATCAATGTTCTTCCTCAAGATGCATGCAGTTCTGTTTATTAACCGCTAGAGTGCCAAAAGTTACGGACTGCAGCTTTAAATAACAAATTTAAGCAAGTAATTCTGAAGTTCATGTTATTTTTTTTAATGTTCTGCTGAATATATACTAACATTGATTCTATATAATGGTCTTTAGAACCATTATTTTAAAAAGCAGAATGAAAGTCAGATTTGGTGATTTATTTATTTTCAGTATTCAGTATTACTTTATTTTATAGATTTGATTTTGTTTTTTATTTAATCATATTTTATTTTTACATTTTAACACAATTTTTTCAGAACTATTTTGCAGCCCAGTTTGACATCCCTGCAGAGCATTTCAAAGAATACCATGGTATTACCACCAGGGGAGTTCCCAAAAAAAGCATGTAAAAACACTGGTAATACCATGGTATGATGTTAAGGCAATGTCATGGTATCATGGTTTTTGTAATAGTTATATTTCAACAAAATAGAACAGCTCTATACATGAAACAGCCATAATCGAGTCAAAACACGGTGCTAGTTATGCTAATGTTTAGCTAGATCATGTGACAGAATGCTAATTCTATTTAGTGGTAAAATCACACAGATGTTGTGTTGTCTCTGGGCGGCAATCCATTGGCAATCCAGTTATGGTAGAGCTGAGTTGTTTTGGGTGTGCTGCAGAAGATAACAGAGACAGTAACACACTAATGTGCTGGTAGTTTGAAATTCATTCACAGCTAGTTTGCATCGTGCTGTGTCTGCTGGAATACTCTGTTTTAGTATGCTGCTGAAGTCACACTCATTTGTATATTTTCAAATTGGTCTTCCATTTTCACCCTTTGGCTAATGTTAGCCCTTGTGCTCCCTACATTAAGAGTATACAAGTATACTTTGATGAATCCTTAGCACTTTCTCTCAAACAAGCAAAATATTTTCTACATTTTCATGATAGATGAAGTGCAATTTGTGTGATTTATGAAAGAATATGGTGTGATATTATTGTTACATGTTGGCTGTGCTCTAAATAAAAGTAGATGCAGTAGATCTGTTATTATAATAAGGTTTTTGTTTCAACCCAGTAGTTTGAATCATTTGATTCTGTTTACAAAAAAGAGTTGATTACTGAATCATTCACTGATTTGTTCAAGGGCTTTTTCTGTGGCTTAAATCATTACACGAGTAGGTGGTTTTGTCTGTGTGTAGAATTCCATGTTTGATTTTTAATATACTGTGCTTAGCGTAGAAGTGGTATCTTTTAAGATATTTATTTTTGCCATGTCACACCTGGTTAGGACATAGTGTAAGACGAGAGAAATGAGTCAATGGATGGAAGTGAAAGACAATGATTTGTTCACCACTAGTTCTTATTTTGCAAGGTCATACTGTGTTTGGCAGCAATTGTGATTCATGACATTGTTGGAAACATCAGAATCAGTGTGTGTGTGTGTGTGTGTGTGTGTGTGTGTGTGTGAGAGAGAGAGAGAGAGAGAGAGAGAGAGAGAGAGAGAGAGAGAGAGAACCGATGTTTGGATATATCTCTATTAAAGCATGCCTTAGAATGCTTTTTTCCAAGTCTTAAGGGAGTGATATGTTGACCGAAAAATAGATTGAAAGATTTTGTGTGTGGCCACGGACGTTATATAAACAGTGCATGGAAGATTTGACATGTTTAAATGTTGTAAAACTTTTTCATACGTTCAGAGATGTTTTTCTCACTTTGCATATCAGTCCAGCAGTGAAAAAGAAAAAGAAAAGAAAAAAAAAGAATAAGTTAAACTTAGACATGAGCACATAAACAGCTTTTTGTCTTTTTCTACTAATCTGATGGCACAAGCATTCATAATCTCAGCTGTATTATCACATTCATTTAAGATGAGATCACCAGTCTTTCTGTGTGGCAAAACTCAGTCTGGTCCAGATAACATTATCAGCATTCTTAACTATCACTGTGACAAATGAGTGCTTTGATCTTGTTAGATAAGCACCGAATTCATTTGTTTAATTAAAGCAGCCTGTCATGTGCTGGTGCGGAGGTCATTTTAAAAACTGTTGAAATTAGAGCAGGTAATTAAGTAGGTCTGTGATAAGGACCCCTGCGTGGAAGAACCGCATCTGCTGCTCGGAGAGAGAGGCTTCATCTCTCCCCTGGGCAATCCCTCAAGGTCACTGGCTTTATTAAAGTTAGCCAGCGCCAGAGCGATAAAATATTTTATGGACTTGTTGGACAGGAGAGGTTTTCAGGATAAATCTGCACCCGTAGATGGCTACGTCTTCGTGACCGAAGCAATTAGGATGCCCCCTGTTATCACGTCATTGAGGAGAACTTGTACGGCAACTAGCACCTTGACAAAGATATTTGTTTGGGCAATGGAGTGTGGCATTAATTATAAGAGGCTTTGATTAAAAGCGCAGTACGGGAGCGTCATTTATCCTGACACGTTTAGCGCCACACCCGGCGAGGGTCATATTTGAGTTGGATCCGACGTCCTTTCTTCTGCTCATGTGTTGCAGGAAGTTGAATTCAAGCTCATTTTGTTTGCCTGCTTCGCGCACTCTCCCATTTAAGATTAGAAGGGCTGCCGAGGTAACACATGGGGTTTTTCGATAAACTGCAAAGACTCTGCCAGAACTCATGAGAGTGCTTCTGTAAACTCTGCCAAGTGGTTACATCTTAACTCCATTTATATTCGTCCATGTGATCAATGAATAAAATCCATTAGAATTCATCACGAGAACCATCAAAACCAGAATACTGAACTACCAATCAATATCAGTATCGTCGCAGCCGTGACCGGCCCTTCCAGTCTTGATTTAGAGGGAAGTCATGTGCAAAGTTAAATGGATAGTTCACCCAAAAATGATAAATTTTGTCATCATTTAATCACCCATATGTTGTTCCAAACCTGTAAGAGTTTCTTTCTTCTGTTGGACAAAAAAGAAGACATTTTAAGAAATGTTGGTAGCCAGAGATTTGACAGTAGCCATCGACTTCCATTTTATTTTATTTTATTTTATTTCATTATTTAATTTAATTCATTTCATTATTTCATTTTTTTTTATTTGTATTTTTTTTTATTATTATTATTTTCTCTCTCTTATGAGCACCCCTCAATTTAACATTGTATTCAAATTTGTTGTTTGGCTCCTGGTTGCTGTTGAGAATGAGGTTTATTTGTTTTCTGACGATTGATTTTCAAAGACAAAAAAGGTCAACCCAAAAATAATTTTCTTTATGAAAACATAAAAAAAAAAAGCACCCATGTTTATGCAAGTAAGTGGTGGATTAACACATAGTAGCATTCTCAACCTGACATACATACACTGTAAATCCAAACCTTTTCTTCAAAATTTTTTTTATCTTTTTGCACAAAGCTTTTAGATCTGTAGTATTAAAGTATGCATGCTTGCGTATAATTGTAATATTTACTTTTTTTAGCTGTTGTGTTTTGTGGATTCATTGATCTGAGAGTCTCTGATGGCACACATCACACATAATCTCCAGGCTGAGCTCAAACGGGTTGTTAAATCAGGCTTTCAGGCCTGCAGGCTCACTCGAACAGTCTCTATGAAGTATGCCTCATGTCTGTGCTTCTTGGATTACTACATTGCTTCACACCTGCAATCAGAGTTGTTTAAGTAAGGAATAATTGACGACGGGCCGTTGAATTATTAATTCAATGGCCCGTCGTCAATTATTCCGCTTATACTATGGTTACCACACCTGAAAACACTGTTTAGATGATGTATTTCAAGACATTTGTCGCGAGAAAGAGATATATGCTTTGCCATAATAACTAATAAATGCATAATAATAAAACATAATTTTGTGGCAGAAAACTTGGAAATAATTTGTCGTTTTTATCCAATAGTATTTTTAAAATACTTGTTTGCTCGGTCAGTGTCGTTGTGGGGTTTGGTTCTGTGGGCAGTAAAGACCTTTGAAATAACTGAAATCATTTGGCGAAGTGATATGGAACTGTGATGCAGTCAAGACCTGCTTGGAACTACTTTAGCCGTGCGTTTCCCTGAAAATAATTGCACACCTTAGAACGTTCGTCAACTAATCAGATTCAAGCATTCAACATCCCCGTAGTATAAGTTAGAATAGAATCCACTCACCACTCAAAACACCAGATTTTCTGTCCAGTGCTGAGTTCTGCATGCTCGCAAATCCTCACATTATAACAAAGTGTCAGATTCATTGATTATAACGGAATTTTGTGAGATCACAATTAACTAAGATGTTTTATTAAAATCTTTAATATATATATTATTAATGTATTGCCTAGAAAGTGTGCAAAGAGCGCTCCCTTTATAATCATTAAAAATCTGTCACTCTAGTGGCCAGATACACGCTGCAAAGTTTTGGGATTGACATAAATTGTGGCCTAATGGTTAGAGAGTCTCAATACTGGCAGGAAATGACCGAGATGCCCTTGAGCAAGGCACCTAACCCCCAATCGCTCCCCGGGCGCCGCAGCCAACATGGCTGCCCACTGCTCCGAGTGTGTGTGTCCACTGTTTGCAGTATATGTGTTCAGTACTCACTGTTCCAAATGTGTGTGCACTAACTTTGATGGGTTAAATGCAGATGGGTTACCTCTGTCACATAAATATAAATGCGTGATTCACTCTTGAAATTGCAATGATTGATATAGTGGTGATAACCACAGCAATGGACAGGACAAAACTATATGATGTCGAAATAGGCTTGAGCACCCCCACTTATTTCAGAAGCAACCTGAACCGGGCCTGGTCCAAACGCAGGATTTGGCTGCATTAAGTAAGGCAATGGTTATTTGTTATTCATGTTGGCTGACATGCCACGTCACACATACAGTATGCTTACTTTTATATAACATACTAATACCTTTATATTTCTATATAAACAAAGAAAAGTATATGTGTGTGTGTGTGTGTACGACATGTCTGTAGTATTCTGCCTTGAAATCAACAGTTGTTTTTTTAGTATTGCACTCTTTGATATAGGCCCTACATTTTATGTTGTCATGGCGGTGTTTGGAGTAATGCAAGAGGCTTTTAGTTTAAAAAAGTTAGAGAAACTCTGGACTAAACTGATAGAATTGTGCTTTTGACCCGCTTCCTAAATCACTTCGAGTTTGTTGACGGAAGGATGGCGGCTTGCCATTATTTTCGAGAGCCTTTACATGTGGGTCGCCCTCTGCCTCTCCCTTTTAGCACGCCTGCCATAGCCTGGTCTGCCAGAGATCCTCCGCTGCACTGTTGGAGCCCCATACTAATTAATTGCCTTACTGCCTAATTACTAATACATCTCCTCACTACCTTCTCAGGCACCCGCCTTGAGGGCCAGCTCCACACGAGCATCGCCTGGCTCAACTGACACCCCAACCGACTGGACTGCTAAGTGCCAGCCTGCCCCACTCCTGAACTCTTTGAACTTGCATTTAAAGCATTTAGCAGATGCTCTTATCCAGAGCGACTCACAAAATGTGCTTCAGCTTTAAATCTGTGACTGTCAACAGATGGTAAGCATGTAATTCAGAAAGTTGTCTACTAATCGAAGTCTTGCACATGGCCTGATACCACCATCGGCAACCATGAGACTCAATAGGCGTAGATTTGGAGGGGGACATTGGAGGGGGGACAGAGGGGACATGATCACAATTTTTGAAAGGGAGTAACTTGTTTTCTCAGTCATGTCTTCTTTTTTGTTATCAATGTAGACTACCTTTTAAATGCCTGATGAAGGTCACATGATCAAAACTATTCTATTTGTTTGCAAGTTATGGTGAGTCGAATTTATACTGTTCAAAAGTTTGGGGTCAGAAAAATATTTAAAAACATTTTGAAAGAATTGTCTTTTCCTCACCAAGGCTGCATTTATTTGATCAGAAATGCAGAAAGAAATTATATGATTGTGAGCCGTGCTGGCATTCTCTATTAAACCTTCAAAACGATGTATGATTTATTGGAACAAAAAACAGACAAAATTTTCGATAGAGTCAAGTCAACTTTGAGAAAAATCTATAGTTAAAGTCCTGTAGCCCAGTAAGCTTTCTTGTATCTCAAACAGTAGAGCGTTGGCGCTTGCAACAGCAAGGTCATGGGTTCAATTCCCAGGGAAAGCAAGAACTGATAAGAATGTAAATGTGAAAAAAAAAACCTGAAATGCAATGTAAGTCGCTTTGGATAAAAGCGTCTGCCAAATGCATAAATGTAAATGTAATGTAAATGTTTTCTGAAGGTTCCAAAAGAAAATCACCTATCAACCACACGTGAAAATCCCTGGTAATAACACCAAATTTGGCACACACCAAGTCAAAACCCATATCTATAGGAAAAATATATATTTAACTTTTTTCCCATGATACCACAATTGTTTGATTAACATCAACACAGACTGCCTACTGTATGTATTAAGACCTACTGTACCGCACGAATCTAATATAATGTTACACATCAGAGGTTTTTCCCCAAAAGTTAACCTAAAGTTGATTTAAGACAGATAATGCTTGCGTGAATACTCGCCAAGACAGATATTTTGAAATACTGTAGTGCTGTGTATATCGGGATCACGCGCTGTCTGAGAGGAGTCTTTGTGCGCAGTCAGAACGAGTAAGATTGTTCTGTTTACATCAGCATGCGTCTGAAAATCACATTTCATTGGTTCAGACTCATGCCATCGAGAATTCGATATGAATATTCACAAAGTTGGAATGTTGCACTTTACAACCATACCAAACTTGTGCTGAGGGGAAGCATCAGTCGTCGAGAAGCGGGCAGAGAAAAATGTAAATTTTTCATGGATTATTAAAACAAAGGAAAGATTTAGGAGGGTACTCCTCTCAGGAAGAAGTAAATAAAGATCATTTTAGATGTTTAATTACTATTTGGAGCATTGGGATCGCTAGACAAGGGCTTAATGAACTCATATTTGTGAACCTCAAATTCGACCGAAATTTACGTATTTTGCCTGTAGCTCGTAATTAGCCCGTCAATTAGCCCGACTCATTTTGCCTGCACGGGTCACAATTGTTAAACATTATTACAATTTAAATTTATTTTTTTCTGTTTTAAGGTTTAAAATGTAATTTATTCCAGTGATGGCAAAGCTGAATTTTCAGCAGTCATTACTTTTGTGTCACCTGATCCTTCAGAAATAATTCTAATATGCTGCTTTGGTGATTAAGAAACATTTCTTAATGTTACCCATGTTGAAAAAAGTTGTGCTGCTTAATATTTTTGTGGAAACCATGATACATTTTGTTCATCAGAATTAGAAAGTTCAAAATAACTGGATTTATTTAGTAGAAATGTTTGTGAGGATGTTTGCAACGATGTAAAAGTCCTTCCTGTCACTTTTGATTTGCATTATAATTTCAGGCAGTTAAGTATATTATAAATTAAAGCTCCAGTCCATAACTTTTTTGGGTTAAAAATGATCGAAAAAAAAATTTGAGCAATAACCAGCCAGTGTTCAAAACGATCTGCTTGCCTTACCTCGATTCAAAACGGTAAGCTTGTAATAATGTTTTTAATTCCAGTGGTACTGGCAGGAAATTCGAGCATGTCTTTGCGTCATTACGTCACATCTGTACACATAAAGAAGGTGTCCCGGCTAGTTGACTATATTGCGTGTGAGGATGTTGGTGGTGGAGATTTATAGCCTTTTCTCACAGCACTTGATATAATTAAACTTATCAATTTGATGGCGGATCCAGAAAAATTCAAACGACAATCACCAGTGACAACTGGAGATTCACCCATTGTAAAATGCAAAAGACTTCGGACTTCAGAGTGGCTACAGAAAAAAAGAGACTGCAACCGGGCCCATGCGAAAACAAGGGTAAATATCGGAAGGACATTAAATGTAGTCACGCAATGCTGATGTTGTTAACATTAACAATTTGAGAACAAAGTATAATTTTTTCGGTTTGACGTGAAATGATAAGCGATCGTTGGATTTAATCAACGCGATTTACTGCAATGCTTTTTTGTTCAGTTGGTCTGAACAAAAGTGGACGTTATTTACTTGTTCCGATTACTTTTTCTGGTGAAAATTTGTATGTTGGTCATACTTCCAAAAAGTAGAATCTGTGATTCCGAATGACAGTATCCACATCCGCCGTGGTGACTGACAGCTGCACATTCTCCTCAAAACATTGGATTCATCCGCGCTGTGCCGTGCCGAGGCACAACCCACGTAAAGTTGATAATTCCGCGAATAACTGCAATTGCTGATTTCGAACAGAGATGGCGACAAAGAAGAAAAACTGGACTGCAGCTTTAAATATACATTACATTGAATTTGCCCCGTCTTCTTGTGCCTAAAACACAAGCATACAGGTGCAGTTTCTACTGTGTCTAAAGCCCCTTTCACACAGCTCTTTGAACCCGGCAAATTGCCTGCAAATTGCCAGAGTGCCTTCTGTGTGAACGCAAACACGACCCGGGATTGATGCCGGGATCAATGCCGGGTTGGGGACCTAGTAACATTGCCGTGTTCAGACCCGGAACGCGCGCTGTGTGAACAAAAGCCAGAACCAATGCCGTATAAAGGGTGTTTCGTAGTGATGATGCACGAGCCTTTGCAATGAAGTAGTTATCGTGCGACTTAGTTACTCTAGAAGAAAGTTTGTGTTCGTCATCGATACAAGAAAGAACGAAAAAATGTCTGCAAACTGGACTGAAGTAGAGACCCGAGAGCTCCTTGCAATCCGCGCCAAAGCTGAGATCGTTCGCCAGCTTTGTGGAACGGTACGTGATGCGTTAGTGTACGACCGAATCCGAAAAAAAAATGATCGAGCGTGGTTTCTCGAGATCGAAAGCGCAGATCATAAGTAAACTTAAGGCGAAACATTTTGTACATAAACAACCAAGTTTGAACAGCAACATCTAATGCCTGATCAGCTGCCATGTTATTCAAAGCAATGCAAACACTTCCGCTTTTCGACGGGGACCTTACACGTCACATCCAACGTCACGCGTCTTTCCGGAACATACACGGGTTGTGTGTGAACACGCTCTCTGATTCCGGCAAATCACTGGCAGTGTGAATGAAGCAAAATCAAACGAACCCGGGTCAAATCCCGGGTCACTTTATCCGTGTATTTTCCGGAATCTCTGTGTGAAAGGGGCTTTAGTTTCATTTCCCTACATTTTCTTTCACATAAGACTTTCTTTCTCTTTTCACTTTCTGTGTACTTTTATGATCTCTTTGTCTTGTTCTCTTTTTCTCTGGTATCATATGGTGGTTCTGGTTAGAATTCGCTGCACTGCTCATTGTTTGGGTACATAAATCATAAGACCTGCAGCTGCACTGCAAAGGTCACTTCAAATCTCAAATAAAATGGAGTAGAGCCCAGAAGGAGAGGACCTCCTAGTGCCAGCACACTGCTTCCTTGCTGTCGTGTGTGTGTGTGTGTGTGTGTGTGTGTGTGTGTGTGTGTGTGTGTGTGTGTGTGTGTGTGTGTGTGTGTGTGTGTGTGTGTGTGTGTGTGTGTGTGCGCGCGCGCGCGCTAAAACTCAAAGAGAAATGTGAATGGAGTGAATCCAGCAAATCTCACATGCTCCAATGCCCGCAGGAAAAGAGAGAGATTCTCCTTTCCTACACACACACATATATATATATATATACATACAGTGTGTATGTATATATATATATATATATACAGTCCCTGACAAAAGTCTTGTCGCTCATCTATTTTGTACAAACACCTGCTATTAACCTGACTTTTAATTAATCAATTGGTGTTAGAAATAGCTCATATGAAAAGCTGAAACCCTCCCAAATGATGTTTAATGCACTGAAATAAATTAGTTTCACTGAAAAAAGTTTTATCATTTAAACAAGACAGAAAGGTCAAATTTTGGCAAGACAAAAGTTTTGTCGCCTATACAGAAATTGAACAAATTTACTGCAAATACAAAAATATGTCAGCAAATTAAGTAGTGGTGCTGTGAGATCCAAATTTAATATCTTATATGACTTCCATGAGCTTGAAGGACTGCATCCATGCGGTTTGGCAAGGATTCATACAATTTATTGAAGTCATCAGGAATAGCAAAGATAGCAGTCTTGCATGCCTCCCAGAGTTCATCAATATTCTTTGGTTTCGTCTTCCATGCTTCCTCTTTCATCCTACCCCACATATGCTCAATGATGTTCATGTCTGGTGACTGGGCTGGCCAATCCTGGAGCATCTTGATCATCTTCGCCTTGAGGAACTTTGATGTAGAGATGGAAGTATGCGATGGAGCACCATCCTGCTGCAGAATTTGGCCTCTTTTATGGTTGGGAATATAAGAGGTAGCTAAGATTTCTTGGTATTTTAGACTATTGATGTTGCCTTCCACCCTGCAGATCTCTCGCACACCCCCATACTGGATGTAACCCCAGACCATGATTTTTCCACCACCAAACTTCACTGTTTTCTGGGTGAATCTCAGATCCATGCGGGCTCCAGTAGGTCTCCTGCAATATTTGCGACGACTGTGGTGTAATTCAACAGATTCATCTGAAAAATCCACCTTCTTCCACTTTTCCAGCGTCCATCCTTTTAGCGGGCTGTGGGCCTTGGCAAATGCCACACGGTTTTTCAATTGTCTTTTGTTTAGTGCTGGCTTCTGGGCACTGATTCGACCGTGGAGGCCATTTCGAGACAGAATCCGACAAACTGTTCTGGTTGACACAGGGACTTCAGGTGACCAGGTCTCTTGGAGCTCTGCTGCAGTGGAAAATGGGCTGGCCTTGGATTTTCGAGCCAACAAACGGTCCTCTCGAGCAGTTGTCTTGCGGGGTCTGCCTGACCTGGGCCTGACCTGGGCTTGTCAAAAATGTCTCTAGTGTCTTCAGATGTTTTTTTTATCCTCTGTACTTGACGCTGAGACACATTGAAGGTGTCTGCCACATCAGCAGTGGATCTGGTCTTCAGCCTCTTGATAATCAAAACTTTAGTCTCAAGGTGAATCTTAGGCATGTTTGCAGAGGTTTAGCTGCAGTTGATGTGAAGGTCTAGTGTACTGGGGTTGTTTTTATACACACCTGAGACCTAATTGATCCATTATTAGTCACAGGTGAAGCTCAAATGACAAGGCGACAACACTTATGTCTTTGCAAAAATTGACTCAGTGGGCTTTACCAAGCTGTGAATATTAGAATACTTTTTGACAGTTTCGTTTTGCACTGAAACATTTTTACAAAAGCTGTTGGGATTAAAATGAGCCATTTCTTGTAAAAAAATCTTAATTAGAAATATATTTCAGCGGCACTTCAGCTCAATTTGTACACAAGCGACAAGACTTTTGTCAGGGACTGTATACATATATACAGTATATATGTATAGAGGGAGAGAGAGAGAGAGAGAGAGAGAGAGAGAGAGAGAGAGAGAGAGCTGGGTCAGTACAAAGCAGTCACTGTGTCAGAGTTGAGTTGTTGTGGGTGCTCGGGGTCAGCGCTGAACGTTCCTGACACTGTGATTCAGAACTCTACTTTCAAGGCCACAGAAACAAATCATCCCGTTCAGCTGGAGGAGGAGGAAGAGTGGAGGAAGTGAGACAGGTGTGCAGCCTCACCCAGTCCATCTCCTCCATCAGCCTGTCGACAGCTTTACGACCAGAGCTGTCACACGTCAGTGCATCAGTGTCGCCCGTACACGCATATATATGTAAGGCAGGAATGCAATTCAGTTCCTGAATCTGAAGTAAGGAATTTCAGTTAAAGGGTTAGTTCACCCAAAAATGAAAATTCTGTCAGTATTTACTCACCCTCACGTTGTTCCAACCTCGTAAGACCTTCGTTCATCTTCGGAACACAAATTAAGATGTTTTTGATTAAATTTGAGAGTTGCATCACTCCTCCATAGGCTTGAAACAGGGATTGAAACTTGCCAGCCCCGAAAAGTTATTAAAGATATCGTTGAAATAGTCCAAGTGACTACAGTGGCTCAATCGTAAGTTTATCAAACGACGAGAATACTTTTTCAACTATTAATTTCCTTCTCTGTGGGCCTCGAGTCAGTTCACTAGTGATATAGTGCAGTTCTTCTGTTGATATACGTCACACGCATCACACAGCGTCGGCCAATAGTGAGCCTACGTGTGACGTATTACTACGCTATCACACTACACTAACTGACTAATTGTATGTAGATTTACTATCCCATGAGGCCACTTAAGAGGATTTGTGAATGGCAGTGAAGCGGCGTAACTAACGCTGGTACTGTAGATCACATGATAATGACAACATGGCGAATCTAGTACGTCCGGATTACATTCATACTACACACGTTCATACTATATAGAACATGTTTTTTTAGCAGTTGTGAAGTACTTATTTAAAATAAGTACTTACTCAAAAGAGTATACGATTTGGAGCACAGCCATGAATTTGAAAGCAGCCAATTCTTAAATCCAGAATGTTGTTCACACACAACAGAAATCTTCAGTGGTAACACAGGGACACAGGCCCATAGAAAGCTCTGACAACCAGAGAATGAAGATTAAAACCACTGCAGGACACAAATTCTGCTATGTGTATGTGTGTGTTTTCAGAGCGGGGGAGAATGCTCCAAAGCGTTTTCCAGTTTATGTGTGTCTAGCTAAGACCGGCAAAGAAAAATTGTGGTCACGAACTCTCCGCTCTCCATTTTCCAGTTGTGAACTGTTATTTCTTACAGAGTAAGCACTAACTTGCCGTAACAATTCGCCCATATCTCTGCGGTACCAATCCCAGCATTCAGTTCAATACGGAGCGAAGCCCCTCCCTCGCATGAATGAACAATAGGGCCCGAGCAGGGAGGGCGTGGAGCCATGGAGCCTCAGTGGGTTTAAATGAAAGTCATCCAGTGCATGCAGGAAGTCATAAGCAGACAGTGAAGAATGGCAGTGCTGTAATCTCTCTGTTGGGGAGCGGGACGGGACGGCAGCGCAGGCTCAGCTGTGATCATTGTGTGTGCTTACTCGTTTGAGCGTGTGTTTGTCAAGCTCAGGTGTGGGCTTTTACAGATATGTGTGTTACACTGAGTGAATGTGGCAGAGGCACCTGCTCTGTTTGAATGTTCCGTCTGTTTGATCTTAGGCCTGGAGCCCCACACACATGCACAGCTCTCCTGGGGCTCTCTCTGTGTGTTGGTGAAACGCACCAAAACATGCCCAGTTTCACCCTGAAATCAGAAGAAAAGAAATTATATTAGATTTTAGACTTTTTTTCTTGACTTATTTGATTAAGTCCTACTCAGGATCCATCCCTCCATCCATCGTTGTGTATATACTTTATTTCTGTTCTTTTCTTGTAATAGTAATGAGATACAATTTAAAAAAAAAATGATTAAAAATCAACAATAATTAAAGGCATATACAACAATTTATACTTTACACTTGAAATGAAACCTTTTTTCACATTAATTTAATGAGAACTAATAATCTTTGCATTACACTAAGAATTCAGAGGTTAAATGTGTCTAACTGTCGTGAATATCACAATGCAGAAAATCTTAATGGCACTACAATAGATTTCACTTTCTTTAAAGCAAGTGAAATTTCTTCTTTTTTGCTTTTGAGGTGAATGGATGCTTTTGACTGGCTTCATGATAGTAGATGTGTTGCGTCTGGTTTTTTTTTTTTAAACCTCATAGGTTTCCATAACACGGGAGTAAATCAGATTCTAGATCGCATTTTAGGATCAGCAAGAATAATTCATTCGACTTGGGTCCTTTTTTTAATAAACTTGAGTCTCCTTCCCCCTCAATGAATTCTTCTCGTTGACCTGGGGTTGATTTTTTTATGAAGCTTACCATTAGGGTTCTGCGGTATGTGTGGAAGATCTCAGTGGGTTTGAAAGAGGAGTGTGTGGTCACCGTATAGCCCAAAGTCTTCCCCTGGATCCGCTAATGCGGTTCCCCTCCTCACTCACTCACTCTTTTCTCTCCTCAAGACACAAATAAATAAGTGATATTTTCATTAATCCTTGCCTTCCTTCAAAATAATATGGTGGCTACTTCATAAAACATTGATGGCAATCTTTCATTATTCATTTTGGGGGTCCTGTTCTTTCGTTCCTGAAAGGAAATTAGAAACAGGGGGTGAGGGGGTGGGGTAGACACAGAGTGGCAGACTGAAGGGAAGGGAAGGATAACATGGTGGATGACAAGGCCAGGCAGAGTAGCGTTTTTGCATTATGTTTTATCTCCGTTCTGGCTGAATGCCATTTCCTGTCGGTGTTGGAGCTTATAGCTCAGGCAAGGCTGAGTAGCGAAGTGTGCAGAGGGAACACATATCCCAAACATATTTTCAGATTAACGAGAGCTTCGATCGCTCTGGTCCTCGGAGATCAGGTGACTCACAACTCTGAGATGCAAACTGATCATTTTACTCTGTATGCAATAATAAACATGAATGCCAATAATCTCAGATTTCCCTGTACTGTGGATCTTCCACTCTATGTGTTTTATATGGAGGCGTCATTGAGTAATGCACATTAATGATATTGTTACAAGCATCCTATATCCTCATTGCATCTAATTTGTGGTTAGTGTAATGGATGCATGTATGTATGGAGTACATAAAAGGTCACTTTATCCCCTTTCCCATGGCCCTTTGCCTTCATTAAAGCCCACCATGAAAGCCTTCACTATTGATTTGTGAGTTTCTCAAGGATGCACTTTGAACTCTCCACCATTATGGAGAGATAATGGTTGTTTGCATGTAGTTTAGACCAGCTACGTGTGATTTGCAACCCCTGCGGTAACTTTTGACGGGCATGTAGCAGAAAACATTACCGGAACGAGAATAGGTGTATGTGCTTTTGATAATGAGCACCTAATTTCTTAATGATGCTAAATTACAAGGATGGCAAGCCATCCATTAAGCTGTTCCATGGGAAGAATGGACGAATAGGTCCTGTAAGAATGAGGGATATTAGAACTATGGCGTCTATGTTATCAAACCCAACCAGAACTCAGAGTCATTGCTGGAGATGAAGGGCCTTATATGCTTAATTAGACTGTGGATCGGGGGACAACAGGTCAGAAATGATTTATACAAAACTATTTGTGATTTTAAAAAACGTGTCTTTCCTCTCTGAATTAGCGAGAAATGTTTTCGGTATCGACCTGCAATGTGACAAAAATATTTCTGCTAAAATTTCTGTAATAATAGGAAAGGTTAATTACTCATTTTTTTCCCCTCCTGTGTAATTACTTTAAGCACAGTTTCACAGCACAAAGGAAAAAGCTTATTAGCACAGGCTAATTAGCACGTCACATTTTCATGGAATCCCACATATCATATACAAAAGATTCTATAGCTCTAATGGCAGTGTATGCAATTATTCTGATTTGTACGTAAAAAAGGATGTTTATGCTCTGCCTGTGTTCTGACAACAAACTAACACTATTGACTTTATAAGCGGTTTCGATCCCTACCGCATCAGCTTCATCAATCGCAGACTTTTAGCAGATGCTTGGCTGTTCAGGGTGTACTTTACTCAGTCAAACCCATTCCACCAGTGCATGTACCTGCCCGGCGTGTGGCAAGCCGTTCTGAATTTGCATGCAGAGGTGCTATATGTGTAAATGGCTTTGTAGAGCTCCATCGCGCTGAGTGATTTACCTTTACTGTATAATGCCGCAGTTCCAGCTTCTCCTTCCCCGTTTGCAGCCAAAGTTCTCTCTCTCTCCTCTGTAAGTAGTAATCTGTCACCTCGTCTTATACAAGAATGAGAGACAGAAAGCAGGGAAGCCACCATTTGAATCTCTCAAGCAGAAATGAAAGCCCACACGACGCCCTCCGGTGAGCTCATAGAGGAAGAATTACTATCGGCTTTGCTAATCTACTTTACAAATCACTTTCCATCAGTTTAGTGTTTGAATTGTTCACCCACCATGAGGGTTTTTACTATTTTCTGCTGCAGTTTTGATATTATGCACTTTGTTAATGGTTGGTTTGACTTTTACTAAGTCAGTTTCATAAATGAAGGGACGTTCGGTTTTGCGTACACATTTCTCGTGGCTCATGTGGGCGGTCCTTGGCCAGTACACAGCTGCCCCTGCATTCACACATGCGTCCACACACATGTACACACATGTCAATCAAACACATTTACTGAGGTGCAACTAGACATCTGAGACTCTCTGGTTCCTTGTTTGTCTTGTTTTGTACCTCACGTTGTTCTCTCCTAATGAGCACAAATCCACTAAACTACATCTTCTGACAGTGTTTGAGGGAATCTCATGACAACTCTGTCAAAAAATGTCTGGGTCATATTTCACCTCAAAATCAAAAAAACAAAAACAAGATTTACATTTTTATTTAAAATATTACTGATTTACATTTTTTATATATATTTATAATTATATATAAATTTTTTGTCTTACATTGGAAAATTATACTATTATTACTATTATATACTATTACTATTAATTGTATTGATTATTATAATATTAGAGTAATATTAAATACATATGTGTTCTGTATAATTATATTTTTCACACTATTATTAAAGTATTTATCATGGAAAGATTTATTTTACTGCCTTAAATTGATGGTGATTTTAATGAAAATCATCGTGTCTACGATATTTCCTTATTAAAGTAAGATTTTTGATAAACAAAATTACTCTACAATTTTTTTCCTCATGCAAAATATAATTTCATATTTTTTTTCTTATTGTATTGTGGTGAATATGAACCCCTGAGATCCACTAATAATATTAGTCAAGAATTTGTGCAATAAAAACAGTTTCTCATGAAACATTGTTTTTCGATATATGTAAATTACCTCTGTTCTGATTGGTTAGCCTGTTTGTATCAGCAACGACCAGCAAGTTAATTAAGTTGCTGAATCCTTTTGATATGTAAATGTGCGTGGTAAAATGTTAATTTGATGTTATAACCAATTTTTGCATTTTTCAGTTTGTCAGGGTGGACTGGGTAGAGTCTACACATAGAGTTTTTCAACGTAGTACATTCAACTTCTCCATTTCCAAACAGCAAGTAAAAATCCAATTTTTCATGATAGGTCCCACTTTGTTTTGTAATGAATGGTATAGGCCTAGCTTAACTGCAAGGTTAGCAGAATCCTGTGTCTTCTGCCCTCACAGGGACATGGTCGGTTGCCTGGTATGTTGTTCTCTGGATGTAATTGAGATGTTTCAGAAGCTCCAGTGTGGCATGTGGCACTGAGGCACAGGCCAAGAACACAGGGGGAGAGGAGAGCATAGTGCTATCTGTCTGACTGAGACTGGATGACTTCTGTCAATTCAATAAATACCATGACCAGTATACCCCCAAACATATATACCTCCCCACAACTTCCCTTTGCCCTGCACATGCACACTGTCCCTCTGTGAGCCCGTGGCGGGGAAGTTAATTGGCAGCATCTGCTGTCTAGGAGGCAGTGTACCATCCCAACAGCTCCCCACCCCCACCCCCCGGGGCATCTGGAGACACCAGTCTGACTGTGGGCACCAAAAGTGATGGGGGGTGTGTGGGGTAGAGAGTGAGAGAGAGACAGAGATACAGAGAGCAAACTTGCAGCTGGCAGTCTTGCCAGCGGGGATGTGGTCAGACAGGCTGGCAAGCTGTGCCAGGCAGGGACGCCCCCAAGGGACAGATGGTTTACAGATCTGGACAGGATGCAAGGAGAGAGAGCAGAGAGATGAGATCCTGACAAATGCAAAAAATGACTTGCTTTAAAGATTAAAACGAAGCACTTAGAATTTGGCAGTGTAATTAATTTTACACAAATAGGGCGAGCTGTCTAAATTCTCGTATTTTGATAGTTCTAGGCCTTAGACTTTCAGGAGTAATTGAAGCATTACTAAGATGAATGATGCTGCTATAGATTTGTGTGCAGTAGAATATTTGAATATGCAGTGGAATTGTTTAGTGTAGGTCACTGAAAGTTTCTTCTAGTTTCTTCTAAGGAACTGGAAATTGAAAGTGATCATCATATTTGATGGTTAAAACATAACTATACCAGTGACATCTTTAAACCAACACGATCAATTTTGTATTTTTAATTAGGTTTATATATATATATATATAAACCTAATTAAGCACTGCATACACACATTTTAAAACAAAATTTACAATGGATTTATATATATATATATATATATATATATATATATATATATATATATATATATATACTGTATATATATATATACATATATATATATATATATATATATATATATATATAAATCCATTGTAAATTTTGTTTTAAAATGTGTGTATGCAGTGCTTGCCAGACGTCATCTGGTCATTGAGTGTGAAAAGGACGGCTTTTTTAATAGAATTATAATGTTGCATAGCTATATTCGCCTATTTTATTTTCAGAAATCGCGAAAAGTTATCCAATTTCATGCTGAAAAGCTGTATTTTCATGCAGGTCCTGCTCTCTCAAAAAGGCAATTGGTTTATTTAACTGGAAGGCAGGACATCCATTCATGCAGCCATATTGAGCATTGCCTTCCGATACGAGTGGTCCATCTCTTTCTCCTCTATTGCGAGGTACAGTCTGCTTTGACTCACCAGCCCTCTGAACTTCATCCGGCTTTTACCACAGTCTTTTGCTGATATCACTTCCTTTGAGACCTTATTTTGCCGAGTGTGTCATTGTTTTGATCTTGCAAGAGTCACCTTGTGTGGTATTGGACAAAAAACACTGATGACATCATTGCTGTCCCTGCTAACATTACAACAGCAAACATCACAGACTTTATCGGCATGCCTTAACGTCACTGAACCCAGCTGCACATTTAGACATCATTTGTTAAAGAATAGATCTACTTATTAATATTGAACCCTCAGTGTCCACCTAATGTACAACTGTGGTATGAATTTCCCAGAAGGGATTATTAGATTATGCAGTTGAGAACTGTTTTGTGCACTAGCATATATGAACACTTTGCCTGTTGACTGTGAGAAAGGCATATCAGAAGTGAAGTTGTGGTGGTTTTAGGAGGTCGCTGTCTGCTCTCAGCATCCTAACACCAGCCGTACCCTGTGATGCTGCTTCGATCTCAACCTGGACCTGATGCTCACATCTAATGGAGCTAATGTGGATGGATTTCAGCTTGTATCTCTGGCATTTCACTTGCATCAACTCTCATCCCTCTGTTTTTCCATCTCTCGGTCTATCTCAGTCCCATCTCCATCAGTGTGTGTATGTTCATGTGTGTGTTAGTGCAGTTGAGATGGAGTGCAGACTGGTGCCAGGCTGTCTCCTTGGGTCCACTCCACCTACTCTCCGTCACCTGGGAAAAGGAAAAGAGGGAGGGAGGGAGGGAAAAGAAATGGCACACCTGCATCAGAGAATCCCTTATTCTCCCCATACTCGTTTTTCTTTAAACAAACAGTTGTGTAAATTTTTTGTTTTGTTCGTTTTTTTGGTCATGTGAAGTGTTTGATCTCACTAAGAACATTAGTCGCCATCCCAATAATTAGGCTTTGATCTTCTGGTTTTCTTGTACACAAATATTAATGCTAATTAAATTGATATTGTTAAATGTATTATATTCATTTATTTCATTACATGTATTATTTAAAAACAGAAATATTTACTATGACAAATACCAACTGTGAAGAACATCAGTCACCATCCCAATAATCAGGCTTTGATGTTCTGGTTTTCTTGTACACAAATATTAATTATTATTTATTTAATTACACTTGTTGCAGCATATATATATATATATATATATATATATATATATATATATATATATATATATATATATATATATATATATATATATATATATATATATATATATATATACACACACACATTTTTTTATTTACCTTGTATTTAATACTAATATTTAGGCCTATACAGGTCCTTCTCAATAAATTAGCATATTGTGATAAAGTTCATTATTTTCCATAATGTAATGATAAAAATTTAACTTTCATATATTTTAGATTCATTGCACACCAACTGAAATATTTCAGGTCTTTTATTGTTTTAATACTGATGATTTTGGCATACAGCTCATGAAAACCCCAAATTCTCGAAAAATTTGCATATCATGAAAAGGTTCTCTAAACGAGCTATTAACCTAATCATCTGAATCAACTAATTAACTCCTGAGGCTTTTAAAAACTCATAGCCTGTTTCATTACTCAAAACCGCAATCATGGGTAAGACTGCCGACCTGACTGCTGTCCAGAAGGCCGTCATTGACACCCTCAAGCAAGAGGGTAAGACACAGAAAGAAATTTCTGAACAAATAGGCTGTTCCCAGAGTGCTGTATCAAGGCACCTCAGGGGGAAGTCTGTGGCATATAAAAAGTGTGGCAAAAAACGCTGCACAACGAGAAGAGGTGACCGGACCCTGAGGAAGATTGTGGAGAAGGACCGATTCCAGACCTTGGGGGACCTGCGGAACAGTGGACTGAGTCTGGAGTAGAAACATCCAGAGCCACCGTGCACAGGCGTGTGCAGGAAATGGGCTACAGGTGCTGCATTCCCCAGGTCAAGCCACTTTTGAACCAGAAACAGCGGCAGAAGCGCCTGACCTGGGCTACAGAGAAGCAGCACTGGACTGTTGCTCAGTGGTCCAAAGTACTTTTTTCGGATGAAAGCAAATTTTGCATGTCATTCGGAAATCAAGGTGCCAGAGTCTGGAGGAAGATTGTGGAGAAGGACCGATTCCAGACCTTGGGGGACCTGCGGAACAGTGGACTGAGTCTGGAGTAGAAACATCCAGAGCCACCGTGCACAGGCGTGTGCAGGAAATGGGCTACAGGTGCCGCATTCCCCAGGTCAAGCCACTTTTGAACCAGAAACAGCGGCAGAAGCGCCTGACCTGGGCTACAGAGAAGCAGCACTGGACTGTTGCTCAGTGGTCCAAAGTACTTTTTTCGGATGAAAGCAAATTTTGCATGTCATTCGGAAATCAAGGTGCCAGAGTCTGGAGGAAGACTGGGGAGAAGGAAATGCCAAAATGCCTGAAGTCCAGTGTCAAGTACCCACAGTCAGTGACGGTCTGGGGTGCCATGTCAGCTGCTGGTGTTGGTCCACTGTGTTTTATCAAGGGCAGGGTCAATGCAGCTAGCTATCAGGAGATTTTGGAGCACTTCATGCTTCCATCTGATTTCTTTTTTCAGCACGACCTGGCACCTGCTCACAGTGCCAAAACCACTGGTAAATGGTTTACTGACCATGGTATTACTGTGCTCAATTGGCCTGCCAACTCTCCTGACCTGAACCCCATAGAGAATCTGTGGGATATTGTGAAGAGAAAGTTGAGAGACGCAAGACCCAACACTCTGGATGAGCTTAAGGCCGCTATCGAAGCATCCTGGGCCTCCATAACACCTCAGCAGTGCCACAGGCTGATTGCCTCCATGCCACGCCGCATTGAAGCAGTCATTTCTGCAAAAGGATTCCCGACCAAGTATTGAGTGCATAACTGAACATAATTATTTGAAGGTTGACTTTTTTTGTATTAAAAACACTTCTTTTATTGGTCGGATGAAATATGCTAATTTTTTTAGATAGGAATTTTGGGTTTTCATGAGCTGTATGCCAAAATCATCAGTATTAAAACAATAAAAGACCTGAAATATTTCAGTTGGTGTGCAATGAATCTAAAATATATGAAAGTTTAATTTTTATCATTACATTATGGAAAATAATGAACTTTATCACAATATGCTAATTTTTTGAGAAGGACCTGTACATTGCATTAATATTAAACAATATTTTATGATAAAATAATTTAGTAAAGTTAATGTCATAATTTATTTCTTTAAAATCAATATTAGTCATACTTAAAAAAAATATTACTATTTTAATTGTGTTCTGTTTTTGTGTGTGGTGCTCATGTGAGCCATTGTAGGTGGTTGCCAGGACATTGGTGAGCAGTTGCTATGGTGTTATGACATTTTTTAGCACATTGCTGGGGTTGCTAGGTTGTTCTGGGTGTTTTCTACATTTGACTCGGGTCCCTCCTTCAATGTAAGTCTTTGGGATTTTTCAGCAGTTGTATTGCCCACCAAGGTCTGATCACTTAAAAAAGCAATAGTACACCTCTTCTTAACAAGCCACATGTTCTGAGGCGTCATTTATGTCCATAATTTCCAAACAAGTTTCCCAAATCCCAGTTCAAACAAGCAGGTAGTCCCCATCCAATATCGTACCAGAAGTTGACACGTCAGACCACTCAAACAAGCAAAATATTTTGAAAGCACCATATATCTGCAGTGTTTACACTCTTTGGGGAAATTATCCTAAGAATAGCTTACTTATAATTGTTTCTGCACTTTAAACAGAGAGAGCAAAAAGCATCTCAACATTATGTTCACCTCTGCATAAACAGCAAAGTAGCTTTCTTTCTCAAAAAAGTAAATCTGTGTAATGGAAATTATGATGACACCAGCTGTGCCCTCATAATCTCAGACGTCCCACAAGGCCAAATGGTACTCAGGTGGGGAAAGTCTGCAAAACCACGGAAAACCAACGCGTAAACACATACACAGACATTCACACCAGGGCACCTCTTAGACGTCACCCTGTCTGGCTGTTATTACTATCTTTCTTCGAATGCACACCTGCCTCCACCTCCTACAGTCTGCGTATGGATGTGTGTAGGTGCCCTGTGCGATTTGTGCCCCTGTGCCCCATGAGGGGGCATGGCGCCATGTTGGCTGGTTCATAGGGCTCATCTGCTCTATGATAATTACCCCAGACATCCCTCAGCGCAGCAGGGCAGCTACTTACCACCATGGGGTCACACTTACTCACACACACATTATATTACCACTGTTGAGGCTAGCTATAGCCTGATCACTATACACACACCCTCACTCTCTCACACACACACCGTTACGCCACTGCTACAGATGGAGTGAGCCACCTGGGACACGCAGCCCTGCGTTAGGGTGTTGTGGAGTATTATACTGATGACGCATTAGTGAGCGAGAGAAGGAGATCACATGAGCCTTATTGTGTGAAGACAGACTGGGTGTGGTCCATGTTCGTGCCTCATTTTTTTTTCTTTTTAAAAATGTGATGCAAGTCATTTTGGATTAAAGGGTGGGTCAGTTCTTTGAGGCACTAAACACAAGATCTATGGCCATCTACTGGCCGTGGAAAGAGCATAAAAATAGTGTCAGCCAGTGCTTTCTGTTGTTCATTCATCCACCTTTGCCAAGCAAGAAAAGTGTAGAGATTTAACAAAATATAATTTATCATGTATTCCTGTGATGGCAAAACTGAATTTTTAGCAGTCATTACTCCAGTCTTCAGAGTCACATGATCCTTATTCTAACATGCTGATTTGGTGCTTAAAAAACATTTCTTATTATTATCAATGTTGAAAACACTCGTGCTGACGACTTTAAAATGACATTTTTAAAACATAACATAAAAAGCTGTTGAATCACAAAGCAGTTGATTCACGTACTTCTGAGTGGTTCTGCACTAGCTGAGCAACTGCCATTGAGATGAATGTGAATGCTAACGGATAGCTTTCTCCAGTTATTATAAACCTCTTTTGATGTAAGTGTTATTTGGTATTACGAAGGATTTTGAATTCAAGCTTCTTCGTCTTTTTTTTTTTTTTTTTCAATTTCAGTGCATTTATGTGTGTATGTCTGTGATTGCATGGTTAGAAGTGCTTCAGGCTCTTGAATTTGATTCATAATGAGAATCTTTGCTGTTGACCCTCTCCCTGTTCTCTCTGTCTGTGGATGTTGCTTCTTATAGCATCACTATAGACACCATAGGGAAATCTCATCTCTTCCCACACACAGCCAATGACAGGGGCCGCACTAACCACCTGCACACTGCTGGAGCCATCCGGCAACCAATTATCTGAAGATTACTGTTTTCATGTTTGTTCGTATTTCCTTGCGTTTGTTTGTTTGTTTTTCATTTATTTAGTGCCCATGCATTTCCATGCATTTGCATACGGGCGTCTGTTGTTAAATGTCCATAAATTATAATGCACACTACAAGACTGAAGCTTGTCACCCCTTTCATAAGGGTTTATAGTCTGCAACAAAAAGCCCCAGATCATAATATACACTTGTTAGACACGCAATTTACTATGTTTCCAAAGTTGTTTGAAATCTGACTGACCTGCCAGGTGTGCACACTGTCCTAGACAAGCAAGAGAGCAGAAATGAGCAGTATGTATAGACGGGAGCCAGATGATACTGTGTATGCCTGAATAATAGAGCAAGATTGTGGAAGATGCTGCCCTTAAAAACAGTGTGCTTTTACTGCTACATTGTTGCAAATTTGGAGATGAGTTTAACATATACAAGACCATGCATAATCCAATAATTCCAACATATTAAAGGAAATAATAGAAACTTTTTATTTTATTTTATAAATATATTATAATTTTATTAAATCAAATATTTATGTATTTTGACAATTAGGTTGAAGAACTGAGTGACTGACAAATCAAATAACAGAATCCCTTAAAGGTAAACTAATTTTATTTTTGTATTGAAACCATGTTATAGTTGCAATTGACTAATGATTCAGATTGAATGATTCCCTTCAATTTGGCCTATAAACCTTATGTATCCCACCCCTTTTCAGCACTGCACTCATGTTCTGTCTTCCGCTTTGTATTTCCTCAGGGAATTTATGAACGAACTGGTCATTTAAAAAAATTGTCCTGGTCTACTGAGATTTGTTATGACATCTGGTTTAAAGGGACATTGTGTAGGAATTTCTCCCATTTAGCGGTGAAATTGTATTTTGCATTCAAACGAATTGTGCTCTTCAGCGCCTCGCTTTTTCATAAGCCCCTTTCACACAGAGATTCCGGAAAATACACGGATAAAGTGACCTGGGATTTGACCCGGGTTCGTTTGACTTTGGTTCATTCACACTGCCAGTGATTTTCCGGAATCAGAGAGTGTGTTCACACACAACCCGTAAAAATCCCGTAAAGACACGTGACATCGATGTGACGTAATGTCTCAGCAGCGTCTATAGTTTGCTTATGAGCTACGATTTCTCTCTCGAGAAACCACGCTTGTGCATTTTTTTCTCGATTCGATCATAAACTAGCGCATTACGTACCGTTTCACGCTGGCGAACGATCCCGGCTTCAGCGCCATCATTACAGCACGGCATTGATTACGGCTTTTGTTCACACAGCGCGCGTTCCGGGACTGAACACGGCAATGTTACTAGGTCCTCAACCCAGCATCGATCCCGGCATCAATCCCGGGTCGTGTTTGCGTTCACACGGAAGGTGTTCTGGCAATTTCTCGGGATCAATGCGTTGTGTGAAAGGGGATAAATGCGTGTTGCATCTACGGTAGCTGTTATATACCAAAAAGCTATGACAGGATGTCTTCTAATAGCACTTTGTCGAGTTTTACATTTTTGTAATCTCCGGTCACGTTTCCTTTTACGTTCAATTTTGGACTTTTTTGGCGACGAGGATTTCTTCTCCTGTGGCTCGGCATATGTATGGTCCGCCATTGAAAATAACAGTGCAATGCAGCCTTTTAAACTTGCCGGGGCAGTGACAAGCGCCTCTCACTGCTCTGCTCCTCCGTTTACGTGACGCTGGCTCTGAACGAAAACGCGTTGTGGAAACGTGTTGGCCTAGTACTTTTTGACCCTCTCTGCTATTATAGTTTTTCAAGATGGTGGAACTACATGGAAGCCTCTGTGGGCCTACCCGTCACATGTATATAAAGATAATAAATTCTTCGTTTACGAGGATAAGTCAGATAATTGGCAGAGGTATTTGTACACCATTGAGGACATATTTATGAATAAAAATATTGATTTTAGATAATAAAATACCTAAAAAACTACACATTGTCCCTTTAAACATTACAATTCTCATGATAACTTTCGCTAACTCTACGAGACTCGCACCGTTCTCTCATGGCTCTCGCCCCGCCCTGCTTTCCAGAGTCACTTTGTAAAGAAACATGCGCTTATAGGCTGAACACTTAATACGTATGCGCATGATGTCACCATTTTCACAAATTAAAGTATTTTGGAAAAAAAACGTCGTCATTGATGGAACGAACGGTCAAAACGCATAAAAAGTTTTCCGTATTTGGTTGAAAACGGTGTTGTGTAAAAGGCCCCTGAGTTCCTATAACTCCTGAAAAGCGAAACTCCCTGTTGTCTAGAATGAATTCTTGCATTGTTCTATGAATGAGTGAGGTCAAACACCCAGGGATGAGATGATCTTGTGATTGATTGTGTAAAATGCTTACCATAATGCTGATAACACAACAGAAACTGGAACTGTTAGTGTCTAAAAGTGGGCAGGACGGCAAGTTCCTGTTTTGCATTGTGTGCTAATCGTCAAATAAAATGAAAGGTCTCCTCCTTTATGTCAGGATGTGTTTGTACCAACCATCACAGCATTAATGCACCCTATGCAGAGCTGCTGTATTGATTAACCACTCACCGTTTAGCCTTTATAGCTCATATAGCCTTTGGTGCAACTTTCTGTATTTTGTTCAATAGTAACGAGTGTCAAATCTCTCCAGCGCCTCTGTACTCAGGCCACATAATCTCACAGCTAAACTTAACACCGTCACACCCGGGATATTCGTATCCTCTCTCCGTTTATTTTTTTAAGACAGGCCGACGTGTGGTAGTGCATCTGAATGTGCCTTTTGCTGTTCCGATGTTAGCATTATCTGCCCAATATCACCCCAGAGGTACCCGGACGCTCTTTTTGTTGGGCAGCAGTCATAAAGAGCATTAGGTTGGAATATATTAGCCTGAGAGTTTGTCTCTTTCTCTCTCTCATGGGTGTACGTTTATGATCTGAGCTGTAATGAGTAGATGATTTACGAGCTGTGAAGGCAGTATGATGGCCAGGGCTCTTAGCACTAATATTACACGTGTCCCGCTGCGCTTGTGAAGAGCAATGCATCTCAGACTTTAACACACGTGTGTGTGTCACTGTGCTTGGAGTGTATCGCTGTTCTTAGTGCATGCACTTGGCATGTTCAACCACGATACCACTCAATAGACAAGCTATTTCCCAGAATTCATAAACACTTGAACTCAAATGCAGCTATGCATTTCAATCTAGTGAGGGTAATAGATCACGATAGAATCAGATTTAATCTGTCACTACTTATTAAAGACAATAAACCCCTATAGGCCCATTTTGCATCAGTAAAATGAATTTGTGTACTGTAATCAATGTCTGGAGTCTTATGAAATTCATTTAGGCGTTGGTGCCTTCTCTGAATGAGACTAATGTAAAAAATCTAGCAATTGGTGTAGTTTGAAATTTAAGACCACTTTTAGATTTTAGATCAACCATTTTTTGGAATAACATCCATATTTAAATGAAGGACTGGATTATCTTTCCATGTGTGTACATGGCCATATATTCTTGGTTTCGACTGAATCTCACTACTAAGTACGAAAAATGCAGTTTGCTTCGTCAATGGTGAAATATGTAGTTTAAATTGAACTCAGTATGCCCATAAAATTGCATCTGAATATAAAATCCAAATAACCATTGTACATGATTCCTTTTTCAGAGTAAGGGCGTCTTGGTAATATTAGCCCACAGGTTTGTTATTAACCCATAACCCGAAGAATCATACTGTGGTGCATAACTCGTCCTGCACCATTTGTTGAGCTTTGCAGACCCATGAGCTAGTGTGAGAGAATTTTGGGCCAGTTGACAAACCTGTCACTTGACCTTTTGGTCCAGTGCTGCATTGCCACTGAACATTTTATGTTCACTGATCTTGTGTACACACATTTTTTTAAGCATTGTATGTCTTGTTCTGCATTATTGCAAAGTCTGCTTATTTGTAACCAAGATACTATTTTCTAGTTGGTTAACTCTTTCCCTGCCATTGACAGAATTTCTCGTAATTTATGAGACAACGTTCCCCGCCATTGACAGAATTTTTTATTGGCTTTTTGTGTTTTCACAGTTATATGGTAGTTATATCCTATTGTGCAACTTCTGAATAAGTAGAGAATCTTCGGATCAAAACACAGGCAAAAAAGGAGCAGAAACAAGCGATAAAAGCATTGCTTATGCACGTTGTATGATTTTCTCAGCTTTTTGTTCAAAATGTTGTTTTATGAAACTTACCCACATTTAAGTGTTGATAAAAAATGAATGCATGAAGCTAGAGTAAATTATTTTTTTGTGTTTGTTTGTGTGTTTGTTTTTTGAAGCTGAAGCTCTGTTCTTTCTTTTGATATATTGCATGGTTAGATATTCATACAACACAATATTCTGGGGGACATGAAATTTTGTGAAAATGTGGTGTATTGCGGTGATGCACGTCAATATGGCAGGGCTACTAGAACGACTGGTGAGCAGAAAAATCCTTATACAAATTCCGTGGCTTGTTGAGGAATGGCTTGTTGAGGAATTTATGGCAGGCTTACTCCTGCCATAAATTAGATAAAAAATCCCATTGACCCAAGCCATATCTAGGGGACCAGAATATCATGTAAACCTGGAGGTGGGCTCCAAGCAACCCACCAGAACTCCCTATCAACCACACAGAACATACTAGCAACTGCACAGCAACACCCTGGCAACCACCCACATGACTCTAGCGTTGTACCATCAAGGTAATCACTACTCACTTTTTTTTTTTTTTTCTTTGTATTGTAGAAAATGTCTTCTTTTTTATATCTTATGTGGTTAACCAACACAAACTATAATGTCTATTCTGTTCCCCAAACTGGCTAGTTTGTCCTATGGCTCCTAGGGTAGTTTCATTCTCCTTTCTCTGATCCTCTATATGCATTTGACGCTCTTCACCATTTAGAGAATCACACAGTGAATTCACACGCCAAAAACCCCTCATTTCAAACATACCATCGCACATGGACAGCTAGACCACAAAGCAAGTGAGGTTGCTTAGTAACTGTGCCATCCAGTGCTATTCTCCCATCTGATTCATGTCCCAAATGATAGATCAATCACAGGAGGGCCACTCCACTCCCTCTACCTCTCATATTACGACAGAAAAATCGAGAGAAAAGAAACCATATCAAATGTAAAACAATAAATGCATTAGAAGAGGGATCGCTTGTTTGAGCAATAATTACACAATATGGGCCTGCGTCCAAAGTCAAAAGAGCCTGCACATATCTGAGAGTATCATTGTTGAGATGAAATGTAATATCCGTATGTGTAATAGATCCTCTTTTTTTTCTTCAGCTGTTTTTGTCAGGAGGATGAGAGCAGAATTGTGGCACTTGACAGCTTCGTGCACATATTTGAAACCATTTAACCTTCCCAACATTAAGCAGATGACAGCCAGTGCTCTTAGAAGAATAGGGGAGGGCGACAAACGAAGAGCGAGAGAGATGGAAGGAGTCAGAGAGACAGAAGCCACTGTGATGACCTCTACGCTTGATTGATTTGAGAATATAGACAAGATGTCCCGCTCCGTATGAAAGCTAGCAATTTTCCCCCTCGTCTAGTTCTCTTCAGAGGGAAGCCGACAGCCGCGCCGGCATCAAAGGCCCCGTCGTGTTCCTGCTAACGGAGTTGAAAAGCGCCGCGATTGAGAATGACACCTCGGTACGGGCCCGGCCGTTTAGCTAACAGCACACACACACACATGAAAAAAGATACGACCGCTAATCAGCGATAGCCTTGCCCACTCAAGTTGAAGAAACTTTGGGTTTCTTTACTCTTTCTCTAACAAGTTATTAAAACTCCCTCATTTTTAAACTCCATGACCTTGAGCTCCAGGTGTTGACCTTTTCTCTATATGGAAAGAGAGCTGGAGAGCTACAGCTCACTGTGTGTGTTCCTCAGGGTGGGGAGTGTGTATAAAAAGCGTTCGGGGGCAGCTGAATTGTTAAGCCGTGTGTGTGTAGGTTATTGTCCGCCGGCCTGTTCCCCCCCTCAGGCACACAGCGAGATAAATTTGTTTTGGAACGGGGGGCATTGTACCACATCCACCAGCACAGGGAGGCATGGGCCACTATCATTTAGATAAAACAAATTACCAGCAGCCACAACGAGAGAGAGAGAGAGAAAGAGAGAGAGAGAGAGAGAGAATGATAGAGACGAAAACATACATTGCAGCGAAGATAGAAAACGCCCAGCAGGTTCGAGATTCACCAGGCTCTCTCTCTCTCTCTCTCTCTCTCTCTCTCTCACACACACACACACAGAGGGGCAACACAAAGCTATTTTCTCTGGCCAATAGCGGCGCAGCGGCGCGGGAAAGGCGAGCAGTAAATTCCCGCTGGGTAATTAAAATCAATAGCCACGACTCGCTCAGTAGCCAACAAGGTCAAACGCTGGAGAGGAACCGGGATAATGCCCAAACAGATAAATAAAAAAATAAAGTGAGGTGTCACGCTGTTTCATTAACCCTGCGTGGGGAGAGGTGTTTGTGTGTGTGTGTGTGTGTGTGTGTGTGTGTGTGTGTGTGTGTGTGTGTGCGCTAATGTCTGCTTGGCAGGGTACTCGGGGTGCATGGCGAACAGACGCGGGTCTTGAACCTAACCCCACTCAAACGCAGGCCAAATACTGCAGCGAGCACAGCTAACCCTGGTCATGAGACTCGTACATATACACATTCAGTACATTCATACTGTATATAAACAAATAGATGTGTCTGTTTATAAATTAAATATATTTGAAATTACAAAATATGCATATGGAACATTTGGCCTTTTTAGGACCATTTTATTTCATTTTATTGTTTTGTTAAACAGAAGAAAATGGGAGAAAAAGAAAGAATTTTATTTATTTTTAATTAGAAAATTGTAATTGTAGTGTATGTACAAGAATATTTAAAATGTTCAAGTCTCTTATGCTCAACATGACTTCTTTTATTTGATCAAAATACATAAAAACTGTAATTTTGTGTGAAATTGCTGTTTTAATGTAAACGGAAATTACCATTTTGTTATATTTTAAAATTTAATTTAGTCATGTGATATCAGGATTTTTTTATCAATAGAAAGTTATAAAGAACACATTTCTATTTAAAACATAAATCTTTTGTAACATTATAATAATTGTATTTACTCTCATTTTTGATCAATTTCAGGCATCCTTAATACATTAAAGTATTAATTTCTTTAAAAAAATAATCTTTTGAATACTGGTGTATACCATGGTATTTATTACAGGGTTCCCGCGGGGTCTTAAAAAGCCTTAAAAGCATTGAATTTATGAATTTGGAAATAATACCTTAAAAAGTCTTTAAAAAGTCTTGAATTTTGATGTCTGGGTCTTAAAAATTGTGTTGTATGTCAGTGTTCATTCATTGACTAAAATAATAACTTTTCTTCAACGACATTTTTCACTGACGAAAACGAGACGCTACCGAAATAAAACCTAGTTTTGAATGACAAAAACTATGACGAAAATCTATTGACATTTTCGTCAACGAATAAAAACTAGATGAAAATGTTAGATAGTGTCGATCTGGGAAGCGATCCAGTCAGAACTGATGTCCTGCGTGTGTGGTAGATGCACACATTTGTACTGTAACGTGCTGATCTTTTTAAAAATCTTTAAAATTCAGGTGATATTTATATTTATATTTATTCATACTATACAAAATACTGTAAATATGTTCATTATCTGTAAATGTTTATTCTGACAAAACCCAACTGTGACCATATATTTTTATAGTACTTTCATATTTTTTTATAATTTTATTCGTAGAATTTGTATTACTATTTGTATTACTATTACTTGTTGTATCTGTATTTGTATATGTGCACTGGAAGCCTCAGTACCAAAACAAATTCCTTGTGTGTGCAAGCACACTTGGCAATAAAGCTCTTTCTGATTCTGATTCTGATTCTGATCTACCCCGCGGTCTCATAAAATGTTAAAAATGTAAACCAACCACGCACCAACCCGAAGCGTGGAGCCATGCACATATTCACCTATACAGCGCGCGGGACCTGCACTGAGCTCTCTTTCGTGTCTGAATGGACAAATACACACAACATTATGTCTAAATGTCCGGTTTGGAGAGTATTCATGTAAACTATGTCGGTTATGTCTTAAACAGTTGTATCGGGTGTGCAACAGTGCAATCGTATCCGCATGTCATTGGACATGATCCGATGTCTTAAAGTGACAGTGGCAATAAACATAATGCGGTCTGTGTTATTAATTTTGATCAAGCAACAAAAGAAAAAGAGAAAAGCATTTACTGTTTGTTAATAGCTTTACTAAGGATTAATTATTAATAATTTAATTCATACATACATAATTCTTTATTCTTTCAAGCAGACAATTATTTGTAAGTTGTTATAAAGAATGCATATATCATTCATTGAAAAGAAGACTGTGTTTTACTTTAGGAAAAGTGGTTTTATTTAATTTTAAGATATTTTTTTTAAGTCACAGTAGTTAAATCTGTATCTGTATTGCTTGTTGAAACTTAAAAATCATTCATATTAATAGGTTAATATATGTTTTCTCCGGGAGTATATGGGTTTGGAAATTTTAGAGAAATTCTAAGTTAACACATTACAATTTACAATTTATATTTTAGTCGACTAAATCTACTGTAGATTTAGTTTACAGTAGATTTCAAAAATCGAAAAAAACTAAAATCTAAAATCACTAAAATCTTATTGTATTTCGTCAACTAAAACTAGACTAAAACTAAAACAATTCAGATGACTAAAGTATGACTAAAATTAGTTTGTCGTATTTTTAGTTAAAAGACTGAGACTAAAACTAAATCAAAATTTGCTGTCAAAATTAACACTGCTGTATGTAACTTCTCCGTATTGTATTTTTCCTCAAAAGTTTCATTTGTCAACCACGATTATTATTATTATTTTCGATGTTTATTGTTCAGGGGTCTCTCAGTTCCCCATATTCCCAGCATAGAATAAGTAGCTAGCTAATGTTAAAACACAACTTAACATTGTTCGGCAAACTTTCTTGTGGCCTACTGAAATGTTTTTATTTTTCACACCTGCTTGGCTTATCATCTTTTACCCATTCCACATTTGAAAAATAAATGAACACAAGTTGAAGGATTTTGTTTTTCTTTGCTGGTATAGGGACGTGAAATAGGTATTAATTTTTTATATAAATGGTCTTAAAAAGGTCTTAAAAAGACTTGAATTTAACTTGAAGAAACCTGTAGGAACCCTGTTATTAAAACTCTTAAATTTATTTTTTGTTTTATGGCATTAAAAATACCGTTTAAAAGTACAGTTGGAAATAATGGGAATCGTAACAGTAGAATGCATTACTGCAAGGAGAATAAGGGGGTAGAATATGTATAATAATTAGGGGTGTAACAATATATCGTGTCACAATATATCGCAATACAAAAATGCAACAATATGTATCGTGGATAGTTCACCCAAAATAAATCAAAACAAGTCCAAGCCTATTCATTTACGACCACAATGTAATATCAAATTTAGAATTTTAATCAACAGTTAATTTTTTGTCAACCTTTTATCATATGTCTTGTAGTATAGCAATAATATCGTATCGTGAGTTCAGTATTGTGATATGTATCAAATCGTGACATGACGTTATCGTTACATCCCTAATAATAATAAACCTGAAAAATCGTTTGATGGTCCTAAATGGAGGCTTTCTTTCGTTTGTGAACAAAATGTATGTATTTATTCATTTATTTGTTTACTTACATTTTAAGTTTTAATTTTGGGGACCCAGACCAGGTTTACCTGCGTCTATTCAAATAAATCAAATGTATCTAATTTTTGAGGTCTTTCAGAATACACTACTTCATGTACAGGTTTTTACATATTGATTCATTGAATATGAGTGAACAAAATTGTGTTTGTGTGTGAATTGTGGGTGTAATTTTGTGTTTTTTAGGTGTCATAGAGTGATTGAGTGGGATGAGTGTGTGCTGAGATAGTAAGTAACTGACAGTGAAGGGTCATGTGTTTGTTCCTGATGTAGTATATTTTGTCGCCAAGCCTGACATGCATTAGAGATCATTTAATGTGTCTCTGTGAGTGTGTGTTAGCAGTAGAGAGTAGTTTGGACCAAGCAGGTCTCCTGTCCTGTGTGTTAACACTCTTTTGAGACACGTAGAGATAGCAGTGTTGTAGGAGTCCCCCAGAGGATTTCTCAGCTTGATCGTTCATTTGCTGTCTTTTCCTCCACAGAGAAAAGCTCATTCACTTTAATTTCGGCTCAGCGGTTCACTTTGTTCAGGTGCAGTGTGTGAACTACTGTATGAAGTTCTGTTATGTTGGCATGCACGGTGTGTGGCTGTTTCCATATTTGCATAGTTCTACATAGCTTTATTTCTCACGGTTTTCTAATGAACTTCAGGGTGGAACATGCTCTCTTAAACGGCCAATCACAATGCTGCACCCGAGGGGCTCGCTATACAGGAAACAAGCTGAGCAGTGCATATGTTGTATGCATGTTGACAGCATTTGCCTATAATATACAAAAATAACACTTATGTAGATAATTCACTAGCCAAATATCGTTCCTGTATCATATACGGCCAGATTTACGAACAGCTTGCGCCAATGCAAACCCTCTTTTGGTGTTAAAAAACTACCATCAGGATTTACTAAAGACATGCAGTGAAAAGTGGTTATTTTTGTGGCTGACCTTATTGCAAATTGCATACGCAAAATTTATGGGAGGAGAGTATTTAAATGAATCATGCGAGGTGATTTACTAAGGTTTGCGCTATAGTCAATTTACTGGTATTTGCGCCATTATTTACTGCTCAAAAAAGCATGTCTTAAACCAGACGCTAATTTGCTCTGCTCTTAGTAGATTGAGTTGGTCATTATGGAAATGATCCGGCTGTGTCTGTGTATTTGTGTATTAATTTGCGCTTAGTCAGTAGATCGTGCGCAGAACTTTCAACTTTCCACTCCCATCGGCACTTTTTTGGAATTGCAATCTCATGCTAATTTGCCCTGTTTAGTAAATCTGGCCCATAGTTTCCATTTTGCTTTTTTTTTCTGATATAATGCAATATAATGATATATAATGCATTTTATTATTTTATTTTATTTAATTTATTTAATTTTTGTTTTATTTTATTTTATTTCATTTTTGTTTTATTTTATTTCATTTTGAATGAATGAATGAATTTCAGAATGTTTAAGTAGTTTTAGCTTGATGGTGATCAATGTTATAAACTTCTTTATTTTAATATTCAAATAGTGACGTAGATCAGTCGCAATCTGAAGTATTTCTTATTTATTTTACATGATGTCTTTTCTTCAATTTAAATGTTCATAATCCTAAAAAGGATTCTCATATTTTCAATATAGTCTCTGGCTTTTGGATCCCACTGTATATGTCTGTGTTTTTATATGTATTTATGCGTGTGGGTGACTGAAGATAAGGGAACAGGTGTGTGTTTATAACTTTTGAAGCGTTCAAACAAAGACACTAACCCAGTTACATCACTGTACAGTGTGTATGTGAGTTGTTTAGTGGAAAGGAATAAGATGGAAGGACTGGAGGTTGATTTTAGAGAGCTGTTTCCTCTCTCTTATCAGTATGGCCGTGTGGAAGCTTCTGTGCTGTTCACATAGATAGCATCTCCATCTGATCTCTCTCTCTCTCTCTCTCTCTCTCTCTCTCTCTCTCTCTCTTCCCTGTCCCACAGTCAACCCATCCCAGCTCTGATCTTTCCTCTCTTTCTCATCTTCTCACTATCTCCCTCCCGCTGTTATTCCTTTGCCTTCCATCGTATGTTCTTTGCCTGTCCTTCAATGCTATTTGCTCTCTCTCTCTCTCTCTCTCTCTCTCTCTCTCTCTCTCTCTCTCTCTCTCTCTCTCTCTCTCTCTCTCTCTCTCTCTCTCTCTCTGCAGATGGTGCAGATTTACTTTCAGTAGCTCCACATAAAACTGATTAACAGCACAGTATATCATTTTATATGCAAATAACATTGCATTCATTGTTCACCCAGCTCATCGTGCACTGCAGAAATTTTCATTGTTTACATTTTGCTAGTAGTGTTTGCCTTTATCTAGATGGGATTTTAAAGGGAGAGGCATGGGAAGTGAGAGAGCGAGAGAGAGAGAGCTGTCTGAACAGCAGTAATGTGAGTAACTGATGTAGAGGATTGGTTCGCCTACAAGTTTCCAATATTATTTACAAGATTATAAGATTTTTCATTATTATTGTTTTTTTATTTTTGTTTTATTCTTTTTTATATCCTTTTCTTCACTTCATCTTCTCCTCACACCTCTTTTCTATTTTTTCTTTTACTTTATTTTATTCACTTCATGTTATTTTCTCTTAATGTCTCTTCACTTTTCATCTCTTTTTCTTTTCTTGTCTTTTTTTTTCAAATCAAAAGTAAATAGTCATGTCAGAAAGCAATTGTCTGTCACACCCAAAGAATCGTATTCACTGCCACTGAAGACATGAAACGTCATTTGCAACACATTGAACTTCAGTCATGTAAGATAATTCCAAATTAAACAGAATGTTGGGCAGGAAATAATGTAGCTTGGGATTTTATTTGATCATTCTTGACTTGTTTGAATTGTGATTGTAATGATATGACGGATCAATAATATTTCCCCACCTACACTCTAAAAAAATGCAGAGAGTTAAAATAACCCAATTGTTTTGACTCAGTTGAGTTAAATGTTTAAATGTTAAATGATGCATTTTATTTAACTCAACTACAATTACTATATTGCTGGGTTAAAATAAACTTAAATTAGGTTGGAAATCAAAATCACACAGAAGTACAAGAGTAAAATACAGGCAACAGTAATAAAATAATCAAAAGGTGAACATTTATTTATAAGCAGAAACACCCAAAGATGGACAAAACTTGAGTTTAAACAACGTGTACATTTGTATGTGTGGGAGAAAAAGTAAAAAAAAAAAAGAATGACACAACAGTTGTACATGCTTATACAGTTAAAAAAAATCTAAGTATAATATTTAATAACTTCCATATAAGAACTAATTTAACCATATTTTGTTTATTTTTTCTCTAGTCAGTGAACATACTAGTAATGCTACGGCCGGTGTGGTGAAGTGATGAGTCCCAGCTTGGGACCCCAGTAGTAGCCTGATCTAAAGCTGTTCTCGAGATTCTTAATGTAATCTATCAAAACTTTAATTCATGTAATAATCTTTTATTTTTATCCTGATTATTTATATAGTTAAAGTGAAAGAAATTGCATGTTTAGGTATGTTTTGCGACATTGTTAATTGTTATTAAGCAATAAGGCATAATATATATATTTTTTATTACAAGCATGTCATAATTAATTCTTAAACAGAATTATGCTTGTATCATATTTGTTATCGAAGTTTTTTTATCGCAAAATATTGTAGATGGTGAAAAAAACGTCATCTCTAATAATTTCGGATAGCTGTATGATGCTACTATCTAAGCTAACTAAAAAAACACTAAGAACGAGAAATGTTTAATTTCACAATCTATAACTTTGGTTATATACTAGTATATGAAACATGTAAGTTAAAAGACATTAATTGTCGTTATAACGTAGTTCAAACTTGCTTGGGTCCTAAGCTGGGACTCGTCTCTTCACCACACCGCAAGAAATACATAAACACTGAAATTATAAAACTTTGTATTATAGCGAATTGACAGGATTTTACCATCGCTGTTTAAAGCATTTATAATCACTCAAGTGCCATTCCAGCCTGTTTAGTTCCAGTTCATCAGTCATCTATCACCACTAAAGTGATTTTGATGAGAGAGAAAACACTCCGACAATATCCAAAATCCAGTTTTAAATGAGCACATTCCTCGCTGCAGTCAGTTTCAAAGTACTCTGTCTTCTCTGCTTTGACGTTTGAACTTGTGTGATGTGCATGCCCTCTTTTACGTCTACATTCCCAACCCACCGTTTGGTTACTGATTATGAACGATTATCAACCCAAATTGGGTCAATTCAACCCAGCTTCAGTACCCAACAGTCTCAACGCAGCATTTGGGTTAAAAAAATAACCTAGCGTTTTTTAGAGTGCATGCCGCCTTGGTTACACCAGACGAAAAGTGTCATAGAGAATGTTTTCACACTATAATGATTAAAGATTATGAACACAAACTATTTTTATTTTATTTGAATGTTAATGGATCTATTGAGAAAGCAAACAGGGTGCATTTTATTGTCATGTTTCTTTCTTTCTTTGTCACAGGCAAAGATTGCCAGCCAAGAATGTGTATTACTATCGGTGCCCTGACCATCGGAGGAACTATGTGATGTCTTTCGCCTTCTGTTTCGACCGTGAGGATGACGTTTATCAGTTTGCCTACTGCTATCCTTACACCTATTCCCGTCTGCAACATTACCTGGCCAGCCTGGAGCGCCGAAATCTGGATTACCTGCAGCGGGAGCAGCTGGGCCTCAGTGTGGTTAGTCACTGCATGTTTGAGTCTGCGTTACTGGACATGTTTTTCTTTAAAGGAGGCGGACACATGTAAGTGTCTTTGAGGATGCATGACTGTGTGTGTGCGCGTGCATGATCTGCACAGGTACTGGATCATTGACAGTGCCTACAGTGCCGTCTCCGCTCTTATCAAATAATTGTAGAGGAAAACTCATTAGGAATGCTCGAGAGATTAAAGCCCTCTTTTAGGGCCTTCATCACTTTCACGTTTGTCAAGGAGAGCCAGGCACGGGAAGCCACTGATGAAAGGACATTTATTGATAAGAAATATGGTGTCAATGGTAAAAAAGAAATCAGTTTCACATTAAATGGGATTTGAAAGGGCAAATATATTGGGGGGGGAAATAAATGGCAAAAATATCTACTTCAGTCATGAAACTCTAGAGGGCGCAGGGAAATCTGCGAGGAATCACATCATTGCCAGATGCCACAAGCTGATTGGCCTCTGCTGATCCTGCAGCCAATTAGATTGCTTGCCGAACATTTAAATTCTCTGGTTCATTGTTTGCTGTAAGCTAGTCCTTCAGTGCGCTATTATAGTTCCTTTGAAACACTTCTCCTCCCCAAGCTCCACCTGCCTAGATCTGGGGGGGCGGGGGGCGTGCTCCTGAGACGCATCTCTCTGTAGGCAAGGGCGTGGTTAGCTGGTACCCTCTGACGTCAGAGGGTAACACAACTTCCAATAGGAAAATTCAACTGCAGTAGCCACCGTTCAACCTGAAGAGGGCAGCACTCAGACGTTCTTACACCATATATTGTAGAATTAAAACACTTTAAACCCAAATGTCAAAAAATGTACTCGAATCAATGAACAGCATTTATGAAGCTCCATTCTAACAGATCATTAACTAAAAAAAGTTGTTTTAGTGTTTAGTTACCCTTTAAATAGCATTGGCGTTAATTGAAAAAAAGCTTCAATAAAATAATATCTAAATATTAGATGACAAAAAAGACTTAATAAAAATCAAATGAAAAATAGAAATGTTCTCTTGGCAACTAACTGAAATAAAATAAGTTTAGTACTAAAATTACCATAACTGAAATAAAAATAAATGAAAGCTAAATAAAAATATAATAAAAGTAAAAACTAATAAAAAGGACAAAATCACATAACAAAATCATTAAAACTTAAATTAAAATATATGTACTTAAAACTGAAAATATAATATTAAAAGCTAATTCAAATTATTATTAAATACCATTATATAAATAATGCTAAAATAACACTGGTAGCTGAAAAGACAAAAAGTCCCTGATCTAATGCAGAGAAACGCATACATTTTTAAGTGTCCAGAAATGTCCAGAATACTTTTTGGGGCCTCATGCCATTTCATTAGCATGTGCAATCAGCCTTTTTATAATTCATATAGAAGATATAATGTCAGAAATAAAGCAAGAATGAAAGGATGGATACTGGATGACTGGGAATAAAGTGAGGGAGGGACATTGAGATAGAACAAGAGAGAGTTGAGAGGCAATGCATTTGTATGCACAGGCATAGGGGCATTTTATAGCCTTATTTGTCTTTTTATGTCCTCTGTTCTTGGGTATGTGGCAGTACAACACTCTTAATGACCTGCGGAGATGGAGGAGAGAGGGAAAGAGAGAGAGGGAACGAAGAAAAAGAGAGCAGGATGAGGCTACAACAGCTTGGACTGCAGTTGTAAAACACTCTCTGGAGTAACACAGACGTGATGTAGTTAAACAGAGGTCCTGTGAGGGGGAACTTAGCGTGCACACACACAAGTGCTATAGGTAAAGCACCAGAGAACAAGCCTGGATTCAGTGTAATACACTGGGATTACTTCTCTCATATCTTTCACTTTCAATGAGGCAAGTAAATGCGAACAGCGTTCCACAAAAAGAGCCGTCTAGTACATATCAATTACCTCTTTTGCTCCGTTAATGCTTCGCCTCACAGGGTCAAACACTTTGTTTTTTAGAAGTCTGCTAGCTGGTGAGGTAGTATATGAGCACTAACTTTTTACATTCGCTTTTGCTATGCAACTAATCCGATTCTTCTCTATCCAGAGGTTTATGAAGATGAATTCGTTCGAGCGTCCCCACGTACACGCACAGCAAATACGCTCGCACGGGCTGTTTTCACGACTTTAAAATGCAGACTCGCAATGTCATGTTCAACGGCAATTGTCACATCTGTTTATTGTATCTTTAGTCATCAAAGACCTCTAACAGCGTTATAAAGACAGAGAAGCATAGTGGGTTTTGACAGTCGCTTTGATGGATGATTATGCGTAGAAGCTTCTTCTACCGTCAGCTCGTCTGTTCGCCGCTGCCCATTTCGAATGTCGAGTTCGCATCAGCAAATGGAGAATAAAGTTGTTTTGAAGGAGACGCATCCAGATCCATTAACCATATCCGAGTGTGAAACGCTGGAGCCATCTGAATATTTAAAAGAGATCAAACTCAGATCTGCATTTATGGATGTGAATTATTTAAGCGTGCACTGTATGTTATCCAGATCTTGTATAGTCCGAGCGCTATGATCTTTTTAGATTAAAATAAGTGTATTGGATTAAATATTTAAGCATATATAAATGTTTATTTTGCATAAAAGCAGAAGGCCTCTGGGTCTTTGTTGATGCTCAGTTATCATGACTCAGATGACCTGCATGTCTAGACAGCGCTCCCCAGTTTCATCCTCTTCTCTCATGCAACCTTCAGTCAGTTTCCGTTGGCAAAGAGCCCGTCAATCTCAACAGAGACCCGTCACGTGACTCCAGCCCGGCTCCCTCACACAGGTGGCTTGTTGTGTTGAATTCTGACTGCCTGCTCGTGGAGCTGGAGAAAGAGACAGAGCAACAGTTGTGGATCTGACAGGCTAGCAAGAGCACTTACTGCAACAAAGAGCAGAGACTCAAAGACAAGCAGACAGACAGAATCCAGCCTGAGGGCCTGACCGGCACACTCTGCTTCACTCGCTCTCTCTCTCTCTCTCTCTCTCTCTCTCTCTCTGTCTTTCCAGATTACTAAATATTACATTTTTTAAATCTTTTTGAAATAGGTCTTTTCTGCTCACCCAGGCTGCATTTATTTCATCAAAAATACAGTAAAGAAATGGTAATATTTTGTCACATGATCCTTCAGAAATCATTGTAATGTGCTGATTTGCTCCTTAAGAAATATTTCTGATTATTATCAATGTTGAAAACAGTTGTTTACAATAAAAAAATGTAGGATTCCTTGACGAACAGAAAGTTAAAAAGAACAGCATTTATCTGTAATAGAAAGCTCTTGTAACATGATAAATGTCTTTACGGTCACTTTTGATCAATTTAATGCATCCTTGCTGAATAAAATTATTTATTTATTTTAATTCTAGTTTTCTAGAGAGAGAGAGAGAGAGAGAGAGAGAGAGAGAGAAAGAAAGACAGACAGAGGTGCTATTTTGACATTTAATTGCTATGTTGTATTTTTTTTTTTTTCTGATGTATTTGAGCTCAAAATTGAAGTTTGTAGAAAGTACAAAGAGGAAATGAAAGTCCCATATTTGCACCCGGAAAATGAGGCTGTTATTTTAATGATTCACAGATAGAGGCAGATTGTAAGGTAATTGTTCCCTCATTAGTGTAATTGTTTTTCATCTGTGTATATTTAGAGCTTCTATAACGCAAAGACAGAATGTCCTGAATATTGTCCAGACAATAAGCAAATCATTACTTATGTACTTATTTCATTTTTATTTGAAAAGTTTTCTAAACAATGACTCGGATCATTTTTGAGATTCCCTGAGTCAATACAAATTTTCTTTTGAAATACAAAAAAAAAAAAGATTTTGTATTTCAAAATTGTAGTACAAAATATTTTTTACCTCATAATAATTACTCATAATTAGGTTGTCTAAGTAGCAAAAAGAAATTAGGTTGTATAAGTAGCAAACATTAGGAAGAATCATGTTAATTTAATCTTAGCAGACACAACTCTATTGGTATATACTGTAACTGGCCACTAAGTGTGTGCTTGATTAGTTTGTCGTGCCTAATATACAAGAGCGTAGCCAAATACTTCAGGGGCCGGTTGCATAAACTGCTAAAACTAGTCTTACAAGTTAGTCACCCAGTATTTTTCTTTAAGACTGTTCATACATTTTTTAAGTCAGTTACATAAAAACGTAGATTAGTCTAATTTGATAATGAAATGTAAGGCTGATAAGCCCTAATGAACTGCTAGTTGGTCATACTAGTTCTTAAGACACAGGCCTTAACTTAATGGCTATGTTTATGCAACTGGACCCAGATACTTGCTTTAAATTTGTTCGGTGATCAGGTTGAACTGCATGTTTGCAATCATGTCTGTTGCTTTAGGAAAATGAATGACATTTAAAACAGGCCTTGAAACTTTTAGAACCAGACTTTTAGAACTACTCTTCTGTGGGTTTATGCTCACTGTCTGTCTGTTTTATGTCTGTCTGCACGTAAAGTTTCCATAAGGAAGAGCCTTAAGAGACTGCTTTGGGGGCAGTCATGGCCTAATGGTAACAGAGTTGGACTGGTGACCCAAAGGTTGCTGGTTCGATTCCAGTACCGGCAGGAATATGACTGAGGTGTCCTTGAGCAAGGCACCTAACCCCCAATCGCTCCCCGGGCGCCACTAAAGGCTGCCCGCTGCTCCGGGTGTGTGTATCCACGTTTGCAGTGTGTGTGTGTGTTCACTACTCACTACTCTGCTCCTAATGTGTGTGCACTTACTTGGATGGGTTAAATGCAGAGGTCAAATTCCAAGTATGGGTTACCATACTTGGCCATCACGTGTCACTTTCACTTTCACTTAAGTGAAGTTGAGGCTGCAGTTACTGGATGTCATCCAATAAGGTCAGTTCACTGCACCTTTCCACAGTGCCTCTGAGAGAGAGAAACATTGATGAGATCATTGGTGTCATTCAATAAAACTTTAATAAGGTCATTTTTAACTTTCCTTTTTATAAGGATTTTTAAACATTCTATCAACAGAATGTGTATATAAACTGCATTGTGCCATGTCAAGCTAGTAGTGAATTTTAACATAACTAACAGTAAAGTAATAAAAAAGAGACTTTAACTTGTACTTAACAAGTTTATTTCTTGAAAATAAGGATAAATTCAAGAAGGATAAATATGAAAATAATTATAAAATTATAAAATAATTAGACTCATACGCTCCAAGTCTTTCAAATCATCGAATATAATATTCTTAATATTCATACACTACTGTTCAAAAGTCTGGGGTCGGTAATTTTATTAATGTTTTTTGAACAAAGTCTCTTATTCTTACCATGGCTTTATTTGATAATAATAAGATAAAAATTGTAATATTGTTAAATATTATTACTGTTTAAAATAACTGTTTTCTATTTTAATATATTTTAAAATGTAATATATTCCTGTGATGACAAAGCTGAATTTTCAGCAGACATTACTCCAGTCTTTTTGTTGTCAAAAGACAGCAAACGTGATTATTTTATGTTTTTTTGTTTATATATATATATATATATATATATATATATATATATATATATATATATATATATATATATATTCTCATAATTAATATAAATATAAAATTTAAATATAAATCTAACAATTAATTATGAGGAGGCTTTTTTATTTTATATATATAAAAAATAAAAAAGCCTCCTCATAATTGATTAATTTAACTTTTTGTGTGTGTGTGTTTAATATTAAATACATTTTAATTACGTAAATATTGGCATCAGCAACTCTTTGTCAAAGTCCTTTTTATGCTTATAAGGGGACCACATGGCATCGTGTTTTGCAGAATGACCCAGTAGATAAATCCCTTGTTAATGTCTGTATACAACAGCCTATACTCACATTCCCAGAGTAAATATCCACGTTACTGTATGATTTATATAAGCTACACTGCCTCACACCTCTCCGTGATGTGAGAGTGTTGTTTTCACAGAGATGACTCTGAGCTGCTGACAGATTCTCTGCTATTTTCCTTCATATCCCCCTTTGAGATCTCCTGTTCTAATACAAGATGCCGACGCATCTCCCCGTAGGGACTGCAGTCTTCAGAGGCGCTGTGCAAAACTCCAGGCAACTGTCCCTAACCCCTCTCTCTCTACATCCCTAAAGTCCTCTGATGTAAAGGCCTGAGTCTCACAGCCAGGGCTGAAGAAATCCCCCCTCCGATCGTCTACTTCTGGAATTGACTGAGCATTTTAAAACGTGAGTTGAGATGACCGGCTGGCTGTGAAGGATGAGCGTTAAGCAGGCAAATGGGGTCCCGTCTCTGGTTTGATGGAGTACAGGTTTATGGATGTAGTCAGAGGGTACGGGGTAAGCACTATTACCTCAAGTCCTTTTATATATATATATATATATATATATATATCCTCTGTCACCGGTGGCTAGTACTTATAGGAGTGAGTTTAATAACAGCTCCTCAAATGGAAGGTGGACTGAAGTGTGTGTGTGTGTGTGTGTGTGTGTGTGTGTGTGTGTGTGTGTGTGTGTGTGTGTGTGTGTGTGTGTGTATGTGTGTGTGTGTGTGTGTGTGTGTGTGTGTGTGTGTGTGTGTGTGTGTGTGTGTGTGTGTGTGTGTGTGTGTGTGATTACTGGCTCTTTAATGGCCATCTCAGAGTTGCACCCTTGAGCTGCGTGCTGGGCAGTGCTAGATTCCTCATGTTTCATCAGTATGAGCCAAATGTACAAGAACCGCCTCAAGGCAAAATGAAATTCCCTTAATAAATCCGTAAAACAGACGTTTAGTTGACAGAGATTAAATATTTCTTATATCCTATCAGAAAGCTACTTTCAAGTTTGTTATTTGACACGTCATAAATGATGCTGTTTATGGTGGAGCACTACATTGAATGGTGGACGTGAAATTTGAACGCGTTCCTTGTGTTATACCATAAAGGCCAATATTAATAATTTATTTTATTTATTAGTGTCTGTTGATATTGGATATTAAATTGTGGACATTCTTTTATGTCTGTTTTTAGATTTAAGATTATGTTTGCCATCACCTAAAACTAATTTAAAGGCATATCCAGATTATGAGATTTATGCACAATTTCTTGAAGAGCACTTTCCTATAATAGAGGTCCCACCTCTATAAATAGTCTCTCATATAAAAGAGGTCTCACCTCTATTAAGGACTTTTTTATCATTCAAAAATACTTTTTTCTTTAGCAGATCAAAATAAATTGTTCATTCATAGTTCATACTTTAAATTATAATGTCGTGATGCCTAAATTCACTTAACATTGACATAACTATAGTTTAAAGTGTTTTATTTATTTACTGTATATTTTATTTAAAACACACACTCACTATTTTCTATGTAAAAAAAAAAATTATAAAGTTTTTAGTTTATTGTATCAGTAAAAATTGTAAAAATCGATACAACCCTTTTTAAGTTTTAAATATGTATGAATTCACATTTTCAAATAAATATATTCCTGCTGAACACACACAAATATAAAGTTTATGTTTGGTAAAACATTTTTTTTTTATTTTTATTAATTAAATATGATATACATATAAAATATGTAGGGCTGTAAAATTAACGATTAGTCTTTTTTACTGTATATGATCATGCTATCCTTCATTCACTTGCTATTAAACCATTCAAGCGCAATAAGTCACACAAAAAATAACTCAAATCTGTACTGGCTCGCATCTGTGAAGTTGCCCATGAAAAACGCCCACAGAAGGCCGCTTCAGACAGCGCACCAGAGCCGCATTGAGTTCTCTTTCGCGCTTGAATGGACAAAAACACAAAATGATGTCAACATTCTTGTTTTGTCGAATATACTCGTAGTCACAGTCTTAAATGAGTTAAAGTGTTAAATGAATGTAAAAAAATTGTGAGGAAATAGGATGTCACTGCTCTTGACTGAATAACATTTGTAGCTTTAATTATAGGATTAATTTATTCAATTTATAATTTATGCAATAAAGACTGCAGTTGGATTATTCAATTTCGGTATATTTAACCTGTGACATTTATTACAATGGGTTTATGTGAAGATTGTTTTAAGTTCACTTAAATTAAAAGTAGTAATATTTATAAAGCCTATTAAAAGCTAAAATTGATAGCTTTCAATTATACTGTAATGTTGAATGGCTATAATTAATGACTTAAATTGAAAAAAAAAATCTATTTAATAGAGACATCATTATCAGTGCTGGCTTCAGTAGTACTGGCCTTCATTCATAGTGCTTAGTAAAAAAAAGATGCCATCAAACAAATATATAAAGTATACCGTCTTTATGTTTCTACATTATTTTGGAGATTCAATGTGAAAGTATTACAATATTAAAATATATTGTAAACTTTAATGTTAGGTGCGATTAATCATGCTAAATTACAGAAAAAAATGTTCCATTAATTATTTTTTTTTATCGATTGACTGCACTAAAAAGGTGATGTACCATTTACATGCAGTGTGTGTATAATATATTTAAAATGTATTGATAATATTTATTGTCTATAACAAAGACATTTTTTTCAGATTATTGAATCGGTTAAAACAGGGGTCTCAAACTCAACTTAACTGGGGGCCGCTGGAGGTAGAGTCTGGGTCAGGCTGGGCCGCATCAAGTATTCCACAAAAAATAGTATTCAAGTAATCCAAAAAAGGAGCACAACTGATCCAATCTTCTCAATCGTTATTATTAACGTTTCTTCTGAACTGTTCCTCTGAATTTGAACATTCCTTTCTGTACATGATTGGTTCTTCATGAGCTGTCCTTCTGACAGTTGAAGTTCATTTTACAAACTTTCTTCGTTTTTTCCTTATACACAACATCTTTGTGATGCTTCATTTTACAAACATTATTTTTCTTTTCCTTATAACACATCTTTGTGATACTTATATTTGCTCATGTCCTTTTTATTTTCTTTATACAGTATGATATTGAATGTTTTTTTGGAAGGCACATTTCCATTTATTATACAATGCACCTTTAAAAAAACAATTATTGCTTTTGAAATACAAATATTTGCAGTCATGTCTGCCCGTCTTACTGAATTCTTTCTACACATGTATAGTGTCTCAGGCAAACTACTGACTTTGAACAAATCAAAGCAAACCTTCTTATCAACCTGTTGAACACATATTACAAGCTCAAAATGATTATTCTCACATTGTTTTAGAGCAGGCATCTCCAACACGTCGCTTGCGAGCTCCCAGTAGCTCGTGGCCTGATTGGTGGTAGCTCGCCAAGAGGCCTGTTCACATCTTCACATATCGCGCTCACATATTTTGCACACGCTCAAGTTCGTCATTTCACATGTAGGCGCGCGGCAAGCACGCTCATAATTGAAGCGACGCACTCATTTTTTCCAGGCGCAGTATGTTTGTACTTCGCAGTTGTCTATGACAACTATTGACAACAAACCCACTGTAAGCTGTCACGAGACTATCTATGGTAAGCCATAAGGGATACATTTTTTTTTTTTTAACCCGGCACACGCAACGACGGGCCGCACTAACATTAAACTTTAATGTCAAGTAGGGGGCCGCAAAATATCACCCGAGGGCCGCGGGCCGCGAGTGTGAGACCACTGGGTTAAAATGTTAAAATCAGTGCATCCCTATTTAAATCCATTCTGCATATTTTCATAATTCCCGCTGAACCTAAGGATAAGTTTAGAACCCTCCAGAATAATTGGATCCCTGTGTGTCAGTGCAACACACACTGTCACATTCATACACATTCATTGCTCTCTGTGTGAATGGAATGATTCCGTAGGCCTCTTTAGTCTGAAAAATGGGGAAAAGGATTGCTGGCTGTGAGGAGGAGGGAACGAGGGAGGAGGAGGAGAGGAAAGGAGCGTGGAATCTGCAGACAAGAATTCGAGAGGGGAGGAAGGTCATTTTTTGTTGTTCTAATGGTCACTGGAGCCCCTGCAGACAGACGAACAGTGGGGGATCTTGTTCAGGAGCCTGTTAGCAGGAATAAAGGATGGAAAGCTCCTTGGACGGACGCGTCTCTGGCCTTCGCACGCTTCTCTCTATCTCTCACTTTACGCCCAGGTTTATCTCCGTGTTTGTACACCCCGTGCCAAGATTTAATCAATAGCAGTTCTGCCTTGCGTGAAGAGAGAAGGTCAAAGTCGGACCGGAGAGATAGAAGGAGGGTGGAGAAGGAAGACACTGGAGAAAAGAGAAAAGGGAGGAGGATGAGAAGGAGACGAGGTAGAATCTGTGAGCTGTGAAACAGTGATGGATAATCGCATGAAATCTGGTTGTTTATTGACTGCAAAGCAGAAATGGAGTCCTCCTCCATCACATGGCGGGTCTCTCATCGCTCGCTCTCTCTCTCTCTCTCTCTCTCTCTCGCTCTCTCATTTGTGCTACTGTTTACTTGTCAAATCTTTTTTGAGTGCTCGTCCAAAAGGTTTAGCAATTTGAAGAGCTCTCCACCAGCTGCCTGGAATTGTCCTCTCAAGAGCTGACCAGTCTTTCTCTATTTTTCACAGACTCTATTATCTGAGGAGTCACAAACTGTGGCTATACATCTTATCATCGGTCTCTCACAATTGAGAATGATTTTTTTAGTTATATTTGTGAAATTTGATCTCTCTTCATCAGTAAAAAAATCTTATTTAGAGTTTCAGGAATACTACAAGTACAGTTGTAGGAAAAATAAGTGAATGGTTCGATTTTAAACTCTGCCAACTTAAATTGTATTATTTATTTTTGCAAACAGTAAAAATATACTGTAGGTTTTACTGTCTACATGATTTGTTGGAGCTGTGGCCTAGCGGTTAGTACACATGCATCAACACATTTAGCTATGAATGAAGGAAACATCACCAACTCTGTGCTCCACCAAAACCTAGTGCCCAAATGTTTTTTAGTTTTTTTTTTAGCTTATGTAACTTGGCCTTAGACTTATCGCTAAACAGACGACTTGAATAGAGCTGCGCAAGCAACAAAACTTGCATTGAATATTGAATGGACTTGATAACAGGTTTGGGGCTATGCAGATAATTTGTTCGGTGTTTTATGGTTCAGTTGGGTATTGTTTTTTGTCTGTTTTGGAGTATTTGGTTTCTGATATAAATGAGCACAATGGTGGACAGCAATTATATTGGAAGAGAAAAAAAAATGCCGATGATAGTAATAATAGAGATATTATTATAATTCCTGTTAAATATTGTTAAATATGATGGGTTTTGATACTTGCAGAAAAAACTCTGCATTTGCTTGTGCATTATGTTGACAAATTTATGTAATGCATTCATTAAAAATAAATAAACAAAGAATGCATTGCATTCATGCATTGACATTTTGTTGGTACTTCCATATCACTAAAAGTTGTGATCACATCATTCAAACTCATGATAACGTCCAAAGATAACCAAGGCTTTATGTAATCTCTAAACCGAGATGTAAATGTTCCCAGGCCGATGTTGTGCTGGATAATAAGAAATGCTGCTACAGCAACGTTTCCTTTGCGTGGCTGAGCTGTCGAGTCTGGTTCTTGTCATTTTCCAATATCATTCCCTCCAACATTTCCTGTCCTCTCTGTGCTATCACTGCCAAGAAGAGTGGCAAAAGGCCAAAAATAAAATGGCATTTCCACGCATTTCAAGAAGTGTATAAAGCATAAAATACAACAAACATTTCACAGATGTCGATACAACTGAGGTGTGTTTAACCACTGTGAAATGTCTCCGTACAACTGCGTGTGATGTAAACATCCTTTGCCGTAAGCCTGATAACATTTCCCCATCGGGGTGTGACCTTTGGCAGTGGGTCTCCCAGAGCTCCAGGGGTCAGCCTTCACTCTGCCGGTGTCAAATGGAACCTGTCTTTTCCATTCGCACCTAACAGTGTGAATGCTCTCGCTTAACAAATCTGACTCTGGATCGAGCCACGGATAAGTCGTGACCCGAGCTTGACTGCAGGGAGGCTATTTTACATTAGATTGAAGATAAAGACTTTGATGTGACCCCGTTTTATCGAGCCGCCCTTTTATCGAGACCAATGGGCCCTTCGGTAGGTGATCCTGCTGCTTTATTGCATATTGAGACTTCCATATCAGCAGCAGAGGAATCATCTAGCTGATATGGAGGGCCGTAATAAAGAGAGGATAGAGTGAAGAGAAATAGAGCGAGTGGGACAGAAAGAGGGGCGACTGCAATAGTACAGCGGAATATTGTTTTCTTGAGGCCATAATAAGATAAAAGAAAGCGGGGGGGCCTATCAAGCCGGCATGGACGGAGAGGGCAGAAATATGACCGGTAGGTACGGCGACTTCTCTTCGTCTGCAGAGAGGCATCCTTCATCTTCCTGAAACAGTAAAACGATCCTCATTGTAATGCAAGGTTTGCTTAGTCAGAGATAATATTTATTTTTTGAAATTGAAATGGCTTGCACCTTGAGGGCTTAACTCTGTTTCAATATTTTGGAAGTGCTTTGCGAGCTGTTTGTTATGCAGAGGTCGGTAGATGGATCTGGTTAGGAGAGGGGGATTTATTGACACGAGGTTATCTCCCAGCGTAGGTTCATAGCTGTCACTTAACTCTGTCCGGTTTAACCAGAGCTGAGGCTGGTCTGCCCTTCCCTGATGCCACCAGTTTTCAAAGCGCCTATCCTGAAATCTCACAAGACCTTCAACTTCCAGCTTTAGGTCAAAGGGCCAGATGGAGTAGAGTAAACCAAGAGAAAACCATTATGGTGGTGAAAAAGATAACGAAAGAAAATAGAACCTGAAGTGCAATTTCTGGCATCCTTTTTTAGGATTAGAGTATGGTTTGGTTTTCAAATATACCGTATGTTATACATGTTGAATGGCTGTATTTACTCATTTCATCCTCAGGAATTAAGAAAAAAAAATCTATTTAATACAGACATTAGTAGCAGTATTGGTATTAATGCTATAGCTTTCATTCATAGTACTTAGTAAAAAAGATGCCATTGATCAGATATTTAAAATATACTACCTTTGTTGTTTCTACATTAATTTGGAGATTCAATGTAAAAACATGTTGCAAGTGGTAATGTTAGGTGCGATTAAATCCCGATTAATTGTGTATATATATATATATATATATATATATATATATATATATATATATATATATATATACATATATATACATACACACACTGTAGTGCTGTCAAAATATAATGTTTAAATAATGTTTATATGATTAAATTTTTTTAACTATTGGCATCTATGTGGTTCATTTAACAATGTTTAACATCCATGAAACCTTTCTATTGCACAAAAGTTTACTTATAGTGAAAAAAGTTTTTTAGATTAATAAAATGTTCTTCTCACACACACACACACACACACACACATGTCTGGTTCGCTATCTTTGTGGGGACTCTCCATAGGCGTAATGGTTTTTATTCTGTACAAACTATATATTCTGTCCCCTTACACTGCCCCTATCCCTAAACCTACCCATCACAGGAGACATTCTGCATTTTTACATTTTCAAAAAACATTACTTAGTGTGATTTATACGCTGTTTTCCTCATGGGGACCGCTGACTGGTCCCCATAGGTGATCTCAGGTTTTACTATACTTGTGGGGACATTTGGTCCCCACAATGTAATATAAACATGAGCACACACACACACGCGAATGGTTCTTTTAGGAACTGTTCACTGAAAGATTCTTTGGGGAACCCAAAGTAGTTCTATCGCAGCGAAAGCCCCCTTTTGGAGAATTTATTTCAAGATCGTATGTACTGTATAAATGATTTAAGCTAAAAAAAAAAATTAATTAGAATAATGTTTAACATTTTTTGTTAAAAACTGGTAATAAAAATATAAAAGAATAACACTGACAAAAATATTGTCAATCAGACTGCCTCTATTGTTGATTAATATTATGCCTTTTTAAAAATAAAAAAAGGGATTTAAGATAATGTATGTGATTGAAATATTGACTAAATTTAAATGACATTTTCCTCCAAAGACTGACTAAAACTAAAAATTGTGTAAAAATGAACATTGCTTTTATTCTTATTATCCACAGCTCACAGCTTGCTATCAATTAAAGAACAGAATGGAAAAATAAGCATGTTTCTATGAGCTTTTAGGGCTTTTTAATATGTAAAAAATACACCTTTCTGACAGTGTAATTGCGTTCCATTGCAGGAACCAAATTTAGGGCCCGGGTTGATTAGAGAGGGGAAAAACGATCAGGGAATGGAGAAATATGAGTGATACAGTACATCATTTTTGGGTAGAAAAGAAAAAGAATTAATGAAAAGTGAGTTGCTCACCCTACAAAAGCAGCCAAGCTTGAAATTCAGTTTGAGGGGAAACTTAATTTGTTGTAGATGGGTGGAGAAACATATTTAGCCTGGGTGGAGAGAGAGGGAAAGAGGAAGAGAAAAATAAAGGGAATGTGGGGAAGAGAAGGGAGCACATTTAAAGGAGTAAAAGAAACAGAAAAGGGGGGAAATTATGTTTGGTAGATAACAAAAAAGTAAATGTATATTCTCTCTATTCATATACCAGATAGCAACAGGTCTCATGCTGTCTTCAGGCCATATCAGAATGATGATGAGCACAAAACATGAGCTCCACCATCAAATCATGATTACTAGTTTTACTTTTTTACAACTGCTAGTTTAAATCTGCATTGTTTGCGTTTTTGTTGCACTATAGCGCTAAAAAAAGCGTACTGTTTTTCACCCAACATATTTTGTTTTGAAATGCCACATTTCATGTAGTTATAATGATTTCTAAACCTGTAAGAAGGAGGTTCCCTGGAGGACTTGAAGGCAACATCAGTTAGCTGTTAAAACGTGAGTTGCATCATTAGCTCTCTTCGCTTCTTCCACCTTCCACAAACCTCAGACCTGCACAACCAACAGCTAGACAAAGGGGAATTGGAAAGAGTGTTCCCTTTCGAGAACGTTCACTTCGTATTGCGTAGCAGCTCTTCCCCCGTCGGAAGATAATAATAATTTGAATCTGGTCTGCTCTGTCAGGGCTCTCAGAATCTATCTGGAGCACTCCACCACATTCAGACAGTCGGAACAGCTCTTTGTGTGTTTCGGTGGCCGCACTAAAGGTCTGCCGGTCACAAAACAGAGACTTTCTAGATGGATAGTAGACGCTATCTTTCTAGCCTACACCTCCAAGACATCTATGCGGCAGCAGGCTGGTCCTCACCGTACACATTTGTGAGATTCTATAACCTAGAGGTCCCTGCTCTGCAGGCACGGATACCCGAGGGCCCGAGCCTTTGAAACATTATACCTTAAAGGGGTCATATAATGGTACATGCACTTTTACAAGTTGATTGTACTGAAATGTGTGTTGACAGTGCCTGTACACAACCATCATATAATGATAAAAATCCATCCAGTGTTTTGGTTTTAATCTCCTTATATGTTTTCCCCTGCCTTAAATTGACCCGTTCGATCTTGTGACGTCACTAGATCGGACGCCCCTCCCACGACTGATAATTGACAGCAGCGTTTCAACACAGACCCGCCCTGAGCGAGCTGTCATCGTAGTCCGCCATTGTTGATACGCTGGAGCAGAATGGCGTCTAAGCGATTGTGGTGTTCTGTTCTTGGGTGTAATAACGAACACAACAGTCATGTTGGTGTTCCTAAACACGAACCGCTGAAGACGCAGTGGCTGAGTTTTGTTTTCAAAGGGAATATTCCCCACAATCAACGTCAATGCTTTCATGTTTGCGCGAATCATTTCTGACAGTTGTACCTAACACTGCATAGATAACGTTACACATCACTGACAAGCCTACATTTACCGAAAAAAAGTTTTTCATGACCATTAGCTGTAACATCAGTCTGTCAATGAACTAACGTATACATCAGTAAACACTAGGGGTGGCACGGTTCACAAAACCAACGGTTCGGTTCGTATCACGGTTTTAGGGTCACGGTTTTCGGTTCTGTACGGTTCTTGTTATTTTTTTTCTTTTAATCTTTAACACTCCAGAAATGTACTTCAGTATATGATATAGGCTATAGCTTAATTATCCACAATTCAGGATACAGTATTTAAAAAAATATATATATATAATGTAATCATGCACAAACTGAATTTGACTTGACTTTAAGCACATTATTGAGACCATCTCTGAGGAAAGCTAGGTGACATTTTGATACAGCAAGAGAGAAGACATTGATGAAATGCTTTTGTTTATTTGGCAAAAAAGGATAATGTGTATTGCTATCTCTACAGGAACTTATGTGCATTTTTAGCACACAAAGATTAAAATTAACTTGCATTTATCAAACTGTCAACTTCAGTGTAGCTCTTACAAAATGTTTATCTTTTAAAAGAAAAAGAGAGGAACTCTTATCTTTTAAATAAGTCAAAATACGTTACACATAATTGCCTATAATGAGGCTATAACAATAGCAAAGGCCATAATCATAAAGTGAAACATAATTAAGTTCAACCTCAACACAAAAACAGTATCAACAATGCTTATAGGCTATTCCCTGAGAGTGAGGATACATTTTTTCCACTTGAAATTAAAGTGCAGTAGGCTATTTGGAAACATATGACTGGAGTTCTTATCTAAACTTAGGTTCACTGTATATATTTAAATATCATAGGTAACATGAAATCCAAAATGTTCCCACACACCGGACTTATACGACGCTGGCGCATCCTCCATTTCTACACGTGACGAGACCTGCAGCACTCCGTACTCCACTTTTACGGTTTATGACATCAAAGTACCGTGAGAGTGATTGAAAAGCATACGGAGCCGTTGTTCATCGATCGGTCTGTGCAGAGCCAGTTCAAGTCGAACACGCCTCATATGTATGTCCACACATCTCTTATTTCGCGCGAAAAGTAAACGCACTGTCTGAGGTCACGGGCACGAGGTTACATTGCGCATGCGTTGAACGAACCGTGCGACGCACACACGCACCGAACCGAGACAAGCGAACCGAACGGTTCGGATGTTTTTCATGTACCGTGCCACCCCTAGTAAACACATAGCGTTCGTATCTCACTACTCTACCCTGCCAGTACATACAAAGATAGATCAAAGTGACATTACGTTAACCAACCATTCAGAAACGTCCTGTTCGAGCCTTAATTGTCGAACGTTATCTTGTTCCTGGTCCGACTCCGGTTCAAATTGATACGGTTGCACAGATGTGTCCTCAGAGACGAGCTAGATGCGAGAATGTGCAAGCTAGATGCTCTGCTCTGTGCGAGCTGTGCAGCTGCACTGCGTTTTAAAATAATGGCTTCAATATTCTCCAGAAAAGGAGTTTTCCCACTGCGTATAGCTACGCAATACGAAGTGAACGTTCTCGAAAGGGAACACTCTTTCCAATTCCCCTTTGTCTAGCTGTTGGTTGTGCAGGTCTGAGGTTTGTGGAAGGTGGAAGAATAGAAGAGAGCTAATGATGCAACTCACGTTTTAGCAGCTAACCGATGTTGCCTTCAAGTCCTCCAGGGAACCTCCGTCTTACGGTTTTAGAAATATTTTTTTCCACTGCGTATATAGCTACCCAATACTCGTTCCCTACTCTCAGGGAACCGAGGTTACGTTAGTAACCGAGTACGTTTTCCTGCACGTTTCTCCTCTAACTATCGTTAAGAAGATTATAGTACGGTGGGTTGGTGTGTTGGATCAATATGGACTGTCAGCACATATTTTACAGGGAATCGGTGGCGTTTCTCTGCTGCTAGTTAAAGCGGGCAGCTGATAGTGGCAGCTAATGATCATTCTCATGTGGGTTTGCTAACTTCTGGTTGATTTGATAAGGCTGTTCCCATTAAATTAAATGATGAACATACTGAGGATGTTTGGTGAGGTCTGATAAGTGTAATTGGCCATGGTTTAAGGCTGGGGTTTACAAAGACAGTGAGCCTTCCTTCGGACACAAAAAACATGATGCAAACCTAGTATATGGGAAAAGTTCTTAAAGCCACAATATGTCATTTTTACGCCGCTATGGGTTGCTAACCTCTTACAATAACAAAGGCGTAGGTTGATGACGCATAAGCAGAATTGTGGAACTTGTCGTCATGCTGATGGATCTAATAATGTTTATGGATGAGTGAATACATTGATGTTTGTAACATGGCTGTGGTATGAAGCAGGTCACGATTGCTAATGAGAGACAGATATCAGCGCCACACGCGAGTCCCGCGGATATAAAGGAATAAGGACATTTAATTCTACCGAACTACCAGAAAGTGCTGAATTACTTCTCACACAGATCAGTTTATTAGATGAATGAAACTTGTGAGGTAACCCAGCGCTGTTTCACTTGGTCTACACTATCAAAATAAACTGCATTTGAGTGTGTTGAAAGTTATGTTATTCTATGTATTAGTTTGTCTGTATGAGACTAGCAGTAAGCTAGATCAACATTAGAATAACATAGTGATCATATTCTAACATTTCATCATGTTGAACTATATAACATTGATTAGTTTTATGTACATTTGCTCACATGTCTAATAAAGTACATGCAAGAGTGGCGTCTATGTCAAGTGCCAAACATCATGTTGTCTGCGAAGCAGCTCTCTGTGCGCACGTTTCGTGTGTGAGGTTCTCTTGCACAGTTTATTGTTTTTTTTAATAACTTATAAAGCACATTCCACTCTTTATTTTCTCAATTTCTTTATAAATCTAATGTGTCAATATAACTTTAAGCAGTCCTGCTCTGTGTGGATACATTTACATTCAGTGATATAAAATAACAAAATCTCTATCAATTAACACTTGTGGCCAGGATGTATAGCCCTCCTCTTCCTGGCCTCCTCTGACGTGCCCTCATCACACTTTGAAATCCCCTGGTTCAAGATATAACTAGTTTCACGTAATCAGACTTTTGACTATTGGCATCAGTTATTTTTGTATCATTTATATAATATTATAATTGTTATTTTTTTGGCTTTTTTTTTTGGCTTTTTTTTAAGTTTTACTATTTTTTTTGTCGTGTTTATTAGTTTTCTATATACCTTTAATTATTTTTTTATTTCAGTTTTTAGTAAGTGTAGTACTTCTACTTAAACTTGTTTTATTTTAGTTAGGTTCCAAGGCAACATTACTTAATTGTTTATGTTTTTTATTAAAATTTATTTTTTATTTTTTTATTTTATATTTTTTTTTATCACGGAAAACAATTTATTATTTTACCATTTATTTAATATATTAGTCAGCATTTATTTTTCTATTTATTCATTTTAATTTATGGGCTATTTTTGTTTTGTTTGCTATGTTCACATGAGGGAAATTTAAAAGGTTTATGATTGACATTTTAAGATTTAAAGAAGCTAGTCTTGTTTTGTTTTATAGATTTCAAATCTGTTTGACACCTGTCAGTCACCGGGCAGCTGTCCACCTGCATTATTCAGCCTACAAATCGGCTGAACTATTGACATTACCAGGGATAACATGTGTGACCCCAACCACAAAGAACCGTGACATTTAGCTCTGCAGGATAGCAGGAGGTCCTACTGTATGGATTCAAGATTCAGCTTTTGTAGTTTAGTGTGTGTGTGTGTGTGTGTGTGTGTGTGTGTGTGTGTGTGTGTGTGTGTGTGTGTGTGTGTGTGTGTGTGTGTGTGTGTGTGTGTGTGTGTTCTTGTATATATGGTTTATGAGGACATAAATGTGTTTGACATGGGTATTACAACGTAAACATGGTTTACGGGGACATTTCCAACCAAATGGCTTAAAAAACATACTAAACAGTGTTTTTTTGTTGTTTTTTTTTTTTTTTGGAATTAGAGAAATGGCAAAAGTTTTTTGTGATGGCTAGGATTAGACCATTAAAAACTAGGATAAACTAGGAATTAGGATTAAAAACCATTACGTCTATGGAGAGTTCCCGTAAACCATATATATATATATATATATATATGTGCGTGCAATTAATTTTAGCCCCAAATGTTGTAGTTACAGCACCTACCAGCATAGTGTGGCATTACTAAGATGAGTTTCCCCTAAATTTTTTTTCAACATTTGTATTGTGGAGTCCAAAGACGGCATGGTTTATTGAACCATTTAAGAGCAGTGGAAAGGAAGATTTTAGTACCGTATTGATATAAATCTAGTATTGATTTGAATTGTGATGTTTTCCCCTTAACACAGCCATTTAATGACCTCAAAAATCTTGGCACCAGCCAAATGAACCTTCCACTTTCTTTGGATGGAAAACGGAAGCTCAGACAATCTGCTTAACATCTCATTTTGTGTTTCACAGAATAATAAATAAAAAAAAACTATGTTGGAACAACTGTATGAAAAATGTACATTTTTTAGTGAGTCCCATGATGCGTAATACCCGTATGCAGATTTGTAGTATGCTAATCATAGTTTTGTAAAACCAGTGAAATGCTTTGTAACATCCTAAAATTGCTCATGACCATGTGTAAAGATCACCACCTTCTCTTTGTGAGTGAGTTTAGCTCATTCAGACTTAGCTGTTGGTGTGTGTCAGGGATCCAGAGGTTAGCAGCAGGGAGCAAGTGTGTGTACTGAAGTGATGTATCCCTGGATCTGGAGCCGCCCACCCAGGACACACTCCGCTAGTCCTGCCCTTCCAGTTCCTGCCCTTGTCCCAGCCCTGCCCGCCTCACTCGACGACTGCAGAACGCTGATAACACACACCTCCAGCTATGCTTCAGCCGCTCACACAAAGATACTCACAGATACACACACGCCGCTAACCATGCGCAACAGTTCCTCCCACGAACGCACGAGAGCAGACACAAATGCGTGCAGAAACTCAAACAGATCTTTCTGTGCCCACACACCTCCTTTTGTCCATACGTTCCTTTTTTTTCTCCTTCCATCCTTCTCTTTTCATTCCCCAAAGCAACCTTCTACTCCTTTCCTTTTTAGTGCGCTGGACAAAAGACACATGTGAGGTGGCCCACAATTCCACGACTTCATTCTTTCCTCTTGTCGTCTCCCACCCCCATCAACAATCTTCGCCGTTAAACTCTTGAGAGAGAAAGAGGGATGAATGCAGACACTGCGCTCTCTCCCGGAGGAGGCGGTGTCTCTGGCATGCCGTAAGGTGCATATTGTGATATAGTGACTCCATTCAGTCAGTCGATTGCTTTTAGTGGTGGTCTGGCTGGGCCGGAGGAATTGAAAAGGATGGTGGTCTGCTTTTCATTAGGCCCTGGCCCAGACTGGAGAGTCTGGAGGGACTAAAGGGAGGGGAGGCTGGTCGAGTTGGCTTGACAAGACGATCACGCAGTGGGTTCTGGGAGAATGGTGTGTGTGTGTGGGGGGGGGGGGGGGGGGGTTATTCATACTGTTGTCGAGAGCAGGCACCTGGTCTGGCAGACAGGTAGGCTTTCATACCGCTTTTGTTCTTGCTTGTTTTCACATGGTCACTTGCTATTTATCACACTCGCCTGTGAAAGAATTGGAATATTGTTTTCTCGATGCATTAATCAAGCACATTTTTTTATATATAGATGGCACTACATAAGGAAGGCAGACTCTGTAGAACAAACCAATAGCGTTTAAATATATTCATATTGCCGTAAATACCCTATTTCAGGTTATATAATTATAACATTTTATTTCAAATAAATGCTGTTCTTTTAAACTTTCTATTCATCAAAGAATCTTGAAAAAAAATTCAAGTTTCCACAAAAATATTTTTAACGTATATGGCAAGAAATGTTTCTTGAGCACCAAATCAGCCCAATTAGAAGGATTTCTGAAGGATCATGTGACACTGAAGATGATGATGCTGAAAATCATAATCTGAAAATTTCAAGCTGAAAAGCTTTACCATCACAGGAATAAATTAAATTTTAAAATAAAAAAAAAATAAAAAATTATTTTAAATGGATATTTCAAAATATTTCTATTGGTCAGCAAGCACATATGTGTGTATGTGTACTGTGTGTGTGTGCGTGTGTGTGTGTGTGTGTGTATATATATATATATATATATATATATATATATATATATAGATAGATAGATAGATAGATAGAGAGATAGATAGATAGATAGATAGATAGATAGATAGATAGATAGATAGATAGATAGATAGATAGATAGATAGATAGATAGATAGATAGAATCACTGTAGTCTTTGTATCCAGCACTTGTTAGACAGAAAAACGTACTGTTTTATTTTACTGCAGTATTAATGTACAGGTATAGATTATCAAGGAAATTACTCTGGTTTTAACATTCTATAATTCATTTCAAATGAGATGCTTCTTAGATGATGTCCTCATTTGTAGAAGCTGAATAAAAAAATTAAAAAAAAATTTTATGTAAAAATGCAGAATGCTTTCTTTTATGGTTACGGTGTGGGTTAAGTTACAGTATTTTTTTTTTTAACCACAGACAATAAGTCTATGCAGTGTCCCCATTTACAGTAGCTATCTAAATGAATGTGTGTGTGAGAGAGACTGAGATCTTCCATCCAAACTCTTTAACCCTGAAGCAGAGCTAATGAACGTTTTAGGACATCATAATAAACCGTAAGCATGTTAAGCATGTCTCTGTTTAACTGGATTAGGTTTAGATAAATGACTCGCGTCACTTTCACGCTGGCCTGCGTTTTGACGTGAGGGCCTGTCACACACAATATAGTTCAGGCCGGTCCACAGAGCTGGGGTTAAATATTAGCCATTATCTGACAGGCAACAATGACATCCGACCACGAGTCACCCGCTGGTTCCCATGGCAACCCTGCCGAGAGCAGCGGGTTTTAGCTAGCTGTCACTTATTATTTTGACTATGAATTGGAGACATTAAACCTTCGTCCCATTGAAAAGCACTAGAAAAAAATTCTCCAATGACCAGAGAGGAGTGTATGAATGCCTGTGTGTGTGTGTGTGTACAGGATCGCTTGGAGTGTATTGGAGAGGCCACTTGAAAAGGCAGTAACCTTTGCTAAGGGCACGGGTGTCAGATCCTGCCCTCCCATGGCTCCCCATTGTGAGAGCATCAAGCTGCCACCCTCTGATTTGAAACCTTCCTCTCCATTGCACAAAAGGACATCTCTACCGCTATCCATCCACCATCCTTCTCTTTTCAACCACAATCTTGCTTTTTTGCACAAGACTCTCTGCCTTTCAGAGACAGGATCAATAGCTGGTTTTGTCTCTTTCGGTTCTATGTCAGAGCTGTCTTTAAATGAGAGTCGAAGCAGTGTCTCTGTCAAGATATCTCTTTCTGTATTTCCCGTTTGCTGACAATAATCACACGTTTCCTATGACAAACTGTGAACATCATTGTATCCTGTAGTTGAATCTGACAGGATCCCCAATCACGTTTCTGTTTTTCCAGGGATCGGCATTAGAGTAAAACCCTCAGGTCGTGTGTGCGAGTTGAAATGGAGTTTTATTCCGAACTATCATCATGCTCCGAAGATGCTTTTGAAAGCAGAGGGCTTAAATGCCGCAACATACGAACGTTAATGCTGCCGATCACTTAACCAGAGAGGTGTTTAAATGTGCAATGTGTATAGAAAACAGCAGACCTGTGGGTCTTATAATGGTCATTGTGATTTAATCACAGGGTTTCATTCCTGTTCATGCTATTAGAGGCTGTGTCTGTGACCACGGGATTGAGAAGTATTTGTCGTCGTGGTGTCAGTTTTTTCTAATTCATGAAAAAAACAATGCTTCAGTACACACAAATAGTAAAATGCAACTCATCACGTATAATCATGCATGCTTACATTGCAAAATAATTAGGCATGTTAACTATCTCTTGTTGTTGTAATCCAATCAAACTCTACTAGACTGCAGTAAATACAGGTTCACTTGCAATAAGAATAAACATGCACCACAATGTGCTTTGTGTGATGAATCTTGTATAGATCTTTGACTCAAATCGATTCATGGTTCACTATTTTACAGGTTGATAGAAAAAGAGATTTTTGCCAATTTAGAACGTATTCAGACAAACGGTATATGACTGAAAGTGAAATATTGCTTTAATACTACAGTGCAATAAATAAATGAAAAAAGCGAACTGGGCTCAATTTCTCCTCTTTTCTTTTTGTAGATGTTGGTTTATTATGTCTTATTTTATTCACATGCGGGCAGCACTGAAACATCTTCATCTGACTGGTTGAAGCTCCCCATCTACTGTATGGCCTTAATTCATAAAGGGTCGGATACAGCACTGCAAAATGCACGATAATATTTTATTAAAGTTTAAATACATTGGCAGTGCCATACCACTTTAACTTGACTGATAGAATTACGGTAATGCCGTTCAGTAGACAGTTTGACCAGTCAGATGAAAGGGGTGTTTCAGTGGTGCCCACGTGTGAGTAAAATATTAAAGGTGTCCAATTATGCCCTTTTATGAAGTCTTTATTTTGTTTTTGGGGTGTACTAGAATATGTTTTTTAATGCTTGATTGTTCAAAAACCACATTATTTTTCATGTATTTTACATTATTACAGCTCCTCTTTCCCCTGTCTGGGTGAACGAGCTGTCTAGTTTCTATTTCGATGAAGCCCCTCTTTCTGAAGTACAAAATGTGCTGTGATTGGTTAGCTGGCCCAGAGAGTTGTGATTGGCACCGCTTAGCACGTGTTCGGGAAATGTCCCACCCCTCCATAATAGCAAGCTCTACTTAGATGTAAATGGCGTCAATTTCAAACCAATTTAAGCCTGATTCAGACTTAAGAATGTTAACAAACAAGAGGATCGGGCATTTCATTCACGGACTATGAAAGCACAGATTTGTATTTTTTTTTGTATTGTAATTTTCTTAGACACTGTTATATTACGATGTTATTTTATACGTGATATTTGTCGGAAAACTATGGCAATCCATACTGTAATCGACACCTTTTTTGCGTTTTTCATGGGTGGAGATTATTTAAGTGAGGAACATTATGACTTCATAAGATCCGGAAAAAACGCATTGTAGTCCAAACAAGTCGTTCGTTGTAGTTCTTGAAAAGTGGAGTGGACTTCGAGTGACCCCTTTAAAGCCGTAAAAGCAATTTCCAAAATCCTTTCAAAATAGGAAATGAAATTAACATACACAGTCCTGAATTAATATGTTAATTGACTCATTGACTCACTAATAAAAACAGACATTTGTCGCCAACTTCTGGCATAACTACTGTATTTAACCTGCAGAAAGTTCCCAAAAATTCTCATCCCCAATGCAAAATATGATTTTTTACACATTTACTGCATCACAAAAACCACAAATAATTCATAAGAATGAATTGAATTGCCATGAATTGAAAGGCCTTTAAATTGATGCATTAAGAAAACAAGAGAATCATTACACCCCTGAAGTTCACGTTAATATTAATAAACACCAATTTTGTTGACATTTTTATTTTATTTTGCATGTTAAACTATTTTTTTTACATTGTTTTATTTCTATAGAGACAGAGCGACAAATTGTGTGAAGCTGCCTCCTTACTGACTCCTGACTTAAAACAAAATACAAAACAATGTCTAAAAGCTGCTATGTGACAGGGTGTACAGCAAACAAGCTAAACAACCCAGTTTTTATTAGCTGTCACTCCCAAAAAACGAGACAGAGTGCAACGTGTCACATTACTCTGAGAACTACACCCACTGGAGGAGAATGTAATCGGCGTAAAAGTCAATGGAGACAGTTGCATTGTCCCCTCCCCCCCCCCGCCCCCCGGTGTGGGCGTGGCCTAAATGCGCCCTGTCTATTCTTCTTGAGTCGCCAAAGTAAAATCGGAATTGAGATGCAATATCGGTTGAGAGCCACTGAACTTGAGTTCAACTAATAATGCCTTTGGCTAAAACTCTTTTGCAAACTCAACTGCAGATCCACCATCAAAACATTTAATATTCTAATGAGCGATTTAAGCACCTGACAAAAGCAAGCAGACTGATGGATGAACAGACGGACAGATAACGCTGAACAGAGGAGCCATTAGAGATGTGACGGAGTGGACAGTCCGTGCGGGGGGCTGAGGGATTACTTTGTCTGCGTCACAAATCAAGATGAGATAGCCCACAGCACTAATTAAAAATCCCATCCTCCTCCCCATCTACTCACTCTGATCACAGCGAGTCAAGGAAGTTTGATTCTTAGTGGACTGACAGAACCTTCCAGCCTTTGTCTCTCTCTCTCTCTCTCTCTCTCTCTCTCTCTCTCTCTCTCTCTCTCTCTCTCTGAATTGATCTTAATCAATGCTATCTGGAACGGCTGATAGCACTTTCCTGCCCTTCTCCTGCCTGAAAGTCAAAATGTTGTGTAATTCAATTTACTAGAAAAAAAGCCTCTTTCTCTCCCTCATGGACTCACCCCCTCACACACATACACACACGAAAAAGAGAAAACAGAAAGAAAGAGATGTTGGGAAGGAAATTGAAAGAAAGATTGAGTTATTTTTCACCACAGATTGATATTAAAGTAGCCAGTCTGAGGCACATTCAGCCTTTCATGGCCTTATATGCAGCGCTTATGTGTGTGCTTGTGTCCGTCAGGGTGAGTTCTTATACTCATTAATGCAACCTCTGCGATCCTTGACCAATGAAAGTGTTTACTGTCAGAGGAACTGGAAAGGAACATGCTTATTTTTTTAAGTCTTTTATATAAGTGAAGCATTGACATTGAAGCTATTGGACTATTTTAAGTCCAAGCTGTGTGTGTGTTTGTGCACGTGTCAATCGTATACCGCTTGATTTGCATATGCCTTTAGAAATTAACAATTAAACTAATGGAACGGCGAAGTAGTGGATGATGACCTGCGTTTCCACAGAGCCGACCCTTTCTCTGTCGCTACGTTCATCCCAATTATAGTAGCTAATTATCCCGCAGGAGAAGCCCTTGTTTGTTTTGACGAGCCGCTGTTTACCTTTTCAAAACTTTCCTTCTCATTCCTTTCTAATAGTCCCAGGCTTGGTCTTTCCTTCTTTCTCTCCCAGCTCATTAAACCCAAACAATTACATTCCTACAGAAAACCTTGCAGCATACATCCTTTAATGAAAGCAGTCAGGAGAGGAGGGGGAAAAGGAGAGATGGTTAGTGAGAGAGAGATGAAGCCGTTAAAAGTTTATCAGGTCTGCTGATATCACCAGTCTGCTTCATATAGTTCTTTGTCAGGAAGCTTCACAACGTTGGTTGCTTGAGTGTGAAAACCAGTTTAGACGTGTATGTGGGGGAGTTTCTCAATCGTCCTTAAATTAAACTGCCAATTTCCTCAGCTAATAGTATGGTGTCAAATTTGCTCAAATACTCTGGTAACAACAACAGGCAAAAACAATTCAGGCAAATTGCACCAGGGTGCTTTTATTTTCATGGTTTGCAGTGAGTGATGAAATGCTGTTTTACGACGTCTAAGAGTTGCGGCTTTTTTTTCAGTGAATGGAAAGGCTTCATTCATTTCAAATCAAGCATTGGGTGCTACAAAAACAGCGAAAAAGCGAAAACAATGCATTACTATTGCCACGAATTGCCTTATTGACAATGTTTGTAGTATTTTTTTCTTCTATTTTGCAGCTTGATGGTGTCTATCAGGAGCCCACATAAATGGTGTTGAACATCAGAGCTTCTTCTTGCCTGAAGGAACAGTCAGGTGGTTGTTAATAAGATGAGCTGATTGCATCTCTGGGAACACAGACACACATTGGTCACTGTAACTCAAATGCCAACTTCTCAGTAAACGTAATACGTGAGCCGTCCGCCATATTGGTCCATGAACACTCGAGAGCAATTTGACAGAGCATCTGCAACCGTAGACGCATGTATGTCTATATCTGCAATAGACTTCAGCAGATTATTTTGCCACACCAACACAATACAAGACAAAGGCGTCAGCTAACACAACATTAAAAAGTTGCCATAGTATAAAACCTGTAATATTGAGATGATACTTATAAAAACACAAACCAACACATTCTCACCTGTGAAAGGTTATCCAAGTTCTTCGTGAATTTAAATCTTGGCGTTTTCACAACCAGAATCTACGCAGTGTGGCATCCTTGATTCATATCTATGGTTATATTCTAGCTTCCTCATAAACCGGGCATGGTACACTTAAATATAGTTAGGCTCTGTGACGAATTTGTTATGTTCCTCTATTGTAAGTTGATTCTGTACAAATTATTTCAAAAATAGAATATATATCTTTTGTTCAAATAATTAGATGATTTATAATGATAATATCATTCATTTATATTGATAATAATGAGAATAATTTGCTCTTCCTCTGAAACAACTTACCATTTCCTCTAGCATCACAAAGCCCTCTTTTTTTCCAACCACTTGTAATATACAGTAGTCAGTTTATATGCCATATTTTATTTGACGTATTGAAAACAAGACAGAGAGGTATATGCACTTCTAGTTCTGGGGAAGTTTTTTTATTGTTGTTATTTGGGCAATTGATGCAAAAAGGTACACAACAGTGCAAACCACTGAACAGACTATATAGCTGTCACTCACAGCCTCGTTTTCAATCACATCAAATTAAATATGCCGTCTACCCTGACTAAGATCTAAAGCTAGCTGCATTATTCTGTTCTGATGTGCAACACCCACTTTTCATGATCAAATCAATTCCCGTTGGATACAGGGGCCATCAGGTCTGTTCTCACAAAACCAAAATTTTCAGCATAAAAAAATGCTTGAAAAAATTTATCTCAGTGAACTCTGAACAATAATTCTGAGTTAAATGTTTTGTTTTTGTTTTTCAAGACTAGGTTGGTCATTTTATTTGTTAGTATGCAAAAAAGAAAAAGAAAATCATACAGTTATCCAAAATTGAGGGGAAATGTAATTCAAATATGGCATCAGACACACTGGTCTGAATAATGTATTTGTGAAATTTTGTTTGTGATTATTTTATATATCCATGTTAAGCCAGAACTCATGTGAACAAATTTTGCAAGGATGAAATTTCTGTTTGTAGTTTAGTAGCTCTGTTGCAGTAGTTTGGTTAGTTTGTTAGCTTTAGCCACTTTCCATGGAGATCATATCAATGCAATAATTAAATGCATTTATCCATTATTTGCAATGAACAGTCATCAGTGTTATACTATTTTGTAACGGGGTAAAGATTTGTAATCACTCACAAAAACTCACAGGATATACTGCATATAAACTGCAAGTCTAAATGTGTGCTTGGCATTCAAATTATCACCTTTGTACGTTCATATTGACAAGGTATGATTTATTCACGTTTAGAATCCACTGTAACAGCCTACACTATGTGTTTATGTATAAATTATACTTTTGGTATGCACAGTACTTTTCTCGGTATGCTCCTGTCTCCCATAAGTGTGCTATTGCTGTCTTTGACTAAGACAAGGTGACAAATCACAGTCAAGGCTCAGATCTCTGTGAAAGCTCAGCCAGTAAAAGAGCCATAAAAGTGCACTGTACATAATACTCCAACAGTTAATGCTTTACGTCCACTTTTACACTTTTATTATCACCTCTGTTCATCATTCTTAATGTCTCTTCTCCTTTATTTCTCTTTTTTTCCCTTTTCTCACTGTTCTGGTTGAGGGATTCTGCAGTAAAGATTGGGGATGTTGTAGTGGGAGCTGCATAGTCAATTGCAGGTTGAATGGGAGTGGAAGTGCAGTATAGTGCAGGACTGTCAGTAATTAGCTTCATAATCACCCGGGTCATTTAAGAGCTGCGGACGGTTATGCACGACTCTTCCTCTGCAAGGACAGACACACACACACTGCAATGCCATTAACACTCCTCCTCTCCTCTCTTTGTAACCTTGCTCTCTAAACCCCCTGTGGCTGAGGGGATTCCTCTTGTTAGTAACAGTGCCTGGTTAAGGGACTGTGTCTCACAAAGCAAATTAGCTGTTTAAGGATTTATGCATATCACCACTAGACTTATGCAAAATGAAGCTGTAGGACGGATAATCATGCAAGCCAATAATCATAAAGCCAATGACCCTTTCCTCAGAGCGGGGTTATGGGACAGAGAAAGATCTTTTTGCTTTATTTGTCACTTACAGTGGGCTCCACAAATATTAGCACTCTTGGTAAATATGAGCAAATCGGAATTTGTTTTTTGCAATTTGTCCTCTTGGTCTTTCATGGGGGGGGAATCCTGAAACATATGTATATATATTCCACAACTATTGGCACTCCACTAAAAATCAATCTCAAGTATATTCCCATTCATATGGTATGTTTTTAAGTTCACCTTAGTGATCACGAACACTTAAGTGATACATCATGACTTCCTGTTTCACTGGGCTCAAAATATGAAGTGACACACAGGCCAAATTGCTATAGTCATCCATCACTATGGGAAAGACCTGAGAACACAGTAATGATGTGTGACAAAAGGTTGTTGAGCTGCACAAATCATGAAATGGCTATACGATAATGGTTAAATTGTTGGAGTACTCTTTTCCACTATCCGGGCAATAATTAAGAAGTTTAAATCAACTGGAGATGGTAACAATCAACCTGGAAGAGGAAGTGTCTATATTGGCCCCACATGTACTGAGGAGGATGAGTTGCTAAAACCTGTATTTGAGATGCTAGTTATGTCTTGGGGTCAGAAACGCTAGAAAACTATAAGATTTTACCTATATAATCACAACTTGTTTGGGAAGGTTGCAATAAAAAAGTCTTTGTTTGCATCAAACAGCAAACCCATCCACTTGAAGTTTGCCAGGCATTACTGGATCTTTCAGTGGGACTGGGCTTTATGGTCAGATGAGACCAAAATAAAGCTTTTTGGAAAAACACCAGAGGTGGGTTTGGCATAGACAGAAACAAAGCCATGTAGAAAAGAACCTCATCCCCACTATAAATCAACACCTGACTGCACCTGTCAGGAGGCTTAAACTGGGTCGTGGTTGGATCTTCCAGCATGACAATGATCCAAAGCACATCTCAAAATGAACAACAGAACAGTTCACTGGCCACAGAATGAAGGTTTTCATCATAGACATAGCATTCCCCTGACCTAAACCCCATAAATAGCCTGTAGTCCACAAGGATGGACCTCTGAATCTGAAGGATCTGGAGAGATTCTTTATGAAGGAATGGTCTCAGATCTCTTGCTATATGTTCATTAACCTTATAATGCGTTATAGGAGAAGATCCAGAGCTGTTAACTTGCCAAAAGAAGGTTGCAAAATTAAATGAAGGGGTGCCAAAAATTGTGGAATACGTATAATTCAGGGGAAAAAAAACATTCTTTAAACAATTTGACTTAATTTAAAGGTTTGATTTTGGTAAATATTTTGAATGGAAGAGTAACACTTTACAATAAGGTCTCATTTGTTTACTAACAAAGCAATACATTTGTATGTATTTGTTAATGTTAATTAATAAAAATTCAGCTATTCATTGATTGTTCATGTTAGTTCACAGTGCATTAACTAATTTTAACTAATACAACATTTGATTTTAAAAATGTATTTGTAAATGTTGAAGTTAACATTAAGATTAATAAATGCTGTAGAAGTATTATTAGTTCTTAGTTCACGTTAACTAAAGTATTACCAATAAAGACTAAGAAATTAAATTGCAAAAACAAATATTCACAGTCAGTTTTAGTCATACTTACCAAGGGTGCCAATATTTGTGGAGCCCACTGTATGTAATACTTGGTGTTGTGTCTTTTGTTGCCATCTTTGCCAGGTCGCTCTTGAAAAAGAAATGTAACCCCAATGAGCAATTCCAATAGGGTCCTCACACCATCGGTGCTCGGGCCCTAATAAGTTTTATCCTGGTTAAATAAACTAACTTGTTCATTCAACCAGTGTTATGTGTTGGAGGCTGGAGTCCTGTATGTATTTGCTGATGGCCCACCAGTTGTGACAGGCACCTCTGTCCTCCTCTAATATAATTTGTCCAGCTATTGATACTCCTGAGCCCTTACCCCCTCCCCCTCCCCCTTCCCTTTCCCAATCTCCACACTAACACAATTAGCATCTCTTCAATAATGTTCAGCATTTCATTTTTTCAGCTTTAATTAACAAATTCAATTTTCTCAAACCGCTGTGAAAACAAATTAAAAAGCATGCAGAATTAAGGCGCACAGCTCTCTGGATGCAGCTAAGGTGATTACAGATGCGTCAAATTACGGCTTTCTTGTTGGATTTGTGCGGGGAGGGGGAGGCGAGCGTGTCGTGTGTGTATGTCGTGTGTCTGCACACATGTAAGGTGAGATCAGTATTTGAGGGCTGGTGCGGGGGGAAATCAAGCCGTGTCTTTTACAGCTGATCATTATATCACTGTATTCTCAGTAGTATGTATCTTTAGACGCTCTAAAAACTAATTTTCACTCTTTTCAGGCTTTGATAGAAATCTCTTTTGGTGTGAATCTGTCTCTTCCAAGGTTGCATTCTATGGCTCTTGCTCTCTTTCTGTAACACTCTGGTTACACTTTCACATTCATAACATATTGTTGAACCATTTATATTTAGAAAATACTGTGCACATATGCCAGTTTTGTGTTGTTGTTTTTTGTTTGTTTTTGTTTTTTAAAGCGTTTTTATTTAAGGCTTTATTTAAAAAAAAAAGTATCCGTGATCATAGATCTATTGTTGTCATACTGTAACACTTTTTATCAGTAGGCAGAGTGAGGAATGGTTTCCCTCAGCACAAGGCCTTAAATGTGTGAAGGATCAAATGAAGTGCTACTGAAAGAAGCTTCAGGAAACTCGTGAAATTTCTCATGAGCATGAATGACTCTTTTTTTTTAAGTACATGGCCTTGTATTATGGAACAGGGAGGTTTTTTCTGACTTGTTTGAAAAGTAGGCCACCTTTTAAGGATATTAACAGCATCATGTAAATGTAAAAGAAAAAGAGTCCTCTTGCTTCCATAGAAATGGCACAAAAATCTTTTCAAGCCTTGCTGTTTGGTTCAGTATTGTAGTGTGCTCGCTGACCTAAGGATGGATATGTTTCCACTCCAAATGCAGCATGGAGTGCTCAAGGCTTCAGTGTATATGTTTCACATAATGATTTGATAGGCTGAGCTAACCAAGTCACGGTACATCTGTGGTTAAAACTGAAGTTGGCACATGTTTGTTGAGTCATAATGTTATCTATTTTTTTTTACTAGTGATTCTAGTGAAATTATGATTCCCATGGCAATTATTGGTACATAGTTTGCGATATATAATGCAGTTTTAATACGGTTATAATATGAAAAATAACGTTGGAAATTAACTTTTTGATTCTTTGAATTTGGCTTTTGTTGTTGATATATTCTATTCGAAATTATTTGTTGTAACTTTGTGAAGAAAACTTAACTTAATTTAATGTAAAACATATTTAATTTATTTTAAATATTATGTATTAAATATATATAAATCATTGCTAAAAAGGAAATTCCACCTTTTTTGTCGTGAGACCAGGGGCGTAGCCATCATTTCAAAAGTGAGGGGGACAGAATGTCAAGTGTAATACAATTTTTTTTTTCAGACTTTTGTTGACAGGTTAATTGGCTTAATATGCTATTTATTTTTAAAGCAAAAAAACAGAAAGAAAGAAATGCAGATGTTCAGTACTTTATATTTCACACGCAGGGTTTTTCCTGGCTTAAAACGAGGCGGAGGTGGTAAAATCCTGATCATTAGATAATAATTAGATAATAACATTTTTAATTTTTCGTAGACCATCATTTAGCCTACTGTGTTTCCCACAGTATTTTTGTTGGTGGATCTCGGTACTTCTAGGGGGGTCCGGGGGCATGCCCCCCGGAAGAAAATTTTGTACATTTTAAAGATAAATTCATTAATCTGGTGCACTTTGAGTCCCCCGAATCCACTGTTAAAAATAAATAATCCACCCGTCAACCGCCCAAACATATGATATTCTCTGATTTAGATATCTGATCATCGCATTACAATTATTCAAATTATAAGTGTTACTGTTAAGCATGATAATATGGTTAAATATCAAACTGAAGTAGGCTGATTTAAAAATAACATTTAATTAAAATAAAAGTTCTTCTTTTGGCAAAATAACATTTCCTTAATAGCCTAAAGTTTGTCTTACTAAACTAAAACTTTCCAATTGAAAACCTTCAAACGTCAAGCTTTTAAAAATACTTCAAACTTTCTAGTTAGGCTTTTTCAAGAGAACTTAAAGTTTGTCTACAAACTTTTTTATCTAATTGTAAGTGTTACCGAATTATGGTAAACATCATTGTCTACACGTTATTGCCTGATTCAAGCAGATCGTGGCTGTTAATGCATGAACATACAAATTCAGCATTAACAATCACCATGTTTATTCTAATTTGAAGGGCTTTGATAACATATCTGTGAAAATAAAAGACATTACGAATAAAAAAAGATTGAAATAGTGCACGTTTGTGCGGGTATAGTGAATATTTTCAATTTACAACAAAACATGTTAATTATTCAACAAGAGAAATAGGCAGAGTTATTCATCATTGTGCAACACAATTCAGATATCACATGACAACTTACAGTGCTTGACTTTTTCTTGAAAAAGGAGTGAAGAGTTTTTTTTTTGCCGTTTTGAACTTATGAAACTGATGGTTTCGCGGGTGTGAGCACGGGAGTGTCGTAAGCTAATGCATGAGTGACTTTTTACCATGGAAGCGTGAAAGTCACGTATATAGACTATCCTTGACTCTTTGGATTTTAAATCTCGATGTAGGGCAGGCTATACACACCAGCGGAAACCTCAGCTTGTCATAGACACATTTGCCCTATGAAAAAGTGCGGGGGACGAATTTACATTTTATAAAAAGTGGGGGGGACACGTCCCCCCCGTCCCCCGCGTAATCTACGCCCATGCGTGAGACCAATAAAAGTCAACAGGCCAGTACAAATCTGAGAGAGAATTATTGAGCCCTGAGCTGTTAACTCAGTTTTCTTTCAACAATCACTAATATTCTGAATGGGTCTTAGTTGTGAAATAAAACTTTTTTTATTCTTGATGAAAATGTGTTTTGTTTTGATAGGACAAACCAAAGACATCTCAGTGTTGTCAAAATGAAATATCACTTTATTTTATTCCAGTATTTATGCAGTCAGTGCACGTATAAAGCATAATATTGTGGCCACTGAAATTTTATTCTGTTTTATGGCTTTATTATTATCTTGTTAATCAAGAGTCATTTCCCTGTGTGTGTGTGTGTGTGTGTGTGTGTGTGTGTGTGTGTGTGTGTGTGTGTGTGTGTGTGTGTGTGTGTGTGTGTGTGTGTGTGTGTGTGTGCGTGCATTATAATCCAGGTATTAAAAAGTCTGTATCAGTCTAACAGCATCTGTTGCTCTGTCGCGTTGCCTTATCAGTTTTTACCGCATTACGTTTACATGGAACATATAGGCTGTCATTTTCCATCTTATCTCTCGCAGCAGAGGACACAAAATTCAACTTTTCAGCTTTCTTTCTTTTCCATCTCAATGCACGTTGAAGCCCCGTGGTTTTGCATTATCCAGAGATCCAGCAGATGTCATTCATATTGGTATTAAACATGAAATAGGTCATCCTTTTCTACTTCGTTTAAAAGAAAACCTTATCTAATGAATGACTGACATGGCTTTGGGTTGTGAAAATCTTTTATGAAACCAAATCGGCTTCGCAGATGTCCAAAAATCCATGATTTTGCCCTTACAGTGTCATTACCTACAGTTAGCATTCCTCTAGAACACGGCACCATGTTTAACTTGCTTTAGTCGGTGAGATGTTCTGAATGCCAGCGGGACAGATTGATAACTCAGACAAATCCTGTCACCATAAATCCAAAACATTTTCCGCCTTTAGTCACAGTTGTCAGGGATAATGATGTCCTACAATGCTTTTTCCTTTTCTGTGGCTTTAAAATGCCATTTAGAGAGAGAAATCATTCAGACGCCCGTGAGCTCTGGCCAGAGCGGCTCCTTAAATCTCCGCAACACACAAACACACACGGATATGTGTGAACGCCATTCAAACATCACATTTCTCCATGAGTTTGATCTTATTCGCTGCCATTTTTATGAATTAGCTGCAGAATGATGCATTATAATTAGTGCATTGGTTTCTTCGAAGTTCTTGTTTCAGTGTCTAATGCCTGTGTCTGGACATGTAGGGGCGAGCAAATGGTGACAGAATTTATATTTTTGAGTGAACTATCCCTTAAAATCAGATTTGCCCCTATTTACATAGGCTGAGTTTTATTTCAGGTCAACTACTGTCATGGCAGTTTAAATAGAATCTTGCTGAGCAAGTTAATTTGAGTTAGTTAAACAGTCAATGTGCTTTTAAGGAGCTACTGAATAAGTAACCAGGCCACAGAGATGGTGAAAATAATTTTAGCCAATACAATCCAATCAAATCTTGATAGATAAAAGTCTCTCTCTACAGTATCTCTGCCACTAAATATTATTTTGTAATTTTAATTTTGGAAATGCATCATTTTATGGACTTTAAATGTGTGCAAATACTGTTTGAGGTTGCCATTTAAAATGCATGAATATACAACAGAACAAATTCTAACTATAATAGTCTCACATAGCCAGATCTATATAGTCTGCTATATTCTCAAATACATAATTTATAATCAAACTATCATAACTGTGTAATTTGTATTATCTCAACTGTTGACATGATACCGGTGAATTGCAGAGCTTTGATCAGATGCTTTCTTAACAGCTGTTTTCGCACCATTGCCGTTTTTTTTTTTTTTTTTTTTTTTTTAATTAAAAAATTCTTTTTTTGTTATTGAGAGGAATGCATGCAGTAATTACATATTCATCTAAACGTCTCTCTCAGCAGTGTAGGCGGCGTCTGGATGTTCGCTAACAGTACATCACTGCAAAGATATTTCAAACTTCTTTTTACCCTTAAGTGAAGAACACCTTGAATCACATTCAGTCTCTTGTACGTTACGGAGTGTGTGCATGAGTGCGAGCACAAGCAAAAGTTGCAGGCTGCAGTTCACTTAATGGCCACCGGTGTCCCTAATAACAAGGGTTTCTGAATTCTGCATATAGCCCCTTATTTTAAAGGGGTCATGAACTAGCTTTTTAAAAAATGTTATATTGTTGTCTGAGGTCAACTTATGACGTTCGCTTGGTTTTTACATTCAAAAACATCAAAATGAATAAGTAATAGGCTATTTTCTACCCTAGTTTTGAGCCTAGCTCAAAAACGCTCGGTTTTTATGGGCGTCTCGCATTGAAGACTTGGAAGTAAACGCCCACTGCTGTGAGTGGATAACAGTTTTGCATATTATAAGGAGTTTCAACTCACTCGTCAGTAACGATTAGACTGATACACATGTACACATAATTATTAGATATCAAACGATCTGTAACAATGCAATACTAGCCTATCAGATTATTATTATTTTTTAAATAAAAATTTTACTCACATAAGTGTGTTGCGCCATTCCTGTCGGATCCAATATAGAAGGCACAGCACCGTTTTCTAATCTTAATCGGTCTGCAAATCCAGTCTCGACCTGTGTCTTGTTTACAAAACAATCCTCAGTGAAATGAAGCGAACAAGCGGACAATGTTTTACCCACATCAGCTGGAACGTCATTAAAAATAAAGTTTAACCAAGCATTCCTATTGGAATCCAGAGGAAGCTTATGCAGCGACTGTCTTCTTCCACAACCAGGCACTGCACAATATTTTGTAAATGTCATGTTTATTGCTCGGTAGCTCGATCCGGTTTGTCATCACGAGGTAGGCCCATGTTATTTAGCTATGCGTGTAATGCGCGAATCGGTGGGTGGGGCTAAAGTAGCCGTGTTGAAGTAGGCGTTGATCTTCTTCAGCGGGGGTGGTGTTTTATCCTCTTTGACGTCATAGTTCCCCACTTTGAAAAACGAGTCGTTTGCTGAGCCAGGTGTCAATAAAAGCATTTATTGGACTAACAAGGACGTTTTCAGTTCTGAAATTTACAGGATATTCTTGTAATATAATGACCTCTTAGATGTCAAAAGCTCAAGGAAAATTTGATTTCTCAGTTCATCACCCCTTTAAACATTTGCTTCTTTTGAATTGATGCTCAAACAGTATCTGACGTCACTCTAGGAGGTTTTCACTGAATGCTTCTTAAGATTTGTCTCTTTTCTCTTCAAAACATTAATTAAGTAGCATCTTACTGAACCCCTCAGAACTAATCAGTCAATGAAATGAAATTCAATAAAAACATATTTCACTTTTAACTAATTTTTTGTCTACTACAGTATGTGTTTATATGAGCTTCTACCTGTATAGAGCATCCAGATCACTCACTTTCTATCTTGATTAGGATGATGCCTTAGAAGGCAGCTGCCTGTGTAGGTAGTAGACAGCAAGGCAAGTTTTGGATCAGAGCCGGTGTTTCTGCTCTTCTTTCTGGCACATACAATAGATGCTCTACTAAATCCAATTTCCCCCAAATTACTTTTCAGTCAGCGAAAACTGGCCATAATGTAGTAACCGATGTACTCCAACAGATTATCCTAGCTGCTTAAAACCAATTTAGTTAGATCAGTTTCTTTTGTTAATCAGAGTTATGAATCATAAAGCTTTTTGATCAATCATTTTTTCATTCTAATGCTGTACTGTTGGCACAACAGGGCTTCCATCATCTGGTATCATAGCAACAGATGCATCAAAAAGGTGCTTTTATCTGAAGTGCAACAAAAGAGACTTTCGAAGGCGAAAATTACAGCACACACGTTCCGCGGATGTCTCAGGAGGGTCAACGTAACTTTCAGCCTTTTTTAGATAATTTCCTAAGTACAATAAACCTTCTCATGAGCCGAGGTTATGACATGTGATGTGAAATTGTCCCATAGCACTCCCCATTGCAGTGTGTTGTGCTGGGCAGGATTACACAACAGAGCGTGTCGCTCCTCTCAGAGCCAACGGGAGGTCATTGATCTCTCTCTCTGTAAATATCAGTTTATGCGTGTCCCCATGTGGCTCCTCATCTAGAGGGGTTTGTTGTTGGGGTCTAGGGATGAGAGAGGACGGTAGGGTTGGAGTTCACATGGGCATCCTGCATGTTTTAGATGTGCCAGATATTTTCATGTATTCTAACATCCTTAGAGCCTTAAAGACAACACTGCTGGAAGAGAATACTGGTTCACGGGCTCATCCAAACCAAAATGGACTGTTGCAGATAACGATGTTTCATAACAAAATGCCAATGCGTTTGTAAAATCCACCAATTTATGACAAGCTTCAGTATGGCTGAAATTGATATCCAAAACATTTGATATCATTTGATTCTGTATGCCCCCAAAAATAAAAAGAGACCATTTACAACAGACTATTTAGAAGTAATGCACGCTATAACTAGTATACATGATATCCAATGTTTCTATAACGGCCATATTGAATTTTAAATTGCTGTATTTTACATATGCATTGGCACATTGTTATAAAAATTGTTATCTCTATGTTATATTTGAATATATAACAATATATATTTTAGACTAAATTTTAATGCAAATGCTGAATTTTCAGCATCATTACTCCAGTCTTCAGTGTCACATGATCCTTCAGAAATCATTTTAATATGCTGATTTGGTGCTCATGAAACATTTCTTATTATTATCAACATTGAAAACAGTTGTGCTGCTTATATATTAAATTATATATTGTGGAAACTGTGATACTTTTTTCAGGATTCTTTGATGAAAAAGAACAGCATTTAATTGAAATAGAAATCTTTTGTAACATTATAAATGTGTTTGTTGTCACTTTTCATGCATCCTTGATGAGTAAAAGTATACATTTATTTAAAGATTCTTACTGACCCCAAACTTTTGAATGGTAGTGTAGATCCACATTCAGTAATCATTCAAATTAAACTAGACACAAACAGTCAATAATTAATGCACTAGTTTGATTTGTCACAACAAAAGCTGCTACAAACAAGAATTTTGCTGCTAAGTTGCCAAGGTAACAGTGGGAGTAATGTATGTCTTTTGCCACTAGCTTCTTGTACCAAACAGCCCATATTAGATGATAAAACCCTGTACACTTTAGAGTGCTCAAGAGTTCTGCCCAGAGCAGGTAACAGTAATTGTCACTTTTGAATGAAATTCACTGTTAGTCACTTCAGGTACTATATGAATATTTGAATGCTTCCGATCCCGCTATAAATTTTGACTTGTGATGCAGCCTGAATCATAATCACACCGTGTTTGATCATTGGTTTCTCCCAAGGTTTTTTTTTCTCCATTCTGTCACCTGATGGAGTTTGGGTTCCTCACCACTGTCGCCCCTGGCTTGATTAGTTGCGGACACTTAATATGCAAGAATATTATTGATCTGACTGTACTGACGCTGTTGTATGAGAACTGAACTGAGCTGGACGATGACATCATTTTTTGCAGAACTGCTTTATAGATGAAATGAACTAATTTAATAATTGATGAACACTGAACTGACTTTAGCTGAACAGCCGAAATGCATAATTTTCCTGTTATCGCTGTAAAGTTGCTTTAAAACGATTTGTATTGTATAAAGCACTACAGGTCCTTCTCAAAAAATTAGCATATTGTGATAAAGTTCATTATTTTCCATAATGTAATGATAAAAATTAAACTTTCATATATTTTAGATTCATTGCACACCAACTGAAATATTTCAGGTCTTTTATTGTTTTAATACTGATGATTTTGGCATACAGCTCATGAAAACCCAAAATTCCTATCTCAAAAAATTAGCATATCATGAAAAGGTTCTCTAAATGAGCTATTAACTTAATCATCTGAATCAACTTATTAACTCTAAACACCTGCAAAAGATTCCTGAGGCTTTTAAAAACTCCCAGCCTGTTTCATTACTCAAAACCGTAATCATGGGTAAGACTGCCGACCTGACTGCTGTCCAGAAGGCCATCATTGACACCCTCAAGCAAGAGGGTAAGACACAGAAAGAAATTGCGGCGTGGCATGGAGGCAATCAGCCTGTGGCACTGCTGAGTTTTTATGGAGGCCCAGGATGCTTCGATAGCGGCCTTAAGCTCATCCAGAGTGTTGGGTCTTGCGTCTCTCAACTTTCTCTTCACAATATCCCACAGATTCTCTATGGGGTTCAGGTCAGGAGAGTTGGCAGGCCAATTGAGCACAGTAATACCATGGTCAGTAAACCATTTACCAGTGGTTTTGGCACTGTGAGCAAGTGCAAGGTCGTGCTAAAAAATTAAATCTTCATCTCCATAAAGCTTTTCAGCAGATGGAAGCATGAAGTGCTCCTGATAGCTAGCTGCATTGACCCTGCCCTTGATAAAACACAGTAGACCAACACCAGCAGCTGACATGGCACCCCAGACCATCACTGACTGTGGGTACTCCAGTGCTGCTTCTCTGTAGCCCAGGTCAGGCGCTTCTGCCGCTGTTTCTGGTTCAAAAGTGGCTTGACCTGGGGAATGCGGCACCTGTAGCCCATTTCCTGCACACGCCTGTGCACGGTGGCTCTGGATGTTTCTACTCCAGACTCAGTCCACTGCTTCCGCAGGTCCCCCAAGGTCTGGAATCGGTCCTTCTCCACAATCTTCCTCAGGGTCCGGTCACCTCTTCTCGTTGTGCAGCGTTTTTTGCCACACTTTTTCCTTCCCACAGACTTCCCACTGAGGTGCCTTGATACAGCACTCTGGGAACAGCCTATTTGTTCAGTAATTTCTTTCTGTGTCTTACCCTCTTGCTTGAGGGTGTCAATGATGGCCTTCTGGACAGCAGTCAGGTCGGCAGTCTTACCCATGATTACGGTTTTGAGCAATGAAACAGGCTGGGAGTTTTTAAAAGCCTCAGGAATCTTTTGCAGGTGTTTAAAGTTAATTAGTTGATTCAGATGATTAGGTTAATAGCTCGTTTAGAGAACCTTTTCATGATATGCTAATTTTTTGAGATAGGAATTTTGGGTTTTCATGAGCTGTATGCCAAAATCATCAGTATTTAAACAATAAAAGACCTGAAATATTTTAGTTGGTGTGCAATGAATCTAAAATATATGAAAGTTTAATTTTTATCATTACATTATGGAAAATAATTAACTTTATCACAATACTATGCAAGCCCAACTAAACACCATATACAGACACAAACACCTGATATCACTGCACAGATTGATATCAGCCCCCTCTTGCAGCTATAAATCCAATTATAGCTTCAGAGATGATTATACTGTTGTTATTTTTTTACCAACCACCCATTCTCTCTCTTCATATACCTGTCCATCCTCTCATTCTCTATCTCTTCTCCAGCCTCTATTCACACTTAACTCACTTCAATGCTCCATTTATCACACAACAGAACATCCCGCAGGAAATGAATTGTCTTCAGGGGGTCTGGCCCGAGACGCTCCACTCCTTAAAGAGCATGGTGTTGTCTTCTCTTATTCCTATGATGTCATATCTGCCTTGCATTAATCTCATTTGTTACATGCTAGGTGCAAGGATCAATTCAGATCTGCTCTTTTAGGATTTAGATGCGTTTTCTTGCACTTCTCAACTGACATGCATACTTCAGTACAGTTGGGTAGGAGCAGGAGAGAGAGAGAGAGAGTGAGTGAGTGTGTAGGAAGAGTTTGATCTTGTGGCCTTTAAAGGGTTAGTTCATCCAAAAATGAATATTCTGTCATTAATCACTCATCCTCATGTTGTTCCAAACCCGTAACTGTGCGTTCACACCGCCGCCGGCGAGAGCGTCAAAGTGGCCGGAAGTCATTCATTTTCAATGAGAGCCGGCGGCGAGCTCCGGCGAGGGCGGCGCGGCACGTCTTGGACGGTGAGAGCGGCGAGGAGAGTTGAAATCTGGTCAACTTTATGGTAATGAGCTATGACGCGGTTCGGCGGCAACAAATCTGAATGTAGAAGTGCTCCGTTTGAGAGGATTCCAGAGAACGCAGTCCTGTAAACTTTGGTTCCGACCACATTAGTTCCTAAGCAAAATAGAGGAGAGGTTGATCATTTGAATTTGATAAGAAGGCGCACAACACTATTTATATGCAAGATTTTGACGTGCGAGAACCAATGAGGTTCATTCTCGTGTTACGCAGCACGTTTGAGCTTCCACAAGATACAATGAGGTTCATTCTCGTGTGTTAACGCAAAACGTTTGAGCTTCCGCAAGAAGCAATAAGGTTTGTTCTCGTACGTCAAGCAGGTTCGGTTGAGCTTCTGTTTATGTTCGGTGATCAATGTTTAAATGATAATAATAACATAAATTCAATCTGTTCATTGTCAAAATAGGTAGTTGCGTAGCTGTCAATGGAGCGACAGAAAGCTCTCAGATGTCATCAAAAAGAACTTAATTTGTGTTCCAAAGATGAATGAAAGTCTTTTGGTTTGGAAAGGTTTGGAAAGACATGAGGGTGAGTAATTAATGACAGAATTTTCATTTTGTGGGTGAACTAACCCTTTAAGGGCGATCTTTCAGAGGCAGGACCTGATAGAGCATTGGAGTTGATGATGGAGAGGAGTCTTTACCGCCAGCAAGAGCTACCCTTCTAATTGGCCTTTATAAATATTTAATGGCATCAAGATGAAATTCAATCATGGCTTTTAAGTGCTGAATAGGTTGAATGCAGAGTTAACTGTGGGGTGATTAGATTTCTCTGGTCTGGGCTGCAGTCCTTCTGCAGGTGGGCAAGTCTAAGGGGAGCAGGCGCTTTCCTAAGAAATTAATCTTTTATATGTTGTGGTGTATTTTTAAAACCAAGGTTCTCCTGGTCACGCGACAGAGTAACCCCAGCAGACCGTCCTGACGCTCTTCTCGATAGCTGATCCAGCTGTCCATTTGCTTCCCTTTGTAATCGCAAAATAAGAATGCTTTTGTGATATAAAACATGCTTTAATTAGTGCTTCGAAAGTGTATTTTATATACCATAAATGAATGCAACTGATATTGTTTTTTCAGTAATTTATTCTGATATCTTGTTACTGGATTTCCAATAGCCAATATATGCTGCCTTCTTTTAGTTTCTTCTAATGTCAACTAAATAATAATACATTTTAATTTATTTATTTTTATTTATACACATTGCCACTTATTATATTATATTATATTTGTCAGAATAATGTTACATTTCAAGGATATGTTGTGGAGTGAGGTGAACTAAAATACGTTTATATTGTTTATAATGTTTGTAAACTTTTAGTTTAATTTACCGGTATTTTATATTAATTCTGAATGTAGTAATAAAATGCGACATACACAGATGCGACTTATCTGTGTTTTTTTCTCTCAATGATGTAATTTTACCGCTCTATTATTAGTTGATATTATAATTGGCCATATATCTATAATTGGCCTAATGAAGAGTTTAAAATGCATTGTATCTGTTGCTTTTAATTTCTGCCACACAATGAGGTATTTTACATGACAAAGCATCCCATATTCAGAGCATGATGAAGAGTGTTACAGTGAATCTGACAGTAAGTGCTCAGTGAAGAGAGAGACCCAGGGGAAGATGACCTCATCGTGAGCTCATCCCTTAGATCTGTGCTATAAAAGAGGGAAGCATATTCCCAGAGGGGAGAAAGGTGAACCGAACACTAGATGGAAGCGAGAGAGTAGAGAAGTATGTGTGTATATGTGTGTGTTTTTGGTCGCCGATGACTCACCTACACAGGAGTGTTTCCCTCTCTAAGAGGAGGTGAGTCAGTTTGTTGACTCACTCACATTTCTCTCTTTTTCCTCTTCTTTTCCTCTTCTTGGTGAAGGTTGGCGTCAGACAGAGGGGTCCTTGGGGGATTGATGCCAATGACTCTGACTCCTGCTACTGGGACTATGGCAGATGGTTTAAATAGTCCAGCGTTAATCTGCCTTACCTCATCACCACTGGGCTGTGTGTGTGTTATAGAGGGAGGGGTGTCCGCTGGGGTCCATAATTCATGACATATTCCCACCATCAGCTAGTTTATGGCACAGAACAAGTTTATCCCTGAGTAAACGTATAAAGTCTGCCTCCTTTTTCCATAAATTGCTAATATAACTTTCTCTTTACTGTGTATCTGATATTTTGAGTCAAGTAATTTAGCCTGCAGTCGCCATATGTATTTTTAAATGAAATGTTAAGATGGGGGAGCTCAGGTTAATCTCATTATATTGACCTTACATGCATCTGAAATGAGACTCAAATTTGGGGGTGTATTTTTCTATAACAGCCCCCACCCATGATAATCATCCGCAAATAAGAAGAGTAAATTCAGGGGGAAATATTGCAAATGGGTTTTCAGGGAGGCTGTGCATGAATATTTAATTCTGTTATAAGATGAAAGGTCCAGTAAATGAATGACTTTTTTTTTGCTCTGTCTGGTGGCCTGCCCTCTTAATTGCAGTTGTGCAGTTTTGCACCTTGCAAAGATTAAGACTCTTTTGAAAAGGTGTGGATGCCCCTGATAAGATTAATGACATTTTAAGAGGAAAGTTTGGGATGTCTGGCCTATTTGCAGTTTTGCACCAAATATGGGTCAAGCGAGGGAGGAAAAGATTCAGTATGAGTTTAGTTAAAACTTTGTGCAATAGAAAAATAAAAAATAGTATTTTCTAATTCTTTATATATATATATAATGTAGAAAATAAAATGAATTTTATTAAAAACAAATAAATAAATTTTTATTTGAATAATAAAAAAAGTCATCTTGATATATGTAATAAAAAAACATATATATAAGATGGCATAGCTTTATATGCAAACTACTGAAGTCTCTTTAGGTAAATGTGTGTGCGTGTGTTTTCTGAGAGTTCTTGGTTATGGCTCTGGTAATTGGACAGGGTGCATTGGGTTTTTTGACATAGGGTGAAGGGCTCTAACCCCAGCATCTGTTGAGGTGAGCCGGCCTCCCGTGTGTCACAGCCCCGATCTCCCAGATCTCTGACTTTCGGCACCAGTTGCCATCTCTCTCCCATCTCGTTCACCTGTGACTGTGTCTTCTGGTGTTAAAATAGAATAGATAGTATGTTCCATTCAGAATATTAAACGCCTTTTGACTCCAGTGAGGCCCGGGACACCCACTGTGTGTTCCTATGCAGACTGCCACTGTTCTGAGGGGGATTCCTTGGCACTCTTTGATAAAGATTAATACAATCCTATTTTCATGCCTAGGATTGCCTCTCCTAATGTGATTCTCTCTCTGTCTCTGTCTTTCCTTTTCCCCTGTTCCTGGAAAACACTAAATACCTTATCCATGCAGACAGTGTCTCTTGTACCTCTTATATGTTAGAGTAACCTTTGTAATCTGAAGAAAATATCAGTTGATGTGCACCTATGGCCCTGTGGACTTTAGAAGAAAAACTAAATGTTTAAATCTACAGCAACAATATGGATCCTGGTAATTGGATCAATTGTGTTGCTTACGTGAAGGCTTTTCGTTACGATTGAGCTATCAGGTGGATTATTAACAGATTACTGCATGTAAACGTACTTTGAGCTAAAGAGAGTTTCGAGTATCTCATCTCCATTTTCCATAGATTTATTGAAAGAAAGCAGGAGGATTGCAGCAGCCACTGGCTTTTTCCACTTGCCGTTTCTGTCTTAAATGCTGAATCTGTACCAACAAGGCCAAGCAAAACTAACAAAGGTCAGCTCAAAGGAATGGAGCAACTGGCCTTTTTCAGAGCTTCTAATTGGCGTAGAAGAGAGGAAGCTCTAAGCGGGTTTGAACTGTCAATGGGAGAATTCACATAAAATGAATTGTGTGCGGTGATAGAGCTGTATGCTCATGTTGTTTAAGTGCCTGGTTCATTTTGACGCAAATCATCTCCTTTAAATGAAATGCCTTTTACCCCCTTATTTCCATGTGGTAATAGTCCAAGACCAATACCAAATAATTAGACTACTCTAGTCTCGGGCTCTGGGGAAAGGGGGATTGTAGTTGGGCCGCTCTCTGTCATGGATCGCTTCATAAAGAATAACATTAGCTGTGTTCTAAAAACAAGTGAGATGCCTACTTAGAATAAATTAGTATAAATCCAAGACGCCAGCCAGTCCTGAGAAATATTGTCAATAATTATTTGTCATTTATATATATATCATTCAATAATGTTCATTTTTATTTAAAAAGTTAAAAAAGTTTAAATCTGACCATTTAGTCTGACATAAAATCTTGACCATATTATCCAATATTTGTGTGTGCACTGTATATCCTTACTATTGCAGAATTAGCTTAAAAACCAAGTAACATCAAACTGTATAATTTGTAAATGCTGTGCGCTTTGTGAGAATAGTGCTATTTGTGTGGTGGTTTCATTTCACTTAGGATGCAGCATATATAGACAACATGGTTTTGAAGCAGTGATATTGACTTTCTGATCCCATGACTCTATGGAAATATATGCACATATATTGCAAGTCAACTAGTGTTTAAAATGCAAAACAAACCTTTGTATTGAAATGATCTTTAATATCATTGCATGTTTTAGTGTAATGCACTGCATCTCTATCAGTACTTTCCCTGTTCTTAGGATCAGCTTAGAAAAGGAAGAGGTTGTATTGTATGTGTCTCTTTCACCAGCAGGGGGCGATCTGAAAAATAAAACAATAGACATCATTTCAAGAGTTTGTCAAAACAAAATCGTTTTCATCTAATCTTTAACTTCAACTGCTATTATATTACACTGTATACACTTAAAAGCATTTTAAGAAGATGCTCGGTGAGAGTCAGCACCTATGAGTCATGACTCATATCTTCCAATTACTGTATAAACACCACATTAACACATGATTTTTTGACAGGTGCCAACATATTTTATGCATGTATTATACTGTCTTTATTATTTTTAGCAGATAGAAAATACACATCATGGACAAGTCAGGTGGCCCAGACATATTGCTAAACACATACTGTATTGCTAACAAGCGTAATGAATAACACAACACACTCCACACACATTACATACACAGTGATTGTTCATTAAAATTGATTCAGTAATTCTCTTTTCATATTTTAGGACTGTGTGTGTGTGTGTGTGTGTGTGTGTGTGTGTGTGTGTGTGTGTGTGTGTGTGTGTGTGTGTGTTTGTGAATGATATCAGTGTATGCTCTCTGCTCTACTATGTGTGTAGTGGCTCTTATGTAGAAGGACCTGCAGTACTGTTACCACAAGAGAGTTAAAGTACAGCTCTCGAGCTGCTTGCCCTCACAGTATGTGTGTCCGCCTCACACTGCAGCGCGTTGAGGACGCCATCAGTCTTTGATTGGGCACTTATCGATCTGAGAGTGTGACCTGTGTGGATTGCTGTAGCCTCTGCCACGCCCTCTCTCCAGGAAACGACCTGCATCTACTACAGTACATGAATACATAACTCGCAAATCACAATGGATTATGAACACAAACACACACACCCTACGTAAAGCTATTTTGTTAGCAGAGCAAGAAGTGGATTGAAGTACAAGTACCCAAATAGGCCTAACAAACAAAGATATATATATATATATATATATATATTATATAAAAATATATTTATTATTTATATATATATATATATATATATATATATATATATATATATACACCTGTGTTTGTGAAGATATATAAAGGTGTATATAAAACTTATACAACAATATATATAAAGATGTCTATATATATATTATTATTTTTTTATCTTTATTTAATACTAATGTAATATAATATAATCTTCCGGAAAGGTTTTTTTTTTTCTTCATAGGGTTTTTAATAAAAACTAAATATTCATCCAATGAAGGCAAATGACAATCACTTAAAAATGATGGTACATTAAAAAACTACTAGCTTATAGCCATTGATTATAAAAGTGTCAAAATTACAACAACCTAATTTAGCAAAAAAGATACTTAGTTTTAGAATGTACGCCGTCTCCACTACACCAATTCGTAATGCTATTTAGGAGTGGATGGTCACTGGAGGTCACTTTTGGCACAATTGACATTTACATGGTATACAAAACGTCTGATTGACGGATCACTCTTGATGATTATTGGTTATATAATTCTTATTTGTTATTGGCCAGTTTTTTGTGTGAACAGGTTCATAGGAAAGCATTATTTGATTCAAACTCTTTTGCTGTGAATAGGCCTCAAGAGAAGTGTAAGATTAGAAACATTCTGTTTCATAGAGTGATATATATGCATTGTATATGTATTTACATAAAACTGATGTAAAATGCATGGCACACTTTTATCTCTCCAGAGAGAGATAGAGAGCAAAATGTGCTTAACAGGCAGACAGCACAGACTTTGATTTCTGAGTAAAAAAAAAGTCTTAGTTTCCATCTCTCTTTATGTCTTTTTCAGCAACAACGAAGGCTGGATCTTCTGACCATCACCAACCCTGGTGAGTATGCATGTTTTGCTTTGTGTGCATGTGTGTTTGTTATTCACTGCACACTACACCACACAATAACATTGTATTCACAGACGGGGTTGTGTGTTCAAAGAAGGCGTCACACTTTGTAAATTCTCTTACTTCTCACAACAAGCATCAGCTGCACCCAAAGAGCAAAACTCTGCAAAATAGAGGCCTTTTCTCGTGATTTCTTTTCTCAGCATTTCCTTGATCCCATCGTAGCACCCCGGGCGTGCCTGTCCCAGAGCAGCGGGTACAGCCTGTGCTTCTGCGTCTCTATGGGAAGCTGAATGTTTTCTCAGTGCATCTGGGTGAAGGCTGAAACTGCATTCAGAGCTCTGGGAGAGACAGATGGGGTAGCCAGGAAGGATGCAGCCCCCATATGTCTAAAATATCTGGCTGCTCTAATACACTTTGATTAAAATAATGTTTATGTAAGGCACGTGGAGTAGGCTAATTTTCCCAGCTTTGCTCAGCATCTGTTACCCAAAGCCACACAAGACTGTACCGCTGACCTTCACAACTCTACAAAAGACATGCACGGTGCAACATGGTTTTTAGCTTACCTTGTTTGGGGTTATATAATGAAAATGATTTTTTTTTCCCCCATGATTCTATAGCCCTTGCCATTTTGGGAGGGTAATTTTGCTGATTTCAGCGAGCAGTAAAATCTACTTTTTCTCCATAAAAACTCCACAATTGTGCACAAGCAGACTGCAGAGGGGCTCTGGAGAGCCATTGCGCTTTTTGCTGATCTAGAACTCCCCGAATGCAGTTATTAAAACTAACCGCTGAAAAAACAACTGCTAAACCGGTATTGGATCACCAGGCTACAGATGGGCCTAATGACTTATTGATGAGGTGAACAGGGTATTTTAGTTGCTGTAAATGAAGTATCGCCCCTGTAAATGAGCTCATCCGTCCCTGTCTTCCTCTATAATCCTGCAGTTTGGCTTCTTATTAGGATTCGGTGTGCAAAGTGTATATGCGACTGTGGTGACCTTTGACCTGCGTTTGTCCACGCTGAGTTTGAAGGAAACTTGTTTTCCTGCTATATGGAAAGCAGCTTGCACTCTTAGATGACTGAGACAGATACTGCAACAGGACGCGCCGACCTATCCACATATTACCTAAGTGTGTGTGAAAGGGATGATAAAAATTAACATACATACATGTATCTATAGTCCTTAATGAGATCAAGCCATATCCTCCCCGATGCCCTTGGGGGTCTTCTCAGTACTCCGAGTGCCACCTTTTCGGTCGGAACTTGCCGCTGTGGTTGAGGCCCTGTAGATCAGTGCCGAGGGGGGTCTCGGTGCCCTGGCCCCCTCATTAGCTCTCCTGTGTGAAGAGTGCTTCCCACTCAACCCCTGCCAGACCCTCTTTAATTGGACACTTGAGCAGCACGATGTGAATCTGGCTCCATTGAAGCCTGACATTTCAAACAGCTGACCTTTCTAAGGCCAGAACAGCTAAAGAATGATTAGCCTCGCCCACCGTTCCCATCGCAATGCAGAACGCAAACTAAACACAACGTTCATGGCGAGAAAAAAAAATTATGAAGGAAGGAAATCTAAAATGAAAGGACTAGATTTTCACTTACTAAAGAGAATATCAGTGCCGACTAGGCATGAAAAGAATTGGCAAACTTTTGTTGAAGTTTAATTTAGGTTTTACAATGTGGGGTTGTGTAAATTAAAAGCTTTTTGGCATCATTGTGGCATTCAATATGTGTCTCTCTGAATAAATAACTGTTTTTGCAGTGGAACGGCAGCTAAATGGTTAAATACATGCACGAAATAAGAGACCAATAACAGTTCAGTATGCAAATAAATGCAAGAAAGTAGACTAATCAGAATACAAGTGCAATCACTGTAGGTTTGGGAAGCATTGAAACAATAGAAATTATATATAAATAATACCAGTAAACCTTATGGGGACATTTTTTTGGTCCCCATGAGTAAAATAGCTTAAAAATCATACTAAATGAAGTGTTTAGAAAGAGGGACAGAATATATGGTTTGTACAGTATAAAAATCATTACATCTTTGGGAAGTCCCCATAGGAAACATAGAAACCTGTAAAAGTAAAAATGAAGACAGAGAAAAAGAAGCTTTGCAAGTACTACAAACCAAAAGCTCTGTTTGTGGAGGAGGTTTGGAGACTGTGATAGAAGGGTTTTGGTGGTCTTAAAGGGGGGGGGGGGGGGGGCTGCAGTGTGTCTGGAGCTTAGAGGGTGTCCACGGCCAGAAAATTGAGTTCAGCCATCTTTTCGGAAAGGCTATTGTCGATCTATTGATTTGAATGCCCTTTTCATATCTGCAGTCTCCATTGCGTTATTGTTCAGCTGGACAATTAACTTTGCTTGGCTGGTGTTTAGTCTCTGTGTCACTGCAACCCCATGGCCACCATCTCAGCAGCGTTAAAGGAAAAAAAAAGGTCAATTACATTCATGAGACTTGGAGAGATGTGCAAGCTCACTGCTCTGAGAACAGATATTAGACAACCTTCAGATCTCCTCAAACGCTGTGAGCTCTTGTTCAGTGCTAGACACTTACACACACGCGTGCTCTCATGTCTTCATCTGTGTGTGGATATATGTAAATCATCTCTGTAATGAGAGCCTGTGAAGGTTCCCAGTCGGAGAAAAACAGCGTTTAATACTGTTGTTCTGTTCAGCTGCTCTTTTAATGACACTTTTACACCTGGCACAGCACAAATCATGGAAATAAAGTAATTATGATATAAAATGTAACTAATTAGAATTATATTATAAAATTTTCTTTTCATCTTATATATTATCTAATTATATTTGTTTAATGTATATTTTAAATCCTGACAAACATATGTTTGTGAAATGTCTACATATTATATATTAAAATATATATATTATGAATTAGTACATTACACAGCAATATGTCATTCAAAGCTGTGCATTACAGTGATTTTTCTACCACTGTAACTCATGGTTTATTGGTTTTGCATAAGAATGTTTGGCCTAATGTGATCTTATGAGTTTTTGTCTGTATTTTTACGCAAAGTGTAGTCCTACCACAGGTATAATAACTTAAGTTTGCACTGAAACGTACAATATTGAAATATTGACAGCACTGAAATGTAAATTTACGAATAAACAACTTAGACGTACCAATGTGTACAAATCCTTATTTAACCTAATACCGAATTCGTGGAATTAATCAGTTGATTCTGTTGAATTTATGATATAATATATTATATTTTCAATAAAATTTACCTCAGCTGACTCATTTACTAAATTTGAAATTATGACATTTCATTCTGTTCAGTGTGACTTCAGGTGCAAACTCGTTTCAAAGAATTGCATAATGTTAAACAAGAAAAACACTTTAAAAACTTAAAATGAATAACATTTCTGTAATTGTTCAACCATTATTAACCCTCTGAGGTCTAAGGGTTTTTTGGGGTCCTTGAGGTGTTCTGACATGCTCTGACATTTGAGCTTTTTTCAGTTATTTATAAACATGTTAATGGCAAAGGTGTAAATTCACTCTATATAGCACAAACAGGGCTACCGTTATATGTGAGCAACATGTATGTACATGTTTGTATTTTTGAGAGAATATTGCTTATGCATGGTTATTGAAAAAACTAAAACTTAAAGTGTCTGAAATAAGGCCACAAAACACATACTAAATATGTGTCCACAAGACTTTTGACTAATGAGTGTTGTTGCCTAGAATTTTTGCTTCAAAATGATCTGAAAATCATCCTGCCTAATCATTTACACAAAACAATACATTGATTTAAATTTTATAAGACACCTTTTGTTTGGAAAGGCAATATGCGTGGAGGCGTGTTCACACCTTAGAAGACAAAGGCCGGATAATGAGCCCTATAATGAGCTGCATATTAATTAGCCCTTTCACACAGGTGAGTCACAGGATCCCAAAGAATGCAAGGACAAAAGAAATTATCTATATATACATATTTTACAATTAGAAATTGTAACCAATTACAAATAGGTTACAATTACAACAACAATTACAATTTTAACAATATTTCAAGTTTATTTCTTTGTAAAAAGTATAAATTTTATCATACGTATTAAAAAAGGTAAGGATTCATTAGTTTGAATATTGGAACAAACACTATAATAACATCTTAGTTGATAATTCAATATACCTACTTTATTTTTGACAAAACATCATACTATAGTATATTTAACTATGAGCAGAAATTGGTGAACAAAAGCTTAACTATTTAATGTGACAGTAGTCTTTTTTTACAGTCAAAACTTTATAATCTATCCAAAACTAATCACAAAATCTTGTCTAAACATTCATATTTAGTCTGTAACATATTGTGTATGATATATTAGTATATACATGTGAATTTGCAGCTTGTTGCTTATACAGACATTTTATTTCAACATATTTCAGTCTTTTTTACTCATCTTAATAGGCTATAACAATATAGATTGGATGTGTTCATGTAAACATAACGTTTACTAATGTAGGTGCGAGAGTGAATGAACGGCACAGACACGCGCTGTATAACTGTAGTAAACAAAGCGCTCGCGCCTGCATGCCGTTCATTCATCATTTAGCCTACACACAGACACGCAATTCATATTTAAACAGTCTTTTTGCGGTTTACAGTCAGACACTATTCAATATCGCGATTAGAACAAAGCACTTAAGAATAAATGACTTACTACATCAGCTGGATACGTTGCTCCTCCAAATGAAACTACCAGCACTTCTATTCCAGGGTTATTAGATAGCGTATCCTTTCGCTGTGAGGAATAATACTGTGTACACAGCTGTACAAGATACTTACTAAACACGATGTGTTTTATAATCCAGCTGGTGGGCGTTGGCATGTTTGAATGGCTTGCCTTAGATCATTTGCGTTTGAATACCGGCGCGCTCTCCGTGGGCGTGGCACATTAACGCGTAATGAGGTATAATGAGCTGGAAAGAAAAATACTGACATCTCTCTCTTTTCATACAGATTACATAAACTGAGAATATTTGTTTTTTATATAAATTAATTCATTTAAAAGAAGAGCGTTCAAGCTTCATTATGGAAAAACACTCGTGCCTGTATGACAAGTATTCGCGAAATTACAGTTAATTTTCGGACGCGTTTCAGAATGGACTTAACTGACAGAGAGAAGGCAGAACGCGCATCATGTTTGTTTTTCTTTATTTGGCGAAAAGTACAACACTTTGTTTTTATTGTGAGTATCCAGAAAAAAAATAGACACTTATCAGGATCGAATGATGTACAACACTTAATATGTAAGATCAAAATCAACAGAGTATTTTGAGTTTCTTTTGCACTGATAAGAAAAAAAGCGCCGACCTCAGAGGGTTAATCATGTAATATTTATTTTGCTTGCTGTGGGACACAAAAGGTGTTCTCTTACGAGAGTATCTCTCGTACTGCGTAATAGCTTACGCTAGGGGAAAAACTCTTTTCCGCGAGATATTGAAGCCAAAAATTATCCTTAATTTTTTATTAATGTAAAACGCTTTGCAGCAGCAAGCAAACATAGGCGAAACAGCTCGCGCGCCTATTGGTTGCTCTGCAGCAAATGCAGCAGCCTATCGAGAGAGACTCTGCGTGACGTAATGACCAATGGGGGCAATTCGCGCCCATATCGTCACGTCCCGCCAGAAGGGGCGTGGTCTCGCCCTATAAATATGCTCGTTAGGCTGATACAAGCTGATTTTTACCTCTTCAGCGAAGCACGCGCATCGCTGGATCCGGAGTGAGAAGCCGCGCCGTCAAAGCAAGCTTTTCTGCGGGACGAGCTCTGGAGTCGCTGGCCTCGCCGCCTTCAACTGCCGTACCTGCTGCGCTTTCCGGCGTTATATATCCTTTCAACACTCTGTGTATTTCTCTGTTGAGAAGTGTTTGTTCGCTTACTTGACGCGACTTACACTTCTCTCTCAAAAGAGCAGCGTCTTTTTAAAGATGCCTTCCTGTGGCTCGTGCCGCGCCCCGCTCAGCGATGGAGACGACACGTCATCTGTGTTTCCTGCCTGGGTGAGGATCACGCGGCTATCGCGCTCGCTGACGGCGGATGCCCTCATTGCGAGCTTTTGTCCATGGTGACTCTGAGGACGCGCCTGGCATCATTCTCCGAGCCTTCACCGCAGCCCGCGGTGGTGCCGCGCCGCAAGAAGCGCCGCGCCCAGCGCGCTCCCGAGCTTTCTCCAGCCCGCCAAAGCTCGCCGGTTCGCCCGCCAGCTTCGCCGGCTTCGCTCGAGTCGCTCACTGACGGACAACGGCCGCCGCCTGCCGCCGCGTCCTTCCACGAGCTTGACGAACCCTCCGAGGCGTGTTCTCTTCTGGCGTCAGATAGTGAGGATTGGGCGAGCTCTGTGGATCTCCCCTCCGCTAGCGTTTCCCGCCAGACCACTGGTAAGAGAGCCGGCATTGAGACTGAGCTGATGCGTCTGCTCTCTCAGGCCGTTGAAAGCATCGGCCTCGATTGGGAGGCGCCCGCGCAGCCGCCGCGCAACAGAATGGACGGACGCTTTCTCGGAAATGACGAGGCTCCGACGAAATCGCGGCCCGCGCCCTTCCTCCCGGAACTTCACGAGGAAGTGACGAAATCGTGGAACGCCCCCTTCTCCGCCAGGCTGCGTACCTCTGCTTCTGCTGCCTTCTCCTCTGTGGATGGCGCGAAGGAAAGAGGATACCTTTCTGTTCCTCCTGTGGAACCAGCTGTAGCGTCTCATCTCTGCCCGCCCTCCGCTGGACGGCGCGCGCACACGACGCTTCCTTCTAAAGCCTGCCGAGTGACGTCATCCATGCACGGTCGCGCTTACACCGCCGCCGGGCAAGCAGTTTCAGCGCTGCACACTATGGCTATCCTGCAGATTTTCCAGGCCGACCTTCTCCTTAAACTGGACGAGGAAGGACCCGGAGCGATCTGCGTGGCGGACCTGAGAAGCGCTACAGACCTCACTCTTCGCGCTACTAAAGCCGCTGCACAGGCCATAGGACGAAACATGGCCTCTCTCACCGTGGCTGAGAGACACTTATGGTTGACGCTGTCCGAGATGACGGAAGCCGAGCGCTCTGTGTTCCTCGACGCGCCCATTTCCCAAGCGGGCCTTTTCGGATCTGCCGTCACAGACTTCGCGGACAGATTCATGGAGGTACAAAAAACTTCGCAGGCCATGAAGCACTTCCTTCCGAAGCGCTCGAGCTCCGCTGCAGGTCGCTCTAAACCGCCGCCTGCTCGCAGCTCTCAGCCGCAGCCTGCACCGCCCGCCGCCGCCGCTTCACAGCGCCGCCACGCCCGAGACCAAAGACCGCGCTCTCGCTCTGCTGGACGCCGCCCCCCTCAGCGCGGGCCCCGGCCGAGGATTGAGATCAAGCCCGAGGCCTCAAAATCTTCCTAGCCATTCTAGGAAAACGACGGTGTTCAAATCCCGCTGCGGCTGGATTTTCACTGAAACTTCTCGCTCGGTCAGTTCCAAACATCGCGACTGTCCCAGTGTATTTCGCAGAGAGTCAGCCGGTGTCACAGCCCGTTTGCCTGCGCACAAAAGCCGTTCTTACGGCTACCCAGATAAATCCAATAAAGAGTGCATTTTCTGGTGTTCCGGCCACGGCCGAAGGTGTTATGAGTGTTGTAAGAATGCCCACCCAGTGCCCATTCCCACACACAAACACAGCCCGCCACGGTGCAGGGCTAGCACAAATAAAATCGACTCCGGTCGATTGTGCAAACAATGTAGTGCAAGCGCCCATGTCACCATGCCCGCTCACACTACATGCTGCGTGTCCCATGGTTTCTGTAAAAACGAAACCAACACACATTCAGTCGGCCATGAACGACAGTGTTTTCAGTGTATTAAATGTGCCCGCAGCCCCGCGCCCACATTTTCTCACAGACACGCCGATTCCCACGGGATCTTCCCCGCTCGCTTTTTATGCACAATCTGCCATAAAGAAGCTGAGCGCGGCCAGGTCGCCCGCTGTGATCAGCGCGCCCCCCGCCTCGAACGCTTAAACACGGTGTTGTGTTCCCAGTATGCACGGGCTCTCGAGCTGCCGTTTTGTCGCGGCCAGAGCCCGGATTTCATTCTGCCTCTAGCTATTCACGCAGATGCGTGGTCAAAGCTTCCCGGGGTATCAGAATGGGTGCTGAACACTATAAAGAGAGGCTACTCGGTACAAAGCTACTCGGTACACGGCGCGCGTCGAAACTACGGTGAAAAACGAAGTATCTCATCTACTTCGTGCCGAAATAGCGAAACTACTGAGCAAAGGGGCTATAGAACCTTTATCTCAGGCTCAGAGCGAAGGGGGCCTATACAGCAGATATTTTCTGGTACCGAAAAAGGATGGGGGTCTCAGACCCATTTTAGATCTGCGACAGCTGAACAGAGTGCTTGTGAAACGCCAGTTCAGAATGCTTACGACCAGGAAAATCCTCGCGCAGGTGCGCTACGGGGACTGGTTTGTGTCGATAGATCTGAAAGACGCCTATTTCCAAATACAAATAGCGTCCCATCACAGGCGATTCTTGAGATTTGCCTTCGAGGGCCAGGCATATCAATACACAGTCCTGCCGTTCGGCCTGTCCCTAGCACCTCGTACATTTACGAAGTGCATGGACGCGGCGCTCGCACCCCTGAGACTTCAGGGCATGCGAGTCCTGAACTACTTGGACGATTGGCTGATTCTAGCTCGATCGCGATCGGAGCTCATAGAACACAGGGCCGCATTACTCGAGCACCTCGAGAAGCTGGGCCTCACAGTCAATTGGGCGAAGAGCTCACTGTCTCCCAGTCAGAAAATTTCCTTTCTGGGAACCGTGTTGGACTCGCTGTCCATGACAGCACGCCTGTCACCAGAGCGCGTACTAAATATTCAGCGCGGCGTGAAATCCTTCCGCCACGGCGCGATAGTCCCGCTCAAAAGGTTTCAGAAAATGCTGGGGCTGATGGCCTCAGCAGCCTCTGTACTCCAGTTGGGCCTGCTCCGCATGCGCCCACTGCAGATGTGGCTGAAAGCGCGGGTTCCACCCAGGGCATGGACAGCGGGTCTGTTTCGCCTCAGGGTCGACCTTCAGTGTGTGTCAGCTCTGGAACCTTGGAGAAAAACCGACTGGTATCAGTCAGGTGTGAGCCTGGGGACCGCTTCGAGTGTAAAGGTGGTGTCTACGGACGCCTCCACCTCGGGGTGGGGAGCGCTGCTCGAGGGCAGACCGCTAGCTGGCCTGTGGTCAGAACGGGAAAAGCTCCTTCACATAAACTGCTTGGAGATGATAGCAGTCGACAAAGCGCTACGGCGTTTTTGTCCCCAGATAACAGGCCACCACGTCTTGGTCCGGTCGGACAACATGTCGGTGGTGGCATACATAAATCGCCAGGGTGGCGTCAGGTCACGAAACCTTTACAGGTTGACGGAACGCCTCCTGGTTTGGGCTCAGCACAACCTGCTCTCACTGAGAGCAGCGCACGTGCCTGGTCACCTGAATGTGGGACCAGACAGACTGTCCAGGAACAATGTTCCAGCAGGGGAATGGTCGCTGCACCCGCAGACGGTCCAGCTGCTGTGGAAAACGTTCGGCAGAGCTCAGGTGGACCTATTCGCGTCCCACGAAAACGCTCATTGCCCAGAGTTTTTCTCGAAAAGCAAGGACGCGCTGGCTCATGTTTGGCCCCGCTGCCCCCTATATGCTTTTCCTCCTGTCTCGCTCCTGCCTCAGGTGTTGGAACGAATCAGGGAGAACGGATGCCCAGTGCTGCTTGTAGCCCCGCTCTGGACGAACCAGACGTGGTTCCCTGCCTTGATGCAGCTGGCCAGCACTGCCCCATGGCCTGTACCATTGAGGAGAGACCTCCTCTCTCAGGCGGAGGGCTCGATTTGGCACCCTCGCCCGGAGTTATGGTCCCTGCACGCATGGGCCATCAACGGGTACCCGCTAGCCTCCCAGAGGGAGTGTTAAACACGATCGCGCAGGCTAGAGCTCCGTCTACCAGGCGGCTCTACTCCTCGAAATGGTCTGTTTTCTCTGCATGGTGTCAGGCCCAGAGCCTTTCACCTGTGGAGTGCGGGGTTTCGGAAGTGCTTTCCTTCCTTCAAGAGCTACTGGATAAGGGCAGGACCCCATCCACGCTCAAAGTATATGTGGCGGCCATAGCAACGTTTGCAAAACCGGTGTCTGGCCAGTCGCTGGGGAAAAACGACTTAGTCGTGCGTTTCCTTAGGGGAGCTCGGAGGCTGAACCCCCCAAGGCCCCCTTCAGTCCCGACGTGGGACCTTTCCACGGTCCTGGAGGCCATGAAAGGCGCCCCGTTCGAGCCAATCCAGCTGGTGGACATGAAACACCTGTCGTTCAAGACAGTGTTTCTCATGGCTCTCGCTTCAGTGAAGCGCATAGGGGACTTACAGGCGCTTTCAGTGAGCGCGTCGTGTATGGAGTTTGGGCCTAATGACTCGAAGGTCATCCTCAAACCAAAGCACGGGTATGTCCCGAAATCCCTCAATACGCCGTTCAGGGCCCAGGTAATTTCCCTGTCTGCCCTTCCGGTTCTCAGTGAGGAGGAGGATGCAAGTCTCCTTTGCCCCGTCAGGGCATTAAGAGCTTATGTGTCACGCTCGTCTGTTTTCAGACAGACGGAGCAGCTTTTTGTTTTGTTCGGCGGGCGTTCCAAGGGACTCGCCGCCTCAAAACAGAGCCTATCCAGATGGATAGTGGATGCCATTGCGCTCGCTTACTCTGCGAAGGGCTTACAGTGCCCCTTGGGTGTCAGGGCGCACTCCACGAGAGGCGTGGCCTCTTCGTGGGCATGGTCTAGCGGGGTTTCCCTGCAAGATATCTGTACGGCCGCGGGCTGGGCCTCGCCGTCTACATTTATAAAATACTATAACCTGGAGGTACCCGCCTTACAAGCTAAGCTTTTGGCGGTCTAAATTCAGTGTTATCTGCCCCGCTGTGCGGCCCAGATGCTGAGTTTACTGCAGCCCCATGAGTATTGACTCATGTATGGCCACCCAGATCAGGCTGAATGCTTTCACCCTGGCTGCGCGTTTGATTGTCATATAATAGCCCCGCTCTGTGCTTTTTTATAGGGAATGACGCTTCCAGCTTCTCTTCCTCTACTCTATGTGAGTTTATGGTGATTATGCACTACATGAGCCCTGGGCTTTGGCCCCTGGGACTTTGGTGTTGGATCCCTGTACGTACGGCGTGTTGCATTGTGTTCCCCTAGCGTAAGCTATTACGCAGTACGAGAGATACTCTCGTAAGAGAACGTACTCGGTTACTAACGTAACCTCGGTTCTCTCTAGAGAGGGAACGAGTACTGCGTATCTTGCCGTGCGTGGAATACGCTCTGGTTCGCTTCAGCGATAAAAACCAGCTTGTATCAGCCTAACGAGCATATTTATAGGGCGAGACCACGCCCCTTCTGGCGGGACGTGACGATATGGGCGCGAATTGCCCCCATTGGTCATTACGTCACGCAGAGTCTCTCTCGATAGGCTGCTGCATTTGCTGCAGAGCAACCAATAGGCGCGCGAGCTGTTTCGCCTATGTTTGCTTGCTGCTGCAAAGCGTTTTACATTAATAAAAAATTAAGGATAATTTTTGGCTTCAATATCTCGCGGAAAAGAGTTTTTCCCCTAGCGTAAGCTATTACACAGTACTCGTTCCCTCTCTAGAGAGAACCGAGGTTACGTTAGTAACCGAGTACGTTTTCTCAGTACAGTCCTATGCTGTTACTGATGATAGAACCATAAAATACATCAAAAACACAACACAAATTCACAAAAGTATATTTTTTTTTTGTGCTCTGTAATCCAAATCTTTAGAATCAATACAATTGAACAGACCCAAAATCAATCATTTATTCAGTAATCATCATCTCCATTCTCAGCAGCAACCATCAGTCAAATCCCGCACTCGTTATAAATTCATAAATTGCCCTCTCAAGAATCTTTGACACATTTTATGGCAGTGATATCAAACGCTCATTGCCTTTCGCCTGGTTCGTAACCCGTTGCGTCATGCCATGTTTTAGGTGATGTGCGTTTGAATGAGAAATGCGCGCCAGTATTAGGATAAGATTTTCAGCGATTAATAACTTAAATTCACCTCTGTGCTTTATACAAAACTATTATATACCGCCGGAGAGGACTGCGGCTACAACACATCATCAGTTGGAGTACATTTGGTGCCACTCTTGAATTTTTTTTTTTTATAAATAAATGATTGTGAATCTGTTTGTTATGTTTTTCTTTATTACTGTACATATTTTTAATGGGTAGGTTTAGAGTTAGGAGTGGAATTAGAGGCTCAAAATATATTTTTAATGCTATATTGCAACTAAAATGACTTGTCATTTCTGTTCATTACGTTTTATATATTCTTTTTATTTTCTCTATGAAATGGTTATGTTTGGGGATAGGGTTAAGGGATCAAAAATGGATCTATAAAATGGTTAAAGGACAATTACACAAGATTTAGATTAGATTTAAATACATAATAATGTTGTCAATGCATCCATATTGTACGTTTCAGCATCTTTCCAAATGTTCAAAAATGTTTTTTTTTATTATTGTTTTTTTAACCAGTATATGTTACGTATTAACACCTACGTATTAACAATGAGACCAGACTGTAATGTCACGTATTCAATGCCTCTCCTCTTTTGAGTGACTAGCCTCAGTGGCCCTCTGATATAAATGTCTAAAGCACATTCTCAGCCAGTTCCACTGCTCTGCCCGAGCAAATGTGTCCCTGAGTGTTTTTTTGGCTATTTCTATGATGGTGTCTGTATGGCGTCCAGACGTAAAACAGGCCTGAGCCTGATGGTCTCTGGACTGGGGCCGTGTGGCCGGACACCCTGATGTTTGCGCTTTTGTGTCTGGACACATCAACTCCTGGCCAAAGCGGCAACTTGCACAGCTGCACCTCACAGCGGCCAATACCTGCACCAGTGAGATCTGCCTTTAATGGAGCAGAGGGACCAGGCCTGGCTTAGAGAAAGAGAGGAGAAGATGTAGCGCAAAATACAGCAAGTGTGATGGGGAATGATCATAACCCATTTAAACTTCTTTGTGGATATTTCATCTTAACATCCCAATCAGCGACTGAGTGATGGAAGGTGGTTAAAAACGAATACAACTAATCAAAATAATGAACAGCGGTTGGTAGAGTCCGCAAAGAAATAGAGAAACTGAAAACGTCTGTTCGGCTGCCTCATGCTGTCTATTTTCCAGTTGATTTTTTCCAAATGCACACAAAGGAGCATAGCGAAAGGGCTGTGAGCCTGTTAATGAAGAAAGAATAAGAGCGTTAATGTAGTCTGGAGGAGCGAGAGAAAGAGAGAGAGACAGGGTGCACCGGTAGTCTGGCTTGAAAAATATTTGTAAAATATGCATCATTAAACCATTATTTAAAAACATGTCTGGAGCCCAGCCTTGAAGCTTTTCAACAACTAATGCCTCTAGTTAATATCCCCAGCCATGAAAATATCACAATTTCACGCCTTCTTCACATAATCAGCCATGGGTTTTTCTGTTCACCGTGTGAAAAACAAAACAACACGTTAAAGATACTAAATGAAAAATGCAGTGTGCTGTTTGCTATTAACTTGTCTTTCTCTTTTCACGGCTTGCCATTTGTGTGTATGCGTGTGTTTGTGTGCATGAGAAAAGGCAAGATTTGTGGGGAAATGTAAATAGTGTTTTAGCAGACTAGACAGCGAGGACTGTTTCCTTGTCACCAGGGCCACTGTCGTTGCCAAGTGCAGCAAATCCATAAGGGGGGAAAAAAAGAGTGAGATTTTAGGTCGGACGACCTTTTGTTATTTCCTGCAGTGGCGGCTGGTGCTGTTTTTTAAGAGCAGGTAATCACTCGTCAATGACAAAAGTGTACTGATGTTTATTTGTAGATAGAGAAAGCTGCTTCACAAACTACTAGTGAAAATACTTAATAAACATAATGAACCAAGCTCAGAACTGTTTGTGGCGTATCTGAAAAAGACAGGATTGTGTAAGCTAAAATAAACAGATTGCAAAGTTGAACCATCAGACAACATTGATTTCGCTGTTACATTTCAAAACAAAGTCAGTCATTGTTGCAAATATCTGCCCACTTGAGAACTCAAATCGTCATATTGAGATGTCATGGTTCCATGTGAGACGTAAATATATTAATAGAAAGCCCTGGAACTAACAAATGATCAGTTATTGTTTCCATTGCAAATAGTGGGATGCCCTTATAGATTCCCAGTGAAGCACCGCATCCAGCTGGGACCAAGAATAACACATTTAGAGCCTTTTGTCCAATGAACATTGATCTTCACTTCATTAAAACCAAGCATTCAGGTGTGTGGCACTGACTTCAATAGACATGTTCATGTGGAAATAAAACTGACTGCTTTATTTGTAGAAGACTGGTAAATAATTAATTCCACTCAATATTACAGGGAAAACTAAACCTAACCAACTAGGAATACCCCCTAAACTCTTATATAGTCCTAGAAAGTAATGTTAGAAATCGCACCCTATACCCTCATTCACTATTCCCTACATTACTCCACTAATATAGTTCACTTCAGTGAGTGAATTCGGACACTTGAGTGCACCTGAAGACCTTGTGGTGCATTGTGGGATTGAATGAGTGCACTCAATAATGTCCACTATGGTTTCGGACACCACTACAAATGGCTGTCCCCTCAAATAGTGCCCTATTTAAGGGTATGGGGGGGCGAATTCGGACATAGCCCGTCTGATTTGACCCCAGCTGCAATGCATACTGGGTAAAAGGTAGTGCCAATCAACGCTCTCTTTTTCTCTCTCTCTCTCTCTCTCTCTCTATATATATATATATATATATATATATATATATATATATATATATATATATTTCTCTCTCATTTACATTGTAACAAAATACTTATATTCATCAAAGAATCCTAAAAAAAAGTGGTTTCCACAAAAATATTGAGCCGCTCAACTACTTTCAACATTGATAATAATAATAAATGTTTCTTGAGCAGCAAATCAGCATATTATAATGATTTCTGAGGGATCATGTGACACTGAACACTGGGGTAATGCTGCTGAAAATTCAGCTTTGCCATCATCACAGAAATGAATTACAATTTAAATTTATTAAAATAAAAAAACATTCTTTTAAATTATAATAATATTTCACAAAAATTACTGTTTTATTGTATTAATGATCAAATAAATGGAGCAGCCTTGGTGAGCATAAGAGACTTCTTTCAAAAACACTTTAGAAATCTTAGCGACCCCAAACTTTATTTACATATTTTATCATTGAATATTGTGTTTCATTCAGAACTAGATCAAATTGTGGAAGTAAAATGTATTGCAAATGACATTTCACATTGACTTTTAAAACAATGGCCACTGGTTTGCTACACAGCAGAAAGGGACAAAGAAACAGTGATTGAGAGAAAGAAACATGGATTATTCTGTGAGACTTTATCGCCACTCGCACTGAACTGCCCCCGCTTGTTCTCTGCTGATTTCTTCTATTGGTTCTCTGCTGCTAGCTTGAGCAGAGACTTGATGCGGTTACCTGGTTACCGCCAGGCCCCGTTTGCAGGGTCACTTCATTAATTCTTTTCCTGGTGAAATGGTGGCATGCGTTGGTGTGTGTTTATGTTTGTGTCGGCTCAACAAAGAGCGGTTCGCTCTCACGCTCCACCTGCCGCTGCCCTGTTATCGGATCCACCCACACACACTCGAACGTTAGCGCATGATGGCCAACTGTTGGCCTTAATTTTACCGCTGTCATATTAGCACACCTAGTAAATCTGGACAAGAAATTAGCTACTCTACGTAAACATTATGTCACTTCCCATTAGGGCTGAAAAGCTGAGACTGAGACTGCTTAAGAGAGGATGAGAACCAGGATGACAAGAATTGCTCCTGAAGTGTGATGTCACACTGTGATTGTGTGCGGCCTTCTTGTTATCAGATGTCTTATCTAATAGCAAATCAGCAAAATCTAAGTCAGCACCATGACAGAGCAATATGACATTAATTCTGATCTATCTCTCCATCTATCCGTCTGTCTGTTGTTCGTATCCATCTATCTATCATTCTATCTGTCTGTCTCTCCATTGTTCGTTTTTGTCGCTCTGTCTGTCTGTCAGTATGAATATTCTTTGTTTCTGTCTATCTATTTATCTATCTGTCTGTCTGTCGTTCGTATCTATCGTTCTAACTATATCGTTCTATCTGTCTCGTTCGTTTCTATCTATCTATCTATCCATCTATCTATCTATTGTTCTATCTATCATTCTGTTTGTCTGTCTGTCTGTCTGTCCATTGTTCGTTTCTGTCGCTCTATCTGTCTGTCAGTATGTCTATTCTTTGTTTCTGTCTGTCTGTCTGTCGTTCGTATCTATCTATCGTTCTATCTATATCGTTCTATCTGTCTTTCTGTCGTACATTTCTATCTGTCTATCGTTCTATCTGTCGTTCAATTTTATCTATCATTCTATCTATCCATCTATCTGTCTGTCTGTCGTTCGTATCTATCTATCGTTTTATCTATATCGCTATATCTGTCTGTCTATCCTTCGTTTCTATCTGTCTACCTATCTATCTGTCTATCTGTCTCGTTCATTTCTATCTGTCTATCGTTCTATCTAAATGTCTATCTGTCTGTCTGTCTGTCTATCTATCTATTATCTGTCTGTCTATCTATCTGTCTGTCTGTCTGTCTGTCTGTCTGTCAGTCAGTCAGTCAGTCAGTCAATCAATCAATCAATCAATATTTGTATCAATCAATCAATCAATCAATCAATCAATCAATCAATCAATCAATCAATCAATCAAAAAACTTTCCAACAAGGCCAACGTTTAAAGTTTGTCTTGACAATTTTTTTTTTATTAAAAAAGGACATTTATATACATTTATTTTATTTCAATTCATATTAAAATTATTTTTGTTATATCCAAATTTGAATTACAATTATGCATCCAGTATTATCTTAATTCAAATTCAATTTAAATTCAGGAAAGTAAAATCTCCTTAACTTTGTAATGCAGGTGTTCCCATCATACTTTTTATGCATAATTGGGTCGTGCATAATTAATAAGGTTGCATTTTTCCATAGTTTGCCAATGTTGTTTGCACTTCTGCTTATGTTGATACTGTTATCAAGTTAGGTAACATGTTTTACAACATTTTCTATGCAGAATGATTTATGTGGGAAGAAAATATGATCGATTGTTAACACTAAGTATTTATCATGTTGAGGTGTGGGTCCGCAGATTCGTAAATATATATATTTTATTAGGTCATATTTTTTTATCAACAAACATTCTGAATTAAAATCATATTATAGGGGTGTTTATGGTGTGTTAGAAAATCCAAATGTATTATTTCAACATTTACATGCTTATTTAAATGTTAATTGGTAGTGTGAAGTGCTATTACATCAGATTTGGAATTAAGAGTCATTCTGTAAACTGGAATGTTAAGTTTACTCACTTTAATCAACATTATGTTGCGAAGTTAAGTAGATTTTACTTCATTTTATACCTCTGAAATTTACTCAAAACAAATTATGTGCAATTGTGTAATGTTTTAACTGTTATGGTAATCACATTTATATAATTTTGCTCTGTATAAATATTAAATGCTTCATTTTGCTACCAGTTTTAGCCCTCAGACTCCAACAAGACAGTCTATATCTATACAAATCTATGACAAAAGCATAATGATTATACATGGTCATCTATGCTTGTGAACCCTTTATGATTTCTTTCTGACATGTCTTTATCAACCAGATGGATCCAGTAATGCGTAATCACTTCCAAGCAATCAAATATTCACGGTTTATTGTCTGCGCAGAGTGAGGACAAATGAAGTGTCCATGCAGTGCGAGTCTGAAATTATCCAGGATGAAGGGGAAAAGCGCAGTCTAGTCTTTCATATTAATGCAGTCCAGAGATCATATTTGTAGGTTTGGGAGGTGATGCAGATTCTTGACCTGACCGGATCAATAGTGTATGCCCCAGAGAAATATAGATGAAGCACACCGAACAGGCCCGAAGCATAAGAAACATCTCTGAAGCTCTCGTTTGTTCTTTAAAAGGAAGATCAATGTCCCCCCTGCCGCCACTCGGAGAATGCACAGCGGGATACCGTGCTGGCAATGATACCCCTGTAAATATTTGATGACGGGATTGAAGAGCGGTTATACAATATAGTTTGCGTCTTCCCGGGCTGTCAGTTTTGAAGTCTGTCTCAGGGCAGCCGGCATCAGTGACTAACAGAGCCGAGCGGAGCTCTGTTTCGGGGCTACTGTTCATTTCACGCGCTATCACTTTTTGTATTGCCCGACTGATGACTTCACGGCTAATCAATTATTCATGAGGCACTAATTAAAGGACAAAATAAAGTAACGTAATTAAGGGCAGTTCAATTAAACAAGAGATCATTGCCTTTTAAGTTGTTGGTCAATAGAAGATGACATCGCCAACTTTTTCCAGACCCGGCGCGCGGCGTCTTTTTCCCCGAACATGCTGGAGCCTTTATTTTAAACCATATTTCTAATGTTCTCTAAACGTTCCCTGCTGTCCCCCTCTGTGCTTCACAGATTCTGGCAAAAACGGCAGGTTTGGAGCGCTCCGTCTGGTTCTATACTTAGCCAGCCAGCACTGACGCCCGTGTACACACGCGCACCTGGGCTAGCGTCTGTCCGTCTCCCCGATTGGCACAGGTGTGCTGTTTTGATTGGCTGCGGGGTAATGGCTAATGTGTTCCCAGCTAATGCTGCTGTCACAGCTCCTCATGTCCATCCCTCCCCACCTTCATCACCATCCTCCTCCTCTCCCGGGCACTGACCCAAAACATGCCCACCGCTATCATCTCGCCCGACACCCACCCTCTTTCCTATTCTAGTCACAGAGCTCCTACCTCCCTCTCCGACACTGGGCTTCATCATCCACATCATTATGGAGATTATCCCATGTCTTTTATTTAATGGTGGCTAATGTTTCACCAATAAAGATGAATGAGGGGAGCTGTGAAGCTCTAATTGGAGGGACATGATGTCTGACTCTGAGCCGCTGATAATGTCGACACTGCCAAACAGTTTATGAGGCGCCATCACCAGTCTAAGTGTGTGTTTAGAGGTGGAGGGGGAGCAGACGCTTAGTTCAAGTACTCATTGTTTGATAACCGCGTGTGAGAGAGCGCCGGACAAAGCCGCGGTGTTAATTGATCTGTTTTCATGAGTTTTACGTGAGAGTTTTTTGAGCATGTTCTAACATTCATAATGACATGACTATCTCCCGTCAGCTGCTGACTTAGCCTGTGTATTGAAAATCTTGAGGACATATTTACCTTTAGTTTTCCCTCTAGTATGTGTTATTTTTTTATTTATAAGAATAATATGAACAGAACAGGAGCAGGAAGTGTTGAATTCCACTACAAATAATCATTATCAGTCACATTGATATCATTTTTGTTTGTCATGCTCTAGTTTAATCAATCAGAAAAACATTGTAATGCCATTTTTTAGTTCTCTGGATATCGAACCCATGACCTTTAGCACCATGCTCTGCTATATGAGACTTTTTCTTCTGTGAAAGTGCACGAAAAAGACAATGCTGCCTTGAGATATGGTCACCTGTAACACAATATCACATGAATTATTCCACCGGACTACAGTATCTCTTACTTTTCTACCTAAATCTTAACATCTCCTGATCTGTTTTCACTGGGTGCTCTAAAACTTATCACCCACCCCCCCCCCCCCCCCCCCTTTTCTTTACTTATCGAATAGAATAGAAAGCATTTATTGTCAATATACTCACGTAAAAACGAAATTTGGAAAAGCTTTCCCTTGGTCTCGGAAAAAAAACACAAACAATATTACATTTGACACAAATATTAAACTTTTAGAACAAAAATAAACAGTTTTTAGTCAAATTTAAATATTGTACTAATAAGAAATATATTGCACTAAACCTGTTCGTTGCAAAGTTAAAAATAATGAAAAATAGCACCCTGAGACTGTATATGTATGTATGTAGCAGAAAGGGATCTGTGCATATTAGAGTTCATGGTGGTTATGGCTCTGGGGAAGAAACTGTCCTTGAATCTCCTTGTTTTGATGGACCTGTAACATATAATCTCTATTATCCTTTACTGTGAGGATTTTTAGAAGAAAAATGCATTAGTTTCAATACTTTATATTTTTCTGTCAAAATGACGGAAAGCATTTAAAATTTACTGTCTTTAAAAGCTTTTTAAAATGTAGGAAATGACCGCACAAATAGTTGCATAAAACAAAAATGTTATCTTACAATTTATAGAAAAAAAAAATTATACAATTGCCAAGACACTTTTCTCAGTACTTAGGTCACTTTTTCACACAACAGCAGTCTATGTGGGCTAAAATGTACCTACAGGCCAATTTGCATGTTTACATACTTTTTTTTTTTTTCAAAACTGTTAAACTTAAGTTCAAAACCTAACATAATACAAACTGAGTAGACAAGAATTTCTTAAATTTCTATAGTAATGCCATATTGAAATATATTCCAAAACTAGAAAATAAATATAAAAACTGAACACCTTCACAGGTGACATGCTGCATCCCAGTTTGCCTACTTATACTATACCCTAAAAGTATCTACTGTTTTGTAAAGAAAAAGTGCATACTTTTGAATGTGTTGCAGAAGAGTTCAGTACTACTTCGTCATAATATGCAGCATGACCAACGGGAGATCAACGAGCAATTATTGGAACTGTCGCGACAACAACCTCGAATCCCAGGGTGTCCCCCCGAGAAGATTTACGTCCCAGAGGACTTCCGAAACTCTCTCATTGCTTCAGCTCACTCCTCCGTAGGCACAGGTCATCCCGGAATCACCAAAACACTCACTACTCTCCAACTCAAGTACTGGTGGCCCAATATGCAGCATGACATCACGACATTCATCCAAGGTTGTATCCCCTGTGCCATGTCCAAGGTTCCCCGAAATCTCCCTGTGGGTAAACTCGTCCCGCTTCCAGTTCCACATAGGCCTTGGTCCCACATTGGAGTGGATTTTGTCACAGACCTGCCTGCCTCCGACGATAACACCTGTATCCTCGTAGCCATTGATCGGTTCTCCAAGGCATGCAGGCTGATTCCTCTGAAAGGGCTCCCCACGGCGTTTGTCACGGCAGAGCTTCTGATGGAGCACGTCTTCCGGAACTACGGCCTCCCAGAAGACATCGTGTCTGACAGGGGACCCCAATTCATCTCCCGAGTTTGGCGAGCCTTTTTCACCCTCATGAACGTGACCGTAAGCTTGTCATCAGGATACCATCCACAAACAAATGGCCAAACCGAACGTAAAATCCAAGATATAGGACGATTCCTGCGTACCTTCTGCCACTCCAACCAAAACATCTGGAGTCGTTACCTCATTTGGGCAGAGTACGCACAAAACTCCCTCAGACAGTCATCCACTCAACTGACTCCATTCCAGTGTGTGCTAGGGTACCAACCCCCACTGTTTCCATGGTCCGGCGAACCTTCCGAAGTACCAGCCGTAAATAAGTGGTTTCAAGAGAGCGAGGGAGTGTGGAATCAAGCCCATCACCATCTTCAACAAGCAGTGAATCGCCAATGACATTTCGCAGATGCTCACCGCCGTCAAACCCCTGAATACCAACCCGGACAGTTAGTCTGGCTCTCCACTAAAGACATCCGTCTACGCCAACCTTGCCCCAAACTCAACCCCAGATACATCGGACCGTTCCCCATCGTAAGACAAGTAAACCCAGTCACTTATCAACTTCGCCTACCTCCAGAACATCGGATCCATCCCACGTTTCACGTCTCCCTCCTGAAACCTCACCATCCACCTGTACCCCACTCAGCCACAGAACCGGTCCCTGAAGATAACCCCCCGATACCACCTATTGAACCAGAGCCCATCTATTTGATAAATGAGATTTTGGACTCCCGACGTCGAGGTGGTCGGATAGAGTATCTCATAGATTGGGAGGGGTATGGACCAGAGGAAAGATGTTGGGTGCCCCGGAACGACGTCCTTGATCCCAATCTACTCCGAGAGTTTCACGTTCAATATCCAGACAAACCTGCACCACGGCCAAGAGGTAGACCACCACGACGTCGGGGTCCAAGGTCCGCTGGCGCGGACCCTGGAGGGGGGGGGGTAATGTCAGGAACCAATCAGACACCACATCCTTCACCACACAGCGATCACTCTCCCCAGAATACTAATCACCTGCACCTGTTCACAATCAGTAAGCCTCATCAACCCCTGCATAAAGACACTCACCACAGCCTCACTCACTGTCAAGCCTCCAACAGGAACAGACCATTTCCCGTTGTCCTGCTAAACCACTAAAGAAGTCCAGTTCCAGCCAAGTAAAGTATACTCACCGGTGAATTACTAACCTCTGCATTCCTGTTCCACTGCCTCCAGACATCCTGTTCGAGTCCTTGCTTCCTGAAACCCCGTCTGGATTCCCGTCCCTTTGAATCCTGGATCTTCCTGAGTCCTGGTGTTCACGCTGAGTTATCTCTCCCACGACGACATCTGTAATAGAAAAGACACGGATAAAGATCTGCCATCGCTTGACATAAAGTAACCTGAAGAGGATCTGCTCACCTGTACTCTGCCCCGCACGTAGTGATCCACCTCGTATCTGCACCAGCACTCTGAGAATACTCACCCTTGCACTTGTGTCACAATTAATAAAGTTGCGTTTGGATTCACTTACCTCTGTGTCCTTGCCTGTATCCTGACAATAAGTAGCTGCAACATTCTTTCAATTTCATTACCATCGATACAAAAGAGGCAAGGCAAGGCAAGTTTATTTATATAGCCCATTTCATACACAATGGTAATTTAAAGTGCTTTACATAGAAGAAATTTAAATAATCAAAATAAATAAGAATAATTAAAACAGTTTAGAATAAAAAAATAAATAAAATACAGCACAAACAGTCTTACGAACAGTGACACAGTACTCGTTCAGTAAATGCACAGCTAAACGGATGTTTTGAGTCTGGATTTGAATGTGAATACTGTAGGAGCACATCTGATCTCTTCTGGAAGCTGGTTCCAGCTGCGGCTGGCATAGTAGCTAAAAGCAGAATCACCATGAACCCTTGGTATTTCTAGCTGATGTGATCCTAATGATCTGAGTGATCTGTTGGGTTTATATTCAGTGAGCATATCTGTAATGTATTGAGGTCCTAGGCCATTGAATGATTTATATACCAGAAATAATACAATCCTAAATGTAACTGGGAGCCAGTCTAAAGACCATAGAACTGGTGTGATATGTTCATATTTTCTGGTTCTGCTCAGAATCCTGGCAGCAGCGTTCTGTATGAGCTGCAACTGTCTTATGGTCTTTTTGGGAAGGCCAGTGAGGAGTCCAATATAATAATCCACCCTGCTGGTGATGAAAGCATGCACAAGTTTCTCTAAGTCCTGACTGGAAACAAAGCATCTAATTCTTGCAATATTTCTCAGGTGATATTATGCTGATTTAGTTATTGCTTTGACATGACTACTGAAACTAAGGTCTGACTCCAGAGTCACACCAAGATTCCTGACTTGATTTTTAGTTGTTTGACCCCTAGACTGAAGGTATGCGTTCACCTTGAGAACTTCATCTTTGTTTCCAAACGCAATGACTTCAGTTTTGTCTTTGTTTAACTGAAGAAAGTTTTGGCTCATCTAACTGTTGACTTCATCAATGCATTGGCACAGGGAGTCAATGGAGCTGTAATCGTTGGGCGATAGGGCTAAGTAGAGCTGTGTGTCGTCTGCATAGCTGTGGTAAGCAATTTGGTTCTTTTTCATTATTTGGCTCATTGGGAAGCATGTACAGGTTGAATAGGAGTGGCGCAAGAATTACGCCTTGAGGGACTCCACATCTAATGGATGTCCACTCAGACTTATGGTCTCCTATACTCACATAATAACCTCTTTTATTAATAACCATAATAAAAGAGGACAGCTTCGAAATAATTTTGTACTGTGATATAAACATGGACCATTTAACATACACTGCAGTGAATTCTAAACAGTAGAGAGCTGGCATTATTGTTTTGTAAAGGAATACAAAAAAAACCCATTGTGTAATCTACATTATAGTGGGTTTTTTTAGGTTATTGGGTTTATGAATGTCGAAGTGTGTTTGTTGGGTGAGAACCTTTGCTAGTGTTAAGAAAGTAAAGTGTTTTTTTAGCTTAGTTTTAATACATTTTTGATGTGTAATTTACTGCTGTGCCAATGGTGTTGAAGAGTTTTGAAAAAGTGACCTTTTGGGCAATGAACCCTTTTTCTTTTTCTTTTTTTACAAAAATTACATAAGCATAGTTCACCCAAAAATGTAAATTCTGTCATCATTTACTCATGTCCTAAGAAAACTATATGACCCTATGTCTTCTACAAAATACAAAAGAAGTCAATGTGGAGCAGTGTTGGTTTAGGCTCCATTGACTTTTGCTGTATGGACAAAAACTGAAACATTCTTTGGATTTTTTTTGTGTGGATTTTTTAGAAGAAAGAAAGTCATACAGGTTTAAAAGGACATGGGAGTGAGTAAATGATGACAGAATTTTCATTTAATCTCAGACCTGTTTGCTGGATAGTTGCTCACAACAGTTTGGAATTCAGCAAAATTCACATTTGATACATTCTGTCCTGAACTGGAGCCACTTGAACGCATCAGCCAGAGGATCTGGGTAGTCTTATTGGAGCGACTCTGAGTGCAGGACAAGCCAACCATTGAGGAGCAGATTAGATTAAGAATAATCCTTTCGCAGCACGCTCAGCCCCGTCTCTGCAATGTCCACTCACAGTGCATCAGTTACACCGCTCTGCCCAGCAACACCAAGGGCCCCAGTCCACCCAGAGGTCTTCAGCCATTCATTCACTGAAACTGAGATGTTCTTTTTACTGTCCACATAGGTCATGACACAATCACTGTCATTTTGCAGATTTGGCGTTTAGCAGAATAGATGGACAGAAAGTACATTCTGTCTGTTGGCCCCTATGGATTCTGCGGTTCGGAAGCCCACGTCTTATCTCTGGAGCAAACTTCTTCTCTGCACTTTCAGCTCAGGACTTGATGGCAGATCTGACTCAAACAGTGACAGAAAATGAAAGGAAATAAATGGGGAGAAAAAAGAAGAAAGGGCAAAGCATCCAAAGTTCTGCATCACTTACTTTTCAATTACGGCAGGCGAAGCAGAACGAATTGTTAGTGCCATTTATTGACTGTGCCTTTCTCGTTATTAAAGTACAAGTGAAGAAATCCGTCCTTTTGTATAACAACCTGCCTGTTTTACAATAACAAAATGTTTCTTCTCTGTCAGACAGCCTTTGTCATTTGAAGAGAAACAAGGAAAAGAGAATGGCAGGGATAGCAAAACAGCATGCTGGCAGAAACACTGATACAGTCAGAATCGGCAGTGATCCTGAAGAAAACCTCTTCCCTCACAGCATTCAGCTGAGACTATTGGTGCAGAACAAAAGTAATAGGTGAATGAATCGATTATGGTAATGATTGGCTGCCTGAAAGATATTTCTTATGCCGTATAACAGGGATATGAGAGATATTGAAAACACATTAACGGAGAAGCAGCTGTGGATACTTATATACGATGGAAAACCACAGTGTGCTAGCAGGCAGGCATGGGCCTTTTTCATCCTTGACTTGTGATCCTTACACTCAAGTTTATGTTCCACATAATAGACCACATACAAAACATTGTGATGAATCTCCAGTTCAATTCAAAAGAATGCAACAATGGTGCATTCATCCTACAGTCTTTCCATGTTGGGGCCGCTGGACTGCATCAAATTTCTTAGAGTATACTTGGAATGTTTTGAAATTATTCTTTTAAATGCAAGTGGCAATTTAGTATCTAATAATATCCAACAACAATTTCTCAGAGAGAGAGAGAGATTTTTATAGCTATTGCTATAAGCCAGGGGTGCCCAATCCTGTTCCTGAAGATCTACCTACCTGCAGGCCAGGGTTCAGTTCCAGCTCAACACACCTGCTCCTGAAGATCTGGATTAGCTGGTTCAGGTGTGTTTGATCAGGTTTAGAGCTGAACTTTGCTGGAAGTAGATCTCCAGGAACAGGATTGTGTGCCCCTCCTATAATCGGTATTTTAAAGTGTATGACATGATTCTAATTAATACTACATATGGCCGGTAACACGTATTATTTCACACAATTCTGGACCTTTCTTGACAAAGAATATATTTGCAAACCCATTTAGCATAATTCTAGAAGTCTCTTTATGCAGTTTGATCCAAACCTGGTCAGAACTGACCAGGCCACAAAGCATGCTGGGTAACTGGAAGCACTAAACTTTGGCCCTGTTTACACCTGGTATAAAGATGCGTTTTGGTCGATCGGATCACAAGTGGACGACACTAAATACAGGTGTAAACGGGGTCTAATACGTTTTGAGCTTTCGACCACTTCCAGAGGTAGTCAAAAACACTTTCGAACAGATTACTTTCTTAGAGTAAACGCTCATGTGGTCGAATGCATTCAAACAGCTACAAAAGACCACCTACTTTCAGCCTACTGATTTAATGCGTAAACATTATGGGAAGAGCGCTGGCCAGACAGGATTTAAGCTTTGTCAGCTGGAGACCCAAGTTTGGTTTGAAAACGAAAAACGTACCAAGCACAATGTTCTCTCAGCATTCCTGATTTCTAACACACACACACAGCATTTGGTGTGGTCTTGCGGCTGCCAGAGCAGAAACGAAACTGCTACTTGTGTGTTTTTCGTTTTTTTTTTCTGTTCATATGTAAATTGTGTGAGTTTATTTCGTCCAATAGGTCCAAAGATCTGAAAAAGCGCATACATTTACCCGCCCATGGACCCTCCTCTTGAATAAATCAGGACAGAAGTGGTCAAAAGAGATGGATTAAAACACCAGGTGTAAACGGGAATGCGTCTCCCTCATCTACTTGTGATCCAAGCGACCAAATCGCATCTTATTACTTAGGTGTAAACAGAGCCTTTAATAAATGACCAATTTATGAATTTGTCTGTAAAGTGACTCTAAATGAAAAAAACAACAACTTTATATTGGAAACCTGTTTGCTAACAGTCATAAATTCAATATTTAACATCCTTTTACAACAACAACTGAGCTCTCTTATACATTTGTATTGTAATGACTACAAAACTCCATCTGGAGTTAAAATATTTTATAAAACTAAAATATTTTATTAATAATCATTTACTATCTTGTTTTATAATATACTATCACTGTAATGATTATTATTAATAGTAATAAAAACAACTTATTTTATAAAGATCTATTATTGGTAAAATTGTATGTATTTTTATGCATTTTCTTTTTTTTTTATAATAATAATTAAGAGCAAACGACACTTTGAACCCCCATAATAAACCTATCATCACTTCTGTTTTGATTAGTACAGTCTGTAGCGACCAGGCTCTGCATTTCCTCAACTGATGCGCACCAGCCAGACTAAAGCAGTCGATCGCAGAGGCCTCCCCACTGTCTCCCCCCTCTTTGTGTTTATATATGTTTTTTAAAATATTTTTTTGAGGGAAACTGTCAAGCCCTATCCCAAAGAACAGGGACCAAAGAGCAAAAATAATGTACGCTTTCGTGCGTTTCTTGGAGGACGACATGTGCTACGCGTTACCTGTGTCAGACGTGAAAGATTTCCAGCCTGTGCACAAAAGAGATTTTGATGATCAGAAGGTGTATGTGGTGCTGAGAGGCGCAGGCCATCCTGCCAAAGCACACATCCTAGCCCTGGCAGGTGAGTTCTGTTCTTCTCTTCCTTTTAACTATAATAATAATATTCATACATAACAGTGACACGCATTACGAAAATGCTTGAAATGTCTTGCGACTTTGATATGAATCATATGTGCATGTGCATGAACCTCTTATCTGTTTAGCTTTATATTATATTTATGGCGTATGATGAAAAGTTATCATACAAATCATAATTTTAATTTCACATGAATTGCGTGAACATGCTTTAACACGCATGTATTGAGTTGTCGAGAGAACACTAATGCTGTAACCTGAGTGTTTTGATGTGATGAATGGATAGACGGAGAAGATGTCATAGGTTTGATGTCTTCTTGATGATTCTGGTGTTTTTAGCTCATCGTGATTGCGGGGTTTGTGTAATAGAGAGATGTAATGTGTCATTGTTTGACAAGCTCGACCATCTAAATATTAACTAAGGGAAAGGTGCGTCGAAAATGTCTGAATAAGTTCACGAAAGTAGAAACGAAAGATAAGAGGGTTTTAAAGGCAGAGAAAGAGGCTCAGGATGCTAAGCGATTGTTAGCTTGCTGCTAACGTTTCTTTCTTTTATCTCGGGCGCATAAGAGCTTAACAGCGAATAAAATAATCATCATCACAACACTAACAATCTATCTGAACTTATAAAGATAAGGAAAAGCATACACGATAACCAGAAAGTTCTGTATTTCACCGTTTTGTTGTGTTTAGCTCAAGCTGCTAGGTTACTGTCATCACATTAGCTAGCCAGGTAACGTTATGGGTTATTATTTTATGTAGTTTTTTTACTTTTACGCCCTTCAGTTTGCTTGAAACCTTATGCCAGCATGTTATACTGTTAAATTATAACTTGTCATCGTATTATGTGGGGTTTAAATCAGTGCTGGTGGCAGATCTGTTGTCATGTGACACTTCCTACTTGAGCTCAAGCAGACAGTGAAATCCTCCAGCCACTTTCACTCCTGCCACTCTTCAATCAGGACTAGTTAGATACATTACTAATCTACATGTGTGGCTTAACCTGCTCTTACAACCCTGATCTCGTTAGGGAAAGAAGTCTGCCGTCCAGCATAGCTTTTAAATCAGTCTGCAATCTGTTGTGGCCGACCTTGAGGCTCATGTGCCATACCTGGCCAATGTAAAACTTTTAATATGTAGTTATTAACAATCGAGATCTTATGTTGATGATTTTCCACTTGGCATGATAAGGGGTTAGATATGCACATTTATATGGTCCGTCTTCTCCAAGCGGCCTTGGTTTCTTGACACTGCATCACACGCTGACAACTGTGACGACCCCGCCTGTCAAAATCATATTGATGCTGCAGTCAACGTCGCTTTGCAATGTTAAACGCTCCATTAATAGTTTATTGCAACAATAGCTAGTCATCTGTGTCATTACAAGGTTACTGGGAAACTTCACCACCAAACTCATAAAATGTTTCTCTTGCTGATGTGTCCTTGTTTTAACCATATCATCATTTTAGATTACAGATGAAATATTATTTGCGCCTCTGATGCATTTCCCCTCCTCTTTTTCAGAAAGCATTGAGGAATTTGAGCACAGTATTATGCAAAAGAAGATGAAAATACCCAAGATGTCGAACAGGAACACAGTGGAGAATCACTTTGGTGAGGAGAGAATGCCCCTAAGACATAAAAAGGTTGGTCTACCCATTTTTAAGATTTGGAGACTTTTGCAAGCTTTCTGTTACTGGTCTGGATTTGTAGATGGGGAACATGTGGACAGATTGGGAATGGCTCAACAGGGATTTTCTGCTGATTTTAAGAGTGTGATTTATACTCTGCAAACAAAACAAGAAAAACATATTAGAACATGTTTTGACGCATGGAATTTGTCCTGACTATTTCAAATGTTTCAAGCCAGTTTTGTTTAATCTTGCAGTTTTAGCAAGAGACCAGAAAGGCCATTTATTTTTTCGGTGGGCTTGTTGTGTATTTTTAGTGTCCTGACTTTTTAATTGAGCAATTAAGTTTACGACCCAGTTTTGTGTGCTCTTGCAGTTCATAAGTTAATTACTTAGTTCGATCTTGGTGTTGAATATAATCTGAGTTGGTGTGTAGTCATCATTTCACAGTTTAGCCGTTGAGCCAGTTTAGCCCTGTTACAGTAGCATTAAATATTAAATCATGAGATTCTTTTTTTAATTAGCGAAGTTTTGATAGTTTTAAAATGAAAAAGTTGTCATTTTTGTGGGTATTGATGCAGCTGCTCTTCCAGCCATGCTTTAAAAGGGAAGTCACGCTAGACATGGTGTTCTTCCATGGTGTTCTCCCCCCCCACACACACACACACACAATCACACTCCACCTATATTATTAAAAACATATATTATAGGCTGCTATTATATTCATTTGCGTAAGCTGCTTAACATGGGTTTGTTCATTCTTTCAATAGTATTCTTGCACCAAAAGTGAAAGTGCTGTAGTTGAGTGTGACGAAAAAAAGAGCAGAGAGTCTCCACAAAATCTGAAATAGTCAAGTGCTGGTCACAGAAGAATCATTTGAAATGTGTGGTTATGCCAGGTGTAATGCATCTTGGCTGACCACTTGTGATCAGTTCACCGAAAATGCATCTTAATACCAGGTGCTTACTCCTTACTCCCGGACCTTCTGGGAGAGGTGGGATGTCTGATATAGTAATAATATATAGAAAACTAGAATGTACATTTCCTGAAGAAAATGTGAGTGGGGCTTGCAGTGGCAAAACTCGCCACTCGGTTGCTAGGGTGTTTCTAGTGGGTTGCTGTGGTGTTGCTATGCAGTTGCCAGGGTGTTCTGGGTGGTTGCTAGAGTGTTCTGGTTGGTTGCTATGGTGTTGCTAGGGTATTCTGGGTGGTTGCTATGGTGTTGCTAGGCGGTTGCTAAGGTACAATAATGACATGACGAAGTATGTATCCCCCCCCTCTTAGCACACCTTACTGTATTTTGTGAACCGGAAGATCCTTATTAGGTGTTTGGGGTTGGAACTTAACTCTGGAGGAAGGTAGATATCCAAAAGCAAGTAAATTATTTACATGTGTGTACACTATTTGCACTGGTCAAGATGCTCAATCTTGTGATGCAGGTCCAGTCACAGGAACAGCAGCGGGCCAGTTCCAACTCCTCAAAGAGCCTGGCTGCGGTGGTGGCGCGGCTGGAGAGGAACGCAGTCAACTCGTACACGGAGGGAGAGGAGCTGGACAGACTCACCACAGAGGAAGAGGAAGAGCAGGACGAGGCCGTGGTGCCCCGTGTCCTGTACGAGGAGCTGGTGCACAGCTACAGGCAGCAGGAGGAAGAAATGAGACGTCTGCAGCAGGAACTGGAGCGCACACGCAGGCAGCTGCTGCAGCAGGCCAAAAAGCTGAAGGAGTACGGCAGTCTGCTGACCGAAGTCAAGGAGCTCCGGGATTTCAACCGACGCCTGCAGGACGTCCTGCTCATGAGGCTTGGCAGCGGTAAGATTTGCATGAATCGTACATATAGGCCGACTTGACCAACTAAAGGCCTGTTCTCACCGCACACAATATGCACCAAAACTGTTCAACAGATCAAATTTTTACTGTTCTCTGAATCATAGAAATTCATTCTTTTGATTAAAGCCTTGTCGTGCATCTGTATTGAAAACACAGACTGTGTTTGAATAGGCCTTAACATAGATTTTCTTATTAGCGGCTGCAAACATGGCTCATCCAATCAATTTAAAGTCTTAAATATCTGTTTTATAGTGCTTGCTATACGTTAACCTTTTTCAAATGTATGTTTTTTTAAGACCTTTGTAGAGCTTAATTTTTTTCTCATTACGACAAAAGCTGCAATGGCTAGTCAGCTTTTAGTAGGCTATAGTGAGTGAAGTATGTCAATTAATTTAAGAATGAATATCTTCAGACAGCAATTTAGAGGGATAGTTTACCCAAAAATGAACATTTTGTCATTACTTACCCTCAAGTTTTTCCAAACCTGTATGACTTCCTTTCTTCTATTGAACACAAAAGAAGATATAAAAAAAAAAAAAAAAAAAATGGTGGTAACCAGACAGATCACAGCACCTATTGACTTCCATAGTAGGAAAAAATACTATGGAACTCAAAGGGTGCCATCAACTGAACAAAATGAGGATGACAGATTTTTCATTTTTGGGTGAACTATCTCTTTAAATAGGTTTTTGTATAATTTTTAGGGCTGTCAGTCAATTAAATCCTTTGATTAATGTGATAATTATTTAGCATATCAAGTACTTAATTAATATTCAGCATATCAGGTAATTAATTATGTCATGTAATTGGTATTAATTACTCAAATTAATCACACACTTCAATATTTGCTGAGAAAACCCCCCAAATGAAGATAATTCGAAGTCTGGTGGATGTAAGCATTGAATAGACATTACAAAAAAAGTGACTTTATAAGTCAGTATATTGTATTATGTGGTCAACACATTTAACACATTTTTTTTTTTAATTATTTGTATTTGGAAATGTGCTAGACTGTCTTTGGCCATTAAGTTCAAGTTCACTTTATTTGTTTAGCACATTTACAACAGCCACTAGGCTGACCAAAGTGCTTTACAGAACAACCAGATTAAAAGATAGTAAGACCTGCATTAAGTTTACAGTTGTTGTTTTTCCGCATCTCTTTATAATTAACTGTACTATATTAGCATGTTAAATTGACAGCCTTAATACTTTAACATTTTTATGTGATGTTCCACATATATCTGAGCTGCAGGGACTGATTACCACTACTACAGTACAGGCTGCTTAAAGAGGACATAGTGTCCAGAGCGCTCAGGCCAGTGTCCCGACCAGCTGGGTTACGTGTGTGTGTGTGTGTGTGTGAGATTGGTGGGGGAACAGACTGTGGTCTGGAGCAAGCTGGTGGAGCAGGCTAAAGATTAGACCGGCCAGGGCTCTTTAGGGTCAGACGTGCAGAGCACTGACTGCTATTAAAACTCAACAGATACATTAGAGCTTAGTGCGGCCAGCCACCAAGCCAGCTTACTGAGCTAAAATGACCCGGTTGTCTTGAGGCACGGGAGAGCCATGTTTTAGGCAGCGCTCCAAAGAGAGGTGCCAGGACTTACTGCAGCCACACTGGACTTAATTCAAAACTGTCATTAGAGAGCAGGGACCGTCTGCCTTCAACACTTTCTCAGGATTACACTCATCTTTCTCGTTAAATTGTGCTTTACTGAAGAATGCTGATCAATGGTTTGCTTTGCTTCATACAGAACCGATGCATGATAATGGCACACAGACAATCAAAGCAGAGGTGGTAGAGCCGATCAGTGAGCCACAGGAGACGTGTCAAGAGGAAGCCAACACTAGCTCTACCTATTCCCACTCCCCGTCCCCGAGAACCGTCTACACCTTCAATGATGGAAAAGTATGTTCTCCTGTATGTTTTTACTGTCTTTTCTATTGCAACTGATTCTCAATCATCCCAAAAATCCATGTCCATTCTCACTTTATTTCAGTCTCTTTTTTATCAGCAAAGGAGCCCAGTAGTCACCACATATTATATATATATATATATATAGGAATCTACTGTTCAAAGGTTTTGGGTCAGTAACACCTTTGGTGCTTTTATTCAGATCCACATTTATAACAAATTCCAGTAAAGACATTTATAATTTTACAAAAGATTTTCATTTAAAATAATTTCAGCTTATTAGAATGATTTCTGAAGGATCACGTGACACTAAAGACCGGAGTAATGATGCTGAAAATTCAGCTTCACCTTCATAGGAATAAATTCCATTTTAAAATATACATACTACAACAGTTATTTAAAATTGTAATAATATTTCACAAAATTACTGTATTTTTGATCAAATAAATGCAGCCTTGGTGTGCATGGGACTTTTTTCAAAAACATAAAAAAATTACTCCTAACTATATTTATATAACTTGCACCTCATACAGTAAATTAAATAAGGGCGTGTTAATTGTGATGAGATTTTCCAGTGTTATGGAAGTTGCCGTCGTTGATATTTACTTTATGGATACAGGCGTTATTTCAGGCTATCATGAAAGAAAGGGGGCTTGACTTCAGACATTAGTTCGTACTGACAGTAATCCAGCCACTCTTTTAAGCTGTTGTGTAAACAGGACAATTCAGTGATTTCATTGATGTTCCTCGTGTTAGTGTGATTCAGTGTTTCTTTTAATGTTTTGCAGTGGTTTGGTTTGTCTAATTGACTAGCGAAATCCCTTCTACAACCATTCCCCCATCAGTCTCAAAGGGCCTTTTAACCAGAACGCTTGCTGTGATTTTGAGCCCTGTTAGCAGACATCGGGTCCGCATTTTGCGTTCCTCCGCCTGCCTTGCATGACAGGGGGGAATTTGTGTTACATGCTGAAAGGATTCGCAGTTCAAGCGTGAAGAACAAAAGCAAATTAGGCCCTTACACATACGCACACATATCCGGCATTAATTATTTGTACCATAGGAATTGCCCTGAGTGACAGGTAGCTGTAGAAAAGCAAATCTCCTCTAAAAAAGCTTGTCTGCTCGACCAGGGCCTAAAGCACATTAGTTGCATTGGGGAAAAGCCGCTGGATTGGAGCCCGAAGACTGCTCAGGGTGACAAACCAGAAGGCGCATTACCTCAGCTGTTACTCACCAGCTGCCCATCAATCCACCTGATGGCTTGTTGGGCCGTCTCCACAGTGTGGCTTAAAAGTCAACACCCTGGTCTGGCATCTGTCAAAACACATTACTGCATTTAATGAACCCGGACACCTCGCCACTGAATTTATGTGTGACTCGTCTCTCTCGTATGTGGTGATCGGTTCCTATATCTCAGAGGGTGGAGAAAGTATGTAGAGTCCCTTGTTGCGAGATTAAATAACTCAAAACACCAGGATCTTCACTGGTCAGAGTTCCTACCGTCATGGAAAACTGGTCAAAAAAAGTCATTATAATTCTATATATTTTTCTAGTTATGCTTTGCTTTAAAATATTTCATCAGCTAATTATTTATCTTGAATAGAGTAAAACAAAGCTTGCAGACATTTGGAAATGTCATGGAAATTCATTGGTCAAAAGTTGTTTTATTTATTTATTTATTTATTTATTTGAATTATAGGGATCATAAAAATGTTACGCTTTAGTTGTATTTAAAAATACTGATGGATTTTACAGAAATTATCCTGACATATCTTTGGTTCCTAATATCATGTGCTGCTTTTTCAATACGCATCTATAGTGTGTGTGTGTCTACCGGTGTGTGTATATATATATATATATATATATATATATATATATATATATATATATATACACACACACACGAGACACGTGTATAGATAGATAGATAGATGTCTGATTAGAGCAGTACTAAATAAAAACACAATTTTTATGATTTAGTTTTCTAGATTCTTTTTTAAATGCTAAACATCCTACATTATCAGCAAGGTTTGTGTAAACTTATGAGCAGAACTGTTCAATATGGTACACAACTACTGTTAACAAGCTTGAATTACACAGAATGTTGCATGTCATCCTCCATAAACAGAGTTATTTAATTCATTGTGAAAGAAAAGCTACCATGTCTCAGACACACTTCGGGGAATAGACCACATGGCACTTAAGTGGCAGAACGTGAAAGCAAAATCTTGTCTTTGACAGTGTGTATGCTCCATATTTGAAGAAGAGCGTCTCTCTTGCAGGTGCACTTGGGTGGAGGGATTTGGGTGGAGGAGGAGAAGTGGCACCAGCTACAGCGGACACAGGGAGACTCAAAATTCACCAAAAACCTGGCAGTGATGATCTGGGGCACGGAAACCCTGAAGAACCGCAGCGTGACTGGCGTCGCTACGAAGAAGAAGAAAGATGCCTTGCCCAAACCACCGCTCTCACCAAGCAAGCTCAAAATCGTCCGAGGTAAACGCACTACCTTTCATTCATTAGAATGACTTTTTTTATTATTCAAATAAAATTAAAGATTAGGTTGGAATTAGAATTCTGGTTTTGCTGATGGAAATTTGTATCATTCTTAGATTTGTTATTGTTGACCAAATGTTAGCTCTCAATACCAATAACCAAAATTTTATTTCTTAGCTGAAACTAATATGGTATAAAACCTCATTTGAATAATATTAAAATATAAAAGAAAATATGCAAGTAAACCATCATGAATAAGGAATAAAGGAACAAATTACAAGCAAATACTTTTTTATAAATAGATAATAATAAGCTGATTTATGGTCAAATTTTTTGTTCCAGAGTGTCTGTACGACCGCGTGTCTCAAGAAACAGCCGACAGCGCAGAGATCACCCAGCGATTATCCAAAGTGAACAAATACATCTGCGAAAAGATCATGGATATCAACAAATCCATCAAGAATGAGGAACGGCGAGAGTCCAAGCTTCTCATCCAACAGACAGTGAAGATGGAGAACTTCCCTTATGACGGCCTGTAGGGGGCGCTGAAGTTGTCACCATAGCTCATTCTACTCCTCAAGGACTTCTGGTGGAGAAGGTGCACGTAATCACTGGCGCTGCCAATTGAGATTTCCACTGATGCCCTCCCAAGACCTCTCTGTCTTTTACTCTTGCAGACCCTGTTTTACAACCTGTCTGACAGTTTTACCTCTCTCCACACTGCCTTAGCATTCCGGTGTGCATTCTGTGAGTGAATGGGGCGGGTTTTTGTAAGCTTTAAAGGGGGATCTCGGGGTGGGTCTGATGTTATGCGTGATAGACAGGAGCGATCCTTTAAATCGTGTGCAAGTAAAATGTGTTTGGCACATCAGCTTGTGTTCTGTGTCAGAACATGTCCTAATGTACTAAAGAGGTTTCCCTTCAGAAGTCGTCTTCTTGTTTGCGAGGTGTCATAAATGCTGGCTTAGAGTCGGAGTCTTAAGGGTAGGTAGGTCACTTCACTGGGACCATCTGCTAAAGGTACTTAACATAAAGAGTTGCACTTTTAAACAGGGTCACACCCTGCGTCGTCTTAATGAACGATTGATTTAATTAATCAATCTAGGCCTAATTGCTCCCGTTAATTGCTTTCCTGAGATGACTACTGATGGTCCGTTCTTGATGGTTGTTAGGGGTGGAGAGGTCGCATGTAGTCAGTGATCCTGGTAGACGGTTGTCCTGGAAGACAGATTAGCAGTGTTTCTTTGGAATTCAGTCCCATCCAGGTGAATAAATATTTGTTAAAAGGTCAATTTAGACTTTTTAAGGTCATCAGTATGCTTATTGTTTTCGCTTTAGGCGATATGCTGCCTTAATGTCCTGTTGGGAAATTCCTGCGCGCTCGGAAGTCAAAATTACGATGACATGTTTTTAAGGGATTTACACTACGGTTCAAAGGTTTAGGGTCGGTAAAGGTTTTTTTTTTAAGTTATGTTTTTGAAAGAAGTCTCTTATGATCACCAAGGTTGCAGTTATTTGATCAAAAATGCATGTTAAATTTTATAAAAATTTTAAATAACTTTTCTATTTTAATATGTTTTAACTTCGAATTTATTCCTGTGATGGAATAGAATGTTCAAAAGAACCGCTTTTATTTGAAATATTAATCTTTTGTAACATTGTAAATGTCTTTACTGTCACTTTTGATTCATTTAATGCATCATTGCTGAATATAAGAATTAATTTCTTGAAGAAATCAGTCCTTAAACTTTTCAACAGCAGTGTATATTTTAACAAAATGCATCATTGGGTAAAATGTGGGGCCCAAAACAGTTGTTCTGATTCAACACCGAAGAGAGTATTTTAATGTCATATGTTTAAGTATAGTTGAATTCTGATTCTTTGAGGTCTCTTGTTGTGTACAAAGTTCACAACAGTACAGTAAAAATGCCGTAAAGTATAAAATAAGATTCTTGTAAACAACAAAAGCACATCCAAGTTGATTTCAGTGAACTTGATGGACTAGCCATGGGACAAGAGTTATTGTATTATCGGGTCTACAGAGATGGAGACCACCTAAGACCTTTTACCAGCCGTAAATTGCACTTGGGACGGAGGGTAAGTGGAAATCAGAGCTGGGCTGCAGGAGCTTCTTCCAGCTGGCAATCATTGGGAACTGTGTTCTCCGTTTTATAGCTAGCTGTGATTGTAATATGAGCTGATATTGCTTTAACTGCACTTTGGTGTGTGAGTGTGGAGAGATGCCAGGTGCTGTGTGCGGACGTGGGGTAAAACTGTCAGCAGTGCTCGGGCGGGGGAGGGTTTACACATTAGCCTCATTCCTCTGGTTACACCAACAGCAGAGTCTCTGCTCCTGCCCACCTGTAGAGGGCGCACTCATCGGGGGGAGAAATAAGATATCGTGACAACTTACAACGAGCCATGCCATCCACACTTTAGTCCTTTGTCTCCCCTTGTCGTCTTTATTTTCATCACGAACAGTTTATGTTGCTTGTCGGCGTAACAAAAGAAAGAAAAATGAGCCTTTTGCAGATTTGGGTTCTTGACTGTGATGCCATATCGCTTACTGTGAATTAACCACAGATCTGCCACGCAAAAGCCTCCCCGTTTCTGTTTTTTTTTTTTTAAATCGAGTACATTTATTAGTGGGGAGAAAATTTCAGTGTACATTTGGAATATATTCTCATGTTTTTGAACATTTCATTGTTTGCATCCAGGCTGCACCTTATCTCACTAAGCTTCTGGTTCAGAATCGAGTCAGACAATGTTGTAATTCTGTCTTTATCTTTGCTGGTTCATACTGTATGTAGTTTATAATCATTTCTACTTTTACAGTGATATGTGACGTTTCGCTATTAATGTAGATCCTGGGTAATCACATTTCTAAAAGAATGCAGGGCTCTTCGTGAATACATCATCTCTAATGACAGAAACCCATATCTTAAATTGATACTAACATGGATTTTTTACCGCAGGTATCTCAATGCTTCAAGATCTTCAGTTTATGAATTTCACCTCACTGTGAGTCATTTGTTACAGACTATCATTTAATTTGGAGTCATTCCGTCGAGAGGCGGTCGTTGCCCTCCTTTCCGTTCTGAGGAAGTCATTGTCCATCTTCGACAACGTAGCACTTTAATCCTAAGGAGAGAAAAAAAGTATAAAAATGTATCAATGTTGGCTGATTTGTTGTGATTTACTCAAGCCAATTTAAAAAAGTCAACATTAACATTTAACAAAGCTTGTGAAAAGAGATTCACAAGAAAACATAAATCAGCTATCAGTTTTCTGCCACTCAATAGCAGTTTAACAGTCATTTGTTTCTCATTCTTTCGAGCCTTTTTTTCTTTCTTACAGCGATGTATCTCCAATATGTCAAGATAATTACGTGAGAGGACAGATTGTAATAAGGTTCTTTTGTTCCACTGAATGTCTTTCTCTTCTTTTTTTTTTTCCTGTAGATATTTCCTGTATTGTGTGATATGTATTGCCCCACTTTTTGAATATTTGATGTTCCCTAATGAGCGTACGTACTGTGCGGGTATACTGGAAAATGACAGCTTTAGGTGCGTCGAGGAGGTTGAATGAAAGCCAAACTTTATCATCTGTCCATGTGGTCATACTTTTTATGTGGAGATTTGCTAGTGCGACCGTTGCCTTGAAAAAGACTCCAGCGCTATGTATTGCTCTATTGCTTTGTTTTTGTCTCTCAGCTGCGCCGAGACTGAATTCGGGCACGACGGCGTTCAGATCCGAGGAAAATTAAAAATTTAAAGTTTCTTCAGTTGCGAGATCAAACCAGTGAATCCCATTAGGGAAAATCTGACTTTTAAATACAATCATGTACAGTATTTATAGGCTAAAAGGCTACAAAAGCGAAGCAGTATCCTCGCGAAGGCTGTCTTTTCTCTTCTGGGAGACCGTGGTGAGGCTGGTGCCTATGCTTTTCAGTGGCTGGGTAATAGCGGTGCTTAGCTTTGAGCTGGTCTGTGCCTCTGGAAAATGGCGAGTCCGGTGCAAAGCGCATGAGGGATCAACATATCATCTGAGTTGTTCTTGGCATATTGTCCAGGAGACGTTTTGCCATGGCGAATGAGTTTCATCCAATCTGAATGTGTGTTGGAGGTTTGTGTTGTTCTGTTGAAAATAAGCCAAAGTGGAATCTCTGCAACGGACAGTTTGTGATCAGTCTTATAAATTAACTTTATATGAACTTGCACAAAAACGTCCCCTGCTAAGTTTTTCCACAGTTAGCTAAGCTAAATGAACAGGAAAGTAGGCAAAATATATATTTTATTTTTACTGAAAAAAAGACGAGGTGTTGCTGTGCTGTCGACAACTTCATTGTCTGATTTGTTGTTTTCTGTTCCGTATCAAGAGCATTAAGCTTTAGATGGATATGGCTATATTGTTCAGATTGAAACGTGTTTAATCGTTTATTTCTTCATTCCTTTATGATGCCAAAAAAAAAGAAAAACTAGAATGAGGACATTCTTCGGTTAGAAAATAGTTAATTGCTCCGGCCTGCTTCACTAACCTACATGCTGAGATTGTCAATCAAATGCTGAGGACCCGCCCACATGTCACAGCAATTCCGAAAACTGCCCAGTAATCCGCTATCGCAAGAACGGCAACTTCCTGTTGCGGTTTTACTTTTTTCATGGTTACATTTACAATAAAGGTCCCTACTCAGAGTCATTCTTATATAACAAACAATATTCTCAGCTCTACTAGTGAAAGAAATGTATTTTTGATAAAACACAAGTTCAGGTTATTCTTAGTCTGAAAACAAGCATGTAGAGTCACAGTCCTACCTCATTCCCGATCATCGTCTGTCTGTGTTCCAGGACAGTCTCGCTATCCTCATACCTCATTCAGAGATATAAATCAGTCTATATGGTGTAGATTCATTTCAGATGTTGTCTTTTACTCCCTTAACAACTGTGTCGATGTCTCTGTGGCAGTAGAAAGCGTTTGGTTTTTCGTTTCCTTGCAGTAATTACATTTTTATCCCATTGATGGTGCTACAGCAGGCGTGGGTTGTCTACTCTGTGTTAATTACCTCAGATGGTGCTAATTTTTCTACTTTTCTGGAGATCGTTCCGCTTTGCATGGATACAACTGGTTAATGTTCATTTTATAGCAGCAGGAATTTTGGGATAAAAACAAAGCATCGGATAAACTCTTAGAAATTGCATTCAGCACACGTCGTAAAGATTTAGTTTTTAATATTTCAAATAAGACATACCTCTCTAACTAATTACCTCACATACTCTGTTCCAATTTAACAGAATATTAAATACCGTGCACGCAGGATCTGTCCGTGGCCATGTAACCTTGTCTTTATCGTACAATACAAACCTAATGCTGGAGTAAGAAACCTGATAATCCAAACCATCTACCTAAATCCTACTGGGCAGTTGACTCTCACAGCAATGCGGTCCTCAGCAGTTAATGTGAAAGTCAATCCCACTGTAGAATTACAGTGCAACTAACATGGTAGTCTTACATTTGATGGTGGTGGTGGTGATGATATTGTGCAGTATGTTAACTGTAGAGGGTTTTCTTAACTTACCAAAGTGGGTCCCTCCCAAAGAAACTTTGTTGTTGTCATTAAGAACTGTTTGAAAACAAATAGTCTGATTTGCATTTTAGTTCAGCAAAAACATCTTTAAAAATACGGGTGTGTTGAGCAACTGGCGCTAAGCAGAACGTAAATTAGTCCGTCCACAAAAATCCAATCAGACGCTTTTTTCTGTGAAATAATATATCAATGCAGATAGTTGATTCATTTAGAGTGTGTACTGTGAGAGCTGAAGGCAAATTGTGAGACTTTTGCTAGCGAACACTTTCCAGTCAAGACGTTTTTGATGATTCTGTGTCATGTGAAGCTCAACTGACCTCAAGACCAGACAATGAGTTCAGAAATTGATAGTATTGCATTTAAATCTGATTTTCATTTCACATTTTGTGTCTTTATCATGTCTTTGTCATCTCTTTATTCTTGCTGCTGAATAAATATCTAGAAACCTCTCTCTCTCTCATATATATATATATATATATACATATATGTATGGAACATGTATATATGTATGTATTAATCAAATATTTTCTGGAAAGTCGTTGATGGAGAATGTTGGATGAAATAACTGTGAACATGCTCACTTTCAGGTCTGCGTTTGTGGGTGGTTGTGGGTATTTTCTTTCGATATGGTCACTTACTGGTTAGTATTGGTTTTACCATGGAGTCAGTGAGAGCTGCTGTCAGCGGGATCTTCCTGCTCACAACAGTCCCTGTTCCCCATACGTTAGGTCTGCTTTACTTGCACACAGATCAAGCCTAAGCCTGGACTAAAAAGACTCTCAGTGGAGAATTTTTATTCATACTGTGTTTTTAGGCCTAACCCGGCTTAATTTCAGCTAAACTCGGCCTCACTGCAGCTTGTGTCTGACTCCACGGGGACTCAAACAGAGAACAAGGATGAAAAGTCAATGGAAAGCGAAATCAAATGTTCTATGTGAACCAGTTGCACTCTTTACCTGTGCACAGCTGGTTTTGCCGGTTAACATCAGTCGTGTGTGCGTGTGCGTTTATGCGCGTGTGTGCTGCAGTCTCTTGTTCAATGTACAGATCAGCAGAATAAATTCAGACTTTTATTCTACAAACAAACCCTGTCAGTGTGAGCTGTTTTCTTTTTCACAAACCGGTTGTCTTGAATTGATTGAAATAATTCAAGACAACTGGACAAGTGTGAAGTTTTTTCTCAGCATATAGAGTAATTCACTTCATTCTATGAACATTCTAAGAAAATTAGAGTGTTAAACGTCAGCAGCCGGCACTGTTTGCCATCTATATGAAGTGTATAATCTGGATTCTGGAAGATCAGCCAGCCCCATCCTGTGTCCTTGACTTGATTGGACACAGACACGCACATTCACAGGAGGGATGTGATGTTTGTGTTTGATGTGTGGGGTTGAAGTGAGAGAGACTGCGAATGGGTTCAGGATTAAAAGCAAGATTGATCCGAGTGTCAAAGAAAGATAAGCACACTGGCCTGTCTGAGTTATTGAGGAGGTGTGACATTGATATCAGAACCACACACATACTCAGAAGTTCAGGTTGCACTGAGCTCTTGTAATAAATGAGAACGTCAAAAACCTATTCTAATATTAAATGAGCAATTATACCCAGATGATGGAGTTGGAATCGCCAGCTTGCTGGAAACTTTTTCCCTTTCCTGTTTTCCCTGGATCTCAAAGATCTTTCATAGATCCTTTCGACTGAACAGACTAGCAATTATCTGTCATGGAGATAACAGTCTGTAGTCTTCCTTTAGTATTTAACGCTTCCACTACTCTCTCGCTCTCGAATCTTTTCAAACTGCTAAGCACTTTTCTGCCTAATGTTATTGCCTACCTATGCAGTCTCACTCTCTCTCTTTCTCTATCTCTCCCTCTCTCCATCAGCCCAAGGGGACTGCTGAATGTCATTAAAAATAACAGTATCCACATGACTGTAATATTTTGCAGTGGTGTTATTGACAGAGAGATGATTTAGTGTAGTAATGATGGATTGAGCTGGGCGTCAGGGCCGGCACATGCAGGGATGTGTGTTCACAGCAGAGAGAATCGCTCTATTTCATTGCATTGGATTTTTCATCCTCAAGAAGAAAAAGTACAGAAAACTCTGTGTGTTTTCAAGCCTGTTTATCTGTAGGTTAGATTTGAGACTAGGGTTTTTCGGCTACTCAGTAGACAGTGGACAGGGAGTTATGGGAAGAGAAACGGAAATGGGATTGAGACATGGCATGCTGGTCACACTTTAGATTAGGGTACAATTCTCACTATTAACTGCTACTTTTGCCTCAATAAACTCAGAATTACTGCTTATTAATAGTTAGGTAGTTGTTAAGTTTAGGTATTGGGTAGGGTTAGGGATGTATGTGCTTTATAAGTAGGCTACTAATAAACAGCCAATATCCTAATAATATGCATCTTAATAAACAACTAGTTAATAGTAAGAATTGAATCCTAAACGAAAGTGTTACCGACATGCCTTATTCAAACTCCCTTGTTATTTTCAGTTGTATTTTTATTAATTTTAGTAATGTTTGTACTTTGTACAACTTCGTTTAAGTTATTTAAGTTTTTCTTATTTATTTCTGCTTCATTTCAATTATACCAAAAACAATTTTAGTAGAACACTGTTTTTAACATCTCTTTCTTGATTCATCATTTGATCCAGCTTTAAACCTTTAAAACCGTTATTTCCAAAATTGGATTCAAATTGCAAAATGACTTTTCTAACCAAAATGATAAGATGCCAATGACTAAATTAAACATAATGAGGTTATGTGACAACACTGAAACAAAGAGTTTCTGTTCCATATTGCATATTGTTTTACATATCATTTAAAAGCAGTATACATCCTATAATCATCCTATAATGCAGTTGGCATTATGTTAGAATTCCGTACCGCTCATGGCTAATGAAGAGATATATTATTAAATCTCTGCTGATCCCTAATGCTGAATTTCCCAGAGATCCCTGAGTGAGTAGCTGGGAAGTGGACGATGAGATGAGGGAGGGAGATAGTACGAAGAAAGATGAGGGAGGGTCCTACGAGAGACATCTGTGATTGGCACTTGTGAAATGTGCTTGTTGTCACATCACCGAAAACCACCATGACCCCAAGCGCTATTTCATTGTATCCAGCCGCGGTGACAGCGGACCAGGGATGGGCGGCAGATGCGTGCTGCTGGGCGGGGGGTTCTTTAATCAGGGCTCGCTTCCAAGACGACGTCCATCACGGCTTTCATTGATGTGCTGTCACAGAGGCGCTGCCGTCAGCAGCAGGGCTTCACACATCATCCTTTACCTGCAGCTCAGCACTCCACTCGTCATCCTTTAGCAGCGGGAGCGTGCGATTGGGCAGCCGGTGGGACAAACGCTGTCACCGAAGGGGGGCTGGACTGATGGAAGCAGCATGGAATAGGAAATGTGTGGAGATAAATAGAACTTTTGTGCTGGTGTTTAGAATTCTACAAGTGATGACAATAAACCGGTGAGCTTTGCAAGAGGAGCAGTGCGATTTTTGCATCCAAACCAACAGAGCATTTAATACAATGAAGCATATGGAAGAATATCAGTGACAGTTCACAACTTCACACGTGCGCACACACTCACACTCACTCGTTCCTGCTTTTTGATTTACATGAACATAAAAGCCTAGAGGGAATGAAATGTAGTTTTCCAGTTGAAAGACCCAGTAAAACGTGTCCTCGTCCGGTTGACATTTTCAGCACCCCAAAACCAAAATTCCCTCAAACGCTTGGAATGATCAATGCATTTTTTTTCTGTCACTAGAGTGAATGTGCAGCAGTAGCATATTAGATTTTCAGTTTATATCCTTTGGTTGCTTTGCGTTTGTTCTCCTCTGATTTTTAGAGGAAGGTCATGTATTCCTCTGTAAATGCTATTAACCTATGCAGACCGCAGCTCTTCATAGCACAGAAAGGAATCAATGGACGAGATCTTGCTTTAGGTAAATTGTTTTTTATGGCTGTGATATATTGATGCATGGACATTGATTCAGCCCAGCCCTCGACCTGAAAAACATTGAACAATACTTCAGAAAGGGAAGGAGAAGAAGAGACAAGGACAAATCACACACTATCTTCCTTTTCAGTGGGCAGTAAGGCCTTTCTGTGATTTTTCTGTTGATAAGAAATGGACTTTGCTTTAATGCATTCTGCCTTTAGTTTTTAAACTTCTTAAAGGGACAGTTTAAAGGAAATCCAGACATTACTTACTCACGTTCATGACATTCCAAACCTGTATGACTTTATTTCTGCCATGAAACTCTTTTTTTCAATGTAGTTTGTTCCAAACACTCCAAAATGACAAAAAAAAATATATATATCATGAAAATTACTCATCTTCTAGATCTTCTGAAGCAAAATATATATTTGTGTGAGGAACAGGCCAAAATTGAAGTCTCTAAAATCTGGAAATCTCAATATCTGTCTGAGCTATCTGTGGCATTGCGCGTGAGTGATGTCTATATTTTTGTGAATGAATCTTTCATGTGAGTTTGATTATTTCAATGAACCAGTTGATTCAGTTCACAATATCGGTCTGTATTATTCCCTGATGAATCTTTTTCTGATTTATTTCTCTTACTGACTCAATGGTACGGTCGCAGTAGTTGTATAGACTACTTTTAAAATAATTCGTTTTTCATCCTGTTTGAAACTGTTCTTACCCATTTCTTATAATTGCATGGAAAACAGTGACCAGGTTTGATTACATTTTAGGGTAAAATTATAAAATGGTGCCTATTTGTTAACTAATGGCATGCAAGGGGAGGGTTTGGGGGAAACCTAAACGAAGCACTTCATATATTTGCAATTTCACTTGCCAACGACGATGTTACACATTTCACCTTTAAGCACGCCAATAATGCAGCTAGAGAAAGTATTTTAAAAGTCTTATTTGAGACAATGGTCATCTCCCGAAAGCATAGAGTGCAATATCCGTAGTCAATGATTCAGAAGGCCTGTTGCACTTGTTACCGGTTCTACTTGACCTGCCCAGATCGGGAATCGAATCGGATCTCCAGTGTGGGAGGCGGGCGTGCTAACAAGGACAGGGGAATGAAGTTTACACGCACAGCTCTTACTGGCCTACGTCCGTTACACTCAACCCTCTAAACCTCACTCCCATCCATAGACTGTAAAAAACAAAAAATGGAATTATTGTCCGTGATGTCACCCGTAGGTTTCTGAAGAGAATTTTTGAAGCCTAAAAGTGGGCGGACCCGGCCGTCGCCATCTTGGCTGCACGTCACTCCCTGATAACAAGAAGATGGGAAGCGGGAAGTGGGTGAAGCTGAGGGGCCTGGTTGCCAGCAGACAAACAGCTACAAGTGACAGCAGCAGCAATCCACCTGTCACTCAAGTGGCCATGCCCTTAATTATGCAGAACTTTAAGGTTTAATATAATTTAAACTAAAAAAAGTTCAAAAAAAAAAATTCACCCCCGTCACAGTTGTCATGAAGGGCAAAATTAGCTATATAGACCAAAACCAATTTTTGTACCAGGCTGTAAACTTTTTTTTTCTGCTGTAAAGTTGGGCATTTTAACATGGGGGAGCCTGTCTCTAGCGGCCAGTTGATGAATTGCAGTTTAATTCACCTCCGTGTTAGCTTCAAGAGAGAGACCGGAAGGTTGCCGCTTGCTCCCATCTGGGTCACGGCACCAAATGTAACCGGTCCTACTCGCCCTGCTCCGAGCGAGATTCGAACCGGGGTCTCCGACCTGGAAGGTGGGCGCCATAGACGCTAAAGACCGCAGCAGTGTGCCTCCAAAGGCCAGGGGAGTGAGGTTTACACACACTGAATGTAACCGATCCTACTCGCCCCGCTCCATGCAGGACTCGAACCGTGGTCTCCAGTGTGGGAGGCGGGCGCCCCAACAAGGACGCTAAAGATCGCAGCCTCTAGCATCAGTTGCTAGAGCACCTCTTGAGACTGGGGGAGTGAGGTTTACATGCACGACTCTTACTGTCCAACGTCTGTTACACACTGTTACCTCCCCTTGCGTTGGCATTGTTTGATTGATCTGTGTGGACCAGAACTGTGTCAGATCAGGCCCTATTAAAATAAACATCTCGCTGCAGAAGAAACGGGTTAACTGGCTGAGAGAGTCAGACGTCTGATTTATTTTCCTCTCCACCGCGTGTCAAGCAGAAGGCTCTGTAAATGACTTCGATTAACGCAGAATGCTCCCGCAATTAAAAAATTCAAAGCTATCATGAATTTTTCATACTAGGGATGTTTAAGCTAATTATGGCTCAAAATGGAGCTCTTTGCCGAGGCGCGGCAGAGTCGTCTGACATTGACGGCCAATGTCACTGTCACAGAGCTGCTCTTAGCAACACTTCTAATCATCAGAGCTGCTTAGTATTCATGTCATTGTTTCTTTCTTTTCTCTCAGCCTTTCTTTCTCTTATACTAGCCAGACAGTCTCCTCTAAAAGTGTTAAATTGTCGTCTTCATATGATGACATCAGTAGTCATATCATGGTATGAAAGCTAGACAAGATGTTCTATTGAGAATAACATTTAGTTTAACAGTTTAATGGTAAAACATCTGTAGCACATATATTCATATTTCGTAATCTCTACATATCTAATCACAAATCTTTATCACTACCTATCTTACCATGATTTATATCACGACTTTATGAATAATACTTAATTTAGTTGTTAAATTGCGGCATTCAGCATATATATATATTAGTTACCTTATTTGGGCAACTGAAGCTGGCAGTTATAAAATAATTATAAAAATGATAACAGTGTCATGTAAATCTGGTTAAAAAAATAATTTTGAAGCCATCCTCTACAGCTTTGAACAAGGATTATACAATTTATTTTCCTTTAAGAAATCTTTCACAATGTAATATATTAGTCAACGCACTTTAGTCAACATTATATGGAGATAGATCACACGATAAGATACTGGCAGACCGCTTCTTCGTGCCAAGGCTAAGAAACAGAACCAAAGGCAATTTGTACGATAGTTTATTGGCTTTAAGGAATCAATGGCAATGAAATATTCATAGACTTGGATTTTGCCAAAATTATGAGTGATAGCTTACCTCTTGCAGATGAAGGATTGTGGCAGGCTAAACAAAAACAAATTATCTAAATGAAAAAGATCAGATTGTTGTTTCCGTAACTGCTCTGAGCATTTGACCTGTGGTCCATAGCATGGGTTATTAATAATTTTTTTTTTATTCAGAATGGGGTATGCTGACATTCAGTAGGAGCTGCTCTATTATAGAGGACACCCCTAATATGAACGAAACCCTTTTATTAGTGACTTAAAACGAGGCATTCATCTCCCTTGTTTGCAGTCATTAAATAAATTGCCTGATAGAACAACAAGATCTTTTTTTAGGATGCATTGTTTGGCCTTTTGAGTGTCCTGACAATACAAAGAAAATCTATTTTAGTGGCCGTATAGTAAAACACTCCATAAGAAGTGGGCAGCAGTCGTTTAGCATGCTGTTTTATTTAAATGGTAATCACGTGTGATTTAAAGAGCCATTACAAACGTAGTGGAGCGAGCAGATCTTAAAGCAGACCTCAGCTCTGGTGAGGAAGACTGCTGGAGTTTGTCTCTGCCCATCTTCGCTTTTTAACTGCACTACAAAGTTTTGTACTGAGATGACATCTTCCCCCGTTACTCTGAATAATTAATTAGACATGATGAATTATTCCGTACTCAATTCCACAATCACCGGTACACACGTGTGCACACTCTCTTTTGTGTGTGTGCGTGTCAAGTATTAACATTTCAGAACCCTCGTGATTAGTATTCTCAAGGTTCACCTGTGTTTCTCTGAAGGTTCAAGTGGACAAAAGCCACAAAAAAAGTGTCAAGCCTCAGTATGAGGCAGTGAACTTTAATTTCCTGAGAACGCCAGTGCTCTGTGAGGACTGTAGAGATGTTTTTTTTTTTTTTTTGTGGCTGAAAAGGAAAATACAAAAGCTTCATACAGGGCCAAAGAACCCTAATTTGCCAGAGCTCTGGCTTGCTTCAAGACTAGTCTTCACCATGAGATGAAGAGGCCTCACTGCACGAGAGGGCTACGTACAAATGCCAAGAAACCAAACTATTATAGAGTTATTTCGGATCTCAGATCTGTAGATCCTTCCATGGTCTTTTGAAAGCCATTCATGCCCATTCCCCGGAGAGAATGGTTACCGAGACTAAGCTGGGTGCTTTAAAAGTCTCCAGGTTGGTTTTGCCAGCGTTGTTGGACATGAATACTGGCTCTTTGGATGTCACCCCTGCGGCGGGATTAAAGGCAGCAGGGAGTTACGCTCAGTAAAGTCTGTGCTTAATAACTGCGGTCTGAGGGTTTTGTTTTGAATCGCTTGAGACCCTTTGAGTGGTGGGCCGTGTATGTATTTTAGTGTGTGTGCTACAAGAGGGGGATGAGAGAGGTGTTGATAGCCTGGCAGGCAGGAAGGGGTCTGGCCGTAGCCACAAAGGCGTCAGTAAATAGGACTAGAGCCGACAGAAGTGGCCTTGATTGGCCTCCCAGAGAAACAGACAGAGTCTAATGTCGAAAGAGGAAACAACTCAAGCTGTAAGCTTGAAAAGCCAATGTCATGTTTTTGCAAGTCTGCAGTCAGCACTCTTCGACAAAGACACTTGTGTTCAAAAACCTTTAGACAGACTGCAACACAATGGAAAAGATTGCAGAATTGTTAAAGTGTGTTTTTAATACTATTTTTAAAACATACTATTAACAGCATATAAAAAATGTGTAGCACAAGATGATGTAAAACTGCGAGATGTGATGCAAAGGCCAAAAAAGGGTTCATTTGGGGGGTTTCGCAGCAGATATTGATAAATGTGATTACATTGAATTAATCAGCATGTCATGTAGTAATCTTTCTCTTTCATTTTTTATTCTATCAATTTAATTGAACACATAAATTTACCACAAATTAACTAAACAAAATAAAAATTAAGCTATTTATAGCCTTATGTACAGTATAATATGTATAACTTGATTTGTGAAGGCCTATACGTTTTCTCTTCCATCTTGTTGATTTTTGCACCTGTACCATTTGCGAAATGATAAATCATGAAAACTCTTGGCTGCATTTCAAAAGGTCAGCAGCAAATGGGTTCAAAGTTTAAATTATTTGATCTTTGGGCGTTACGTTACAATGGATGACCTACATGGTAGACTGTAGCTTTCAGATTCGCTTAATCAATGCTTTGGGCAACGTTGACAGTGGCCATCTGTCCGAGAAAGCAAGGCTGAGCCTCAAAAATGTATTCCAAAGGAATGAAAATAATAGTTAAACTTTGGTTTAATACATTTACCAATTAATGAACAAAACTCAGTTAATGTAAGGAAAATACATTATATATACTAAGGCCTCTATATATATTTTTTTTCCATACAGCATAGTTTACTAAACTGACCAATCAGAATGTATATTCAAATTACGCAACGTCATTTGTGGCCGAGAAAGGAAGAGGCATGCTAAATGAAATTTCCTTCCTACAGCATATATAAGCAATCATTATCAGAGGTAACCATTAAAACCAATCGACTTCCAGTATCACTCCATCAAACACATTTGTGGCAGCAGGTGAACAGAAACTTTTTCCAAAATATCGATGAAATCCAAATTAAATGATCTAAAAACCAGTGAGACAAACACTAGGGGTAGGTTATAGCATAGGCCTATGTAAATATTCAATAATGAAGGAGTGAAGGATGGAGTTCATTTACACATATGTGAGTAAATGTTAGATGGAATGCGGCTCTGTATTCATGTAATGTTTATGATGGTCTCGCGCTGCAGGATGTTTAGTTTATTTACTATATTGATTGGCAGGTGTTGTGTTGGTGAGATAACGCATCATTCATTATCAAGGCTTTTTTATGATAACGAGGGAATATCATATATGTGTATGGAAACTAATTAAATAGGCTATATACATCAAACATGCAGCAATCTTTTAAGCTATTGGTTAGATCAATATAATTTACATACCATCCTCGAAAAACCGCGTTTCTTCACTGTTTACACATGCAAGTCATGTGAAATGGCCTGAGATGGAAAGAAGCTGATAAAAATAAGTATTATGTTAATGGAATTAAAGAGAGAAAGCCCATAGGAGAATAAATGGTATAAAGAAACGAAGAGCGAGCGAGATTGACGCAGCGTGACTGAACCGCTATACTGTGTCCTGCGGGGGGCCGAATGAAAACACAAGCTGTCACCTCAGGTTTTGTCACACCACAACACACCTGCTTTCACTCCCACAACACAGGACAAAGTAATGTCCCGTGTTGAGAGCTGTCATTGAGGTCTACGTGCTCCTGTTATTGGGCCATCTGAAGCGCTCTGACTGCTGTATGTTCTGGGGGTTTCTGTGGTGCTTGAGGTTCAGTGCTGGTCTCTGCTCAGTTGACATCAGCGAGAGCAGAGTAAGCCGAATGACAATAAGATCGTTTCACACAGTGAAGACCCGAGCCCGTTTGATGAAGTGTTTGGTTTTTGAGAGCCATTTAAAGGCCTGTTTGAGGATCAAGACTTGGTTTTGAGGGATAAGGTTATAAATAGGTTTATGGTAAGGGTTTGGTTTAGGCACTTAGTTGTGATGGGTAGGGTTAAGGTAAGGAGCTAGAGACTGCATTGTGTCAATGAATGACCTTACAAAGATAGATGTACAAAAGTGTGCGTGCGTGCACGCGCCTGCACCTTTTAATGGCCAACTCTCACATTCTGCACATTTCCTGTAACATTGCAAATGCTGTTTCTGGTAAATCAAAGGCATGAAAACATGAGGGGAAAATGACATGAACAATGGTTTCCATTTGTGACTCTTCCTTATGAATTGATAGCTATAGCTAGTGGTAAACAGCTGCCGGTAGCACTTAAATAGGTGACGCAAATGTACCACACTTCATTTCAGAACCAAATAATGCAATATTATTCGTGAAAAAAGACCTGCAGGGAGAGGGTAGAATTGAACTCAAGTTCAAACCTAGCAATCAAACCAAGTGTGAAAACAGCTTAAGAGTATGAGAGTTTGATGTTCTTGTAAAAAAAAAAAAAAAAAAAAAGGAAAAAAAAGTGACACTGGTTGTACAGCAATTCACTGAAGTCCACTGCTTGATCTTATGCATGTAGGGCAACAGCAGTGTTGTGGTAAACTGTATGTGAATTGCTAGGAAGTGAGATTGGATTAAAACCCCACAAGCCCTTCAATTACTCCTGCTGTACAGCTGCCCCGTTACAGAGGAAGCTCTTTTCAGGGATAACTAACATATCTGCATATCTAAATATGCGTGTGTTTGATTTCACTAGAATAAACACAACACTTACTTACATCCACACAGCTTTGTATTTTAGTACATAAGATTTTTTTTTTATGTGAAGCTAGCTGAAAATATCACCCCTGTTCATAGAGAAACACAGCAGAGTTTGATGTGCAAGTGGATGTGCTTGTGCTTCTGTCCTCTGTTGATGTGTCAGTTTTTTAAAGAAAAAAAACGTTCCTTTCCTGTCCCGCTATCGACCCTTTGTATGTGTTGTCAACCTGTTTTCCTAAAACAATGTGAAGACTAAACAGTTAAGAAAAAGTTGCCTGGGATTATTATAAAGTAATAATAATCCCCTAGATGCATTATTATTATCTTTTTACACTTTAGAAGCTCAATTTGTCAAAATATAATGAATTTCATTCAGTGTTGGCATGAATTAAAAATGAATTGAAAGAATTTCTCATGATTAAGAGGTGTTAGGCATGATACAAGGTAGACATTTTTTTTTTTTACGCTTGTCTTTGTCACGGTCTGGGTTGGAGGAAAGGAGCGAGGACTCAAGTGCACGAACAATGAGTATTTATTAAGTAATAAAAAACAAAACAAAATACAAACAAAAATTACCACTACCCCGTGGGGGAAAACAAGACAGGTATCAAGGGATTCCAACTGGACTGTAGAGGAAACATAGACAAAGGACTGCAAACACAGGGAGAATAAATAGGGAAGCAAACAAAAGAGGGTAACGAGGAAGGCAGGTGGGCTAAATTAATCAATAATCAGGTAACAAGATGGGAGGGCTAGACTATAACACAAGTACATGACAAACCGGGAGTGTCAGAGCTCTGTCACCAAACCAAGATATAAACTAGACAGAAGTGACAGAACTCTGACAGTCTTAGCATAATATAAGTTAGTCTATATATATGCACTTCTATATACAGTTATATATACAGTTCAAAAGTGGGGTCAATAATATATTTTTTTAATGAAATAAATTAAAATGTGTTTCAGCAAGGATGGATTAAATTGATCAGAAATTACAATAATTAAATGTATAATAATATGAAAAATGTCTATTTCAAATTCCCTTAAAGTCAAGACCCTTAAGAAATCTATGCAGTTTAAAAAAATAAAAATGAAGCAGGACAGCATTGATAATAATGTTTTTTGATCACCAATCATCATATCAAAATGATTTCTCAAAGAGCATGAATAAATTACTTTTTAAAATATATTCAAATGAAAAACATTTATTTTAAATTGTACTAATATTTCACAATGTTACTGTTTTACTGTATTTTGTATCAAATAAATGCAGCCATGGTAAGCATTTCTTTGAAAAACTTTAAAAGATCTTTTAATGTACCTTTTAGTAACATTTGCAGCAAACACAACAAAGTTCTGCAGATCCGAACTGTGCTCTTTAAACAGTGCACTTTGTCTCCTGTGCAGACGACAGCTGCGCTGTGTGTGGCAGTCACAAGACTTTCTGCCGGCTGATTGGTGGAAAGCTGTTGAGCAGAGCAGTCATGGATCAGAGCAGGTCAGAATGATGTGTCCCAGCGGAGGAGTCAGGGGGCTCTGGGGCTTCTTTTCTCTCTTGATCTCTCTCCCTCCTTCACTGTCGCTGTCCCACTCTCTCGACTGACAGTAAAGGTCAAGGCCTCCTCATCCTGTCTGTCTTGCTCTTCCTCTCCTTCTTCCTCAGTCCGCTGACAGGTCTTCCTGTGGGAACATGCCCAGGCTCATCTTACTGACACACGAGGCAAACAACTAATATTTCATTAGTATTTTGCACCGGTTCATAATGCGGCCCATGCTCTCATGCTGAATGTTGTGGAGATAGGCTCAGATACAGAACATGGCCAAAACATTTATTTGTTCAGTCCGAGTGCCTAAGATAATTACCAATTTTCCACTGACTGTACTGTAAGCCACTTGCATTTAATCTCGTCTCTGTCCCCCCTTCTGTGAAATACCTGCTCCGTCCCCCAGTTTACCGCTGAGACTCGGTCTCCTCGGAGCGCTTATGAGCAGATACCTCGGCAAATTCCACGAGAGCAAAGGCGGTATGGATTAGATGAGACGGCAGGCAACAAAGCCGTAAGTAGAGCGTGCCTGCTCTGCTGCTGATTATATTAAACACTGAGACATTGGGGGTTTTAATAATACATTATCCTATCTGATGCTCCCGCCATGGAACCACAATCCTGCCTTTCCCATATTCTCAGTGGGCCGCGGTCCCTAGACACTCAACAGGAGGAGGGGAAGTCATAAAGCTAATACTTTATTGAGAAGAAGATGAAGACACTCACTGTTTATTATGGCGAAGGAACTCGATTTAGTTTTCTTTTGCAAGATCAGACTCAAAAGGCCATGTAATCCTGCACCATGTGTTTTTTTTCTTCGTGCTAGCCTTAAAAGCGTTCCTTAAGACAGAATGAGTGAAAGCGACAATTATAAATCAAGAGTACACACTTATGAAGTACCCAGTGTTCTCTTATGAAGTGTCAGAGGAGAGCTTTTTGTTTAAGAGAACTTGCTTGGATATTTTTAGCAAGGGAACAACTTGATTTCAGGATGGGTTGAGACATGAGAAAGGGGAAATCAGTATCCTACCCACACTCACCTGTAGCCCCCCAACTGGTGCCCCCACTGCGTTCTGTCCTGTCCTGGTTTGTTTTCCATCGTCCTCGGCTTTGTGATGGAGGAGGTTGGGGGCTTTGGGTCACACCTACAGCACTAAAGTACTTGTGGCTCTCCTGCTGAGATCTAATGGCTTTACTGTGGTGGCACCAGGCACATGAAGTTATTGCAGACCGTGCAGTCGCACACCTACTGACAGTCACTAGAACATACTCAATCACACACCCACATATAGAGGCAGACGCGTGAAGCTGTTCGGTGGCTGAAAGAATTACGCTTAACTGCACCAACATGCACTAGCTTTGTATTTCAATTACATTTTCTAGTGTTTTAAGAGTTCCTGAGTGGGAAACACACACACACGTGTGCTGTGTAAGTATTTACTCTACAATGAATTTCATCTGGCAGCGTCTTTGTGCAAATATAAGGCTGGCATGCGCCAGACGGGTAGAGTCAAAGAATGCCTGCTCCCGCAGCAGTGTCTTTTTTCTTCCTTATCCTCCCCCTCTATCGGTCCAAACCAAGCTTTTTCTGTCTTTCTTCCCTCTGTAATCTGCATAAAAAAGTCAGTGATTATCGGTTGAGGGTTTTTTTCTGTTTCCTTAGAGGCTGAACGTTACTGAACAGATAGCTGATCTTTCTGAAGTCCTATTTGTTCTTCAGGTTTGCCCCCGCTACAAACATATCCCTGATCAAAGCATTATGAAAGGACTTGCTACTTCAAACGTGGACCCTTTTTACGCCCCATTCCGCCTGACCTGCCAATTGCCATGGCAACGCCGTAATCACCAAATCCACGCCCTCCTTCCATGCCTGCCATCGCAGGTAACCGGGGGAATGAGAGTATGATGAAGATTCTCATTTTGAAGGTTCAACCCTTTTCTCTGTGACTTTTACTTTAGAGGGAAGTTGTGTAATACACTGTAAAATATTGCCAGGATTTCACTTAACAGTTAAGAATTAATATCATATCTCACAGTTAAACGGCGTGTTGAGAACGTTACAGAATGGATGCGTGGCTAGGTCAGTTTTGATCAATTAATGCTGTAAGTAGTGGGTTTTCGTTTGAAGTCACGGTTATGGCAGTCATGTTCCCATTGGCTTTGAACTTTATTTGATTTTGATTTATTTAAACTTGAATCGTCTAGAATGTATGTATGTCAGTATGATTTTTTTTGTGAGAAATGCATGCTTTTATTTAGCTAGGACTCATGAAATTGATCAAAACTGACAGTAAAGACAGTAAAGATTTCATATAAATGCTTTTCATTGTTTAAACAAAAGTATTGAGATATTAATTATCAGAAAGATTTCTGAAGATTCATGTGACACTAAAGAACGGCTTCTGAAAATTAAGCTCTGCCAAATTACATTTTAAAATATATTGAAATGGGAAAGTCATTTTAAATTGTAATAATATTTCACAATAGTACTTCTCACTATCAAATAAATGCAGCTATTGTGACCATAAGAGCAAGAACATAAAAAAAAATTACCCTGATCTCAAGAGGCGCTCTAGCAACTGAGGCGAGAGACTGCAGTCTTTTGCATCCTTGTTACCGTGTCCGCCTCTCATGCTGAAGATGCCGGTTCGAGTGCCGTTTAGTGCGGGGCGAATATGACCGGAGTCGTTGCATATATACTTTTTGGTGAACTTTGCTTTTAGAGTCCTTACCCACACATACTTTTTACACCAGATAACAAAAAATACAAGTGTTTACAACTTGTTTATGCATTTAGCAGATTTTTTTTTTTTTTTTCATAGCGAATTACATTTTACATTCAAGGAGTATATTTATTTCTCTCACACACACATGGGTCGATCCCATGACCTTGGTTTTGCTAGCAAAATGCTCTAAGCTAAGACCAGGATACACTGTGTATCTTCAGCAGAATTCTTTATTAAGAACTTGCTGTTTGTTTGCTGCAGTCATCAAGGTCCACCTTGGTATCTGTATATTGTAGTTTTACATACATTTTAGGGGCAGTGCTTAGAGAAAGAGACAAAGCACCTGAGAGACAACCGTAAACAAAGCATGCAAAGGAAAAATGCAGGTATAGGAACCCACCCTAGACTCTAGTCTAGAGTCTCACCAGTCCTAATCCAATCAGCATAACTATTCAAAGAATGGGACAGGGGCTCCCATTAAAGACAAAAGGTGAGAGTCTCAGTAATCCTGCTAATTTGACTTGCAATAAAAAGAACAGGAACTGGCAGAAACCTCTTGCTAGAAACTTTGCTTAACAGAATCAATAATCTGATGTCATCGTCTTTACTTTAAATGCTAAATACAATCTGCTTCACCTTAGTTTTTATGTGATGTCAGGATGTAGGATCAGGAGATCTTAAACAGATTCTTAAATTAGTAATCCCATTTTATCTATACTAGATCTTCTGTAGTACTGTAAGACTTACTGTGAAAGTAGATATTGTAAATTCACACTATTTTATTTACAGTGTTACAAATCTGCTCTGTGGGAGAGGAATTTGTTCTCCAATTGTAAACATCAACAAACAAACTGCAACTTGTACGGTGGCTGAATGCCAACTCATTGCATTGTCATCATAAACTGCTTCTAATATGCAAACGTACATTCTCACAAAATGGCAGCCCACTGTGTGTTGCTCCATATGGAATTTTATTGCCCTTAATGCATATTCATAGGAATGAGTGAGTGAGCAGCCTAGCCTTTTGAGAAGAGCGATGAGCTAATAGCATCTTCCCTGTGGGAAATGAACAACTCTTAAAGCAAAATCCCAACTGTACAATTATCCCATGTGCGGGCGAACCAAAGATATTACCATTCTATCGACTCTTATTCTTATTAGAAGCTAATAAAGGGACATCTATGCGTTAGGATCACAGGAAAAAGGAAACAAATGCACATATTCATATTATGATATTTTTTAATATATATTCAGCACATTAAATCAACTGTGAGTTTTTTTTATTTTCACAAGAACAAACAAATTCAGGGTGAGTTTGCATTTAAGTTTAGTCAAACAAGGAAATGCATACGGAAGTTTTGATGCATTGACTTTTGTGGATTTTATTTTGCTCTCTCGTCATTCATCATAATTACTGCATGCCCCAGTTTTTTTTCCATATTTTTGCCCTGAAAATTAATTCATCTTCTATTTTTACCCTGTCTGGGTCTTTTAAGGGCCGTGGTTGGGATTGAACTCACTGCCATGGCCTTTACATGGGCACATTTGTACTGCCGCAGATGGCATTTCAGACATTTGCCTTGATGTAGACTGCTGTTTGAGGTTAGAATAAATGCTGAGGGTGCAGCTAGAGCACATTTATGCATATATATTTTCAGACTAAGCTGTTAAATATGCTGTGAGATAAGAGCAGATGTTACCAGTACAAATATTCTTGTGTTAATACCACACAGGCCCATTATTCAAAAATATACCTGTCCTAAATATTCATGTTGGAAGAGGAATGCACTAACTATCTAATTGAAAAGAGATAGATTCATCATGATAGCAGTTTCCTCTGCCCATCTTGTACCCCAGAATGCCATATACACTTGGAAAATCGCTGTTCGTGTAAACATATTCGGTGAGATCCTTTAGGGCCTGTCTTTTGTAGAACAGCTTCAAACTCTGCTCGTTTTGAAGCTTTTAGGTTTAAAGTGTATCTGCTCAGACAAGGAATACAGCAAATTCCTCAGAGAGAAATACACATCTCATAAGAGCTCTTTCCTTCCTTACTCGGTTTCCCTCAGTAGTAAGTCCCACAACATGCGTACCAATAAAGTGTGAGCATGTTTCATGTGCTGTAGGGAAAAGCGGCTCCTTGGGCTGAAGAGAGAGAGAGAGAGAGAGAGAGAAGGAAATGTTGTGTAATTGTGACCTGGTTCGGTACGGTCAACAGTCAACTCTATCAATCACCTCCCGGGCTAAATGTGACACAAGGGCTGAAATTGGACCCTCTTTCAATAAGCAAATCCCCCTCAATTAAGTGACATTTCATTAATCTGTATCAAAGTCAGACTAAATGCATCCCACACAACTGTGGCTGCAGTAAGCCCTGGAGGCCGTTATTAAATTTGCTTGTATCATTGTAAAGGAAATGGCGAACGTATTCGACTTAAAGGGCACCTGGCATCTGTCTCTTTAAAACCAAACTCAGCTAAATTAAAAGTGTGCAGTTGGACATGCTAAGCACAAACTCTGTCCGTGCCCTTTACAACCACTCTGGATCAATTCTTAATATGTCTAGCCAAACATTTTCCTCTGCCTTCAAGTAAATACTTTCTGCTCTTTACATTAGGACTAAACATTTCATATGAACCAGAATATGTTGTTGTTTTTAAGTAAGTTTGCTCAGTATATTGGTTTTATACAACAGTTTGATAAATAAGAATTTAATATTGAGTAACTTAGTCATGCTGTAGTGGTGTTCCCGAATCGGAATGTTTTTCTGAACAAATCATTTGGGTGAATGTGTTTTTGAGTGAATGATTCAATGACTCATGCACTTGTTTCATTCCTAAATGAATATGTGTTTTTGAACTAATTGTTTGAATGAATGATTCCAGTAGCTCACTCATAAAGTCATTTCTCGACAGCTTCTGCTATAATAAAGGAACTTGGAGAAAGAGTCATGAAGAGCATGACCCCAGATGAATCATGCACACTTATATTTAAAAGAAATAGAGTCAGTTGGGCCAATTTTGATTTCATGTCTTGAATAGAAATATTATACATTTACATTAAATGTTTGCAGTCAGAGTTGGAGTGGGCTGGTCAATTGCAAGTTTGAAGAAGTAATTAATGTAAAGTGAAAATGATAGCAGTTAAAACTATGGTTTAACCGTCTTGAGGTGTGTTTTATCTAGTAATGTGCTTTTGCTGATCTGCTGCTTGACTGCAGTGTGTAGTAATGGAGAGAGTGTGAAGCACCAGTTAAAGTACTTAAGATCCTTTTGATTTGTTTTTAATTTGTTCATGATATATTTAGATTTGTTCACAAAGGAAAAACTTAATTCTTGAGTTATGATCGCATAGTAACGAACCTTGTGGGGACCAGATGATAAAATCAAAACAAAAATAAAATGTTTTTTTTTTCAATTGATTAAAAATTGATTTAAAAATGAATAAATTATTATTTTCTTATGAAATATAATTGTTTTCAATTAATTAATTAAATGATTAATACAATACAAATTTTAAAGTAAAACCGTTATAGATTTTATTTTATTTTTAAATTATTAATACAATTATAATTATAAATTACAAACATACAGACAATAGTCAATACAAACAACAGATGTCAATGGAAAGTCCCCAGTGTGACTTAGAAAAACAAATGTGTTTATGTTTGTGTTTTCCTTGTCTTTTGTGTTTGTAGTCTTGTTCTGATCAGTGACATCTGAGAAATGACCATGTTGAGTTTATGCTCCATCCACAAGTGCTCCCTCTCTCCTGATTAGAGAGAGAGAGAGAGATCTGAAAGACCTTCTTCTCTCAGTGCTTAATCAATAAACCGCTGACAACCCGGTGAGAGAGAGAGAGAGAGAGAGAGAGAGAGAGAGAGAGAGAGAGAGAGAGAGAGAGAGAGAGAGAGAGAGAGAGAGAGAGAGAGAGAGAGAGAGAGAGAGAGAGAGAGAGAGAGAGAGAGAGAGAGAGAGAGAGAGAGAGAGAGAGAGAGAGAGAGAGAGAGAGAGAGAGAGAGAGAGAGAGAGAGAGAGAGAGAGAGAGAGAGAGAGAGAGAGAGAGAGAGAGAGAGAGAGAGCTCTCAAGAAAATAGTTTGCTATCCACATTTGCCGCCCCTGGCCAAAAGCGAGGTCTGTGTGTGAATATATTTTTTAGAGAGTATAAGATTGAGATTGACAGAGATGGTGAGGCTGTAAATTGGGTGTCAGGGATCTCACTATGTAGTGAGAAAATGGAAGAAAAAAAGGAATAAGAGGCAAAAAAAAAAAATCATGAGAGAAATTAAACCTCGGAGCTGTAACTGCGTAATAAAGTTGGGTGCAGAGAGAGGTTTTCCGTCTGGACTTTGTTGCTTTCAGAAATTATTTAGAACTCTATGGGGGGCAGGAAACTAATAACCTATATTAAAAAAGGCATCTTTCTTTCAACTGCGCTTACAGCCCGAGCTTTTTCTGGAATCTGAGTGGGTGAAGTGTGTAAAATTACTTGCTTTGTCCCAGTCTGAGATGTGTTTCAGCACAAATTGTATCGAGCCTGACATGATCCAAGTGACCTTTTGAGATTGCAAGGGTTTGTTATTGCATGCACAAGGTTAGTTATGCCCTACATAGTCTCAGACACATGCCCACGGACCACCCACAGTCCATTCACTGACCGTCTGGTGCATATATTGCACACAAAAATGCCATGAGCTGGCTGAATTCACTAGTTAAATATACCACCAGTATAGATGGAAAACCATACCCTCAAGAGTTTCCTGCAATACATATTAAACAGTGGTGCAAGAACACTAATATATCCACAGTGCGAAACCAACTGTGAGTCCAATGCTTTGATTACAGAATGAACAGATGTTTTAGGTTGAGGGTGCATTTGATTAAGAAACCATATTTAATCTACAAAACACTTCAAAACTCCACAAAGTACAACAAGCATATAGGTGAGAACACTCATTTAAACAGCATACATACCGGGACATTTGACTGCACATCTCATTTTTAACATAATCGATACTGCTTGCAATCGTAACGCAAAGAAAGAAACGGTAAGATAAAAATAAACACGAAAAACCTTAAGACCCCAGTATACTTCAAGCGAAATCGAAGAATGCACTTCTGTGACGTCATTTCAAACAAAATCAGGCCAAAACGAATTTTCTGGCTGGTAAATACCTTTGTACTACCATTGGTCCGTGGCGATGACGTAATGGGTAGAGGCATATTCATCTAAACTCTGCTCTCAGCTGTGTGGGCGGTGTTGGATGTTCGCTAACAGTATATCGCTGCTCGCGTATTTCGAACACATTTTTACCCCTAAGCAAAGAACAAAAAAGAACTTCGCTCTGAGTGTATCAGGGCCTTTACACAACAACACCGAAGGGGGACTTGCACTCAGGAGTAGAGCGGACGAATCCTTTCTACACACACTGAAACAGTCACAATTTGACATCACACTCTGCGCGTATGTTTTAAAAAACATAATTCAACATAAAAATGACACTTTTTAAATAGCAAACTTAAAGTGTTTATTACAAATAAAGTGCTAAATAATAAATGTAAATCGGTTAATTTTAGTGAATCGAGCACATAACTTGTGGGACTTAAATCGGTGTATTTACTGTCTGGTTGTTCATATGACAAAATCTTAAGAACAAATCTCAAAAATAAATAGATTTTTTGTTTTCTATTGTTGTTTAATATATGAATTATATTATTGTATATATAATATAATAATACCCATCATTTCATTTTAATATTTAATATAAATACATATCTTCAAATTGCTATTAAGAGGAATTGGCACCGGAATCGTTGCATTTTTTTTTTACAGTACACGTTAAGGTGAGTAAGTGGGCGGTTCTTGGAATAAGCAACAGTAATGACCAGACTTTAGACTGCTTGACTGAAATAACATTTTACATATGTAACGGAGGCCAGCTAGTAAGAGCTGTGCATGTAAACCTCACTCCCCTGATCTCAACAGGTGCACTAGCGACTAACTGTCGAGACTGCTGTCTTCAACCTCCTTGTTAGAGCGCCCGCCTCCCACGCCAGATACCCGGGTTCGAGGCCCGCGGGGCGAGTAGGACCAGAGAGCTCTCTCTCTTTCTTGCAGGGATCTACAAGGATCTTGAATCTCATGCTAGGTTTACCTTTGTGGTTGCTCAATGCTTGTTTCGATCTAGGCCTGTTTCCACGGCAGCACCGGACTCGGTTCCACCGTAGCGGTGTTTGGCTGTCAAGTGGCGAGCGGTTACCCCCACATGCCCTTCTAACCCCCACTGTCACGTACGAAGGGGGCAGCACAGCTAGGGGCATATCCCAAAGAAATCACCACTGCTTTTTTCTTCTCGTTTGTAACTCATCCTTTCAAGCAAGGCAGCCATAAAGTTCAGTCGTGCATTCTTCAAAAAGCCCTATTATTGCCTCTCTCTGATTCCCTGTCGTTCAGAGCACAGACTGGCATTCTTTCTTCTCTCTCCACCTCTTTTTCTGTTTTGAAGGGACGAGGCAGGAGTCGGGGAGAGCGGAGGGAGACTATGACCAATGCTGCCAAATCGAGGGCGAGCAATTTGGCAAAAGGGCTTTAAGCATGACAGATTTCTCCCTCTCTGTCTGTCTGTCTCCCTCTTTTTCTCTTGTTATTCTCCTTAATGTCAAGAGGCGGCTTGCTGTTTTCTTTCTTCTTTCTTTTTTCAAGTCCCAATTTCACATGGTCTGTCATCTGTGAAAGCTCATATGTTAAAAGGATAGAAAGATGGTATTGGATTTGTCAGTTGATGCCAAAGGATGTTTTTTTGCCACAACCATCATTTCTTTTTCTCCATCACCTAACTATATAGTGGCCACAAAAAGTAGTTAGACTCTTAAGCCTCACTTAAATGTATGAATATCAATCCATTAGATAATAGAATATCAAACCAAGTGTCATTTGCAAGCACTGTGTTTTTGTGTGTATGAAGCAGGGTTGTTTACCATTCAGAACTGAATTGATAATGCCTTGTAAAATTCTATTCAGTTGATGAATTTGGAAAAAACAGGATGCAGAATTACTTCAATTGAAATTCTTTTCTCATATTGAAATTTGATTCAATAAAAAAGCCAAGTTTGCTTTTGCAAGCTTTAAAGATTAAAGGTTTACAGCTATTCAGGGATAGATGGATGGATGGATGGATGGATGGATACCCATTTACACCTGGTATTTTAATACGTCTTTTTGGTCCACTTTTAACCACTTCTGTCCTGATTTCTTCAAGGGGAGGGTCTATGTGCGGGTAAATGTATGGGCTTTTTCAGATCGTTTGATCAAATGGACGAAACAAACTCCCACAATTTACATATGAACACGACCGGAGAAAACAGAAAAACATACAGAGGGCAGTAGCTTTCATTTCTGCTCTGACAGCCGCAAGACCACGCCGAACGCTGTGTGTGTGTGTTAGAAATCAGGACCAAACTTGGGTCGCGTCCTAGTAGCTGGGAAGTAGGCGGTCTTTTGTGGCTGTTTGAACACATTCAATCACATGAGCGTTTACACTACAAAAGCGATCCGTTTTTTTTAAACCACCTCTGGAAGTGGTCGAAAGTGGACAAGCTCAAAGCGCTTTAAACCCCGTTTACACCTGTATTTATTTAGCGCCATCCACTTGTGATCCGATCGACCAAAATACATCTTAATATAAACAGGATCGAGAAGTTCTTCAGTTCTGAATTTTGCACAGCCCTGGTATAGAAGTAATTTCTCACTTAAGTTCATACAGGTATTTCACATTAACAGGAAAGTGTCCATTTCTCTTTGTTTTAATAGTCTATACATATTGTTTTGACATCTAACACCTAGTAAACTTTTTACTTCTCTTTAAAATAAATGTCACTAGGTTTGTGATTTTGCTGTATTCCAAAGCAATGACATTCATACATTTCAAAGTGTTCAAATTCTTTTTTTCCTCTCTGATTGAATGGCTCGCTCTCAAAGTCCTCTGTGGGGGCGGATCACAGGTTGACCTTTCCTTATTAAGCTAATTAGTACACAAATCTTTTGCCTAAAACAAGCAACCAGCAATGACCACCCCTTAAATGACTATTTTTCTTTCTCTCACTCCTTGATTCTCTTTCTTTGTCCCTCTCTAGCCTTTCCCCTGACACTTCCTCCACCTCTCTCAACCTCAATTGTCTTGAAATTGTCGAGAACGGAGATCTCTCCATTTCACGGAGATGAGCGTGGGTGAAAGAGGGGGTTCTTGATTGCGCTAAATCGATTTCTAATCACCCTGCGCTCTGTGCTTTTATCCCTCCGGACCATCTGCGGGGCTTAAGAGGGTTCAGAGTTGTATTTACATGCTGGGTTTTGCTGTCTCTCCATCTCTCTTCAGCTCTGTCTGATACCAGTGTCATAACATGCCATTGTAATCCTCTGGAGTGACTCGCTTCTTACAGTGCATTGTGGGAACCAAAATCTCTCCGGCCCTTGATTGCTCACTTCAGCTCCCACTTACAGGCTCAGTTCTGACTCGGCATCGCGCAGAGCGGGTTGTTGACCCAGCCGTGCACTTTTGCTTTCCTTTCTCCTTTGGTCTGACCTCCTTGACTTTGACTCAGACACTGTCCTTTCACAGTCCGGCTTTGCTCTGGCCCAGATCTGCCCCACTGCCGGCGATAAATGCGATGTAAAAGAATGAGATGGATGTATTCAAGGGGTTTCTTTCAGAGAGGCGGTGTTTGAATAGAATCAGATCTCAGATTGAAGAGCTGGTCTGATGCTTTGAGGTGAGAGAGTAGCGTAGAGGAGCCCAGGGGTGAAAAATGCTTTATGACCCTGTGGCTAGAGAAAATCCGTGAGGAGGCACGGCGCATACTGCCTGTTCTGCTTCTACCTGACCTGTACACAGGCAGGAATCCACAGGCGTAAAGCTCTATTTCTTTTAAAGCCCTGTCCTTGAAGAATAAAGTGAGATGGGAGTGAGAGAAAGAGGGAGGTTGATGGCGGTTCGGCTCCAGCACCCATACGGCAGCCTGCACCCTGTATAAATTTAACACTACTGACAATTTACAGCTAGTCCGTGTCGGCTGATATGACGCACACACGGATGAGCGTGTCATTCCACTGCTGCTGCAAACTGATGCTGATTCACTCCAGCGTGAAGGTGCCGGGTGCCGTGTAGAATAACTGAATGCATTTGGAGGCAGAAGGTCCACGTTGTCATGGGGTGGAGGTTGGAGGGCACAGAACCAGGACTCCGTATTCCTCCCACTAATGAGACTTATCTCATGCAGTATGGCAAATATATTCACTGTAAATTTACTGTATCTGTTATTACAGAAAAGTACTGTGACAGTGGCATGATGCAGTAATAGTATAAGATGCTACTAATATGATGCAGACGTTTAGGCCCGACATGTATGTTTCTGCATGTCATTATAGTAGCCTAATGCTAATAATAATGGAGGGCTTGTGGTTGAGCAGCAGATTTGGATTCGGCGGCATCTGACCCTACAGAAAGGACACAGTAGAAATAAATGCAGCCTGTCATGTTTGAGTCATCTATCTCGGGCCGTTGTGATGAAACTTACTTGGCTCGTCTTAAACAGAGCGAAGCTGCCATTTCTGCTGAATTTGATCTGCTCGGGTTCCAGCTCTCTTAAAGATCCCAGGTAATTGTGTTACGTCAGGGCTCTTTTCATGTCTTATCAGCTTGCATTAAAAGTGGCACATCGACCACAGGAGAAAAGCCGAACTGCACAATCTGCATAACCTTCAAAATCCATTAGATTTTTCACTTTTTGTCAGACACTTCTCGTCTTTTTACGCCATTTACATATTTATCGCACCTGATCATATATATATATTTTATTTCATCATGTCGAGTGTTTACGTGGGGACTTGTGCTCTCAGGTGAGAAATATGCTGAGGTGGTTGTCTCAGCCAAGGTTATCAACATAAAATTTCTCCCTCGTCTCACTCTCGTTTCCCCTCCGCCTTTCATTCCTTTCCTAATGGAAGTAGGGAGCAGTAGAAGGAGCCGAACGGGGCTGTTGACCTTTCATGTGATTTGGAGTGGTGGGTTCTTCTTTGAGATGAGGGATTCCCAACGCTATCGGGCCGGCAGCACCATTAAAGGAGATATAGAGCGGGCCTGTGGAGTCCTTTTAAAAGAGTCAGCCCATTACCAGTGCTTTATGGTCTAATTGGGAGCGTGTCTCGTCTATAGGAGAGAGAGCGCTTGTTTATGTCCCACCAGGTCCTTACAGGTAAGCAGAAGAAGGGAGGTTATAAAATCGGTCAAGGTAAAGTTTACATTAAGGCATCAGGATGCCTGACGGGTGTCAATGGAAAACAGAGTGTAAGAAAAGCACTGATGCAGCGAAATGGGTGGAGAAAAAAAGTTCTCAGATTGCTAAAGCACATTTGTCTTGTTTCGTAAGAGTTTTTTCTGTCTTTTCTGCAGGGTTGGAGGTGGTGAATTGGATGTGTGGAAGCTTGTTGTTGATCTTTAGCACCACCTGCAGGTCAAAGGACTCCAAGTCAGTCATGTGTTTTATTTTGAGAGCAAGAAAAAGGAAAGAAAGAGAGCTCACGCAGCAGTTCTCAAAATAAAGATAAACATTTACTCTCTGCTAAGCTGCGGGCCCTCTGGAAAACGCTGATAAAAACACTGACGCAAATGAACATTAAAAATACATCTTACAGAGTATTCATTCTGAAAAGTACCGTATGGAATCGCTGCAAGTGACTCGTAATGAATCTTATAGGCTGTTTGCTTTAATGGGGAGGGAGGTGTATAGGCTCTGCATAAGGTAAACATCTGTCCCGCACGTCTAAGTGTAGCGTTTGCCTCCAGGCTGCTCGTTGTTTTACATCCGCTGGCTTGTTTGTGGCGGGTCGGGCCCGAGGTGGGATTTATAACTGATGGACCCGCACACCCAGCTCCTGCTGAAACGCAAGCGTTCACATTTCCAGCAAACACCCAAGCCTTTCCACTGAGACTTCTGAATGGCAAAGCCATCCATCTCTGTGAAGGACAGAGAGGGGGAGAGGGGCGACGAGAGAAATTTTCCTGTAAAATTCAACGAATGTTTTATGATTGCAGCCCATGCTGAAGTGTTTTTAGGCCCCCAGGAAGCAGATTAGAATATATATGGGTGAACATTGCATAGCGGCAATCAACATTTCCTCCAGCTCAGCACAAACCCAGATGAGATCAATAAGATATTAGGCTTGTGTACATAGCAATGAGCTCAACGATCACCGGAGTCGTTTAGGACACAGCGAGAGAGGCCGTGATATATTATTGACCAGACATACAAGACAAGCCAGTCTCATGGGAGGGCTGTGTGTGTGTGTGTGTGTGTGTGTGTGTGTGTGTGTGTGTGTGTGTGTGTGTGTGTGTGTGTGTGTGTGTGTGTGTGTGTGTGTGTGCGCGCGCGCGCGCATCCATGTGGTAACAGTTGCTTTACATGACAGATAATCATCTGTTCACTGCAGTGTGGTTTTTCTGCTACATCCTGTGCAGTGACTATGACAGGATGAAAACTACTCTTACAAAAATGTACTATGAAAGCCATAGTTTCCGCCAACATTGCTACAAATGTATACTGTATTTGCATATAGAGAAAGATGATGGGGAAAAAATATAATACATAATAATTATTGTACAAAAAGAAAAGACAAATAATATATAATAATAAAAACAATAATTATGCTTTCTAAATTCTGGTTGGAAATCACACTGTAAAATAATCACAATTATTTAATTTTCAGTAAATTCAACTTAGTATAAACTATAATTATTTTAAATAAAATATTAAAATAAACTAAATAAAATAATACAGTGAAATAATTAGGCCTTTATACAATCTAGCTACCTTTTTATATTTTAGGAAGGGGGTCCTTTGCAATCTTATTTGGGGGTCTCTGGCATCAAAACATTTAAAAACCTGTGCTCTATGGTTATCCACAGAGATTTTGGCCTGGTTTCACAGACTGGGATTAGATTAAGCCAGGATTAGGCTTTAGTTCAATAAGGGCATCTACGTAGCTTTTATAAACATGCCTTAGAAAAAAACATTACTGATGTGCATCTTGAAACAAGATGTGCATCTTGATGTGCATCTGGGACTAGGCTTAAGCCTTGTCTGTGAAACCGGGGGTTTATGTAATAGGCCTACTGTATTTTCCTGGAACGCTTTATTGACTAGTCAGCATTCAGGACTGGAACAATGTTGCGTTTCTTTTTCTGATCAAAGTGGAGGTGAATTTATCCCGTTTTTACTGTAGTAAAAATTGTATTTTAGCTGAAGCTGTTGTTACCACAGTAGAATTTTATAAACCCAATCTCTTGCTCCTGGTAAAAGCTGCCTCTGAGACGACAGGTTTCCTTGAACTGCCACAATGATCTCGAGTACAGTTCTAATCATTTCCCTTCAGCCTTCGCAATGCCTTACAGACTTTAAGACGGCCCCACGGGAGCCCGAGTCACCATAGACATAATGTATTAGGCCACGCTTGTCTTTACAGCTAGTGATGGATGGATATAATATTCAAGGAGCCTGCTGAATAATGCATATGGATATTTTAATGTTTCATTCGTGGTCAAGTCTGGAAGTTAGGAGGATATCTTTGAGGATTGACCTGTGTTCTGCTATTCCTCAGACTGCTGAGGTGTCAGTGAGTGTGTGTGTGCCTTATTAATTCTATGATATTCCCCTGACTCAAACACACACATAAAGACAGTGCATGATTTGTCATCCCATGTCTAGTTTTCATCTTGATGCATTACCCCTGCATTGAATAGAATCACCCATATTAGTTCAGAGACAAATTGAGTATTTTTAGTGTATCAGTGTCTGTCTTCTAAAATGCCATGAATTTTATCCATTTGCCTGCTAATAGAAAGTGATAACAGTGACCTTATATATACTGCAAGTGTGTGTGCTTGTTTCAGTCTCACAGGTGTAAATTCTTGGTCGTTGTGTGATTTCCTTGCTAGAAAAAGTCCTTTCCGGCGTACCTGTTCGGACAACTGACAGCACAGCCGATAAGAGAAATCCGTGAAGGCCGAACAAATTCCACGGCGTGCGTGTTCCAGTAGCTTCCCGCCTTGAGGAACAGAATGCTCTGAGACTAAAATACGCTCGTTTCTCTGCCTGGAAGCACATCAGACTTTTAAAGAGGAGCTTTTGTTGGCAGTCCTCTCGCATTCGTCCAGCCTTTCTTTTCATTAACTTGAATGGTATTCCCATTCCATTCCTAACTGGCATCGCTCACAAAGGAGGACTGATTTGATTTACGCTGCATTAAATTCCTCTCTATTTCATTTTGGAGACTGTAAAAGAGGAGAAGAGGATGAAATATCTGGAAACAGATCTAGGAGTCATTATTGCATTCACGATGAAGTATCTAGAATGGAATTCATTTAAACACACAGTAAGCTTAAAATCCTATCTACCAAACATTTTGAAAGGGCCAAAACTTTTGGAGCTTTTTTTTTTTTTTTTTTTTTAATTTGTTATATTTTGCTATCTGCCAGAAAGTTTAAAAGGGACAAAACCTTTAAAAGGGTCTTCACTGCTGTAGCATTTTGTATTTTCTCCGAAGTACACTTATAATATTTTTCAGTTTTTTATGCCAAAAATGTTACATGAACATTTGACTCTTTCTATCTCTCGTTCTGTGTCATTAACTAGAATTAAACAGGCTATTTGCTGTGCCTTTAAGACTTCTATATATAAATGACCTCTATTATGGTTGGCCAACCTCTGCATACCGGTGTAATTCTTACTGTCTTTAATAACTTTTAATGACTGTTTCTGACCCATTTTTCACAGCTTAATTTACATAAATGGTCTGAGTGGACTGGGATGGATAATAAACTTCTGTTTTTAGTAAATATTGAGTCCATATAGTGTAAAATAAATGCTAATTAGCGGTGCTTGCAAAGGCAGGCATTTTTATTATAATTGCTTGTATTTACAGTTAGAGATTTGAGAGAAACTTTAGTGCAAAAGTCATCCTGCAGCATAAAATGTGTGCTATTCGTTTCTGACTTAAGATTTTTGCCTGGTCAAAAAAAAAAAAAAAAGAAGCCAAAAAAGCTCTACACGTACATTGAAAGGTTTAGAATATTATAGCACTTTAATTAACTTTATTTACTCATTTGAATGTTAAATTGTTGTTGTTAAAGTCTTAATTGAAAAGATGTAGGTACTTAAGGGTCCCTGTAAATTCATCGGCCACAAGATGTTTTTCTCCTGCTCTCATGATCAGTAGCTCATTGTGTTTTGTCCTCCCGTGGAGTCTTCATTAGCTCATGACATTTCCTATCAGTCCTGTCCTGTCATACTGGGTTTCCTGCTGCATGTCTGAGGTCTGAAACTCCAGGGCCCAGACATATGGCTCCTGACCACACATACACTGGCCTGCCAAGACCTCTACCTGCTAAGACTAACCTTTCTGTGTACGTGTGTGTGTGTGTGTTTCAGCCCATCTGAATCAAGAGCGAGAAAAGCGGGTGGTGTTTCTCACAGCCCGCGTTCACCCTGGAGAATCACCTGCTTCCTTCATCTGTCAGGGTAAGACCTTGTCTCGTCTCGACACACACATACACAGCCCGATGATGTCCTGAGATCCCGTAATCTGCTGAGATACAGTACACTGACCAGCAGACGTTTGACCTCGCTGGGCTTCATCAGAATGCTTTTCCTTTTGTACTTTAAGTTCTTCACACTGTTGGGCTCCGCTGCGAGTGAAGGTCAACGGACGAGCGGAAACACAGGAGGTCAGGGAGTGTACGGCAGATTAAAGGAAGTGTCAGCTCATCTTCTCTGCATCGCTCCTAAATCTGTTTAAAGCCGGCGATACAAAGACCTTACCTGTCATGGAGCACAACACTTGCTGACACAACAGTCTGACAAAATGCCCAGATTTCAAAGGCAATATCATCAATAACATCAATTCTATAGAAAAAAATCTGCTTTCACTTTCCATTACAATACAGAGACGTGTCTTTCCTGAAAGTGTCCTTGACAAATGATAAGACACTGCAGTCTTTTCACAGGTGAATTATGTTAGAGGGATCCATAGCTTAATGTCAAATCATTATCGCCTATCTTTGTTGCCCTATAATGGGGGTCTTCAACAGGGAGTCTCCTGTGGTTCTGAAGGGGGCGTTTCTAAGTAATTAAAAAATATTAAACTAAAAGAAAAATATGCATTGGACAGCAAATTCAATTAAACAACAACCAAAGCTAAAATTAATTAATATATATATAGGGATGCAAATTTTGGGGGCTGGGAAGATTTTAAAATGAAACGTTTCTCATGCTCACTATGGCTACATTTATTTGACTAAAATAAGGTTTAAAAAAAACAGTAATATTGTGAAATATTTTTGCAATTTAAATAGATTTCGATAATAATATATTATAAAATGTAATTTATTCCTGTGATGGCAGAGCTGAATTTTCAGCATCATTACTCCAGTCTTCAGTGTCACATGATCCTTCAGAAATCATTCTAATATGCTAATATTTGGTGCTCAAGAAACATTTATTATTATTATTATTATCAACAGAAAACCATAATAATTTTATTTCAGAATGCTGTGTGTTAGTGATAGATATTAATCATCAGCCATTTTGAAATAGCCATTTCTCAGTTAACAATAGTGTCAGCTTTCACTTTTGTAATTTCTGAAATATGGAAGCAGCATTGCCATAAGCAACTACTTAGCAATCACCAAGAACATGCTTGGCAACCGCATAACACCCTGGTAAGCGCTCACAACACCATGATGACATTTTCCTCAGGACCCAATCAAATTTCTTTTAAAAATGTTAAATGTAATTTATTCATTTTTTTGTTTTATTTACCAATATTAAATGGTATTGTATGTAGATGTTGTATATTTGTATATATCTGCATGACGTCTGTCAACCTGCATTATAATCAGCCACTGAAAACAACACAATCATTCTACCACCTCTGTGTGCATCCAAATAATTTTGAACTGTCTGCTGATGTAGTTAGTAGTGTTTTTGTCTCGTCTCAGCCCAAATCTTCATGCTGCTAATTAATTACTTCGGACTTGTTGTAATTCTGAAGAGGGCTTTTATGCTTAACTGAAGTTTGGTCAATACGAAGCTTCAAAGTCACCTGCCCTGCCACCTTAATAACACACACATGCGGATATGCATGAATAAATATAGGAACTTCAAGCAATTAGATAGCATAGCAGTGTGGCCTGCCTCTGTGCCACATTGACTCAATTAGAGAGCTTGTTATGCCTCCATTAGCACTAATGAGCAGGACAGAGTGGGTGAGGGGTTGAAGAAGATGAGGGAATGAGATGGGGTCTGCCCTCTCTCACATGCACACTCCTGCTCTCTCTTTCTTTGCTTCTTGTTTACCTGTCAATTATTCGCTCTCAGTACAGGGCAAATGGAAGGACAAGTGACCGTCACTATCGACATGTCTTTCTCTCCGTCTTTCTCTCCGTCTTTCCTCTGTCTGTCTCTCTTTCTCATTTTGTTGCTCTAATTAGTATGATCTTTGCTTATCTTTGCTCTCTTTCATTCTTTGTTGACTGTTTCATTCCATTTGTATTGACTGGAGATGTGCGTCTCTGATATCAGCTTCTGAATTTTATGCCTTTTACGGTCCCCAATTTTTTTTTTTTGTCTTTCAAACTCAATTTGCACTGGGATGAACTTTTGGATGTCAAGCGCAAGGCTTAATTGTGTGTATTTATGTGTCTTTACTGCAGGTTTCATTGACTTTCTGGTCAGCCACCATCCCACCGCTCAGGTCCTGCGTGATCATGTGATCTTTAAGATCGTCCCCATGCTCAACCCTGACGGCGTGTACCTGGGAAACTACAGGTCAGCTGAAACGAACGAATGCACCCATAATATTATTTATGGGTGACATTATATGACAACAGTCATATAATTTCCAGTATCACAAATCTTATGGTTTATACCAGTAATTTAAATATAATATAGATGTTTAATATAGATGCGCTGCATGTTTCAGAGTAAAGCGCAGCACTGTTCATTTTCAGTTTCGATCCACAGTGAATGCTACTCTTCAAGTGCTGTGTGTTTGAGTAGCTTATAATTTGCATTTGGGAATGGAACATGCGCCAACCATCTTCCTTGATTTGTAATGCAAATAGTTTATAAATCTGTTGTCAACAAAGAGGAGCGTTAAGGTCTCACTGCGTTTTCCTCCCAAAATAAAAGCTCAATGTTTTAAAGCAAAGAGATTAGGACAACCATAAATGTAAGTATTGTAATTTTACTGTTGTTCTGTAAAATAAAGTAATGATAATAATTATTATTGCTATTAATAATACTAACAAGAATAATAATAACAATTCTGTTAATACTTTTATTATATATTGTATTGTAATATAATATATTATGATTTCTTCATTTTACATTACACTAGTATGTACTTTTGCTATAGTAAGATATTTCTTTTATAGATATGTTTAATAATAATGATTGCCAGTTCAAGTTTTCCTTTTGTCATTAGCTTCTTTCTTTTTTTACATTACTATATTATGTCATCATACTCAAAGCCCCTGATCTGCCTGACAGTATTTTATAAGATATTTTACATGAGTAAACATCTACAGATGTGAATTGGAACACAAGTGTGGCCTTTCTACACTGGGGCTACAGTTGGCGTTGTCACTGCTGCACGGCAGGTGTTGTCTTCACTCCTAATGCCATTATTGGCTTTTATATAATGGTGGCGATCATTCTGAATACAGCCGTGGCCCGCTACGTTTTCCCATAGGCCTGCAGAAACTGCGTCAGTGCCTGCCCCCTTGTGACGGCTTTGTGAACTGCAGAGCTGCAGAGGTGGATCAATGGTTCAATGGTGGTGACAGGGCTGACATATGACATATGCCACCACTGACCCTTGAAGGTGCTCTCAGCAGCAACTTTAACCGATGCTGCCTCACAGAGAGCCATTGAGATCCATAATTAGAGATCAGATCTATTTCTCTCTCTCTCTCTTTCTCTCTCTCTTTCTCTCTCTCTCTCTCACAATCTCTTTCACTCTCTCTCTGTGCTGAATCAGTAGTTTTTCAGTTGAGAGAGAGAGAGAGGCTCAAGCAGATGCAGGAGGGGATGTGGGATCAATCCTTGCTGACTGGGGATTAGTGTTGTTCTGAGAACAGCAGCATTGACTACAGGTTCAGCTCAAAGTCACAGTCACAGAGTCTCAGCTGGACAGCAGCAGGGACTCAGGCATCTGTCCGTCCCCCACATCAGTCCACTGCCTCAAGGAAAGGAAAATAACAAACAGAGACCTGTAGGAAAGATGGCTTGAGATGGCATGTGTCCAATGGTGTGGAAGAAAAAAACACTCAATGTTGCCCAAAAAACACCAGAGATCTGCCCTTTATGTCTGTAAATGTAGAGCAGTGTTGTTGTCTTTATTATGGACCATGACTGCTTTTAAGATACGGGCATTAAAGTGTTTTATATACATGATTATAGTATAATAACTTTTAATTTTGAATTATCAAATTATGGTGTCATTTGAAATAGTTCACCCAAAGACAAAAATTGTCAACATTTATTTAAGCTATGTCTGACTTTCTTCTGTCGGACAAAAAAGATCTTTTAAATAGATTAAAAAAGGTCAGTGACTTTTTTTTCCAGTGTTGTTTTAGACGCCATTAACTTTCATTGTATGAACAAATCTGTTGCAAAATTCTTCAAAATATCATCTTCTGTGTTTCACAGAAGAAAGTCGAGAGACATGAAGGTTGAGTAAATAATGACACTATCCCTTTAAAACACTTTTGTTAACCCAATCATAATCTAGCCACAATGAAAGTGTGTAAACAGCATTTAAAATCTGAATTAAAGTGAGTAATATGTATTTCAAGTGATTAAACCAACCAGAAACACTACTGAACAAAATCTGCTGATTTTAGCATGTTTATGACCGATGTCACAGCCTTTACCTTAGCCTTCACAGCAATTTGGTGTATTTCACCTCTCATTTGCATAAAGTTGATTACTTCACAACTTTTTGATGATTACTCCTCTCCACTGTCAATCCCACAATCCCCTGTGTGAGCCTGCCGCTCATCTCCCATAGAGAATGAATTGAAAACACTCTCTGCTCTGCTCACTCCGCACGAGTGGACTTGTACTGTGTGTGTGATTTTCTCCAGTTCTGACTGCAGAATCTGTTTGGATTTCACTTCGAGCTTGACTGTGATGATGTTGAAACTCAATAACTTTTTACCACTTCAAGTAAATAACATGAAAACTTGAAGTTTCACTTGATTAGTTTTTATTTCTGTTTCACTGCACTGGGTAGCCCCACCCACACATTGAATCCACATTGAATCCAAAGTCCCTCTCTCCATGGCTGTATATTCAACATCAAAGCATATTCGCTGTGATATTGTCGCTTTGCACAGTATTTTGCTCTCAGTGAGGTCTCACAAAGAAGATAACGGTGTTGGTGTTTTGTCATTTGTTTTATTTAGTTGAACTGTTCATTTGTTTGTTTCTATTTTAGGTGTTCTCTAATGGGCTTTGATCTGAACCGTCATTGGCAGGACCCTTCCCCTTGGGCCCACCCCACTCTACATGCCGTCAAACAACTTATTGTCCAAATAAACCAGGACCCAGTGAGTATCCAATATATTAAAGCAGCAAAACCCCAAATGCAACCTACAGTCTATCAACACAAAGACAATAGAAGAAAGTGATGACTTATAGTGATATTCTGCTGTCTTGTCTTTCCTTTAGTAAAACGCATTCTGAATTCATTCTGATATCTTTTGAAAATTGTGTTTTTCTTTTTTATGAATGAAAGAAAAAAAAAATGTATCCAATTATCCAATACATTTTTGAGCAAGTACATAACCAGCCAGTGTTCAAAACTATCTGCTTGACTTCGGACTTCCAAGTGGCTACAGAAAAAAAGAGACTGCAACCGGACCCATGCGAAAACGAGGATAAATATCGGAAGGGCATTAAATGTAGTCACGCAATGCTGATGTTGTTAACATTAACAATTTGAGAACAAAGTATAATTTGCACGGTTTGACGAGATATGATAAGCTATCGTTAGATTTAATTGGCGCAATTTACTGCAATGCTTTTTTCCATTTATTTGGTCAGAACAAAAGTGGACGTTACTTACTTGTTCCGATGACATTTTCCGGTGAAAATTCATATGTTGGTCATACTTCCAAAACGTAGAATCTGTGATTCCGAATGACAGTATCCACATCCGCCGCGGTGACTGACAGCTGCACATTCTCCTCAAAATATTGGATTCATCCGCGCTGTGCCGTGCCGAGGCACAACCCACGTAAAGTTGATAATTCCGTGAATGACTGCAATTGCAGATTTCGAACAGGGATGGCGACAAAGAGGAAAAAATACGGACTGCAGCTTTAAATACATTTATATTTAATATAATTTATGCAGAAATTGGAATTGAACCTAATTGTCTGTTGCGCATAAATGCAGAGAGTATTCTGAAAGTTTTTTTTATTCCTTATTAACTCCTTCCCCGCCATTGACGGAAAATTCCGGCTTTCCGTGTTTTCACTGTTATACGGTAGCGGGCGCTAAGACACATCTTCTGAAAGTGTACTGAATCTCCTAAACAAAAGACATGTGAAGAAGAAGCCGAAACAAGCGATAGCATATGTGTAGATGCATATCTAAAATAACGCCATCATCAACATATTAAACAGAATATGAATCAAAACTGCCTAAGGTTACTGAATGAAATGTCGACCCAGGATGAGCTATGGGACTGTCCAAGCTTTGGGGATGTTGATGGACTCGATTTACTCCATCTATGTTTTGGTCATCATTCTGAATCCGATCCGGATGTAGTCTTTGACAAAAAGTAAGTGTAGCGTCAGTTCTGGCAGGTCACGTTAGTCAAGCTCGCATCAGCTTGACTCTCAGCTGATACACGTCTACCTATAGGAATACGACGCCTATCACTGTATACATATATAAGCTCCTTCAGTATTATCAACAGCTATTGTGTTTCTCAGGAGCGAATTACCCTCCTCCATCCCCAGCTCCTCCTCTCGTGCAGTCAGTATGGCATTCTGATTCGCCTTGAATCATAATAAATTCTCAAATTATGTTGTACTTTAAAATCTTGAATTAATTATATCTGCATTCATGTTGGTTCTGTTCTGTTTACTCTGTTTATTGCTGCTCTCGCTGCTCTCCCTGCTCTTATCCATGCTAGGCTGCATGGATGCACAGTGAGTTCTTGCCCAGAACAGAACCATACCGCCAATCCAAACTGTATGCTAATTGTCAATCGTATTTGATGATAGTGGTCCTGACAGAAATGCGCTTTTCTCAGCTTTTTGATTAAAATGTGCTTTTTTTATGAAGTGTTGTTAAAAATGAAGCTAGAATAAAAAGTTGTTTGTTTGTTTGCCTAAAAGCAGAGGCTATGTTCTATGATTGCATACAAGCATCAAATATTCATACAAAATATTCTGGGGGCCATGAAAATTTTGTGAAAATGATCAAAAATGCTGGTGGTGGCGGCCAACTTAAAAAAAGAAAAGATATGCTGGCGGGGAAAGAGTTAAAAAATAATTATGGAGCTAAAAAAATATTTATGTTTTCAAACTGAAATTTCATCTGCCATGATTGGTTGATTTATAGATAGTCCTGCCCCAAAACTGACAAATTAATATTTCACCAATAAATTGCTATGTTTTATATGCTGGGGGGAAACAACCTTCACGTGGCTCACTTATTGTTCTCTCTGTATGTTAAACTAGGTTGGTAGAAAGTATTTTAACATTGAGATTTATGCACAAAGGCACACATTTACACTTTGTCTTTGAAAGGTTATGTATAGTATGTATAACAACCTTGCTCAGCATATAGGAACCAATGTACGATTTAAAGCAGCTACAACTCAGCATTTTTCTCAATGAGTGTGTCTGTGTGAGTGTTTGCACTCCCTCTGCCCAGGTGTGTCTCCCACACACATTCTCGCTCGTCTTGTCTTTTGTTTGAGAAAGCGCCGCCTCAACTTCCTTTATGTTCATTATAGCAGAAGAGTGAGGTTGTTGGATTAGTGAAGGTCAGATGCTGTCCTGGGAATCGTCTGCCCTTTCCTGCTCTTTCACATCCCGATAAGACCGGCAGGCACACTCCGGAGCGGAGGGCAGCGCCACGCGGCTTAACCTTTCCCCCAGGCCTGACACACTGATCAATGTGTTGCTTCACGGCAGAGTGATCTGCTCATGTCCCTCACATCCCGACAACCACACACACATATGCTTCATTACATTGTGAAGTTAGATGTGAGGAACATTGCATAGTAACATAGACTTTCCACAGGTCCTAAATGGATCCAAACAAGCAACCTTGTAACTTTTACTTGATCACTCAGTTTGACCAGCCTGACACAACAACATTGGTTTAATCGACCAATAGCAGACATGGAAAGTGTTTGGGGAAATCTGTCTGAAAATAGAGTTTTTTAAATTTTACTCACCAAGGCTGCATTTGTTTGATCAAAAATACAGTAATATTATTACAGTTTAAAATAACTGTTGTCTATTTTAATATATTTTAAAATGTTATTTATTCATGTGATCCAAAGCTGAATTTTCAGAATTATTACTCCAGTCTTCAGTGTCACATGATCCTTCAGAAATCATTCTAATAAGCTGATTTGCAGCACAAGAAACATTTCTTATTATATTCAATGCTAAAAACAGCTGTGATGCTTAATATTTTTGTGATGCAATTTCTTTTTAAAAGAACAGCATTCATGTGCAATAGAAACCTTTTGTAACATCTAAATGTCTTTAATTTCACTTTTGATCAAATTAATCCATCCTTGCTAAATAAAAGTATTAATTTCGTTCAATAAATTCTTCAAAAACATCTCACTGACCCAAAGAGTGTGTGTGTGTGTGTATATATATATATATATATATATATATATATATATATATATATATATATATATATATATATATATATATATATATATATATATATATATATATATATATGCACATTGATCATTTCCCAGATTGCCTGTTAAATTTCCCTGAATTGCAGTTCACTAAAATTCCTCTTCTTTTCATTACGATTCAAGTTCCAATCCAACCCTGATGGGCAAGAAAAAAAAAGAAAAGTAAAGAAAAGAGAATAAAATATGTGGTTAGTTTAGACAGGTGTGTAAGATGCTGGTTTTATGAGGAGAGAGGGACTCTGGGGAGAGGTAAACATTTCATAGCTCTCTCCAGATCCCACACTTTGGTCCTTGTTTCATTCCCTTCTGTCCTTTTAAAGAGATTTAGTGGGGTTTGGGAAATCATAGTCTCTTTCTCTTTTTTTGTGTAGTTGTTGCTAATAGCAAGCTCACAATAAGTTTGAGCAGGTGCCAGTTTAAGCACATTAAGCCAGAAGTTCACCTATCACTTAGAGGGGTCACTAAGGGAACATATCCAGGAAAATGTTATTTCCCTTGTATGTAATTAGTCATTAAGCTGATGCTTTTATCCAAAGCGACTTCCAGTGCACTTATTACAGAAAACAATCCACCTGGAGTTTAGTTGTCAAGGCAGTGTTCCACAAATCCTGACAGCCCTCCGTGAACCACGAGTAGTGACGTCACAAGCACTGATGTTAACACACTGATGTTATTTTGTGCTAAAGTAATGCTTTTGTCCTGCTTTTCTTGTCTTTATTGAATGGCACATGTTCTTGTTATCTTATCACATTTAATTTGGACTGCAAACTCAAGGAAAATATTATTTCTTTTGCCGTGGTGCTGTAGATTTAGCTGTGAAAGTGTATATTCAGCACCGCTGAAATCTACAACTTTTGGTTTCCATTTCAGATAATCTCTACACAACACCAGCCCTTATATAAATTTGCACCTATACCTTGTATGATGTGATCTAACAGCCAAATATTGGCCCTTTCTTTTAAGATATCTAACACAAAATATAAGCATTAGCGTATCTAAGTAATGCCAGTCAAGTCAAATCACCTTTATTATAGCGCAAACAGTGATAACAGGGAAATAATTCAAGGATGCAAACAGTTCATTTCGGCTGTACAGCAGCTCTAAAAAGAAAATATGGAAACACTTTAGAATACTGTTTCGTCATTTATGTATAACTTCACAGGAACAAATGAGTAATGTGGTATTAACATTGTAACTGCTATTAAGAAACTCTGAATAATTAATTAGTAAGTAATAACGCTCAGTTGAATGGGGTCACTATTATCTAATCAATGACTACTATTTTTTCATACCTACCAGACGGCTATTAAAGGAGTAGTTCACTTCAGAATTAAAATTTCCTAATAATTTACTCACCCCCATGTCAGTCGACAAGAAATTAAGGTTTTTGAAAAGGAAAACATTCCAGGATTTTTTTTTTTTTTTTAAAGATCGTTTTGCCAGATAAGCCCCTTATTCCTCGGGTGGGATCGTGTAGAGCCTTTGAAGCTCCATTGAAGCTGCAATTTGGACCTTCAACCCGTTTGTTCCCGTTGAAGTCCACTATATGGAGAAAAATCCTGGAATGTTTTTCTCAAAACCCTTAATTTCTTTTTCGACTGAAGAAAGAAAGATGACGTGAGGGTGAGTAAATTATCAGGAAATTTTTATTCTGAAGTGAACTAATCCTTTAAGAACTATACAAGTTCATAATTAATGTGAGTAATGTATTATTAATTCTAAAGTGAAGATCACGGTAGTCCAGTATTAATGACTCAAGTAATTCTATCCTTCTAAAGAAGTTACTAATTATTTTGATCAGTATTCGAAAATGAAAAGCTTTATTACTCCCTATAGTAATGACAGAAGTCAGTGTAAGCTTTGACTTTTGAAGGTTTTGGATAGTAACTTCTGATGGATTTGGTGATACTTGAGTAATTACTAGTGGATTACCATGATCTTCACTTCACTTTAGAATACTGTTCCAAATCATTAGTAATTCCTTTAGAAGGATGTAGTAATACTTGAGTCAATTGTAGTGGGTTGCCATGATCTTCGCTTTAGAATACTGTTCCAAATAATTAGTAGTTCCTTCTGAAGGATTTGGTTATACTTGAGTCATTACTAGCAGCTGACCATTATCTTTACTTGGTTATGAACAGTTGTTGTTACTAGTCCTCTGATCATTTTTTATTTAAGATGAGTTTGATTGGTTTTGTATCCATCTTAGGCTTGATTTTATAGATGCACCCCATTAAGTGGTAATCTTGGGAAATCAAGAGAAATATCAACTCTAAGAATGAGAAGTATGCTGTTGTGAGATGTGCCTGCTTATATGAGCTGCTAATGTCTGTGTGGCAGTTTGGATTCGGATGTAGTTATTATGTATTACTTTTGCGGTTGTTGTTGTTGTTGTTCACAATATGGTGTGGAGAGTTTTTGACTGATAAATGCTTCCCAGTATCCACAACAGAGGAGGAGAGATCAGGATGGGGAAATGCTCCTCTCCCCAACACCACACTGAGCATCTCACAGCTATACTGACAAAAACATACAAATGCAAACAAGCACACTCACACATACGCAAACGCAAACACAGACTCATACAAATATTCATGCCATGCGAGATCTCAAGCCAGACTGGCATTGGCTGCGCTCTCTATGGTTAATCACATTAGACACAGCACAGATCAAAGCTATGGGATGCCAATCTCTGTGCCAGCCCAGTGACAGGGGCAATGCCCACCGGCACATTCCACCAATATGGTACAGAGTCATAACCTTTTTGTTTTTGTTTTGGGTAAGTTGCTCTAAAAAAGTTACTAGCTACTAATTATGTTCAATGGAGTTATTAGATTACTGTACTAATTACTGCCTCTAAAAAGTATTGCATTACTTATTACTAATTACTTTCTATAATCCCATATCAACCTCGACCAGTTGAACAATACAAGGATAGACATGAAACTGCTCTTTTAAAGGGGTCATGACATGAGAAATCACATTTTCTTTTGATTTTTGACGTACAAGAGGTCTTTGCACCATTAAAACATCCTGCAAGTTTCATCGCTTAAAGAGTCCTCATTATAAACAAAGCATCATTCAAGCACAAAAAAACAGCTCATTTTGGATATTGGGGTACATGTGATGTCACACGGGCACATGCACTTGCATATGCCTCCCTCCAGAGTAAGACATCGACGAATAGTTGTACATCATCGCACCACAGGCCCCGCCCACTGGCATTCAGTCACATAATGGCTGACACTTTCCTACACCGGATTCGAGGATCACGTCAAAAGCAAATAGAACCCATTATAATCACTGACGCTGTCGACGCCGCAGAATACAGATACCTGTTCACTTTACTCCACGTGCTTGAGTCTTGACAGGAGGACAAATGGAAGAGTAAATAGGACGCGTCAAAGTGGACATTCCTTTATGCTTCTGTTTAAACAGCTCGTTTGCATCAGTAACAAATGTATGGTTAATTGCTGTCCTGGATCTCTTCTGAGTATTATGTGTTTGTTCAGAGAATTTGACCAAAGATTGTTTTGTAAGTGAGGTACAGTGCAATGCAGAGTTTGCAAAGAAACATTTGTTGACAGATGAAGCAGTCAGCAGTATTGGATCTGACAGCAGCCACTTCACAAATCGTAAGTAAATGACGGTTTTAGATAGATAATGTTTTCAAAACACTTACAATAGAGAGTGGCGTTGATACTGTTCCTGGGTTACATTTTTTTTTTTCGGATTTAATTTTTACAGTGCAGAATTAACTAATTAAATCCCTTACAATACTTTTCAATGTAAAAGTAATTAAATTACAGCAATTAATTACTTATTAATGCATTTCACTAAACACTGGAGATAACTATTATAGATATGTTTGATTAAAAGTAACTTAACTTAAACATGCCAGATGTCTGACCCTTAAAAAGAAATGTTTGATAACCTTTGATAATGTTATTTGGACCTGTTCTACAGAATTTCATTGTATTTGATTTGATTTTAATGCTTATTTATCTTTATGATTTCTGGTTTCCTTGGTTTTTTGTTTTTAATTTAATGTGTGAATAAAATAGAAATCTCACAAATCAGGGGTTTTAACCCTTAAATGCATGAATTTTTCACCAATCATTATTACATATTCAGGTCTTTATTGACACGGATGGATCTCTAACTGCCACAATAGTATAAAACTCCTGATTTTTTTAAAATAACAATTACAAAAAAGTAAAATAAAAAAAATGTTGTTACTTTTTGGTACTTGGAAGGGTTCAATTTAAGCAGATGCTTTTTACCATCATCACTATCATTGTCAGAGCTTATTTGCCCACTACATTCAGCATCTGACTCATATTCACAATCTTAACCATATTCTCAAGACTATTGTTTTCAACGTCTTCAAAATGAATTTTTTTAGCGCTAACAGCTTCTTCACCAGATCCACCATCAAGTGACAGTGGTACTAATTTAATTGTGTGCATATGTCTAACTTTATAAAATGAATCAGGGGGAGGGTAGTGAATGACATCCTGGTTGATAAAGACCGGGGTATGCGTTTAAGTATTAACTTTATAACCGTTATAACTACTTTTGTTTCGGAGGCCTCCTACAACAGTTTCTCTGAATCCCTCCTTTCCGCGAACCTGCTCTCTTCTGATTGGCCAGATGGCCAAGTCTGTTGTGATTGGTCTACCGCTTACAGTGTATTTCAGAAGCTAAACCCCCATTACCATAACTGAACTTCAGCTCCCGAGGCTTTCTAAAGCTCGATTATACCGATTGTACACACTCTAAAGAGCGTAACAATGACGTCTATTTTACCAAATCAAACGAGCATGAGTCCGATGAATGAAACATTGGAAGAACTAGTTATTCAACCCAAACCTTCATGGCAAGGACGACTTGAGCAGGCCGTTTCTTGATACGCTACTCATTTTGAGGTACATTATGAGATGTTGCAACTGTAATTCCTCACCATCAGCAGTATGTCCATCAACAAACCGATGTGTATATTTCTAATTTATTGTGGTGCACATGTGGGAACTGTATCAATAACGGTGCATACGTTAGCCGAGCACTAACTTAAATGACTGATGTATCTACACAATATTAAACACAAAACTACGAATTTTGAACACCCAGTAGAAAATATATACATCAATAATTATTCATACTTAAAGTTTATGATTCTGAGGAGCAAGCTGCTCCAAATAAACTGGGTACTGACCCATCTTTCAAGAGCAAGCGTTTTGCAAATCCCGCATTGAACTCCCGCATTGAGATTTGAGAAGCAATTGTCAGTAAAAGTTGTTCGCTGACGGACAATGTACAACATGCATTATGCAAATTAGTTTTGTAGTGACATAGAACCGTCACGCAGTGGAATTCAAAAATACAATTGACTCGTTAAGGCGGGTCAGAGTCGATTATTTCTTTTAGGAGACAATAACTTTATTTATTGTGCACTTTCGACTTTACAACTTTGCAGAAAGTTTACATTCACAAACAGCTATATCACTCACTGCATGAAAGGGAATATTCGAAAAACCATAATAGGGGCACCTTAAAGGTTAAAAAATAAATACTGCATCATACACACACACACTCAATACAACTGCACACACACACACACACACACACACACACACACACACACACACACACACATTGTAGCACTGATACTAATTAGGCTGTTTAACAGCAGGTGAAGTTTAACGCCAAGCCAACACACAAGATCCCTGATCCCAGTATGTTAACACAGACCATGCTAAGCTAATGCATGCTAATCTACAACACTCACCATTTAATTGCACAAACCTCTTTTGGTTAACATATATTGCATTGCCAAATATTTTTTAACCTGTGCTGGCAGAGAGTGCACTTTTCGACAATTTTATTGCACTGCTCAAATAAAACCAGTTACTAATATGAAGTTTATTGCATTACTACAGGAAATTGACAACTACTTTGTATTTGCATCGAGGATACAGCTACTTTTGTCCTAATTAATCAGTTCATTAATGCTAAGTGTTTTCATAACCTTTATTTCAGTGGTAATGAAAAACCTTCAGGTTTATTTGGTGTTGTTGTTTTTTTGTTTTTGTCAGAAACAACCCCATATTTAGGTATATTTTGAACACCTCATTGATCCGATTTTGTGTTCAATCCATCTCTTTGAGCACTAAAGTTACTTACCTGAGTGGGTTTAAAAAAACGAAACAATTAGCCAAATTACACTCTCCAATGAGCACTGGTCAGGTGAGAAAATGACTCAAAGTTAGTGATGCAAGTGTATATAATCTGTCCATGAGCACCAAGTATTTGTTTAGGAAAAATGAAAGAGAAAGAGAAGGGGAAAGAATAAGGAAACAAATGGACCTATCTCCCGCGTAAAACGCTGCTTTTCCAGCCCATTTATCATGGAGAGAGAGGGATTCTTTTTGATTGGCTGATTACCTCGATCATTCATCATGGCCCAGATATCCCTACCAATCTGACAACAGCATTTTGGATAATTTGTTAAAGATGACAAAAGGGCCGGTATTGCCATGGTTCATTTCTGACCTTTTTAATATTAGAAAATTAATTTTCCGTCTGAAACAAATGTATTAGATCCTGTCAGGCTGGCCAGATGAATATTGCACCTTGAAACCCCCCCTTCCCTATGTAGTTGCTGCTCCTTTTCTTCTCTCTCTCTCTCTCTCTCTCTCTCTCTCTCTCTCTCTCTCTCTCTCTCTCTCTCTCTCTCTCTCTCTCTCTCTCTCTCTCTCTCTCTCTCTCTCTCTGTCTCTCTCTCTCTCATGTGTATGAACTGTTGTGTGCGGTTCTAATGGTGGCAGAAAGCAGTCTTGCGAGAGAATGAGAGAGAAAGAAAGACAGATAAAGAAAGAGTTGAGACGTCCTCTGGTGTCAGACGCACCTTACTAAGCGATCGCCGAGATTTACGGGCAATTTACGTCCATCATCACTTCCTGTCCTCCGTCCTTCCATCATCTCACATTCAGTGAATCTCTGTAATATCTGGACTTGTCTCTTTCTCTTTCTTTCCCTGTTTCTCTCATGTTTTTAAGGGTACAAGGGACAAGTCAGATGAGTTTGTGGTGTTTGGTTGGAGATGGTTGGTTTGGACTGAAATGATGATTGTGATGATTTTATTAAGCTTTTTATTTGACTATTATGTTTCCTAAAACCATGCTAGTTCCACAGTCACTTCTTCATATAAATAAATAATAAAAATTATTATATGTGAGTGTTAGTATTATCAGTACTTCCTTTCCATGCTGAATCAATTTGGCATTAAGGGCCGTTTAGTCAAAATGATGGTCCCTCTGGTTGGAAAAATCATCATTTTAGCAATGAATAAAGTTCAAAAGAACAGAATTTATTTTTGTAACAATGTAAAAATCTTTACTGTCACTTTTGATCAATTGAATGTGTCCTTGCTAAATAACTGTAATAATCTCTTACTGTAAAAAATCTTACTGTCTCTAAACTTTTGAACAGTAGTATATGAATGTCATCACAACATTGAAAAAATACCAAAATATTTATTATTTTAGCTATTTCACCCAGCTAAAATTTTAAGTCTCTTCTGTATTGAGCTGAAGAGCTGCGTACCATCCCTAATGAAGAAAGGAACGAGGATGGAAACTGTTGCGCTATATGGAACGCTGCCATTTTCCACCCTGGCAAACATCTGAAAAGCGAGATATAATCTGAACTCTGTCTGATGAGCTGTCTTTTCAAAGATCATGCACACAGACGCCTTCCATCTTTTCTCTTCTGCTTTCGCTTTGCATGTAATTGTGTGTTTTGACCTCAATCAGAATATTTTCCACATCACAACTGTATTTCAAGTCTTTCATTATCAAAAACCGCTCAGACTCTTTCTTTTCCCCTCGTCTGCGGAGGATGGACAAACTTCTGAGCGAGCAGAATCTGTTGCGTCCTCTCTTCATAGGTATTGCTGATGCTAAGTGCTTTGTGGTTAAATGCATCAGCTTCTAATCCTGCTTAAATCAGCACCATTTCTTAATTCATACTGATAAGCAGAGCATTTATGGGCCTTAACAGCCCAGACTAATTACTATTCCTTAGATAAGTGCTCGTCCGACTAAATTCTTTTGACCTTCCATTTCTACTCAAAGGAGCAGATAGACGTTTGCCTCCTATCATGCAGCTTTACAAAAAGTGTGATGGGCATTAACTTCCTTTTTTTACATGTACTTGAATATTCAACGCGTCAACACTCCAAATTATGCTCTATTTTCATATTCCTAATTTCTTAATTGCCCATAATTGCTTAATTACAAATTCAAATGAACAAATCTGGAGGTCAGAGATGCATGCTAATTGAACAATCAATCAGCGTTAAACTACCGGAGTATTGTCCACCTTTGATTGACAGCACATTAGGACTGTGTGATTGGCTGTCTGTTTGTTGACATTGAGGGCTGTAGATGGGAACTGTACTTTTCTGTCATGGACGTCCTTGATATTGCATAAGGAAAATCAAGTTGGCATTTCAGGACAGATATCATTTTCACCTTGAAAGATGATATTTTAATACCACAGGAACTGTTGGGTCATTTCCTACTATGCTGTACATTTTCATGTACAGCATATTTCACACATTTCATCGGCTGTACACTCGTTATTGCAGTGCATTGTGGGATTGAATAAGTGCACTCAATATCGTCCACTATGGTTTCGGACACCACTACAAATGGCTGTCTCCTCAAATAACGCCCTATTAGAGGTATAGGGGGCGATTTCGGATTCAAGTAGCTACATAGTATTTTCATATATTTAATATATTTTCTTATTTTATATATATGTATACAGTACTGTACAGTACTGTGTGTTTTTATATATATATATATATATATATATATATATTTTTTTTTTATATATATATATTCATTTTAAAAAGTGTATGGTATGAATTAAACATAAAACATGAGTTATTTATGTATTTAAAACATTTAATAACATTTTGTCATATGTCATTTGTCAGTGCGAGTTATTTTAGTATTATTTATATACTATTAAAGTAATTGTTGTTTTGAATGTCCTTTTATTTTTATATTTTAAGTTTACCTTTGAATTTTAAGTTTTTGTAATTTTGTTACATGCTTTTGACATTTTATTAGTATTTTGCTTTGTTTTTTAATTATTTCTATATATTTTTTTTTTTTTTTAAATTCAGAAAATTTAACAAATAAAATCCTGTTCCTTAATGACAACATCCTCCAGGAAGTGACACCATAACAAAGTATCAGCAATTTGATTAATTATAAAAAAAAAAATATATAGCTTATTTTTTTAAGTTAGAGAGTTTAAAAGGTACTACATAAGATGAATCACCCAGGTATTACAGTCGTCTTTTTTATTTTACTTCTCTTCTTTGTCTTTCATGAGCTCAGCACTATGACAGATGGCACCTGGTCCCAGATCCGTGTGGAAAGGTTACTTCTTACCCGGAGGTAGAGAACAGCTCTTGCAGAATAGAGCAGCAGCCATTTCATTTCCACTCTTAATTATGTTGTTAACGGTGCAAAATGAGCCAACGGACCTTGCTGAAGGAACACAGCACTTCATGCATACAGTCCCATTACACAGAGTGTGGTCTTAAGCATCTCTTTGAGCAAGAGAAAAGGTCACAAATGTGTTTGAACGTGTATGCATGAGTAAAGTCAGCGGCCCCACCCTGACTCTGTAATGCAGGGCGAGTATGTGGGCGATTAGACAGTTACCCGCCTCAATTGCACACTGGGAACCCCTTGAAGGAGCTGATGGAGCTACCTTAACGGTGACCAGAGCCTCTCTCTCTCTCTCTCTCTCTCTCTCTCATTTTCCCTCCTCCTTTTTTTTGTCTATGTGTTGTTTCTCCCTCTTCCTTGCGGGCTCCATCCATCAGACTGGCATGCGTGCAGCCGCCCCACTCTCAGCCACCATATTTCACCGCCTGCCATCAGAGGCCTGACAGCCCTGCGCTCACTAGGAAATTGCTTTGGCTGTGAGCGGAATTTCAAGCACCGGGTGCTGCCCGATCTCTCCCCCCACTCTCATCTCTCTCTCTCTCTCTCTCTCTCTCTCTCTCTCTCTCTCTCTCCCTCTCGGTCTTTGACTCCTGATGTTTCTCTTTCTCTCGCTTGCTCTTCCTTACTTCTGCTTTACCTCCCTCTCCCCACAACCCGCGGGATTCGAGGTGCGCTTCGGAATGTGTAATGAAGAAAGAAAAGGTTTGCTGTAGATGGAGAGAGCGCGGGAGGGGGTCAAAGGGTAGAGGAGTGGGCCCTGTTATGCCTGCATCTGATGCTTACAATGTACACAACGGATCGAGAGAGATAGCAGCCTCAAACAAAATGGCCATTACTTTGTTGCCGTATAGATACGCGTAGCAGGATGCTCCTTTTGATGCCTTGTCACGGAAGTGCTGTGACTCACTCTGTCTCTCTCTCACCCACACACAATAACACACACACACACCGACGAGGCGCATCAAACGGCAGCCCTCCTCGTGGCGACACCTCATTCTGCTCGATAGCATGATCCTCTCTCGACACAAAATCACACACAAGTGTCTCTCTCATCATCTTGCCAAGCGCTGGCTTAATGATGTGGCAGCCATGATGGAGCGGCAGTTTCCTGCACTGCAGTGCTGTTATACAGTAACTGAGAGAACACAGAGCCAAAATGGCGTGTGGGCGGATTGAGAGGGGGCGTATCTGAAGGATTGTCCTCTTTTAAACACTTCACATATGTCTGTTTATTCTGTTTTCATGGAAGTATAGTTACGTTTTCAGTCTTCTTTGTTGAGATGTTTCTTTCTGGTGTCACTTTGCCATTTGTTTCTGAATTTAATTTCTGCTCCGTTTAGTTTTTTGGGGTTTTTTTTGCTGACAAATATTATTGTATGTGTTTCCCGGTCCATATTAATCATTTATTCTGCATTAAACGGCTGAAATCCGGCCTGCGGTTGAGGTAGTGAGGCGTGCCTGCTTGGCTTGCTGACTCAGGAACATGAATTAATCCCTCTAAACTTTGGCAGTTGTGACAGCTGTTCTATAAAACACCCAGGAGTGCTGTTGCTCTTTCACAGGACTGTGATGAATAATGCTGCACTTATTTTTGCACACAGCATAGTTTGATAGTTTAATATTTAAGATGTTTGCTTGCTCTGTGTTTCTATGGACAGTCAATCGCTCGTTGTCTGTGTTAACTGCAAAAATGAAAATGTACTCACCCTTGTGTCATTCTAAACCTGAATGACTTTCTATCTTCCCTTGTGCACAAAATAAGGATGTTTTTAAGAATTTTCTTTTGTCCAATGAAGTTACACTACCATTACGTACCATTTGGGAATTCTTTTTTGCTTATGTCTACTTTTATGTGATCAAAAATACAGTAAAAACTGTAATCTTGTGAAATATTTTTACAATCTAAAATAACTGTTTCCTATTTTAATATATTTTAAAATGTAATTTATCCCTGTAATATCTAAGCTGAAATTTCAGCAGCTATTACAGTACTTAATATTTTTTTTAGGATTCTTGAAAAGTATTTATTTGCAATAAAAAAAGCCTTACTGACCCCAAACTTTTGAACTGTAGTGTATATTATGAATATGAATATTGTGAATATGAATGTACATATGAATTTGCCTTACTACTTTTTGTAAAGATTATCTCTTTTTTTGTTGAAGTGCTGAGTTTGATTTATTTTAGATATTGTTCGCAGTGTGTTGTCTGCCTGTTCATCTTTCCACCTGTCTGTATGGTCTCTCTCTCAATCATTTTGTCTCTCTCTGTCTGATTTACAGAAAGTGAGTTTGGAGTTCTACATTGACGTGCACGCCCACTCCACCATGATGAATGGCTTCATGTATGGTAACGTCTTTGAGGAAGAGGATAGAGTGCAGAGACAGGCCGTCTTTCCTCGACTCTTGTGCCAAAACGCGCCTGACTTCTCTCTTGTGAGTCTCATGGCTATTACCTTTTATTGCTTTTTTTGTTGAAAAACACAAAGGCCCTCAAACTGCTGCATGGTTGTTGTTGTTTTCTTTTTTTGGTTTAAGTAATATTTACAACTATTTTATTTTTGTCCTTTTTGATACTTTGATGTATGTACATAGGCCTACAGTATGTTTACATTTTTGCCTGCATAAGCATCTTGGCTTAAAGCATTAGGTCACTCAAAAATGAAAATTCTGTCATTATCAGAGGTGGAAAGTAACGAATTACATTTACTCGCGTTACGTAATTGAGTAGTTTTTTTGTGTACTTCTACTTTTTAAAGTAGTTTTTAAAATCTGTACTTTTACTTTTACTTAAGTACGTTTTCTTTGAAGTATTGTACTTCGCTACATTTGAAATCATATCCGTTACTGAGTAAAAAATAATACAAGGGGGAAAAAAAAATTCACACACTATGGAAACTACTGAATTGATTGAAGGGCGGGAGAACAAACGCGCAAAAAAGGTGACGCAGACCCAGCTGAAGCTGAAAGCGAAGCGCCAAGCGAATTATGGCCAGTATGAAAAGTTGAAAAAAGCGTGGTTGTCCTCGAGGATAGATATCCAATTTGCAAAAAAATGTGGACGCAAAGTGGCTGCAAAAAGAGGATATAGGACACCATCCCTCCTGCAGATAAAGGTATGTCCCGATTTACGTGATGCAAAGGGAATCCCGGAATCCAGTCATGAAAATGGAATTCACATAATGCAGATGTCACGTAAAACATGCAAAATAATGGATGGATGAATACATGGAAAGTAGAACTGTGCAATAAATCCAATCGCGACATGGTCTGTGAATATTTAAGATAAGCACAAAAATACTGCCTGTAAATATATAACCCTATTTGTTCTGCTGAGCTGCGTTTGTCTACTACATACTCAAGTACTCGTGACGTTCATGGTGTTTTCAGCGTCTCACAAACAGTTTGAGGATATGAACATTTCCAGAGCTGCTCTGAGAGAACGCCTAATGAGCATTTTCATAATTTTATTTGAGAAAAACCATTGTCAAATACACTTTGAAACAGGTCTTCACTACAACCCGTCAAAATAAAAGTTCGGTTTTACTAGGAGAAATTCTGACAGAAATATATTACTATTGTAGGCATACAATAGAACGTAGCCTACTTCTCAAAATAATAATAATAACAACAATAATAATACATTTTATTTAAACATTATTTAAAGGAATATTTTTTTTGTCCATGGTTTAATTTAGTAAATCTGTTTTTGCAGCGCTTCCCCAAAAAATAAAAGGACACAAGTTTAAATTTACATTTGATTATCACCGTTTTTGATAATATATTTGGATTAAATCATAAAAAGAAACATTAATTTTCTGAATAAAATACATTTCATAGGACAATATTATTCTTAAACATTTTAATAAATTATTAATGTTAAAGTTGTTAATCTAATTCATTATCATTTATCGAATTTAATTGATTAGACATGTTTTATTGAAACTTTAATAAACAAACAAATTATTTCAAGTTTGTTATAATAAAAGCATTTGTTCAACCAAAAAAAATTTCCTGTTTTCATTAATTTATCTGTCATTTTAACTGATGATAATAATAATAATACCCATAATTTAATAATACAGTTTATTTATTTAAAAATTGATTAATACTGTAAACCGTGATATTTTCTGAGACGTTACCATACTGTGAAAATCTCATACCATTACAACCCTACACGGGAGGGTCCCCCCACCCCACCCACTGTTCACCCACCCCCGCTGTTAAAAAAGTAACTCAGCAACTTTTACTCTGAGTAAATTTTAAATGAGCTACTTTTTACTTTTACTTGAGTAGATTTTTAGACCGGTACTTTTACTTGTACTTAAGTAAAATTTCATTGAAGTAGTAGTACTTTTACTTGAGTAGAATATTTTATTACTCTTTCCACCTCTGGTCATTATTTACTCACCCTCGTGTTGTTTTAAACCTGTGTGACTATTTTTCTTCTGTGGAACACAAAAGGTCGCGACATTCAAAGTCAATGGCTCACAATGTTGTTTTGAACCCCGACATTCTTTAAAATATAACCTTTGGTGTTCCACAGAACTTAGAAAATCAGACAAGTTTTAAATGACAAGAGGGTAAATGTTGACAGGATTCAAATTTTTGGGTGAACTGTCCCTTCAATGTGTTGTAGCATATGCGGCGTTAACTGCTAGGCCACGGCTCTGACAGATTTAAGGGCCTTTCTCACTGAGCGCGATTAAGCGACACGAATGTACGTTGCGATCGCACTCTTGAATCGAAATAATAGATCCATATGGAGCTATTCACACCGGGGGTGATCAATCTCAACGTGACAAACCAAGATTTTTTTTTTTTTTTTTTTTTTTTTTGACCAGTGTGTCGCTTGCTCCGCGATGAAACAAGCCATCCAATTAGATTTGAGCTTACCCAAGCCGAGTGGTAGCGCTGTTTTGAAAACCTGTGTAAACACAGAAGAAAGGTATTCCGGAAGAGAAAAGAGAATGGATGTTGATTGTTATCATTGGTGTCTGAGAACAGATTTATTTTTACATGCACTTTATTCAGATTATCATTTCTATTCCTTTCTCAGTGAATTATGCGATCTGAAGAGCTTGGAACAGCGCACAGAGCGCTGTTTTCCTTTGTGCGTGTCTGGTATGAGTCAGAAAGCTCATTCGCTTTAGAGCTGTCAATCATATTATTTGATCACAACTCCTGCCTATCCAAATGATGACGTTGTGTTCATTTCCTCATTCTGAGTTCTGCATGGTTCCGCACATAAACAACTGATAAAAACGTTTCTACAGATGAAACATGAAGCCAAATAAATATAGTATTACAGCGATATGTGTTTTTCATGCAGCTCTGGGTATTTTTTACTACAATAAAGAATGAGAAATGCTTACATGAGAAATGCTAAGCCGGTTGGAGTGTTCATTTTATTATAAAACACTGCAAATAATGCAAGTCTTCCCTTTTTTTAATCAAAATAAATCATTTAGATCGCAGTCTGAAGTTATTACACGCACTCGATGATGGTTTTTGTGTAGTACAAACTTTATTTATCTTAATTTACTGTTGTATGTTGTGCAGCGGACAAGGTTAATGCCAAACGGGAAAACCTACGAGATACATAAATGAGGAACAATGTATTCTCGGTCAGCTGTGAATCAATCTTTTCGCGTTCAGTGTGAAAGCTCCATTCCTTGGACGATTCGCTTGCCTTTATCATGTCACGCTCAGTGTGAAAGGTGTCTTAACTGTCATTTCTGAAAAATACTGTGATATATCTCGTATATTGTTAATATGTTACTGTTGCATTATGTGTGACTGTATGTAGGATACAAAATTAGGAATGGCAGCGTAATGTTGCGCATGACGTTACCAGATAACTTTAAAGTTTCTCTCTGCCATTACACTGATAGGTTCCTTTTTTCTTCAGCAAAAGAAAATCATTGGCTGAATTTCATCTCCGTCAGCCTTTTCACTCGTAGCTCTATACTCATTAGCAAACGGCGCATGGAAAAGCGTTATTGGTATTTTCTCCAAAAATTCAATACACCCCATAAATTAGTACATTTTTTGTTTCCACGATGAAGCGCATCAACACAAGCTATTTTTCCAGGTGCCGGCAAGTAACCTTTTCAATTCTGCAGAGCAAGACAATAACCAGACTCAATATTGCTGATGAGGTGTCTATATGAGAGGAGCAGAGCCACTTTAACCATTTGCCACGGTGAAGCTCTTTTGGATGAGCCGGGAACCGCATGCTGATGAAGACACGCTTATATATGTCTGAAAAGATACATGAACCATCCGTGCACCCAGTGCCTTCATAACACAGAGCTGGAGAAATATTATTGCGTCTGCTCATCGGCACAGACCGTATCCTCTATATCTCAGCCCCTTCTCATTTTTCACTTGACAGCTATATTAATTGGTAATTTCCACACAGTTTTCAATGTCAAAATGGGATAGCATGAATCAAGAAGATTGGTTGTTCTTTATTTGCTTTGTTTGTTTACAAATTTACTTCTGGTTTATTTTTCGTCTGTATTCAGAGGTATCGTTTGGATGGATGTGTCTTCCAGCTTATTGCACCCTTTCCACTCTTTCACCATTCTTCTTTCTTGTTCCTCTTTTCATTTGGTTCCATTATAGTTTCCAGAGGATCTCATCATCATGATTATAATGTTTTGATTAAGATGGATGGTTGCAAAAAGTAAAAATTTATAGTAGCTTGATAGATAAACTTTTGGATGATAGGTAATGAATAAATGTATAGATAAATGAATGGACAGATGAATGGATGGTTACAAATGGATAAACAATATTGATGGATATATAATGGATAGAAGGATGAACAGATTGACTGATCAATGAATAGATAAATGTATGTATGTTTTATGGTTGGATGGATTGATAGACTTAAGGCCCCGATATACTCACGGCAAAGGTGTTTACCAGCCAGAGCGAAGTTTTCCAGAAAGTTCAAATTCCAAAACTACAACACAAAACTTCATTTTGGCTTGATTTTGTTCGAAATGAAGTTACATTAGTCTGTTCTTTGATTTTGCTTGAACTGTATCAGGGCCTATATAAAATAAAAAATTACTATGAATGGATAGACAAGTCGATGGATGGACAGATGGATGTGCTTGTTTCCCGGAGGGCGGAGTGTGTGTGTGTGTGTGTGTGTGTGTGTGTGTGTGTGTGTGTGTGTGTGTGTGTGTGTGTGTGTGTGTGAGACCTCAACACAGTGTTGTATTTTGCTTACCTACAGTTTTACACCAGTGTTGGTCCCATTGTGGAGGTCCCCCTCTCCCCTCCCTGCGGCCCCTTATGCTCGGTGTCGCTCTCTTTGTCAGCATGCAGTTCCTCCAGCCTGCAACAGTGACCTTCAGCATGCAGGAAGTGTGACATTTCAGTAGCTCAGCCAGCAGAATTCGGGCAGAGGACTAACCTTTATTGCCCAGTCACCCATCTAGAATTTGCAGACTTCTCTCATACTTACACAAAGAGCCGCTTTTCAAAGCCTATGAATATTCTCTGCCTCACAGAAAAAAATGTCACCACATGATTCTTTATAAATGCTGTTTGTGTTTTCTGTGTATGTGTGTGTGTGAGAGAGTGTGTGTTTGTGTGTGCTCAGTTTAAGGTTAAGCTCTGTATTTGTGGATCTAATACATTCTGTGTTTTGAAGCTAAGCTCTCTGAAGCATTGTTATGTATTTGTGTGTGTGTGTGTGTGTGTGTGTGTGTGTGTGTGTGTGTGTGTGTGTGTGTGCGTGCGCGTGTGCGTGTGCGCGTGCGTGTGTGCGTGCGTGTGCGTGTGTGAGGTGACAGGAGGGCATAGAGGGCAGGTCTCTAGCTGGCATGTTGCCCTCTCTCTCTGCCTATTCAGCACACAGCCTTCCCAAAGTTCATCCGGCATATTGAGGGAGCGCTGCCTCTGGAGAGAGTCATGTCTCAACTGCGCTTAGCCACCAGCTACACGTCACACTGACACTAGATCAGTCACCTTTCTTGAGCAAAAGCAAACATTTGCCAGCCATTCTAGCTGAGCCATGGAAAGGCACAGAAAGTGCAGTGTAAGCAAGCACACAACTGCAGGAAAAGTGGAGAGCAAGGAAAAGTTGCCAGCAAACTTAAGTACTTTTGTAATGGACAAAGTGGCATTAAATATCAGGCCAATCCAATGCGATCCATAATTAGTTTCCTAAATCCAATCATTAGCTTCCTCCTTGTGGCAACTCTGAGCCTAGTGTACAATAAAACCGGTTTGGTGAGGGTGGGCGGGTCCCTTCTTTTGATTTTGGTTTTGGTTTTTTAGTGCAGTGTAACTCCAGAGATGGGACCATCAACACACAAACAATACTGTATTCTTTTATTTTCAATTAATTATTCTTCTCTATTTTTTTTATCTTTATTCATGTATATGTAAATTTATTTTATTTTATTAAATAATTTAGATTATTTTAGATTTAATCATTTTAATTATATATAAAGTTATTCATTTTTGATTTATGTATCGATTGACTCCACTGTGTTATTGCTATGAACATAGCCTTTGATACTGAAATAGTTAGTCAGTTATTTAATAAATAATGCAATATAATACAACTTACTAAATGTCAAATCAAAGTCTCAAGCATTTTTAACAGTTTTTACATTGCATATATAATAACTTTATACAAAAATAGTGTAACAAGCATATTTGTGCTTTTATTTGTTAATACTGACTGTTGTTCATGTATTATTTAGTCACCTTCTTTTTGGACCATTAGTCAACAAATCCTCAGTAAACACAGCAGGTGTCATAATCATTGCAGTTATGGAGGAGATGCCCTTTTAATTTAACCAAGCTGAGTGCTCACTAAAAAAACGCTCACTCACACATCTTTTTTTCCCCAAGCAATTTCAAGTTCATTTATATTCAAACGAGATCAAACGTGGTGATTTCTGAGTAGGCGAGTTGTTTACTCCATACATTTCCACTAGTTTGACCCATTCACGCAGATAGGCGGGTATTGAAAGAGTTATCAGCCAATCACAGTGATGTTTTCATGGTTTCCTCACTCAAAAAAAAGCTAAAAAAAGAATCCCTGTTCCCAAGTAAGTCTTATTATTCTTCTCTATTCTCTCTGTTTTACTGTTATTAATCATTCTGTTGTGTTATCTGTGTGTCTCTGTGCAGTCCAGTACAACGTTTAACCGTGATCTGGTCAAGGCCGGCACCGGCCGACGCTTCCTGGGTGGTCTGTTGGATGACACGTCATACTGCTACACGCTGGAGGTCTCCTTCTACAGCTACCTGACAGCAGGAACCACCTCACCTGTGCCGTATACTGAGGATGGCTGTATCCTTTCAGTCCTTCTTCAGCTCATAATATAACTCTACACTTTATGTATATGTGTATATATATATATATATATATATATATATATATATATATATATATATATATATATGTTTAATTCAGTGTTACTTGAAATTTAATAGCAATTTCTGAGTGAAAATGGTTTCAAAGTAAATCCTACACTGTTTTTTTTTGTGTACTATTAAAACATTTTATGCATTTAAATTAATCAAAAGTGACTAAAGACATTTAAAATGTTTTAAAAATGCTGTTCTTTTAAACTTACTATTAATTAAAGAATCATAAAAAAGTATCATGGTTTCCACAAAAATAGTAAGCAGCACAACTGTTTTCAACATTGATTATAAGAAATGTTTCTTGAGCGAGGTCTTTCAGGTCACATCTCAAAATAGTCACTAGTGAAGGATTTAGGACAGTGTGCATTGAGATGAATGGGAACTCTAAAAGATAGTTTTCTCCAGTTTTTATAGACTTTGCACACTTCTGTTTCTCTCTGTTCTCCTCGGGTATCTCTGACCCTGAAACCTCCTGCTGTCTGAAAGATAAAATGAACAGATGAAGGACGAACTTCTTATTTTGTTTCGCCTCTCCAAATTTGTTCTGTTTCATAGTGAACTGATCAAGTTTTGGGTCTTTAGATACAGGAACCACAGGTCGTTTTATTGACAGAAAGGTATTGAAGAGGAAATGGATCATGTTGGTTCTAAGTTGTTTCTGAGTTGGTTTGTTCAGTGACAAGCAAACACCCCGTCACTGTATCTTCCCTAAAGAGTCTTGCTTCAACTAGAGCGATCAAGAATCGATGCTGCAGCTCCGTAGACAAAAGCCAATGACTTGTGCTGCTGTCTTACTTTCTGAGATTATTTCTCCAATGTTGGTACACCGAACGACATTCTGGGTGGTGTCACAGTTCAATAATGAAGGCTGGGGTGATTATGTCACACTATTGAAGCTTGGCTCTCTTCCCTGCATTTAAACTGTCGTACAACTCCATCCCCTTATTTACTGGGAGCAATGCTTACTCATTGATCTCTTAATTTTTCTGGGAAACATTATCAGAGAGCGAGGCTTTGAGCCGGTTGGCTGTTAGACACACGAGAGAAGTCGTGTGGTGTGAGCCAAAATAAGGCCAATTTCATCAACAATCAGGGTGATTTCTAAGGGTTAAGGTTTGTCCTGCTTTAAAACCTACTTTTGAGCAAACACTAGCAGATGTACAATCCGTTTTTTGATTAGGGGCAATTCTAGGATTTTAGTACCAGGTGGACTCATTTAGGGAATATTTTTTTCCTTTAATTGGAACACCTTAGCAATGCTCAGGCAACCACCAAGAATACCCTATCAGTGCCTAGCAACCTCATAGTAACTGCCGTAGCAACCACCAAGAACACCTGGGCAACTGCCTAGCTACCATTCTGAATACCCTAGCAACCACCCTGAACACCTTAGCAATTGCTTAGCAACTCTCTAGCAACCACCCAGACCACCTTAGCAATTGCCTAGAAACCATCCAAAAAAAACCCTAACAGAGGCATAGCAACCACCCAGAACATCTTAACAAACTAGCAACACCCAAGCAACCACACAGAATACTGCAGCAACTGCAGAGCAATCATAACAACCAATGCCTAAGAAACCACCAAGAATACCCCATCAACTGCATAGCAATCACCCCGAACTCATTAACAACCAATGCCTAAGAAACCACCAAGAATGACCTAGATACACCCTAGCAACCACCCAGAATACCCTAGCAGCCTCATTGTAGCTGCTTAGTAATGCCATAGCAACTACCCAGAACACTTTAGCGGCTAGCAACTGCATAGCAACCAGCACTGACCAGATGAAGGAATAATTTTTTATGAGTACTTTTAACGAATGATTAGTCAAGGATTCACAGCTAAGTTAATAACAGAGGCTAAGATAATAACAGGGGCTAAGATGAAAGACCCTAAATAGCCATGCCTTTTTTTTTAAAGATAATACTGTCTACAGCAATAGAGAACCAGAGAGCTTTTGGGAAATGGTGGGTGATTTTTGGGGTGTTCTGTGCAGATTCATATCTGAATCTGAGGTTGAAAGCTGCTCTATATGAAGGAGTGAATTCCATGACTAAAAGGTCTCTTTGTGCATACCCGAGATGTGTGTAGCTTAAGTGCCCTCTAGTGATAGGAAAAGGGTTCGCTGAACTTTACTATGAGCGTGTGTGTGTGTGTGTGTCTGCGGTCATATGTGTGAGCATTTCACCCCTGTATCACTCTGTCATGCACCCAGCTGCTAGACGCTCATATTTACAGGCCTCTCTTGCATGAATTTATTTATTTGTTGGCTGTTTATCTCAGAGCGAGCAGTAAAGCTGCTGACTGATGCCTCATCGCTTTCACTGTTTCTCTCCGCTCGCCTGCTGCCTCGCTGGGCTGTCATCTCCAAGGCCCAGCCGCTCTAGTCGCGGTAATAAGAAACCCATCCATGTAGAATTACTCCACAACCCTGCAGATTATTTTCCCTTAGTGACAGAGAAAAGATAGAAACAACAAAAAAAGGCAATTTACAGCATGCTGGAAAGAGTCATAACTTACCTGTGAGGCCTCTCTTCTTGAAACAGCATTTTTTTTACCCATCACTTAAAACATCTGTGCCGTGAAGTAGCGACAGGTTAAAGCTGATTGTGGGCTGTGCTGTTTATTAGGTGTTTGCAAAACACAAGCTAACAAAAAGGAACCTGCCACTGTGGACGGGAAGAACTGTGGGAGATGTTCGGTACAAACCTGGAACCGTTTGCATGTTTTAGTGGGAGATCATTTGCACACTTTTTGTAGTACACATCAGGGGACACACACAGACATTTATGAGCCTTTAATACAGTGACAACCACTTTAAATGTTGTTCTCAAGTCAGTTTTCGACATGTTTCAGTATAATGACAGTTTCTTAAACTTAACTTTCACATGTACAGCCATACACACAAACAGAGGAATATAGATTATAATTTTTCTCAATTGCTTAGTAACATATAGCACATTCTATAAGAAATTATATTTATTTATTATAACAAATGTGTTGGATTAATGATATCATTAAACATTACATATTATAATTATTATGATTTTAAAAATATATATATATATATATATATATATATATATATAAAATTATATAATGTTTAAACTTGGAAGCAGGGCTACTGTAATCTTCATAAATTTCAGATAAAATATAATCCAATTTTTCAAACATTTTTTGAATGTACCATTTTGATTTTGTGTTTACAATATTATTTGAGTAAGATGGATGTTTGAGGAAAAGATCTTGCCACCAGGTAGTTCTGTCATGACAACTTTCTGAGTGTTTGGCATGTTAATGGATGTGACAATGTTGATATGTTTGGTCTTGGCAGAATAGATCTGCTATGATGCTGCTGCAGAGCAAGTCCGGGACTTGCTACTGCCAATACACACACGACACGCTGCTATGAGCAAGTAAGACATGCTGCTGCTGTACAATATACAGTAGCATACATGAATTACCCGTAGCAGATCTATACAGGTGGAGCTGGGGAAGCTGGAGGGTTTCTGAAAGCGTGCTGCAACTGCTACAGCAAATGCTAACCAAGTATTTGAAGGTTGAGCTGTGAGCTTTTTGGCTACTCGTACAGCAGAAACCAATCAGTAGTCATGGCAATTTTGAAATACTGCTTCATGAAGCTTCTAAACCTTTACGAATCTTTTGTTCCAAATCAATGGTTCGGAGCGTGTATCAAACTGCGTCACGTGATTTCAATAATTGAGGCTTCATAATTTCATCAAACGGCATAACTGTTTCGAAACACTTCGAAATTGTAATGGTTCACTGCTGGGGGCAATGATCTCTGTCAACCCATGAATCATGAGGAGTCAATTAACAAGTGTCTGTGGGTTTTATCTGATCTCTGATCAGTTTTATACATTTGTAGACGTTTTAATTAAACATTAGTAAAATAATTAAATGTTAATAGTCTCTTAATGGCCTGTTTAGCTGAGCCATTCATAGAACAAAACAAACAGATGATTGATAAAAGAACATATAGATACTTGATAATCTTATTAGATGATAAGATCATTTATTTTGAAAGATTTTACTTTCAATAAAAAATGTGCAATAGATTTGTAAAAGGTGTTTTTATGCAATTTTTGGCCCGGATTTTTGTTGCATTTACACTGTTCTGACCACTAGCGGTCACCGTAGAGACGGTTGTCGGATTGTTTCGAAGCCTTGACACAATACGGCACATTTGCTTCAACTGTTTCAGTATAAATTAATTTGAATTAATAATAATATTTTCCAGATAATATTTTAATAATTTCTTTTGGCTTTAGTAAAATGACAACATAAAAGAGTCTAATAATATAAATTGCCTTTATATTTTAAGAGTGTCATCATATTTGGTAGTCCTTGGCATTAAAAAGTTTGAAACCTCCCTGCATGGTTTAAGATGTTAGTCTAGACTAGAATGGATTTTAGAGGCCAAACAATCGAGGAAAAACTGTACATGGTGTGACTTTTAAAAGGTTATTACGTTGTAGAACTGGAAGAGGGTGTGTGTTAGTTTGTGTGTGGGGCACGTGAGGGTTGAGGGTGTCTGCCTTCATTAGTGAAAGGGTATTTGCCGTGGCATGTAGTGCAAAGATTGGGGGCAAGAGGTTACCAGAATGTGACATGCCACTTTTTACAGGCCGGTTGGCAGGTCTATGGAGCGTGCAAATTATCAGCAGAGACCTTTACAGACATGACTTCACTCCCCGGTAAAAACGAAAACAATGACAACATTATAATTACCTGCAAAGGAATTAATTCACCTTTCCTAACCCCACTAAACAAACACGCACTCATACACACATGCATAATGTACTCCTAATGTTGACAGTGGCACCACCTGGATAGAGATCTCACCATGTACCATAATGCTGCATTCATGACAAAAGACATTGAAAGATCCTTCAGTCAAATGGCTCAATTTCTCACATTTTTTGCTTCACCTTTTTCTCATAATAGAATACTGAGCATATCGGAATATTGAGCAGCGGCACTGAGGGAATAATTTAGCACATTTAACGATTTAACATTTACCACCTGTAATGCCGTGCGAAACTGAAGAAATTTATGATGGATGCCCGACTCGGTCGGTGTTAACCTGTAACCGACTTTTTTATCATCGTCACAGCATCCCCCAGGCGTTATAAGCTGGTTAATGCCTGTGGCGGCAAGGTGCCTCTGTAAGAAACTGCTGCAGGTGGTTATGACTTCTTATGAATTTAGATTGACAGCATAGAGAGTGGTTTGAAATGATCTTTGAGTAAGACAAGCCCTGAATGAATATGTATACATCAGCTATAGCACTATAAGGTCTTGTGTATGATCTAAACCAAATTTAATATGTTACTTTAAACTCATAATTTACATGAAAAGGCCTACCTTAAATAGGAACTTAGCGTTTTACCGTTTTACAAGATTTTGAACTTGTGAAAATAAACATCATAAAAATTTGAGACATGTATACGTATATATAATATATAATAATATACCTACTTAATATAGTTTGTATAATATGTACATTATTTAATTTATCAATATTTTGTACATAATATATTTAAAGGGGTCATGAACTGGATTATTTTATAATGTTTCTTGGGGTGCCCTTATAATGTTAGTATGATTTTTACATCAAAAATTTTCATTATTTAGAAATAAAAGGCATTTTTCCAAGGCCTGATTTTAGCCTCTGATTTGAACGCTCTGTTTGAAGAGACTGTGAGACTTCAGTGTAAACACACACTGCTGAGATTGGCTGACATGTTTGCATCTGAAATAGCTAGCAATACATGTGGAAATCTCGAATACTTTTACTACATTTTTACTATTACTGCTATCGAGATTAACAAATCGTGAGGAGTTTTTAAAGTATTTAGATCACATGAAAGGTTGCAGTGATGAGCATTGAGCAGGTGACAGACAGTCTGTTGATCGCGTGAATGAAGAGATCTCATCTTTGCAACACAATTTCTGCAGTCTCACGAACTCTTTCACCAAGCAACAATGCAAACACGATGTAAATACAGTAAGAGCTTCGTTGTGCTGTGTAACAGCATCGATTTCATAACGAGTTTTGGCAAGTGTCCAGATAAACTCGTACTGTGTGATTGACAGCTTGGGCGATTGGAAAGGGATCGTTCTTTGATCGCTTTCTGTATATAATTTAATCACAGTTAAAATAAGATTATTTTCATACCTACTAAGAGAAACGATGTGAAGTTGATCGTTTAGTCACTGGCTTGATTTACTAATGCATAAACAGTATTGAATGAAATCACTGATCACACAGTATGACTTACATGTTTGTGGCGTTGCTGGCAGATCCATATCGTAAAAGTCTGTTTCCAAAGCCTGCACCGAAATTTACCTAATAATGCACAGTGAAATGTACCAAATACAAACAAATAATGCACTGCTGAGACATTCATATAGTTGGGGGAAAAAAACACTATCCTAGAATTAGGATCCTTTGGAAGGTAATGGTATTGATCCTGTGTCGATCTTTTCTCGTTCTCGTAACTATTCACTTACGCTCCAGTGAGCGGTGCCAAAGATGCGGTGATGTAGACGTAGGTGTTGATATTCTTCTCCAAAGGCGGTCTTTCGCTCCCCTGTGACGTCATAAGTCTCCACTTTTTAGATCCTGTCGTTTTCTGGCCTTGGTTTCAATAAAAGCATTTTTTGGGATAACAAGGAAGTTTTGAGGTTTGAAACTTACAGGGTATTTTATAGCATTAATAAATTCTTAACTGTCAAAAGACAAAACTGTCGTTTAATTCTCAGTTCATGACCCCTTTAAATTATTTTTATCTGACCCTAATATTTTTTTGTTTACTTGTATTGTTTCCTAAAATCACTGAGCTATATAGGACAGCCCGAACTAATGTCAACCATCAGTTTAACGAAAGATATTTACTTTTGTTAGTAATCTCACTTTCCTCATATTAACCGCAATCATTGTCATTTATCTCCAACCAAACAACTTAATTGATGAGGGATAATGGGATGCTTTTTGTCCAAGTCTTGCTGTTCCAATTTCATTTGAAAAAGTGGGAGAGAAGTTCTGATGACGCATCATCGTTAGAGTGCAGGTGAGCTCCGAGTGAGTCTGGGATCTCGTTCAACACCCAGCTGGATGCTTTGATGGAGGAGCTCACTGTGACTTTCAAATCACTTTGTACGGATGTCTCAGAGCTCACTGTCCTAAGAACTTCAGAAAATGCTGAGTAAAGTTTGTTCCCTTTCGAGAGGTCTCTCCTATTGCGTAAGTAGCTTACGCTATGGGAAAACTCCTTTTCTCGAGAATATTGAAGTCTTTATGTAAAACGCATTGCAGCTGCACAGCTGACAGCAATGAACGAAGGAGCTCGGTCATTGGCTGTGCTGCGGCAACTTGCTCGAACCAATGACGGGGCGACTCTGAATGCGCGACCAATGAGCGTGCTTCGCGCCCGCGCGCGTCAGAGCCCGCCAAGATGGGCGTGGCCAAACTATATATTGGGCGCCCCGTCATGAGAGTTCTTTAGATTTAATCTCCTTCAGCGAACACCTTCTTCGCTGGATCCTCCGGATTATTGAAAGCCTTCGCCGTCGTGGAAAAGCATACCAGCGGGATTGCTACGAGGACGTCGGCACCTTCAGCCGCCTTCGAACACCATCCTACTGAGCCATCCGGCGCGCCACACACGCAAGTATTTTACATCTGTTCGCCCCGCGACATTTGTAAAAGAGCAATTTTTCTGAGGCGTTGTTTCAAATGCCTTCCTGCGCGTCGTGCAGAGACCTTCTCCCGGACGGGGATCGTCACATCATCTGCGCTCGCTGCCTGGGCCGGAACCACACAGAAGCTGCTTTGACCAAGGGCGGATGCCCAGAATGTGACGACCTGGGTCTCTCCACACTGCGGGCTCGCTTTCGCCGCGAGCGAGCCCATCGCCGCCAACCCTCTGTTTGAGCCGCGCTTTAAAAAAAAAAAAGCGCCGCTCACAGAGGCTTCCTGAACCTGAGCTCAGTGACGTCACGCCGAGCCAGTCTCCGCGTGCTTCACCGCCGCTCTTGTCTTCCCCACCGCCGGTTCAGTTCACTCAGCCGGACCCACACCCCTCTAGCAGAGCGGTGGGCCTTGTGACTTTCGGCGCGTCCGAGGACGACGGGGGAGTGGATGACAGCCTGTCCATCGACGCTGCATCTGACGACTGGCCGGGCTCCACTTTCGACCCCGCCCCGTCGACGCTAGCTAGCACGAGTGCGGGCTCCACCATGGATACGGAGATTATCCGCATCCTCTCGAAGGCCGTGGAGGACCTCAGGCTCGATTGGTGTTCTCCGCCAAGTCATGGAAAGCCCCCCACTCTGCGCGCCTAAAGCCTTCTTTTTCTTCTTCGCTCTCCTCAGTGGACGGCGCGAAGGAAAGAGGCTACGAGGGAACGCCGCCCCTCGAGGAGGCCGTGGCCAATCATCTCTGCCCGCCCTCCACCACCGGATGAAAAGCCAAAGCTTCCCACCCCTCGAAGCCCTGCCGCACTACCTCTGCTCTCGCCGGTCGCGCCTACGCCGCCGCCGGCCAAGCTGCATCAGCGCTTCACTCAATGGCGGTACTTCAAGTGTTCCAAGCCAAGCTTCTCCGCTCTATGGACGAGTCTGGCCCCGAACCCGAAGCCGTCAGGGACCTACGCAGCGCAACTGATAGCTCTGCGAGCCACGAAGGCCACCGCCCAGTCTATTGGCCGTGCTATGGCTAATTTGACTGTTCTCGAGCGCCATCTGTGGCTGACTCTGACTGAGATGAAGGACGCGGATAAGGCGCCATTTCTCGACGCGCCTATCTCCACCAGCGGGCTGTTTGGACCGGCGGTTAAAGGTTTCGCCGAACGCTTCACTGAGTCCCAGAACGCTTCACAAGCTATGCGTCATTTCCTGCCAAAGCGCTCCAGCTCATTGCAGAGCAGACAGAGACCGCCACAGCCGCAGCGGGCTAGAACAGCTCCCACCGCCTCTCAGCCCGCGCCTCAGGCTGACGCTTGACGCCGCTCGCGCTCTCAAAAGCAGTGCTAGCCACAGAAATGAGAAGAGAGAGTGCGTGTCTCGCAAAAGCCGGACCACTCTCTCTGCAAAAGCTCAAACATTACCCAGTCCCCTTACAGGCGGCTGGATATGTCCATACAGCAGTCAATGGGCCAGTCACAGAGCTCGCTCATCTGCAAACAAACGCCGTTTTTACGGCGACGCACAGAAAAAAGAAAAAAAAAATGTTTTTCTGCCTGCGTCACTAAGGGTTAACATGTCCACAAAGTGTGCATTCCCAGATACTGTCAAAACAAAGCCAAATTCATTCCCAGCTCAGGCTGCGCTTCCCATGAATGTAGATCACGTGCCTACGGTCATGTACGCACCACTACACACAAGCACTGTTCACACAGTTATAAATTCATCCCCAGTAAAAGCGGGAAACATTATAAAAGTGACGCGTGTGCCTACCACTGTTTATGCACCCCCACTTATAAACACTGTCCTTACAGTGTCAAACACAACCTCAGCTCAGGCTGCGAGTTTTACAAACACAGCGCGCGCTGTTGTAATCACACACGCGCCCATTCACTCAGCTGCTCAGCGCGCGCCCGCGCCTCTGAGAGCTACGAGCTCAGGCGATTCGCTGGCCAGGTCCCTACGTCACAGCGGCCCGCCCCTAGCCTGTATTCAGCCCATATCTGTACACGCAGCGGCATGGGAAAACATTCCAGATATGCCGAAATGGGTATTGAATATAGTAAAGCACGGATACTCGCTCCAGTTCGCTCGCAGACCACCACGTTTTACGACTGTGGTCGAGACGAAAGTGAGAAAGGAGTGTTCACATGTTCTACGCACCGAGGTGCGCAAACTAATAGAAAAGGGTGCTGTGGAAACTGTTTTCCCCCTCTCTGAGCAGGACAGGTTTTTACAGCCGCTATTTTCTCGTCCCGAAAAAGGATGGCAGTCTCCGCCCCATCCTAGATCTCAGACACCTGAACAAAGCACTAATGATTCGCTCGTTCAGAATGTTAACAACCAAGCATATCCTCGCGCAAGTACGCCCAGGAGATTGGTTTCTCTCAGTGGATCTGAAAGATGCTTACTTTCACATTCCAATAACGCCTCATCACAGGCCGTTTCTGAGATTCGCTTTCGAGGGACAGTCATACCAGTACACAGTACTTCCGTTCGGCCTGTCCCTGGCTCCCCGTACATTCACGAAATGTATGGATGCAGCACTTTCCCCCCTAAGACGAAGGGGAGTGCGAATACTGAATTATCTCGACGATTGGCTGGTTCTAGCACAATCAGAGAGTCAGTTAATAACACACAGATCTTGGATTATCAGCCATTTAGAATGCCTGGGTCTAAGAATCAATTTTGCAAAAAGCATACTATCTCCCAGCCAGAGGATTTTCTTTCCTGGGAATAGTTCTAGACTCGATGCAAATGACAGCGCGTCTCTCATCAGAGCGCGCGCTTACCATCCGGCGCCTTGCAACATCATTCAGGGCGGGCGCGCTCCAGCTAGGATTGTTGCATATGCGCCCTCTCCAACGCTGGCTCAAAGAGCCGCGTCCCTACTCACGCGTGGCGTTCGGGCCACTTTTTAATCAGAGCGAACCACGGCTGTATAACAGCCCTGACGCACTGGAAAGCCACCGACTGGTACCAGTCAGGCATGATTCTGGGTGTGAACACAAGGAGAAAGATGATAACGACAGATGCCTCCAAAATAGGTTGGCGGGCCCTTTACGAGGGCAGGCCTGTCTCCGGCTTTTGGTCAAACCCGGAGAAGCGCCTACACATAAACTGTCTGGAAATGAAAGCGGTCGCTTTGGCTCTCAGAGCCCTGCTCCCACATCTAAAAAACGAACACGTCCTGGTCCGAACGGACAACATGACGGTAGTGTCGTACATAAATTGCCAGGGTGGACTCAGGTCGAGCTCCATGCATTCAATGGCCAGGAGACTCATTTTATGGTCCCAGCACAACTTGTCCTCGCTGAGAGCAGCGCATGTGCCAGGCGCCCTGAACCAGGGGGAAGACATGCTATCCAGAGACAAGATTCTCCCAGGAGAATGGGCTCTCAACCCGCTGACGATTCAGTGGTTATGGAAAACCTTTGGCAAAGCGGAGATCGACCTCTTCGCCTCCAAGGAGAACGCGCACTGCTCTTTTTTCTTCACAAAAAGCACGGACGCGCTCGCCAAGAGCTGGCCGAGCCGCCCCTTATATGCCTTTCCCCCGATCGCGATGCTGCCACAGGTCATCAGTCGGGTCAGAGAGGACAAAAAAGCAGTGCTGCTGATAGCCCCACTCTGGAAGAACCAAACATGGTTTCCAGATCTGATGCAAATGCAATCTGCACCACGGCCGATTCCACTGAGGCCAGACCTCCTCAGTCAGGCCAGCGGGATGATATTTCATCCCCGCCCCGATCTGTGGGCCCTTCATGCATGGCCCCTCAACGGGTTCCCAGGAACCTCGCGAGCGGAGCACTAAAAACCATCGCTGAGGCGCGGGCGCCCTCCACGAGACGCTTATATGCCCAGAAATGAAAGTGTTCAGTGACTGGTGTAATGCCAAGGGCCTGAACCCTGAGACATGCGAGATTACGAATGTACTCGTTTTTCTACAAGGGCTTCTGGAGGCGGGCCGCACCCCCTCCACGCTCAAAGTATATGTGGCGACCATCACAGCGTCACACGACCCTGTAATGGAACGTCCATTGGGAAGAAACGACCTAATTATTCGTTTCCTAAAGGGCGCTAGGAGGATGAACCCTTCACGCCCCCCCCTCAGTGCCGATCTGGGACCTAGCTACTGTCCTAGACGCTCTTAAAGGTCGAACCACTCCGAACCGTGCACCTTAAACAGCTCTCGCTCAAGACTGCGCTCTTGCTGGCACTCGCCTCAGTCAAGAGAGTGGGCGACCTGCACGCGTTTTCGACAAGCGCTGCCTGCCTAGAATTCAGTCCTAACGACTGCAGGGTCGTCCTTAGGCCGAAACAGGGGTATATTCCTAAAGTACTCACCACTCCCTTCAGAGCACAGGTTATCTCCCTAACTGCGCTTTCGTCTCCAGCAGACGAACACGACGCTAATCTACTCTGCCCCGTTAGGGCTCTCAGAGTGTATTTGGAGCGTTCTGCCCTATTCAGACAGACAGAACAACTGTTTGTATGCTTTGGCGACCGTACGAAAGGTTCCGCCGTTTCAAGCAGAGAATCTCTCACTGGATAGTTGAAGCTATAGCGCTGGCTTACGAAGCTAAGGGACTTCAATGCCTTTGGGGAGTCAAAGCACACTCCACCAGGAGTGTGGCTTCTTCCTGGACATGGTCGAGCGGGATACCGATCGAGGATATTTGTGCGGCGGCAGGCTGGGCTAACACAGAAATAGTACCGAAATTAAAATGTTTCTCATGAAATTTGTTTTAGATTTGTCATCTTTGTTTTCAGGCCTAAATTAGACTTTGAAGAACAGATTGGACCTGGTCATTCGTGTTTTTACTGACTTCTTTCAGTTTTGTTAAAAGTGTTACACTTCCACTTGGCAACATAACTGCATCTCACTACTTTTAATGAAGACAACTGTGTGTTGAGCTTCAGAATGAAAGCTAAACTTTCAGTTTCATTTGCGCCAGTTTGCACGTCGGCTTGCTGAAGAGATGCGTGTTGCAGCAGCGCTGTCATATCTATAAACCGGGAGCCGTTATAACACTCGCATGTTTTTTTTTTTTTTTTTTTTTTTACCAATTTGGGAGGAGTAAAATTTACATTTGTGACTTCAACAAGCATATATAATGCATATATGCATTTTGTTCATTTTCATCTGGAATATGTAAAAGTGTGCTCTCAATCAGAGGGCATTTGTCTCACGATTGGATAGCTTTCCTATCAGAGAAAAAACATGAAGTGATCAGGTACGCATTAACGGAGTTTCCACATGCATCGCAGTCATTTTAATATGTATGGAATGTTTAATTAGGACTCTATACACTTGGTTGAAATTTATAGCATTAACTATTTACAGCAGAACGAGCTTTAAGGTGTCAGTTGGATAACTTGTTTGCGCTGATGCGCAGTGGTCAGCGCGACCACTCTGACCAATGGTTTGTTAGAGCTGCACGCTTTCATTGACTTGTGCAGTTTAATACTCACACTTTAATACTATTAATAACTCCTAACTTAATAAAACAAGCTGTTACTACAAGGAATTATTACAATATGTAGATCTGTATATAGGTGGGAGGTAGGCTACTTTATCTGAATAAAATACATACACACCCCTCTCGCGCTTGCTTGCGTGCCAGCGATTAACCCTCCGCGTGCCAGTGTTGGCACGCGTGCCTTAGGTAGCCGACCCCTGCTGTACGTGGTAAACCCATCAGTTTCGCTTGTTTATTTTTAAAACTACAATTTTGAACCACTTGCATTGGTCTGAAAAACTATTAGTTTGTTGTTCAATTATTAATCAGTTAAAGGTACAATATGTAAGAATTTTGTAATAAAATATCCAAAAAGCACTTGCACAGTGTGATATATTTCCTGCAGTTAATTTCAGAGAAATTCCAATTTTAAATAATGGCTCGTCCCGGACTCCCTGTTCACTTTTCGCCTGTCAATGACGTAATATCCGTGTTATCCCTGGTTTCTTCTTGTACTGCCATAGTAACCATGGCGACAGATGTGGACAACAGCGTTACGTCTAGCGGCACGCTCACACTGTTGTTGTTGTTTCGTTCAAACATTATGGACCATGGCAAGCAGACTTTGGGACAAAAAGAGAACTAAAACGAGGATCAATATCAGCATGGCGTTTTCGAGATGCCGAGAGCTCCACGTCCGTGACAAACTTCAACTTGACGGAGCTCTTGCATGTACTTTATTAGACAGGTGAGCAAAAGTAGGCTACATAAAACTAATCAATGTTATATATTTCAACATGATGAAATGTTAAAATATGATCTGTATGTTATGTTGATCTAGCTTACTGCTAGTCTTATTCAGCCAAAAAACTAACACATAGAATAACATTCTAACTTTCAACACACTCAAATGCAGTTTAGTGTGATAGTGTAGACCAGTACTTCTCAAAGTCCGGAGGGAATTCAATTCGGACCCGCCTCCATTTCGTATTTCAAGAGCACTAATTGTGTGTAAGGGATTAAAAGTGTGTATTTCCTACTTTGATAAACGCATGTTAAAATCATTTGTTTATTTTTTGAGATGGTCCGAAATTAAAACGAAGGCGTGATATTTAAAGTTTTCCTCCGTGATTTAGTTACCATGACATCCAGTGAGCGTATGACTTTTGACGTAATCGGGCGCAACGCGACACTTCACCCAAGTAAGCGTTTGAATGAGTGTGGAGGATGTCATTGTCCAGGAAAAGAAAAGTTGATGAAGAAAATAGAGTTTTCAAAGATGATTGGACAGAGAGGTATGCGTTCAGATATCCCAAGTCTCCCGGAAGTTCCAGGAGTCTCCCGCATATAGAGGGAATGCATTAACATCACTTTCCCGCCGGAACACGCCCCCTCAGCCGGACTGAGTGGCAGAAGAGCAGCTGCGTGACTGGATTTAATAGGGGAAACTGCGAAAACGCAAGTAAAACAAACGATTATCATTTTAAACTAAAGATTGGACTCAATATAGTGTTCCTTACAACTTACTAAAGATCCAGTGATCCATGGATATTGACATTCAGCCAGGAATCGTGTTTCCTGACATGTATATATGCCCAGTGGCGGCTGGTGAAAAATATCTGAGGTGGGGCTGTGTCATATTCTGTCGGTTTCAATAGTCTGGTAATGGGAGTCTTTTAGTGTAGTGGCTTCGAGGTTGTGGAATGCTCTTCCTCAAGACATCCGTCCAACATCCACCCTTCTCTCCTTCAAAAACACATATTTTATCTGATTCTGTATATTACACTTCAGCTCACAGTCTGTAAATTAAACATTGTTATTGATATGCTATTTGTTTGAATCCCTCTTTGTTTGTATCTTTAACCTAACTTTGTAAGTGACCTCTGTATATTAGGCCTACTTTCTGCCCTTGGTATGTGTATTGTGCTTTGATGTTGATTGTTCTATTCCTTAACCCAGTCCCAGTGGTTCTCAGTCTGTTTAGAGTTGTACCCCATGAGGCTTTTAACATCTTACTTCGTACCCCCACTCTTCAGTCACACCTTTTTCAGTAGGGACAATATTTGCCCCCTTAAATCGATTTAAATAAATAAAAATTCAATAGAGAAATGCACAATGATGGTAAAAACAAAGTGATGCTTTTAAATGTTAAATTAAAACTGCCAATAGGTGGTGAGTCATTGAGTCATTCATTCAGTAACGAAGCAAGTGGATGTATTTATGAATTAATTGAATAATTTACTCTATGATTCGTTCAAAGCCGCAGATTTGTTCACAAACACTGCTGTGTGCTGCAGTTCTGCTGTGGCTTTCGTTGGAGCTAGTATTTTGTTGTAAAAAATACTGACAACTGTGTTGTAGCCTAAATGAACATCACTTAATATTAATATTTCGTTTGTTGAACTGTTGTATAAAATTAATGTCACATTTGCAATCGTGTGGACCTTCATATATAATGTGATCAACATTAAACACAGGAACTCACACAGGGAATGTGTCTGTATCGAAGAGAGTTTGAATCTTATATCGATCTCCATGCACAGCCTGTGTCTATATTTGTTCTGGATGCTAGTAAGTGCTAAATCTCTTATTTTCAAAGGTACATTGTCTAGAACGGTAGTATAGTGCGATTTGCCAAGGCAGCAATCTGCACTAGGATGTCATGTATTTACAGAATTTTACCAGATAGAAAAACATGCTCAGTTTAAATCTTATTTTAAGGTGAGGTCGACTTAAATGAACGGCAAAATTCAGCATTTTGTTCCCTTACCCCCTTCTGTCACGTTGCGTAACACAGTTTGAGAACCACTGCCTTTAACGTTACATATCTTTGTAAAGCGACCTTGGGTGTGACGTGACACTATATAAACACAAATAATAATAATTATTATTATTATTATTAATAACCACCTGAATACATTTTAACACAAACTGCATGATACCAGTGCTTTGTGATAAAGTCAGTAAGTTAATTATTTAATGCCATATTACAAGGCTGAGACATTCTTACACAAAAACAAACAAATTGCACAAACTTTCCATTTGCATTTGAAACTTAACTCAAACTGTTTACTTTCTCAGACAGGTGCTGCTTCCCTCACTCCGGTAACTGTGCCATGCTGGATCGTTCACTGTTGTTTTAAAAAGTTATCACCAAAACAAGGCATTAGCATGACCGCATCGAGCTAGCCAGGCCTTTCAGCTCCGATAGTGTTGCTGCTGTCTGATAGAGATGCGCGCGCAGTTTGGGGAGCTAAAAGAATCGCCCATAGCTGACCTGATTGGAGCTCGCTGATTGGCTACAGATTATGTCAAACATTTATATCTTAAATCAGCAATTGGCTAAACTGCTCCAGAGACCCGCCTTTCTGGGGCGATTTCTCCAGCGCCCTCTATTGGCCAGCCGCCCCAGCGCCCTCTATTGGCCAGCCGCCCCTGTATGTGCCTGATTTTGACACCGGGTAAATACATACAGCAAATTTGCCTGTGAACGCTTTATATAAATACAATATAGGCAGGTCTAAATCCAGGTGATCACTTATATCAATGTTATATATATCATCATATCGTCTAGACTTAAAACTTGTATAGTTTTTTGTCAGTGTTTATTTAAAAATGTCAAATTATACAGAATATACAGTGGTAAATATTTGATTGATGAGTTGTCACTGCAATATATAACAATACAATATATAGAGAATGATTTTACCACTAAATTCAGCATATTGACACAAAAATGATAACTGCAAATCCACCTTTCGCTGCCTGGAGTCCACTCCAGTTGTTTCTATGAATTGCAGCGATCTATTTGCTTCTCTGTTCTGTAGCTTTAGGTAGTCTGTAAAAATATACCTCATATTTCTTGTCAAATCTAGTTGTACAGTCAGTCTCAAAGCTCTTTCCCGTTTTAGACGCGTTTTGTGTGTTTTTCCGCAGCATTCACGCTGAAAACCAATGCTGCCGCTCAGTCTTTTTGCCACTTGTGGGCGTAACCGCAGACACTCCGGCCAACACTGACGTCACATGCATACCCTCTATTGATAGCGGCTCCCTGATGCCCGCAAATTAGTTCAAATCTCCCGCAATGTAGAGCTCGCGAGCTCCAAACCGTGTAGCGCGCGCACGGCAGAGAGGGAGAGAGCGACCTTACGTGTGTGTGCACAAATGTGAAATGTGCGTGCGTGCCTCCTGAAGCGCATGTAAGCCCCATCCAAACCCCCCCCCCCGTCAACAAAAACCGAACAATCCCCCCCCCCCCTCCCCATAGTTTTGGACCTTTGACATTGATGGAAATTCTGATTTGGACCTTTGAATATAGACTTTGAGAACCCCTGGTGTAGACCAAGTGAAACAGCGCTGTACACAAACTTTACCTCACAAGTTTCATTCCTCTAATAAACTGATCTGTGTGAGCCTATTAATACAGCACTTGTGGGTAGTTCGGTAGAATGAAATGTCCTTATTCCTTTATATCCGCGGGACTCGCGTGTGGCGCTGATATCTGTCTCTCATTAGCAATCGTGACCTGCTTCATACCACAGCCATGTTACAAACATCAATGTATTCACTCATCCATAAACATTATTAGATCCATCAGCTTGACGACAAGTTCCATAATTCCGCTGGAATTATGCGTCATAAACCTACGCCTTTGTTATTGTAAGAGGTTAGCGACCCCTAGCGGCGTAAAATATTACATATTGTAACTTTAACTTTCTATCTGCCTAATTATGGTAAGCTATCTACCAGCAAGGGCTAACTTCTCATGTTAGCCTGCCCAAACTTGACAAGCTGATTAAAGTAACTGATCATTTCTCTCAGATAGTATATATAGGAATGTTGTTCCAGGACCAACAAAGGATTATCCGAAAACATCTCCTATTGGCAAAATCACGTCTGTGTGAAAATTTCCCATGACAAAATCAAAGCTGTGCTTTAGAATTACGATGGCATTTAAGGGTTTGGTGTTTGAACAAAACAACATGTTAAGGTTAAAGCTTAGCTTTTGGGTAAAGATTAGCATTAGGCTTAGTGCTAGACACCTGATATGGAGAATGTTTCAGAGAGACATTCACAATAATCTTGCCTCTGCCCTTTACAGTCTGACAGGTTAACAAGTCTTCTACTTCTCGTCATCAATGAAGGGAGAGAGAAGGAGCGTGAGAGAGAAAAAATGCGCCGTGTTATGGCGACTGTGCCATTTTCTTTTGTCCTTTAGGCTACAGACGGCTACCGAGAGAGCTGTTATCCCTGGGCTAAGCTATAAAAGTCCCACTCAATCAAGCACCGCCCTTCAGTGTCAGACGCTTCGGTTTGGACCCAGCAAGCTTAAATGTTGCAGTGCTATCTTGAGAATGGCCTGTACATATGAAGTGATCCAGCACAATGTCAGATCAGGCAACTGCCTTAAACATCAGTCGTAGCCTTTTGATCCTCAAGTTAACTGCCAATGACTGACATGAGATCAGCCGAACAATAGCCTGATTGGCAGAGGTGCAGTAAAGAGAAGGCCTTATTCTGAATACCAAATAATAGCATTTCAAACGTCAGCTTCAGTGTAGTTAGCTACTTTTTGTCATCTTGTATTGAGACTTTTTTTTTTCATTTAAAAAACTTGACTGAATTTAAATTACTTAAAAATCTGAGTAGCTAATAGCTTTCAAAGTTGCTTTCTCTCTGCAATGCACTTAATGCCTCATTAACTGTAGCATGTCTGCAGCAGTGATAAATTAAGATTTTAATTACTTACTATTATGAACACTCAAACCAAACGGACAGTTCACCCAAAAATAGAACTGTCATCATTAACCCATCATTTACCCATCTAAACCTTCAGCCAAAAAGTATAAAACAATGATCTGACTGAAAACGGACAACTGATGACAACATCATTCCAAGCACTGAAACCAAAAATGAAATTTCTGTCATTGTTTACTCTCACTCATGTTGTTCCAAACCTGTATGACTGACGTGGTACATAAATCTTGAAAAAAATAATTTGTCCATTCAACCACAATGCTTTTAGGACCACATTGGCTTTCATTGTATGGACAAACAACAGTTGAAACGCTTTTCAAAATGATGTTACAGAAGAAAGAAAGTCAAACAGGTTTGGAACAACTTGAGTAAGAGTAAACGATGACAGAACTTTCATTTTTGGTTTCAGTGTTTGGAAAGATGTTGCCTGTATTCAGTCAGATTATTGTTTTTATACTTTTTGACTGATGGTTTAGATGGGCTTATATGGATTCAGTGTTTTCCAGTGTGAGTTAAGAAACTTCTAATGGTCATGAAGGAATGGATGTGTTTCTCACTCACTCTCTATCTGTGGAGTAGATTGTCTTGAGAGGTCATCAGATACGGCAGTGTTCTGGTCTTTGAGAGCTTTATGGCATGAAATGGATTTGATTGTGTGGGTGCAGATGGATCCGGCCTGTGGCCAATCCAGCCACTGAACCTCTGCATTGCTCTTAAAGCCAATACTTCATACTAGAGTGCTTATCTCAGCCCTTTAGCACCACTGCCCATGGTCATCTCCTCCCTATTAACACTACAACAGGGCCGTCTCTGATGGGAAAATGGCAGTGAGTGGTCTGCCAAGTTACATTTCGTATGCCGCAGACTGTCTAGATGCATGTGTGTGTGTGACACATTGATGTATTTGATTAAATACAGAGATGCACTTGAAGCGTTGATGCACTTATGAAGCATTATTAAAATTTCCTGCTCGAATTCCTGCCAACTGAAATTCCAAAGCCCGTGTTTGTCCTCTACAGCAGTTAACTTCAGTCTCGCCCTACAAAGGCCGGACAAAAGGTCCTTACTGGGAGTTTGAGCTGCGGGGAGACAATGCCTGCGTGCTTTATGTGCTCTTGTTTACCGTTTTAATTTGCATTGTTAATTGGCACTTTGTGACACCCTGGTGACAGGCCTGTCACTCCACTGTATTGATGCCACTCTTGTCCCTAATTTGTCTGCTTGTTAACACACGGCCGGCTCCAGACCATGGTGCCTTGTTCCTTGTCATTGGGCCATCATTGTCCGTTTGTCTGTGTGAGAGCCTTTGCGTGCAGATACACAATCCGGTAAACAAATTATTTGTCAGGCCATGGAAACGTCCATCTCCTTCTCATCTCATCAGCCCCTTGGAGACCCGTCCTTGAGTCGCAACAAAGACGGCAATCGATCCAAACATCCGAGTGTTTGGCGATGACATTAAAAACCTCACACGCACCAATGACACGGACTGCTTAACCCATTTAAGCCCACGGGAAACTGAAGTCGCAGAAGGCTCTATACCTCAATTTGTAAATACTTATTTTTAGCTGTCTTTAGGAAAAGCTTTTGAAAAGTTGCTTGATAATGTGTCGTGCATGCAATATTTAAAGCAAGAGCAAAACTAATCTCAATATCAGTTTCTGATGGAATTTCTATGTAGACTTCATTGAATTAGCTGTATTTTAATCAGGTTTACATGAAAAACACTTAAAAATTGCACAATATGTTGCACAGTATGAAGACATATCTGGGAAAAATCTGGGCATACTAATATGTTAACTGAAACCGCCAGACTTTTGCAACATGGTGTGAAGAGCCCTGCTGAGATTTTAGACTGTAAAGCCTTTTGAACTGTTGTATTTTTATTCATGCGTATAGTAAAAATATATAATCTGCTTTATATGTAATTATGCAGATGACAAAAACATACGAAAATATGGCAGAGGTTATCAAATTTGGGGCAAGATTTCTTATTTATGGTATTAAATGTTTTTAGCATATTTTTATAGCTATATGTTACTCCCAGATATAAAATATGCAGCTTCTCTTAAAAAAATGATGTGAAATGTAGGTTAAAACAGATGCAACGGTGAACACTCAAAAGGTGAATACGCAGAAGAATCACTAACTGAGTGCCCTAAAACTGCTTCCACTGTCAGCTGGTACTTATTTATGCAGGATCCAGCACTCTTGATTGCATTAAGGCCAAATACATTTCACGTTGGATGAGATGTGTGGAGATGTGGGTGAGATGTTCTCTTTCAGATTTTTTAACTGAACGGCTTGTAACCTCTTGGAACCCCTGACAAAAAAGTCAAATGTTAGATTTCTTGAGAAACTAAGTAATTCCTAAGTCATTTCTTTATACAAAATGACTGAAAACACCTGGTTATAGGGTTATTTTCATGATTTTAAACTGTTTACTTCTAAAGAAAATTCCTCCCATTTATTATAATTCCTCTCACATCAGTGATTAATCGTGAAGCGTAATTCTTCCTCGTGATGTTTGCGGTCTGGCTTCTGTTTTGCAATCGTGACCACTTCACCACACGGGATGCCTAACCTTCATGCCTCATTATTATGCAACAGCTCTCGTCTACCGTCCAGGTGGAACGGTGAATTCTTTTTGAAAATTCCAGCCCTCCACAAGCCACATCCCACGTTCTGGCAGTACCTCGCATTTCCCCCTGCTTCCAAATTGTTCTAGGCATTCTGGTTGCTGCTGGGATGTGGCCAACAGCCAATCAGAGTGCAGGAGAGTCCTGCTCCCAGCTGTGATGCTGATGAAGTCTTCTCCTCTTCCTCATCAGACCTTCCATCACATATTTCCTGTTATAAATGGGTATGATGTGACATCACAAGTGGAGAGGCCATCTGCACACGGCAGGGTCTCTGGCTATTTCTGTCAGGGCTCCACGTAAGCACACGCACACACACACACACACCGGCTGGAAGAGTTTCTGTTTATAGAGGGGAAGCATGAAACTTTTCACGAGGTCAAAGCAAAGATGTCATGGTTGAGAGAGATTTGAGGCTTTGGCGTAAATGTTTAATACTTCTGCCAGACTTGGGTCGCAAACCAAAAATGGGTTGCTAGTCTGTTCTATTCTGATTAGTTCTAAAACAATGCTGTTATAAAAAAAAAATATTGTTATTATTATTATTATGATTTTAAAACAAACAACTTTTCATTTTTCATAATAGTATCTTTGTTATTATTATTATATTTCAAAACATTTCTTTAATTTTGCACAGTATTATCTTAATTATTTATTAATTTATTACTATTATTGTAATTTTCAATATTTCAACATTTTTCTTTTTACAATTTTCTCATAATAATATTATTCAGATTATTTAAAGTTATTTTTTATTATTATTTTAAAACAAACAACTTTACATTTATCAATATTATCTGTCATTATTATTATTATTTTAATATTTCAAAATTTGTCTTTAATTTTTTCATGAAAATATTATTTTATTATTATTATTTTAAAACAAATCACTTTTAAGTATAACTCATTATATTATCTTTATTAGTAGGCTACTAATAGTATTAGTTTTATTATTTTAATATTTCAACATTCTTTTTAATTTTGCATCATAATATTATTACATTTGTTTTAAAATAGCAGAGTATTATCTTAAATTATTAATATTTTTATAATTTATATAAAATATAATTTATTATATTTTTCAATATTTCAATCATAATAATATTATTTGAATTATTATTATTATTATGTTATTTATTATTATAATAATTTATTATTATTATTATTCACATTTTGCATAAAAGGCTAAACCAGCTAAGCATTTTAATGATATTTTTTTATGTTATTTCTTAATCAATACGGTGCACTTTAGAAACATAACAGAAATGCCATGTCATGCCATGTCTTCTGTGTCATCCTTTCAAAGTGAACTGTGCCATCTTCCCTGCCTGGCATCCAAAAATAGCTGTTGTTTTTGGAGTGTTTGCAGCCCTGGCCAGATGGGGTGTGAAGACAGGGGCTGGAGTCATGGAGAGAGTTCCCATCATCCTGCTGGGTGAGGGATGGAACCCAGAATCACTCCATACACTGCAGTGGCTGTCGAAGCCACAGAGAGCAAGGGGTGATGAGCAAACGGCTGGATCCGAGAGCCCAAATGGAAGGTTTAAACACAGAGGCTTTGACCTCTCTGCTAATCAAGGTCATGTTGAGCGCCTGTTTATTTCACTGACAAATGTTCATATTATATTTGGCGATTGATGCGGTTATGAATAACTCAGTAGTGCATAAGTAAATCAGAGCTGAATATGGATTGAATTGTCATTTAGGGTGCGAATATGTGCATGTCATTTACATGCTTGAGACATGGCAGAAAGTCCTTAGGTGGGTGCGTTCCCATCAAAGAGGGTTGTTTATGAGTTAACAGCTTTGGATAATAGGATTCCAGCCATGGCCTCGGGATTTATGTGGCCAAGGAGATTTTTGACTGTTGGAAGAAATTGGAAAAATAAAAATAAAAAACGACTGAATTGCTTTGCACCTTGTTTTTCTTCCAGGGCTCTTGTTTCACTCCAACAGCCCTGACAGTCAGACATGTCATCTCAGAACATCGGTTAAAGGCTGACAGCCAAAGGTGAAAAATAACACCTCTTTGTTCATTCATCAACAGTGTCCGGCCCCAAAAGAGCAGACGGTTAACCACAACACACAGCTGGAGAAAACCTTCCTTATCAGATCATGATGGAACATCTATTCTGAGCCAGTGTCCTACAACACAGAGATCCATCATAGTCCATAACACACATAGATGTATGATCTATATCACACGTTCATGCTTTTATTTGAAATCTTCAAAAGTACTGTTTAAAGGCCTATAAAATGAAACTTCTGTCATCTGATCCAAACCAAATGTAGATATTTAAAAAAAATGTAATGGAGCTTTCAAGCTTAAATAAACATGCGAAAGCAAATGTATTTATATGACTCCTGCATTATATGTCTTTGTGAGCAACATACACAAATGAAAGCTATGATAATCTTCAATGAAATTAACCACCATGACCAAATCACAGAGTCAGATTCGAAAACCTTATCCGTCCAAATGAATCATTCAGACCACTTTTGTGGACAAGGACTTCCACAAAACAATAATTTGTTTAATTGGACATCATCACTTTTCATGTAGGCCTATGGTCCAAAAAAAAAAAGCTAGGAAAGATGTTTGGTTCAGTCTGTTCTTTTATGGCCAAGTTATTGTTCTTTTATGGCATCAGAGGAGTCATATGAACTACTTTTATGAAAGAAAAAAGGAAAAAATGGCCAGTGCATCATTTGAAACTTCTTTTGTGTTCCACGGAAGAAAGAAAGTCTTGGTTTGGAACGACACGAAGAGTAAGTAAATGATGACAGAATTTTCTTTTGTGGATGAACTATTCCTTTAGGTTAAAAGAAAATGATTTCCATTTAACGTTCGCCTGGCTTGTGGTTGTTGGATTTAAACGGCTCCCACTCTTTCAGCTGCATTGTAAGTGCCCTCACAGCTCTTTGATGCAGTGCTTTTGGTAATTGATGTGTTCTGTAACTTGGGCACGGTGGAAAAAAAAGGGGGGGGGGGAGGTGGAGTAGATGCATGAATTTAAATAAAGCTTTGGCTGTAAGTAACTGCAGGAATGAGATGCATTTTTTCCCTTTTGGCTGAATTGACTGAGAGGCGTTTGATTTATCCTCACGAGGAGCTGAGCGCTGGCTCGCCTGTCCCGCTTATTTACTCTCCGCATTGCTCTGCTGGGTATTGGCCAGTTATTTACTGCAAATGGTCGCGTTGGTGCGAGATGGGAGAAAATCGGGCTCTCATTTATTTATTTATTTATTTTTCAATTAAAAGTGACACGTCAGAACAGAGATTTAAAGGTTCCGAGGGATCCGACGCTCTAACCGTGCCGGGGCCTAGGAGGCATTCCAATATTGCTTGTCTCTTTAGGAATTCAGAGACAGGCTGCTGGAGTGGGATCAAGGTGTTTGACTAAAATGCCAGCACAGTTTTTACCAATGACTATAAAACAGTCAAAAGACTAATATCTATGCATATGAAGGTCACTTTAGATTTAGTTTTTTCCAATAAAAAAAAACGCTTGTGTAGTTTTGTAGATCTGTCATTGTTATCTGTGTAAAGTGTTCTGGAAGGCCCCTTAATTTCCTCTCACAGACATGAAGCTGGGTAGAAACGTGGCCCGGACGTTCCTGGATTACTACAAACTGAACAACCTGACAGATGAGAGCAAGCACACAGGACACATTAACAGGTGACTCATCTTTTGTTTGTTTTCCTTATTCTTACCAACATCTCCTTTTAAATAGCTTCAATTGTTTGATACCTATTATGGCTAATTTTAATGTTTTCCTTTAGTGTTCACATTATCTCTTATGAGAGCAACTAAACTGTTTTGCATCTGAAAATTCTCCTACTTCAGTTTTCTTTTAAAAAGATATTTTATTTTTACATTTGTTTATGATTTAATTATTAGCTTTTTATCTCACAAACCCCCTGCAGTACCCTCATGAACAACCAGGGGTTCCTGCTTTAAATTATCATATAAATGGAATTCACTTTGGAAAAATTTAATTTTAAAACATATTATACTATATTCACCACGCACACTTCACCGCATATGAATTAAACGATTGTCTCTTACTAGAAATCCTACCACATGCTTTATTTTGTGTATGGTTGTCTAGAACCGAAGTTCTCAACTCTGGCCCTCGAGATCCACTTTACTGCATACTTTAAACTCACCTACTGTAAGCTTTCTAGTAATCCTGAAAACCATGATTAATTTGATGGTCCACTTTAGACAGTCTGCTAACTTTGCAACTTGTCAACTAACTCATTAACTTGACACTATACATGTCAACTAACTCTCATTTGAGTATTAGTTAAAGGTTAAATTAGTCTTAGTAGAATAAGTTGACGTACTTGCAAAGTTACTTATAGTTAGTAGAATGTGTTGGGGGACCATCAAAATAAAGTGTTAGCAGATATTAAACTCTTTCCCCGCCATTGACGTAATTTTCCGTCATTTAAGAGACAACACTTTCCTGGCATTGACAAAATGTTATGGCTATCCATGTTTTCACTGTTATAAGGTAGGGGGTGCTGTTACACATCTTCTGAAAGAGTACAGAATCTGGATCCAAAAACAAGCAAAAAAGAAGCAGAATCAAGCGATAGAAGCATTGCTTATGCACATGTAAGCTCACGCGATCATTAAACAGCATATAAATCAAAACTGTCTTACCAAATGAAATGTCGAACCCAGGAAGTATAGGACTGTGAAGCTTTGGGGGTGTTGATTTGACCATCCTTATGGATCTGATCCGGACGTAGACTAAACAAAAACGAGATGAGAACCCAGATTTGAGTCTAGAAGCAATCATGATTCTGACATACCTCCTCTAATAAACATACATGATGTCTTTCAGCACTTCCGATGGAACATCCACCAGCCATCAAGGAAACAATACTGGAAATGGGAAGGTGAAAGGGGACAGAAAGCCCCATGGAGTCAGGGATTACTAAACACACAGGGAACGGGATACGGTTCCTCGGTGAGACATTATGAACAACAGTCCACTTGCAAATTACGTTTTCATATCAGCCCACAGCAATCCACCAGATATTTGTTGTGTAAGTTTTTATGTGATGATGGGACTCAACGACTGTGAATAAGTCTTCAGTATTAATTCTCACTTGTGAGATATTGCACAGAGAAAACATCAACAGTAAATTATCCCACCGGCTACATTTATTGCTTTTTCAGTGCTTTGTTGAATACCAACTATTTTCTTTGCCTTGCTCTTGGAGTTGCCTATTATAAGTACAGAAATTGTATTTCACTCAGCTGTACTCATTCTGATAAAGTGATTACTTTTATGAATTCTTTAATTGTCTAGATAGTCATCTTTAGTTGTTTATTCAAATCTGAATGCTTGGAAATTGCTTAAATATAAAGCAATTGACCTGTAATGTTTTATTATATTCATGCTTTGTGTTCAGAAATGTGCATCTAATAAAGTGATCCAAAAAAAAATTATCTTTTTTTTTTTTTGATTAAAAAAATCGCTTTCCAGTGTCTTAAGTGCTTATATTGAGAACCAGCAGAAGTAATTTTGAAATGCTATTAAAAAACAATGCATTTTTAATCCTCTCATCATAGCCTCAAGGCGATAAGCATCAACATATTTTTCTGCTGTTCACCAAAGTACTCTAATACGGAGTCTGTTAAGCCTGCAACAGTGTTTCCAAACAAAGTCTGATCTGTCCACACTCAACAAACACTCACAACACAATGTGAGGGGGCCAAAATACAGAATGGCTCAAGCTATCATTCAAGAAGTGTGAAAAGCAGCATGTATTTTTCAGGCCAGTCATTCGGAATAACTGAGGCAATCCGTCAGAAAAGGTAAAAACAAATTACTTGCATTTTAGATGGTAGAAGAGAAGATGGCGAGAGCTAATGTGAATGAGAAAACACATCCATCGACAGAATCTCGACAAACACACACACACAGGTAATGGCGCTGTCATACCTAAAAGCCTTTGTGCTTATGGAGAGTCTCACCTCCCCACTGCGCTGTCATTTTAACCAGAGCCTCGAACCATTAGTCCCTTATGCTTGGCTCACCTCACTGCCACAAACACATCCTAATTGCCCTTAGGCTGATGTGAATTGTTTGCATTTCCCCTCTTTAACATTGACATGGTCCATTCCTCTGCACAAGTTAACTGGCCTCAATGATTCTCTGTGAGGTCTGTCTCTCAGCACTACCGGTGGGATGGTTCACTTCGAGGGCAGATCCTTCTCTGGACAGCATTATAAGCTGCTAAAAACTGAGTCTTAACTACTGTAATGTCCTCCACTTTTAGAAATTTCTAATTCTGTTCTCCCTATACGTTTTGAGAAATAGTCATTACTTTTCAATAGTAATACTGAATGTGTTCTCACTCGTCACTTTAAATTCAGCTGTTTTTAGGACCAAACACTGTTAATGCTGCATTTTCTTGCCAACTATTTAAAACATTCACTTTGGCACAAATCTTAGGCTGACCATTCAGCCCCAATGTTTGTCCTAAATCTATTTTATTAAAACTGTTCTTTTTATTTAAATTATTCACTTAATCATTTAATCAATTAATGAATTACAGTTTTTATTATTATTAATAATAATAATAATTACAATCATTAATATTAATAATATGAAATGTAGGTTATGTTTTTACTGTATAGTAATCAGTAACACTAATCATATTGGCAACTATAGTATTTTGTTAGATTCTAAATCAGTTCGGGTTATGAAAAAAATTATACTTAAATTTATAATTTCACTTTAATTAAAACTACATGTTGCTTTAGTTTTAACCATAAACATAATAATGAGGAGCCATACTTCTAGATATATATGTATATATATATATATGTGTGTATATATATATATATATATATACAGTATCTCACAAAAGTGAAAGTAAAGTAACAAAACATTTAAAACATGTTTAAAAAAACATTAAAAAACATTTGAGAAATCTTCTCAAGGGACAATACTATAGAAAGTATCTTGGATAGATTTTAGAGTAGTCAATGTGCTGCTTGTATAGCAGTATATATTTACTGTCCTCTGAAAATAACTCAACATACAGCCATTATTGTCAAAATAGCTGGCAACAAAAGTGAGTACACCCTAAGTGAAGTTAGTGAACATGTCAAAACTGTGTCCAAAGTGTCAATATTTTGTGTGAGCACCATTGTTATTGAGCACTGCTTTAATCCTCCTAGGCATGGGATTCACCAGAGCTGCACAGGTTGTTGCTGGGATCCTCTTCCACTCCTCCATAATGACATCATGGAGCTGCTGGCTGTTAGACACATGGCGCTTCTCCACCTTCGGCTTGAGGACGCCCCACAGGTGCTCAATAGGGTTCAGGTCTGGAGACATACTTGGCCACTCCATCACCTTCAGCTTCCTCAGCAAGGCAGTTGTCATCTTGGCGGTGTGTTTGGGATCGTTATCATTCCGTTTGTCCCAGTTTCTGAAGGGAGGGCATCATGTTCTGCTTCAGAATGTCACAGTACATGCTGGAATCCATGTTTCCCTCAATGAAGCACAGCTCCCCAGTACCAGCAGCACTCATGCAGCCCCAGACCATGATGTTACCACCACCATGCTCGACTGTAGGCAAGACACAATGCTCTTGGTACTCCTTACCAGGGCGTCGCCACACATGCTGTACACCATCTGAGCTAAACAAGTTTATCTTAGTCTCATCAGGCCACAGGACATGGTTCAGTAATTCATGCTCTTGGACAGGTTGCTTTCAGCAAATTGTTTGCGGGCTTTCTTGTGAGCCAGCTTCAGAAGAGGCTTCCTTCTGGGACGACGGTCATGCAAACCGACTTGTTGCAGTGTGCGGCGTATGGTCTGAGCACTGACAACCCATACAGAAATGTAATATTTGTCAATATATATGTAAATTACATATATAATGTCAGTGCCCATGTATGTCTGCTGCCTATATGAGAATATATGCAAAATTCATATATATAAAACACATAGACATATATGAAACATATATTTCAAAATATAGCAAAAATGGCCGTTTTCATGTAAGTGCCATACATTTTCCCGTATATGCACATAAATGTTAAATATATGTAAGACGCATATATGTACTTATTTCAATGCATCAGTATCACATGCATGTATGTTTACATTTATTAAATATGTGGGAAACAAATATGTGTGTCACATATTTATACTTAATGTTGTCCATATATGCGAGAAACCAATACTATACTGTAATATTTGCAGATATATGGTATCATATATGGATGAACTCAAATATTTTCTTCACATGTTTGGACACATAAATGTTCATATATGTTGCAGGCATATATTGTGTTCTCAGATAAGTCAAATATAGATATATGTCATGCTATTTAAAATATAAGTACATATATGGCCATATATTACATTTTTGTATGGGAAGCTGATCCTGACCCTGGTTTTTTGAAGCCAGCTTCTGCACCTGACGCACAGCACGAGGACTCAACTTCTTTGATTGACCATTGCGAGGCCTGTTCCAAGTGGAACCCGTCTTGGAAAACCTCTGTATGACCCTGGCCTGTACTGTAACTCAGTTTCAGGGTGTTACCAATCTCCTTATAGCCTAGGCCATCTTTGTGGGAGCAACTATTCTAATTCTCAAATCCTTAGTGTTTTTTGCCATGTTGAACATCCAGTGGTCAGTATGAGAGAATTGTACTCAAAGCACAAATTTGAACTGCTCTAATACAAGATACACAAATTTGTATGGTCTTGTCAAGCAGACAACAACTTGAAAATCATGAATAGGACATGTGGCTTTGCATGGTTAACCGACACACAGCTATTATCACTTAGGGTGTACTCACTTTTGTTGCCAGCTATTTTGACAGTAATGGCTGTATGTTGAGTTATTTTCAGAGGACAGTAAATATATACTGCTATACAAGCAGCACATTGACTACTCTAAATACTCTAAAATATATCCAAGTTTCATTTCTATAGTATTGTCCCTTGAGAAGATATATTAAAATGCTGAAATGTGAGGGGTGTACTCTTTCGTGAGATACTATATATATATATATATATATATATATATATATATTATTATTATTATTATTATTATAATTATTTATGTGTAGATGTTTTTCATGTTGTTTTTAAACATTTACAAATATAGACAGGAGGTAAAAAAAAATCAAAAACAGAGAAATAAACATTTAAAAAGTTTAACATTACTAGTAAACATTAACATCTCAACATAGATGTTAACAACTCGTTTTACAACTTGCTTATTTTTCTACTTTGAAAAACTTTGCTGAAGTTCTGCCTAAAAGCAATGCCTTATTTCCCGTGAAAAATATTTATTTTGTCGCTTGAGAGTGTCGTCATTTCCTCGCAGTTTCACGGCAGCTTGGGCTGTTGTGTTGTCATAGCAACCAACTAAGTTTAAAAAACATGGGCGGACTGACACCGCCCAAGAAGCCTTCAGCCTCACAAATGCGACAAAAAGCGTTAAAATGCACGGTCGAATTGGAAATCCAAGCTGTGAGTATATTAGAACGCGTCCCATTCTCAACAAAAACAAAAATATTCCAATTTGCATGTGTTATGATAGGAGTTTTCGTGTTAGCATACTGTTAGCAACAAGTTGCTATCGCGGATGACCGAGTCAGTCCATCAGACATCAATCAAAAAGTTGCAACTAGCAGAAACATGTTAATAAACACTCCTGCATTCACTCCAACCTCCAAGGTGTTTGTTAAAAACAATGTACAATAAAATATCCTTGATTTTCAGTCAAGCTGTTAGCATCTATTAGAGCTTTTGTTTTGCATAACGTTATAGTGCGTCATTATTTTGAGAGAAATTATCTTCTGCAGGATTTTTTCATATTGTAATCAAAACGATTAGCTACACGACAGTTCACACGACACGACATTCATACTAAAACGTAACTAGGAATAGGAAGTGATTGCTTTACATTCGGAGATAAGCAAAATTAATTGATAATTAATCTGGCAGACAAAAAGAAAGAAAAATATAAGGATTTTGGCAACAAAAAAATGATTAAAAAAGAATAAATATTTTAAAATGTAGTTGTTTTTTTATTAACGTTGGTTTCATACATTCCATACATTTATAAAAGTTTCACTTAAAGGTTGAGATGGGACGGTTGATACCGGGGCTCCGATGCTCCGACGCAGTTTTTAAAGCACTATTGAATCACACACTGTACTTCAGGGATGGGCAACTCCGGTCCTCGAGGGCCACTGTCCTGCAGAGTTTAGCTCCAACCCTGACAAAAATTATTATTTAGTAATCCTGAAAACATTGATTAGCTTGTTCAGGTGTGTTTAATTAGGGTTGGAGCTAAACTCTGCAGGACAGTGGCCCTCGAGGACCGCAGTTGCCCATCCCAGGACTTGTATGATGCTTGTATCCAAATGACAATACCACGTGATTGATGACGTTTGAAGCTTCGAACGTCATGCAGTATCGGTAAAAAAAACCCCAAAAAACTCGGCTTTTGAAGTATCAGCTGGTTTGAAAAAAAAAAAGAGCGCTTCGCGACCTCATCTGATGCATAAAAGGGAAATGATTATCGAAGATGCATTATTTAAACGATTTAACACTACACATCCCTATAACATAATTTATCTATTTTTAAAACACAACACAAAATATTTTTCTCAATTACAATTACTATAATCATGATCTCATACTTGTTTAATTTATATTATTAATAAATATGTGAATCCGTTGACCAGGCTACACATGACACGATTTGTGGTCTCACTGGCACAAATTAATTTAGATGAGATTAGATAGAACTGTATTGATCCCACTCTTGTTTGTCACCAACTTCCGAATCTTTGTCTGGTCACATGCTTTTTTTGCTCTGTGGTGATTTGTTAGATATGGTGGAGAAAACAAGTGTGACCACCAGATGTCACTAATGCGCATTGTGTTAAAAGCTTCGAATAAGGAACCGTTTTTCGGCACAATTTGATGAAAGCCTCAAATGCTTCAGAAAGCCTCAGTTTCCCATCACTACTTAAAGGGTTAGTTCACCCAAAAATGAAAATTCTGTTATTAATTACTCACCCTCATGTCGTTCCAAACCCGTAAGATCTTAGTTTATTTTCGGAACACAAATTAAGATATTTTTTGATGACATCCGAGAGCTTTCTGTCCCTCCATTGACTGCAATGTCGTTGCAACTTTCAAGGCCCAGAATGGTAGTAAAGACCATTAAAATATTCCATGTGACTACAGTGATTCAAATGTAGTGTTATGAAGAGGCGAGAATACTTTTTGTGCGCAAAAATAACGTCTTTCTTTGTTCAACAATTTCAACAATTTGTTGAACAATTTCTTCTCTTCTGTGTCAGATCTCCTATTCAAGTAGTAAACTCAGTACAGCGCTTCCGGGTTCTACACCAGAATGCAGGCTCATTATTGGCAAACGGCGCGCTGTTTACTTGGGCACCACGACACATGCGTGTGATGCTGATGCAGAAGCTGGCCAACAATGAGCCGCGTTCTGACGTAGAACCCAGAAGCGCTGTACTGTGTTTACTACATGAATAGCTTAAAGTAAATTAACCCTAAATTATATTTCTCAAGGAGAAATATAAAAATATATAAAGGTATAACCTTGAGCATTCTAGCATTCTGCCCGCTTTGAATCAGACAGAGATATAGTGTGTAAAATTACATTTATTTTAATGAATGAATGAATTATAGCATTTATTTGAATTCATTTTGGAGAGAGAAAGAGATGAGAGATGCGTGTGTGAATTACCTTCATCTGTTCATTGTCTCTATTAACAACAAAGCTGTGAGTTTAATTACTTCAAAACCAGCGATGTTACTCCCTCGTTCGTTGCTGAGAAATATAATGTAGCTATTTTATTAAAAGTCGATAGGTTGATAGGTTTATGTGCTCCTGAATGTTTTTCCGAGTGAGGTATGCATGTGCGCTTTCATGAAAATAGAGCAATTACGCGTTTGTGTGTGTGTGTGTGCTTCAATGAAAAAAGCGCAATAATATAGAATGGTGATTAAACTGACTTGGAACTACCAGCCAATCACAATCGAGTATTTAGAAAGACCATGGTATAAATATATATACTTTCATCATCCATTACTTCACTCTTCAGTGTCACATGATCCTTCAGAAATCATTCTAATATGCTGATTTGATTTGGTGCTCAAGAAACATTTCTTATTATTGATGCTGAAAACAGTAGTTCTGCTTAAAGTCGCAATGAAATCAATATTGACAATTCTTATTTTTTTTTTCCAGGTTTTGGCATCATACCTGCACCACTCTATATTGCAGTGCTTATTATAAATGATTTATCCGTGTACATCATTATTTTGTTAAAAATTCATGTGCCTGCTTAATCTTTAATCAAAATCGTTAACCTTCCCCTCGAAACGACAACCAAATGGGACTAAATATCCTCCACAACTGACTGCAAACTGGCATTCAATCTGCCTCCATTTAGCTAGTAAAGCCTAACTTCCTACGATGCAATCAATTCCCAAAAGAATTCAAGTCCCGTCCTACATTTTTTCTCGTTCCAGAGGCTGTTTCACTCTGATGATCGAACTTCTGTTTCATGCCGACTTTAATATTTTTGTGGACAAAGTAAAATGCTTAAATGTGCACAAAACTAGAAAATTTGTTGCGAAACCTGCTGATGACTAAATGTATGCCTCACATTCCATTAAAGATTATATAACGGTATAAAATGTGTTTCCTCCTATAGATCACTTGTCCAGGGGTGGTGTTACCGTCCAAAGAGGACATGTATGTTAGTGTTCGGATAATGGGCCAGTACCAGAAGTCCAAGTGTGTTCCTCCGGTTTTCCCTCTGCTGCTGCATGAAAAAATGGTGTTTGTGAAGGTGAGACTTTGATTAATTTTAGCCTTTGACATATGCTATCTTACTATGTGTCTTTCTTTGTTTTCTTTCGTCTCCCATTCTCTTCAACAGACCTTTGTGGGAATGGTTGACCCGGGTGCTGTAGCCGAGCATCTGGAGAGTAAGAATCCTTTGGGCTGTTTTCAGTTTGTCCTGTGTTCTTTCATAAGCCTCAGATCAATACACTTATATACCTTTCCATCATGTTTGTTTCCTCCACTGCAGATGATACAACCTCTTTAGAGCTCATTCAGCTGGTTCCTCCAGGTAAGATCCCACATCCATTCCAGCTGTAACAGTAACAGATATTTGAGTCTGTAGATTGAGTTCTCCACCATAGTGCTGTAAACTAAAAAACATTACATTTGAGCTCAACTTTGATTGAAGGCTCCAGCTTTTGCAGTCGATGCAACGGCTGGATTCTCAAACCTGCTAGTACAATTTCAAAAATTAAACAACATCAGCAAGGGAATACATACATTATTGGACCAAGCACTCCCATTACTGTATGCATAAATCATGCTGCTTTCAATGGAGGTCTCTTGGGCTGAGATTTTTATTTTGCACACAATCTGACACTCATTCGTTTCTGTTGCTGCGTTATTGCTTTAAAACGCAAAGAAACAGCTTTATTACCCTGAAACAACTTGATTACCCAGAGCTGTCAAGAAAAAGGACAGAATTCACCATTCCATCATGTATTTTTCATTTGATCGTGCAGAGGGTGAGATCCTGGCCACGTTTGAAGACGACACCCGGGAATTTCTGTATCCAGGCCCTCGTTTGAGTCCCAGAAGCCCCGGCCCAGAGAGGGAGATTCTGATGAAGAGATCCATCTCCTTCCCCGTGCGTGTGTCTTCCTTTCAGCGTTTTTGTCATATCTCTGATGCATCTTAAAAGCCGGTCCCATTTTCACGCTATTTGCTTGAAGACGTAGATTGTTTTGGTAAATTGATCTGCCAAGAGTGTTATTATCTGCATTCGCCCTCTGTCTTTTCATCATCCGAAAAGTTTTGTGATGCTTTTTTTCCCCCTGCTCTCTGTCTCTCCTGTCTTGTTCCCCCAGGGAATCTCTCCCAAAGTGGAGTTCTCAACGACGTCTATTATTGAGGAGTGTGATGTGAAACATGGTCAGCCTGCCATGTCTGTAAGTCTCTGGGCTTTTGTTATTGCCATTATATTGCAGCTGGTATTAGCTCCGTTCCAAAAGCTAGCATACTGCCTCGCCTGCCTACATACAGTAGGCAGCAGCCTTTTAAGGCTCCTGGCTTCTGGAACGACCTCATGATGCTGCCGCTCGTTATGTTTTGGAACAGAGCAATTATCTGTGATGCTAAATGAAAAGAAACGCTGAGGTTTAGACGAAAAGGATCAAATGACTTTCGTGTAACGAGGCTTTTCTTAGATGTATGTGGGAGTATGATGGGTCTCCCTGTCAATCAAACTGCCGCCTACCATCTGTGCCACTTGTTCTGTTTGCTGCTGTCCTTCTAGTGGCCCCACACCCCCTTTCAGGATGTTCTTTTTACAATGCAGGTAATTACAGAGAATTGGCTTGTTTCTACCTGGATCGGCGCTGATCAGTTGGACTTGACCGGTCCAATTTGTTTCTTCCATTACATGCTCGCAGACCCCTCATTCCATTTAGAATCGCTGATTGAGTCTGCATCCTTCATGTCAAGTTTCTCAGACCCTCGTTAGACCGCTTCTGCTGTTGACCGTCTCGTCGGGCCCGTTTCATGTGCGATTCAGTCGTCCCTTTGTGGATGTCTCTAGTTCGGACTTGACACGGCACTCTGTAATGCGGGCTTTCTCGGCGCGATTTGCATGCATTTGAATGCCGCTTGTTTCTTGTTTAATAAGCTACTTGTGGTGCTGGCTTTGTTGTTTCAAGGACATCCGGCTTTATCTCCCATTACCAACACCAGCCGAGCCACTAATCACATCAGACAAGCGCGACTCCTGCTTTAAAACGGCCTCTTTGTCCCTCCGTCCAAAGAAAAGGGAAGAAGAGAGAGAGGGAGAGAATAATAAAAGGAGAAAAAGCCACTTAGTTTAATTTCATTAAATCTCGACTCTTCAAACAGCAATCGCTATCAGGATTTACTTTTTTCTTTCTCTGTTTTTTAAAAATGACTTAATATGCCAGGATGTTCCAATTAGCATTTAAATTATCGTTGTTTTTTACATCCATGTAATGCCATTATCATATTAGGTTGAGGCCGGCCATCAAATGCAATTAACATTTTTAAAAACGTATTTACCCAGGCAGCGCCTGCAGGAACAGAGTTATTGGGGCTCAGAATTATGTTAGCTGAGATTAGAGTTATTGAAGTCATTTGCCTGCAAAGGTAAGATTGGAACACTGAGGAAAGGTTTACACCAGGTTACATGTGTACATAACAAGGAAATTAGTGGATTAGCACCGGGCGACCAGAAAGACGTTCGCAATATCCCTACAATAAAGCGTGACCTTATACTCGCTTCCTCTGGGATCTTCTTTTCTTTCTTTTATTTTAAAGGTGAAGAGAGTAATTTCTGTGCCACTAGTGACACCAGACAGAAAAATTATGATTGTTTCCAAAAATATGGGGGCCATGCAATACTATTAAGGGATTTGAACAGACACCGAACCCTAAGTATTAATTCTGGCTGTTAACTGTGCTATGGACGTGAATGATATCTCAGTGGTGTACTATTTCTTTTAATAATCAAATCAATGTTTTATTCCTGGCAGATGATAAAATGGGCAATAAAAAACATTTAGGGAAACACAATAATATATAAACAGGTGTGGGTAGTCCTAGCAACTAAACATGGATCATCTTAGTAACCACATAGCAACCATACACAATACCCCTTAACATCTTCCTCACAAAATGTAGTTTGTTTTCTCTTTGAGCTTCTGCATGTTTTAAAAGTCATAATTTAAACAAAATATAATTTTGTTTGACCTCACTATGCTTCATGTACAACTGTCAGTATGTCATTATAGTATTTATTGATGTTTTGAATTGGCTTTTATTTTATAGATTTTTTTTTTTAATTTACGTTTTAGTATTTTTGTGCTTTTGTTTTTACATCTTTATTAGATTTCTTTCTTTAATATTTCTATATAGCTTTAATAGTTCTATTTAGCTTTAATTTTTTTTTCACCAACAATTCTTATTTTCTTTATGGAATATTGCTGTTTATGGTTTATCAGTGCAAAATTTCCGTGCCCTCATAATCTTTAATCAAAATAACTTCCCCTCCCTCTTGCACTGGGATTTCTTATCTTCTCTGATGACGTGTTTACTAGTGTGAGGGCGGGACAACCTGACACTCACATAACATCAAATGACACATCCAATCATTTCCTAATGGACAGAATCAAGTCCCGCCTTACATTTTTAGTCGATATACATCACAATAGGGACGAAAATTGCAACTTCAGTTTCGTGTAAACTTTAATTGTAATTTTATTACTTCAACATAAGCTCATTTCTAAATTTCATTTAAGTTTTTTAGCTTTATATTGTATTTTTCATCTAACATTTATATTTGATTTTATTTCAGCTTTATTTCAATTGCCAAAAATTATTTTTAATAGTTTTAGTTGAAATTTTAGCAAATTATTGCAACTATTAATAAAAATTAAGTGAATATGTCTTTATTCCTATCCAGTTATGCAATCGTTCTTCTACTAAGCCCTGTCGTGTGAGAACTTGCCCTGCCAATGCAAAGAAGAAACCAGACACAGCGCCATCCTGTGGATACGAAAAGCCAACGGTAGCATCCCAAAGCCGTGCTCCTTCACCCTACACCCACCGCAAGATGTGTCAGCTGTCCGAGGAGGCCAGACAACGACTCAGTCACATCAAACTGGGGCCCTACACATTTAAGAAAGAGACGGTCCCTCAGGCTCCATTCGTGGTGGGTGAAATTGAATGATAAAATGGAAGCAGTGTTTATTTAGTGTTCATGGAGATACAGAACATTAGCTCAGGTCACCTAATAACATGTATGTGGTTATATTTTTATACCTGTCAAACTTTTATTATTTTCAATAGTTCCTCTGTGAAGGCGTTGATTACAAGAGACAGACAGCCGTGTCAAAATCTCCACCCGTTTTCTTGACTGAAGTAAAAACGTAAATTCTGCCGCTTGTTTCTTTTCCCGTGTTTTCAAAAAACAACAGTATGTCCCGGGGTGCAGATATCAAAGCTGTCATTGTATAAAAGGCAGCTCTTGGATTTGTGTCTGATATCATCATGGCATTTTCTGTCACAGGCCTTTTAAAAATTGGGTAGCCTTTTCAAAGGAAATCCCCAGGCTACAATTAACCTAAGTAATTAAGAGTCAGGCCGTGATTAGCAAATTCTTCTCTCTTATTTCAGCAGATTTGCTCGCTCGGTTTATGTGTGTTTAAAGTCAGCACACTTGTTTTGCATGAAAACTTAATAGCTTGGTTCATTAACTCGCATGGTCACTTTACTATTTAGATGAAGTGCAAATGGACTAATTGAAGTCTGAGAGTTGAGTTTATTTAGACACCTGAGTCTGAGTAACTTCCCTCTTAAGTTTCTCTTCACTTTCACCTGCCAAGAGAAGTGATTAACTGTGAAATGAAAGTCAAATTCATTTGAATAATCATTGCTCTGTGTCAATGGAGTGTTGATGCATGTCGCTTCACCTGCTAAATCAGAGATGAGCGATTATTTATCTTTTAATGGGCAATGTAGCTGATTGAATCTTCTGTTTGCAGGTGCCCCGAAGCCCAAACGCGTCACTGATGTCCCCCACGACATGTGGTCTTACATCTCAGTCTGCTACTAAAAAAAGCCCTCTACAACTGCGAACACAGAGATACACAGCAAACCTCACAGGTCACTATGATACCGTTGATGCTCACCCTCATGTTGCACCAAACTTGTAAGACTTTCTTCTGTGGAACACAAGATATTTTGAAAAATGTGTTGTTTTGGACCCTTACTGACTTTCATTGTGTATAGGGATGAAAAAAAACAACAGTTATTTGGGTCAGAAACATTTTCTTTAAAGAAATTTTAGCAAGGCATAAAAACCTTGCATTCTGTGTCAAGTCAACCAGAGGTCCGCGGCTAAAAATTTTGATTTTGATAATTATTTGTCTGGTAAAAAAAATACATAAATGAGGAAGAAAGCCAATATATTAAATGTCATGAATGTATATTTAGGCCGTGTGTCCACCAAAGCGTTTTTAGCCAGCTGAAAACGCTAGACGCTCTGCTGAAAACGCCTAGCTGTGGGCGCTTGAGAGCGTTTTGGCAGCGCAGCGTTTTTTCAGTTGAGATGATTCGTTGCTATGATACAGAATATCCGCAGCACAGTTTACTTGTAACAGATTTCGCAGATAATTTGTTTTATACTAAAAATGTATTTTTTTATCCATTTTGTTCGGTTAACTCTGCTGGTTGACGTCGTTCCACAGAAAGTGTGACAGTTGGTGGTGTGGTATTTGTCCCGCCCCTCCTCCAATGTGACTGGACGGCTGGGTAAAAAGTGACAGTGATGAGCGCTGCGTTGTACCCAAAGTTGAAAAATTTTCAACTCTCGGCGACCAGTAAAAATCGCCGAACGCTCAACGCTTGACCGTTAAATATACGCTCAGCGCCTCGTTACGCTCATGGCGTTCTGAAAACTCGCCGCTCCCATTGAAAACAATTGAAAAAATATGCCAGCTGCGTGAAAAAACGCTTTGGTGGACACACGGTCTTACTGAATAATCCACTATTTTGTAAAAGGGGGTTAAAATGACAATTCTAGGAAATCTGAATTTCCTACTGAGAAATCTGAGTTTCTTAGTAGGAAACTCAGAGTTTCTAAGTAGGAAATATGATTTGAGAGGGAGTTCATGTCCGATTTCATGAGCAAAGGCAATACGTTATAATAATTTCCTACTAGGAAACTCAGATTTAGTAGGAAATTATTATAATAATTTATTATTATTGCCTTTGGTCATGTAAATGGACATGAACTCCCTCTCAAATCATATTTCCTTCTAAGAAACTCTGACTTCCTAATAGGAAAATCCGGGTTTCCTTGTAGAAAATTATTATAATTTTTTGCCTTTGCTCATGAAATCGGACATGAACTCCCTCTCAAATCATATTTCCTATTAAGAAACTCGGATTTGCCAGTAGGAACTTCAGATTTCCTAGTAGGAAACTCAGATTTCTTAGTAGGAAAGTACGAGTTTCCGACTAGGAAAATACAAGTTCTCTAGTAGGAAATTATTATGAATTATTGCCTTTGCTCATGAAATAGGACATGAACTCCCTCTCAAATCATATTTCCTACTAAGGAACTCGGATTTCCTCTCCCTCTCAAATCCTATTTCCCAGTAGCAAACTCAAATTTCCCAGTTGGAAACTCAAGATTTCTCAGTTGGAAACTCAGATTTCCTAGTAGGAAAATACGAGTTTCCTAGTTGGAAATTATTCTAATTTATTGCCTTTGCTCCATGAAATTGGACATGAACTCCCTCTCAAATCCTATTTCCCAGTAGCAAACTCAGATTTCCCAGTAGGAAACTTAAGATTTCTCAGTTGGAAACTCAGATTTCCTAGTAGGAAAATATGAGTTTCCTAGTTGGAAATTATTCTAATTTATTGCCTTTGCTCCATGAAATTGGACATGAACTCCCTCTCAAATCCTATTTCCTACTGAGAAACTCAGATTTCCTGCTAGGAAAGGAAATAAATTGTAATAATTTCCTACTAGGAAATCTGAGTGTCTCAGTAGGAAATTCAGAGTTTCTTAGTAGGAAATGTTTCTTGCCCATGAGCAAAGGCAATAAATTATTATAATTTCCTACTAGGAAACTTGTATTTTCCTAATAGGAAACTCGTATTTTTCTACTTGGATATCTGAGTTTCTTTGTAGGAAATATGATTTGAGATGGAGTTCATGTCCAATTTCATGAGTAAAAGCAATAAATAACAGCTCCCTTTCGAGAGGTCTCACCTATTGCGTAAGTAGCTTACGCTATGGGAAAACTCCTTTTCTCGAGAATATTGAAGTCTTTATGTAAAACGCATTGCAGCTGCACAGCTGACAGCAATGAGCGAAGGCAGCTCGGTCATTGGCTGTGCTGCGGCAGCTTGCTCGAACCAATGACGGGGCGACTCTGAATGCGCGTCAGAGCCCGCCAAGATGGGCGTGGCCAAGATCTATATACTGGGCGCCCCGTCATGAGAGTTCTTTAGATTTAATCTCCTTCAGCGAACACCTTCTTCGCTGGATCCTCCGGATTATTGAAAGCCTTCGCCGCCATCGAAAAGCATACCAGCGGGATTGCTACGAGGACGTCGGCACCTTCAGCCGCCTTCGAACGGCATCCTACTGAGTCATCCGGCGCGCCACACACGCAAGTATTTTACATCTGTTCGCCCCGCAACATTTGTAAAAGAACAATTTTTCTGAGCCGTTGTTTCAAATGCCTTCCTGCACGTCGTGCAGAGACCTTCTCCCGGACGGGGATCGTCACATCATCTGCGCTCGCTGCCTGGGCCGGGACCACGCAGAAGCTGCTTTGACCAAGGGCGGATGCCCGGAATGTGACGACCTGGGTCTCTCCACACTGTGGGCTCGCTTCGCCGCTTTCGCCGCGAGCGAGCCCATCGCCGCCACCCCTCTGTTTGAGCCGCGTGTTAAGAAAAAGCGCCGCTCACAGAGGCTTCCTGAACCTGAGCTCAGTGACGTCACGCCGAGCCAGTCTCCGCGTGCTTCACCGCCGCTCTTGCCTTCCCCACCGCCGGTTCAGTTCACTCAGCCGGACCCACACCCCTGTAGCAGAGCGGTGGGCCTTGTGACTTTCGGCGCGTCCGAGGACGACGGGGGAGTGGATGACAGCTTGTCCATCGACGCTGCATCTGACGACTGGCCGGGCTCCACTTTCGACCCCGCCCCGTCGACGCTAGCTAGCACGAGTGGGGGCTCCACCATGGATACGGAGATTATCCGCGTCCTCTCGAAGGCCGTGGAGGACCTCGGGCTCGATTCGTCTTCTCCCGAAGAACCAACCCGAAGCCGACTGGATGAGTGGTTTCTGCAGGGGCGCCAGCAGGCCCCTCGGCAAAGGCCTTCTCCCTTCTTCCCGGAAGTTCATGACGAACTCACCAAGTCATGGAAAGCCCCCCACTCTGCGCGTCTGAAGCCTTCTTTTTCTTCGTCGCTCTCCTCTGTGGACGGCGCGAAGGAAAGAGGCTACGAGGGAACGCCGCCCCTCGAGGAGGCCATGGCCAATCATCTCTGCCCGCCCTCCACCACCGGATGGAAAGCCAAAGCTCACTCAATGGCGGTACTTCAAGTGTTCCAAGCCAAGCTTCTCCGCTCTATGGACGAGTCTGGCCCCGAACCCGAAGCCTTTAAGGACCTACGCAGCGCAACTGATATAGCTCTGCGAGCCACGAAGGCCACCGCCCAGTCTATTGGCCGCGCCATGGCTAATTTGACTGTTCTCGAGCGCCATCTGTGGCTGACTCTGACGGAGATGAAGGACGCGGATAAGGCGCCGTTTCTCGACGCGCCCATCTCCACCAGCGGGCTGTTTGGACCGGCGGTTAAAGGTTTCGCCGAACGCTTCACTGAGGACCAGAACGCTTCACAAGCTATGCGCCATTTCCTGCCCAAGCGCTCCAGCTCATCGCAGAGCAGACAGAGACCGCCACAGCCGCAGCGGGCTAGAGCAGCTCCCACCGCCTCTCAGCCCGCGCCTCAGGCTGACGCTCGACGCCACTCGCGCTCCCACAACCGCAAGCCGCCTCCTGAGCGACGGGGTCCTCGGCCCAAGATTGTGCTGAACCCTGAGCCTCGAAAGCCTTCCTAGCCACAGGAATGAGAAGAGAGAGTGCGTGTCTCGCAAAAGCCGGACCACTCTCTCTGCAAAATCTCAAACATTACCCAGTCCCCTTACAGGCGGCTGGAAATGTCCATACAGCAGTCAATGGGCCAGTCACAGAGCTCGCTCACCTGCAAACAAACGCCGTTTTTACGGCGACGCACAGAAAACACAAAAAGAGTCTTTTTCTGCCTGTGTCACTAAGGGTTCACATGTCCACAAAGTGTGCATTCCCAGATACTGTCAAAACAGTGCCAAATTCATTCCCAGCTCAGGCTGCGCGCCCCATGAATGTAGATCACGTGCCTACGGTCATGTACGCACCACTACACACAAGCACTGTTCACACAGTTATGAATTCATCCCCAGTAAAAGCGGGAAACATTATAAAAGTGACGCGTGTGCCTACCACTGTTTATGCACCCCCACTTATAAACACTGTCCTTACAGTGTCAAACACAACCCCAGCTCAGGCTGCGAGTTTTACAGACATAGCGCGCGCTGTTGACATATCACACACGCGCCCATTCACTCAGCTGCTCATCGCGCGCCCGCGCCTCTGAGAGCTACGAGCTCAGGCGATTCACTGGCCGGGTCCCTACTTTACAGCGGCCCGCCCCTAGCCTGTATTCAGCCCATATCTGTACACGCAGCGGCATGGGAAAACATTCCAGATATGCCGAAATGGGTGTTGAATATAGTAAAGCACGGGTACTCGCTCCAGTTCGCTCGCAGACCACCACGTTTTACGACTGTGGTCGAGACGAAAGTGAGAAAGGAGTGTTCACATGTTCTACGCACCGAGGTGCGCAAACTAATAGAAAAGGGCGCTGTGGAAACTGTTCCCCCCTCTATGAGCGAGGCAGGTTTTTACAGCCGCTATTTTCTCGTCCCGAAAAAGGATGGCGGTCTCCGTCCCATCCTAGATCTCAGACACCTGAACAAAGCACTAATGATTCGCTCGTTCAGAATGTTAACAACCAAGCATATCCTCGCGCAAGTACGCCCAGGAGATTGGTTTCTCTCAGTGGATCTGAAAGATGCTTACTTTCACATTCCAATAGCGCCTCATCACAGGCCGTTTCTGAGATTCGCTTTCGAGGGACAGTCTTACCAGTACACAGTTCTTCCGTTCGGCCTGTCCCTGGCTCCCCGTACATTCACGAAATGTATGGATGCAGCACTTTCCCCCTTGAGGCAAAGGGGAGTGCGAATACTGAATTATCTCGACGATTGGCTGGTCCTAGCACAATCAGAGAGTCAGTTAATAACACTCAGATCTTGGATTATCAGCCATTTAGAATGTCTGGGTCTAAGAATCAATTTTGCAAAAAGCATACTATCTCCCAACCAGAGGATTTCTTTCCTGGGAATAGTTCTAGACTCGATGCAAATGACAGCTCGTCTCTCATCAGAGCGCGCGCTTACCATCCGGCGCCTTGCAACATCATTCAGGGCGGGCGCACGTGCCCCCGTCAAGCGGTTTCAGAGGATGCTCGGTCTCATGGCCTCAGCATCGGCCGTACTCCAGCTAGGATTGTTGCATATGCGCCCTCTCCAACGCTGGCTCAAGAGCCGCGTCCCTACTCACGCGTGGCGTTCGGGCCATTTTTTAATCAGAGCGAACCACGGCTGTATAAAAGCCCTGACGCACTGGAAAGCAGCCGACTGGTACCAGTCAGGCGTGAGTCTGGGTGTGAACACAAGAAGAAAGATGATCACGACAGATGCCTCCAAAATAGGTTGGGGGGCCCTTTACGAGGGCAGGCCTGTCTCCGGCTTTTGGTCAAACCCGGAGAAGCGCCTACACAAACTGTCTGGAGATGAAAGCGGTCGCTTTGGCTCTCAGAGCCCTGCTTCCACATCTAAAAAACGAACACGTCCTGGTCCGAACGGACAACATGACGGTAGTGTCGTACATAAATTGCCAGGGTGGACTCAGGTCGAGCTCCATGCATTCAATGGCCAGGAGACTCATTTTATGGTCCCAGCACAACTTGCGCTCGCTGAGAGCAGCGCATGTGCCAGGCGCCCTGAACCAGGGGGCAGACATGCTATCCAGAGACAAGATTCTCCTAGGAGAATGGGCTTTCAACCCGCTGACGATTCAGTGGTTATGGAAAACCTTTGGCAAAGAGGAGATCGACCTCTTCGCCTCCAAGGAGAACGCGCACTGCTCTCTTTTCTTCACGAAAAGCACGGACGCGCTCGCCCAGAGCTGGCCGAGCCGCCCCTTATATGCCTTTCCCCTGATCGCGATGCTGCCACAGGTCATCAGTCGGGTCAGAGAAGAGAAAAACGCAGTGCTTCTGATAGCCCCACTCTGGAAGAACCAAACATGCACCACGGCCTATTCCACTGAGACCAGACCTCCTCAGTCAGGCCAGCGGGATGATATTTCATCCCCGCCCCGATCTGTGGGCCCTTCATGCATGGCCCCTCAACGGGTTCCCAGGAACCTCACGAGCGGAGCGCTAAAAACCATCGCTGAGGCGCGGGCGCCCTCCATGAGACGCTTATATGCCCAGAAATGGAAAGTGTTCAGTGACTGGTGTAATGCAAAGGACCTGAACCCTGAAACAGTCGAGATTACGAACGTACTCGCTTTTCTACAAGGGCTTCTGGAGGCGGGCCGCACCCCCTCCACACTCAAAGTATATGTGGCGGCCATCACAGCGTCACACGACCCTGTAATGGAACGTCCATTGGGAAGAAACGACCTAATTATTCGTTTCCTAAGGGGCGCTAGGAGGATGAACCCTTCACGCCCCCCCCTCAGTGCCGATCTGGGACCTAGCTACTGTCCTAGACGCTCTTAAAGGGCCCCCGTTCGAACCACTCCGAACCGTGCACCTTAAACAGCTCTCGCTCAAGACTGCGCTCTTGCTGGCACTCGCCTCGGTCAAGAGAGTGGGCGACCTGCACGCGCTTTCAACAAGCGCTGCCTGCCTAGAATTCGGACCTAACGACTGCAGGGTCATCCTTAGGCCAAAACATGGGTATATTCCTAAAGTGCTCACCACTCCCTTCAGAGCACAGGTTATCTCCCTAACTGCGCTATCGTCTCCAGCAGACGAACACTACGCTAATCTACTCTGCCCCGTTAGGGCTCTCAGAGTGTATTTGGAGCGTTCTGCCCTATTCAGACAAACAGAACAACTGTTTGTATGCTTCGGCGGCCGTACGAAAGGTTCCGCCGTTTCAAAGCAGAGAATCTCTCACTGGATAGTTGAGGCTATAGCGCTGGCTTATGAAGCTAAGGGACTTCAATGCCCCTGGGGAGTCAAAGCACACTCCACCAGGAGTCTGGCTTCTTCCTGGGCATGGTCGAGCGGGATACCGATCGAGGATATTTGTGCGGCGGCAGGCTGGGCCTCACCGTCCACATTTATCAGGTTTTACAACCTACAGGTCCCGACATTGCATTCCAATGTACTATCAGCATGATGCTAGTTGAACTACGAGTTCGTATCTAGATAATGTATGTACTTGTCACACTGAGCGCCTTCTAGCCGCTCTGTATTTTTCTCCCACATATAAAGCTCGCCTCTGCCGGCTAGTTGGATGATAACTTTGCTTTTCAGCTCAGGCACCTGCCTCTGGCTGTCATAAGGCGAAGTTCAGCACGCACGGCGTTTTGCATGGTGTTCCCATAGCGTAAGCTACTTGCGCAATAGGAGACACCTCTCGAAAGGGAACGACTCGGTTACTAACGTAACCTCGGTTCCCTGAGAGGAGGGAACGAGTATTGCGTAAGCTGCCATGCTTGTGCTTGGTTAGTTCGCTTCAGTCGTTTTAACCTAAAGAACTCTCATGACGGGGCGCCCAGTATATAGCTCTTGGCCACGCCCATCTTGGTGGGCTCTGACGTCAATGACGTTCAATGTCGTCAGAATACAAATGAGAAAAGAAGAGTTAACAATGAGCTGAAAACTAAAAAAGAACATGAGGGTAAGATATTAATATTACTTATTGATATAGATATTGGATTACTTAATAAATATTAATCTATGACATTTAATATTTTGGCTTTCATCACTATTTATGGAATCCCTTGCACCTTTCCTAAAATCTATATTTCATGACGATGACACACATTCTCAAACCTACAAACAGAAAAAACATGAGCATTTGAGCTGAGGAAGTTTCCGAAATTTGGTTGATTTGACACTGAAAGACCCAATAGTGTGGTTTCTTTTCTGTTCTGTGGAAGAAAGAAAGTCATGGGTTGAAGTGACATATCAGTGACTTAATGATTTTCATTTTTGGGTGAGCTGTCCCTTTAAAACCTTCTTTTCATCAAGTATTATGATGTTATTTTATGTGTTGTGGAGGATGCATTTCACCATATTTTCCCACAAAAATTCTCTAGATCCCTCTCTCCTTGGAAGTTTTAGATCAAAGCCCTCACAGGTGAGTTACAAAGTGATTGGCTTTATCAGTAAGGTACTCCTTGCCTATTCTGATCCTGTTTTCTCTGCTACAAGCAGGCATCCAGAAGTTCCCCAAATAAATCCCCCAAAGAGCATTCCACACCTGTGTCCAGCACACTCCGAGACCAGAGTCCAGTCTTGAGCCGCTCTTCCTTGAGAGAACGGTTTGTTTAACACAAGTTTTGCTGCAGAGCAATTTAACAGTTTTTGTTCTTGTCATCCTGTTCGATTCTGTCTTTGGATTGATTTGTTTTTTCATTAAAGAACAACATACATAAGCATTATACTTATTTATCCTTGCATGTGTTTATTATATGTCATGCTTGTGCCTTTCCTAAAATCCATATTTCATGACATGCATTCTCGAACCTGCAAACGTGCAATGAGCAAAACTAAAAGTGCTACCCCTTCGCCCATTTCCTATGAATTTCCAATTACATGATATTGACTAAATGTGCGTCTCATAAAAACAAAGCCCAGTAAACAGAGCGTCCATTCCACAAATCTATATTGTGATCACACACAACAGACAAGATGAATTTACTGCCTCACCTTCAAATGACAGAATCTGATGTTTGGTCATGTTTGTTCATTACTTATGAGAGGGGGGGGGGGCTGCTAAGAAAACAAGAGGAAATGCTATTGATTGTGTTTCAGTGAGATCTAATGCGTTTGACCCGACGCACAGTTTAATAAATTCTAAGAGACCCTTGTCATTGATCTGAACATCGGCTGTGAAACCGGCAAATGTTTGTTTGCTAGTCTCTCTACCGTCGGCGCCTTTTCCGCAGGGGCATGAGCAAACATTTAAAATCAATAGACAATCTAAGTCTTGAGAGTAAATAGTGGGAAATGTGTGATACTATTCTGTCAATTGAAAGCATGACCGGAGTCACAGGCCCGGAGATTAAGGCTCGCTCCGTAGATTCGCAGAATGAGAGATCAGACACGTCTTTTTGAGCTGCTGATGGGGGGAGAGTTAAAGAAAACGACGGCTTCTAAAGTTCAGGCTGGCCCTCTCTGGCCTTCTTTTATGGCCGTTCTTCTCTGTATTATAAAGGCTAAATCTTACAGCCTGTCTGCGTTAAGGCCATTAAAGACCTTTCATACAGATCTGCTGGTCTCTTTACCTCTCTAATTTTTTTATATAGATTCTAATTAATTATGTCAATTTATCTTTTTAAACAAGCTCAGTGAGTTAGTATTATATTGCAAGTTTATTCACATGCAGGCTTTGATATTCTAAATCCAAGGACACAGCTCAAATGCCTGGGTAATTCCTCATCTGAGCTTCTCTTTCTCTCTTGTGGCATATTTAGATGCGTAAAATGAAAATATCAGCATTTGCTACAGGGCTGGAGATAAATGTCTCTGTATATGTATTTGTGATTTAACTTCATGATTTAACTGGTCTGAAATTTACAAGTTGTATTTCCCAAGATGCCTGCGCTCCAATGTAAGGGCAACAGCACAGACTAGTGGTCAGAGCTGGTACTGTTAGTATTTATTTCAGTATAGATGCTGGTTGTTACTTGGAAATAGATATTTATAAAATACATATTTTATAAACAGTAGATGAAACATTCACAATATAATATTAATTTTATAAATCTAAAATAAATAAATAAAAATCAGTGGGAGTGGTATGCTCAGTCCATCTTACCCAATATTTTATATTTGTGATTTTATATATATATATTTATAATTAATTATAGTTGGTGCCTCTAACCATTCATTTGATTTTCTGGTGAAGTTCCAAGGCTTCATTGCTCATATTTGTGTTAAGACTTTGGTGCCTTTGAGATGTATTTTCAGCCATGTTGTTTTCCATTTTCTAAAGGTTCCAGAGTTCATCAAGTTCCTCACAGTCAAAGGAGATCCACAAACGAGTGCAGAGAATCCTCAGTAGCTCTGGTCCCCGCTGCAAGCTTTCTTTTGTACGTCACCCCTGAGATCGCAACCGCATGTAATACTGTCATTCTATGCACACGTTAACCCATGCAAAATGATTCTCCAAAACACCTCATTACGGCACATGTCAGTGTTTCAAACGTCCTCCATTGATACTGTCAGGTACTCTGTATTCTTCACATCCATTGTGTTAGGATGTGCTGCCACTGTCTTCCAGGAAGTGAACGAGGTAATCACCTTACGTGCTCATTCTTTCTGTTGACGCGAGTCGTGGGCCGCTTAAACGCATCACCGCCCACGCCGTGTTTTGCTGGAACAACCTGACGAGAAAGAAAAGCGAAAGAGTTCTAATTACTCTAAAGCTTCCCCAAATCCTTCCTTAGAGGAAAAAAGGAGCGCATGTTCACTGGGAGGGAGGTCTACAGGCTGACGGCTGTCTTTACAGGCTCATCTTTTACAGACAGGAGAGAGAGGAGAGATGTCACAGTGGCACAGTCGGGAGCCAAGCTCTGCGTGGCTGAAGCCCAGCTCCAGAAAGGAAATGTGTAATCCACTTCAGAGTTAAAAGTAGAGAAGGACTAGGATTTTTTAAAAAGCATTTTAATCAAGCAGTTCAAAGGATCTGCTTCTATTAGTTTCACTCTTCGTTGCATTAGCAGATTTTGGATAAATTTAATTAGTTTGGGATATTCAGCAACACTGCTTTGTGCTAATTTCATATTATGATTAAACGTTTTTTTTTTTGTGGTGTTTTTAGTGAATATTTTCCACAACTAAAGTATGTGTGTGTTGTCAGGATGAAGAGAGTGAGGAGGAGGGAGTCAGACAGAGTTCGTGTGTTTCCACCCACCATGATGTGATTGACAGCTGGCTGCCGCAGGACAGGTAAACAGCGCCTCAAACTTTTTAGGATTTTTGGTTTAAATTCAAATTAAAAGAATCTCTTTAATGTGTAAACAGTATAATACGTTTTGTACTAAGATATTCCTACATGTTACAAATTACAAATAACATAAAATGAAAGTGCCTGCAAGAGTTATGGATAAATACTTGAAAATGTGAATTTGTTATAGTTGCGTTTACAATATACAGTTATAAATTTTAATTTGACTTTCAATAAACATTGTGTTCTGTCCATACTGCAGGCTAATTCCTGGAGAACCATCCGTTAATTTAGACAACGGCACGTTTTGGACTAACAGAGAGGCCGTGTACACTGGGAAGCCCCACAGAGCTGTGTTTGAGGACAGTTTGAGCAAAATCTACAAGAACCTCTACAGAAACGCTTCACAGCCAGGACACAGTGCACAAAGCACCTGGACACAATGACCAAAGACATGTTCAACTAGTCTTTTAATGCAGTGGTTTTCAATCATGGTCCTGGAAACCCACTTCTCTGAATATTTTGTGTATCGCCCTTATTTAAAGGGATAGGTTACCTAAAAAGTCTGTTAATGTTTACACACTCTCAAATTGTTCCAAACCTGTATGAATGTCTTTGTTCACAAAGGAAGATATTTGAAAGAATGTAACCAAGCAGATCTCAGGCCCCATTGACAACCATGTAATTTTTATTTTCCTACTACGGTAGTCAATGGGGCCCAAGAGCAGTTTAGTTACCAACATTTATTACCAACAGCTTTATATGTTATACACTTTTTCTTAACTTTAATAATGATAACAGTATTAGTAAAAAGAAGAAAAAAAAAACAGCAGTACTTTTGGTTTGAACCTGATTTATTGTGAATCATCAGGAGTAATCAAGTCTTTCATTCAATTGCAATCTAGTTAAGGAAAAACTTTAAAAAGTATAAAACAGTATATCGTTCTCTGTACAAGTTGCATGTTTCTTAACATGCAAATGATTAACATTAAAATAGTCTTTTCAATCTGCTGAATTTAGTTGCTGTGTATTTACAAAGGCTAACAAGTCCTGTGAAAAAAAAAGAAAAAAAATCTGATTTGCCTTGTGAAATTATTTATTAATTTTCTTTTTATGGAACTTGTGCTTTTTGTTCATCTTGCCAGCAGCCTGTGCTGCTTTTTCTGTCATGATCTCTTGATATTTCCTTTTGTTATAGCTAAAAGAGAAGAAAAGATATTTTAGAACATGACAATTTAAAACAATAATTAATAAAAGCCCATTGTTGAGAATATAAATAATTTATTACATTCTAATCAGCCACTGTTTCTTTAACTTACCTTCTAAACTCTGCATCAGCAAGAAGCTCCTCCACAATGGTTCTTTTCCTTTGTTTCTTGGGGATTCGTGAATTATAAAAGTCTACTGGGCTGTCAACCACTGTACCAACCTGGAAAAAAAAAAGAGCTAAACTTTACTCAAAAGAACAGAACAATATGGCATTGTCTTTCTTTCTTTAAACAGTCATGCCTGTGGTTAATTGCAATGTCAGCATTTTGGTAACGCTACTATTCTCAATTTTTGTTTGTTTTCACAAAGTTTTTTTGTCTCAGAAATAATGGCTTTTTGAAAAATTATTTGAAGGGAAAAGTCTGCTGATAAAGACTCTCAAACCGACCTGAAAGTATTTGGGAAATCCTTCTCTATCGTTCTTCTTGTAGAAGCGCTTTGGGTCCATGGCTGAGCGCATCTGCTGTGCTTTCAGGTCATTTTTGAGCTCTTCTGTTAATTCAGGAGCTTTCATGTTGAACCAGCCATCTCCAGATGTCTTTTCTCTTTCCGCCTGGATGAGACGCATGAGAAATTGCTTGTAAACAATGATCAAAAGCATGGAAATTACCAACCTAATTTTCAACACTATTGCTATAATGATCCGAGCAAAAACACAGACATCATATCCTGAGTATTAATGGTATAAAGTGGCATATAACACTACTATTCAAAAGTTTGGAGTCTATATGAAAGTTTTTTCCATGGATTTACCATGGCTGGTTTACCTTTACTACATCACAAAAAACAACATCCATTACTCCAGTCTTCAGTGTCACATGACCCTTCAGCAATCCTTCTAATATGCTGATTTGGTGCTCAAGAAACATTTCTTATTATTATCAATGTCGAAAACCGTCATGTTGCTTAACATTTTTGTGGAAAGAATTTTCAGGCTTCTTTGACAAATAGAAATAAAACTTAGTTTTAAATATAAATCTTTTGTAACATTATACATATCTTTCACTTTTGATCAATTTAATAATGTATTCTTGTTGGATTAAAGTATGCATTGCTTCAGGACTTAATTTCTCCAAACTTTAGATTGGTAGAATGTAGAATTAAGATGAACAGCTGTCCCTTCAAGGAGACTAAAAAAATTTTAAAGAAGGATTTGAATAACCTTTTAACTAGATGGATTTATTAAGAATAGTCCTAACAAGCAGAACAGACAACAGGATCTTTCATTTCAAGAACTGGTCTGCTCACCTTGCGCTTCTGTTTAGCAGCATGCTTTGATTCCTTGTAAGGTGGCACAGTATCTTTCTTCTCAAAATCCGGAACAATAACACTCTTCTTTAGCAACTACACAATAAATACAAAATTTTTCATGAACTTTAGCTTCACTGAAAAGTAACATCTGCACAAAATGCTATTAAATGTCAAATAAAGAATGTTTCATCCAGGATAATAAATGATACAATAAATTTGAATTACCTCATCCTGATTGTTCGGGTTCTTCTGGGTTTGCGAACTGTTGAAAGGATTTTTCGGCTTGTTACCATCAAAACTGATGTACAAACCACCAAGTTCCTTCATTTTCAGACCTGGGTCAATGGAACTAGATAGTTGTATCCTGAGAGAGAGAGAGAGAAAAAACAATGATGTTTTCAGACTGAATATAATTTAAATATTTAATGAAGAGCTCTAAAGAAGAAATTTAAAGGGATAGTTCACTCAATTACTCACCCTCATGTTGTTCCAATCCAAACCCATAAGACTTTCGTTCATCTTCGGAACACAAATGAAGATATTTTTGATGAAATCCGATTCTGTCCCTCCATTGACAGCTAAGCAATTGAACCTTTAACACTTCAAAAAGTTCATAAAGAAATCATAAAACTAATCCATATGAATTGTGTGGTTTAGTCCAAATTTTCAGAAGAGACATGATCGCTTTATATGATGAACAGATTGAATGTTTTATTCACATTTAAACATTCATCAACTCACACACGCTTGACATGAGAGAACCAATTAGGTTTATTCTGATGTGTTATGCAGCACGTTTGAGCTTTCGCAACAGGTTTGTTCTCGCGCGTCAAGCAGGTTTGGTTGAGCTTCTGTTTATGTTCGCTGATCAATGTTTGAATGTGAATATAAGCCTAAATTCAATCTGCTCATCATATAGAGCAGTCTTTCTCAACCTCTCCTGCAGGGACCCCCTGACAGGACATGTTTTTGTTTTAACCCTGAAATGGCACACCTGATTCAATTAGTCAGCTACACATTAAGCCTTTGAGCCTTTAATTAATTGAATCAGGTGTGCCATTTCAGGGTTAAAACAAAAACATGTCCTGTCAGGGGGTCCCTGCAGGAGAGGTTGAGAAACACTGATATAGAGTGATCGTGTCTCTTCAGAAATGTAGGACTAAACCACTTAATTCATATGGCTTAGTTTTAAGATCCATTTATGAACTTTTTGAAGCGTCAAAGTGTCAGTTGCATAGCTGTCAATGGAGACACAAAGCTCTCTGATTTAATCAAAAACATCTTCGTTTGGTTTCTGAAGATAAATGAAAGTCTTATGGGTTTGGAACGATTAATGACCATTTTTATTTTTGTGTGAACTAACCCTTTAAGAGGTTTTAATATTTACAAGTCAATACTATCAATACAAAAGAAGCAATACAAATAACTTACAGAGGCTTTTTGGGAGCAAAGAGCACTTTTGAATCGTCGTCATCATCGTCATCACCCTCTTCATCAACAAAATCATCCTCTTCCTTAGTTTGCTTGTCATCAATAAAGTACTGTTCTTCAGGCTGTAGTCCAGGTCTAGTGTCTATGACAAACAGTCCGTTACCATGAGCCTCTGCTTCTCCTGACGTCTGATTTCCCTCAGGGTACATCACATCTTCACTCTCCACATCTACAGCTTCCTGTGAACAACCCTCCTCTGAAGACAGACCTTCATCAGCACTGTCTTCATCCTCACTGCTGTCGAGTAAACTGATCATTTCTTTCTGGGGAGGCATTTCCTTAGAAGTTTTCTCTGTGGTGGTCAAATATGCTTGAGAATGTGAGCTTGTAGAAGGGCCTTCAAGGTCCTTCAATGTTACGGAGTCATCCTCGGTTGTCTTAGTGTCATTAGCTTCCTCACTAACTATTACACCTTTCTTCTCACACTCAGCTATATCCTCATGCTCCTCAACCACATATGGTAGAAGATCTTTTGGGGCGTCTTCTACTGTATCCTCCGTCACGGGTTCAGAACATCTCTGATCTTCAATAATTTTCTCAAACACAGCAGGTACAGAATCTTCTGCAGCTGTTTCTACCGTATCCTCTGTCACAGGTTCAGAACATCTCTGATCCTTAATGATCTTCTCAACCACAGCTGGTACAGGATCTTCTGCGGCTGCTTCTACCGTATCCTTCTCCACAGGCTCAGTACATGTTTGATCCACAACAAAATGGCTTGTTTCCACCAACTCTGGCTCATTATTTTCCATGGAAACATCTCCTGGTTCTTTATCGTCAATTAGTGTAGCAGACGTTTCAGCCACTGGTTCTTCCTGATACATCAGAGTTTCAGTTTCACAATCCTCCACTGGCTTGATGTCTTGTATGCTGCTCTGAGGTTCTAGCATCTCGACGGGCTCATCCTGATCAAGAATTACAGTGGTATCTTCAGCTTTCTCCTCAATCATGGTGCACTCTTGGGCTTCACTGGTGTCTGTGGTCATGGTGCTGTCAAGTTGATCTACTGTGTCTTCAGCCTCATCTCCATCAGGTACTGATATACTTTCATGATGAAGTTCAAGTTCCTCGCCCTCTTTCTGTTCCTCAGGCATGGCAGTAGCAGTGTCAACGGCATCAGAAGTCAATCTTGCTTTACTTCTTGTCCTGGTTACAGGAACCGCACGGACACTACTGGAAGACCCGGTTCGGCTACTACAAGGAGTCCCTCTTCCTCTTTGAGGGCTTGGGCTCCCCTGAGAGGTGCAGACGTCAGTAGCTACTGATTCGGAATCTGATTCACCAACCAGAGTGTTGCGTTTGGGCTGACGCCTTGTGGCTCTCCAGGGACTCATGCTGGGACCGGACTTGCATGTATCAGAATCGTATTCGCCATCTTCAACTCCTGTTTTGCAACTACGACCTCTCAGCTTCCTGGGTATTGAAGAAGGGCTGTCTGTGGTTTCCTCTAAACTCAAAGGGATCGGCTCGATCAGTTTTACCTTCTGGTTTCTTGCAGATCTGCGGACCACAGAGCCGCGAAGGCCGGAAACATTCGAGGAGCATGACTCCGCTTCAGATGGATCTGCTTCAGTGGTAGGAACAGCAGTCTTCCGATGGCTCCTCGTTATCCGACGAGTGTCAGTGACTTTTGTAAGGGATACAGCAGAACTACAGGACTCTGCCCCTGAGGGATCATCATCTACCTTTTCAGCATCCTTTGAGGCTGTTGAAGTCAGAACACGTTTCCTCAGGCTGCGAGGGGCTCTACGAGAATTGGTCTCAGACACTGTGGACAAGCAGGATTCGGCTTCGGATAACTCATCCTGTGCAGTGCGCTTCTCCACGACCAGAGTCTTCCGTCGGGTTCTAGGTGTTGCTTGCACATCAGAAACTACAGAGCAGCAAGATTCTGACTCAGACACATCAGCTTCATGGGTAGAGTCTGGTTGCTTTTTGTCAGCAAGGAGACGTATGGATCTTCTTGTGTCTCGCTTGGGTGGACTTGCTGCTAAGGAAGAGGCGGTACTGTCATCCTTCGGCTCATCCGGCTGGGAGTCGCTAGTTAGTTCAGACTGGGACTGGTTTTCCTCCATTAGCGTTCTGCGCCGTGTTCTTCTAGTCGAAGGAGTAGGCTGCTGTGAGAACAAGAACATCTGTTTCAGATTATTTGAGTATTTCTTATCAAATTAATGTAATATTTTCATATACAAATGTGAATTGATATCCGCTAAAAGACAAATATTTGGCTACCCAACCAGTAAAAACTTTGGCTTAGGCCTACCTATCCATTCTTTATTACCACTATTTAGAAATTGTAGAATAATAGGCATTAAATAAATAAAAAGGCATTGAATAAATGTATTATCAGTCAAAAATTATAATTATACCTGGATAGAGTGCCGAAGTTATGACGTCACTTTGTAGGCCAAAACGCGGAAGTGAGTTAGCATTTTAGCACTTCCGGTTCCCTTGCCCTAAAGTCTATGGGTTTTTTGAATGGGTTTTTGCTAAATCGCCTGAAATAAGGTCTGTGGTTAACAAAGCCTCTAAATATTTTCACGTTTTGATCTATGACATAAAACACACCAGTTATAACCTGCTTGTGGTTTTTTTAAACTTTGTGTCTGCTTGTGTTTTTTTAACTTTATATAGGCTTCAAAGTGTATACATTTTGGATTAACTTGTAAAGATTATCTTGATAGACAAAACGTGTAAGGGTCACAACTCTTTGTTGAACACAGATCTTATTTTTTGCGATTTTCCAAAAGTCTATGGGGAAAACGCATAGCTTTTCGATAGGGTTGGGAACCACTGGTCTAGTGGTTAGGATTCAGAATGCACTTTGAAATGCTTTCCTGTAGCTCAAACAGTAGTGCGTTGGGTGCTTGCAACGCCAAGGTCATGGGTTCGATTCCCAGAGAAAGCAAGAACTGACAAGAATGTAAATGTGTACAAGAATGTAAATGTGTAACGTTACCTTGAAATGCAATGTAAGTCGCTTTGGATAATGCCAAATGCATAGAATGTAAATATTTCCCACCAATGCTGAAAAACCTCTTAAAACTATTATAGAACCTAACGACATGGCAAATATTGCAGCATAAAATATACTTATGTACTGTTTAACAACTTTATAACAAAAACACCACACGTGGCGAGTTATGTTGATCCAATCATGTCCCATCTCCAGTTCAAGGCTACTGATAGAGTATGACTATGTATATAATGGTTTAGTCGAGAAAGAACGCAAAACAGACTATACAAAATACGAACGGACAACATTTTGTATTCAAATATGAACTTGATTTTTATGAGTATCGCAAGTTTTCTGCTGCTGCTCAGACATGTATTGACACATGCGGCGATTGATTTTTGCATGAAAGTATATATAAGCACTATTACAAACACACGCTAATACTTCCGGGCAACATGTTAACTAAATTAATAAACTACTTAGGTACCCTACATACCGTGGCTCCAGAGTTATCATCGCTAATATTTTTCACAGGGGAGCCCACGCGTGTTCCTCTCCTGGTGGCCACCATCTTGCTAATGAAGCTGCGCGCACTTCCGCCTGCGAACCGCGTCCTCTGAATGCGCAGACCGGACTAATCGATGCTAGAAAGTATGGCGAGTTGCAAATAATGATATGGATCTGTGTTGGTTTTACCTTCTAACCAAGGGGCTGTTCCATAAATGAAGCTTAGAAAAGCGGGGATTAAACTCCAAAACCGGACTTGAATGAGCCTAACAAATAAGTTGGGGCTAAAGTGGTTCCATAAAAGGTAATTGAAGTTCACGCAATCTCACTAATTTGATCCAGGTTTAACTAGTCTAGATAATTGCGTGTGCACGCGTTTCTGAAGCAGCCCTAGAGGTCGATCGTGGATCAAATCGATCCACCATCAAACAGCGTATATTTTGTGCTGTTTGTGACATGTTTTTCCCCCCTCAGTGCAAAAATTACATTTTACAGTTATATTCTCCATCTATAAATGTTAGAAAGTCGTGCAAATGTATCCATTTTGCTGCTAATCTTCATATTGAACGAGCGCTGCTGCGCGCATGCGCGCAATAATTCTGACTAAAATATAAATTTTGCTTTGAAAATTAATATGCGATATTTTATAACACTAGAAATATCTTCTAATTATAATAATTTCTCTTTAGGATGTTGAATAAGTTGCAGTGAACTTCTAGCTCATTACACTCATATATTTTAATGCTTCTAATAAAAAAAAGAAATTGAACAGAAGTAGCCTAATTCAGGGAAGATTTTTTTTAAGAAACTAAATATATAAAGATACAAATTATAGTTTTGGATATAGGACCTATGCTACTTTATAAAGATGATACTTATTTAGAATGCTGAGAATTACAGCTTTTTATGCAATAATTTTTTGAGAAAGCAAGAATCCCCAGTTTTAAATGAGTGGTTAGATTTAGTTTCTAAAGTACATTATGGAGAGGATAACATTAAATTAAGAACAAATGTATACATTTTGAAAAGATATGTGCAACTCTAAAATCAAAGAATATTCCATAAAATAAAGGAATATATATTGGCCTACATTAACTACATTTTTATGTAACCTTCCCTTTTATTTCTAGTTATTTGTTATTTTATTTATTTATTTATTTAATATTGAATATTTGATATTTAAATCATATTACTTGAATAACTATTAGGAATTATGTGTCATTCATTATAAGAGTTTGATATATGTGAATGTTATATTTTATTAATATTTATTTATTGTTTTATTTATATGTATGTGTTGGTATTGTCACAAAAGAAAAAAAAGTAGAAGGAAAAATAAGGAATATTTATTGGGGGAAAATATGATGTCTTTAAAGGAACTGTCCATTTGTATAATTGTGTTAAATGTGTTTGAATTGAAAGACATAATAAAGTACATAATATATATATATATATATATATATATATATATATATATATATATATATATATATATATATATATATAAGAGACAGTGTAGAGAAAGAATTCTCTGATAACCGAGGCACTCCTTAATTAAAATGTCTTTATTACAAAAATGACATGTCCTAAACGGACAACTTTAAAACGCCTTATATATGTGTCTATATTGTCTATATTGTAGCCTTATTTAAGTTGATTTTCTGTATACTGTGTATTTATAAAGGTTCCGATAATGGTATTAGAGACTGTCAGTGGTAATATCATTGTGTTCTTGTCGGTCAGTGTTGAGGATCTTTGTAACAACTGAGGCTTAGCCTGACAGTTAGCCTGCCCTGGACCAGGCTAGTTTCCCAGCATAAGTTGCCAGGGTAACTGAGTTTGAACTTTTTTAAGTTTGATTTATGAAACCGAATCTACCAAAAATAAGCCTGACTAACCGAAATAAGGCTGGCTTATACTCTAATCTTGGTTTATGGAACAGCCCCCAGGTCCTATTGTGATCTTGATAGACACTATTGAGATTCAAACACTATAACAAAAATATCTAAATGTCACAACTTTTTTATTTTTTCGCTATGGGTGTATCCAAAATAAAACATAGAAATAAATGAAAACCCAATGCCAGTCCATGTTCATTTTCAATTTCCAAGTTTATAAATCAAATTCAATATGTTTAACACACAATATGGGATTATACTCATTTGAAAATAGTAATTACATGATGTACGGTAGAAAAAACTCTCTTATATGATTGGATACAACAGGAATCGTAATTGCAATGAATAAATAACACAAGTAAAAATATATATTCTGACTATCCATTAGATACTGGAACTATAATCATTATTTTCCTTCAAGTGTGGAATTTTCCAGTGTTTTTATATACAATGAATTTATGCCATTCATGCCATGCATGTTACCAGCATCCCATACAGTTACATATTTGAAAATTACCTCAGATAAGCAAAGCATTTAGTTGGGTGCAAAGGGTTACAAAAGAGAATCATCCATTGACAACAGGCAACATCTATTGAACATTCCATGGAAAGCATCAGTCAAAATAAATTATACAAACTTAAAATGGCAGCAAGATTTAAAATTTGACATTTAAAATTAAAGTAAAAACTCTAAAACTATGTGGCCAACTCGTTTAAACAAAATTGGGGTAAACATTTTTAAATAAAATGGAAAAATTCTCCAAGGTGTATCTCTTCTACAAATCTTTTTGAAAACAAGTGCCTCTGCCCATGTACTTACTTGTATAATTAACAAAAACAACCTTTTGGTATTTGAGGCTCTTTACCGTGCCATCCCATTGCTTTATATTAAATATTAAAAGAGTATGATAGAGTAGCCATCTAAATATTCTTAATCATGAGGAAAAATCAGTTATGTGGGTGGAGTGAATTTTTGCTCCTTGGAAAATTCAAATTCACTTTAGTGTTGAGAAAACCCCTTGTAAAATATGCATCAATTATTTAGTAGCTCCCTAAATTAAGTGGAATACATTTCAGGAAACCAAAAAAACCTGTTCAAACAGGACATGTTAATGGTCGCTGCTCTTTTTAGCATGAACAATGTAGCCCTTTGCTTTTATGATGCCTCTGCTCTTGACGATGATGGAGTACCGTAAGACCCACTCCAGCCTCCAGTTGGCCACCTGCAGGTCCTTACTGCTCCCTTGGACTGCTTCCTGGAAGCCTGCAGCACTGATTAGCTCTAGACACAAAAAGAAAGATTGGCAACATTAGATTTCTTGCACTACTGTTCATGCCAATTCATAATTACATGGCAGAACCAGTTCATGCACGCAGTCATTGGCTCAGTACAAAATACACACCTTTGGGGTCATTGTGCGTTAGCAACTGAATGTCGAACTCTTTAGCAAATGCAGTGAGGTCTGGAGGCATCACACAGCATGAGGCCAGATTCACCTGATTACTGCTCGGCTTTATCTGCATAGCATGAAAGAGTACTTTTTTTTTTTTTAACACACAAAAAACACTTTTCGAATCCATTGTACATCGTTTATCACAAAATACGCTCTTAGCAGACCTGAGCCCAGTTATAGAGCTGCTCTAGGAGGGTTTTGTCCAAGTCTGACGTGCCGATGGCAGCAATTTTCTGGCTTTGCACGAGACTCTCCAGCTCTTCCCACAGCGGCTGAAGGTGGGTCAGCGTCTGTGCCTCACCCTCAGGGAGAGGAGGTGGAGCAATGATCACAGAGTCCAGCTGAGATACGCCTAACGAAAGACAAGCTGAACGGAGGGGGATTAGTCAAATTATCTTAGTTAAATTAATATTCACACTACTGTTCAAAAGTTTGGATGCAGTAATTTTATACTTTTATTCAGCATGGATTCATTAATCAAAAGTAACAGTAAAGACTAACATTGTTACAAAAAAATTTAAAAGCTGTTCTTCTGAACTTATTAATCAAAGATGTATCATGGTTTCCACAAAAATATTAAGAAGCACAGCTGTGTTCAACATGGATAATAAGAAATGTTTCTTGAGCAGCAAATCAGCATATTAGAATGATTTCTGAAGGATCATGTGACACTGAAGACTGGAGTAATGATGCTGAAAATTCATTTACATTTTAAAATATTAAATGGATTAAAATATTCACAATATTACTTTATTTTAGATCATCAGCAGCCTTGGTGAATATAAGACTTCTTTTAAAAAGCGGTATTGTATACATTGAATAATTGGCTTGATCAAAAATACTAAAACTTAAGCACATTTGAATGAGATGCCACTTTAAAAAAATTACTGGCATTATTGATCCATTTATTGCTAAACTTCTGAAATTAGTCTGATCATGAGGATGTTGCTGATTTCACATTCTAAGGGGGTGAAAAATGTATTAGGTGAAAAAATTATTTAAAAAATAATAATTAAAACAATGAGTCAAACTTAAATTATATTAATTATTAAATTAAAGTATAATCACAATTAAGGTTCAAACAGGGGTCATAAAAGTAAATAATTATTTACCATGTTTATAAGTGACCCCTTTGAGTCCTTGTTTGGAGACTACAAATTTTCTCTTAAAGTGCCCTATTATGCTTTTTTAAAGGTTTCTAATTTTGTTTAGGAGGTCTCCTACAATACATTTACATGCATCCAGGATCAAAAAAACACTTTAATTTTCTCATAAAATACATTGCACATCACCTAATTTCTCAAATATTCTGAAAACGGTTAATTCGAAGATCCAGTCTCTTTAAACCCCTCCTCTCCAAGAGCCTCCTCTGCTTTGATTGGTCAGACGTCCCGGTCTGTTGTGATTGGTCTACCACTTACAGTATGTGTTGGAAGTAAAACGCCTAGTAGTTCTTTCCTTCCTAGAACTTGTAGTTCATTCAAGTAGAGAGAGGAGGTTAGAGCAGAGAGACTCACGCCCACAATGACAATACGGATGAGTTACGCTGGAAAACCTGGTCAGGATCAACCGGAGGTGGATTGGAAAAGTCATTTACAGCAACATTCAACCTCTATGCTTACAACGTTTTTGACTTAAAGAGGTCCATTGTCCATTATCCATATTTCAGCTCCGGAAGCTTCCATAGCACTTGATACGCAATACGAACAGCAATGATGCTGTTGGTTTTTCACTATTAATTCCAGCGCAAGTCCACACCCTTTGGGGTCCACATGCAAAGTGGATTCCCAGCGCTAAAAATAGCGTCTTCTTCAGTCGACAACATGGACCAAACTCTTCCAGTCTCAGCTACAACTACAGTGTTTGATGGCGGGTCAAAGTAGACGTTGTTCGCGGGCAGCCAATGAAGACTGCCATGCTACAAATTTGTTACAGTGTTACATAGATATATAACAGGAAGTAAAACTGAAATTGCTGACTCCTCGTGTCAGCACTTCAGAATCGATTCTTTCTTTTAGGAGACAATTTTATTTGTGGTGCACTTCGATCTTTAAAAATGTGCAGACCTTTCATTCACAAACAGTTGTATTACACACTGCATGAAAGGTAATATTCAAAAGAGCATAAATAGGGGCACTCTAAATTTTCATACAGTCTTTTCAAATTTCTTTCAAACGTTAGTTAGTTTCGGGTAAGAAACTCACCCTTATCCATAATCAGTTTTACCCATCAAACATATGAATAATAATAGTGTATAGCTCATCATATTAAGCCGAACTTACCCATGTCTACTGCACTTCTAATTGATGAGCAGTGCGACTCAGTGAGAAAAAGCTTGACTGTAAAGATAAACAAAAACATATTTACTAACATGCACAAGCATGGCAACAACGATACTGTCTGAATGCACTAAGGACCAGTAATCCTCACCAGACACCTTCAGCTCCTCTCTCTCCTCTGGGGTGATGGCCTCTGTGTTTTCTGGAATGGTGCAGTCCAGAACAATGGGAAGCTCCTGAGGAAGAAAAACAGCAGTTACTGAACTGCACAACCATGCTTTAAAGGAAAGTATCTAGTCACTTACTGGATTATGCATTATAGTTGCATAATTTTTTGGCACTCTTGTGTCTATGAAGCTCCCCGGTCACTTTACTTTGCATGTGAGAACATTAGACACCTTGTTAATGGACTGCATGAAAGGAATGCGTCAATAATAAGCCTCAGCTTTTGTGTGCTAAGACCTTTACTCTCTACTCACTGAGCAGAATAAGCCAGAGCAGAGGCACACCGGCCCCATGCCATGAACAATCTCCATAACAACTGTTTTTTCATCCCAGTGCCTATATATGCTTTACTGGTGAAATGAGACAGACGTTTTGCTTTCCCACAATCCACAGAGTGCTCAACTGGTTATGTTCAGTGAGTCTTATGGCTACTTCTTCATGCAACCGAACTCTTTAATGTGTCAAAGATGACATATGTTTAGTTTAAAATGGCTTGTTTACAACTTCTCAAGGTTTCATTTTACATTTACATTTATTCATTTAGCAAACGCTTTTATCCAAAGCGACTTACAAATGAGAACAATAGAAGCAGTTAAACTAACAGTAGGACAACAATACGTAAGTGCTATAACCCCTCTCAGTTTAACTTAAGTGCAGTTTTTTATTTTTATTTTTTTATTTTTTTAAGAAGAGAAGAGAAAGTGTTAAAAGTTTCGTTTTTCACTTTCATAATAAGTGTCATGCAAGGTCTTACCGAGTCAAGTGATGACGGCATTGCGGCAAACCACTCGCTTAGTGTGCCTTGGATGCAGTCTTGAAGCTGTGGATTGAGTCAGACAAAATTGCAAAAAATGTTAACTAACAGGACAGGCAACAAACCAAATATTTTGAAACAAAAAAACCTCTTGGCAACTTCCCTTCCCGGATCATTTCTCAATATTTGAGAAAATACATTTACATTATCTGTAATACTAACTATTGGGTGTTTCTCCAAACACAGGTGTACATACAAAGTTTTGGCCCTGTAGGATTATGGCATAATATCAATTATTAGCTAATAGTAATATTTTATGGTGGTTTTTCATATTCTAAATAATAATATTTTTATTATTAATTCTTATTGATTCAGTTTAATTCTGAATCATAATCATTCAATTAAATGCAAAAATATAGGCTAATTAATAATTAAAAAGGTGTGTGTGCGTGTGTGTGTGTGTGTGTATATAGAGAGCCAATATATTTGGTCAAAAGTTATGTAAGGAAGTCATATTTTCATCAACTCTTACATCAAGACATGAACATATTTCCTACATGTTTCATAAAAACACATTATTATATAGATACATTACTAATCCACTTGCGTGGGCTTGATGAATAAGCCTAATTTTTATGATAGGATGTCAGAAAGGGTTTGGCCAGTATATAAAAATGCACAGTCATTTGTTATTCATTTGTCTGTCATCTGTTGAGATTAAAGACATGACTCAGAAAATTCACATCAGCATGATATTGTTTACACATATACTTCATTCCAGCATGTCGGGTCAGGTTATGTCACATACTGTACACTTTTCTAATAGGTCAATGAATGAATGTTATTAGGCAGAAGCATTGCTTGTGTGCACAACTACTACTCACGGCCACAATGGTTCTTTGAATTATATATAGAAATTCACAGCACCATTGTGGCCTTGAGTAGTATATATATATATATATATATATATATATGCGCTATACTGTACATTTCTCTCTCTCTCATATATATATATATATATATATACACACACATTAACATTACATTAAGAGATGCCAGAATAAAGACATGATCATTTGAATTTTTATGCAACAACAGTGAGATGCATATGGCTAAAGCCACATTTTGCATAGTTTCATCAACTTTCATGTCATGAGCAGCACGAGGCAAACTAGTCAGTGACGTCATTAATGGAAGCAGATCAAAGATCACCCAGGATTCGTTCTTATGAGCCGATTCTTTTATTAATAATTTGATCGAACCGATTCGCAAAGATTTCCACTGTAGGAAATTTCATGTTGGAGCCTTACACAAAGAAACATATCACCAGTTTTTTTTCGAGCAGGTATAAAAATATGTCGAGGACAAGTAAAATTAGGTTAATCATGAGAGAATCCAACTACAAAACAAATTTACACAAAATCCAAATGATACCCATAATTTATAATGTATATTAAACATATACGTATTTAACCATATTTACTTTAAAAAAAAGTTCGTAAATGGCTGCTGTGTGAGGAACACACACTTAAATAAAAGAAAATTAATCTATGAACCGGTTCGGCAAACTGAACCGTCCGAAGGAACCGATGCGCAAAAAAGAATCGGTCTTCCAACACGAACGACGACCTTATAAACATAAATAATGGGGGTGACCGTGGTTAAACTCATTGACCGAACAACCTCATACTACAAAACATGTCAGGCCTGTGCTGCCAAGGTGGACCAAGATGCACTATAAGGCTAAGCACTGAAAACCCATGTCACTTAACGTTACCTCCTCACTAGGCGAAGACGGACATTTCTTCTTAAGTCGACTGCGGTTGACTAAATTTCCCGTGTGAAGCTTCAGGGTTGTTGCGTGATTAAAAAGCCGTTTCGCGTATACATGAGACTCCATTACTCCGTGAAAATCGGTGACTGGAAAAGGTGTTGTCTGTATGAAACTATTAACCACAAAATGCCCTCGGGTACAGTGTATCCTTCTCTCTCTGTGTACAACAGTGTAGTATGACTTCGCACTTGTAGTTCATTCAAGTAGAGAGAGGAGGTTAGAGCAGAGAGACTCACGCCCACAATGACAATACGGATGAGTTAAGCTGGAAAACCTGGTCAGGATCAACCGGAGGTGGATTGGAAAAGTCATTTACAGCAACATTCAACCTCTATGCTTACAACGTTTTTGACTTAAAGAGGTCCATTGTCCAACACAACAATATTCAAAGAATCCCATGTAGGTTGAGATCTTTTCTCTGGCACTTCTGCAGTAATGATAACAAAGCTGCTGGCTTGTTTCAGGCCTCTTTAACAAAAACCAAAAGTGAAACATGATGAAACCCAAATGGTGTCTCAAGTTTCTTTTCTACACTGCATGAGAGAATAAATAAAAATAAAATATATATTTTTTTTGTATTTTTAAAATTTGCATTGTCTTAAGACTTCTTTTGAATAATGATAATAAATAAGTATATAATTTAAAGTAATCTTACAGCCTGGTGATGCCCCACCCCCTAGTTGAGAACTTGATGTAGTTGAATCTTAACTGTTAAATTTTGTCATTATGACACAGCATAAATTATTCAGGTCAAGTCAGCTTTATTTAAATAGCAATGTACACAAAATAGATTGTTTCATGCAGCTTTAAACAGTAAAATAACGCAAACTTCATCAAATATGAGAAGTCATTTCCAGTTTTGTTCTCATCCAATAGTGCAAGCAAATCGATAATATGGAGTGTCTTACAAACCCCAAATGATGATGTTATATATTTAATTATAATTGTGCCATTAAACATTAATTCACAAGTTAAATTGTACATTAAAGTGAAGAAAATCACTGGCAGTATATAAAATGAGAGCAGACATCTATGTGTTTTAATTGGTGAGATTCTTACCAAAAAAAAAAAAAATGCTATTCAGAACTTTACAGTATATTCAAGCAAAGTACCCCCAAAGAAAGACATTGACAGTGAGTAAAATGAGGGCATTGACATTGCAGACAGTCTTCCAGGTGTGGTCTTCTTCAATACTCGTGAGTTTCTTTTCCAGAGCCTGCCGTTCCTCCTCACTTATCTCTTGTTTAGCCACATGGGAGAGGCCACACAGCCACATTCCAGCACGCTTCCACCATGCAGGCATGTCCTCATCCGACCCCTCTGACTCTGTAGTGCTGGAATCAGAGCCTGCTGGTTTAGAGCCTCTAGCCCAGGGGTCTTCCAGCTCTACACGCTCTTTCTTACTATGTCTTGTCCACCAGGTCAAACGAACAAGCTGAAATGAAATATGAGTGTTATATTAGCTCATGTTCAGTGTGTGTTTCTGCTAAAGTATCAACATAAATGATGCACTGCTTTGTGTATGTAAATATATAAATATTAATAAGTGTACATGCTTTTTTATGCTAATAAAGAAATGAAAAAGTCTTGTCTTTATAAATGAATTTCCAAAATCGAGGTAGTTTTTGTTAGTGCACATATTGTGTTTGTATAGCCTATATAATTTGGGCAGCAGAACCTCCTTTTGTGGACATTAATAGAGAATAAATGGTTAATAAATTAATTAAATTAAAACTAAGAATACAAAATGTTCTTAGATGTAGGATTTAGTCTGTTTTATGTAATTTTCTTACTTTTAAACCGATATAAACACATGGAAATGCCCTTTTAGATAGGTAATGGCCTGGGTACATGCTCTTTATCTCCTTTTTGTAAGCATCTTATACAAATGGATATGGAAGGGATAATGTACATCAATACTGATTTGAGCAGAAACCTTTTTAAAATCGTACCTCATTATAATCTATTAAGTGTACAAAACAATCGTTCTAGCAACAAGACGAATACTTTGAAAATATTACTGTAGACCTGCTATTAATACCGATGCAGTATTGTTGCAGTAAAACCAGGGTTACTGTTTCTGTACAAAACATCTCCAGTAATTGAAATGAAGCTGAAATAAAATAAAATAAAATAATAATTAAATATTTGTTGAAAAACTTCAACTTAACCAAGGTAACATTTCTCATTTTTTTTTAGTTTAAGCACTATTAACTGAAAATAAATGAAACCTAAACAGCAATCTGAAATAAAACAATGAAATGACAAAAACTAAAAATCTGATGTCAAAGGGTGGTGACCTTTCTAAGGGCCACCGGCCTCAAGGGGCCTCGCCCGGAACGAGATTTTTACCGAGTGGGGCCTGACCCCGGAGCACAATTTCAACCGAAGGGGAAGAAAAAATTGATTTCAAGGGGAGGCAGAGAAACAACCTGCACCGGGGCCCCTGATACCACAGGTAGGGCCTTGGCGGTCATTATCAGGAAATAATGTTGCAACTAACCAATCAGAATTAATCATTTCAGAGAGCCGTGTAATAAAAATAAATATTTAAATGTGTTTTCAGATGATAGTTACGTGTTGCTCTGGAATAGGTGCAGTGCAGAGGCTGACGGCTGTGATGATCAGAGCTGTCAGTGCAAGAAGGATTAGAGCAAAATACAGGTAGTGCACATCTTTCAGCAGGGCGGGACGCGGGTCTGTCTCTCCGCATGACGGGGTGCCATAGACAAATTCCATTACCATCCTCACTGTGCCAACTACAAGTCCCACCATCAGACCCCAAAAAGCACCCTGTGCAAGATAAAAAGGAAGCAGCTTAGCTTGGATGTTTTACAACCTTAAAAGAAATGCATTGAATGTTATAAGATATTTAACTTTCACTTTATTGCATGAGCACAAATCAGCTAAAACGTGTTTAATTCACCTGTTCATTTACTCGCCCCCAGAAGATGGCCATAATAAACAAGGCAGTGATGGGAGGTGCCAGGAAGCTAGTGATGGCCTGAATGTAGTCAAACAGCTGTCCACTATTGGCAGTTTGAATAATAGGAATCCACACAATGCTCAGGGCCACTAGGAATAAAATGAACACCCTGTAAATGTAAATAAACAGCAGCAATTAGTAAGACAGCAAATAAGTCAGAAGACTAAGGCTGTTCAGTTTATATTTTGGAAAAGGTTATACTTCATTACCTTCACTTTCAGTTTGCATACGAAGTATATCTAATTGATCTGAGATCTGTTGTACATGTGGTGTGACCCAAAAACAGGTCAGCAAAACCTATACGATATGGTTATCCACATGGTGTGGTAAACTGCAGAGGAATTGGTGCTGGATCGGTTTCACTTTCGTTAAACTAGTTTGTATGCATATAATGATAACATTCTTTTATTTTAGATACTTGTGTACAAGTGTGTCCAAAATGAAAGTGTTCTACTGTTTTGCCACAAAGCATTTAACAGAAACTACCTGCCCACTACCATGAGCTCTCTCTCAGAGGCCCGGAGCCGGATTCGTTGCCAAATGTCCATGGTGAACAGAGTGCTGCTACTGTTGAATATAGAGGTGAGAGAGGACATGAGTGCTGCCATCATTACTGCGATCATCAGACCTTTCAAACCTACAAAACAATGACAGTGAAAGAATGAATAGATAATCATAACAAGAACAATAGGAATATCAGAGCAACAAGATGTTGTATAGCAACTTATCTGCTAAGTGATGTGCTAATTTTTTTGCAGGTGCATTATAGACTTAAGAATGTGTACTCCGTGAAATATATAATATAACGAAGTCTATTAAGAATATTGACTTCGAATATAAAAAGTACTTCAAACTATATTTTTCCATCTCTGATCTTTAAAGTGCCACTCTGCCTCTGCTCATCAAAATCATATCTAAAGATAAAAGATCTAGGTAGGAAACAAGCATAAAATTGAAAAATTCTGGCAAAAGTAACATTAACATTTCTTTTCAAAATAGATAAAATGTAAATATAGAGGCATAAATATTTAAATTATAATATTATAATTTATAATAGATACACAATTTAAATATTTTATTATAATTACACACACATGTTTGTTTCACTATGTTCACTATGATCTCTGATATTAGTGAGGACATTGCATAGACTTCCATTGATTTTATATCAGGTTAATGATATACCCCTAAACATACCCATCACAGAAACATGAGCAAATACACACACACACACACACACACACACACGCACGCACGCACACATACACACACACACACACACACACACACACACGTACAGGGACTCGAACTGGGGATCTTCTTGTTGTGAGACGACATTGCTACCGACTATGATACTATATAATCTATTAAAAAATAGAATAATTGTTAGTTTGTTCACATTTTTGTTAGCTTTTCATTTTTGACAAATGATTCTATAGGTGACAAAGGAAAATTTCAACTAAATGAAAAGGGTTGTCATACCCACTGGCATGAGCTCCACAACTAACTTTGGGTAAGCAATGTTAGAGCAGCCAACACGGGCCCCACAGATCTTCAGACACTCATCAGGATCCACACATCCTACTTCATCTAGAAAATACACAAACATCATCACATTATACCACAAAAACAGAGATTTAACATTCAACCAAATGAATGGTGTGGATACTTAATTAAAATAACATAAACCCCTTGTCATTGGTTTAATAAATCTATAGGGGAAATGTAAGAATGACTGAGCGTACTTGGGTAAAGAGATCTGCTGATCATTCCTGGCATAACAACGAAGAACATAGGGAAGACCTTGAGGTAGCCACCGAGTACCGAACCACCTTTGGCATGGGACAAGTTTTTGGCAGACAGAGACCTTTGCACTATCACCTTCAAACAATAAATAGATGCAATTGCTTGATGTAAAACAGTTTTTAAGCTTAAAGAGACCTATTTGAAACTTAAATTGTAAAGTCATAATGCACCGATAGTCTTCTAATTCTGTTTCACCTGGTCTGTGCACCACACCCATGTGGCGAGAACCGTGAGTCCAAAGATCAGGCCTGGCCAAGGAAGGTCTCCTGTCACTGGATCTCTGAAGATATGAAAGGCGTCAGACCGAGGAAGATGACAAGTGGTGTTGGGAACCGTGATAGCAGGTACAGCGTTCTCATACTGAACCAGCAAACCCTCGTACCATCCAACTTTGTCAAATGCTGCCGGGGAAAATTCATTTGAAATGACTTTCCCAGGAATAATTAATATAATTGTACCTTTTTACGAAGAAGGGATCTATACCTATAAACATGAGGACAAATGCTCCTATAACCATGATGACGGTCTGTAAGGCATCAGTGTAGATTACTGCTGTCAGCCCACCTGCATTAAGACAAGCCACGAGTTGCTGCATTTCAACTAGAATCACATTTAGACATTAGTTATCTAAAATATTAGTGTGGTTTTATTACCAGCTATAGTATAGAGTGCAGTGACAGCTAGCAGCACAACGGTGGAGACATACAGGTCCCATCCAAGTGACACCTGGATGAATAAAGCCCCTGAAAAAATGTCTGTCTGAAAAGAACACAGTTATGCTCATAATAAACTTTAATATATGTAGTAGATTACTTTGCAGCATTGCTGTTTACTCTTATTGAAGACCATATAGCATACTGTATTGTAGCTCCTTGGCATAGTTATATCATCAAAAAACATGTTTTATGATAATATAAATTTATAGCAATAGTATAACAGTATTTTTTTTCTAATTATGTATCAGATTAGCATTCCTTCCAATGTTTTTTTTTTATGAATATATATATATTTCATTAAATATAACAAATATTTTATAATTACACATATATATTCATATATTAAACAAGGAGTCTTACTGATATCTTGGTGAAAATGTAGAGGATGAGAGACAGCACACTCATGTAGATTCGGATGCGCTGACCCCCAAACCTCTTCCTCAGATACTCTGGCATTGTGACCACACCAGCAGAAATATACACAGGCACAAAAATCCAGCCCAAGGCAATAAGGACCCACGCTGCCTACAGAACAATCACACTTGAGGTCTGATACGAGGTTTCGTTTCAGCATGTGATGCAATAAAACGGTCAAACATTTTTTTAGCCCAAAACAACTATAATCTAACAAGTGAAATCAGTAAATGCTGAAGCAACACTGAAAGCTTGTAAAATGAGGAATAATTTGTCTGCCGTACATTCCACTCAAATCCCCCGACTGCAAGTCCCCCCGCGGCTCCTGTCCCTGCTAATCCAATGAACAGGCCACTGCCTACGTTACTGGACATCAAAGAGGCACCAATCTGTTGAAACACAATACTGAGAAAACACTCAAAACTAAAGGAAGCTATGATAACTCAAGCTGAAAGAAGCATGTCTTCACACTGACTAAAAGTCAACTGTCAAAATATTACTTATTTAAGTACAGTATGTATAAGTGTTGTATATATGATTTAATTTAGTTTCAAACTTTACATAGTAACACTCAATATGTTTACAAGTAATAAATTATTTTAAGAGACTGCAGAGACGTCATCATTTCCCTTTTCCTGGTTGTAATTCCAGACAAAGGCTTTGAAAATCAAGATTCTTCCTTGTAGGCATGCACAAGATAAATATAATTTCCAGCTTTATTATTAGTAGTAGACACCGTAAAGACACAAAAACTCACTGGCCACCATGTCATGGATCGTCCTGCCAAGAAGTATCCTCCCACTGTCCCACGGTTGGCTCTGACTGAGGACTACAAATCAGAAATCTCTAGCATCAAAAATTAGACATACCGAATTCTGTACATCGATGCAAATGTTGCCAAAGAGGCTGCAAACTTTCACTTACCCATATTCCAACTGCCAACACAAACACAAAGTAGATTACAACCACAGCAATATCAGCAGCCTCTAAAGCAAACTTCACAGGCACCTCGGGCTCTGGGGTGCCCGTTACAAGCTCAGATAAAGCTGGCATTTTCTACAATGCCTGAGGCAAAAGTGTGAACTTTGAAGCAGGTGTTGATTTCATTAATAATTAATCAGCCTGTTTCAGAGAATGCTGAGAATGCACGAGTTACACATTACACATTATATGACAGATACACATCACCACATGAGGACGCTGTAAACTAATTTAATTATAAAAAAAACAAAGTTAACAGCTTATGTTTTCATATTTGAAGACACACACACACATGTACATACATGGATTGGAGATATATATATATATATATATATATATATATATATAATGGATTCTGGAGTTACTTAGCATAATAATCTAATCCTAAACTAATTAAATTCAATAAAAATACAGACTGACTACAAATATTGCAAGATTTTTTAATTGCAGTTACTTTTAAAAACAAAACTGTAATTTTGTACATGCGAGACATCATAATTACTGAATGTGAAATTCAACTGCATCAGTCCATTCATTTCTTCTTCCAGAATTTGCTGTAATCATCAACTTTGAAATCATCCTCAAAATCATCCAATTTCTGTTTAGCTGCCCTCTTCGGTTCCCTTCTCCGCATCCTGATTTTCCGCTCTTCCTCTGAGAGGGTGGTGATGTCCACGGGCATCTGGCAAAAGAGTAAAAGTTGTCAATGATAACTAACTCAAAAAAACACACACACACACACACACACACACACACACACACACACACACACACACACACACACACACACACACACACACACACACCGGAGGTACTTTTCTTTTCTTTTTTAAAGCTTGGCTTCATTATGAACAAACCATTGTATGACAGTTCTTCAAAGAAATTCTACTTTTGTGTTTCAGAGAAAATAACAGCATGGCAACATGATTTTCATGACAGGATTTTCATTTTTGCTTGGATATATATGAGCCACTAACCTTGATTATTCTTTTGGGCTCTCTATATCTGATGTTGATGGTGGACCCGTCAGGTCTCACTAACAGAACTGGATACATCCTCTCATACTTCTGCCTCCCAAAGCGGACCACACAGGTTCTGTTGGAGTTTGACTGAAAGACTGTAGTGTGAAATGTGGATGTGGCTTGCAAACCCCTGTGGGTGACAACAGCCTGAAGACACCTTTGCAAAACAATAAAAAGACATTAAACATCTAAACGTTTCTGAATATCAATGATTACGCTTCAAATAGCTGCAGTATAATAGAAAAAGAATGCAAACATTGTAGCTTCAGAACCCGGCTCATTTGATGTCATTATTTGCTAAGTAAGATAGATTCAGGTTTTAAGTTATTTGTTAAGGGAAATGGTTAAGACACTAAAATCCTAGCAGGTTTTATGTTATTTGTTTAGGGAAATGGTTAAGACACTAAAATCCTTCCATGAACAGGTCTTTTGAATAATAATGCAATGACTAACGTTACCACACTGTATCAAAAGACGAGCGAACTCAAGGAGGAATCGGTTCACTACTTACCTAAATAAACTCTTGCACGGTTGGCCAATTGCATTTAAAGACATGATCATATTTGCAACCCTGGAAACGGCTATATAGTGAATGCCTTCATAAGTGTGAGAAGAAAATAGCACAACTCTTCGAAATGAAGAAGGTCACCATCAACAAAAACAGCATGGATGTGTGTCAGAATAAAATGCTCCGCCTGGAAACTTGTACTGCAGCTTCCAATAGTTCCGCTGTCTTCTTGGATTTTAGTTTACATTTAGAAATAAAAACTTTTTTTTTTCTTATTGTGCATAAAATAAATGAACGAAAGCCAATTTTTTTTCAGACTTAATAATTAAACCACAATTTAGCATGCAATGTAAATACAGCCTGTCGTAAAAGCGTTTAGTTGATTTAATACGTATGTAGCTATATAATATAAAAAGGTACAGTATACAATAGTAAAAATCTAAAAGCCTCAGTCATTTTCTCCTCATTAAAACAGTTTTGTAACTAAAGAAATATGATAAAAGTTGCTTTATTTTACATGGAGCAGCCTCATGGGGGCAGGCTTGTTGAGATCACACCATCATCATTATCATCATCACATCATCGTTTCGGTAACTTCCTTGTTATTGGATGCTTGTCTAAATTTTAGATAATACATTTTAACTCTTTAAACTTGTTTGTCCAATGAAGTAGTGGAAGTGGGAGCCGCTGTCTTCTTATAATGTGCTGCCAGTCTGTCTGCCTCTCTGTGTCCTGAGAGAAGAGCTCCTTGTACTGTGCCATAAAGAGTCTTCATCGTTGCCTCACCTGCAAACAAGACCTGAAGATCCTGAAATATATGAAGTGAAAATCACTTTAATACTTCAGTGCTAAATGACAAAGAGAATCAAAATCAAAGGAGGGCCTCTTTTAAACATACTTCTATCTTATATGAAAACATCCTCCTTAATAGCCTATATCTCAATGCATATTTCAATAATTAAAATAACTAACCATTACTAATTTTAATTCAACATAATGGTAGGCAATAAAAAAAAAAAATTTAATAAAAAAAAAATATCACTTACTTCACCAGGACACCGGATACCCACTAGGGGTTGTGCCAACGTGTCCATAACTTGCCCATCAACACCGACAGGGAGGAAAGTGTAAGTTCCCTTTACAAACTTGTTGCTGCGCCACTTAGTGCTAAGAATGGACTTTGGCTGAGGAATGTTTGAATGTCCTTGGGAATACAGAAAATATTACATGATGACAAAAACTTTTTAAGTAAACTTTTTAAAAACTTAATTCATTTAAGTCCAGTAACTAACATTATCATTAAAAAGTAATTCAAGTAATGATATGGATATTTCTTTAAAGAGGATTTCTTTACCAAAGAACATTTTGAGATGATCAGTGACAGCAGTTGAGAGTTCTTCATCTGTCATGGTTTCAATCAGGTCAGCAATGTCTCCTGGACACCAACCAATTAAGATATTACCAAACCTAGAAAAGAGAAAATGAAAGATTAATAAACGTTAACGAGTGACAATGTAAAATGAGTCATATTATATATTTTTCCTGAGGTACACGAATAATGTTACTAAAGCGTTTTGCCCCATAAACAGTCATATAGTAATAATAATATGTTTTTGAAGCACAGGTTTTGACTGATTTTTCTACATTTTACTATTAATATTAGTTCTGCTGTTTAGGACTAATAGTATATCCAGATTTCTCATACAGCATTTATACTTGTAAACGTGCATTAATCAATTTAACATTTAAAAAAAATGTCATTTAATGCAACATTAACCTTTCTTTGGGTCTCAGGACAGAAAAGTACTGCAAGTTCTTGAGCCACTGCATTTTATTGGTGGACACTGAGGCAGGCGTGTCATCCTCATAAATTAGGCTGATAGTACCGACTTCATTATCCCAGAATGCCTCTTCATACTCCAGAAAGATCTTGGCAATATTGCCAAAGCACAGCTTATCGATGACCTCCATTTTCTCGGTTGGGAGACTGGGGATGAAGAGGCTGGAAGCTTGAGCTTTTAGACAACCTTCAAACACACACACACACACACACACACACACACACATATAAATGTGCCACTCTCACTTCAGATAGCATGATCATCTTCAAAATACTCAATCCTTATCAACACATACCAAGTGAAATGGTCACTATTACATGATCGGCTAGAATCTCTTCTCCATTCTCACAGACAATGCAAACTGGGTACTGGCGGACTTTTTCTTCAGAAGCAGCTTCAGTGTGAGCAGTCGGAGAGGGGGCAACAGAGAAGGTTCCATCCCATTTGATCTTACTAACTTCTCTTTTCAGCAGCAAACACTCCTTAGGGAAGTCTTTCAGTAGTATATCTACAAGCTGAAACATTAAACTGACAGACATATAACAATTAACACTAAATTAATCATTTACTTAGCAATAATTGTAAATGAAAGCAGATCATCTTCTCAACCCATCATACCCAGCAACATTGAGACTGTCACCCATGTTGATATAATACTGCCAGGAGTCAAGAGAGATCCTGTGGAGGTCTGAAGCTCCAACGTCAATTAGCATGTCTTTGCCAACCAAAGCAAAAACACTCTGCATTCTCATTTTATCATCCTTGTCTTCCAAGCTGTCAATCACACCTTGGGTTTTTTCTGCATAGTGTTCACCTAAACTCTTTCCCGTGTTGAAGCCGCGGTGTTGAATAATGCCCTCCCCAGCTTCATATGCACGTCTGGCGAAGTTTGCATCCACTTTGTTTCCCTTGTTACTGTAAAATGCTTCTGTGCCCATGTCAGGGACCTGGATTAGAAGGCCAGACTTTTTTAGTAGACGGTAGACAGGGTTTTTTTCTGACGCCCCATGGATGTACTGAGCTCCAGTATCAACACATGCATTCCCTTTGACATGAAAAAAAGAAAGATGGTGACATATATTAGACATACTGTTAGATATGAATTCAGCATTTAACCAGGTTTTAGGGCAAAAAAATGTAAAGTGACAAAAATGCCCCAGATATTTAAAATACGTAGGGTAAAATATCGGATTTAAATTGGATTTAAAATCACATGATAGGCCTACATTCTTTTGACAGCAAAAAGAAAAGAAAAAAAAAAAAAGGACTTTTTAATGGAAGTGAAACTAAGTCATGGGTCCACAGATTTCAGTTTCCTGAAACAGTTTCCTCTACTTTTAGCACAAAACCCGACTTTTATTTATTTATTTATTTATTTATCATAAGTTAAAACAATGATAAAATAATAAACATAATTAACAGTTATATTTATTATTTTTAATAATACATAATAAATAATTTATTTCATTGTTATTATATTATTGCATAACTTATTAGCCTATACATTTTCTATACATTAACTTTTTACTATAATACTCTAATCACTTGTCAAGTGTTTAATTCGTGTTGGTATTCAAATGATAATGTATGCTATACGAGTCAAATGTAGGCTATTCACCAAGAGTCGCGGAAGCAACTCTTCCTCCGACCTTCTCGGAGGCTTCCAGCACAGTGACGTCATTAAATCCGTATTCTTTCAGCTTCGTGGCTGCAGAGAGTCCTGCCACACCAGCACCAACCACCACGATACATGGGTTTCTGAGTGCCATGTCTATAATATTGAAGAAGGTATTACTTTCTACACTGCAGCTTTACTACAAACAAGATGCTTTACTAGACAGTACATGGTATTCCTATCACAACCAGCTTTTTAAATTAATTTGTAGGTTTAGACGAAATATAAGTTTAAAGTTAGACGATAGCTATAATGAAATCTTTACTTACTTTGTAACGGCGCTAACTGCTGACTATCCACCTTAATTTAGTTGCATCCTGTTCCATTTCCTGTTTTCCTGCCATGACTTCATTTCGATTTAGAGGCGGTGTTTATTTTGTTCTGACTCAGAGCCAGCAGAGCCATAGAGAGAAAGAGTTGCGACACGCTTTGATGTCGCCGCGACGGCTGTCACGTGGTTCATGTATATGCGGGCTGTCATGTTCTTCTATGGACAGACAGCAGCGATTGCATTATTAAACGGTAAATATAAAATAAAACACACACCCAAGTCCTTTTTAAGCTGTTATTGCAATTTGTTAATGTCAGTTTTGCATTTGGAGAGGCAGGGTGACAACTTAGATAAGTTTTAGGCTATATTTTTGGAGGGAAAAGCTTAGTGTTCATGTTCGCATGGGTAGTAGCACTGGCTTTAGCGGCTCTAACTTAACTTTTCCATGTCATTCATCTGATGATGGACGTCTCATGATATTTATTTTAGCACAACTGGGCTGTATTAGGCTATTGATTCCCGTGATCTTGCTTATAATTTCCGATTCAGCCATTAGCCTACCCTCGTGATCACGCAAAGAGGTCTGCAGTGGCGGTCCGTTCAGAATTCCAACCAACATAAAATATAAATAATTACGCTGTGCATGTACAAATGAATGATTTAGGAGGGAAATAGACTGCTCCCATAACGTAGAAAGCAAAAGTCAAAAATATTCTTCATAAAATTAAACCGGAGAGATAGTTAATGAGTGAATTAACTATGTTCCTAAATACATAAAGCACATATATGCATAACCCTAACCCATTTAAATAAATGAAGTGTGTGTGTGTATATATAATATTATATATAGGCTATATATATATATATATATATATATATATATTTATATATATATATATATATATATATATATATATACACATATAAAATATTATTAAAAATATTATATATTATATACATCAGGTTACCGTAAGTTAGCTAACGTTAGTGAAGTGTTGGTAACGTAAGCTATCGCTGCAATTAACCTATTATCTTCCAATAAACATTTACTAAAACTGGCTACATAAAATATAACTACAGACTAGATTCACGAGAGGTCGGCTAATGTGTGTAAAATTAAAAAAAAAAAAACACAGTAATTTCATTAATTTACCAGCGAGCGTACTTCGGAAGCACTGAAAATGAATGGGGTTCAATGCTGGAACTATCAGTGTTTGGAACTATTGGCTGCTCCTCGACACGCGTTACTTCCGCATTCCTAAGTTCATATGGCGGTCTATGGGAGTTTCGCAACTCTTTCTCTCTATGGCTCTGAGAGCCAGAAGGTCTGAATCTTACGTAGAAGAAGCAGAAGGTTTTTTTCTCCCTCGGGTCGTTGTATACACAGTTGTCCAATAGAGGGCAGAAAATCCTAAGAAATTTAGTCTAATTTTGAACACCTGGGATGGACATATGTCATATTACAGTTTTTCTGAATTGCTGAAACCCTAAAGCCCTAAACCAATTTGTCGAATAAACCACTCTTTCTGTAAAACCTTAAACAAGTTCAGGCAGTTCACCATTTGAAAATCTCATGCACTCTATTTGCAAAACTCTAAACACATTCTCACTCACTAAACACACATCACACTGTGATGCACTTGTGTTGCAAAACACTAAACACAGACAGGCAAAAGTTCAACACAACTACAACACAGCTGTCATCGTTTACACACAACAACTCAAAATTGTTCACACTTATTTCTAATGATGTGATCAACCATCTGTTCAAAATAAGCCAGTCCACAGGTGCACTGAATGTACTGTAGATATGAACAATAGAAGGAAACAATTTGAAAAGGAGAGGAGGAAGAGTAGAGATAATGATGAGGATGAGGACGGTGTTGTCAAGGCTGAATCCCGCACACTAGAGGGTTTTTCTCTTTGCCTGGCAAGAGACGACATTGCCTGTGATGTGGACAAAGGTCTCAGGCTGGACCCAACATGAAGATGTGATACTGAGGCAGAATGAATCTCTCACCGACTTTTATTTTTGCAGTTTCACAACTGAGTGTACTGTAACATGCTTTTCATTTAGAGGATTTTTTTAAACCTTTTTGGCTTTTGCAGTTTAACTAATTTTTACATTATGCAAGTGCTGAATATACAGACATTCAGTTATATTCAGTACAATACTATACTTGCAATGTGAGACAGCAATTTGTAGTGGTGTCCGAAACCATAGTGGACGTTATTGAGTGCACTTATTTAATCCCACATTGCACTGCAATAACGTAACCGATGTACGCTCAGCGGCTGTCCAAATTCGCCCACTCCTTTTCATTCACTCCTTCAAGAGAATAGTATTAGTGGACTAACATAGGGAATAGTGAATGAGGGTTTAGGGGGCGATTCTGGATTCCGACATGGTTTTGAGAAAGTGGGTAATAATGGTTTCGAGAAATGTGTTTTAACATTCTGAAAAAATGTAAAAAAAAAAATAAAAAAAAAACTTCAGCAGGATTGATCCATTCAAGTGACATAGAAAAACAAAAATGTAAAAGAAAAAGTACACATGTTTTCATGATGGGGTTAAATAAGAGGTACACTTCCTTTTCTTTTATGATAAAATGTATTGCCCTTAGTCTTTCTCTGCTCAGACAATATTTTTTAAAACAGATGTATTGGAGCGCAGAAACACTTCATGCAAAACTATAATAAGTGTAATTTAATCAGTGTCTACTAAATTCATCTATCTGCACTTTCAGCTGCTTTGCAAAGCTGACACTTTTCAACACCCAGAGTCTGGCCAGTGGAGAAACAAGCCATTCACTTTTGTCACAATACGAGCCGCCCTTTTGTTCAGCCAGGCTCGGATGAATCAGTGACCTTATTGTGGCATTAATTCATCATCGGTGTAATTTATCATCTTTTGGCATCATTATATGCAGCTTAGTTTTCAATAATCTGTGCTTTGTCTCAAAGCAGGGTTGAACAGATCTGATCCAGCGAGAAGCAGGTGAGGGGTGAAATCATGTCTTTTACACAAAATGCTCAGTGAAAAGACTACACCAACAAACAACAGGCGTCTTCTGCTGCACTCAGGGGGAGTGACACTGCCCTCCACTCTCATTGTTTATCTTTGTTTGGACGGCCAGTGACTGCATGTACGGACAATTTTGATAGTTGTTTATCATTGTGACAGAAATGTGCCCCTGAAAAGATACTTTTCATGATTTACACGCGCAAGTTACGCAACACACTGTTTAAGTGATTATCATAAAGAAAGAAATTATCATAAATCTGTTGTTGGTCACATAAATATGAGTGTTTTGGAAACATAAATGTGATCATATTTCTCAAGATGATTAGATGATCACTGAAGGATTTTGTGTGATTTGGAGAATGTTTGGTTTGAGAAGGTATAAGTACTTTTTCCCATGGTGCCGTTTTCACTTTATAATGAAGTAACTTGTCAGGGCAGGACAGTCCAGAGGCAATGCGCTGTATCATCTGTTTGTCGACAGACAGTCCCACCCCAAAAACCCAAAGCCCCCTAGACACAATGAGCTATATCTGCAGTATATACAACTGTGCATGTGCATTGATAGTTTACACTTTCTAAGAAAATCTGTCCTGCATTTTCTTATGAATTCCATAGTGGCCCCAAAATTATTTGGGCACTTAAGACACAATGAAAATATATTTACTTATCAAAACAATGGCATTTATTTTAAAGAAATGTAGCACAAGCACACTACAAAAAATGACAAAATTAAGTTTATGAAGTTTCAAAGTATAAAAAAAATAGATTTAGGCCTGGTTTTACAGACAGAACTTAGATTAAGCCAGAATAAGACCTATAGTTTAATTAGGACATTTATACCTTTTATAAACATGCCTTAGGGAAAAAATGGTTGCACTTTATTTTACAGCCCTGTTCTGCATGGACATACTATGTACTTATTATAGCAATTAAAATAACTGGGTTATATAGGTACTAACCTTGAACCTACCCCTAAACCTAACCTGAAAGGGTTAGTTCACCCAAAAATGAAATCCTGTCATTAATTAATCATCCTCATGTCATTCCAAACCTGTAAGATATTTACATTAAATATTTTTGATAAAATCCGAGAGCTTTCTGACGCCACATAGACTGCAACATAATCACCAATTTCAAGGTCCAGAAAGGTAGTTCAACCTTAATTTTATGAAGCAATGAGAATACTTTTTGCACGCAAAAAAACTCATGTGAACAGCATCAGAAACTGACACGGAAGAGAATAAAATGTTGAATAAAGTAGTTATTTTTTAAGTGTTTTTTTTTTCCACACAAAAAGTATTCTCATTGCTTCATAACATTAAGGTTGAACCACTGTAGTCACATGAACTATTTAATGATGTCTTTACTACCTTTCTGGGCCTTGAAAGTGGCAATCACGTGTCAGTCTAAGTCAGTCTAAGGGGAGAAAGCTCTCGGGTTTCATCAGAAATATCTTAATTTGTGTTCCGAAGATGAACGACATGAGGGTGAGTAATTAATGACAGAATTTAAATTTTTGGGTGAACTAATCCTTTAACTCATGTAGTTATTACCAGTATTTTCTTGGATAAGTATACTGTAAGTACACATACTGTAAAATAAAGTGTAACTAAAAAAAACATTACTGCACTCTAAAAAATGCTGGGTTGTTTTAACCCAAATTTGGGTGAAATATGGACAAACCCAGCCATTGGGTTACATTTTTTATTACATTTTTAACCCAATGTTTGAGTTTGTCCAAATTTTACCCAAAATTGGGTTAAAACAACCCAGCATTTTTTAGAGTGTGGTTTGATTTCAGTTAAAACAGCTTTATGATTTCAATTAAGGTTAATAGTTAGCACTTAGCAGTATGAATAGTTTTAGAAAATGGTTTAGGGAAAGTGAAGTTTGTTCTGAGAGCTGTGTATTATTTGTTTGCAGATACTGCTTGATTTGATATTTTGTATCTAATCAAAGCAATACAATTATGCCAATTTTTAAATGTGACCATACTTTTAATAAAGTGTCCATACTTTTTGGCCAATATGAACAATATTGAACATTGATTGAAATCTTTAGGTAAATTAATTGTATGATAAAAATGATCTTTTCATATTCATTGATCATATACAAAAGGATGCAGTAGGTCTTTAAGTTGGTGTTATTATCGACCAAAGATGACAGAAGCTGAGGCTCTGTGTGGGTGCAACTTTCTCCCAGCACAGTAAACAGCAAAAAGTAACCCAAACAATACCACGTTTGTTTTGAGCATCAGAGAGCCCATTGTGCGCCTGCTGGTGAGCTCTCCATCAGTTTCTCCTGGCACAATGGGCGAATGGCCCCCCCGGCCGCGCCTGTCCTGGCTTCTGATACAAGAGATGGGTATGTATGCCAGTCATGTCATCCGCTTGTTTCAGAATCAGCCTGGCATGGCTGTATTTGTAAGACTAATGACAGCATGGCTGAGAGAAAAGCATGATTATGTTCACTCATGTAATCATTATGCCTCAATGCTCCTGTCTACCAGGGCAGGGCATCAAAAGGAAATGTGAGATGGCAAGCAAAAAGCTCTCATCTTCTCACACAGGGGAAGGTCATTAGACAGTGATAACAGGGCAACTCATCCCTTACATTTTTTTTTAGAAACTCATCTCAATCTCAAAGGACTGCATTATACATGCTTCACCATATTTAAACCATTCATTAACAGAATGGTTAAACTAAACGGCATACAATTTCGACCACCAAAGAATTTGCACTCTTTCTTGCTATTATGTGATACAAATTAAATGTTTATTTTTTGTATATTTGCACATGCTTTGTAAACCATTATGGAAACACTTCATTTTACAGTAGGCCTACAGTACAGTGTACTTACCTAGAAAGTATTGGGTAATATAAGGTAAGTACATGGGTTAAGGGTAGGTTTAGGGGTAGGTTCAGGGTTAGTACCTAGTTATTACCGAGTTATTACCCAGTTATTGTAATTACTATAATAAGTACATACATGGGAAACAGGACTGTAAAATGAAGCGTTACCAACATTATGATTATGTTACCATTATTATACATAATTCATATATACATTTAGGCATGTGGAACATTAATTTAATAAGCAATAGAATAAATTGCTTGGTAATATATTAAGTAAATAAATCAGTTCACCAGATAGTGAATATATTTAATAAGCAATATAATAAATTCAATTATGGAGTTCAATAAGACTATTTAAAATATTTGGGTTGTGCTGGCCTATAAGAAGGGTTCAGTAAGAATTGCAGGTTGAACTTTTCATTTATTATAGCCTTGACATAGGCTCCATCATAAATGCAATTGTAAAACTATTTATCTTTAAATCTGAATTGGTCATCAGTCCATCAGCCGTGACTTAATATCTATGCATCAAATATTTATCTGTCTGGCAAGGAGCTTTATGATACAGGGGGAATGACAGCCTAAGGTCACATCTTCTGCAGAACAATATTCAGAGCTGAATAAGTGTTGGCCGACCGCCCAAAAGCAGACTCATATTTTAAGTGCTGCTGGTCCTAGTGTCCACGAGCTTATCCATATAGGTTCTTAAATGTTATAGGACAATTTAACTACGCATGCCTACAACAAACATCAGTCATTTAAAAATGATTTTGAATAGTCTAGCAGTTAGCTACCCCAATTTCACAGCAGGAAATGACACCGTGCGAGAAAAGGAGAGAAAGTAGCCTCGGGGTCGTTTATCCAGTCCTTCTTCACGGCAATTCGCGCGCTCGCACAATTTAAAGATTAACGGTCAACTGTATTCCTACTCACTGACTCAAATCTGTTTTTCGATCTTTCTACTGAATAATTGCTTATAGGTGTCATATTTAATCTATATATCAGAAAGCTCAAACATGGGACTGTTTTGGGCTCAAACAACCGCATGAAATCACTCACAAGTCACAACAATATTACGCCGCGCGCATGGAGTGCAGACCTGTCGACGCAGCATCTCGGCGCGCATTCACTTCAGGCGCGTAGTAATCGCATCCTTGCGGGATTTGTCACCAGTGAGCATCATTCCTCTTTATCATTGGGGAGAGCAGCCACAGCAGGGACAATTCATGCAGAATGAGTGTTTGACATCTGAGCGTCTACTCTCTTGAGGGAGTTGGTTAATTTGGACTGGAAAGCATCTATTACTGAAGTAAAAACGCCTGTGCGACCTTCAAGGTGAGTTTTGCTTACTTTTTTTTTAATAGATAATATATGTGACCAACAGATTTTGTGTAGCCTGTAACCATTTATAAAGCCGTTTAGTAATTATGAGTAGCGTTTTAAAATGCAAACTTATGACATGCCATTTAACACGTTTTCATTTGAACTGTCTATCATTATGTTTCTTATGTCTTGTAAGTTTTTCATTAGTGACTATTTATTCAGTTCAGTCACTAAAGGGCTACTAGTCACTATCCCCCTAAAAAGTAGGCTTATACTATTTAGCCTGTACTTGTCTTATTCGATCACTTGTCAGAATATCTACGTTATATAATCTTATTAAGAGTAAAAATGCATCTAATAATGATGTAGCCTACTATTAAAGTTGGAATATTTACCAATAACTAAATAGCTTAACCTAACATACCTAATAGGCCCTAAAATTCTCAGATATATTGAGAGAATATTCCGGTTCTTGAGTTAAAACACTCTTAACCTTGAGTCTTCTGACACTGACAAAATGCCTCACCGGTTCAGTGACGTGCTTTGAAACTAAATCATCTGTCCACAGGGGTTGTCTGTCAATTAAGAGACTCTCTTAAAACTTTGTTGGATGAGTGCTTGCCCTCTATCAAAGGTCTAACATTAGATGCAAATTGCATTTATGGCACGCTGCTTCAGCAAACTTCCATTAAAGAAATTGAAATATGTGTGTGCAACTTTATTGGAACCTAAAGTCCAAGTTATTTGGCTTCAGTACTCTTGACTCTTGCCCTAGAGACAAATGGAGGACAGAGAGAGCGAGAGAGAAAGAGTTTAAGAGCCCCTGATATTGTTTAGCTCTCAACCACACCACACACTATGTAGCATGCTGAGAGCTTTCTTATGTGGTCGTTCACATCCTGATAAATCCCACTGAAGGCATGCAGTGCATCTGGCATCTTAGTTTTTGCAGACAGTCTAGCAATGGTGTTTTCCATGCTTTAAAACAGGCTAGAACCCAGCATGCTCTGAACAAGCATGGGCTTGTGGGATGCTGAACTCTTGACCACAGGGCAGCCAGGTGTGTGCAACTAAACAGAGATCATGTCTCTCAAATGAAAAAAAAAAAAGACAGTTTATTTTAACTCATATGGTATGTGCTGTCTCTAATGTATGCATACATTAAACAGCACAATAAATCATTTGATTCATAATTTTTGATTAAAAGAGCTGATCGATAGGACATTAAAATAATAAAACTCAGCAAAGAGTGTTTTTTGTTTAACTTAGAAGCATAATGACTTCACGGCTTATTCATTTTTCATGCTTTAAATTCAGTTTGAGATATTGATGGACCTGTGCCATTTAAATTTGAGCAAACAAATCAATACCATGGTTTTAAATGGTCTGTGGGCACAACGTGTTTGCTATTTCTATGAGTTTCCCACAACTGCCCCCAGAAAGTCTGTTTGAGGAGGAGACAGAACTCTGAATGAACTTTGGAGTTAGAAAGTTCCACTTGACCTCTGACCTAGTGTGCATTTCTCAAGTTACACTGTGTGTGTTTCCAGTCTCTGCAAGACAATCTACACAATAAAATAAATCTATACAAGCAAGTATCTTAAAGGGATAGTTCACCCAAAAATTAAAATTCTGTCATCCTTTCCTCATCCAATTTGTTCCAAACCTAAATTAATTTCTGTCTTCTGCTGAACACAAAAGAAGATAGTTTGAAGAATATGGGGAACCAAAATACTATGGAAGTCAATAGTATGGGGCCCATCAACTGTTTGGTTACCGTCATTCTTCAAAATATCTTCTTTTGTGTTCAGCAGAAGAAAGAAATTCATACAGGTTTGGAAATTGAGGGTGAGTAAAAGATGACACAATTTTAATTTCTGGGTGAACTATCCCTTTTAAAGTATATCAAACAGGAAAGTGATGTGCATTGAAATTGGATATTTTGCATTTCATAAAGCGGAACAGAGTTAAGGCCAGTTCACACCATACGATAACTATTGTGATAACTATATTAGCGTCCACACCAGTGGGCGATATCGTTCTGTTTATTCTAAGCGTGATGCAGTATAGTCGTCTGCGGCTTTAAATGCTCGAGCTCTTGATAAAGGATGGATTCAGATTGCTAAAAGTGATTCCAACAATGTTGTTTCTCTGTGCCTTTATCATTATATTTGTGGTGTGGAGTGGACTCTGCTATACTTTTATATTTAGAAGGATTTTTAGAACTATATCTTTATCGTTATAGGTATTATCCTTGGTGTGAACGGGCCTTTATCAAAGACAGTTTGCACTGACTTTACATCACAATTTTAAATGTTTAAATCAGAAGCATTATGAAAAGCATCATTAAATGCGATCCATACAGACTGCTATGAACAAGATTTCTCTCAACACCTTGAAGAAGAAGCCTCTAGTCACTGTTTACTGTATCCCAAACAGCTGTAATGGCAAAAGTATCTGGCAGATTGTCTGTGAGGATGAGTCAAGCCTTGCCAGGGAATGTTATTAGCCTAACTGTGGCGTGAGCTCAGGACTTCAGGCACGGCCGGAATGCTGTGAATCAGGGAGACCATCCTCCTCCCCAGGCAGAACTATGAAATGGAGCATGTTGGGGAACACAGGGGCAGTACAGAGGAAAGAGGCATTAGATAATCAAAATCAATCTCATAAGGAAGTAATAAGAAACTTTTCATAGATACACTGTAAACATTAGAGTTTGTTATTCGTATTTTGTGGTTATTGTTGCTTGGTTTGCTTGATTTAAAACCCAATCATTAACATATTGACACAATATTTAGTTTGCATACTATTTTTTTTTATCTTAAAATCAGTGTTCATCTTGCAGAAGTTCAAATACAAGCATCATTTGATCATGACTGATGTTTAAAAGAAATATGATTTTTATTGCATTAGAATGTATTTGAGGTGAGCTGCCTCATGGTAAAAGCAGAGATTAGGAGGGTGGATGGGGAGAGAGTGGTGCCTGCCTCCTCTTAAACTCCCCACTATAGACGTTAACACAAGATAGAGAGGACTAGCAGGACAGGAACAATTTGTACAAAACATCTGCTCACACACTTCACTTGAACTGACCAAATGTCCACACTATCTTGACTGATTGCTAAAATGTTGTATCGTATCTCAACCCTGTGGAAAAGACCAGCATATGTAGTGTTTTGGATGAGGGTTTTCCTGCACGGGATGCTGAAAGCTACATCAGTTTTTTTTAACTAGCAAGAGTTTCTTGGTCAAAGAGCTTCACACATGCAATCAGGTTGATTTAAAGAGTCAAAATTGGGCAAAACATTCCTGCATTTTCATCTCAGAGGGTGTTCTAGTCTTGATCTGACACAGCATATATCATCTCACTTACACATTCATAAGTACACCCACATTTTCAAGTCATAGAGGTCACATATGTAACAATCTCAATCACCACACACATGCATGCACGTGCAATATACAACATAATAATAAATCAGTGCTCCGTGTGCTCTTGACTTGTGAGATCTCCCACATGTGTCATTCTGGAATGCTTAACTCAGAAAAATGATGTCACTGATTCTGGGTTCACTCTCATCTCTTATCCTGAAATCTGACAGTTCAATGAAGACGTCCAATCAAATCGTCTCATCTCATAAAGGACTGACATTCTTAATCAGTGCTATCAAGATAAAAATAGCTTAAATTGCTCAGTTCATCTTATTTACTGCACTTTTTAGCTCTTCTCTGTGGCATGTTTGTTGGCATTCTAAAGGCTTAACAGCGGCAAGTGTAGTATTTAGACTGGCAAATTTTGCGCATTTGTGTACTGTACCAGAAAACTATTTGAGCATTTTTTTAAAAAGGGCTTTTCACACTGCAATCAACCCCAGGTTTTCGTCGTTCTAAACCTCATTTTTATCCCTGGGTAAAAGAATGTTTCACATTAGTAATTCAGACGTTTTTCCCGGGGTTATGAAACCCTGCTCCAGAGGTTATCACCGGTGTTAACCCCACATTGTGGTGCCAAAAGTTTGCAGTGTTAAACAATGTGGTGTTAGAACCTTACGATTAGATGTTTAGCAACTGACAACCAATCGTGTGCTTTGGGCAGTCTTGGAAACATTGCGAGTTGTATGTAAACAGTTGTTCTAGCATTTGATAGGAAAAATGTCAAATGGCGACCGAAAACGTGAAAATTCGAGTGAAGAAGAGACAGTTTCATTCTTACCTTTATAATTTGAAAAAATCCATTCAGTTGGTCCAATCAGTGACACTGACACTGCAAATGTGCAAATAAGTACATTAACCCAGGGTTTAGGAATGTAGCTACAGTGTGAAACATAATTTTATGATAACCAGGGCCAGGAATGGTTAACCCTTGGTAAATTATGAGCGGTGTAAAATGTCAAGCAAGATAACCCAGGTTTAGTATAGACTATAAGTATATGTACACTTTATGGTTCTCAGATGTTAGTGGAACATGTCCATAGTGATGGTTACTCTGCAAGGACACCTGTGAACTTGAGGGGAACTGACTTACAAGTTTTTACAGTTTTCTTTTTACAATCGCTAGGACCAATTTTTTAATACTTGGGTCACTTTTTGCAAAACTCTTCACACAGCACAACAGCAGTCTATGTGAGCTAAACTGAGGATCACTTATAATTGCTTTGGCACAAAATGCATCCACTGACTACATCTTTCAAATTACATGAATTGTTTTCTCACTCAGACACAACCACCGCAAAAAATCTATGTACCTACAGGCCAATTTGCACGTTTACATAGTATTTTCAAAACTGTTAAAGGGATAGTTCACCCAAAAATGAAAATTCTGTCAGTATTTACTCACCCTCATCTTGTTCCAACCCCGTAAGACCTTCGTTCATCTTCAGAACACGAATTAAGATATTTTGGATGAAATCTGAGAGCTGGATCACTCCTCCATAGGCTTCAAAAGGATTGAAACTTGCCGGCCTCGAAAAGTTATTAAAGACATCGTTAAAATAGTCCAAGTGACTACAGTGGCTCAATCTTAAGTTTATCAAGCGATAAACACTTTTACACTAGTGAACTGACTCGAGGCCCACAGAGAAGGAAATGAATAGTTGAAATAAAGTTATTTTTGTTTTTTTTCGCACAAAAAGTATTCTCGTCGTTTGATAAACTTAAGATTGAGCCACTGTAGTCACTTGGACTATTTTAACGATATCTGTAATAACTTTTCGGGGCCTGCAAGTTCAATCCCTCAAGAAGCCTATGGAGGAGTATGGAGGAGTGATCCAGCTCTCAGATTTCATCAAAAATATCTTAATTCGTGTTCCGAAGATGAACAACATGAGGGGGAGTCTCTTACGAGGTTGGAACAACATGAGGGTGAGTAAATACTGACAGAATTTTCATTTTTGGGTGAACTAACCCTTTAAACTTAAAGCTCCAGTCTGTAACTTTTTTGGGTTAAAAATGATCCAAAATAATTTTTTGAGCAAGTACATAACCAGCCAGTGTTCAAAACTATCTGCTTGCCTTAGCTCGATTCAAAACGGTAAGCTTGTAATAATGTTTTTAATTCCAGTGGTACTGGTGGATTTCCCCAGGAAATTCTAGCATGTCTTTGCGTCATTACGTCACATCTGTACACATAAAGAAGGTGTCCCGGCTAGTAGGCTATATTGCGTGTGAGGATGTTGGAGGTGGAGATTTATAGCCTTTTTTCACAGAACTTGATATAATTAGCTAAACTTATTAATTTGATGGTGGATCCAGAAAGGTTCAAACGACAATCACCAGTGACAACTGGAGATTCACCCGTTGTAAAATGCAAAAGACTTCGGACTTCAGAGTGGCTACTGAAAAAAAGAGACTGCAACCGGGCCCATGCGAAAAACAAGGATAATATCGGAAGGGCATTAAATGTAGTCACGCAATGCTGATGTTGTTAACATTTACAACTTGAGAACAAAGTATAATTTTTTCGGTTTGACGTGAAATGATAAGCTATCGTTAGATTTAATCAACGCGATTTACTGCAATGCTTTTTTTCCCTTAGTTGGTCAGAACAAAAGTGGATGTTACTTACTTGTTCAGATGACATTTTCCAGTGAAAATTCGTATGTTGGTCATACTTCCAAAACGTAGAATCTGTGATTCTGAATGACATCCGCCGTGGTGACTGACAGCTGCACATTCTCCTCAAAACATTGGATTCATCCGCGCTGTGCCGTGCCGAGGCACAACCCACGTAAAGTTGATAATTCCGTGAATAACTGCAATTGCAGATTCCAAACAGAGATGGCGACAAAGAGGAAAAACTACAGACTGCAGCTTTAAGTTTAAAACCTAACATAATACAAAACTGAATAAGCCAGCAATTTTGTACATTTCTACAGTAATACCATATTGAAATACATTATGAATCTAAAAAATTAAATGCTATCAAAGCAGTTAGATGTAGCTGAACACCTTCACAGATGTTAGTCTTTCAATGTCATTACCATCTATACAAAGGGGGAAAATTGATAATTTTGTACTGTAATGTAAACATGTTCTATAACAAATACTGCAGTGAATTCCAAACGGCACAGAGTGCCATTCTTGTTTTATAAAGAAATTTTACAAAAGAAATCAATGTGTAATGCTTTTAGAACATGAGAGACAAAAGCATGTTTGTTGGTTGGCAACCTTATAGTGTTCTGGAAGAATGAGTTGATTTGAGACATGAATGAAGTGTTTTGGTAGTACTAGTGCATTTTGAATCTGAAATTAACAGCTGTGCCAAGCTGAGAGTTGGTTATGAGAACTGTGTAAAGAGTTTTGAGAAAATTACCAAAGTATTGAGAAATGTGCCTTTTAGTACATTCACTAAAATGGGACCACTCAAAAACAGTTTCTGGGCCCCTTAAGAATATGTGCATATAGCAGAACATATGACTATATATTCTGCCTATACACCATAAAGATCTGCACTACTTTAGTCTTGTCACAGGTCTAAAAACGGAAATCAATATTAAAGAAAATTCAGGTAAACAAAATAAACAAACATAAAGGCAAAAAATAAATAAATAATAATTTTAACAGAAGTAAATTAAGAATTAATGGTCAAAGTCATTGGAGTGCAAAGGAGCCAGGCAGTCTGTTGTTTCTTTCCCTCCAAAACCATGAATCTGCAACCACAACAGACAGAGGAAACAGGAAGGGGCTTCTGTATCCCAAACAGGATGTTCAAAGCAACACAGTGTGTGACTTCACGTGTCTCCAGCCCACAGAGTGCAGTAATTAGTTCCTGTTGCATGCTTTCTAATCTTCAGAGCTTTTTTTTTCCACCCATAATGTACAGTATATAGACCTCGCAGTAATAGTGAATGCTAGGCTATAGCATATTTCATTTCAGTCTAAAACATGCAGTAACGCTTGAAGAAGTGGAGGAACAATATGTTGAATATGATGAACATGATCTTGTTCAGCACTCTATCAATGGTTAAGATACACAATCATATATGACATTGATATGCATGTGCATACTAAACCCTAAATGTGATCAAGCCATGTCAGGATGTATCTAAGCAATGTGGCTTTTAAAGAGATTGGATCATGCAGATGCTTGAGCCCACTGAATGAATAACAGCCACACAACTGTGTTTCATCATCAGCATCCACCTTCAACTTCAACTTTTAGTCTGGTTACGGAACTAATTAAATATACAAATGCATACAAATTGGCAAATGCACTGGACTTGAAAAGTAAACAACAAAATATGTGTATTGGACCTAATGGCATGAATATAATTTAAACTGAAGCTAATAGCTTGAATATCATTTAAACTATCAGTCGATTAAAGAGAAAGGCACTTGTTGATTTAAGAGCTGCAAGGGTGGTCAAACAACCTGTCCTCTGATGTGTGAGCCCCACCATACATCTCTCCATGTGGCCACAGGGGCATTGACATTCACGACAGGAACAAACCTCCCGGCAATTGTGTAAGCTACTCCTCTGATTGCTTCACCCCAGGGATGGGCTATACACTGACTGTGAGCACAGCTGGGCCTGCAACCCATATTGAATTAACTGCAACATTTTTTGCTGTATTGCCCCAGCAGTTTTATGAGCCATGTTCCACCACTTCCACAGCTGCTTTTATTGCCGATTGTGTGAGAGTGGATGGGAGTTGACTGCTGTGAAAACAGGGACGTCAGGATCTTCCTGACTGGTACATGTCTGCATTTGCTAAATGAAATACTGCAGGGCTCATAAAAATGAGATCAAGTTCAAGGGGTAGATGACGAGTTAGGAAACTGAAACGTGATTTAATGAAATATTTTCTTTCCACTCCAAACCCTGTTTTAATTTGGTGTCAAATTGTAGGCGCAGTAATTTAGGTCTCATCAGTGTAGGGCAAACCATACAAAAAATGCTGCTTGCTAAAGAAAACATAACTATTTTTATTCCTCATACTTAAGTAATAATTCCAACAGTTAGTTCTGGTTCACGTGGTGGACATTTTTTAGTGACTACAAGTTACATTGATACAACAGTAGGCGGCGACAAATGTCTTTATGAGTGAGCCACTGAATCATTCATTCAACGAATTCGTTCAATCACACCGAGTCATTCAGGGACGAGACAAGTTAATGAGTCTGTAATGCACGGACAGAGGCGGTCGGATCCATGTGCAGCACTTTATTTCAATTTAAACATAAGCAGACATAAACCCAGGCATACAGTTAAACAAGGGGCAATCCAGAACTCGTGGTGATAACAGACTTAGGTCGAGGCAGGCAGCACAGGTACATAAACTGTCCAGAAGACAGGCAAGGGTCAAGAGTCCAGGGAAACACGGAATACAAAACAGGGTATAATGCTCAGAGATGTAAGCTTACAATGTAACAAGACTTCGCAATGGGTAATAATGTGAGTGGGGTTTTAATGTGTGTGGAGCTGCTTGTGGAACTAGATGCAGGTGTGAAGGTGATCAATGGAAACAGGTGTGTGCGTAATCAGTCCAGGGTGTGTGCGTGAACAGTTCAGGGAAAGGCAGAGCAGTAGTGGAGCCGATAGAATCCAGACGATAATCATCACAGAGTCATTGAATCATTCTCTCTTTGTGACACTGATTCATTCAGGAACACCACCACTGTATGTTGCTCAGAGACGTGCAGGGATTAAATCTTTTGAAACTATTTTTGTTGTTGGAGCACAAACAGATAAAGTAACCTAATAAAAAGTGTCTAAAATGTAAGTTACTGATTATTTACCTTTTGTTTATTGAACTGCTGTATAAAAGCAATATCACAAGCAATCATACGATTGGTCTGAATCTACATCCCTGTCATGATGAAACACTAAATAAAGCATGAGATGATTTTTAGGGCATGATTAGTTATGATTTGTGAAGTGGATTATTTTGTTGGCAGGAGTAACCCTTGACAAAGCACTTCTCTCAGGCAAGGTGACAGGGTCTTCTTCTCTCAAGTGGAGCCCATACAGTCTATAAATACACACACACTCACTCTCTCTCGCTCTCTCTCTCTCGCTCTCTCTCTCTCACACGCACACACACACTAATAACTGTAATGGTCTTCTCTCTGGGTGTTTTTTTAAATTATATCTTGCCAAGATATATATATATAAAAAAACACTGCTGCCTCATCCAGCCTTTTTAATTAATTCAATTCCTCTGCATTTTTGTGTTGGAATCCAAATCTAAAAAGAAGACATACATCTTTCTGACCTGTGAATAACTGCCCCCACACAGAATGTCTTATGGAAGAGAAACTTCTAGGGATTTGTCCGATCATACTTTGAAGGAAAGGGAGTAAAAATGCTGCCCTCTCATAAATTAGCTATTAAACTGAGGGAAGCTGGATTGTATAGTACGCCAGCACCATAAACCCATAGTGGGGTTTCACAGTCAGTTTGAGGGAGGATTTCCAGAATCATGCACACACGCATCCAAACATGTACATACAGTATGCATTTATGCACATGTGCTCCACCCATCACACATGCACACACTCATGCACAACAGGGCATCGTGAATCACTTCTTAATCATAATGAAACTGTTCAAACCGCTTATTAGATTTCTTAGGAGTGCACCTTAAGTACCATGTGCTTGCATTTTGTGGACCCCCAGGGCTCACAGAGAAAGAATCATGTGCAGACAGAATGTTGCAACCTCTGGATTGTGGGCTAATGTTTTTTAGCTTCTATGAGCTGTCAAATATGAAAGCAGATGATTCTGTACAGTTTGCTTTATTTGTGTCTGAAGGCAAGGCTCATAAATGACTCAAATGTCATGTGTCAACACAACAGTTAAATAACTCATGCCATGAATAGTTGATCATGAAAAAAGATGAAATCTATCTATCCATCTATTTTTTTTTTCATTTAAATAATCTCAAATAATCACTTTATTAACGCAAATAATGCTTTGCTTTTCTCCTAGCCTTCCATGCGGAGAATTTTTGAGGCAACACTTGGATACATTTCTATCATGAAGCACATGTCCATCTCGAAATGGCTAAGTCAACTGGGCTTACCTCAGTACTGCACACTATTCGATGAAGAATATGATGGAGTGGAGGTAAAGTCAGCACACACTGTGAGTTTAGACACACACACACACACACACACACACACACACACACACACACACACACACACATACACACACACACACACACGCGCGCACACACACACAGTGCTGCATACCACATACAGCATTTAAACTACTATGCAATTATTCAAACAGTCATTTGAAATTCCATGACTGCCTGTGATTCTGTCTTAATTTATAACCATAAACTATGGTGGAGCTGTTCAAAGTGAGCTTTGAAAATCAGTAAACATTACAGAAAAGTGAAATCTAAACTTTGTGATTAATCTCAGGAAAGCATGCTGAGATTCCTTTCACAGCATCTTACTGAATGTAAACCAGCTGATCTGACATCTGTATTTTCAGCCATTTTTTTCTTGGCAGCACATTCCACCTGGAATGTAAGTTCGTCCAGGAACAGCAGCAAATTGGAGATTCTGAAAGCATTTTTGTGGTTTACAGATGCCAGTATGCACGCTTGACTCTGATCATAGCGCTACACTTCAGCTACTGCCAACAAAACAGCTTAATTACAAGAATAATCCTAAACTTTAAACTCCACTCTACATTTACACAGAAATATTTGCTGGAACTTGGGTTATACAATTAACTGTGCCCATTTAACCGTGTCTCAAGGAGTTTGTTTGATGTCTAAAAACTCAGAAGGAGAGCGAAAGAAATATGGTTAATGTCTAGCAAAGCATAATACTCCTAAATCGTACATCAAATCATTTTAGATATTTTTTTTTGTGCTTCTATTTACATTAGGGCTGTCCAATGCTGCTCCTTGAGAACCACCTTCCTGTAGAGTTTAGCTCCACCTATAATTAAACAACCTGCACCAGATAATCTAATCATCAAAACAGTTTCCACTTGCATTCTAGTCATAACCATTATATTTGTATGTAATGGAAAACATACAACTATAATGGTCGACCTGTCGACCACTACCTGTTTTGTCGCACACAAGTTGAGTCCCAGGTGGCTCATTTTCAGTGCCCTATAAAGAAGTCCAGTTGCTCTGAAATAATTTATTGTACACGCCATAAAAAAACATTTGTAAAAGCAGTATAAGTCACTGTCTTCCACACAATTATCCACTTTACAATTTAACCAGGTCCCCATCCTTTGAAAGAAAGAAAAAAACTAGGAAAAGAGACACTCAACTGCCAAGAATGAAATGAACATAGCAATCAGAAACAACAGTAGTGTTGACACTGAGATGACCAAATGTCCATTATAGGCTTACTGATTACACCGTGTAATGCACATTAATGCTGAATCGTATTTCACTGATTACATCTAATGGAGTGCAGGGTAAAGTCTGCATGAAAAACAGCACCAATAAAACCGCTATTACGTATCCATTACCACTTAAACTGGTGATGAAAGAGATGTTTTCTCTTTATTTTATAACTGATTTGAGTGACTAATATCTTTGACCCACACACATACAAAACAATCAGCGATTGAAATCTACAGCTGCCCACACATATACTATGGTACCATGATAGTACCAGGTAAATTACAGTATCATGGTGCATGAATACTGTAATTGTAAAGTAGAATCTATTGCAAAAAATCAACAGGAATCATAGTATGACAGCATGCTCCACCAAATATAAATACCAGTGTGTTTGTGTGTGAGTAGAAAAAATGCCTATACATTTAACCCCCCCTCCCAAAAAAACTTAAACTCTTAAGTCTTCATGAACATGCCTTTTCCTTAAAATTACACTTATTGCACTTTCTTAACTCAGAATTTATTTGGATCTATGTTCCCTTTCTGCTTCATTAAATTAAATTTTGAATTTCAATTCTGCTTTCTGTTTGCTATACCTTACTTCAAATCCAGGAATTTGATTAGAATTATAAAGCATTCTCAGTTCAATTCTGCAACCCTGCTTTCAGTACCACCACCACCACCACCATCATCAAAGTACCATAGTTTTGTCATCTGATACCATCACTGTACCATATAACCTTTTTTTTTCTTCTAAATTTAAAAAAAGTATATATGGGCACACATACACACAAACGCTTAAAGCAGCCACCTCCTAGGACACTGGAGTAAGATTAACAAACCTACTGATAAAACAACAAAGTAGCACATCTCTTATATCTACCAGCCCACTCAAAGTGAGGTGTCTGAATAGCTGCTCAGTGACATGTTTTTGAAGTTTCAGCATGAGAGATTGATATGAGACCACACATGGTAAATGAAGAGTTTGAGGGAGCAGAGACTTTGTCATGGCTTGTTAGATTCATCTGTGGGTTGAAGGAAGTTGAACAATAGGCCCTTACCAGCATATGTTATCCCCTCTTTTTCCATCTCTTTGCCCCCCCCCTCTCTCTCTCTCTCTCTCCCACACTGTCTTTCACTGACTCTCTTACCATTCTGTCCGTCCCTGTCCACCACCCTTTCTCTTTCCCCAAGCTAGCCTGTAAAAACAGAGACTTGGTAGTGGGAAAGAGTGCTTGCTGATGTATGGGATTCTGAATGCATTGGATGAGGCAGATGAGATAAGACACACAAAGAGAGCAATGCAGCATGCATCTGTTTCTCCAGCGTTAGATCAACACGACTTCACCTCGCTGCACCAACTCAGTACAACAGATTTCACACTGAACCTCGAGTCATGCTTAACGAATGACTTGGTAAAGGCGGTTGGAATAAGAATGAATAGCACTTAGATTACCAGGACATGTTATAAAAAGTAGATTTTGCTTTATATTATATATTTTTACTCTTTTATCTCAATAAAAAAAAACTATAAATTAAAACCAGTCATTTTGAATGCTATAAGAAAAATGTGGGCATCACAACATTAGGATTTACAGTATGAAAGTGAATACTAATTTTGAGATCAGCAGAAAATAACATGTAATGTTACATTATGGTGTAGTTAAATAATTTTAAGTGTGCATTAGATGGGGGAAATGAGCATGTACAATTAAATATGCAATCCACAGAAATGGCTAACATCTATAAACAAATAGCTAACACACAAACACATTAAAATCTTGCATACTATTTCAAACAGATAATATTAAAATTGGGATGCAGCCACAAAAAACTGAGTGAACTAATTTTAGTTGTATTGACAAACTATGGGCAGTCCCAAATAACCCAATATGTTGTGGCAGTACATGTTTATTACTGTTTATTTAGGAAGGAATGCTTTGCCATGTGCGCTGTAAATGCTAAACAGCAGAAAATAGCACATGACCCTTCAATTAAACGGCTCTTGTTTTGTCCTGCCGGGAACAATGAAAGCAGAGATGCTGTCTAAAACATAGCCGTGTGTTTTTGTTGTGTCAGAAGCCGAAGGAATGTTATGTTGTGAAAGCAACACAAGGCCGGACTCTGAGGAGTGGTGAGGCATGGGGCCGTAATGACACACTGTTAGCTTAAACCGTTCACTTTTCTGATGTTTGCGTGTGTGAATGATAGATAGCAATTAGTTCTAGCCCTTGTTATTCTCACCACACATTAAACCACTTCATCTCCGTGTTTCTGTCTCTCTTTAGGACTTGTTGCACCTCACAGAGATGGATCTCTTGGGTTTGGGGGTCCAAAGTCGTCTCCATCGCATCCACATTCTCTCTAGCATCCAAGTGCTGCAAGAGCGTGAAGCAAAAAGAGGTTAAGTCCCTCTTATTCTCACATGGGGCCTCATTTGTAAAATGTTTGTACACACAGATTTGAACTTCCACACCAACGTTGATATGTATAAAAATGGTCTTTGACATGGAAAAGTGCTTAGCACCACATCAGGGTCTAAGCAGAAGTACACACTTTTCCTTGTGGCAAAGAGTCGGAGTACTGCAGTGCAGGCATTTGGAAATCTAAGCAATTCTTGCCTCTCGACATTTTCTAGTAAAAGATTGGACATTCTGGTGCTCTTTTATATGTTAATATGTGTTATATGTTTTATAAATTAATTAAGCACCGTTTACAAGGCGGGTTTACAAAAGAGATGTACACACGGTTTTTGGTGCATTCGCTCATTCTCTAAATCACTCATAGGCACCTTTGAGAAATGATCGATCAATTGTAGGATGGTTTCTACACAACATTTTCTAAATGAGGCCCATGGGTTTCTGAATGTCTTATTTCTCTGATTTCTCACTTTCTCATCCTGTTCCCATTGCCTCACATGCTTTTTTCTGTCTTGTCTTGTATTGCCAGGTTTTTGACTATCAACCTGCTTAGACAGGAATGGTTCTTATATAAAGTGGCAAATCACTTAATTTTAATGTGACGTTTAGGGGCCAAGTAAATCTAAAATCAGTCTTAACTGTGAGAACAAAGCAAAATATAAAATTCCCAATGATATCTAAATTTATTTGCTACTAAATATCTCAAAATGCCACAAACTTATAAATCCAGCTCTTCAGTTCTTCACTATATAGCAAGCAGACATTTGTTTGAAATGGAAATCAGTTGTAACATGTCTTTACTGTCAATTTTGATCAACTTAATGTGTATTTCCTGAGTAAATGTTATAATTTTTTAGAAGAAAAAAAAAATCTCGCTGGCCCCAAACTTTTGAAAAGCTGTGTAGATAGAAGCTGTACTTGTACTTGTACTATTCTCTACATAGACAATAGCTGCCTGGGGGCATCATCAAGATGGCCACTGACTGGACTGACTGACCTTCTGCTACTTTTATGGGCTTTTTAAAATACAAAAGGTGTAACAGAATCATTAAACTCAAGGACTAAACCTGTCATTAAAGTATCCCTCTCTATGCAGTATGCACACACCTCCTCATGCATGAACCAGTGGTGTAAAAACAGAAGTAGGAGCTTATCTCTTCATGGATGTTTTCTTTAGCTGGGCTGATTCTGTGGTTCCTGTCCTCTTGTCTCTGAAGCCCTGCTTGCACTGGACAGCCTGTGACTATGTCTGTCCATGCATAAAGACCAGCACTGAAGAGCTTCATTAATCACAGCAAGGCTGCATGTGGGAGAGCAGTTCAGGACAAGGCCCCAAGCACATTATGCAAGGGGACAAATACATATGGGGTCAAATCAACAGGGATTAGTTCACAAAACGAAGCATTGAATGCAGGACAGATCCCCCTGTCGAGTATTGTGTGTGTGTAATGGTAGTGTCTATATATAAGCTTGACGCTAAAGTTTTTATATGAGATAAACATAATTATGCTATCCTCAAGATCTCAGAGGAGTCACCTTGAAGCCTTGAAAGCAATACGCACCTTGTCAGTGTGCTGAAATTATAGAGATTACAGTTCATCAGAGAACACTCAGAAACATAAGAAGCATTTACTGTCAACACTGATAGTTAGTCATGAATGGACTTGTTTCCGCACACTCACACACAAAGACATCCTTCCGTCCGACTATACACCTCTCAGTGTTGCCATGTCAGCTTATATTAGGATTCTGAGTTTGGACTCTGATCGTTTGTAAATGTGAGCACTTGCAGGCTGCATTCTTATGGGGTTTATTTACAAAATACTGTCACGTATTTGGTGTTGATAGTGCTTGCCCCACAATTATGAAAGAACAATAATAGCCATCTTGAAAAAATTCTCACCTGCAATTTGAGCCAAGGTTTACTTTGTGTCATTAATCGTATAGTTTGCTTCTCCTTTTCTCCCATGTTTCTGCCTTTCTCAGGCCCTCTTCCTTTAACCCACTGATAAACAAATACAAGAAAAAATGCCCCTTGACCAATAGCTGTATGTGCACGTTTTGTGCACTGATTTAATTATTGATTTTGTTGGCCTGTTGTATGCATTAAATATTTTAATGGAAAAAAAGAAAATGATGCATTAAAAATAAGTCTAAACACCAAGTTTATTCTATAATAAATAAGATTCTCATGCGCCATCCACACGAGAGCACGAAAAAAGGACTTGTTGCTTATTTTGGATGAGGCAGTTTGCTTATTCTGGGCTTGTTTTGTCATACCAATTTGCTTGTTTTTTTTTTAGCAAAATCTGGCAACACTGCCACCCCTAACCTTCCATCAAACAGACACAGACGCGTGTCTATGTAGAGGAGGAGCAGACACATGCTGCTGTGTGCAGGAGCTGCCAGGTGATTATTAACTCTTTCGCCCATCCCGTAATCCCAGCAGTAAGCGTTGCTGTGGGGGCACCCCTCCACTGTGTGCAATTAAGTCCTTAAAAAGCATGTCAAGACACACACACACACACACACACACACACACACACACACACACACACACACACACACACACACACACACACACATACAAACAGTGGGCTGACAGGCTGAGGCTCGTTTCCCAGGCATAACATACTACCTCGACTCCATTGCTATAGATACTCTGACACTTTTGAAAATGGGCTGTTGAATTAGATATCTTGGACCAGCGAGCTTGCAAATAAAATTGTCTCCAAGCTTTGTAACCTTAAGGAATAGTTTTGAACAGCTTTTGAACAAATGCATGGATTATTTTATACTACAAATCAAGCAGTCTGTAACACAAACTTTTGTTTACAACACAGGCAAAAGTTTTAAGTAGTCTGAAAACTTAGTTTTCTGGTATAGTAAGTGATTTAAAGACGTCTGGTCTCTACTGGCATGGTCCCGTGCTTGAGGACTATAACTATTGTTTTCCTAAAATGTTTGGGCTGTTTGAGGACTCAATAGGTGGTCTGATTAAACCAGTTTCAACAACTTTAACAGCCTATTCTAGTAGTGTCTCCATTCAACCCCTGTAGTCCTCACTTCCTGTGAGAAATGCAAATGTTACTCATGCAATTTCATAGACCACCATGCTCCGTGCAAAGAGAGGTACGAGTCTCCACTGCTGCGGCCTTGTGAGAGATCTTGATAGTTTCATGAGAAAACGTGGTTTTCTCCAAGACAGCTAGCAAAATGATTGTAACAACTGTTTTCAAATTTTATACTACATACAAAAACTATGTTTTTTATTTAAGCTTTATTTATTTATCAGTTCACATTAACTATTTTATGTTTGTACTTTATTATAGGTAGCTGTTTGAAATCAATGTCCCAAGCATTTCTACTTGTAAAAGTGCATATTTAAAAAGCATTAAGAATCCAGTTGCCCCCAAAAATAAAAGGTCTGTCATTTATTTACTCACCCTCATGTTGTGCCAAACCTGTGTCATCTGTTGAACACAGAGATGTTTAGTTTAAAAGACACTTCAGGCACTACTGTATTTTATTTGGAGCCTTTTGTGTAGTTGAAAAATGTGTCAGTGCATAAACAGTACTCACATGTATTTGGAGCACGGCATTGCAGTGATGTTCAATGATGACAGGCTGCTCTTGTGTAGAAGGGCTGGAGTATACTATTAAATAAAGCATGCTATTAAATGGGTGGTTGGCTCACTGCCTTCCCTGCTCTCAGTGCAGACTGCAGATTCATTCAAAGGGATGCCACCAAATATAAAATTCCATACATAAGCAGTTTTGAGCTACATAATAGCCAATGTAAGCAATTAATCATTCTAGGTGGGTTTCATAATTTTGTTTATTATTATTTTACTTATGTAATTCATTTTTGCAGAATCTAAGATGAAGACTACCCATAAAAATGGTTAAATTACAGAGTATATATATGCTCAAATTAAATCCCATTTATGCAGTTCTTTCATTAAGCACTTTGGGTGTTTTGTAAAGCCTAATCCTGCATAAGCATTAGAAAAAAAGAAGAAGCAGAATCGTAAATATTTTGAGAGCCAGGGTTGATCCTGTGAGAAAACGTGAGAAAGCTCATCACAGTCAGATGAAAGTCCAGGGTGTCTCTTGGATATATTCTAGGCGTTTCTAGGGCGTTTTGTGGGAAAACTCTTCCCTGTCCTTGTGCTCACACTGGGTGTGAGAGTAGAGCTGGCATTCTGCTCCTTCACCCTTCAGTCACATCCAGCTCAGTGCCAGCATTTCATAAATGTAAACACATTACCCAGCCAGAAGGAACGGCTGGGCCCCCTCTTTAAAAAACTCTGTTTTGAAATTGAATACATGTCCAAAATAAATCATGACGGATGATACTGGGACATAAAGTAGCCATTGCTGCTGCTCTGTGAAAAGCTTTTCAGATACCTGCATTAGGCTCTCTTGTCTGCTAGACAAATGTCACCTGAAGAAAGTGTTCATTACTCTTCTGAACAATGTTTAAATAGGTTTAGGAGGAGGGTTGTGTTGGCATTCTGCCAAGTTCGACAACCTGCCCAAAGTCTCTAGTATAATATTGCAGACGCAATATTTGATTTAATGCAAAAACACAAATTGCATTATACATTATAAAAGACATTATAAAATCAAAAATGACTGATTTCTTACTTTCTTAGTGCATGTTCCTGGTCTTACTGTGAATGATTCATCAATGCTTGTTAGTCCGAAGACAAATACAAAATCTTTGGATTATGTATAATTAAAACCTGCTCCACCTCTGACACAGCTTTTCACCTCTGACACAGCTTTCTTAGCTGACATGATCAAGACCTCTTCATTTTTAAGCTGTCTAACCACCTGTCATATAAAGATCAATTTTTACAATCCAGATGTAAAATTAAGTTCTGCCTATTTTCTATTTTCTTTATTAAACATCCCATTTTACTATGAAAAACATCACATGGGATTACCTTTTTTTTATATATGTGGTATCAGTCGTTCCCCCAATGAAAAATGAAAGAATCTTATGTCATTTTGACAAAATCTCTAGTAAGTCATGAAATTTATGTGAGCTTACCATATGAATTTGAATATGAAATATGTCATCTACTTAGAATGCACAGTCTATATGAAGTCTCTTTCTTAGTAAAGATAATTTTACTTTCACTCTATATTTATCCAGCGACCTGGAATAGAGTTACACTTATGCAAGTAAGAATGCAGGAACCGGACAACCAGCCACCAGTGGCCATTTAGTCCATCAATATGACCGTGCTTTTCCATGTGTAAGTGGCAGCTAAACTCCCCCTGATGACAGCTAGACTGTAAACCGAGAGGTCAGATGTAGTGATGCTCATTGCTCACTGCTGATGGTGCCGGTGTTGGAAAATACCAGCCATGACAAGCAGATTCCACATCACGTTTATCTGAGGCACAGGCTCTAAGATAAAGCTGATAAGACTGGAGCAAGTTGTTGCTCAATTTTAACATGGGTTTTATCCAGTAACAGTTTAATAAGGCTTTATAGTTATTCTCCCTGGGTATACAATGGAATTATGCATGCACCATTACCCTCTTAATGACTTTATAAAGATTCTTAAAAGTCTGAGCCTATGGTAAAGTTTGTAAGAGTCAGTGTATAAATAATGATTATCACATCACATGGTTTTATGATTCAGAAAATCAGTCATGAGAGGAAATTAATATTTTCCTGTTGAAAACGTGATGATTACATGTTGTGGAATTGGGCGAGACAGTTTACATTTCATACTTTGATAACTGTTCTTACCGTCCTCAGCCTTGAGTGGAACCAGTAGAATGAGGACAGGCAACACGTTCCCTTTCACAAAAACAGAGATAAGAAGAAAATAATTAGACAAGCTCTAGATCCCTTCTGAGGGACACTTCCTGTGTCTGTTTGAGAGACATGAGCTTGGTCTTATGTTCATCTTGAGGCATTCTGGAAGACGTTTGGCAGCAGAAAGTCAAAGATGTGTTTCCATCTTTCATCTTTTTTATCTTGATGTACACATAAATACATACAAATAGTTCCACACGATTAATAATTATTCACCAAGCTCCAAATTAGCTTTGGTAAGTAAAAAACAGTTACTTACTAATTTGCTTGTTTCTTTATTGGGAACTGCAACATAATACTTATAACAATCTCATATTTGATGCTGCGAGGAAAACAAAAATCGCAAAAATTCCATAGTCATGAGAACATACTTTCATTTTTTTCTTAAAAAAAAAAAAGCTAACATTGTTATCATTGCAGTTAGAATACATCAGACACATGGTTACAAACAAAGCACTGTGTATGAGGTGTTCTAGTTGGTCTTTACTTGTGTCTTCTGTGACCATTCCTCCACCTCCTGTCGGAGCTGCTCTGCTCTGCTGGGGGCTGAAGGTGGTCCGGCCAGGCGTGCTGACTCCATGTTAAGGTGCCTAAGGAGATGAGATCATCAGATTAAATCAAAGAATGTCTGCTCTCAATCATTGGCATTAGGGCTGGCCCTCAAATGCCATGCAATAGTGGAAATGTGTCAAGCGCTAGAGATTTTGCAATACTGACCACAGTATAAATATTGACATCACAAGCAGCAGACAGGTCTGCTTTATGTTACACACGTGAGTGACAAAGAAACATGGAGTAAGGAGAAAAAACAAGTCAAGTTGAAGAAGAACTTGTTATTAAAGCGAGTTGTTTGTCAAGTTAAAACAGAGTTAATTACTGTTGGTAAGCAACATTGCAATTGCATTAATGTTCATGCAGTTGATGTGCGGCCACAGCTATTTTACCATGACTTCAAATGTGGCTCACCCAATCCGAATTTACTTAATGTGAAGGTGTTTTGCCATACTTGCCATTCATTTGTTACGGATATTGTTATCTTTGGTTGTGTCTACCATATTTGAGGACACCAGGGCTGAACAAGCCAGACATGTTGACACACTCACTATAACTCTTCCCTTTTAGTGATCTATTGCCTGTGACACATAATAAATGCTCAATTTCAAAGTGTGCACGTTTAATTGCACAAAGCCAAAGATTGATAATAGCACTTTGAGTGGTGTCTTTGACAGATATATATCTCTATTTTCATGACAATATCTGGTTTTGACACTTTGACGAATGGTATTCTAGGCAGGTGTGCTGTAACTTAAGGAGGCCTATTTCAATCCAGATGCCTCTTTTTCAGTGCACACACTTTGTTAGTAGAGAGTTCATTTTGTGGCACTAGTGTTTATGCACTTTTGGTATGTAAATATATCCCTACAACACTAGAATTTTTATTATAAAATGGAGAGTTTTGGTTTCAGATACTGATTGGTCAGTAAAGAGTACCACTCATCCTAAAAAAACAATATAGAGACATGAAACATCTGTTAATTTAGCTAACTGTGTATATAACTGCACAACACCCAAAGAAGATAGCTATTGTTATGCATGTTTTGTGTATCTATTGTTATGTGAGGATTTTGGAACTGCATTGGCAGGTGTTCCAATGTTTTGCACAACATTCAGATGGTAACTGAGTGACAAAACAAACCTTTGAATCACCTACATGATCATCACACTCTCCTTATTCAGATCACACCGCGCCTCATCTCTCTGCCTGAATCATTGGGGAAGGAACCCTGCCTTTGTCATTTGTTATCGTCCCACTGACAATGAAGTGGGACAGAGAGACGGGAAATTCTGTTCCTCAGAGACAACAGAAAAAAAAACATTTAGCTATTCCGATTAGCCATTTCTGAAACAGCATTTGGTAACACTTTTGCTGAGTCTCAATTTCCCTACTTATACTATGCACTAAAAGTATCCACAGTTAAAATCCTCCACATTCAATTTAATTTAATTTCCAACCGTATCTGAGAGAAATGTAGTAGCACGTTGAATACTTTGGAATACTCACTTTAAAATACTACGATTTGGAACACATTCATTATAATTTCGAAGACGGATATTTAGGACGAATAGTATGCAAATTGTGACGCAGCATTTATTTTGATAGTCCACTTTAGACATTCTACTAACTATAAGTAGCTGCATGTCAACTACCACTCAGAGTATTAGCTGACTGTCTGCTTAATATCTGCTAACACTTTATTTTAATGATCCTCCAACATTCTACTGACTGTAACTAAATTTGCAAGTACATGTCAACTTATTCTCCTAACCCTAACCTAACAGTCTACTAATACTCTGAGAGTTAGTTTACATGTTGCAAATGAATGAGAGTTAGTTACAAAGTTATTTCGAACTATTTCAGTTCTTCAGTTATTTCAATTGTTAGTATAAATTTGACACATAACAGAAACTGTGATACTTGTTCAAAAAGTTAACTTGAACAAAAAGGGGCAAGGTATTGTGTGGACTGGACACATGACAGAGGAGAGAGCTGCTGGGGGCAGGGGCCGGCTAGTCGGTTATGAGATGACTCCTCAAGTTCCGCCCATTGAAGAGGGTGTGTCTGGGAAATCCTAAATCACTCCCTTTGGGGCTGAACTTAGGGGAGAGAGAGAGAGAGAGAGAGAGAGAGAGAGAGAGAGAGAGAGAGAGAGAGAGAGAGAGAGAGAGAGAGACTTGAAGGAGATTGTAAGACTGCTTGAAAAACACCGGCACAGTTCATAGTGTGAGGTCAGTGGCAACGTAACAGGATTGTCGTTCATGCACGTCTTGTTGTTCATCAGTGTGAATCTGTGCACTAGATCGCTATGCTTGCTGTGAAACTGTGAAACTCTTACAGACTGCATAAGGAGAATATTCGGTTTTTACATACCTGGAGAAACCATAACGTTAAGCCAGGTAAGAAAAGTAACACATTTATTTAGTTAAAGTTCCCTTTTTTTTTTTTGCATTTTATATATATATATATATATATATATATATATATATATATATATATATATATATATATATAAAGTAAAGTATAATTTTTGCTCGTTGAACAACAAAAAATGCTAATTATGATTGTCTAAGCTTACAAACTGCCTGTGACACTTCGTGTGTGGGATTCAGTAGCTGACAGTAGCTGTTGTGAGGAGGGGTGTGTGTGTGTGTGTGTGTGTGTGTGTGTGTGTGTGTGTGTGTGTGTGTGTTTTATAAAGTTTCGCAGCAGCAGCATCTGTTGTCTTTGGAGTTGCTCCTGTGGAAAACAGTAGCTGCCAGTGCTGAGGACTTTAATACATTTGTGATTAACATGTCACAAATCTCACTAGTCGACTCACAGGCTGAATATAGCACTGCGGGTCACATCGTAGATGGGTAGCAGGGGGGTTGAGGCTTGACATCTCCACTCACCCCTTCCTGCTCAACAAAAGAAGGGTCCATTAAAGATTGCGTGACTGTAGATGACTGTAAAAGAGAAAGCTATGAAATTAGTATTTTTGACTAGTATCTAGTATTATTATTAGTATATTTTACAAAATACTATAAAAAAGCACATCATTAAAAAAACAAAATCATGTTTACATATAAAAATTGTTTCTGGTCTGGCCAAAATGTCCACAGAAATGCACATATCGAATAAGGGCATTAAAACGCAGAAAAGGTGTCGATGTGACCATTCCTTGATAACATTTTGTCATCTTATTTAGCATAATCAATAGATTGTGCATGTAAACACACTCAATAACTATTAAAAATTTATATTAAAAAATAAAATATACAGCAGAGGAACTGACACCCTTTTCTGTTTTGGTCTCATTCTGTCCTCCCTTCGTTGCTCTTGCCGTTTGTTTGTGTGTGGTGTTTTCCTCTCAACATGCTCATTACAGTAATTAGGGAGCAGTCGTGTTGCATGTGATTGGAATGGTAGATCTTAAAGGATCTACTTTTAGCACATAGAGCTGAGAGAGACGGATGTGACCGCTGTCTCCACGCCTTCAGTGAATGGGCGTGTGGTGTGTTCACAAGTCTGCATGGATTTCCACACTTCCTATTTTGATAAGCCTTAGCGATGGGACTGCGTAATGAACCACTCAGGCCTGATTTGTGGATGTTGACTACTGGTAAAGGAGTCCGAGTTGAAGTAGAAAGTGTTGTGTCTGTCATGGGGGGCGGAGGAGAGATGTTGATGTATTGTTGACCATATGTTCCTCCCTCCGTGTGCAGCCGAGTTGTCCGCATTGAGGGAACTATGGTGCATTCTTGGTTGTTTTGTCTCTTTTTTTGTCTAGCTTTACTGCTATTGTCGATGACAATGGGACCCTCAATCAATGAGACAAACACAGTGATGTCATACAGGAAGTACTAGAACTCTCACTCTACAAAATCTTGACTAGTAGTTCTCAGATTGTTTTGCTTCAAGACCTACATTACCGTTCAATAGTTTGGGGTCAGTAAAAATTGCAAAAATATTGTGAAATATTAATACAATTTAAAATGACTATTTTATTTTTAAATATATTTTAAAATGTAATTTATTCCTGTGATTGCATAGCTGAATGTTCGGCCATTACCCCAGCCACCAGTGTCACATGATCCTTCAGAAATCATTCTAATAGGCTTGGTTATCAATGTTGAAAACAGTTGTTCTGCTTAATATTTTTGTGGATGTTGTGATGCATTTTTTTCAGGATTATATAATACAATAACAATGTAAAAGTCAATGTAATGCAACCTGAATAAACAAAGGTATTAATTTTTTTTTTTTTTTACACATCCTACTGACCCTAAACTTTTGAATGGTAATGTACATTTTACATTGGACATTAAAGGGATAGTTGATTCAAAAATCCAAATTCTGTCATTAATTACTCACCGTCATGTCGTTCCAAACCATCATTTCCGGAAAACAAATGAAGATATTTTTGGTGAAATCTTCAAAAAGTTCATAAAGAGATCATAAAACTAATCTATATGAATTGAGCGGTTTAGTCCAAAATTTCTAAAGACACGAGCGCTTTATATGATGAACAGATTGAATTTAGGCTTTTATTCACATAGAAACATTCATCAAAAAAAATGCCCACAGCTCTCCTTCTCTTAACACTACAAAGACAGTTCACCTTTCAAAATAAACCACATAACATCTAGAATAAAGATATATCAATGTGCATTTCCCACCAGTCCTGTGTAAAAAATGTTATCCAAAACATTATCGTGAGATGCGGAGCGGAGCACAAGAGAACAACGGAGTCTGAAGTAGCTGCTCGCTTAAAAGATCTTGCTCGCCTCTCAATCGTCCGATTTCAAACAGTTTTCGCAGGATGATTTTTGAGTTCGTAAGCTTTCGAATGATACCTAATCTATGATGACTACTAAAATATGTGATATGAAAAAAGGCAATAAAAAAAGAGCGCCAATCGTCCCGCTAGCAGGACGTGTGACAGTTAATTAAACCTGTTTTTCTCAAAATTCCGTTCCTGAAAATCATAGCGATCAGCCGACTTCAGATAACCATAACTTTGTTACCAACAAACGATGAAATAAATAAAAACAGATTTGGAAAGGGCTTGTATCAAAACCTGTAATAGGTAAAATTTCACCATGTGATGGGTTTCCCCAGATCGCATCACAATTAGTTTTACGATCTCTTTATGAGCTTTTTGAAGAGTCATCAAAAAGATCTTAATTTGTGTTCTGAAGATGAACAAAAGTCTTATGGGTGTGAAACGACATGAGGGTGAGTAATTAATGACAGAATTTTAATTTGTGGGTGAACTAACCCTTTAAGTGGTAACCCAACACAAGATCACAATCATTTAACATACAAAAGTAAACAAAAAACTTTTAAAAATGCTTAAAGGGTTAGTTCATCCAAAAATGTAAATTCTGTCATTACTCACCCTCATGTCGTTCCAAACCCGTAAGACCTTCGTTCATCTTCGGAACACAAATTAAGATATTTTTGATGAAATCCGATGGCTCAGGAGGGGCTCCATTGACAGCAATTTAATTAACACTTTGAAGGCCCAAAAAGGTAGGAAAGACATTGTTAAAATAGTCCATGTGACTACATTGGTTCAACCTTAATTTTATGAAGCGACGAGAATACTTTTTGTCGCCAAAAAAACTAAATATCGACTTTATTCAGTAATTTCTTCTCTTCTGTATCAGTCTCTGACGCACGTTCACGAGAGCACCACAACGCATGCGTGACGCCTTCCTCTGCTTGTAGGTCATATGTCAGAACTCCAGCTCCTGCGTCATCACCACACACACACGCGCGCTCATATGCTGTGGTGCTCTTGTGAACGTGCGTCGGAGACTGATACAGAAGAGAAGAAATTACTGAATAAAGTCGATATTTCCTTTTTTGCCACACAAAAAGTATTCTCGTCGCTTCATAAAATTAAGGTTGAACCACAATGTTTTGGGCCTTCAAAGTGTTAATTAAATAGCTGTCAATGGAGCCAAAAATGGCGTACTAACCCTGTCTGTCCAACTTTTGTCATGACCATTTAAAGTCAGCACACCTGGTAACTCTCACATGAACCACGCAGCAGGGATAGCAGGAACATGACCTATAGGACGTGACCACAGGAATTATTACAGAACAACCAGACGGTAATCTCCCTATAATAATCCCACCACTAAAAGGACAATACAAAATAACTTTACAGCACGAATAACAAAACAATTTTCTGTGAAAATCAACACCATGTCAAACATCTTAACTTGTAGTGAACCTGCTCCATTCTTCTAACTTTGTTCCGCATGCACTTTGGTTCTACAGTTCATTGGTTGGTTCTATCAGAACTACAGAATGTGTTCTCCACTCCTTCAGGCCATCATGGTTGATGCATGGCTGAGTGTTAAGAGCTCTTTAAACCATACACTTGCTCTCCTCTCACTCGGGTCTTTGTGTTCTGTAAGCAGGTTTGAATTAATTAAAGGAGAACTGCATTATTCACGAGACTCCCACCAACTCCTGTAGGGGATGGCTGGACGGTGAAAGGGCCAGGGTGAGAATAGTTGTCTTGTTGTTTTGAAATGCGCAGAGAATTCTCCTCCTTCATGTATTTAACCTTTTTGCTGTGAGAGTCTTGTTTGTATTACATGCACATTTTGAGTATGAAAAACACCCAGTGTGACCTTGTCTCTGATTGTTATTGTAACCAGTACAATTCCTACATCTATACCCCTTTAATACTGTTGCGTAATTGCATCTGGATAATCCTTTTAATGGAATTTGAAATGAACAAGCAATCTAGCTTACTAGCAAAAAAACGTTATATGGGTGAAAGACAAAAAGCAAACAAGCATTTAACATAGAAAAACATACTAAAACATTTCTTTAAAATGCCTTTAAGGGATATTTCACCCACAATAGATAATTCTGGAATCATTTACTCATGCTTATGTCTTTAAGTGCCGCACAAAAGGAGTCTTTTAATGCATGTCCAAGGTGCTCTTTTCCATACAATGAAAGTGAATGGTGACCACGGCTGCCAAGCAAGATTTTCTATGCACGATTTTAAGTGATTTACAACTATTAGTCGGTTTGTCACGTAAAGGTATTGTATGGATTCAGAAGACTTGGAATACGTTTTATAGACTACTTTTATGATGCTTTTTTGTTTTTTGTTTTCTGAAAAAAAGAGGCCCTGGTCGTCATCCATTTTCATTGTATTAAAAAAAGCAGCTCAGACATCCTGATAAACTACTTTTTTTTTTTTTTTTTTTGGTGTTCCACAAGAGAAAGTATGTCATAGAGCTTTGGAACAACATGACGGTGAATAAGTGATAACAGAATACTTTCGGGGGCAAATTGTCCCTGTAATCTGTGTATAAACCAGCCTAAAAAATGAATAAGATAATGGGTTTCCTGGAGAACAAAGGCAATTTAACATTCTTAAATATGACAATGTATTAGCCAGAGGCAAAGTGTGTTTGATATAGGGGATGATGTCAGCCAGAAACTAGTTGTGCTTTCAGGATTGAATGAGAGAGAGAATGGGCTACTGTGATTGACATTTTGAAGTGAGGTCATATGATGGCATATCAGTCTAGAATAGAACGAGCACTTGAGAAAGAACTGGATAATCAATAGGGAGTCTACAGAGAAAATAAAAGAGCAAAGCAATAATTAAGAACCGTTTAATGAGCGTTTTGCATATTCATGACCTCTGGGGTGGAAGTGAAAGTGAACGGTTTAATTGTTTAGCATATGTAATCCAGAGCCACAGGGGACCCGTTCTGCATATCTGCAGTGCTGACAGCTGTCTTTCTGCCTCACTGGGTGCTGAAATGTTGAAAATTACACCATGCAGAGCTCTTAGACACAAAGTTAGCTTACAGTGGCCTTTTGACCTGGGCTGAGAGCAGGAACAGGGAAATCACTTGTGTTTAAGATTCCTATTACAAGGAGTAGTTTGTTTATGTAATAGTTACATATTTTAAGATATTTTACATTATAGTGTCCACGTTACACATATTACTCATTGCTGCTATTAAAATCTTTAACAATATTAGACAGTGCTCACAACCATATAAACTTTTTAAACTTTTCAGCTTTCTTCTTTCAGTAGGGGTGTATAAAGTACAGAGAAAATATACTGAGGACTAAAATAAAACTTAAAAGATCTTGCCAAAAAGTAGTTGAACAAAAGTAAAGAAAAAATAAATTGTTCTTAGTCATTTGAAAGTAAAGAAATAGACTGATGAAATCAATAAGACTAGAGATTTTCTCAGTTTTGACCATGATTGCACCATCCATCCTCAATGATAGGTATAATTAAAAAGCATTAATTTAAGTTCAAGACTGTAGTGGTCAATGATGAGACGTCTCTTCACAAAAAAAAAAAGTCCATAGCTGAAGCCAATTACATTTTACACCAAAGTGAATTTCATTGGCTGTTTAAATGCACAGGAGTGTGATTTGATTGCCTTGTCACCTCATTAAGGCCTTATTATTATTTAGAGGAAAGTCTTGCAGAAAAATTCACCCACACATAAAAATGGTCATCATTTACTCACTTTCATGTCATGCTAATCCCTGTATTTATTTCTTATGTTTCTTCTAAACAGCAAATGTTTTTAAGATTGATTTCGAAAAACACAAGTTTTAAAGTTTTATGAATAAATGCTGGAATAATTTTGTAGTTTTAGGTAAACTATCCCTTTAAATCACAATCACCTGTGAAACATGTACGTTTAAGGAAAGATTTACAATCATAAATGGCCTCCCTCAGGGACTCCTTTAAAATCGGATCCCTTAAAAAAAATCTGATATGAGCATACCAGCTTTTTCCACTATATGTTCCTATTTTTATTTTTAGTAAGGTCACAGTTGCCCTCTTAAAATCACCTATGTATATGAGTTTTATGACTCAGACCCCTCACTTCCCCTGACACAGGAAGTCCAGATCTGCCTTCTCAGAGGAGCATGACTATCCCTCACACTCTGAGACATGTGAGACAAACTAATCTGAAAACAAAAGGGGATTCCTGACTAGCCAGGATGATAACTCAGTAACACTGATCTGTGGATTTTAATGTCTCCTAGCCATTACACACCACATGAAAAACAGCACCAGTGAATGGTGTCTTGTGTTTCAGGGCCCCAGGACAGCGCACAGGTGCTCCAGGTGCATAAATATACAGCTGAGGTATTCAGAGGGATTTCATAACATTGCAAAGTGCCCTGATCAAACCATTAAAAACCCGCTGTGTGGATCTAGTCATTATACACCAGAAAAAGAGTTACATAAATGCAAATAAAAAAGCCTCAAAAGTGATTTACAGGTGTGTGGCAGCTGTAGTCTGATTAAGCGCATACATTTTCTTATTCTTTAAGAACAGATAGACCAGCACAACTGTTATCTTAGGGCTTGTTAAATCTAAAATTATCCCGAAGAACAGCAATAAAAGAGCACAGTCACATGATAAACTGATTCAGGACGTTGGTGGTCATGGATCAGTGCATTTTTGGGGGGCGGGGGTGACTGTGGTTAGTTTGCAGGTTCAAACACCCCGACAGGACTTTACCAGGGAGTTTCCATGTCTTTCCGTTCTCCACTCATGGACCAAAATTAACTCACACTGTGCACTGGTGGATAAATTGAGAAAACTTATGAATAATTTTTACTGACCACAAAACCGTAATTCCTATAAAAAAATAAAAAAGGTAATTGTGACTTTTTCTCTCACAATTCAGATTTTTTTTCTCTCACAATTGCATGTTTACTTTGTTTCTTACAATTGCGAAATATAAATAATAAACTAAAAATGCAAAATATATATTGCATTTACTTTATATTTAAAATATGTATTTTGTTTGTTTATATATGGCATTGTCTTTAGTCTATAGGCTACATATTTAATAATAAAAAACAATTAATTGTTATTTTATGCTTCAGTAAATTAAGATACTTAACCCTTGCAGCAGATAACAAAACGATTATTCAAATTTGAAATAAATTCTAATCAAGCAATGTGACAATAGTATAACACTCCTATTATAATCACTATAATCAACTAAGCTGTCTACACTGCTGTCACGTTAGGCTGCAGGGAAGCACACGACACAGGAGATTCGCTGAAATAAACTGAATTTAACATTACAATCACAGAGAATACTCAGTAGAACACAACCATAAAACATAGACGAGACGGACAAAGAACTAAGGAAAACTAAGGGTATATAAAGCAGGGACATAATGAGTAGAACAGAAACAGGTGTGGGAACAAATAACAGCCAGAGAAACTAACAATGGAACACAGGAAAACGGGAAACAATCAAACTGAGTGGAAACGAAACTAAAACAAGACATAACTGAGCATTTTTGACCCTGGATTCACTGTTCCACTGCAATTTATGGGAAAACACAAACAATATGAACTGCAAACCCAGAACTAAATGAACAGTTATATGTAGCAGAGGAAGAACATTTGGGGGTGAATGGTTGTGAACTTTGTGGAATGAGTCTGAGTATGAAATCAGCTCCCCCTCTTTATGAAGGGAATGAAATCATGCCAGACCTTAAACAGAGACGCTGTCAGGGTCCAAGATTGAGTTTCACTCATCACAAAAGGGACAAAAGATAGTGACGGCAACACCAGCTCTGCTGCGTGCATGTGCGCTCCGAATAATGGGGTCAACACTCACACACACTTATCCAGTGTCTGGGTCAGTGAACTCACACACCCACTGTTTATTTTCAATTGAACTATCCCTTTGAAAAAAAAAAGTGCAATGCCTTCAAATGTAGCTTATCCATAATTCCATAAAATCTGTCTCCACTTTCACTGCACCAATTAGTGGTCTTCGTGTGGCAGTGGAATGCTGAAGTAAACATGAGTTTGGAAACAACAAGGGAAGATCCTTATCTGCACGTCTTGCGGTCAGACTGAACGGAGTTCCCTCTCTTTAAGAGAGATGTCTCTGTTTTCTGTTTCTCTCTGTTGCTGCCAGGAGACAGGTCTATCAAAAGGTGATACGTTCCAATTTACCTGTGCCACAGGGCACACATGGCAGGAGGTTTCGTATAAACATTAGCTGTTGATACCACCTGAAAGAATGTCAGAAGAAATAACACCCAGTAACATTTCACCTTATTCATGTGGTCAATAATAGGTATACACACAGGCTACTGCCAGTATTATATATACCTTCTTGTTATGGAAATAGAGTAACACTATGCCCAGACAGACAAAAGTTTCCTCTTTTTTTTTTTTAAGAAGTTAATACTTTTATTCAGCAAGGCCAGAACAAATTGATCTAAAATGACAGTTAAGACCATTACATTATTAGAAAAACATGCTATTTAAAATAAAAGCTGTTCTTTTAAAATGTTATCCTGAAAAATATGCATCACGATTTCCACAAAAATATTAATTAGCTCAACTCTTTTCAACATTAATAAGTCATAAGAAATGTTTCATAAGCATATCAGAATGTTTTTTGAAGAATCATGTGACACTGAAGACTGAAGTTATGGCTGCTGAAAATTCAGCTTTGCCATCACAGGAATAAATTACTAAATTAAATTAATTTCAAAATATAGACTTTTAATGTAATGGTTTTTTTTCTGTTTTACAGAGCTGAGGATGATGGCAGAAGGGAGGTTTTCCAGTCTGCCCAGGAACATGCACGTTGGGCGGCAGTGCCCGCTCGCATCTTCCATGGATCTGCTGAGCTCACGGGCTGCCGTAGCAGAGATGCCGGTCAGCGGCTACCAGGGCATCTCCATCCATGGCACACTGCCTCGCAAAAAGAAGAACAGCACTGGTTCCCCTGTGAAGCAGTGGGAGATGAATGGAAACGTGGGATCATCAGCAGCCCCACACCCAGGCCGCTATCGCCTGCCACCGTCACCGCTAATACACAACGTTATTGAAGAACACCATGCTTTCTACTCAAACAGGAACTGCAGTGTCACATTCAGGTAAACAGTACAGTATATCTATCTAGACACTTGTCTACACACCATTATATCCATCTATACTCCTGTCCTCTCCCAATGATTCAAACACAACAAAGCCCTGCAGCAAAAGCAAAAGCACCACAATCTTTGCAAAGAACTCAAAGCTACCCAATTGTTGAGATGTTGCTATTTTATGGGCCAGTGTGAACACCCCTTCAGATAAATGGGATGTCTTAACAGTAACATATTATGGTTAAAAACACACTCCCAATTCATGAAATCATAGACTCCTCTTTCCCTCAGCTAAGAGTAACATTACTATGTTGAAATAGGCTTTCAAAGACAAAGTCAAGATTAAGGTGAAGGTCAACACAGCAGCAAATTAACCTGCCTGCTCTTCACAGCTTAGGCTCTTCAACTGAAAATATCTAAAACCGAACAAATGATGAAAGACAGTGTGAGAATGAGCAAGCCAGTTTGGTCACTTTACTGACTATATAAAAGTACAATATGATCAAGCCTTTTGTGACTCAGAATTGTCATCTGGTACTGGCTGTGCACATAAATATGTGTCATAACTGATTTGAAGATTGTCAGATTATAGAATAGGACTGTTTAGGCAAGTACTGATCACATTTTAAATCGTACTATTACACCGTGTCCTAATTGTTACAACGTAACAAGTGATAAAAACACTTTTGTTGCTGGAACCTTTTAGTGTTTTGCCCAGTTAGGACACCGTGTTATAGGACATTACAAGTTCATTGATAATTTGTTTACCTTCAGTACAATGTTTTCTGAATTAAACGTCATTTACAGTATCATAAGGTCTAAAATGTCATCTACGCATATTTTTTGACTGTTTAACTGAACAACTTTGGTGTTGTGGCTCCACTAGTGGTTTAACATAACTGACAGAGTTGGATGTCAGAGCAGTCAACACCAAGTCTTCAGCCTTACATTGCCCACCAAGCCTGTTAACTTTACTGTCTTACTTCAGAAAATAGGGGATCATAATCACAAAATACAAGCTGCTACTGGCTCAGTCTCATGTCCAGGACTGTCTCCATCTCTTTTTCTTACGTCTTGTCTCTTTTTCCTCACTGTCTATCTGCGTCTCTCTGCAATAGCTCTAGGCCTGCTTGACTGTATCGTCCTCACTGACTTTCTGATCTTATCACAGCCTGCAACAAAGCAGTTTTTGTTTGTCCCTTATTTATGCAGACTGACTTAACAGGTAATATATCTCACCCTCAATAAAAGACCTGGCAGATATAGTAAAGTAATCTGCGTCTGGCTCTGTGGACAGTGTTACAGATTATAGAGGCCACTTTCCACAAACAGGACACAAAATAGGCCCGGAAATTCTTAAAGGAAAATGTATAATATAATATAATATATATATATATATTTTTTTTTTTATAAAAAAATGTTGATTGCCAACCTCAGGAGGTATAAAATATAAAAATAATATTTAAATATAAAGGTATTATTAAACCATGTTTTGGTCATTTACTAATAAATAAATTGGTAAGTTAATTATAAAGTATAAATAAATATAAATAATTAAAATACTAATTACTGATACATAAAATAACAATTCAATAGATAATATACAAAAATATGACATTATTTTGTGATTTAATTTATGGAAATCAATCTTAAAACAAGCTACTTTTCCCAATATGTTAATTTTGCCTGATAATAATTGATCTAACATATATTTAATACGTTTCATAAAAACTAATCCAGTAAAGAAAATTAAAAATTAAAATTTTGTGTGGAAAGAGCCAGAGACAAAAAGAAATGCAATGCATTGAAACAGTGTACAGACCATAAGACAAAACATTGATAACCTGAAGTGTTGTTCACTTCTCCAGTAAGTACTTTTACCAAAAGCACCCCAGGAAAAGCAGAGAATAGACTAAATAGAGGCTTTTACATAAGTGAGACTGTGTGTGTTTGTGTGTCTTTGAAAGCGTAGGTGTGTGTTTGGGTTTCCGTAAGTGGGCCATATCTGTCCCTTGACATTTGAAGGTTACCTAATATTGGACTACTATTTCACAGCCACAAAGCTCACTGAGAGATGGGAAGTGAAAAATGACCACGGCACACAAAAGAAGCTCCTCTGGGGTGGCAGCAGGGTTAGCAACGACCTCTCGTAGCGGCCCAGTCACCATAACAACGCCTTATTGCGACTCTGCATGACACATGGAAAAAGAAATAGGTAGAACATAAACACTGTGCATGAGAGAGACAGGAGAGAGTGGGGAACCTACAGCACAGAATAGGATTGTAATTTCCTAATGTGGACACCTACATTAAATCAAGAAGCAATAACTAGCTTGCCTCCTGGAGGACTTTGGAGACTCGAACGGCATTGTGATTAAATATCAACCTCCTGAACGTCTGGCTGCAGAATGCTCCACCAGTTTGTGTGTCTGTCTGCAGGTGAGTAGACAGATGAGATCCGATGACTATTGGTTTTCTTGCTAGGACTGAAACATTTATCTTTTATAAAACAAAGGATTTAAGCACTTTGAGTCTTACAGTACTACCTGCATGTGTGAGGCAGCTGTTCTAACACAGACACACACACAGGGTCTTCACAGGTTAAAGTGAGGGTTGTAAATTTATAGCTTGACTGAAAGATAAAAGGAGTTTTGAAGAGAGAGATTGAGAGCAACACACAAAGAAATAGAGAGAATGAGACAGATGAAAGAGATGATGGAGGAGCAACAGTGCCAATTGATTTACTTGTTAAAGCTGATTAAAGTGGTTCTAGTTGTTGACAGAACCCACTCAGCACACTCATAACTACATAGCCACAATTATCTCACTTGTGCCACAATTATCTTTGTTCCTCAGTCTTGGTTCAATCTGCCAAACAACAGAAATGACACCTGGCAAACATAAAAAAAATGAGTTTTATTTCTTCTATTCCATGTAGTTAATCAATTAATGAAACCGGCATCCTGAATGGATTTGAAAAATCCACAAAATGCAGATTAAAATAATTCTTGTATTTAATGTCAGCTACCCATTTATTGAACATTTTTACTGGTTAGTTGACATGAAATGCATAACAGTTATGATATTAATGTTATACGTGTGACTCAGGTCTTTGTTCGGCCGTCCGGTATCAGTGTTATGTAACTTCGTTAGTGTTGCTAAGCTCTACGGAACCCAAACATTCTATCCAGACTACTAGGTGCTCCAAAGGATTTCCTTCTGCCAGTTCTGCTGATGTGACGTGAAACAGTGTGAAACTGTGTTTTTTTTTTTTGGAGTCTCTTTTCTTTCACAAGCACATTTATATAATACTATTTATAATTAATACAGACATCAACCCAAACCCACACCCTAACTAAAAGAAAAACTTTTGAATTTTCAATAAATAAAAAAATCTGAAAATAAAACACATAAAATAAATAATTCACATCTTATTTAAGTAAACTCCATCACCCATAGAAAGGCAGGTAGGTTTGAACAGAATAGTCATGGGTATAGCCTGACAAACATTTGAAGATGTCCTGCTTATCATTTGAAAAACAGCTAGAAAGAGTTTAAGGAAACCAGATAATATATCCTTTTTTTAAAACATAAATGCAATGGAGAGTGGGTAGCTGTGCTGCTTTTAAGTTATGTCATCCTCATCACTTTTCTGATGAGCATATCAAAAACAGGCAGCTGTATAGTAGCCTATATGATGGGCCTTTTCTAAATATATAATCATGTGAGATAAAACGTGAACAGCTCATTTAAGCGCCAACGCAGCTTAACCACAGAAACATCTTAGCCCACTCTTACCTGTCTAATCAGAACCTAGTGAACCTGACTGGTATCAGTTCACGGACGTTTTGGCTGTGAACTGCCTTTATGTCTTTCAATGTGTAGGTGAATTTTTGACTACAGCATATGGCGGATTTTTGGGAGCATTGCATGTCAAATGTCCCATTTCTCTCCAGTGGTTTAAGCATTATGAATCTGCTTCTGGAAACCTAATAATAGCCTGTCCATCTCTCTAACTTGCCATGTCCTCCCTCAGCTTTCCAATTCTGACAGGCGAGGCTTTGTGAGGTTCAAATCACCACTTTGAGACACAATGCAGCTGTGGCTTGGCATAGAACAAACCAGAGATGGAGATGGATGTTTTCTTGAGGCTGTGTCCTCACTTCATGCCCTCTCTTTGCGGATAAGACGGCATGTTCAGCCCAAACTCAGGTCACTCCTGGGTAGGCCTGTGGGAGTACTGACAGTGTTCTCTTATAGCACACTAATGTCAGCGTTCAGAAGCTTTAAAGCGTGACCTCTCGCCTCTAGAGTTGCTTTCTTCTTAATGTTCAGTGGGAATTTAAAACAGGAAATCAGTTACGCTTTTAAGTTTCATCAAATGCGAAGCAAACAAACAAGCCAAGAAATCTTAAACATTCTCATATTTCCAGTTATCTGATGCTTTTTATATATCTGAGCTCTCACCCCAGGTGCCACCTCCACACTGAATCTGAAAGCCACCCTTATTCCCCTAAGGGGGTGAGACAGTCCACCACACACCCTGGTGGTAAGAAAGGAAGAAAGAAAGAGTAAAAGAAAAGTCAGGTTTTTGTGTAAGCTGAGATGAAAGGGACTCTGGGTAAAGTCAGAAAGAGAGAGGGCGGAATGGTCTAAATGGAGAAAAAGCTGAGCCGTGCACCTCGACCGTGCGTTCTTCTCCACGACTCCTTCACCACTGCGCGTCCTGCGTTCCACGCTCCACATAGAGAATCTAAATAAAACAAAAATGCAGTGCTGACCATGGGCCATCTCTGCAGTTAGGGTAAGTCACATCTAGACCGCAACCTTAAAACCGCTGGCAGGAATAGAGGTCATGTGAACAATCGCTGCCTCCTGTCTGGTCCTACGTATTGTTCTGTTACATTTGTGCTAAGTTTGTCTCTTACCCAAAGGTTGCACTGAAATGTTTATGTATGCTTTTTTACAGCCCTGTGGGAAATTTAGACTCAAGGAATTAATTTCCCTTTTCCTGGCTATAATCCTTTATAATTTGGGTAAATCTTCACGTAAGCATAAATCCGGAGAGAGTCACAAGAGTGTTTGTTTGTGTATGAGACAGAGATACGCTAAAAGCCCCCAGACCTTTAACACCAGCTGTGACATGCTCATCCTCGACTGCCTAACTTTTTGTAAAGCCTGCATAAGTTTTTTTATTCTTCTTGAACAGTATCTAAACTGATACTTGCTTTAATCTCAGCCGCACTTTGCGCATTGGGGTTGATGTGGAAGTAATTGTGTGTGTGTGTTTGGGGGGGGGGGGGGGGATGGGGGTGTATGTGTCCACAAACATGTTGTGGCTGGTGTGGTCTATACTGTGGTGTAATGACCTCAGGCGAGCAGGGCTGGACTGGTAGGCACTTTACTGCAGTCCAATGTACAGCCTGCCCAGAAAAGGACCCACACACACACACTTACAGTTATACAGGCAGGCAGCTGAGCTAGAGAGTTGATGTGTTCGCTGAAGAGAGTTCTTTCTTTCTCCTGCAGGGACGGTGCAGGCATGGACCCTAACATGGAGTATGTCAAGGTAAGGCTTCACATTTTACCTTTATCAATATGTGCGTGTGGAGTTTAGAATGATTGCTCTATTATGGTAAAAAAGCCGGTGGCAATGCATGATGGTATGGCGGGTGAGGGTTGTTGAAGAAAGAGATGATCTTAGGGCAACCCTTAACCCTCTAAGATATCCAATACTATTCAGCTCAAAGAGTTTTGTGTAAGTGTAGAGTCTTAAAGTGGGACAGGAATGTCAGCCGTGCTAAATGTTGAGGATATGAAGGATTGTAGTTTATTAACAGTGAGTTGGGAAAATATACATAATACATCACATACTTGGATTTGCATCAGAGATAAATGTGTGCGTCAGTGTGAGTGATTATCTTTGTTATATAAACATTTGCACTTCCTGACGCTTTGTATCTTATGTGCCAGTTGATAATGATTAGAGTTAAGCGGATTGCAAAAACAATACTTTCGTTGCAGCTCTCAATGTTATAACTCGCGCCATGGATTTTTATCAAATATAAGCGCTCTCTCCTTGACCCGTTTAGGTAGTTGACGGCATTTGATTCTGCCAGGAATACATCAGACCTCGAACGAGTATAACTTTAAGCCAGAGCTGTTCATAAAACACAGGAAACTCTACAGCCAAAATTTTCGATAAAGATCTGACAATCTCTGTGTTTCCTACTGTGCGTGAGGCCCCTGTAGACACATCCTCAATTAAAATGGCACAATTACAAGGAGGAAATGAGCTGGTGATGTTTCAAGGGTCTGCAAGCAGCATATGTAGTTTAAATTATAGTATCAAGTTAGGAACAAATGAAAAATTTCACTTTTCCAGCAAAGTCAGAATCATTCCCTGCCTTTATTTTGACCTGAGGCATCTAGCCATTATGAAAGCTCTTCATCACACAACACAACTGTATTACAACACCCACGACTCAGATCTCATGAGAGAGATATGGTGTGACATATATCTTGGGGTTGTCTCATTCGGTTAGCATTGACTGAATGAGATTTTCCACTGTGATCACCTGCGGCCTTGAGTGTGCTGACACCACACAGCCACCTCTGTCAGCCTGCTGAGAAACCATCCGTCACTCTCTCTGTCCTCCTCATACTCAGCTCTGTGGTTTGCCTCATCTTGGGCTCTAGCAACTCTCTGCGAAGAACAAACTTCTCCTAGCCTTACCTCACACAAACAACAAACCAAAGCAAACAGCACAAACACACACAGTCAATACTAGCAACTACATTGTAGCAGTGCTCCAGTGCAGTTGTACATACAGTCATACAGTTACCATGATAAAATACAATTTCAAAAGATGTCATTACAGGGTGAATCTTACAGCCGGTCAAGATCCTGTTTGTGTCATATTTCACCCCAAATTATATAAATGATATAATGAAAAAAGCCAAGGGAAAAAAAACCTTGTTTATTCCATTATATTAAACACATTATACCCCTCATTATTTATATGTGTGTATAATATATATATAATTAAAAGGTAGGCTATTTATATTAATTTATTCTTGAAATTAAAACTACTAATACATATTGTATTAAATAAATTAGGAGAGAGAAATGAATAAAATGTTAAGATTTTATTTGAACTTTTTTTATTTCCAATTCATTTAATTAAAAAACGTACTATTAAGAGTGAAAAATTATGATTTTAATGAAAAGTAATTAATGTGTCCATATAAAACAATTTTTCATTACAGTAAAGAAAATCACCAAGGAGAATAATGAAATGGGGGAATGTGTTGATTTTCATGAAAATAAATAACTATTCTTCGGAAATACGAGTGAAGTATGATCCAGAGATTCGTGAGATGCACCCTCCAATCAGAGAGGCCTATAATAGAACTTGATAGGAGATGACATAATATATCCTCAGGGGAATAACATAGCCATGAAATGTTTCAATCAGATGAATTGCACACACTGGCTCTTTATACTCTATTTTATGCAGTTCTTAGAACTGTCTGCCTGTTTAATGTGTGGCCATCTGTAAGCATGCATCAATAGCTGCAGTGAATCTGCCATGTGAAGACAACAGTTTTTCTTTTTACAACCTTAAGAACTTAGCTGAAAACAACTAAATCTAGACATTGACACTCTGTCCTGGACACATCTGTGTTTGTGTGTCTGTGTCCAGGTTTGTAATGGTCAAAGGATCACATCTTCAGTAAATCATCCCCTTCCTCTCCCTCTGAATGAATGAAGGTGGACCTCACCTTGCCCTCCTTAGGTGGTGTTGAGTTTCCAGCTCTGTGTTTAGCAAACACCTGGGTCTATACAGGTTCCCATTTAGATCTGTGCACTAGCTCTGTAGCTCATTTAGTACAATATACTAAAATGATGATATTACAATTATGAATAGAAGAACCCTCATTAAGTCAAGTCTCCTTTATTTATATAGCACTTTATTCAATAGTTTGTTTCAAAGCAATTGTTAAACAGGTAAATAATGATCATTGATGGAAACAGAATTTAATTTAGCTGTAAATCAGCTCTAGAAAGACAAAAGTGTCATTGTTCGGTTGAAATCAGTTCAATGTTGATTCAGTTCGGTTAAAAAAATAATAAATTATGGAATGAGATCAATTCATCTATAAAGCAGCTCTTTAAAACAGTAATGTCATCATCCAGCTCATTTCAGTTCGATGGTGTCAGTGCAGTTACATCAATAATAATGCCAAATATTAAGTGTCTAATTAATAAGCATTAAGCCAAAAGGCGACAGTGGAAAGGAAATCTACAGACCTAGTATAGTCTGTGAAGACATTTAGAAAATGAGATTGTTTGGAAAGTAATACTTCTGTTACTGTTACCTGGATGTCAATTGTTGAGCCATGAAACAAATTAAAGTGTGTGGGTTTTTTTTCCTAAATGGAAAAAAAAGAAAACATGGATTATGTTATGTTATAGAACCTTAAAACAATACTTCTGTCTCTCACAGCCTTGTTTGTTATGTATGTAATGTATTAAATACGCCACCTAAGGTCTATAATCAATACAAAAGTATCCCTTTTCCATCAGGTTTAATCTGTCTCTCTTCATTTGACTGGCTAGTTTTCAGGTAAATTATGTTGGTTTTACAGGTTGGTTAATTTGTTTTGACAACCTGTTAGTTGAGGAATGTTTTCTTCAAAGTTAACAGGAAGTCAGCCATCAAAAATATGGGATAATTAACTTCCAAGACCTCATATGCTGATATCACTTCCTGAAGTCAGATGATTTCAGTTTTAACATTGTTAGTGAAAACTGTTTGTTTTTAGATTATATCAGATCAGATCAGTTTAGGTAGTGGTTTCCATCTGTAGATGGACAATTCTGAAAAAAAGGAGAGAAAAACCTACAAGGAACTGAGGGCAAATCATCTATCTATATTTAATGTCAAGCACTGATGACATGATTTATTCAATATCAAGCCTTTATTCTTCTCTGTCTCTCTCCTTGCGTGTGAAGCAGAGATTGGCAACAACGTGGTGCGAAACTGGAGCTATTATCATCAAAGATGATCTGGAGGGTGGAAATTGTTTGGATGACTTGATGTTTAAAAACAATTTTTTAAAGGGTGGGAATCAAATCTCTCTCATACGGGATCTGCGGATATGATGCATGAATCACAGACTTCTTGTTGTGAATCATAGATGGGAACGATTGGAATGGTGTCAGAGAGACATCAATGCCACATTTGGTTTAGTGTATGTATCCATTATATGACCTTTCCGTCTCCACACTCCACACTCTTTAACAAGGATATTAACAAATATTCAAAATTGGGAGTGGATGAAAAAAAAATTATCAGTTACAAAAAGGTCATTAAAAACTCCTGGAAAAAAACTATTTTAAAATAAAAGTTCCAAACAGGAACAAAAAGGGTTTTACAGCCTGGCACTGCAGGAGAACCTCCACAAAGAAAACCATCTACTGAAGCATTATTAAACCCAGAAACCTTATCTGATCTGAAAAGCTAATAGTATACAATCAAGAACTTTTTTCATCTCCAAAGAACCATATAGTTACTTACAGTGCCACATAAAAATATCTAAGATTAGGAACATGAACGTCCAAGTAACAGTCATAACATTTTGAGGAAAAAGTCAAAATTACGAGTACAAGTTGTACTTGTAGCAATATGAGCTTTATATTATTAGCCTATATAGAATTCACAAAATATGATGACTACAATCTTTATTGCTACATATTTAGCAATAAAATATGTAATCCCGTAATCTTAGATTTTTTTACTTTTTTTGTAATATTACAACTTTGTCAACTTTATACTTTTTTCTTAAAAAAAACGTTACAACCTCAATGTCATTTTGCTATGATTTTATTCTTGTAGTCTTTTTTTGTTTTGTTATTATGTTGCACTAAAACACTGTTGTAGTTACCAACCCTATTTAACAAGAAAATATAGATGGTTCTAAGGGTTCTGCATTGAAAACTTTTATTTTTAAGAGTGAAACAACAGATTTCTTTCCTGGTCTCTCTCATACAAACATGCACCTGTACGTACTCATATCTTTCTGACTGTGAACACATATACTGTTGCTCAGTAAGCTGTTAAGCACTCATGAAAGAGCTTTACAGGAACAATGAGGCACTGTTCCCTCTGTGGGATCTGCTGCCCCACGAGCCCACAGAAAGACCTCTTTAGCCGGTTTGAACCCTCCAGAGCAGAGACACAAGTACAGAAAAAGCCTGGTCTAGAACAGAGAACCCAGAACAATTCAAAGAGTGTCCGGCTCTTAAACGATGAGAAAGACTGGAAGCATGAAGACTCGTATTGTTAGATTAAATCATATCATCATTGCTTGATATTTTATAAGGATAGATAGACAATAATGAGAGTAATGGCTGTGAAAGGTAAAGACTGCTAAAGACGTGGCCATTGACACATTACGATGTATTTAATTAACAAACATATAATAACCAAAAGATCGCTAATTGTGTGGATTCATAATTAAATATACATGAAAATATTTCATTCATGATATTTCTGAATGTACATTAATGACACATGTAATAATGCTTGAAGGGTTAGTTAGGCCTTCTGAAGCGAAGTGACGCGTTTTTGTAAGAAAAATATCCATATTTGGGCCATTCTACAGAATTGGTTCAAAGTCAGAGTTGGAAACCTCTTGAAAAAAAAGGTGTCTTTTTCCACAAATTTTGTGTGTATGTATGCAAATTGTGTAATATCCAAGGTACACATTTCTAGTAATTGTGCAGTTAATTATCATATTGTATTTTCAGAAAGTTTTGGAATATTTTTCCACTCCCCAAATTTGTCTCTACCGAAACACAATAATAAATAATTTAATAAGAAGGCCTATATTGACCTATTGATATTTTGTTTACATCTACCTATATTCTAAATATATTTTTTGCTATTTAAAAAAAAAAAAAGTTTTCACAGGTAAATCAATAACAAATACAATTTTAACAATATTTCAAGTGTAATTTATAAGATTTGTTGTATTTTGAGAACAATCTTTCTTTGTAAAAGGCATTGAGATAATCATACTGATTTCAAAGTTAAGGATTCATTATTTTGAATATACATTGAACCAAATAATAACATCTTAGTTGATAATTCAGTATACTTTATTTTAGACAAAACATCCATGTTTCGGTCGTGATGGCACATTTTTCTGTAGTGACAGTAATGTTTTGGTAACGACCACAACACATTACAGAATTTTAACTCTCATACTAAGATACTAATGATTTGCATAACTGTACAAAAAATGTGTTTATTTCCCCCAAATAAATAATTATGTGTTCCCTTTTGTCACTACCAAAACAATGATGACATGTTTCGGTCATGACTGTTTCGGTAGTGACAATTTAAGATACTTTTGAGCCTAGTTCAAAGATGATAACCTGCACATGGTTACCACAGTTCTGAACAGTTGTACACACACAAAAACTATAACTTTTATCAAATAACACTAAAAAAAAACATGATGTCAAAACGAAACTTCACCAAATGTTTCGGTAGTGACTGTTTCAGTAGTGACAATTTAAGATACTTTTAAAGCCTAGTTCAAAGATGATAGCCAGCACATGGTTACCTAGCACAGTTCTGAACAGTTGTACACACATAAAAAATAGATTTTATGAAATTACACCCAAAAAAGTTTGCTTAATTGCAGAAAAAAGGTGTTTGGTAGTGACGTCCCTTAAAGTTACACACAGATTTTCAGACTTTTGAACACATTTCCCTCAAAACTATGGTACGAGGCACAAAAGCATATTTCCTGATCAAAAATGTAGGTGTGCGTTTAAAATCAGTTTCAGCCATTGGACTAAAACACACACTGTTTTGGTAGTGACATGAAAATGCGGGACACCTTTTTTTTACATAAAGTTTCATGATTTAACAATAAATATTAAATAAATGTTGTTGTTTTTTTACTTTACTTTTTAAAAGAAATCATAAATATATTTTTAAAAACAACAACGGAAAAAATAGTAAAAAATATTTCAATATCATTTTCACAAGTTGAAATTTAGGGGTTAAGGCCTGTTCACACCGGGACGAATTTCGCGTGCGATATTCGGCAACGTTTAACGCCTCGTGACTAAACAATGGGCGCCAATGTGAGTGTGCACACCGACGCGTAAAACGCCACGCGTAAAAGCGTAATTTTTTTTCAAAACGCCTCGGGTTCGTTTTTTTTGGTTTGACACGCCGCATCAAAAACTATCCGACCAATGAGATTGCCGCTTTTGCTCACGTGTCTGGAGCTTCTGAAGTTACAGTAAAACACAACTTGGGGGCGCTCAAACACAAAACGGTCTTGCCGAGCACACATACGTAATGGCGAAGAAGATATACAGCGTCTACTACACTCTGCCGGGAAGAAATAAGACGAGGAAGATGCAAGGCCAGATGAATGTAGAGCTGCTGGTCTTGTTGGTGTCTTTATAAAGAGACACCAACGAGAATAAAGAACTATATGACAAACGCGACAAACTTGCTCTCTTCTTCTAAGTGACAAGCGAGTGTCAGAAGCACTTTGTGGACCGGGGTATTTCTGTTTTACATTAAGCGCCATCTAATGTCAGGGAATAAGTTTGCATGTTCACTCGGCTCATCGTCAGCGAAAATCGCTTGGGTGTGAACAAAAAAAACGCGTTGAAAAACGCTGACGAATAACGCGAGCCGATAATCGTCCCGGTGTGTACGAGGCTTTAGGGTCCCAGACAGCCACCTCCCAATTGAAAGTACCCAATAAATGATGATTTTATATATATTAAGCTTACTTATCTTTTAAATATTATTGTGGGATTCAATAGATAATAGAAGGATCTTAGTAAACATCTAAAATTTGAATACTTAAATGCTTTTTAAATGTGTTTTTTTGGTTGTCATACAGCAGTTTGCACCAATTCTGTAGAATGGCCCATTTATAACTTTATAACCTATAATCACTGGCTTCCGGTAACAGCCGTACTCGAGTCTAGTTCCAGCGGAAGCATGACCTTTGACCCGACGCATGACGTAATGACAAAGCGGAAGCGCAGAGGATAGAGCAAAACAAAACACCGGTCATGAATTAGAAGTCTAAAAGGAGAATTTTTAAAGAGAAATGTTGGAGGAGCTTGAGTTTGTTGCCCAGCCCTGTTTGGACCACGAGAGGCGTCTACTCTCACCTAAGCTTATGCTACTCCTACTACATCTGTTATCCGAAGCCAGTCATTATAGTATGGATATTTTTCTTACTATAACTCTGATTGAGTTCAGCTGAAAGAAGAAAGTCATATACACCTAGGATGGCTTAAGGGTTAGTAAATTATGGGATAATTGTCATTTTTGGGTGTACTATCCCTTAAAGAAAGTTAATATAAAGTGTACAAGTTTTTGTAAACAACTCAGCAGATTAAACCTAACAAAAGCTATGCCTTATTTTTTTTTTGCTTTCATCTGCATAATCTAACCGTATATCCAGGTTTTTCATTAAATCTAAATAAAAAAGAAATAGCATGTGGCACACTCCCTGCAGTTAAAGCCTCCAGTTTTTTATAATATAATGTTTTGGCTTGAGTTCCAGATCTTAATGCGGTGATATTAAAGGCAGTATTTTTAGATCTTTACCTCAGGAGACACTTTAGATTGTTGTAGAGGAATCACTTGACTGGTATTGATGAATGTTGATCACGTTCATGGCCTCAGGGTGGAGGATTGCACTTGATATTTACACGACTATGAACTTGGAACAAGACTGATAAAACCATACATTATTGAGTCAGAGCAAAATGTGAATGAACATTATAGTCCAGATTGCAGAGATAAAATGTCATATCATTCAGGTGCCAAACTAAACAAAGAGAAAGATCATCAGTGCATCTAGAGGTTTACCTGAATATTAGTGTGGATCTTCATGGAGAACTATGAGGAAAGCCATCTGTTTAACAGCAGCCACTAAAGCTAGCAGTGATTATTACCGCTGCACAGAGGCACATCTCCCCCTAGTGTTCATATATGCGCACTGCAACACACTGTGAAATAAGATCACAGCTAGTTTTCATTGTCATGTCACATCACAATTTACTAAGAGCCTCAACAAACTTTTGAGACAGCAAAAGTCTATTGATTTGAGTGAAAAAGATTCCAATCACAGTTTCTGCAGCATAAAGTAATAAATTATTATTAAAATATACAATCATAAATATAATACAATACAATACAAATGTATACAAAAAAGTATAATGTAATATAATAAAAAAATTATATTATAGAATCTGTGTCTCAAGTTCCTCACATACAATTTGATCTTACATTTTCTAATATTTGTTTTATTTCTTTACTGCCAATTATTTCTTTTCTTTTTTTCATCAGGGGTGTCCTAGATTGCCCTAATTCAGTGTCTTAAAATAAAAACCTGCTATTCAGATAGAAATGGTCTCTTCCCTTTGAACTACGCTATGTTGAAGTAAGATCAGACATGTACTGTATTTAAGGTTTATTTTTTGCACTCATGTACAAAAACATCACACTAACTCCTCTCTTTAGCAGACTGTGGAAAAGCAGATTTGCTTGCAGGGACTTGGTGATTTTATTGAGTGTAATTAGGTATTTTAGGAGCTCACTCTCAGGGAGAACATTCCAGTGTTGGTCCGAGGGTGCCAGCCAGTCATAATGTCTTTGTTTGCCCCTTAAGAGCAATCTGGGAGAAACATAACAAATCTCATTTGATATACATCCAACTGTTTGCATCCAAAAATGTTCCTGGAAAATAGAACAAACAGCATACTTTACTGTTTTCCATCACTAATGATGAACTGAAAATAGTTTACCGCTTGCATTTTTCTATTCATTTAATTTTGAGAAATACACAATGGGGTTCAAAAGTCCACAGTGAAAATCAGTGATTCAAAATCCATGGAAATTAAAAGTTAAATATTGTAAAAATGACGAGTCAAATGTTCTTGCTTCAAATGAAGCACAAGATGCTCAAATCATGCTGAAGAAAATGATCATCAGCTTTTACACAAACTTGTGGTGTTCACGCAGCTTGAATGTTGCTGCCATTAAAGCAAAAGTGAAACAAAACAAATAAACATTCGGAAAGGATTTAATTTTTAATTAAATTAAGAAGTCTATTGAAATTTTCACTCAACCTGTTATTCTGATAAAGTTATTTATTTATTTTTAAAAAGGGATAAAAGCATTTTTACTAGTGGACATTAGAACCCCACTATAACTGTCAGCAGACTCCACAAAACTGTTGAAATGATTATGGAATCACTTTTGAAAGGGTGATGCCATACAGAGAGCCTGTTATGCAGGTCAAAAGCCTGTTATGCAGGTTACACAATTTTAAACGGTGCAAATAACATATACACAGACTCACCTCACAAACACACTGTGAGCTCTTGTTCAGTCGGGTGAAATGGTCTGGAAAACATGAATTCTCTTCTGTCTTCTAATCTTACAGATTTTCAAACGCCTCTTTTACTCCATGAGCCTTTTGTATGGGGTGGGGGTTCCGTTCCCTGAAAATGACAGAACTCGTAATGCTGTTAACAAACAGGCTAATCAAGAGAAAGCCCCCGCTAGCCCATCAACAAAAGCCCCTCTAGTTAGCCAACTAGCCGCAATAACTCTAAGTGCTATTTGCGTGTGACTAAGAGACAGGGTTGTCTTGTTATTTAAACCCCAGTGGGAAAAGTGAGTGAATTTGGCCGTCTGGGATCCCTCAGGCTCAACCGGACTCTCTTCGCAGGGTCAGGATAGTCCCAGCTGGGTAAGAGAGCCTACCTGCTAGGGGAATGCTCTTTTATATTAACCCCCTGCTGTTACTGAAACCCCGCTGGAGTTTAGAGTGATGTTGTGCTGATACCAAAAGACACAGCCCTGGTCCCTCGGTGCAGACTTGTCACACAGGATCACCACTGTCCTCGTCTGCCTGGAAAAACGCTTCTGAAGGTCCTCCACAGGAGATGCTCTCTCTTGTCTGGAAAGATTAAATTCAAATATCATTAGTGATAAGCAATGCTTTTTCATGTCATTGAACTGCTTAATATCAGATTGTCTCTCAGCATGTTCTCGTTTACTTGCAATGTGTGTGTCAGTGTCTCTGTTTTGGTATAAAGTGATAATTTTCCTATTTTTAAACCCTGCTAACCAGGCCCACATAGAAACTGCGCATACACAATGCTGCAGATTTCTGTAAAATTCAGTGTTTTTTTATTATTATTATAAACAGTATTTTGGCTAAATTAAATATGCATTCAGCCCTTAACTCAATTTAACATATTTTAATCTATTTCATATTTTTATATATATATGTGTGTGTGTATATTTATATATATATATAACTAACTAATATTTTTCAAAAAATATTACATCCCTAATCAGAGTACCTCATTCCATCCCTTTCCCTGTTCATCTATTTTTTGGCAAGCTGTTGGAGGATTTGAGGAAAAGTGGGTTGGTTTAGAGGCTGGCTGTGTGGTGCTCCTGCAGATGACTGAGTTCTGATAGGCTGAAGAGTCGAATCACATGGAGTTTAGCACGGCTCCTTACATGGGCTGCCCGGGGGTGAGAGCAACAGCATGGAGCAGCATATGCCCTGCTGAGCGCACAAACACACACACACACACACATACACTCGCGCTGAGAGAGTTCACAGACAGTCACTGGGCAGCTAACATGCTTTCATTCATGGGGGGTATTAAACAGTGAATTTTGGAGATTAAAGCGTGTGAGAGTGTTTCCACTGATGAGTTGCACTGAAACAAGAGAGATGTCGGAGAGATGCAATATTTTAAGGACCATCACGGCAGCTTTGTGCTGTTTCTATCAGAAGAGCTCCGTTATTGGAGCCAAGGTGAGTGAAAGCTTCCTAAAACTACATCTGTATCAATTTGCATGTCAATTTATGCATTTTTAGTAGCATCTTATTCATGTGTAATATTTATTATATATTTATATATACTATATTTTACTCTTTATATTTTAACAACTTTATATTTTACTGTTAATATACAGTACATAATATATGTAACAATTCATGTAAACTAACAGTAAAATATTTACATATAAAGTGTGGAATATTGTAAATACATAGATGTACAGTAGCATTACAGAAAGACAGATTCAAAAAGTAGAGAAATTTAGATCAATTAAAAAAAAAGATAGCCTAGAGACGTGAATAAAAAGCAGGTCTGTGTGTAGTTTTATTGTGGCAGTCTTTGGTCTGGGCTCTTCAGTATATGGCTTTTTTCATTATAGTAAGTGAAGGCGTCAGACACACATGCTCACTCACGAGTGTGTGTGTGTGTGTGTGTGTGTGTGTGTGTGTGTGTGTGTGTGTGTGTGTGTGTGTGTGTGTTTCTTCCCATTCACTTGTAATTGTTTAGTTGCACACCCTCCTCGTCTTCAAAACCATTTAACCCGTATTGATTGAAATCTTTTATCTCTGTGGCGGCTTGCAAATGGATCGTAAGTGTGAACGTGTGTGGTTTTGTTCACTCATCTAATGTGTCGTGATAAGGACAGAGAGCTGCTCAGGTCGGGTTGAGGGAATTTATGAGATATAAAATCGGTGGCCCTGTGTGTGGCTGTTACAGGTACATATGGAACCGATGTGGGAATGAAACAGAGCAGTCTGCAGGATATAAGACTATTCAAAATGTTTGGATTATCAATAGCGAGAATGTTCAAAGAGTTACATTACACCGAGACTACAGGGGGTTTTGGCCAACATGATGAAATGCATTAAATTTTCTGAGTTTATTGAGTGGATTGAAATATTTCTGTCAGTCTCCACAGATGTGGCTAATCGGTTCTCCCTTGCTGGCACATGAGCTATTGATCTATGGTCCATCAAAGCCTACAATAAAGCAGTGCATATCAGGAGAATCTGGAACAAACTAAAATGTCTGGATTTTTTTTTTTCTCATTTCCAAACTTATTCCATTTCTGATATACTTCAGACTGCAAGCAGATATTCACAGATCAAGAATGTCAAGGAGCTTATTCAATAGTCTTGCGTTTAATAGCAGTATTCCTGTAGCTGAACCAGTAGAGCATGGCACTAGCAACACCAAGGTCGTGGGTTTCGATTCCCAGGGAATGCATGGACGAAAAGATGTGTAGCTTGAACGCAATGCAAGTTGCGTTGGATAAATGTGTCAGCCAAATGCATAAATGTAATTTGCATGAAGACTGATGCCAGATTCCTGGCATGTTTATCGAAACAGTCTATATTTTCAAATTCTAAGGCTGAATTGGCCAAAAATAGCAGCATGTTTGTTATTTCTCAGCTCTGGCCGGCCAACTCAGCAGACCCTCGCTCTCAGGGATTGAACGTCTGTTGAAAACATTCGGGTCTGGTCCACATTATTTGGGCTTGTTTCTAAAAATAGTGCTAGGTTGTCATGGAGACTTGGGGTGTTGGGGGTCAGTGGGAGTTAGAGGGACAGAGAGGGCAGTGTTGGTGCCTCTTGTATGGATTCTTTCTTTCGAAAGGAAATTTCTCACAGAACCTCCTTGATCATAGAAGGCTTCATCTGGCAGCGAACGATTTCTAAGTAAATGTGGTGAAAACAACTTGGGGCTTTATTTTGGTCAGTGTGAGGGACAGCTGTGGGAAGGAGGGTGGTGTGTACTGTACAGTACAGCTGTGAATCTCTTCCACCCTGTAGAGGGCTGAAACCTACACCGTGACAAGTCTGCCTTAAATAAACAGGCTTATTTGTTTAGTAGAGGCGTAGATTAACACCTGACATGGACTCTAATGAATGTTGAATTAATCATTCTTTTTAATGATTATGTGGTTGAAACAATTTCATGAAGTGTTCATGAGTCTAAGGCCCTGTCCCAAATGGAACCCTAAAGGCTGATTTATACTTCCGCGTCAAAAGGAGCACCCTTCTGAAACCTAAAATAACAAATGGGACACCCAATGGTCTTTTGTCTTTAAAGGCCACACGCAAGCTGTGGCCATTGTAAGTCTACAAGACCCCAAGTGCACATTTAACTTTGTTTTGGACTAAAACTTTATGCCTTGTGTTTTTTGAGCATTCAACAAGCACTTTTAAGATGCTGTCAAGTTAAAAGTAGTCCACCTCTGAAACAGGTCTTAAGATCCCTGCATTTGGTTCCATCTTTAAATGGCAGAAACGGGTGCTATCAAAACCAGATTAATTATGTGTATGTTCATTTTTTGTGCTTCCTTGTTGTTTGTTCATCATCTTCACTTTATTTTTCGTGAAGCATTATTGTACTGCGCTTCTGCTACGATAGACATCCACTCTTGCATTGCGTGTGTAACAGAGGCCAGCTAGTGAGAGCTGTGCAGGCTGATGACTGCTAGGGAATGCAGTGTTTACTGTTTTGTGTCCTTGTCAGTGCACCCGCCTAGCATGCCACGATCATGGTTTGAGACCGACTGCAGGGTGGTTAGGATTGGAGGGTGAGCTTCAGAGGTGGAGCAATGAAGAGAGGGGTGTGTTTGTTTGGGTTGATTTCAAATATCAACAATGTTCAGCAACGACTTTGAGGAATAACATACTGCACCTTTCATTGAAAATATTGTTATAACGGCAGTATTTAACTAACGTTAAATGAGGCACATACTTTTGAGAATGCATTTGAGTGATGACTAAAACGAATCAGTGAATCATTTTTGGAACACCCAGACAAATTAACTGAAATTTTTCTCTAACACTTCCCACACATTAGACATGCAACAGCGGTTCCCCCACACACTGACAGTGTAACACAGCAGAAGCATCATGGCTGTGGCAGAAATAGAAGCTCAGCAGAGCAGTGGGACAGCAGGAAGTCTCTCTGATTGACAGGCTGCTGGAGAGGTGCTGACACAGCCTGGCCAAAAGTTTCACCTCCTGTCAGTACTAAACAAAAGAATATGTTTTTGGATCAGGAAAAAAATAAAAATATTTCATTCACTCTCAAGTCTGGACTGCATAAAAAAGGGGGGAAAAACAATTAATGATTTTATCCATTGAAAAATGGGTATTACATATCAGAACAGAGCAAAATCTAATGTGAGTAGTCAACTGTGGAGGACAATACCCTCCTGAAACACCACTGGCACATGTGTTTGAAGCAGAAAATGAAAGATATTTTTGAGTCAGAGCAAGCTCTTACATTTTGATGAAAAATTACATTTAACATTTTTTTCTTGCAATAATGTGTACTGAATCATTCACGAGCAGAGCAAGAACATGAACAATAACTTTTAATTTAAACATCTTTTTTTGTCACTTTGTCTCCTCTAATTCTACCTTCCTCGAGCATTCCATAGGACTTAAAGGCATTTTCCAAGCTCAAGGCTTTCTTTTCTAACAGGATGGCTTGCAGCAATTCTGAGTCCCCAGGACAAGCGTGTCCCCTACTTTTCCATCTTTTCCCCTTTTTGCTGTACAACAAATTGAGCACGCTCGAGGAAACATTAAAAAGAGGCCATGTTCAAAGTGATCCAGCACAGCTGCCCCAGGCCCTAATCTCCCCCTCTGCCCTCCTTACAAAGCCAGGGCTGGGCCACGCTGATTGGGACAAAACTGGAATGGAATGAGGGGGCTGGGGATCACAGATTGATATGGAGAGAATGTCATTAAATGAGAAAGAGACCAAGAGAGGGGGGGGGGGGGGGGTTGTATAGCTTATTTCTAGACCTCAGTAGCCTACAGTAAATATATTATTTTACCTCACAATACTGTATTGATATTCTCATAATATATTATTGTATAATAAGTATATAACACACACACACTATGGAACAAAAAATAAATATAGAAATTGGTGTGAGAATATTCATAGTATTGTCAAGTAAAAAACTGATTTAGATGATAATTACATCAATGTTGAATCAGATATCAATTTAATACAGTAATAAATACAACAAATATGTAAATAATAATTAATGACAATGTATGTACACACACTAAATAAAAAAAATGTTTAGTATAATATTGTTTAGCCAATTTCATGTTGATTCCTATTCATATTATGAGGACTGCATTCATACTTCAAGACATCGAAACTGCATTAACAAAATGTTTATTTTAAATAACTTCAAAAGGACAATAAATCTTTTATGAGCATCTGTCACATCCCCAGTTCTTCCCACTGAAATGTGTGCTGCCCTGTCCAGGAACACATAAACATGGCAGACACCCCAGGGACCATCTAAATAGACAATGTGATGGGGGTGAGATAAGAAAGGAAGAGGTCCTGTGTTTGGAGTCCCAGGAGACTGATGGGACACTCTGATGGCCCTTTTTGTTTACTCTGGCTCAGGAAGGGTGTGACCCAACACCAAAGCCCAGACCAGGTCGATTGTCCTGCACATAAGAGGCCACTAATGACCCCCTGAAACCCTTGGGAATCTCAGCCTACAGGGTTGAGACAGAGGGTCTCCATCCTTCAAGCCCCCACAGGAATCAGCAGGAAATAACAAGATTTCTACATTTTATGTTAAGATGTGTGATGCTTACCCATAAAGTCTCCACCCCAATGAGAGGATAGTTGCCAATGCATTGCTTTGTGGTGCCAAGGTCTTCATGTTCATATTAGCACATTGCTATGTGGTTTCTAGGATGTTCTGGGTGGTTACTACTGTAGTCTCTATGATATTCTAGTATCTAAGGATGACTAAAGCCCTACACTTATCCCGTGCGAGTAGGGCTTATGATACCGGTTTTCTTAAAGGGATAGTTAAATGAAACTTAAATTAAATGAAAATTCTGTCATCATTTACTCACCTTCAAGTTGTTCTTAACCTGCATGAAGTTCATGAAATATACTATGGAAGTATAAAACCTTCCCTTCCCTTTTTTCCCTCTTTTAATGTCCACCTATTGTAAGTCAGATCGCTTAGAAAAGTATTAGTCCTTTTCAACAAGCCACAACATTAAAGGTATTACTCATGTCTGTTCAAATCTCAAATCATTAGTCATGAGAATGACTAACTATCTGCCATTGGATTACTGGGCCTGCTGGTTTCCATCACAACAAGTCAGTCTGAACACATGTGCATGATCTCCATTTTTAGCCATGCACTTTGCCATAATCTGCAAAATTTACAAATCAAACATGGATTTTTAACAGTTCACTCACTAAGCTGCTGAACGGCCACTTGTGGAGCAAACTAAAGAGGATTAGACGTTCGAGAATTAACAGGGGAATGTCATCTCATCCATAACAATTATGCAGAAGTGGCTTTCCAGATCAAATTCAGCCTTTGAGCTCATCATCTTAGTCCGGAAAAGCCATGAGCACAGTCTGTTCTGACATGTGCCAATATGATCTAATGTGCGCTTGGTTACTAAGTTATGCTTATGATGTCTTACGATCTCCTACAGAGCATTTTTAATACTGCAAAGTGTCTCATATATGTCATTATTTGACCCATTCTGCTGTCGATATCTAACCTGTGCTCTGCACTTACCCAATGAGACCTTTGAACCCTCATTTAATACATCCAAATGTTCCATTATGATTCACGTTCAAAAAGCATGCTATTTAAAAAAAGAACCTTAACAATTAGCCCCTCATATGTGTGAAGATAAAAATTACAATATATAAATGGCAACAACTAAAAGCAGAGGTGATTGATCTGATGTACAAATATATCTGCACTGCAGCTTGATGGAGGGATTATTCGTCATGGTGCTATCGAGCTGCTCGAGCAATTGAGCTTTGGCTATTTTTAAACATTTATAGCCTCAACGCACCTCTAAATGGATCCACGATGTCGTAGCGCTGAATGAATGCGACGGCCGTGCCAGATCAACACCACCTCAGCTGGCATGCAATCACAAAGCAGTCATAAAACCGAAAACATGAACATCAAATATTAGCATTCAGCACAACCAGAATAAAATCTCATGCTCATATGTTTTTACTAAAAGTTTGATTTCAGTTGTTTGTTTTAGTCACTGTATTGTGTAATACAGTTGAAAGACACTGAGCACAAACAAGTGCTTTGGATGATTTTCCCAGTCAGGGTAAAACTATGTATCATCTGGTCACTGTAATTTGTGGCTTGCGGGGTGTTGGCTTGGATCGCTGTTGTCTAAATTAAGTGGGTGTAACGCTCGTCCCTCACTACAATACCAGAGGCATCAGAGTGTATTTCAGTCCTCGCTGTGGCCTGGGTTTGTCAGACTCTGTACATAGTAAGGATCTTTGAAGCTTCTCCATATAAAGGGAAAAACTGTCCGTTGCGTGGCATGACTTGAATATATTTGGTTTAATAAGCAAATAGTTGCTAAAATATACTTTTATAGTTTGCTTTCAAAGAAATGCACCAGTCTTTAATTCAGCAGTTTGGTTACATCCTTTCAAATAATCATAAATTCTGACCGTCTAAAAAATGTCCTTCAGTCCTCTGAAAATGATCGAATGATCAGTGACGAGTTGACATGCGGATCAATCCGACAGGATTATCCACCAACCTCTCAAATAAGGAATTAATAAGACTCTGCCATATGTTTGTGTGCGTGAGAGGTTTTCCAACACAAATCAGTTACTCAAAGACCAGAATTAAGAGAATCTTATTGTAGAATTGATATAGTATCTCTTCCAGCTATCTTTTGTTGACTATCATCCATAAATCCATCAAAACATTAGTGGATTTGTTCAAATAACTCAAAGATTAAGGTAATTTGAAAATATCCAAACCAAAAGGCTATTCTAAACCTTACATATAAAATATTAAGTTAAAAAAAAAACAACTAATAATTTAGAACGATCATATACCATCATATGGTTTATGTTTACATTCATATATTTTGTCGTCTCCCAAAATACACAGAGGTATCCACATTTCCAGGCCTGTGCAGTGGTTTGTGGTGGACCACAGTGACAGATTGTGGTCAGTTAGATCCTAATAACTGCCTGACAGAGAGACCACTGCTTGGGCTATGGGTCACTGGACAGACAGAGAGAGAAACTGACAGCTAAGCATCTTATCAACATCACAGAAAACTGATGTAGCTTGTCTGATGCTGTCAGCCCTGGAAAAACATGAAATGTATATATGAGTTTTTACATGATGAAAATAACACGTTTATTGTACTTTATATGGTAATGCACACAATAATGTTGCTTGCATGCCTTGATAAATATCTTAGATGTATAATAATATTATAAACACGGCCCAATAATGCAAAAGTCCTCAGTAGTACACTAGGCTCTAGTTTCCTTTTGACATCACAAATGTTATGACATCTCTTGTTGTTGATGTCACTGTACACCACCAGGGTTCTCAGCCATACTCCGATATCTTGGCAGGTTTAAGAAAACCCAAATGAGTCATTCATCAAGCCATAAAAAGCCATGCAAAGCTACAGTGACAAATTAAAATAGGACTTAATAAAATACACAACAACATCATCTGGCTCTGGGTCCATGTTTGAGTGATGCAATCGATTTCATTAAATCTGTCAAACAGTTTCCACTACTGAGCACGCACACACAGACAGTTACTCATCAATTTTAATTACCTTTGCCCACATTGGTTTTATTTGACATATTACTCCATAGACCACAACTACAAAATTGAACTGGGACTTTTCCCCCTTGCGCACAGATTTAGCTTGGGGTTATGCAGCAGTGCTGTGCTTGAGTACCCACCGCACACAACTACCAGCTGTAGCACAAAGGTACCACTTTGGGTCTCTGAGGTTGGGTACCACACATAGCTGCCATTCCAAGCACTTAAACAAAAAGGAAACAAGAATACGCTTGAAATCCCCTATCTGAAATATGTAACAGCCTCTTGTCTATAAGCTGTAACACAAGTGCAGAATGCAATTCACCCATTCACATTCAATAAAGTAATAAACCATTATAGTAATTTTACCATGTTTAAAGAGTGTTTGGCACACCACAAAATTATCTTAGAAACACGGCATCTTTATATGCATATACATAATAATAATAATAATAAATTATTTGGTCAAATAATAGCCTTAAGTAGACTGCTTATGGTTGACAAGCAAAGTACACTTTCGATGCTTACAATTTTTAAATGCTTTTGAAAGAAGTATCTTATGCTCACCAAGTCCGCATTTATTTAATCAAAAATAACTAAGTAATATTGTGTAATATTATTACAATTTAAAATTTCTGTTTTATATGTTCATATTTTAAAATGAAATGTATTAATGTAATTGCAAATCATAATTTTTCCAGTCTTCAGTGTCACATGGTCCTTCAGAAATCTAACATTCTAATATGCTTTCGATTGCTTTAACATAAACATACATAGAAAGATAAATTATAAAATTATTTATTCATTTATTTACTGAGTGCCCTTGTTATTTTTTAACCGTGTTTTAAGAAATTTGCTTTGCATTGTGCCTAGCACCCTGCTTGATAGGATAAAATCGATTTTTTCTGAAGTCTTAACAGTCACTTGATTTCTCAAAAAAAAAAAAAATATGTAGGCTATATACACACACACACACACATATTATATATATATATATATATATATATATATATATATATATATATATATATATATATATATATATATGGGATGTCAAAATAACGCGTTAATTTCGATTAATTAATCTGAGAAGAAATAACGCGTTAAAAAAATAACGCAGATTAATCCATTCCGTTTTGACCTTTGCGGAGCCGTTCTAGCCGTAGCCACCATTAGTGTAAAAAGAAGGAGGGAGACAAGAACCCGCTGCTTGGATCATTGTTTGGAACATTTACTTATAACAAACGGAGTTCGTCAACTCTAAAGTACGTACCACATCAATGCAAAGCATCCAGGAGTGTGTGCGTGAGTCGGTGAGTGTGTCTGAGAGAAAGCGCGCTTGTGTGTGTGTGTGTGTTGTAACTTTTCACGCGCTCTCACGTCACACAACCATTTTCTCACGCACAGAAAAATCGCGCACCAAAGAGAGGACACGGAAACAGACAAGACAGAGCATGTTACTTATGATATTAAAAAAATCTCAGCTCTCAGATTCTGTCAATTTTATTACGAAAATCAAACAATAAATACCGTTTTGGCGCTTGTAAATGTGACATGACATATCCCTATAGCGGCACGTGAACCGATCATCTCTAGCTAATAGTAAATAAACACGAATGAACAATGTTTCAAATATACAGTAGGGCAGCCTAAAACTTACCGAAATGTATATTCCTCGATCAATCAGTGTTTTTCAACCGCGAAAAGAGGTCAATAAAACAGCTGGAGAACAATGTCACATAACATTTAGCCTAAGTTACCTCAGGAAAGCCATTTCATGACCTAGCACGTTATTGGCTATAAAAAAAAGAGCTATAGAGAGTATTTTTCTAAATTTATGTAGCCTACTACTATATTACATATGTATTATATTTTTACTTAAATATCAAAGTTGTTATTTGTAATAAACACGCATTATATTTAATTTGAGCTATCTTTAACCTTCAATATAGGCCTACTACCAGCTGATATGGCTCTCTGTATTTTTACAGCATTGGGTGAGATTTTTTTTTTTTTTTCTTGAGAAAAATGAATGCCTATCTTGTGTACCTATTTATCCAAATGAGTCAATATTGCATCAAATCACAAGAATTAAATTAAATTGAAATCATGAAATTTGTGTCAAGCAATAATAATAAAAACGTAGCTTACCAGAAATTGTACCATGTAAACATGTAAGATTGTGTATGCGATTAATTTAGATTAATTAATTACAGAGTATGTAATTAATTAGATTAAAAATTTTAATCGATTGACAGCCCTAATATATATATATATATATATATATATATATATATATATATATATATATATAAACTATTACAATAGCTTTGAAAATGTCTCATCCATTCTGATTTTAGAGCCTAAAATCTGTTCTCTAATAGGAATCAAACACACTCTTGCCTCTGGGTACTTTGGATATGACATCATGACTTGTCTTGACTTGTCAAATTATCTATACCGTTTAAAAATAATTTGTTAACATTAACGCATTAGGTTTCATAAACTAAAAATGGATGTTCTTCAGCTTTTATTAATATAGTAATATAGGTTATATGATATAAACTCATATTCATTCATTGTTAATGTTTATTCATAATACATTAGATGTGCAGTACACTAATATACCATTCCAAACACAGCCAGAGTAATTTGGTCACAGGAGAGCATTAATACAACTCATACTTTGTTGATAAACAACAGTGGCATGTGATGTTTGTTAAGACACAATGGAGTATTAATATTGCATAATCAGTCTATGTTGTCAGTGCTTAGCCAGGAATCAATGTTGAAACACATGAGAGTATAAAGTGCTATTTGTGCCAATTGTTTTTAAACTCTATTACAATCAGGTCACATGACTGAGTTATGTTATTGAGACAGTGAAAGCAAGAATGAAACGACCTTGACTGGAAAGATAATGAACTATGGTTTACCAAGTAAATAGATTTATGTCATTAGTGCAATCTATTAGTTCGAATCAAAGCTCATGTTTCACAGAAAATGACTAATCAGTCTATTTGTTAACCTAAACTCTAAAGTAATTACTTTTAAGCAGCTTAGTGAAAAGAACTATTCTCAAATTCCTAAATTGTGAAATCCACAGCTTTCCAACGAACCTGAAAAGTTCATGATGATTCAGAGCAGTGGGGGGTGTGTTCGTGTGTTCAGGTAAAGGTACGGTATGCCCTGCGGATTCTGGAGGCGGGGACAGACAGGAAGAGGGAGGGACTTGGGCGTCACAGTAAACAGATCAGCACAGGAAGCAAGGGATCCATCAACCAATCAGATACTGAGTCACATAGCAAAAAGTAGGGAGGGGGTAAAAAAGAAAAGAAAAAAAAGAGTGGATACAAATAAAAGACTAACACCATATACTTAAATCACAGAGACAAACATACCATCTACCGTAGGGCCACCATGGCTCTAACATACTCTTCTGTTCCCATCTATGTGCAGTTTTCAAGGGACAAGTACATCATGGATGGACCACCGGAGAAGCTTCGAAGAGAACTAGAGGAAGAACTGAAACTAAGCAGTGAGGAACCACGGAGCCATGCCTGGTATCATGGAGCCATCCCTAGACAGGTACAGCTTTAAGAGGAGGGAGAGGGGTGGGTGATCATTATCGGATAATGTTTGTTTTATGAGGCTCTCTGTGGTGAGTAGCTGTTTCTGTGATTTAATATATATACGTGTACAGTTACAATGTCTGAAAAATTGTTCGGAGGTTGACTCTGGCAGACAATGGTGATCTTTCTGCTGTCAAAAGCATAGCTGAAGTCACACTGAAGTCATGCCTGTTGCTGGCACTCAAACATTCACTTTCTTTGTATAAAAAGATAATGAAATAAAGACATGTGGCCATGTTTGCTCCAGCTAGAGCCTAGAGAAAGACTTGATTAAGGTAAGAAATAAACTGAGGATATGACTTGCAATAGATGTTCTTAATGCTAACTTGTTAAATTTACAAAAAGTACTGTGAAAGTACCACGGTACTGTGATGCAACATCTAGTACCATGATTCTTGGATATAAATTATGGTACTAAATGTTTACCATATGCATGTACTGTACCATGGTTTTTACATGGTATTTCAAAGAATACTTTAGTATTAGCAGAATTAATGTCCAAAAACATGGTGTTATCAAATTACAAAATTTAAGTCATGGTAATGCTACTATTTTAGCACTTTCAATTACTGTACTTATTATAATGCTCTTGCTAAGGTCAAAAATGATGAAACATGTAGATACATAGTTACCTGATAGGCATGTTGTGCAAAATAATAACCTATAAATAGTGTTTGACCTTCTAAAATGTTTCTTTAACCTTTACATGCAATTTTACTTGCTTGGTTTAAGCTTTCTAGCTATGTGAAATTGCATATTGATGATTAAATGGTGGAAGTAAGAAAACAGATACAGGTCCTTCTCAAAAAATTAGCATATTGTGATAAAGTTCATTATTTTTCATAATGTAATGATAAAAATTAAACTTTCATATATTTTAGATTCATTGCACACCAACTGAAATATTTCAGGTCTTTTATTGTTTTAATACTGATGATTTTGGCATACAGCTCATGAAAACCCCAAATTCCTGTCTCAAAAAATTAGCATATCATGAAAAGGTTCTCTAAACGAGCTATTAACCTAATCATCTGAATCAACTAATTAACTCTAAACACCTGCAAAAGATTCCTGAGGCTTTTAAAAACTCCCAGCCTGTTTCATTACTCAAAACGAGAAGAGGTGACCGGACCCTGAGGAAGATTGTGGAGAAGGACCGATTCCAGACCTTGGGGGACCTGCGGAAGCAGTGGACTGAGTCTGGAGTAGAAACATCCAGAGCCACCGTGCACAGGCGTGTGCAGGAAATGGGCTACAGGTCCCGCATTCCCCAGGTCAAGCCACTTTTGAACCAGAAACAGCGGCAGAAGCGCCTGACCTGGGCTACAGAGAAGCAGCACTGGACTGTTGCTCAGTGGTCCAAAGTACTTTTTTCAGATGAAAGCAAATTTTGCATGTCATTCGGAAATCAAGGTGCCAGAGTCTGGAGGAAGACTGGGGAGAAGGAAATGCCAAAATGCCTGAAGTCCAGTGTCAAGTACCCACAGTCAGTGATGGTCTGGGGTGCCATGTCAGCTGCTGGTGTTGGTCCACTGTGTTTTATCAAGGGCAGGGTCAATGCAGCTAGCTATCAGGAGATTTTGGAGCACTTCATGCTTCCATTTGATTTCATTTTTCAGCACGACCTGGCACCTGCTCACCGTGCCAAAACCACTGGTAAATGGTTTACTGACCATGGTATTACTGTGCTCAATTGGCCTGCCAACTCTCCTGACCTGAACCCCATAGAGAATCTGTGGGATATTGTGAAGAGAAAGTTGAGAGACGCAAGACCCAACACTCTGGATGAGCTTAAGGCCGCTATCGAAGCATCCTGGACCTCCATAACACCTCAGCAGTGCCACAGGCTGATTGCCTCCATGCCACGCCGCATTGAAGCAGTCATTTCTGCAACCAAGTATTGACTATTGAGTGCATAACTGAACATAATTATTTGAAGGTTGACTTTTTTTTTTTGTATTAAAAACACCTCTTTTATTGGTCGGATGAAATATGCTAATTTTTTGAGATAGGAATTTAGGAGTTTTCATGAGCTGTATGCCAAAATCATCAGTATTAAAACAATAAAAGACCTGAAATATTTCAGTTGGTGTGCAATGTATCTAAAATATATGAAAGTTTAATTTTTATCATTACATTATGGAAAATAATGGAGTTTAGCTCACAATATGCAAATTTTTTGAGAAGGACCTGTATATCTAAACAGATATATTTAAGGCATATATACAAATATACACTCAAAATGTATGCTTCTAACTTGTCTAAAATTGTGAAATGCTTTGACAAATCTGGAGCAGAGAGTCCATTGTCCTCAGTAGTATAGCTGGTTGATCAATACTTGTTTTTTAACTGGTTTAAAGGTGCCAAACACAACACAGAACAGAACAGGAAAAGCCACATTCACACCCAGACTTGCCCAAGATCAAGGAAAACAAAAGATTTCATTGAAACAAAACACAAAATCTGGAGTCGGGACTGTATGCTAGAGTGTAGTCAGCTAAGTAGTCAGACAAGACCTTAGATCAGCTTGACAAACAGCAAAACTACCAATAATGAAAGTACATTTCACAGTGCTTAAAGGGACAGTTCAACCAAAAATTTTGTCATTTACTCACACTCAAATTTTTCCAACCCTGTATGAGTTTCTTTCTTCTGTTGAACACAAAAGTATTTTAAAGAATGTTGGTAATCAAACAGTTCACGGCACCCATTGACTTCCATAGTAGGGAAAAAACTATGGAATTATGGAACTATGGAAATACTATGGAAGTTAATAGGTGCCGTCAAATGTCTGATTACCAACATTCTTTAAAATATCTTTTGTGTTCAACAGAATAAAGAAACTCATACAGTTTGGAACAATTGAAGACAGAATTTTTAGGTGAACTATCCTTTTAAACACTGTATTTTGGACAGTTCATTAACACGAAGCTATATTAAAAAACAGCCATCAACAGTTTCTCATTGCGACAGACATCCCAGTGCTGACAGCTACAGATCCGCTCGTAGGAAAACCATGTACCCTGGCTCCTCTTTCCCATGCTGCTTTGCAGGATATGTCCCTGAAACTGACAACTCATCCATCAACAATTGTTGCAGAGCAGAGTGGTTAATATAGTGATGAATCATGACTGCTATTTGACCTGAGGTGTATTTATTTAACGGCATCATATGATCAGAACTACTGTACCAGCGTCCAAAATCAGGCTACTGCTGCTTACACCACAAATATACCAGTCACAATGGAACCTTCTCATTCATCATGGCTCAACACACCTTATAAATGACCTTAGAATACAATTTATCAGGTTCATGCGTAGAAAAAAATTATATGTAAATAAAATATATATAATAAAGATGGATATTTAGGAAAAAGAGGCCACTTAAGGAGACACTTTAAATATAACTACATGCATCACAGGTGCCCCTAAAATATGATGCATGTTTGTGATGATTGATTGTTAATTCATTCTCTACACTTACAGTAAATTACCTATCACTGTTAACAGGAATCAGCAGTGCGTCTGTAGACATGTACTCATTTGTTCTTTTGAGTGGTCCTTGGATCACTACACACCCTGTGATCAAGCATTTCCCTCTGACAGCATGTGGGCTGCTGTGTCTTTCAGCGGGACGAGTCTGACCTGCTCGGCTGAAGTTAAACAAACAAACTACAGACGAGGGAAAAGGAAAGACACGCCAATGGTGTGAAATGGCCTGTGGTTAATTTCAAAATGTAAATTCCCGGCAGTGTTCTATCACTGTGGGGGGAAAAAACATGATGGATGGTAAAAGATGAAGACTTATTAATTATAGATGACAATGTAGGCAGCAACCTGTGAAACTACCACAATCAAATTAGTTTATTCTGCATACTTGGACAAACACGATGTACAGCCATAACTATCTGAGCATTTCTGTACAGTGAACTATAAACATTTTAGCTTCTGTTTTATACCATAAGACAGGCCTGAGAAAAGCTGTTTAGCACAACCATGAAAACAGTCATAAACACTTGGCGATTCTAATCAGACTTAATGACTCTTTTCCTGGTGCCACTGCTGATCCATTGCTCCAAACACACATGCTAACATTGATTTATTAGTGTTTGATCTCCTCATGAACACATTCTGGGAAGTAATATCAATGACATATAAACTTACATAAAACTAATCTAATATAAACTAATAAACTAAAGGGATAATGATATATTATAATGAATAAGGATGAGCACACACACACACACACACACACACACACACTGCCAGGCCACAAAAAAAAGAGAAGTCGTCACTGTTTGGCCTTAAATAAGCAAATGCTTAAGAGTCTATCATTATTGCTGTGATTATTACGTTTCTAGCATTTTACATGTTTGGCAACAGTTCTTCTAACCCTAATTGATTGAGTGTGTAGCTTTTCATTTCTTAAACAACCATGTAGGAAGACACATCATTACCATACTCCAGGATCACAATGTCAAGATGCATCACCTCAAATTGTGAAAAAATGGTTGGGAGGGAGCTCAGCACACATGAATTGGCACCTCTGAGTTCAGACCTTAAATTCATCAAAAAGTCTTTGGGATGTGCTGGAGGAGACTTTACAGAGTGCTGGACTCTTGCATTGTCAATAAAAGATCTTGACCAAAAAATTGATGCACCTCTTGATTGAAATAAATGTTGTGGTGTTATTTACATCACATCGATTTTTGGACAAGATCTTGTCAATTAGGGTTAGAAGAACTGTTGCCAAAACATATAATATGCTAGAAACATAAAAATCACAGCAATAATGATCCAATGATAGACTCTTAAGCATGTACCAATTTTAAATCCAAACAGCGACTTTTTTTATGGCCGGGAATTATTCTACACTGCTTTTGAGTGATTTACAAACTGATTAATTAATATTCCAAATGGCTTCCTAACGTTCAGTTCGGAGAGGTAGTCCATCATTCTAAACTGCTTGAATGCACCAGTGAACCACAAAACAAAGAAATATCTAGGTCATGCCATGTATCACTGTCATAAAATTAGTTCTGTAATGTTTACTGAGGATGTATACATAATCTGATTAAACTGAATATCATAAGCACAAAGCTACATACGAATTTATGAGAAGAAAAGCATCACTACCTTAAAAATGTTTTCTCCTATGTTTGAGCTGGTTCATTCTGCATTATCAGATTAAGCACCACAACCTAATGTTTAGGCCAAGATCCAACATGCAAAATACTTGAAACTAAGGGAGGCAGAAAAAAACAGTACATATGAAAGAGAGAGAAAAAAGCTACCACAAAAACAATGAAAATTGTGTGTGTGTGTGTGTTTGAATTGAAGGTGGCTGAAAACCTGGTCCAGCGTGATGGAGACTTTCTGATCCGAGACTCGCTGTCCAGCCCGGGAAACTATGTCCTCACCTGCCAGTGGAAGAACACTCCTCAACACTTCAAAATCAACAAACGAGTAGTAGCCATGAATGAGGCCTACTCACGCATCCAGTACCTGTTTGAGAAGGAGGGATTTGACAGTGTCCCCGCGTTAGTGCGATACTATGTGGGCAACCGGGAGCCGGTATCTGAGGTTGTCGGAGCGATTATCTTTCAGCCAATCAACAGAGCTCTGCCTCTGAGATGCCTGGAGGAGAAATATGGAGTTGGATGTATACGTGTAGAGGCGGGATACTCCGAGAGAAAGAGCCTGACTTCGAAACGGTTGAGTCTGAATATCATGAACGGACACACCCAGGATCACACCCTCAGCCGTGGGAACCTCCTCAGGTGAGAGAAACACAATCATATGGCCCTTTCCACTATTATTCATTGCCACACCAAGAAGAAATACTCTGGGAGGCTTTTGAATCACAAACGTGAGGAAATAAGAGAGATTAATTAATTTGACTCATAATAGGATTTACTAATTATAGATTCTAGTTCTCAAACGGTTTGGTAGATTTGGCCTGTTCAGAATCTCTATTTATAATTTTTTTTTAATTTGTAATCATGTAATTTAGCTGTCCAAAAAAGAGACCAATAATTAGTTTCTTTCATTTTTTCAACACATGGCTAGACAGTAAACATACTTATGTAGTGGTCCCCTTAGTAAATGTTAGTTAACGCATTAACTAAAATGAATTAACAGTTAATGCATTTATTACAATATTTATTAATCTTTGTTAACGTTAGTTCATAAAAATATAACCGTTTATTTTTAGTTCATGTCAGCTTAGGTTCATTAAATAATTAATAGATTATATTAATTCATGTATAAGTAGATGTTGAAATTAACATTAATTATGATTAAATGCTTTAGAATTATTTTTCATCGATTCATTTTAACTAATGTTAACAAATGGAACGTTATTGTAAAGTGTTACCAATTTGGCTCATGTGATTTAAATTATGTTTCAATCTTTTTAAACAATTTGAGGTTAAAGGAAATTCTGTGGTTTGACTGCCCTCATCATGAATTACAAAAGAAACATATCACAAATAAACAGTACTAGAAATACAAGTTAATAATATTTGCATTATATATTTGGGGTCTACTCCGAAAAATGACTAGTCGTGATTTTACAAACTACTTTCAAATCTATACAATAAAATGTATATAATTTTTGTTATTTTTATTTTTGTTTTGTTAATTATTAGATCTTTTGGTATGATTAGCAAATTCAATTTCTTAATGGCAATCTCTTGGAAATCCTTGACAGTTTTGCTCATAAGCACCCCAACAGGAAGTTAAAAAGGCATTTTTCAAGCCATTTGCATTATTTATGCGGAAATATTCATGTTCATTTATTCAGTCCTGCAGTGTGTGACATCTTCACATTAATATAAAGAGATTTTAAGCATTAAATAAGTGAAAGTTTTACTTTGCAGATTCAGCATATGGGAGTCCTAACTTTTGGAAACAATGTGTCAAAATAGCATCAATTTAAAAATGGTATTAAAATGATTGTGCAGATTGCATGAACTCACATTAATTCAGAGACTGCATGGAATTTGTACTTTAAAATTTCATATCACACCACAGAACCTTGAAAAACTCAATTAAAAGTGGTGTCAACTTTGTCATCTTACTCTAAAAGATTGGTAGAGAAGACTTTAAGTGACCTGTCTTTCTCCTTCACAGCAACAAAGATAAATGTGGGAGTCAACCAGCATGTCTGAACCACGTTCAGGAGAGGAGACGGCCACTGAAGGCCCATCAGTCGGAGAGCTTCCTCCCTATCGGTGAGTGCCTGTCAGCTCTCATCCTCCTTGATACCCCGTCACGCCTCCAGCCCTCCGCTGATATGCACGTCTGACAGCCCTGAAAACCAGTCATCTTTCTCACATTCACTTTGTGCCAAAGCGAAAGTGATTCTCAAAGTCAAGCTGACGATATCGCCTTTGAAATTCACTTTCTGTTACTGATCGTTAAATGTGTGAAATGAGACGTGGGATTGAAATGCGAAATAAAATGTTTTGTGGAGAAGAATGAAAGTGGAGATGGAGATAATTTATGCCTGTGTCAGTGGAATAAATATGGTTATGCGCAAAACGCAGCTTTGCTGTCCATGTCAGAATCCAGAGTGCTGAATCTGCATTGCCGTGCAGAATGCCAAAAGAAAACTTACACAAAAAAAAGTCCATCTGTCTATTTTAATTAAAATTTTTTTTGTGATATTATGGATATGAATGAATCCCTTTGCTTTCAGGCTGTAAACCCCAGGCTCAGGTTCGGCATATGGAGCACCAGCCATGCCCCAAATCCCCAGTTTTCCGAACAGGAAGTGAGCCAGCTCTGAGCCCCACAGTGCCACGCAGAATAGCCTTCGACACCCAGCTTGGCGAGGCCATTCGTGGATCTGACAGCCAGCTGTGTCCCAAACCGCCCCCTAAACCCAGCAAGGTTCCCGCTATGAGAGTATGCTGCACCCCGGGCCTGAAGACCCTCGCCCCACCAGTCCCCCCGGTAAAGCCCCACAAACAGCGACGGCAGCAGTCGGGTAGCTCATCGAGTCCAGAGGTAAGCTACTGTGATCTGAGTCCATGCAGCCCTGCGGATTGGGAAAAGATGAATGGCTCACATGCTAACAGCTATGTGGAGAGGTTAAAGACTGAGGAGGAGTTAAGGAAAATTGATAGCAGCATTAAACTAGATCGTAGCTCCTACCATAACGCCATTGAGGCCCTGGAACACGACAGTGAGGAAGACAATGTGGATGAAGAAGAGAATGGCAAGAAAGGTTTCCAAAGACCTGTGATTGAAACTGAATCAGCATTCAAACCTGGTGACGTCAACTTCCGGCTTCTACCAGTGGAGAACAAACCATTGGAGATGACAGTGCTGAAGAAAGCCAAAGAGTTGTTCATCAGTCAGGATCCAAAGACCATCGCCAAACACATCCTGAAAGCAGACTGCCAGGTAATATTAATGATGAGTCTTTGAAGTCAACATAAAATCTAAATGAATATTTATTATTTTCAATCTGTCAACATTAGCTAATGCATTAGGTGTCCTGAATCAAAAGTTAATAGCATTTATTAATCTAGATTGTTAATTTATAAAAATACTAATTAATTGTGATTAATCGCATCTAACATAATCGTTTGTTTAAATATATGTGTGCATATATATACTGTATATGGATATATAATATGTGCACACATATATTATATAAACACAAACTTATGTTAGATGCAATTAATCGATTTGACAGCACTAAAATACACATTGCTCATTATTAATACTTGAAACGTTAAAAATGTGTAAGTATATGTAGAAAATAACATAACCAACATTTACAAAGGTTTTAAATGTATAGCTCATGATACCTAATGGATTAACCAGTGTTAACAAATTTGACCTTAATTTGGAATAACCATGCATTGTTTTAGGAAACGGTTACTGGTAATGCAACTTAAATGTCAAAATTTTAAAAGGTAATTTAAAGTATTTAAATCTATCACAAATTGTTTATTTGATGGCTTTCGATTTCCAAAAATCTGGAGGGAGAGGGATAAAAAAATGAAAACGAAACAACAACAAAGGAGAAAATCGAGAAAGATGAAAACAGAATTAGGGATAGTCATCCACACCTACTTACTGAATTGAATCATGACCGACAGGTCTGTAATTGCGCTCTGGTTATGTGAGTCAGCCTATTCTTCAGCATGAAGACTGGTTCTTCCAGCCAACCAGAGGACAAGACCACAGTTGTGCCACACAGCCAGGGCTAAATGTAGATGAATCCAATTAAAAAGCCTTTTATACATGTGACTCTCCACATTTCTCACTGCTTCTGAAAAAGGCTCCAGATTGTTGTCTGTGTATTTGGGAATGAAATCTTAAACTGGCAGATTATGTCAGTCACAGGACCAATGTTATGGATGAAAGAACATCCACCCAAATTTAGAAACCCTTCACAATCACAGATTAGCTTCTGTGCAATACTTTCGACTCTGGATGTTACTACCTTTGATGCAAATGCTGTGTGTACACGCTGCAGGTTGCCAGGATCCTGAATGTTTCTGAGGAGCTGAAAGGTCAAATGAGCGTGACCTCTGGGCTGGAGTTGGTGACCCTTCCTCATGGGAGACAGCTGCGGCAGGACCTCATGGAAAGGTAAACGGATGCTGTTAACACGTGATCTCTAAAGCAGATTTCTGATGATATATAAGGAGGACAACTCTTTCAGAGAAACATTAACTCACTTGCATATATAGGCCACACATTTAACATGCATGGCTGGTTCTTCTTAAAAAGGCATAACACCATGGCAATTGGAGTTGCTGTGGATATCCTGGGGTGTACAGGAAGTCTGGAGGAGCGAGCAGCCACCCTAAACAGGATCATTCTGGTCGCTCTAGAGCTCAAAGACTCGATGGGAGATCTTTATGCCTTTTCCTCCATAATGAAAGCACTGGACATGCCTCAGGTACCCAACAGCTCCTTCTATCTGCCACTTTCAGCTGACTTGCGCTAGACTTTTTTCCCTCTCTGTGTGCGGTCAACAAGCTTTAATCTGCGTGATCTTTCTTGTATGAACAGATCACCAGACTGGATCATACGTGGACTAGCTTGCGGCGAAAATATACACAGACTGCCATTATTTATGAGAAATCTTTGAAACCATTCTACAAAGGACTCTATGAAGGAAGTGGTGAGTTTTTGACAATAAAGAATGTTTAATGCCCTTTATACAGTAGGTCACCTGTAACTTAGTTCTTGTTCTTGTCTTTCCAGCTGAAATCCCACTGAGCAATGCCAGTGTCCCGCTGCTAATGCCGCTGCTCACCTTGATGGAGAGGCCTGCAGTCACCTTCGAAGAGATGGACGCCTGGGAGAACAACGACCAAGGCTGCGAAATCATGTTCCGGCATCTGGAAGGAGCTCGTGCTGTTGCACGCAATGCGGACACCTACACCTGCAATGCACAGCGGATCCTCCAGGGTAAGACAGGACATTACAAGTCATTTCGGGAGGAACATGTGGTGCGCAAAACACATTGAGCTGTTCAGGTCGTTGTGTTAATATCCAAAAGAAAATTAGCATTTGAATCATGGGTTCCCTCAGGAAGTTAAAAGGTAAAAGGCCTAGCTAGCTAGGATAGCTTGTTTTTGAAAAAACACTCAAAAAACATGATCAGTTTCAATTAGTCCAAGTAATCTTTTAGAGCAGTTACTAACATGATTCACCTACAGAACAAGTCATCATTATTTTAGTCACGTCTGACTCTAAATGAATCAAGGACTTCTACAGTGATGTGTACTTAAGGTTTGTGAAACTTAAATCGGTGTAATTACAGACTGGTTGTTTATATAACAGGTACATATTATGTTGTACTAAATGTTAAAATAAACTGATAAATGAAAATTAACAAAAAATGTAAAAGCAACTTTACAATTTGTATAGCTAATGAACAATACAAAGCATTTATTCATTTAGGTTAATTTTTGTATGCAGTATACCAATACATTTTTAACATTTTAAATTGTATAAATTAACATTAGCTAAAGTATGAACCAACATGAATTCACAGTAAACAATAGAATATTATTAAAGTTTTTTTTAAAGTGACATGTGAAGGCCAAGTATAGTAACCCATACTCAGAATTTATCCACTGCATTTAACCCAGGTTAGTGCATACACATAAGAAGTGAGTACTGAAAACACACTGCAAACCGTAGAGACACACACACACACTCGGAGCAGTGGGAAGCCATGTTTGCTGCGGCGCCTGGTGAGCGATTGGGGGTTATGTGCTGTGCTCAAGGGAACCTCGGTCATTTCCTGCCGGCATTGAGACTCGAACCCGTAACCTTCAGGTTACCAGTCTGACTCTTTAACCATTAGGCCACGACTAAAGTCCAACACACCTATATCAGAGAGAAACGGCTTCTGGAAAGAAAAAAAAATATATAGGGCGGGACTTGATTTCATCCTCGGTTATTGACTGGATCGTATGAAGTTGGGAGTTGCTAACTAAATGGCAGCAGATCTGAATGCCAGTATTGGAGGATATTTAGTGAGACGCGTCATGAAGAGAACAGACATTGTTTCCAGGGGGAAAGGAGGTTAACATTGTTGATTAAAGACCATGAGGGGATATGACTTCACAAAAAATAATGATGTGCACAAATAAATTATTTATAATAAAACACTACATTCTGTAAAAAAATAAGAATTGTCAATTTTCATTTAACGGCGACTTTAATAATGATATTTCATTTTTTCTCCAGACTTCCAACCTAATGATGACATGTTGGAGATCTTGAGGACTGATTTCCAGTTGCGTCTGCTCTGGGGCAGCAGGGGGGCGGCCGTGGACCAGACAGAGCGATACGACAAATTCAAACTCATCCTCACGGCCCTGTCCAGAAAACTTGAGCCTGCGGTCAAACACACAGAACTCTGAAAAATGAGGCACGCACTTTGTACAGTATATTAGACTCTCTGAGCAAGCAGAAACTGTTGAACCTCTCTGGAGGCAGGCCAAAGGTCGTCTGCCTCTGTACCTAAAAAGGATGTTCTCTAACATAACGTGAGCTTCAGAAGATCACATGGAGCTTGCAAGTTGGAAGCCATTCATGAGCACAAATGGCACTTGGAGAGCTACTTTCTTCCATATGCACCTTCCACAGGTGTGTTGTGCTCCACACTTATGACTAGTGAAATGGGCAGGTACCAGTTTTACCTTCAATAAAACAAAAGAAGGAACAGTACGTAGAATATATCTAATGTTCAATACATTATCCACCCTAAGAAATAAAGAAAGTTGGAGGCAGAGAGCACTTCATGAGGTGTGTGTATGTATGGGGTCAATCACTTGACATGAAGTGATGGATAAGAGAAGACTGGAATTATGGATTACACCTTCAAGACAAATTTTCAGCACTATGAAGGAACAGGATATAGTAAAGCTTGTACACTTTTAGAAATGTCATGAAACCCATCGGTCAAAGCAGTGTTGATCAGTTTAAAAATCCCACATGGAATAGAATGTACATAATCATTAGTGAACGCATGTGAAGGCTAGTTTGTGTAATATATTGTATGAAGTATTATTGACCTGTAAATAGTCACCCATAAATTAAATATTCTGAAAAAATATTAAATAAACATCTAATGAATGGTTTTTAATTGTTACAGAATTATTTTCATATATGGGGTCAGTGAGATTTCTTTAAAGCAAGGATGTATTAAATTGATCAAAAGTCACCATAATAATCTTTATAATTTATTTATTTTTAATTTAATTAATTTCTCAATTTATTATTTTTTTAATGAACTCCTTCTATTTCAAATAAACACTGTTCTTTTGAACTTTATATTAAAAGTGTCCGGGATTTTTCTTTTATCAGTTTCCACAAAAATATTAAGCAGCACAACAGTTTTCAACACTGATAATAATAATAATAATAATAATAAAATGTCTCTTGAGCATCAAATCAGCATATAAGAATGATTTCTGAAGGATCATGAAACACTGGAGAAATGATGCTGAAATTTCAGCTTTGCCATCACAGGAATAAATTACATGTAAAAATGTATATATATCTATCCACACAGTTATTTTACTTTTCTTTTTAACTGTATTTTTTAATAAATGCAGCCTTGGTGACCCTAAAATTTAACATTTTCTAAAAAAAACTTACTGACCCAAAACTTTTGAATGGTTGTGTGTGTGTGTGTGTGTGTGTGTGTGTGTGTGTGTGTGTGTGTGTGTGTGTGTGTGTGTGTGTGTGTACACAATCCATGATGCACTGCATATACCCTATTTACAGATTAGAAACCTTGGCTCCTGACAAACAAAAACCCAGCAATAGCGATGAAACACAATGTGCACTGTAGGAATGTAAACAAAATACAGTATACAAGCTAAACACAAAAAGAGTGAAGAACTCCAATAAATGACAGGCAGGATGAACGAGACAAACAGACATAAGTATTTATTTCTCGGTTGCTCTTGCTCCAACACAAACCCTAGTATATAGTGGTCAACGTTGTCTTACTGTACAACACATTCACACAAAATCAAGCCTTCACATCTGACATCATTCACTCCCTAATAATCCAATTCAAATGCAACAGGGTAAAAAGTGCATCGGTTAAGACCAGGGTCCTACTGAGAACAGAGTTCAGACAAGAAGAAGAACTGGTTACAAAAAGAGTACGGCACGGTTCTTACAAGCAAAGCCTGGAAGTAACTCATTTGGTTAAAAAAAAAAAACCCTTAGAAAACAAAGTCACAATAAAAACATTCATTCTGAAATAAAGATGTTAATACATACAGTTTAACAATAAAAAACTAACTAGGTATATACATATGCATGTATGCATCCATATGCATACACAGTTTTATATGTAAGAATCACATTCACAAATACACGCACTTGAGATTGGATTCTGGAGATGTGTGGTCCTTGTTAGTTACAGTGAGCATGTTCTTGCACATGTGAAACCAGGAGCTGGACTAGAAATGGAGAAAGCTCCACAAAGAGCTGGCAGCCCAAGAACAAGCAGTTTTTTGGGCATAGAGGATCAGATAGACCCCTATATGCTTTTAGTTTCCATACAGAGGGCTGTAATTAAGGCAGAGATGATGGGTTGGTGTTCATAGGTCCTCGCTGGCATTTCCTCCGCTTGTTTTATATGGTGTTGGCTCCCCCTGCTGGCCAAATGCAGAACTGCACCAGGCTCCTTCCATCCAGCAGACTATGCAAAGGGGGCGGGGCCAGTGGGTGGATGTTGTGTGGGGACTGTTGCATTGGCTACTGTAGCACCATGCTTCTTTACTCTGATTGGTCATGCTTTAGAGATTCAGATCATGGTTAACATGGAATGCATCAATGAAGAAACGTAGTCAAAAGAGAAACGGACACACAAACAAGACGTACGTAGTTGAGATAAGTGGTTAAACCTATTAAGGGATCAATTTGTCAGGACGGAATGAGGAAGAAAAAGGCTGTGGATCATGCAGGTGCATGTTATGATGAACATGAAATGATGGTACAGGCAAAACATTCCCCTGAATATGTTAGTGCCAGGCAACGACTCTCTTTAGGTTCTCCAATATCCCTGGAATGTCTGCTGTAATGGAATGATGTTAATGGTCATGACAAACAGCATGCAAACATGCAACCTGCCCCAACACAATCACAGTCTTAAAATCGCCCCACCGCCCCACTAACAGACCCACAGCAGTGAGCCCCGTCCACCAAACACCACAGAACCCCACTCATCCAATCAGGAACCTGTAGCCACAGAGAGAAAAGAGAGGACAGAGTCATTGACAGGTCCACCGACAACAAAGATTGACCAGAGAGAGAAAAAAAGATAGAGGGCGCTAGTGAGCCAGCCAAACTGAGAGCTGCTCTCAAGTTACATATTGTTCTTGGATTATTTTTTATTATATCCCAAATTAAAAAGGAAGTTGTGACACTACAAGTTTAACGAGAAGAGTAGCACTCGCAGAGAGAGTTGAAGTGAAAGTGGGTTTGGCGCTATGGTTTGGCGCTATGATGAGGGGAAATTTAGCTGCAAGGACATAACACTTGGAAGAAAGGAAACCGCATGAACTGAAAGGTCAGAAGTACATCAATGTATCCTCATACTTAATAGTACAAATGATTGGACTGTAGTAACAATGCAGAGATGCTCAGAGTAGAGTGTACTTAAGTTTCAACATGTATAAAAACACATAAATCTGAACAATTAAGAGCCGATTAAAGTTTGACAAGTTCTCTCACGAATATAATGAGGAACTCGTTTCTCAGACAAACAGACACTTGAAAAGGAGCCTATACATTTTGTTCAGTTTTGCTTCAATGATATAAAACTGATTAAAACACTTATTAAAATGGAATAAAAAGCAATAGAAATCTCTACAAGTCTACAGATTGATCCGCTGCAGCAGTCGCAGTGTAGAGGAAATACAGTCACTTTCGACAGTGTGAGTGTGTTTGTCCTTGGGCTCACACAGTGAACAAAAAGCATATGGCAGTCAGCCGAGCTGCACTTGATGAGTCACGGTAAATCTGACACACACTCCCCATGTATGATGTCATAACTAGGTGGTGCTGCCGTGGGTGATGTCATATGTAGGTGACCGCACCTTTGCTGTTTTTCTCCAGTGTGATCTCCACGTAGGACGTGGGGACGTAGCCCTCCACTCCGCTATTATTCCGAACCCGCGTCCACCCGTCGCCTTTATCTTCCTCTATGACGTACAGCACCTCGTTCTCGTTCATAACCAAGGTGCCTTCGTTAGAGCCTGAGGAAAAAACATATTTTAATACCTTAACCAGTGTTCTGAAATGAGGAGGTGAAGTTTTATTTAATTAAATCAAATGTAAATGCATGTCCCGGTTACACTTAATGTTGTCACATGTTCCTGGTTAAATAAACATAACATTGTATAAAAATTAACCAAATACAATTCCATTTTGTGTTTTTACATGAATTTATGTATACTTAGTTTTAACAAATAGAACATTAATAACATTGTTAAAGGCAGTAAAAATTAAAACAATATATTTTATTTGTGACCTGATGTTCAGCTGTTTTTCAGATCATCGGTCATCAAACTCAGTAAAAACTGGTCACAGACATGAAGATGCACCTGATCGCTCACTAAATCCCCCCACACTCATCGTGTTTTCAGGACATTTCATGTTCGTCTTAGTCTTACATTTATGCTTCCATTTACATGTAGCATAAATCTTTATGTTAAAGCACTTAAGTGAATTATTTAGTAAAAATCTGTCATGCTGTTGTATAGTAATTCCTGTGGGCAGAATTGGTTGGTAAAACTGTTTTAATGGATCTTTATACTCGACGTTATGCCACAATGTTGTCGACAGCGCTTAACTCGTCCTAAACGAGGAACATTTAAAGCAAGCTGTTTTTGTACCATCAAAAGAGTAGAGAGCTTTGCAGTGGCCGATGGCAGGGAGAGGATCGTCATCGTCAAACTCGTCATCAAATTCGTGAGGGTCTGGCTGTGGTGGAGACCGATGTTCCTGGCTGTGATCATCTGTGTAACTGCCTTCAGGGCTGAAAGACAGGAGAAAAACAACAGCCATGCATCAAAGTAGCCTTTATGTTCAGAGGCGGCGGTGTGACGTGTGGATGCACAAAGCACTGATGAAATGATGGTTTGACATTTTTTGTTTTCAACTAAAGTGCTACATAATGAGAAGCTGCTGTTGCACTGATACTAGTTGTATATCTTTTGGTTTACGTACGTCGAATATATTTTAAAGCGTAATTTATTCCTGTGATGGCGAAGCTGAATTTTCTGCATTATTAAGTCTATTAAGCATCATTATAAGTCTTGAGGGTCACATGATCCTTCAGAAATCAATGTTGAAAACAGTGCTGCTTTATATTTGAGGATTCTGTGATAGAATAGAGTTAAGGCACAGAATTGATTTGCTAGTTTTAACATTGTAAACATATTTACTGTCTCTTTTATATTTATTGTGTATCTTTGCTGAATAAAAGTATTAATTTCTTTGAAAAAGAAAAATGTTTACTGAACTCAAACTTTTGAACAGTAGGGTATATTTCTATGATTATCAGAAAATAGCCACACTGTAATTTAATATATATATTTCCATGTCAGAATATTATGATCCTCTTTAAATCGCTGCTGTGCCTTTCTACTCATTTCGATGTCGGAAAATCGTGTAGAACAGCAAGAACATCTCAATAACTCTTCTACGAGTGGGTTTCAGGCACTCATTAAAGGGATGACTGTATACAGGATATATACATTATATAATAGTCTGTCTATATTGAGAATGCAGATAATATAATCAGGAAATCCAGACCTCTCTCTGCCGTGGGGTGTGTGGTGGTTCACATCCGCACTGGGCCGCCGCTCACCACGGGATCCATGCTTCCCTTCAACCTCTGCCAGCCAACTCTGAGATGAAGAGAGACAGGTGAAGAGTGATTCATGTCCAAATAAATAGTCATTTTCAATCATTTCATGTGATGCAGCATCTCATCGCATTATGTCCATTCCTCCACTAGATGGCGTTGGCACACAGAGCTGCTCAGCTGTTTTCTCTCAAATTTATCCAGATGTACATTCCCGGAGGCTGTGCTTCCTTATAAGACTGCAACAATAAAGTTATTCCTCTGGGAAGTTTACCTCATTTTTATGGATCTCAGAGCGGAGTTTCTCCATGTTGCATATGGTCTCAGAAATCTTGGGCTGGAGACTTCCGGGATCTCCCATCTGAGGATTCTTCTCATAGACATCTTTCATTTTGTTAAGAGCATCTCTGTGACAAGGACAATTATGATTTTGAGATATTATTCTCTAGCTAATTAATAGGTTTTAAATAGTTTAAGCTGTTATCATGCATCGATACAAACAAACAGAAAATAATAATAGCCATTGAATAAATAAATAAAATTCAAATACATTAAAATAAATTGCTAAATGAAAACAATTTTCCAGCATGAGATGGTTTTTAGTATGGAATAAAATTCTGCTCTTTCTGCTCATGTGAAGAAATTAGGAAAAAGAAAGTGAGCAGCATGCTTTATAATCTACCTTTGGTCCATTTCTTTCTGTAGTTCTTTGTTTAGCTCATCGATCCTCTGTTGAAGTTTTTTGCGTCTCTGTTCAGGGGGAAGATGGCTGAGATCCTCTAGTGTTGGCGCCTGTACAAATATAGGTTATTCCAGACACAGTTGCAGTGCACATGCTATACAGTCGCTCTAGAGAGAGATGTCCTTCCTAGAGCTTAATGGGCCTGTTAGTTTGCATACATTCCAATTTTGCAATTCATCTGAAAGTTTATAAACATTTAGCCACACTATAGGAAAGACATCTTTAAGCTGTACAGCATGAGGAAGAAGGGCGTTTCAAAACAGTCACAGCATCCTAGAACTAAACACTCAAGTCTATTTTCAAACTTCATATCTATACTACTGCAGTCCAACACACACATCACTTACCAGCTTTAAAGACCACTGAGAGGTTAAGGTTAGGTCAAGCCATTTCAAAAAGAAACAAAGACAACAAATCGCTCATCAACATCAGTCAATCGAATGCATTTTGACTGATGATTTTAGTCACGTTCACAGAACGGCACCATCAGGATAAACCAGGTCTTAATCGAGGTCTGACCTACTGCAGTTCATGTTAGTCTAACATTGTTAATACCACAAAAGAGTAAAAACCTGAACCAGCCTGAAACCACAACCTCATCTTTGTTTTCAACATTTCTGTTTAAGCTAGGTTATAAAGTAGAAGCTAAAAGAAGAACAGGTAATATAGTGGCATTTGGTTTTCGAATCAGTTATTCTGAACTACTAGGAAAAGGTCGGCAGAGTGTTAGAGTTCCCACCACAACAGATTATTTAACTAATGACAGCAATCCAATAATAACTTGATAAATTTGCACAATGATGTACCAGGCCAAGAACATGTTAAGGAAACAAAGATGACGCTTGTGAGATTTCAGAATAGTTGTATTCGGATAGTTAAAAAGACGTTCACAAACGTTAAACCTTGGCAAAAATGTCCTTGCGTCCTCATCAAACTGTATGTGAGCGGTCATCTTTCACTCTGTTGTTTACAAACGGATGGACTTGTACTCTTTGGAGATAATTGAAATGACTTTGATGGGCATTTTTCTACAAAGAGATTTACAGCTGGATGTTAAACATTTTTGGTAAACAAAATCAGTTTGGTATTTTTCCAAAAAGCTTTGTTCAGGATTTAAAAGATCTTCTTCAAAGGAGTTTTTCAAAACCGTAAATCTCCCAGACTATTCTCATGTATATTCAGAAGAAAACCCCCTAATATTTGTAAATGTATTCCCCATGTTTCCCTTCTCATGTCTGTTTTACGGCGTGTTCACAATGACAGTGATTTACAGAGTTCAAGTGATTACAAGTCATTCATTTTCAATAAGAGAAATGAGTAACAGCAATCATCTCAATGTAAAAAAAGTTTAGTTGCACACAAAGCAACTTGTAACATCAATGTCAGTGTGAACAGGTTTACAGAAAAGGGCTACTGAGCTGTATTAAGTAATATGCAAACTTGCATGCGCTTTTAAAAATAAAGCAAGAAGAAAGAAAAAAAAGAGAAAAAAAAATCACCAACCCAACACTTCCACCACCGTGTTCTACTGCTTTACGCAACAAATCAAACTTTTAAAAAAATGTTGGGCACAGCTCTTTGGACCCAGATAAAGCCTTATTCCTTCACTTAAAACAATCGTATTTCGCTGTTTCCTCGCGTGCAGGAATTAGCTAAACCTTGGGTGAGAGAAACCGGCCCAAGCGCAAGCGGCAAGCGCTAATGTCATAATCACTGCAAACCCACACACACCAGGCCGACTCTTACCCCTCTTCTCACAGTTCGGAAGGATGGAATCTTAGATTTTGCATTTCTCACTTCAGATAGATGGTTAGCCTTTCGCTCTTTTGCGAATTTAGGAGGCTGGATATGGCCAGAGGGAATACTTGGGCGGGAAGGAGGAGGGTTGGATGGGGGAAGCTGGGACAACAAAGATTTAAGGTGAACTAATAACCAAACACAAACAAACGAACACGCAAATCTGTAAGCCCTAGTTAAATGACTGACTTAATGAAGTCTAGCTTGTTAAATGTAGCTTTATAAGCAAGTGTTAACTTTCATTACAATGAAGGGTTTTTTTTTAAAACAGGAACTGCTTTCAAGGGAGAGAAAAAATGTGAAGTAATGTTCTTAAAAAAGACAAAAAGGTCAGGAAGTTTTTGTAGGTACTGACAGCATAGTTCTGAAAGCAGAAGTTAAAGTTTTACCTAGCCATATAATCCTTTACTGTTCACACAAGCCAAAGCAGAGCGCCTGACGGTCACATGGGCTTTTAACTTATTACCTATTCTAAGCAAATGAGCTTTACAATGGAACAGAAGTTGCTGAACAATGAAAATACCTTGGGTTTCTTCCCAAAAAGCCAGAGTTTGTTTTTGGTCCTGCTAATCGCGTGTTTGGGGTCCGGTTTGCTTCCCTCTGTTTTGGGGGTCCCAATGGTGCTATCTGATCCTGTTCGCTGGATGTTCTGACTGAAGTCCTCAAAAGGGAAATCAACCGGGGGTTCAAACCCCGACTTGAACGACTCCACTACTATCCCAGAATCCTGTGGGACAACAACAATATGCTTAGCATGCTTGATATGCTTTATTTAGAGCCAAGTGCAAGTATAATACACTACCTTTCAAAAGGTAGTTTTAATATTTTTATTCCACAAGGATGCATTAAATTGATCAGAAGTGACAGTAAATACATTTATAAAGTAACAAAAGATTTCCATTTTAAATAAATTGTGCTCTTTTGATCTTTCTATTCATTAAAGAATCCTGAAAAAATTATCACAAAATGTTTCAACAAATATATATATATATATTAAGCAGCATAACCATTTTCAACATTGATAATAATAATAAATGTTTTTTGGGAACCAAATCAGCATATAAAAAGGATTCTGAAAGATCATGTGATAATGAAGACTGGGGTAATGACGCTGAAAATACAGCAAGAATAAATATACACATTTTAGAATCTATTCAAATAGAAAATGGTTGTTTTACAGCAATTTGAACAAATAAATGTAGCCTCGGGGACCATAAGATAATTCTTTCAGAAACATAAATATCTTAAAAGCCCCAAACTTTTGAATGGCAGCGTACATTTCATTTAAATGAAAGAAACACATTTCCTTGAACACTGTCATCAACATAACATACCTCTTTCTCGACTACTACTAAACCTTTATTTATTTGCCCTCTTGAACATCAACTCTCAGCTCAGTTACTTGGCTAACCTTAGAAACAGTAACGTGAGCATAATGGTGTAAGCTCATGATTTGTTCTTTTCAGGGACTGAACCGGCAACCTTCTGGTTACCAGTACCTGTAGCAGTAATATTCTTTAGAGGAAAAAAAATATGCAACATCGCATCTTTGGAGAGAAAAAAAAAGACTATGAAGTAACAAAAAAAAAGAAAAGAAAAAAAGCGTGATTTAAGGTCATTACATGAAGGACCAGTGAGTACTATAGTATTTGTACACTGTGAATGTAGGCACAAGGAAAGAAGGTTAGCTGCTCTGGGATGACTGTTTGACCAGGGTGTGGTAGCATTACAAAAGAGCTCTGGCTTCATGTCACCCGTTTAACAGCCTCAGGACCTCAGGATTCGAGCAGAGGGCATTAGAAAATCCCAAAACAGCGTAAGCAAGCCCATAAATAAAACAGAATCAGGTCATAATCAAACCCGAATGGCTCGTCATTGGGCAGGTCAAGTACCGACCATTGGAGTCAGGAAAGCAAGGAGAAAATAGGAAAAACAAGAGTGGCATGGTGTTATGGGTGTTACTAAAGAAACTGATCATTTCTGAGTCTGAGGATATGAACAGCTCTGAGTAGAATCTTCAAGCTGCCACCTTAAATTACAGTAATTCGTCAAAACGTAAACGCATAATTGTTCCAAGAATAATGAAAGAGTTGTGCATAAATTAGTTGGCTTTTCAATCCTAAAATATTTAAGAGATCTGAAGGGGTATCCTAACCTAGCTAGGAGTGGCTAAATAGTTGTACAGATTGTTACATGTTCAACATGAGCAACTATATCTGGTCAGGAAGTCGGTAGGGCCATTAACTTAAATAGATTCACACCCACTTAAGGCTGCACATATAGTTGTTCATAAATAATAGAGATTCTCTCGAAAATGAAAGTTACAATGGAAAACTTGCTAAAAAATGTATTGTGGGAGGCTGGAAGTATCAGTATATAAGGCTTAGGCTACACAAAAAGTTACTTTTAGCTTATTTATATAAAAAGCTCCAAGGTATTACTTTTTGCTAAGAACGGGTTGACTCAAGCTAAAGGATTGTTAGGAAGTTCTATGTACATTTTGTTCAAAGTTTGGGGTCAGTAAGTTTTTCCTTTCAACAAAGATGTATTAAAATGCATCAAAAGTGACAACTTTTACACTGTTACAAAAGATTTCTATTTCAAAATAAATGCGGTTGTTTTGAAATTTCAAAGAATCCTGAAAAAAAAGTATCACTGTTTCCACAAAAAAGATTAAACGGTACAACTGTTAACCCTCTGAGGTCTAAGGGTTTTTTGGGGTCCTTGACGTGTTCTGACATGCTCTGACATTTGAGCTTTTTTCAGTTATTTATAAACATGTTAATGGCAAAGGTGTAAATTCACTCTATATAGCACAAACAGGGCTACCGTAATATGTGAGCAACATGTATGTACATGTTTGTATTTTTGAGAGAATATTGCTTATGCATGGTTATTGAAAAAACTAAAACTTAAAAGTGTCTGAAATAAGGCCACAAAACACATACTAAATATGGGTCCACAAGACTTTTTACTAATGAGTGTTGTTGCCTAGAATTTTTGCTTCAAAATGATCTGAAAATCATCCTGCCTAATCATTTACACAAAACAATACATTGATTTCAATTTTATAAGACACCTTTTGTTTGGAAAGGCAATATGCGTGGAGGCGTGTTCACACCTTAGAAGACAAAGGCCGGATAATGAGCCCTATAATGAGCTGCATATTAATTAGCCCTTTCACACAGGTGAGTCACAGGATCCCAAAGAATGCAAGGACAAAAGAAATTATCTATATATACATATTTTACAATTAGAAATTGTAACCAATTACAAATAGGTTACAATTACAACAACAATTACAATTTTAACAATATTTCAAGTGTATTTCTTTGTAAAAAGTATAAATTTTATCATACGTATTAAAAAAGGTAAGGATTAATTAGTTTGAATATTGGAACAAACACTATAATAACATCTTAGTTGATAATTCAATATACCTACTTTATTTTTGACAAAGCATCATACTATAGTATATTTAACTATGAGCAGAAATTGGTGAACAAAAGCTTAACTATTTAATGTGACAGTAGTCTTTTTTTACAGTCAAAACTTTATAATCTATCCAAAACTAATCACAAAATCTTGTCTAAACATTCATATTTAGTCTGTAACATATTGTGTATGATATATTAGTATATACATGTGAATTTGCAGCTTGTTGCTTATACAGACATTTTATTTCAACATATTTCAGTCTATTTTTACTCATCTTAATAGGCTATAGCAATATAGATTGGATGTGTTCATGTAAACATAACGTTTACTAATGTAGGTGCGAGAGTGAATGAACGGCACAGACACGCGCTGTATAACTGTAGTAAACAAAGCGCGCGCGCCTGCATGCCGTTCATTCATCATTTAGCCTACACACAGACACGCAATTCATATTTAAACAGTCTTTTTGCGGTTTACAGTCAGACACTATTCAATATCGCGATTAGAACAAAGCACTTAAGAATAAATGACTTACTACATCAGCTGGATACGTTGCTCCTCCAAATGAAACTACCAGCACTTCTATTCCAGGGTTATTAGATAGCGTATCCTTTCGCTGTGAGGAATAATACTGTGTACACAGCTGTACAAGATACTTACTAAACACGATGTGTTTTATAATCCAGCTGGTGGGCGTTGGCATGTTTGAATGGCTTGCCTTAGATCATTTGCGTTTGAATACCGGCGCGCTCTCCGTGGGCGTGGCACATTAACGCGTAATGAGGTATAATGAGCTGGAAAGAAAAATACTGACATCTCTCTCTTTTCATACAGATTACATAAACTGAGAATATTTGTTTTTTTATATAAATTAATTCATTTAAAAGAAGAGCGTTCAAGCTTCATTATGGAAAAACACTCGTGCCTGTATGGCAAGTATTCGCGAAATTACAGTTAATTTTCAGACGCGTTTCAGAATGGACTTAACTGACAGAGAGAAGGCAGAACGCGCATCATGTTTGTTTTTCTTTATTTGGCGAAAAGCACAACACTTTGTTTTTATTGTGAGTATCCAGAAAAAAAATAGACACTTATCAGGATCGAATGATGTACAACACTTAATATGTAAGATCAAAATCAACAGAGTATTTTGAGTTTCTTTTGCACTGATAAGAAAAAAAGCGAGACTATCGCGCCCGCGCGATAGCCGACCTCAGAGGGTTAAACATTGATATTAATAATAAATGTTTCTTGAGCACCAAATCAGCATATTAGAATAATTTTTGAAGGATCATGTGACACTAAAGACTGGAGTAATGACATCACAGGAATAAAATTAATTAAAAAAAATGTTTAAAGGTGAACTTATTTTGTTCAAAGTTAACAAAATTTAAATAATGAGTCAATATATCATCAATCTTTCTAACCCTGATCCACTATGGTAAGCCAATTGAAAGTGTTTATAATTTAGACCAAGCGGGATGATTTTCATGGGAAATTGTGTACATGCGTCACTCGTCTGTGCGTGTCACATCACATCCGGTAAATAAAAAAAAGTTTCTCCAGCTACTTTGATGCGTGTATGGTGTGGGAGCGGCATAGGTTAGTTGTTTCAACGAGTGAGAAAGGTTGACATGGAGCAGCTGAACCTCAAACTAAACCTAAAACAACAGAGGAGAGTCTGCTGGAAAAAAAAGAGAACATGGCTGAGCTCGTAATAAACAAGAATCAAGATTGGCTTGGCTTTTCGGAGATGGTGAAAAGAGAACTGAAGGATTTGAAATGTTGTAAATGCGACAGAGATGGTGTTTTATTACTCAACATGCGAGTAAGGTATTTTACTGAACAGATAAATTGCCATATGTAGCTCTCCAACAGTTCAGAGAGTTCATTGTAAAGCTCTATTTATTGTGAAGGGTGATCTGTCTATCTATCAGATCTATCTATTCTATAGAACAGATCTATCTATTCATCTGCACAGTCGTGCAGAGCCGTAGCACAGCCAAAACAATGTTCTGCCGCTAAATGGATGCAGTTTTGTTTAACTGCTAGAAAGCAAAAAAGTTATATAGTGTGCCTTTAAATTGTAATAATATTTCACATATTGCTGCTTTTACTGATCATAAAGTAAGCCTTGGTGCTACCTTACCATCACCAACCTTTTGAACGAGTCCAGGACAGAAAAAGAAAGAAAGAGAGGTAGACTAAATGGGGCAGATAAAAATGTAATCAGCGGTTGAGGTGCCACACTCTACCTTTTCATAAGCATCAGCGCTGGCGACAGCACTAAGAAAATGAGCAACTTATGATTCTCTCATCCTCCCATGCTCCCAATCATCCACTCCCTCACTTCCTCTCGCCTACTCGCCGTCTCCAATACTCCCTTCTTTCTATCAGTGTAGTGGACTGGAGCTATCATCAATATCATAGGTACAAAATGACATCAGGGAGAAGTACTTTACATTTGAGCATACCTTGAGTTCATAATGGAGCGTAATAAGTTACTTGAACCAGGCTGGTAATCAAAGCAAGGTAGATGTTCAGAAGTTTTCAGTCAGTAAGATGTTTTGTTTGTTTTTGAAAGAAATCTCTTGTGCTCACCAAGGCTGCATTTATTTGATCAGAAATACAGTAAAATCAGTAATATTATGAAATATAACAACAATACAAAATAACTTTACTATTTTTTAAAATGTAATTTATTCTTTTGATTGCAAAGCTGAATTTTCAGCATCATTACTCCAGTCTTCAGTGTCACATGATCCTTTAGAAATCATTCTAATATGCCGATTTGTGGCTCAATAAACATTTCTTATTAACAATGTTGAAAACATTGTTGTGCTGCTTAATGTTTGGAAAAACATGAGACTTTTTTTTGTAAAATGTCTTTACGGTAACTTTTGCTGAAAAAAAGAATTAATTTCTTTTAAAAAAGCATCTTTCTGATTCCAAACTTTTGAACTTTTATATATTGCTAATATTTCATAATAGAATTTATAGATGTTTTACCAGTACTGAATTCCTTTTTGAATTAAAAGCCTTAAAAGTGTTTCAGCACTTACCCTACGCTCATCCACATTTTTAGCAGCGGTCACCATGCCCTCCAGGCATTTTGAGACAATGGGAATGACTCTTCGTTCCACCTCGGCAAAAGTCCGGTACGTCTCCCCAAGCTTGACCGTCCGCCGTTCATCCATGTCCTGCAGATTCTACAAGCACATGAACACAGAGGTTACAGAACAACATAAATCAAATTACAAAGAGACGTTTTGATTTATTAGATCTTACCTGTGGATGGCCACAAACCAAATAGAGTCTATTACAGTGCTTTATTTGTTAACTAAAAAGACTACTATTAAGGGACGAGTTCACACAGAAAGCATTTTTGCTGTTAAAAACACAAGACGCAGGTCAGTAGATTGAAAAAAGCACACAGGTAAAGATGTCCGTCTAGTGAACGTTTACATAGAAAAACAGTAGAAAAGTAGCACAGTCGAATGGTAAAGCGCGTTAAGAATAGTTTTCGTTCATTTAAATAAAGCTGAAATAGAATATAAATGGTACATGAAAACTTAAACTATAAAGAAAATTTGAAATTGCAACTAACTGGAATAAAATAAGTTTAAGTACTCAAACTAATTAAACTAAAATAAATTCAAGCTAAATAGAAAAATTCTATTTTCTTTTCAATTCTATTTAAAAAAACAAATAAAAATGATAAAAGCCCATAAAATTAAACTGAAAATAAGAAAGTCAAAGCTAATTCACAATATTAATGAATACTATAATATAATATAATTAAAACTAAAACACTAGCACTACTTATTGTTCAGCGAGTATAATCTATACAGCTTTAGACTTCAAGAACTCACTAAAACATTTCAAGTAAAATATCAGAAACTAAAGATCGGGGACATCATTACCTTGAATATTTGAGGGATGGACACGTTGAAATGTTTCCACTGTTCAGCATTAAAGTTCTGCAACTGGGCTGCATACTCGTTCTTGCTCTCCTCCGCCATGTGTTGTCTCAGATACAGCTGGGACTTTGCCTAAAACAGAATGAATGGTCATCTGATTACTAATACTTCAGGAATACAGCTCAGGCCAGAAACTGCATTCAAGTGCTATTTTTCAATGTTTTTACAAAATGGTTCAGACAACGTTCAGTCAATAATTATAAGAATTTATGTAGAGTATATCAGGATCACAGAAACTACCTTTTCCACCTCTGACTTTGTGGCGTTGATGTCATTGTCTAGCCTGTCGTAGATCATTTGTGATTTTTCTGCCTCTTTGCATTCCCGTTCAAACTTCTTTTTACTCTGTGAAATCCATACGGAAAAGGAGACACACATGTTGATGGGCTGTCAAAACAGGCATGAAACATTTCCTGTATTGCTATGTGAGCATTAGCAATCCTTCCTGCATATAAACTGTCAGGATTTGATATAGTAGTAACATAAATACAGATAATCTTACAAACAAACATCCAAAACAGTTCTGAGAGTGAGAGCGATAATGAAATTTGTGTAATAGCTTCCAGAGCATCTGTGTTTCATTTTGTGACAGTGCAAGAAAGAGGAATACCTATGTTATTACGACATGGTCATTCTCAACGCCAGATTCAGCTGTTGCTGGCCTTAAGCTGCAGCAACCTAAAAGCTGCACAAATACTCTATGAGACGCACTGACAGACAGGAAACGTACAGGATGCAGGAATGCAGTGGAGGGTATGGAGCAAGAGGGAGAATGGAAAGAAGGAGCTTGAGAAGATTAATGCGGCACAGGAAGGTTTCCATTTGTGCACTGCCAACAGTCTTTGTCACTTCTTCTGTTTTGTACTTGCACATAAACACACACAGTCATCTGGATCTGTATAAATCTGGACCCCAGGTCACAGCTGGAGGAGAGGTTGTGAATCGGTCACTCGCACTCAGACACAGACACAACTGTGCAACTAGCAGTACAAACACAATCAATCCTAAATAGGGCTGATGCTATTCCATACTCTCTGTGTTTGATACCAGTACCTTGAATTCAATCAGTAGATTAAAAAAAGTGCACGGTTAAATATGTCCGTCTAGTGCGCGTTCACATTGAAAAGTAGCACAGTCAATTGGAAAAGCACATTAAGAATAGCTTTCGTTAATTTAAATAAAACTGAAATAAAATATAATATAAATATTAAATGAAAAACTACAAAGAAAATTAGAAATGGCAACTAACTAGAATAAAATAAGTTTAAGTAACAAAAATAAACTGAAACTAAATAGAAAAGTTCTACTTTCTTTTCAAATTTATTTAAAAAAAAAGCTAACAAAAATGACAAAATTAAATTGAGAAAAAGAAAACTGAAAATAAGAAAATCAAAGTTCAAAATATTCAAAATATTAATGAATACTACAATAGCTGATAACAGATGCTATTCCAAACTTTCTGTGGTTGATACCCATACAATTGCAATTTCATGCTTCTTGCTACCTATTTCCAATGTACAACAAAAATAACATGCCATTGAATAATAAAACAATGTAAAAAAATATCTAAATATTTATGTAAACACTGCATTGTTTTAAAAAAAATAATTATTATAATTATTTATTAAAAAGTAAACAGTCACTAATTAAATTACAACAAATTCATTAAAAAATAAAGATAAATTACATAAACAAGTTTTGATGTCTCTTTAGTAGTACCCAGCAGTCAAATAAACATTAAACATTAAATTAAAGGGGACCTATTATGCAAAATTCACTTTTGCATGGTGTTTGGACATAAATGTGTGATGGCAGTGAGTGTACACAACCACCCTTCAGTGATAAAAATCCACCCACTCCTTTTTTTTAAATCCCCATAAATCATAAGCAGTGTCTCCCAACGACCTGTTTTCAGAATGTGGCTTTTGTGACATCACTAAAGCCACAGGCCCCGCCCACGAGTGTTGACAGACACTGCCGTTCTGACATAGAGCCGCCCTGATCGAGTTCACAGCGAGTTGAGAGTTGTACACATCCGCCATTGCTGCACTGACGAGAATGTCTCCCAAGCGTTGTCGGTGTTGTGTAGCTGGATGTATTAATCCTCATAGCTCTGTTTATTTACTGGAGCGATAGGCATAACGTTAATGATCATGGCAGTAATGAAAGTGAGAGCGCGCACTTTATTAAGTTCATAGGAGTTATTTTACGGATATGCAGTTTACCAGTTTATTAAGCACCCCCTGAAAAGGTGTGTATATATTTGTTTACTTTTAGTTGTAACGAGTGTTTTTTTTACTTCGCTATGTATGTTGATGATAATGAAAGGGAGAGAGTGTTCTTATACAGTGTTTATTCAGCTCTTACAGTGATTTTCTAGAGTGAAATTGACACTTCATCTTTTGTGTGATGTACAATAAACTTCATTGAAGTCATCAGTATATTTTTACAACATTCGGACGCGGTCCGCAACAACAGGCTTGTACTAATACTGGATAAAAGAAAGATGGAAAAACAAGTTATAACCGTAATTAAACTAGACTATACCTGTTCAGTCTCCATACAGCATATATTATCTGGCTCTGTGGGCATTATTGTCCGACTCCGGGAATGAACACGGCTACTGAGAGTTTGTTTTGATATTATCATTCCGTGAGACGAGATTGTCCTGACTGAGCGCGAGCTCGTGAGGCTCCGCCCTCTGGGCCGGCAGCAGCTGCTCATTTGCATTTAAAGGGATACACACTAAAACGGTGCGTTTTTCTGAGCCTCAAAAAGTGACAATTTAAACATGCTGTAAAAAATTATCTGTTGGGTATTTTGAGCTAAAACTTCACATACACACTCTGGGCCCTTCAGAGACTTATTTTACATCTTGTGAAAAGGGGCATAATAGGTCCCCTTTAAACAAAAATGCCTGATTAATAAGGATGAATGGGCATACACACAAGCCTATCATACAGACTGCACATAAGTCCAGATTCTGTACTCAGCACTACTGATTTCTTTTTGAAGCAGTACCAGTACCAGTACATTACTTACATTGTCCATGTGTTTCCAGCACTGGTCTAGATACTGTTGGGTCTTCCGTCCCTCCTGGAGATGCTGTAGATCAGACACAACAAACAAATGTTTAAATACAACTTGTCTTGAACTGCACCAGAACATGCAGGTGTCTCAGGTGTATGTATTCGGCACTCACATGTTTCCTCTCTGCCTTCAGGTCCTGTGAGTACCTCATCAGCTCCCCATACACGTTGTGCCCCATCTCCTCGGCAACGACCTCTCGCTGACCTGCGTAGTCATTCAGCTCGTTCAATATGGAGTAGAATGACAGACAGGATGTGAACCTGCAGGAGGAAAATATGCAGTGAAAAAAAAATACTAAATATAATATTGTTTGTTTATTTTTATTTCCATATCAGCATCAATGACTATTTTCATTGCAAAATCTTAATATTATTGACTTTTTTTACTTATTTAATTGTTTTAGAGACAAAAAAAATAGAAAGACATGATTCTTACAGCACTGCAATAGAAACTATATGATCTTTCAATTTGATATTTGCCAAAAATATCCAGTTCCATCAAACAAATCAAATTTTGCAAGCTTATTTCGATTCGTTAAAATGACTAAATGAAAATAAGCATTAGAAGTCAACTGATATGTTTTGTTGTTGTTGTTTTTTTGTTGTTTTTTAAAGCCCAAAGCAGGGTAGCTGCTAGTCAGTGTAAAACCCACTGCCATCACATTTACATATATTAGAAAAGTTTAAAAGACCTTAATATGTATTTTTAGAACATTTGAACCTCTTGCATCTGAACTAAAGGTTTACGTTCTAATATGGGACAATTTCTTGGACATTCAATGCCCTCATTAAAAATGAATTCCGTTTATCAGCAGTCGCACACAGCCTCTCCTCAGGTTGCCGCCATGGCCCCTGGGGGCCGGAAGTCTCTAGTCTATCTGTATGTTGATATTGACTAAGGGCCAGCCTGTAAGGCATGACTAGCTCACTATATTAAAAATCCCCCTTTACAAACACACAAAAAGATGTTCGTCTCTCCTCTTTAGGGATGTGTGTGTATTGCAAGGGCTGGAAGGAGATGTTTTTGTCCAAAGCAAATGTCCCCCCCACCTCCAGAGTTGAGTTCTAATCAGCGGGCTACACTACATGAGGAATGTCCTGGGACAAAAACACATGCTGGGAGAAATTATGCCTATCTAATGGAATTCATTACGGGATATGGGAGGGACTCAAGCTGACACCCATCGTATACTCCCCCGTTTCTGCTTTCAACCGTAATCTAGAGCCAACAGGGTAGAAATATGCTGGTTAGGAAAGCAACTACAACCAAAATGTACAATGAAATAATGCCATGAGCTAAAAGTACGAATGTATAAAATGTACAGCTGTAGTGAAACAAATGGATTTCATTCTGTCATTGGATCCAACGGTAATGAATATCTAACAGTTTGAGTGTATTAGAATATCGATAGTGAGTTTTATTTTAGTATTACTCAATACTAAAATAGTTTTTTATTAATCTTTGAATTAGCTTTTAGTTTAATTTGTTTAGTTATCATTTTAAGTTTTTTATTTTTTTATTTGACCATGTAGGTTTAATTTATTTTGTCTTTCAGTTTTAGTTCAGTTTTTATTTATTTCCATTTTTTTCATATACTATTTATATTTTGTTTTATTCAATTAACAAAAATATTTGTATTAGTTTTAGACAGATATTGACTGTCTATGAGGAAAGAGACTGCAGAGTGATGTGAAAGACATGAAACTAGCCTAGCTAAGTAGGAAATCAGCCTTGTTCTCTGGACAACTATCAATTAAACAGTTTGAATATTTGACCAAGATAATGCCTGGACTGACCAATCAGAATCAAGCATTCTAAAGTATAAAGCATTCTCGTGTAACCGGCTATATCCAAATCGTGTTTTTGTTAGCTGTCATTAAAAACATGAATAGCTGTCAAAATAACCACTTAAAAATCTTTGGAGCAAGCAAATGTTTGCAATTTAACTCACCTGGGCTCATCCTCTTTGGATCGCTTGGGGCAATATTTCTTAACCAGACTCCTGTTGGGCAACAAAAAGAACCTTTTAGAACTCTCAGAGACAAACTGCTCATGTTCTGAATAGATCAATCAAAAGCACTCATTGGGGATTAGAAGAATATCCCTTAACATCAAAACTAAAGTTATTCACACAACCATGAAGAGAACAAGGAGTCTGTCTAGTGTGTTTACTTTATTCATCAGAGAATTAAAGTAGGCCACAGTAAACAGGCAAAACAAGTGATGGTATGCTAATCTGTCTTCCTTCTCCCCCTGTCCCACGCAATATAAACTCAAGGGAAGGAACACAGAAACGAATCTTCTGTGGGAGTTCTTGGGAAGCTCTGCTGTGCTCCGGCATGGAATGGGGGATGGTGTGGGGGGTCCGTTGAGTGTGCTCAGGGAGGAAGGCAACCCAGACCCCCATCGAGCTGAATTAATGATGTTTGGCACTTCCTTTATTAAAGCTTCCTCAAATCCACTTCATGAAACAGATCAAACGAAAACTCACTTCCCTTCTCTTTTAGTCTGGTTATGATTGGTTGTGTGCACTCATAACTAAGGTGCCTCAGCATCCTTTTTCAGATGCAGCAAAAACACAAGCATCAAACTGATGCAAGAGTTGCTTGTTTTGATGTGAAAAGAAACATGTTACGTGCACTTCAAAGTGTAATGTTAAAACCCTTTTTTAACAGACAATAAATAGTAGAAGTGGGAAAACAGTCCAAATTTTTTTTTGTCAATGAGTGCATTTACATGCATGTTCTTAAACCAATTATGCATAAGCCAATGATGAGTGTGGGCATGTAAACGCGTTAAACCGTTTTCCTTTAATGGCATAAGGTCATGAACGTCTTAAGAATAAACTGCCCATTACCCCGTTACGCCCAGCATGTAAAAACCTTAACCTGTGTTCTGCCAGCTTATTGAAGTGCGCATGTGTGATATGTGTTACAGGAAAGCATCCTTATACAGCAGATTTAAGCACATCCAGTAAGTGTTTTGTGGTAGGGGAGGAGAAATATTGCAAACTCAGACTTTTTCTTGACCCAAGAAATATATAAAATGTGTTCTCATTCTCAAAGGACAGGTAGTACAGTTCAAATATGAGAGGAGAATGAGTCTAAGTTTCCCACTGAAATTTTGAAATACACTGGGGTTTGTGTATGTAAACATGCTCATTGTATGAATTATTTTATAATACGGTAAATGTACACAATGGTATTTTGCATTAAAAATAGGTTTTGTTAGTCTGTTAATATGGCTATTAGATTAACATATTAATTTAATTAATCTGTTAATTTGGCTATTAGATTAACAGATTAATTGAATTAATTGCAAAGAACCATTGCATTTGTAATAAATATATAAATATTTATAAGAATATATTAATTCTATATAAATTATTTGTTTTGATATACACACACGCACTTACATGCATAAATACCCAAAACGAATAATAAATCATATTTATAATTAATTTTTTTTAAATAATAAAAAATAATATTTTTTATTTACTCAATTGGAGCATTATTTGAAAGAGACAACTGGACAGTATCTGAAATGGCTATTTTTAATAGAATAATCAAATAAATGAATCAACTAATTAATCATTCAAGATAGTTTTAAATAGAAAAAAATAATCTATGAAAAAAATAATGCAGAAACAGATTATTATTATTTTTTTTAAATGACATTAAAAATCAAACAAGGGTAATGTTCTTTGGCTCCATTCACCCCTCACTACGGAAACCCTTGAGAGAAAAAACGTCATGGTGTTGCCATGTGTGACGGTCCGCATCTCAGGGGGGGTTTAGAGAGCATTGTGGGACCTGTCAGGTAGAATGAATGTGGTACTACACTAGAACCTAAAATGAGATTTGAGAGGGGGAAGAGGAGCGACTCTATAACCGTATCCAGGCAACAGCAAAATGTCCACAGGGACCAAGACATCCCGGGAGAGGAGAGGTGAGGAGAGGAGAGGAGAGGAGAGGAGAGAAGGCCCCAGCTGCAGTCACTGCGTGTCCCTTTGGCGAAAACACAGCGTGTCTCTCATTCTCAGTTTGATCTCATATCAAATCTAACAACTTGGAGCCTGCGGTGATTTTTGACCCGATGCGTCTCTCACCCTCACGCTGAATCCCAAGGCAAAAAGCAATATTACCACATAAGGGAATGATGGAGGGGGGGGGGGAATCAATTACAAGGGTCAAGGCAGATGTGCTCATTAGGACAATTAAAGCCCTATTATAAAACGGATTGTTCCAACTATAAAAACACCTGAGATTGCACACCAGTTGAACACTATAATAATGTGCAAAAAGTGGTTAATAATGTACAGTTAGGCTGATGAACTAACGTATATTATGTTTTTGTTCTTACTAGCAACATCATTAATTTACTTAAAGGTAAGGTGGGCAATTTTAGAGCAGCTAGCAGTAGCAAGCTAGCTTTGAAATCATAAGATCCCCACCTCTCTTCAGAGCATCTCCAAAACACATGAACACGCCACACAGCCAGAGCATAGTCTGCAAAGCATCAAGAGAGACGGCATTGCATTACCTCATGTCTTAAAGCAAATAACATGACAGCGCTTTGACTTGTACCACCTGACTGCTGCAGATTTATTTCGGAGTTGATAGTGTTGAAACAAAAAAAGCATAAATCCGAGTCTGAGTACGTGGACCGCTCCGAGTATAAAGTCATGCGTGGCCATTTCTTAATTACGGTAGTTATGGTGTGAACGCAGCAAAAGCTTGTTGTTTTGGTTTAGGGGGAACTTTAAAAGGCGGCTGCTGTTTGTTTCCTCTGCTCTGTGACTTTCTGCCCACAACTTTGCATAGCCTCATGGAACGTGCTGATGACGTGTGATATGGAAATACATACATTGTCAGGCATGTAAGACAACCCTATTATTACATTCGGGCAGAATGCAATGAATAGTTGAATATTTTTTGGTTTTTATGTGCAATTTTAAATAAACTGAACTTTGTGTGATTTCAATGAGCAAGCAGGTTTTTTTAATGATAATCACAGATTAAGAGTAAGAAATCTAGCGAGATAGATTGTTGCAATACCTGTAAACTTCAGGGATTGGTCACTATTAATTGACTAGTCAACCAAATTCATCACCATTCTATACAGGGCTTCCTTGTGACCAATTAGTCAGCTAGTTGTTCAAGAAATTTACCCAGATGATTCTATAAGCATGTAGTTATGTGCACCTTTAGTAAACATGGCTACAAAGATTGAATCTGAATCAGTGCTTCAGTACTACTCACTTAAATCATTCACTTTTTATTAGCCTATTTATTTAATGTTTTATTAGCAAAATAAAACCCGTATTAGATGCTCACCGTAGCTGCTTTGCATAGACCTGCTCGATCTCCAGACGCTCCTTGACGAACTTTGCATAGCGCTCTAGGAAGTCGATTCCCCACTGCGTGTGTTTGTCGAGATTCTCGAACTGGTCCTGATCAAGGAAGAAAGCGGAAAAGAGAGAGAGGTCCAGTGAGAGGGAGTTTGATCTGTCACTGGGCTGCTGGTGCCAGACAGGAAACATGAATATGGAAGGACTTGTTTGAAGAATATTAAAACATTTGCAGGGTGAGTGCAGAATATAAATCAATGCTAAATAAACATCCACACAACAAACAAGGATTGTTTCATTGCTTTGAACTCATTTTCAACCAAGTCAAGATGAAAATCACTCTTCTCTTATAAGGCATATTTAAAGTCAAGTCAAAGTTTTGGGAAATACTCCTCTGCAGTTATGTATCCTGCTATAAAAAACATTATCCTTCATTAACCATTTCAGTCATATCCAACTCTTGATGATTCTACACGCCATCTCTTGCCATACGCGAGAGACAGTCCATGAATTTTCTTGGTGATGATTTTCCGGGGCAGGTCACCAGGTCTTTCCCTAACCCTTCCCAAACAATTTAGCATCTCCAATTCACATATACTGCATGTTTTTTGGATTGTGGGGGAAACCGAAGCACCCAGATGAAACCCACACTGACAAAGAAAAGACTCCTGGCGCTACCCACTGAGCCGCCCATAGAAACATATACTGGGGTTTTAAATGTAGGTACCAGCCTTCTTCACAAAATCTCACTGCTTTTATCTGTTATTTCAGACATGCTGAAAGATATCCGCCTTCTTCATACAGCCAGCTTGGATGAAGAATCGGATGAGCAGAAAGTTCCAGCTCAAGACTGTTACATCACATTCCTCACCACCAACACGACAGCACAGACACGGTGGATCCAAACAGTCCATCTGGGTTCTGAGCAAAAAACAACTCTACGGAGGAGTAAGTGACATCTACAGCTTTACATTGTAGGACTATTTATGGTAAAGCCTTGGATGTAGCCAGACTGAGAGCGAGAACAAGAAGCACCTAAAATGAAACACTGAGTAGCTAAATAACTTTTTTGTTATAGAGGACTCACAATCACATAAAAAAAAATTCTGTAAAAAATGTATATATTATATAAAAAATGTTAAATAAAAAAATAAATAAATTGAAATGCATATTTTTTAATTATGTACTAATAATTTAATTACATATAATAATTATTTATTAAAACTATTTATTTATTATTTACTTATTTTCTTTATTTTTGTCACAAATGTGACCATTGCAGTTGAAGTCTGGAGCCCGGTGAGGTCTCAGACTGAAGACCTGTCTTTATGAACTGAATGTGAATGCCGCCACAAGCTGTATAGTCTCAGTCTGTCATGGGTCAGACGAGGCTTTATGATGATGATGATGATCTCTGAGAAGTAGAGAGAAATAGACAAGCTGTGTATTAGCCCGAGGCAGAGCCAGTCTGTTCACAGGAGGCACAAGACAGTCTATCCACTGTTCACCAGGAGACAAGAGACACAGTAATGCAGCTTCAAAGACTTGATCACAAAACCAAAACAACTAATACCAAACAAACTATGATGTAATACAAATCATTTTTTAATAAGCACACATGCATACATACATGACTTCTCAAAATTGGTCCAATATCATGACCTGAATGATGACATGATCATTTTAAAATACATTACATGTGACTGATTATTTCCACAGTCCAACCTGGGGTTAAGACAGCTAGCAGGTTATGAACCTACAAGCTATTCCAGCTCAGATCTTAAACCACTTCACATCATGCGTTCCCGCCAAGGGAGAAGAGGGGAGCTTTGTTCTGGAGTTGACAGGCCGCCAGCGTACTTCCTCCACTGGAGAACAATGAACAAAACGCCATTACAAGCACCTTACGGACAGCACAGATTACAAACTCATTTAATCAGCCTCCCCTGAGGACTTCTGATGAACGTCATCAGGAATAGAACACACGACTGATGAGAAAGGCAGTGAAACCCATTAGTGAACCCAGCAAAAGATCCCTGACAATTACATGTGACACCAAGAACATACACTACAGGACGGCAATGACACACTGACCCCAACACAATTTACACAGAGATAAACATTAGTCGCAAAAAACTGTTTCAGAGTTTTCTAGAAAGTTACTTGACCTCTGAGTTTTCTCTATGAATGACAGGTCAAGCAGAGTCAGTGGTAACACTAACTAAGAATGTGCATTATTTAAGAATATTTACAGTATGAATCAATGTTCAATAAGGATGAGGATGCAGGATATTAAAATTCTGGTCAATACAAAATAGCCAATAATGATGTTAATGTAATGGCAGATATTAAATTTGATACTCTTTTTTAATAGTATAATATAATATAATATACTAAAATCTATAATTTAACACCCAAATTAGGCATGTCCAGATCAGGTTTTCTGTACCTCCAATCCAAGTCAGAAACTCAATATTCCAATATTGAGTATCTGCCGATACAGAGTCCCGATCCGACACTTGTATTTTCCTAGTGCTTGGTCCACACTTCAAGAATATTTAAGTTATTAAAATCAATCCAAAGTATACAGGGGTGTGCAAAGTGTTTCTCAGGGGTTTAAATGTAAAAAAGGTGCATCTGCAATATAACAATTACTACAGTCATTTTATACAGTGGTAGAGACATTGTAAACAGACTGTGCGGTCACAAATCTGAATATGGGACTAATGATATAAACTTCTCGTATTTTGTATAATAAGCAGAATAATTGCAACAGTGGATTTAAGGTTAGAAAGCATGAAGCTCGCAGTGTCAGAATGCCAATCTGTCAGTCAAGTTACTCAAGTCCAAAGCAAGACGCAACCACAGCAATGAGTTATGGCAACTACGTCTCAGATAGTCTGACTGCAAAGAAATAGAAAAGAAATGACTTTCAAATTATGTTACAAATTATGTTAATTTTTTTTGTTGCTAAAATTAATATGGTCACCAATCAGCTAATATATCACACATATAACCCAGCCCTAACACTTAATATTCAACTTAACACTACAAAACTTCAGTCAAGCCAATACAAGAAAATTTGGATTCTGTTCAGTGGCTTGTATTTTGAGCTGACTTGGATGTTTCCGTTATAATACTGACAGCATCTTACTTAACTAATGACTGCATCCCTAATTTATCAGAGAATGAAAGAAAGAGTAGAGAGAGAGACAGTGGGGACGATAAAGTGCAATTAAGATAAAACTGGAATCTCGTCGCTCATGCTCTGTTTGCACACAATATCAGTAGTTAATGATTACTCTGGGCTAGAACTGTCATGACAGACATTAGGCAGAATCTTCAAAACACAGCGAGCCATTCAACGACAGCACCAGACATTCAAATCACATGGGGTGGGAGGTTTAAATCCAAATGAGCTCCCTAGAACTGATGAGTGTTGCATAAACAATGCAGACGTGTGTGTGGGTGTTTCTCCAGACCGGGAGGGAGTATTACACACAGTCCTGCCGGTTCAATGCCGGGCGCTGCTGAAATCGAGGAAATCACCTTAGCAGTGCGCTGATGCTTCACTCAAGTGGAAAAACAGTATCCCCCCCACCATCTGCCAGCCTTTAAGTGTCATTTAACACACATACACAGCAGTTAAGGAAAAAAAATACTGAGATGAATTATAACCACATACTAGGGACATTTTCAAAATTAACTAGTCAGTGAATCTGAATGACTAGAAAACTAGCTTGTGTTAAAGAAGCCCAGTAAATCAGGCTGGTTTAGAATCATAGCAACAAGAAACTAATCAGGCACGTTTCTTATGGACATCTGATTCTGGACACAATGCTATTGAGCACTACTAAGGTGCATCTATATTGCATGTTTTCCAAGTAATTATTCTTGTACTTTTGTACTTTGCCTTTACTCATTATTAAAGTACTATAAGTATATTTCTTAAGCCCCTTTCACACAGCAATCGCAGTAAATTACTATAAAATTACCAGAATGACTTTACCGGTAAATACACAAATATGCTGTTCACACAAGCAACGGTGTTCTGGCTTAATACTGGTAAGAGATCATTCACACATCCAACTACAGAGCCGCAGCGCTGATGAATGGAAAAAGACTGAAAAAAGCTGCGAGACATGGCGCAAAGGTCAAAGATGTCCATACAGCGCATTTATTTACATACAGAAACTATTGAAAAGCAGCTGAGCTTACTGTAAACAGTGCAGAATAATCACATCATCTCCATAAGAACTTTATGAATGGCCAAAAGCAGACTTTTCTCATCAGCGCGTTCTGACTTCTTACCTGCTCATACGGTAATCTTCATTCTCCTTTACGAAAATTGGCATTATACATACTAATGCCCTAAATACTTTAAAGGGCATAGGAACAGCCCCCAGCTCTAAACATTAACTATGAACCAGAAATCTGGTCTATGGTCAGTGTAAAGAGGGACTTCTATTGAAATAGGCATAAATCATATAACCAAATGAGTGAACAGATAAATAGAATGTTGCTACCAATCAGCACAGAGGGTTACCAGGTCCTGGAGTGGGTGTGGCTTAAAGTGATGCATAACAACTGGAGTGTCCTAGATTAATACTCACATGTTCAACGTAAAGAGGGAAATGCTTTCTTTCAGAGTCAGTTATTTTTGTATAATTATGACTTGCCTCAATTTTTAAACATCTCATTTCATTTATATAGAAACTAGGGCTGTCAAAATAACGTGTTAATTTCGATTAATTACTCTGAGAAGAAATAACGTGTTAAAAAAAATAACGCAGATTAATCCATTCCGTTTTGACCTTTGCGGAGCCGTTCTAGCCTTAGCCACCATTAGTGTAAAAAGAAGGAGGGAGACAAGAACGCGCTGTTTGAATCATTGTTTGGAACATTTACTTATAACAAACGGAGTTCGTCAACTCTAAAGTACGTACCACATCAATGCAAAGCATCCAGGAGTGTGTGCGTGAGTCGGTGAGTGTGTCTGAGAGAAAGCGTGCTTGTGTGTGTGTGTGTGTGTGTTGTAACTTTTCATGCGCTCTCACGTCACACAACCATTTTCTCACGCACAGAAAAATCGCGCACCAAAGAGAGGACACGGAAACAGACAAGACAGAGCATGTTACTTATGATATTAAAAAAATCTCAGCTCTCAGATTCTGTCAATTTTATTACGAAAATCAAACAATAAACACCGTTTTGGCGCTTGTAAATGTGACATGACATATCCCTATAGCGGCACGTGAACCGATCATCTCTAGCTAATAGTAAATAAACACGAATGAACAATGTTGAAAGATACAGTAGGGCAGCCTAAAACTTACCGAAATGTATATTCCTCGATCAATCAGTGTTTTTCAACCGCGAAAAGAGGTCAATAAAACAGCTGGAGAACAATGTCACATAACATTTAGCCTAAGTTACCTCAGGAAAGCCATTTCATGACCTAGCACGTTATTGGCTATAAAAAAAGAGCTATAGAGAGTATTTTTCTAAATTTATGTAGCCTACTAATATATTACATATGTATTATATTTTACTTAAATATCAAAGTTGTTATTTGTAATAAACACGCATTATATTTAATTTGAGCTATCTTTAACCTTCAATATAGGCCTACTACCAGCTGATATGGCTCTCTGTATTTTTTACAGCATTGGGTGAGATTTTTTTTTTCTTGAGAAAAATGAATGCCTATCTTATGTACCTATTTATCCAAATGAGTCTATATTGTGTATATTGCATCAAATCACAAGAATTAAATTTAAATTGAAATCATGAAATTTGTGTCAAGCAATAATAATAAAAACGTAGCTTACCAGAAATTGTACCATGTAAACATGTAAGATTGTGTATGCGATTAATTTAGATTAATTAATTACAGAGTATGTAATTAATTAGATTAAAAATTAATCGATTGACAACCCTAATAGAAACATTAATAAATATAAATAAAATCCATCTATCTGTGGGGATACATTTGCATAGCTACTCCAGGAGGGGAAAATAGCAGCATTAAAAAGAAAAGATTAATAGCAGCATTAATAGCTCTAATATAGTTTGTTCAGAGGGTTTTGAACTACACAAATGGCAGATTGGCCAACCAGCAGGTTCTCTCTAAATACACACCAAAACACACCTATGACATCCAACAAACAGCTTGAGCCATGGTTCTTGGTGGCATGTGTTCCCCTGACTGGCCCGTATGCACTGACGAAGAAATGGAGATGGGGGTCTGTTAGCTTATTGTGAGAGTCTGTTCTTTTGGCTGGAGGGATTACACAAGCTCATGACTATGGACGCTGAATTAAAATCTTTTACACATCTTTGCTCACACTCAAAACCCAGCCTGTTCATATATTATACAGTGTAAATGAAACAAAGGCAGCAGCCAAGTGCTGGCATAATACATCCAATTCTCTGGCTGGTGCCCGGTTACTGTTGGTGCCAGAGTTTGGCGAGCATGCTCAGTTTCTATCCTTACGTCACCTTCTCTTCCAAGCACTCGTGAATAATTAATACCATGAGTTCCTGAAGGCTCCGCCTCCACAGACTGGCAACTGCAGTTGCTAGGAGACAGAAAGAGGTGGGCCAATCTCAGTTTACAGAAACCTGATAGAGTTCCTAAAGTTAAGTCTCAAGGGAAGGAAACGTCCCAGACCCCTGCAGAAGCAAATATGCCTACTCGCTATAGTCACTTTTGATGCGCATCAAATGAGAATTTTCAGAGAGAAAAGAGATGGGCTTCCTGAGGATTTCTTGTCGTGCTTGCAAAAGGAGATTAGATTTCCCTCCGCTGCCTCAAGATGAGGTCTCTAATGCAAGGTGATTCCAGCAATGCTCCTTTAACATTTTTCCAGACTTTCCCATCTCAAGATTCTTGTCTCTCCGCTAGTTATTTTGTGTTTCTTTCCATTTCTCTCGGAAGACCCTGGTTGTTTTGTTCTAATGATCCTAATCAAGAATATCTGTGTTCATAATTTAAACATTCTCCAGCATGCTCTTCAATATGCAGAACTCTGCCACTTATATCTACTGTGGGAAAAGACTAATAAATTTGATCTTTCACAGATCACTGAACAACTATACACATGCATAATGAGTCTTCATATAGTTTAATGAATAATTAATAATAATAAAAGACAAATGATAACTTTTGCAAAAGTTAAATACATTTCTATATGTCTAGTGGTTGGTGTATGACAGTTATTTTTGGTAAAAAATATTCTGAAGAAAAATATTTTTCTTTGGAATAACGTGCACTTTGGAACAATCATGCACAACAAGACCAAGAACGTACTAAGAAAGTCAAGTCAACAAACTGACCTTAAGTAAATGTCAGGCTGGACTGAACATTATTCTGAGAGGAGAACAGATAACAGAAAACAGAAAACATGGAACAGAAAAACACAAAATGAGTCAAAAGTATTGTGAGTCGTTTATGTGGAAACTAGAACTGTCTAGAGAACCCACAGGAAGATTATCTATGAATCTAGACAGACTGAAAACTAACAAACTAAGGACTAGTTAGAGTTGAGATAATGGTAGCACTTGCGGTTACACCAAACACCTCTACAAGAAAACATTTCCAATTACACTGCAGTACACAGCACACTAAAATAAATCTTTTAAAACATCAGTATTGTTTCATTGCAGGTCTCTAAAGGCCGATCAAAAGAGCTTATCAGGAGACGCAAAACTTGAGACAATTTTTTTTATGCCCATGCAGCTAAAATTGCTTCACTACATTCACCGGTCTGAAAGTTCTACCAAGTGTCTGAAAAGGACAATATATTTGCGCCATCATTGCGGAAACATTGCAACGACAGCAACCCTACAGCAATGACAGTAAGGAACAGGGCCGTGCCATTTTAGCAGGGCTGGAATGACGCGCTGACGCAATTGATTACGTCATTTATGTAAATTAGCCGATATGTGTGGAATGGTTCAATTCGTCGTGTTATCTATGTTCCCCAATAATGGTGTCTCCCAGGTATGCTGAATACCAGCAGTTGTTACAAAAATATCGAGCACGATCTGAAGTCTGGTTTTAAAGTGACAGAAGACAGAAGATTCTTGCTGCCACCTGTGTCCTTGATGTTAATCAAACAGGAAAAGACAGAAAAATTCTCACTGCTATTTAGTAGGTTTAGTATCTATATTTAATTTATACAGAAAAGGCTTAAATAGACTCTGTGGGTCTAATTGAAGCCTTCTATTTATTCGGCGATCGGTATCGATGAACAGGAAAGCACGATACTGCTTCCAGTGTTCGGCTTCAAAAATCCTGACTGGAGCACCCTTACTTGTTTAATTGATTTGCTCTCTTCCATTTTTAACTCTGCACCAAATACAGACTTCAACTCAGATTGCATGCAAAGCACAAAGATTTTAGAAACTCCCTAAAATAGAACAAAATGTTTTTGAAAATCACAGTCAAAACAAAGAAACAAAAATCTGGGGGTCTTAAAGGACAATGGACATCTCAGGAGAGGCATCTTCCAGAAGGCAAACATCCTCCGCTCAAATAATGACAGGAAGTGAGGTCAGTACGTGAACAATAACATGAAAATCTTACAGAGTTCTAGCATGGTGGAGCCGTGCATGCGCAACTCTGTTCATTGCAATGGACATCTTGGAGACGGCTGGGATTGACAACAAAGAAATTCATGGATGCAAATTTTTCTTTGATGGCGCTTTGATATTTTTGTTGGATCTTCCTATGTATGCCTGAAAGTTCAAAATTCAAATTGTCAGATAAAATCTTAGCCACACATGAAATGAGAATGCAACACACACACACACACACACGGCCTGTTTGGGGGGGGGGGGCAGGGAAAGGCAAAAATGTCACCCTGTCTTCATTACTTGAATCAGAGTACAAGCCTCAGGCATTGTTTAATATCAGTCCTTCCAATTCATCCAAAATCTAGCTGAGAGACCCCAAAAAGAGGGGTCTACAGCACTTTTCATGAATTTTACATGGAGTACAAAAGAGACAGCAAATCTCATGAATTATACATGGAATACAAGAGATGCAAAATACTTCCTTTGGGGTTTTTTCCAAGTTGGAATCTTGAATTAGAACATCTGAATATAATATAAACAATCATAATAACAGAAATAAACAATAGATTACAAGTGATCTTCAAAACATTTAGGGTTGAATTTCCAGCAATAAATATATATGTTGTCATATATACGGTTACGTGATATAAAAATTACTCGTACCATGAGTCATACCACCCACTAATTACAGTACTTTCAGCCTGAATTTTAGGGTGTAACTGGGATTGTTAAATTCATGCCTTTTTAAAAAAGCTTTCCATTGTTTTGGCTAATCCATACATTAGCATTCAAATCGTTGATCTCAAGGCACCTCAAATTCCCTTCTGGATGTAGGATAGGGGGGAAGGGGGCTCTAAAATCTCACCACATCCTCACTACAACCTGCTGTGCTTAATGAAGTGCCCAAGGGCACCACCTCTTCCTCTCTTTCATCCTTCCTCTCTAGCAGTACAAGGGACAGGCCTAATTCAGCCTCCACATGGCAATTCTTTTGATGCTGCCCAAAAAAGCAGAATCAAAGTAAAAAGGCGAAAACTTTACCTTGTATTCAGTTGCCAGCAGCGAAACATTTATAGCTGTGGTTAACTGATCCGCAGGTATTGTACTGGGGCAAAAGCTGACTGGCCTGAAAATGACAGTAGACCTGTGGTGGCAGAAATTTGAGTCTGTCTGCCCAACGAAAGGATCACATGAGGAGAAGACGCAAGGGGGAGGTGGAAGAGAAAGACAAAGGGAGACTGGAAGATCACTTTCAGCCTTTACAACTACAAACCTAGATTTTCATCCCAACGGCTTCTGTAAAACATCTGTTCAGAACGCTAGAGGATATAAGTCCCTCATGCGAACAGTTTTTCTTTACAGTGCTGGAGAATAACACAAAGCATCATTACTAACTTATCTAAAACTTTTCAGTAGCATTTAAATCAGCGTCAGAATTTAAGGGCAAATATTTGTGCCTTAAAATTAGATACTCAGGACATTATTTCTAACCTTTAAAAAACACAATGCCCATTAAATGCTTAATTTCATCCAATTTGTCAATGTGAACAATAATGTCTTACAAAATCAAATCAACATCAAATATAGAAGTAGCTGTAATGCAAAAGCTTAATCAAGCTAAATAAATGTAAAATAAATATAAAAAATAAATAAAAATAAATAATATAAAATAAAATGTCACTTGACAATCTACAGTTTTAAACTAGCTTCCTCAACCCTTTTCCATTCCCAATAAACACTCGGATGCCAATGGCCGGTGGTCTTAGCAGGATACAGCTTCCTTGAACCGATAACATGATCTCAGTGAAGATTCTTTGTCCTTTAAATGTTTGGGAGAACTGGCCAATGAATCATGGGCTTGAGACCGAGTGTGATCAGTCTGACTGCGGAGGAGCCGGAACAGGAAACCATATGGAAAAGGCCTCAGGAGAGGTCGTTCCATAAACTATTACTTTATTATCCTACAGTCCAAGTTCCTGTCGGTGGCACTGGTCCATGAAAGCGAGGGAGATTGTGAAAAAGGGAGAAAAAGAGAACACTGTATAGCATATCACAGCGAAGGCTCACAAGAAGCACCCGGCAAGCACATGCAAGTCATACCCAACTCTAAACAGCAAAGTTAAACTTGCAATTTAATGTCAAACTAAAACCACAGATAAGTGTGACTCAGCCAAACAGTGCCGTTTACAGAAAAGCGGGAGAGGCACATTAGTAGTGTTTCAGTCATCAAAAGTCTTTTTCCATTCCAGTTTACTTAAATGAACTGGCTTGTAAGACCTTTACCACTTTCAAATCCATCCCAAGATTTACAACAAAAGAATGAACAAGAAATAAAAACAAATACTTTCACTGACTGCGTTATGAATGAAACGGCAACATTCATAAAGAGGAAATGTTTTAGTGAATCATTATTAGGTCACGAGGCATGTTTGTAAAGCTACACATTACTGGGGTCATTAACTTGAGGACCACCAAGGGTGGGAACAAATGTTGTTTTGTGGTGCTAAGGGCACTTGGACAGTTCATGTCCCCACAAAAGACTGTCTGTAACATCTGATCAACCAGCCATCCGTTGAGTCAGGGGGCAGCCACTTGTCAATTTTACTCATAAAAAGGAAACTCTCAACATAACCTCTAACCAATACGTACAGAACAAACTGGACATCATTGTTTGATTACTGAATAAGATCATTTTACAGACCAGATGTGTCAGAGCATAACCAGACCCCATGAAGTGGCTTGATGAGTGCAGTTGTATGCTGTTCCTTTTGTAACAGGGAGTTTGAGAGGGGTATATCGAAAGGATTGTCTATTAAAAAAATGGTGATTCAAAAAAATTCAACCAAGTCAACAATATTTGTGATCAGCTTTCCCAGGAGAGAAAGAATGTAAATGCATATATCTGTAGTACAGTAGCATATAAATAAAATTAACACGCACAGAACAAAGTCACAAAACTCTCATTTTGATTACATTTCAAAATTCAGGACTGTAAAGAAAGATCACTAGATCTTAATACAAAAGCAATTCTTATATTAGCAAAAGCATGCTTTAAGGAGATGGTGAATACCGGATTATTCATTTTAAAGAGATAGAGGATGTCTCCTGTAAGCCCATAAATCAGATTTACTCACAGAAAACTAATTATAGTCACTAATCAAATGACATAGCTGACCTAGAGGCCATTAAATGCCCGATCCAGCTTTGTGAGGAGCAAGTATGGTAATTCAGAAATAGAACATTCAGCTCCTTCATTACTGCAGTGATGAGTAATTGTTGGCTTACAGGACTGTGGCCTGAGAAGGGAAATTGGGGAGGCTATATTTTTCAGACCTAAAACATTACATTGGCAACAAAAGTAGCCAATAGCAGAGCGTGGATGACCTGTACACCATCTGGACCCGAGTCGGTGAGGTCATCGCTGAGGCCAAGCCAGAGTGACATTTCCTGTCTCCCTAAGGAGAACTACAGAGAAGAGCAATGCTCAGACAGATTACATATGCACACACTCCATTACACAGCCCAATGCAACAACAAGCAAGCATATAAAATGTTAAATAAACAAAAAAAATGACTTTGTTTGTTGTTTTTTACTAAAGAAATGCAGCAATTAGGCCACAATTATCACTGCAGTGCCAGTCAACATAACAATAAGCCGTGCTGAAACTAGCTGTCAGTGTGGGAGGTGAAACTTTCAAAAGTCTTTGTGAATGCCTGGGTGAGTCTACGTTAAACCAGCCTAGAGGTCACCACATGCACAAGACATCTCTATGGCACAGGGAGTGTCTTCACTCAATTCTAAAAGAACAAACTTAATTGGATAATTTAGCAATTGTGGTTTCATCATGTTGAATACTATTATTAAACCGTATGCATTCACGCATAAACCACTGTTCGGGAATAAACAACAACAAATGGGGACTCGTTAGAATAACTTCCTGAATAAGTCATCAATAAACATAATAAAATGCATTTTAAGAGATAAATAGTTGTGGTATATTTCAAATGAACTGAAGTATCAATACATTTTCTAACAATACAAATGAAGTTTCTGTTGTGACAGTACCAAATTTTCCCTATAATTGCTTTTGTCATGGTATACAGCAGGGGTCGGCAAGTAATATTTTTTTTAGCCAGTAGATGGTGGGCCAGCTACACGGAGTAGGCCTATGGATACAAATTTTGTCAAGCAACATTGTCTTTATTTCTGATTTAAAAGACGAAAGACGACATTAAAAATTGCTACAAAAATGGTTGTTCTGGTGTTTCTTTGTCTGTTTGCGCCTGCAGTAGGGCTATAATCGTGGATATGATGGGTCCGTGTTTCATTCGTTCAATCATTTTTTCAAATTAAAACCAAAAATAAAAAAAAATAAAAACAACTTGTTTTTCCATTATTTATTTCCTGAACTAAAAAAAAAAAAAAAAAAAAAAAACGATTAACGACGGGTTTTCTGATTGTGTGCTCAGATCAAAAATAGAAAAAATTAATTACTGGATTAGACAAATTTTAATTTTGATTTTTAATTTAACACCTTAGTAGGCCTATTTCAATTAAATCATTTTAAACAGATCAAGTACTATTGTGGTAACAGATTACAGCCATTTTAATAAATGTGTGAATAGCAATCATGCTTCATTCGCTTACAGTCCAACTTTTGAACTTTATTCCTTTTTTTATTTTCATTATTTATTCAGGACACACAAACATACACACCTAAGGTTTAAGGAGGTCTGCGCAGGACTGTTTTTTTTCGTCCCGCTCCCACAAGGTTCTATTCAGCAACCGCTTAAAAAACACTCTGTGTTCACCCGCTTTATTTCCCTACCTGACAGGTCCGCAAAATTTAGATCTTGTTTCCAGAATCTCACATTCAAATGTCTCTAACGGAAAGAGAGAGATTAAGTAGCCTACGCTGCTTTCTGCCAAACTGTTTCAAACATCCTTGCAAAAAAAGAATGTTGTTGACTGACAAATGGTTTAAGAACCAAACAGCTCCTCAGAGCTAGGTGTACAGGTGGTCAGAATGAAGTGCGGATACGCTGTCAAAAGATGTCGGGAGTGGGCTATTGTCAGTCAGACCGCCCGCTCCGTCCAAAGTATAGGTACACCAGAGCTCCGACCGCTACCGTGTTTATACTTTAAAATTGAATCCCGCGCCGCATGATTCCTTACGGGCGTTTCACACAGTATCGCCGCGCGGCTACGGCTTTTCTCAAGTAGTGGAAGAGTTTTGTGCTGCATTTAGTGCAAATATTTTTTTTATCAGGTAATACAAATAAAAATAAGCTGATTAAAAAATAAAAAAACGGACATCCAAAATAATCCGGCAGGCCAGAAAATATTGCTGGCGGGCCAGTTTTGGCCCGCGGGCCGCCTGTTGCCGACCCCTGGTACACAGTATTGAATCACATTACAAAAATATTTGTTAACTATTTCAAATAAAAATTGAAAAATGAATACAATACAATAAAACAATATACAATTCAAGGGTATAATTTTGATATATATAACGTTATCTATAATTTATTTATATATACAAATATATAATTTTTGATATTATATAGCTTTGAAAAATATTTTTTTCAAACCGATTGAAGTGCAAAAGAATAACTATAGCAAACTATTATAAAGGATCAGAACATTTTTAAACAATAGCTGGTTGACTGAAAAGCAGCAAAGATGCATTTTTGCGAAATTTTAATTGGAATAATATAGCATCTAGAATTATTCACGGTATTTTGAAGTACCCACGATAACAATACTGTGTAATGTACAGTCCACATATTAATCAAATACCAGCATGTCTTGTTCCTGTAAATGGAGCTCCTGAGAAATCTTTAAAAGATGTAAACAGAAACGCACTAAAAAAAAGAATGATTATGGAAAATAATCTAATTGCGATTTTTTTTAACCAATATTGCGATTTAATATGCGATTACTTTAAGTTCTTTACCTTCTGTATAAGTCGACAAAGACAAGCAATAAATCATAGTACAGTAGGGATGGGAATCTTTAGGCAGCTCATGATCCGATCTACTTTTTTTCTTATTAATTAATCTTAATAACACTTAAAATATGTATTTAATTACATGTGTAAATATACATACTTTAAAAAAAAATAATAATAAAAAAAAAAATATATATATATATATATATAAAAACACATAATTAAACCAATTACATGTTAAGAATTTTAAATAGGCTATAAACTAATATAGCTTCAAAATATAAGAGCTAGTAAATAAAGTCAAGTCAAGTCAAATATATTTATATAGCGCTTTTCACAATACAGATTGTATCAAAGCTGCTTCACAGTATCAATCAAAACAACTTAACAATGTTTGTTTATTACTGGAAAAAAGACATCCAGTTTGGTAGAGCTGATCAATGGTATGATTGGTTAATTAATTTGAATATCCCCAACTAAAATAAAGAGGAACAAAAAAAAAACATTACAAGCAATAAACAAAGAGTGCTTTCAGTATTTAAAAGTACGCTGTCTGAACGTTTTCCATTCAAGAGCTGGAGTGATTTTCCCCCTATACTATAAGCTGCATTCACACTAATGCACATATCTCTTTTGAAATTGTAAATGTGGTTTGTCCTGTCGGTTTAAGATATAACTGACCGTGTTTACATTAATTTCGCGTCAAAAGCATTTTGAGATGCAAGTACATTTAACCAATGAGTCGCTCAGAGCCGCATGCACGAGTGCTCTTCACAACGCGCGCGTAAGTATTTTAAAATGAAAGCAGCTTTCTCAGTGATTTTCATATTTTTAATATATAAGCCAACTGCATTCCAAAAGACATAAATAATGCCTTTGTGTGAGAGAGAGAGAAATTAGAAGCAAGCAGAATACGGTTGTTTCTAAAGCACGCGCAGCGTCATCACGCATCTGTGTTTAAAAACTAAGCTCAGACTCGATTCTGAAATTCTCTGAATCGATCCAGAATTGTTGGAGAGAGAATAAATAACACAATATCACATACATTAAAAATAAACTGTTCTTTCCTGTAGGCCTATGCCAGACCTATGCGTAGCGTGCCAAGTTGAAGCTTGATCTGCAGACTGCTTTTCTCTCGCGTGTCACGTGACCAGTGAAATCGCAGCTTTTGCGGTTACAAAATCGCATTTGATCATATCGCGATATTATCGCAAATGCAATTAATCGTTCAGCCCTAATTCTTAGGCTACGTTCAAACGGCAAGCCTTAAGGCTGATTTATACTTCTGCGTCGGACCTACGCCGGAGCCTCTTCGCAATAGACTACGCGTTGGTTTTCATTTATACTTCTGCGTCGTTGTCCACGTTGATGCGCAATTACACATGCAGAGGGAGCATGTGAACCCCGAGGGAGGGGTTCTAGCAGACCAATCACAGCGCTTGCGTCCATGTAGAATTGACGCGTTGTTACATTTTTGGAGAGGTGTGCGTCAGGGTACGCGTCAGGGTACGCGCGCTACACACAGCCTACGGCGTAGCTACGGCGTGAGTTCAACGCAGAAGTATAAATTGGGCTTTAGTACTCAACTCTGATCACTGCTCAGATCCTATTTTATTTTTTTAGCTTTTCTTAAATGTGGCCAATATTAAATTCCAGTGTGAACAGGTCACAATCCTGAACTGACCCACATGTGCAAACGAACAATAATTAAAGACGGCATGCAGCACGCTGTAATACAGAAGTAAACACACAGGTTACTCAAGTCAGCATTTACACGTTCATTTATAAGGTTATGTGCCATGGAAGCCAACAAATTTGAGCACAGCCGATAAGGAGGACGCAGATGAGGAAAAGGAGAAAGAGAATAACTGTTGTTCCACTGACTAACTTCTCTGCCGTCTTCCATATTCATAGAAACTACATGCATGTAAACTCAATGGAGTGACTCACATTAGCGCAGAATTCTGCTGAATGTCAACATATAGAGTGACTCAAAAGTCACATGAATTCCGATTTGACTGTTCAGCCTGATGTCGCACTGAAAAATATCAGCCCTTTATATTACAGGGTGTCTACAGATATAAACAAGTTAAATTTAAGACTTTAATGCCACTTTGAATGAAATTTAAGACCAAACCTGTGATGGAAATACACATTATATTACAAACGTATATGTAATATTTAATGTTTAACCTAAGTAAATTTAATATTAACTACTTGTTTATTGAACTAAAATCAAATGTAACATTTGCAATCGTGAGAATATTCAGCAAAATAGCTCCCGTCATGTTATGTTACTTAACTAGGCTATATCATATGTTATAAATAAAAAACATGTTTTTATGTGTGCAGGGCTCCAGACTAACTTTTTTTTACTATGAGCGCTGTAGCCCCTGACTGAAATTTTTAGGAGCGCAAGCAGAAAATTTAGGGGCAAACCTTAAATCAGCTTGCAATGCAATTATTCAAATTTCCCCCAAAATAACTGTAATACTGACAAATTCTTTAATAATAGACTTAACGTACAGATATTACAATGTGCAGTTTTATTTTAAGTTCACAGGCTCCAGACTAACATCTGAGGGCCGCAGCACCGAGACACAGAGCTCTACAACACAGATCTGGCAGCACTGGGGCGGACAATAAAGCACTCAGATTAATTTAGGGTGTAGATGAAATAAACTTTAATTATTATCATTCATAATGTCTTAATATAAATTAAAAAGCAAAACGAGAAAAAAAAATTATATTAGGGAGTGAAAATATCCAATAAGCATCCTACTGTTTACAATGGCAATTTATTGTAATTTTAAATAAGTGTTTAAATAACAGTTTTCCTAACGTTATTAGGACAATCTTTAAAGGATGAACAAAAATGTGTTGGTCATCACATTAAAAATAAGATTTATGATATTATAGTTTTGAAGTGCTGAAAAAAGTTAGTAGTAGTACTTGTAAGCTTTTCACTATTTCTGTCACAATACCATAGTAATGTTTAGAGTTACTACATTAGCATAAATCCATGGTGAATGTTGCTGATTTGTGAACTGAAAGCTTTCTATAAGTGTTTCTCCTGGTTTCCACGTCAGCGCTGTGTTGATCTGATATCGATGGTTTATAACAGAAAACTGAATCACTCCGAATCGGAGTGTTTCTCACTGGATCTCGCAGCGATGATGTTATTAATTCTGAGGCAAAGTCAATGGATTTCTTCACTGGATCTCGTAGTAACAGTGTCGCGTGATCGAGATCGGCCCGCAACTGGCAAGTGCAAGTTCGGGGCGCTGCGCTCTCTATTATTGGTCCGTGAAGCAAAAATGAGTAGCGCATTTTCGTTCCGCTTTCATTTTGTTTGCATTCGCTGCTCGGCAATGTTGTGGTCGCGCCAGTGCGACCTAAATAAATATTTGGTCGCACCGGCAGGAAAAATGGTCGCAAAATTTCTGGAGTCTGGAGCCCTGGCTGTTATGCTCATTTGTTTTGATTTCTTACTATAAAATCTCTCACAGAGACAGGCAGCGCGAGTCTCAACAGCGCTACCAGAAGTCATTATCATTATCAATCGCTGTTTATGTAATAAAATCAGAATCATTCTCGCGATTCGATGCTTCACTGGTTATTTGACTAGAGAAATTTTAGCGGTAATGTGACCATAAATATTTAAGACCCATCGAGTCTGAATTTAAGACATTTTAATACTTTTTAAGGCCTTTTATTAGGAAAACTTTATTTAAGACATTTTAAGACTTTTTAAGGACCCGCGGCCACCCTGTATTATTTAGGACAACATATGGAAGTGGCCCGAATCAGAATCGAAAGATCAGATTCCATGTAGTTTGTGCAGTTCACACAATTATAAAAAAAAATCTGATCTGAGTCACATATGAGCAAAAAAAAATTTATTTTTTTGGGCCACTATTGCCCAATTAGTTAATTAAGTTAACTCATTCCTAATAAAAAATATAGAGATTTGCAAAAAAAAAATGATTTGTAATTACATTTTCTGTTACATAAACAATAGCTTGAGCAAACCATGCAGGGTACAGGAGGGGGCTGGATGATAACAACAGGAGATGTGTGTACTAATTATGACTTTGTATTCAGTACTTAGCTACCCACCCGCTAAAAAAACAGACAAGACCACAACAAGAACATCAAAACAAACATGGCTCAGGTTTCAAAAAACAAACCTGTCTGAGAAGAACCTGTGTCCTTCACATACAGTATATGTATAGCAATAGTTCACTCCCAATTTCACAAACAAAAAATGCCGTCATACAGTACTAAATCAAAACTTTAGTCACCAACCTCTCCTGCTGTGTAGACGATACACTCAGGAACTTTTCAAAGTACTGGAAATGCACAAGAAGAATGAGAAGAAAAAAAAAAGGTGCTATTGTGGAAGGTAAGATTGCCACGCTATGGATTTCAGGGATATTAGGATTTAGTAGCTGTCCTTAATGTAGATTATATCTGCAGTGCATTTTCAAGTATTGGAAACTTGCTTGGAGCTATACAAAAGTCATGCTGACACTGACAGCAACTTAGTAGACAGTTTTTGCAGGAAAACAGTGAACACAGAGACTTCTTGTCCTACGACAGTCAATCACCGTTGTAACCACAGCTTTTAATTCAAGTCACTCCTGAACAATCAATTCCTGGAGTCATTTCTATGGATGTGCAAAACTACATTTCTATGGTTGTGCAAAACTACATTTCAGTAAGTTTTCTGAACAGCTGGTCAATCTTAAAGCCCAGTTCTCGCTAAAAGTAAGTAAATAAATTGGGGATACATGATATATCGGCCACCATATCGGTATCAGCCGATGTATGTTCATTCTAAATGTTAGCGTTATCGGTCCGATAAGAAAATTTGGCCAATATATAATAGAATTTTTCCTTCAGCTAAAACACTTCAGATGTGCACTGTTCACCACGATGGTTTAGAATTGCTTGAAATATAATTGGAATCACTTCAAAAAGGAAAGTACAGTTAAGTGTAACATACAGTACAAGTCTGTCATATAGGCTACATAAAATTGTGAGAACATTAGATATAATTGTGTGCTTGGGACATGGTTTTTAATGGTAAGACTTTTGTTTTTGTAATCAGGCTTTCAAATATGATATAAAAAATTGGATTTAGATTTATCAGTTTTTAGCTTTCAAATATAAAGAATTTTCAGTTATTGTATTGGCCAAAATGTTCATATCGGTGCATCCCTAAAATAAATCCAGATTTGATTGACATCCTGAAACATCTCCAGTCATCTCCTGTGTTTGTTGTAACTTCTGTGTGTCCAAGGTACACAATATTATATCTTATCAAAGTCATCAAGCAGTAGATAAAAGGACTCGCTCAAAGGGCCTCCTCACAAGGCAATATAATTTGTGCTCTCTGTGTGTCAGAGCCACATGTTGTTTTGGTCTGTTTCCAAAAGCAAATTGCCAACAAAAAAAACAAGAGTACTTCATGTAATGTACGTCTGTCCGAGCCATAATTTCAGCCAGATGTGTTTGTAAGCACCTGACATGGAATTCAGAACATTAATACGTCATCAAGCTGAAGTGATGGAAGTGAATAAGGATGAAATTCCTGTAGGAAACACTCACTCTACAACTAATTTTCTAGATATGCCTGTCAGTCAGATCTCATATTTCTCAACACTTTCGATTCACACTCTTCCTGTAGCTGTCAGCGCCTCACATCCCAGACAGTCTCTTTCATCTCGCTGCTTCTGAAGACTTGCTAACATGTGCCCTAAACCACCTACAACCCTTTTAACATGGACAAATCCCTCTGTACCCCGAGGAGAAACTCTGTTAAGGTCTGGTGTTCAAGATTAAAGGCCTTTAAAGGTATGCCAGTCTGAGGAGACACGGGTGTGTGAGTAAAAAGGGAGTTGGTTCACTGCCTTGTAACTTAAGGCTGACACACACTTTTAAGGCCATTACAGCATGTTCTGACACTGATTATCCTTTCCACCGAGGGACACTTCATTTTCTGTCTAGCTACAAAACTGCCCACTGAGCAGTGAACAACAGCAGAATCATCGCTCTAAAGCTAAATAGCTCTAGAGAAAAAACATGGACAATGCGTGATTCTATGCTAACTGTAACAAGCCAGTTGAGACAATGTGATCTTTTGTCCAACACCACTGATTTTAATGTATGAAATATGGAATTGCTAACAAGTTTGCGACACTTTTTGCCGAATGATATAACTCTAGTACGCATGCATTTCCATGGTTGTAAAGTTTGCAATTGCATGTGGTTTGGAACTGAATGCTCTACATTGAATGTGCTAAAGAAGTGTGTTTGGAGATGGCACTTCACACCCTACATCCCACAGAGATGTGTCAGCCATGGCATGTTATAACCACCACACAGAGCAGTTAACTCATACAAGCTTAACTTAATTCTAAATGATGCTGTTACAGATCCTCTTACGTTAGCACCAGGAAATAAAAAAGAGCTCCAAACATTCGCAATCACTTAAACCTCCAGCACGCTGGGTGAGGCAAGAAATGGCTTCCTTCCTTCAATGAAGATGAGGATAAGGACACATAATGGACAACATGGAAAACTTTTCCTGTAATCTTCAATGATTAAGAACACCACTATCGCTTAATCTCTATTTAAAGGTACGGTGTGTCACTTCTGGGATGTTAGTGCCAAACACTACACTAACACCCACATATCCCACCCACCCCATCTTTCATTGTTCAAATCAAAAGGTAGTCCCGAAACTCACGCCATCGGCTAAGGTAGAAGCTCAAACAGCAGAGCATGGCACTAGCTACACCAAGGTTATGGTTTTGATTCCCATGAATGCTATAAAGAATTTGTATCCTCAAATGCAATGTAAGGCGCTTTGGATAAAAGCCTCTCCCAAATGCATAAATGTAAATGTTGGATGGTTCAAACAAACAGAGCAATATTTTGAAAGAATCAGTGTTTACATCACTCCGGGATGTTTACTTACAGCGGTATGGCGACAAATCAATGCCAATAATAACCGAGCGCACAACTGATGTTGGCGCGCGCGGTAAATGACTTTCGCGAGAAAATAACAGATCTACACGCGAGGAAACGGGAACTCGCGAGCTCATTCATACTCTGCGCGCGCTCATGACATCTCCTCTGCACGCAATACAAGCCCTCGCGCACACGCATGATCATTCCACACGCTCTCGCGCTTGATCTGCTCTCGCCTGCTGCTTTTGCTAGAATATATTCTTACCAGATACTTTATTAACAGAAAGTCTTAATAGTGATTGCATTGTGTTGTTAAGAGATATTAACAGACTGTAACAACGCATTTCCATGGTTATTAGCATTGTAAATCTACCAAAATTCTTATGCATTTTTACATAATATAAATGGTTCATTATATTTTCTATTAAATGTAAAAGGGGTTCTGGCTTCGTAAGTTAAGATACAGTACACAGCATTAATTATAGCTTACAAATGCCTTTTCAGAATTTGCTACCGAATACAGATGAACATATTAAACCCAGCAAATTATTAAACCCATCTTAAACCCAGCAAAGTAGCTATTACAACATTATATAGTGATCTTAATCATCTAATTTTTTGTAAGCTACATTGTATTTGCCTCATTACCATGAAAAGAAAGAGACAGAAAAGAGATACGCTAGAATCAGTGAACGTACATTAATATACTGACAAAATTAGCAGGGTTTGCGATTAATTAAATTCATGTCGGTTTAAGAGCACGACATACCTTTAAAATGTTATTAGTTTTATTATAAAACTAATACAATTTTATTACATACTGAATTGGTCGATGTGTCTCGGGAGTCTTCTTTATTATGTTGGCTTGAGAAAGCCAGCATATATTTAAACATTATTAGTTTTTATTATTATTATTGTGAGAAATTGACTCCGCCTAGAACTTTAATGCTTCACCAAACTCGGCTCAGAACTTCAGACTGGTCTGACTCGCTTATATCTTTTCGGACTGGTCAGACTTACTTTCCCAAAAAATCCCATTGATTTGCGTAATCTGAGCAATGAAGGCGTAGCAATGAGCAATGAAAACTCACTAAGAGTTTTCAAGCATGTGATAAAGACATCTTCAAAAACAGTGCCGTTTTGTTTGCATGTGTTGTGAGAACAACTTAATAAGAGAAAGTATGAGGCAAGCACACAGCATAAATGATTACAACCCATCTGAACATAACATAGCCTATCTTAAAAAAATAAAAAGCATTCATGCTGCCAGAACCCCTTTTACATTTAATAGAAAATATAATAAACCACTCAAAAATGACATAATAGTAATACACAGGATGAAAACAAAAAGCTTACACAACAACTCTTTCTTATTGATATAAACAATTTATCTTTTATTCAAAGCCCTTGTTATATTTACAACTATTTAATGGACATTTTTTACTTTTTACATTCTGAGGTTCTCAGATCCAATTTAATTTTGGTTGGATAAACGTAAATAGCTGTAAATGGGGGTATAGTGGTAATGTAGTGGTGAACTACAGCAAATATGACTTTGCATTCACATTTTTCTCCAATTTCTTTTAGATATTTTAGATAGTGTTATAAATACAGAATGTAAAAATACATATGAATTTTGGTAGATTTACAATGCTAATAACCATGGAAATGAATTGTTACAGTCTGTTAATATCTCTTAACAACACAATGCAATCACTAGTAAGACTTTCTGTTAATAAAGTATCTGGTTAGAATATATTCTACATTAACAATGCATTAAATCACATTACACATTAATAAACCACAATAAAAGACAAATTAAGTGATGTCTCAAGTCAAGTGAATTAGCCTACGAGTCATTGGACAGGTGTCCAATCACAACTGACTTCCGGAAAATGGGAAGTAACCAATGACATTTGAGGTTATTAAAACAGGAAGTCCCGCCCCTCGACTGTCAAAAATAAAATTGTTCGAGCGAGCAAAAGCAGCAAGCGAGAGCAGATCAAGCGCGAGAGCGTGTGGAATGATCATGCGCGCGCGCGAGGGCTTGTATTGCGTGCAGAGGAGATGTCTCGCAAAAGTCATTTACCGCGCGCGCCAACATCAGTTGTGCGCTCGGTTATTATTGGCATTGATTTGCCGCCATACAGCGGTCCCTGCATACTATTTCGACACACACAAAAATTACTTGCATTATATTAAAAAATGGTTTAACAGCCAATCCACTTCTTTAAACTACGCAGAAAAAAGCTCAGTTGACAATTCATAATGCAAGGTTTTTCCTGCATTGAAAATTTTTTGGCGGCAATAAAAGCTAATTTTTGTCCCACCAAAGCCTTATTTGATAGGTGAGTGACGTAGATGACTGCTGCGCTTGTGATAGGGCGCATGCTCGATGCAGAGCCAAATGGGAGGAGCTAGAGCTCTAGCTTCACCTCGCTGGATCTAGTAACCAGAGCTTGAAGCGCTATCAAGCCTGTTAATGTTAGTGCGAGTTCAACCGTGATGGAAGGACATGTTTGTTCTGATGTGCAAGATGCTGGCATACATAATATTGCCTTATTTTTCTCTAATATTTGTCATGATTATAAATTATTTTCAGCATGGTCAGTATCGTTTCTGTGACAAACGGCATTACGTTACGTAAACACTTAAGAACATTGCTCACACTATGTGTGTTTCTAAAAACGGTTGAAACTTTGTCTCTATGTATTATTTTCTCTTTATAAGGATGAATAGTTTCGTTGTTTTCCTCACTTTTTAAGCCGCTTTGGATAAAAGCCTCTGCTATATGATTATGTAAATTAGTAGACTTAAAAGGCAATGTGAAAGCTTACTATCTGTGCACCCCTCTTTATTTTTTGTCTACCACATTAACATGTGGGTTATTTGTGAATTAATCTAAATCATCTGATTAATTTATGAAATAAATAATAATACTAATAATAAATAATAATCTAAATCCAGCAAGGGGAAGCTCTAGCTCCTCCCATTTGGCTCTGCATCGAGTACCACTTGCATGAGCAGAGAGAGAGCCCCGGCCGCGCGATACATGTATATGTATGTGAATGTGTATGTGAAACAATTCGGAGATTGTTTTCCTTATTTACCGCTGGGTGTGAATTGTGCCTTAGCTTCGCTGAAAAGCATTCCACTCATTCAGCTGACATAAACCACACTTTCAATAAACGAAAAAACCTATGAAACCTGATGAAATGTTTTCTGCCTTGACACAAATTTTGTGCGATATTCTAACTGCCGGGATAATCACACAACGCATGCCGTACACGTCCACCAATGACACGTCCAATTCGCAAACTAATGACTCCTTTGAACCAATTCACTTTAATGAATGGTTAAAACAACAGATCTGTGCGACACTGAACTCACGAGACGTCTGAATCGAGACTGTGCTACAGGCTGCAGTGAGGACAATGACGTCATTGATATCAAATACGTAGTTGACGTTTTAACACGCATGCGCTGTAGTAGGTTTCGATTACGTCATGAAAGTTTAAACACGCAAGGGCGCTATTACATTATCCACAAATTATATTATTTTATACAATCATGACATATTCCATAATAATGGCTATAGTGGATGAATTTAAACATTCTTGTCTTAATCGGTGTATAACAAATCGGTACAGCATTTATTAGGCTAATCTTTGTTAATGTTAATTTTAACATTTACCAGTAGCCTACATTATTGAAATCAAAAGTTGTATTTGTTAACATTAATGAATGCACTGTGAAGTAACATGAACAAACAATGAACAGCTGTATTTTTATTAACCAAGTTTAACAAATTGCTCATGGTTAGTTCATGTTAGTTAGCCTAGTACATTAATGTTAACAAATCAAACCAAATTGTAAAGATACTTCAAATTACTTTTTAAATAACTTTTTAATGCTACTTTTTTATATTGATGATTATATACCAAAATAATTATCATTTCTAGCAAAGAAGGATTTTATCTTAAAAACCTTTGAAATCCAGTGGTAAAATCCCAGCTTTTTTTTAAAGGAGGGCAAGAAAGGATGACTGTGTCTGTCGGCCACCACCGAAGACCAATTTTGACCCTGGAAAAACCCTGATAATGTCAATCTTAAATCAAATCAAGTGATTCACATCGCCACATCCGGCACCCATTTTAACCTCAACCATGAGTAAAACTCATAGTATTTGAATAGGCTGGTTCCCCTGCATATGCCTCCAGTAGAAGAACAGGATATAGCAGGCCACATAACCACCAACACCACACAGTCAGACCGCAGTAACCAGGTCGAAGCCAGCAGAATAGATCCGCCAGACTGTGAGGGGCTTCACATGGAAGTCTGGGCTTGTCATGAAATGGTGTTAAACCACCAAATTCGCACCGATGTCTGAAGCAGGACTTTGTTTTTTGCCCCTTGTTAACTATTTACATTGGATTTGAGGGACAAAAGAGAGGGCAACATTTACCTACCCCCCTTCAAGCATACAGTGTTAGCACCTGTCAAATAAACTGTAATTGCATTGCAGAGAAGCTTTGAAAGGGATATGCATTTCTGTAGTCATGTTTTAACATGTCAGCAATGCATTCCTGTTATTCTGCATTGGAAAGTTTCAGCTGCAGGTTGCTTTAGTACTAGCATGCTGCTAGCAAAGCAAGAGCACTCCAGGATATTCAGGCCTCCTGCCCGACTCATTTTAGTCTGTGTCTAAACATAATATGCAAAACTTTGAGGTGAATTCAATGTGACCTCCTTTAAACCACGTATCCGACTCAGCAAACGAAAGAATGGAAAATGGCACTTTTCTTACAAAATGAAAAATACTGGCAGCTTGATTCTAATAAGACCTTTGAAACATCACAATTCAACAATAAAAAAAGGTACAATATAGGGCTTAAACCTCATTTAAATTCTTAAAAATCAAGGGATGCAAAAATCGTTATTCAGTGATTCGACAGTTATAGTATGTAATGTAATGTGAGTCGATGTAAAAAATAGTTGGATTAAATTTTCAGTTACAGTGCAGGGCTGTAGTGTCATTTGGAAATCATTAGCAGCCATGTTTGAGTGCATCATTGTAATTTAAAAACTTCTGGAGGGTCTTAGAGACAAAGACATTTCACAAAGAGCATGAGTGCTATCATGTGCTAGCCTAAGAATTAAGACCCCCATCCCCCAAACGTCTGTCTGTCTTCCTGTACTGAAATGACCCCGATTACACAGATAAAAGCACACATACCACAGCTAAAAACGCAAACATACAGCCCTCCAGCTTAATGCAATGGCCTTGTTCCAACACCTAATGAGATGCTTGCTGTCTACTGCCGCATCTTCTAGGCATCCTAACTAGATCCTCCAAGAATTTGCATATGCGCAGAACTGCATCTTTCCACAGAATTGGAATGTCCCTTTGTTAGTGGTCACTGACAAAGTTCTACAAATTTCAAGCAGTATACATTTGTTAATCAAATATTTAAGCTAATTTAATTTGTCACACAAATCACCAACTCATGTGAAGTCTCTGCCTTTAGCTAATAATACCTAAAATAAACTGCACGCATACATTATGGATTACATTCAATTTTTACTTGAACTGAATGATATTTTTCCAATTTGAATGAACTCTTAGCCTACTCTTGCTACATCTACCATCTTAGATTTTTTTCCTCTAAGCATGTTGTTACAATACATTGTTGAACTGGATTCTACCCAAAAGATAAATGTGATGCAACTTTACAATTTGGCCAAAAGAAGGCATCTCAAAAGCAGTGGTGGGCCGTCAGGGCCAGCAAGGCCTTCTCTGCTGGCCTAAACACTATCAGAATCACTGACTTGCACTTTAATATATTTTTTCCATGAATGAGTATTAAATTATTCCCAATAGTCCATTCTCTTAATCTCACAGCTTTTCTCTTGATTGCGCTACTTCCAGTATTGTATATTTATTTTAGCGCTTTTATCCAATTATATTTCAGCCATCATGTGTTGCCAGGGTCAAAGAAATCTGCCTTGAGGCCTTCAGAATCGATAGTGCGGGCACCTGTAGCTTAAAATGAATGGAAATTAAACTGTTGCTTTAACCAATCAGATAATCAGTGAGAATTAATCAGCCAATCAGATTTCGCTTTGACTTAGGGCTGGGCGATATGGCCAAAAAAATCATATCTCGGTATTTTTTGGTTAAATGGCGATATACGATATATATCTCGGTACTTTCTACGTTTTTCTATTTGGATAAAGAAAATCTGTATTTATTTAAAAAAAATGTGTTTTTTCACATCCTGCTCAATGATTTCCAAACGATGTTGATATTGAAGGATATGGAAACAAATATAGTTAATGTAATGTAGGCTATGCAATATATTATGTGCAAAAAGGTGGTTAAAATCACATTACATTGTAACATTGTAACATTACGAACTAAAAACAAATATAATGCTTTTGTTTTTAAAATGACTAAAGGCTAAACTAAAAATGAAAATAAAAACAAAAGCACAAACTAATTATATTAGCCTCAGTTGATTACCCCATTATAATGCTCACTTTCATAAAAACATACTTGTAGGTTTAAAATTCCACATATGGCACATTTATTGTCTCCAACAACAAATATTTTAGCAATAGCCTATGTATATTTTAGTCAGAATTATTGCGCAACTCTTCTATTGTGCTCGTCTGTTTGGCGGGCATGCGCGCGGCGGCGCTCATTAACGGAAGCTTGAATTTTAGCGGAGATTCACTTGCAGAAGCTTGTCCTCTCCTGACAGTGAAATGGACATATTTGTTTGATTTTCTAACATTTACAGATGGAGAATATACCTGTGAAATGTAAGTTAAGCATGGAAAGCACCACATCTCAAACGCATTAAACAGCGCAAGTATTTATCTGTCAGTCAGCAACAGTATCTGTCAGAGCATCTGACAGGGCAAGCTGCTTTAAACTTGTTAACTATATCTTACCAGTTATTTTAAAGCGCGTAATATAAGCTTGTGTCATGTTTAGGACAAATTGTAGGCTACCATGAACTTTCACTGCACCAGCTCACACTGCGTACTCCGCTATTTTTCAGATGTCTTCGTACCAAACTACTGTATCGATATAAACGTTATTGCCTCATTCCATATCGTGGGGATAAAAAATATCGATATATTGTACAAACTCGATATACCGCCCAGCCCTACTTTGACTGCACCAGGGCCATCTAGCAGGCGTACAATAACGTCGGCATTTTCACGTCCTTTGATTGGGTGGTCAGAGCGCATACTATTACTGGTGGTCAGAGGCTGAGCTAGCTGACCGCATCTGTATCGAACTGCGTAAACTACAATATATTCCTGTAGATTTAACAGTTTTTCAACCCACAAATGAATGTTTCTTTCCCTCCTCGACCCCCAGCAGGTTCAATACTACAGGAAAAAAATCCCTTATTCAGCCTTATCCAACTTAATGCAGAGTCACGGAACTCTATTCGATACAGATAACCTGTACACCAGAGTAATTGAAGTCTTTTTGTGGAAAGAAATTAGGATGGATTTTGTGTAAAACATAATCAGTAGTTTTGGTGAGTATAATGCTTTTTTTGCCCCCGTTTTTTCCGTGGGGAGGATTTTCTTCTTAATTTTTCTTGTAAATTTATGATCAAATGTTTTTTTCAAACATTGAAACTTTTGTAATGTCTGAAATGGACTATTGTAACCCTTGAATGACAAGACAAGGGAGGCTCCGTTTCTGAACTTATAATCGGAACACAAGAACCACTGTACACAAACGCACCAGCCGAACTCACTCGTTTCTCTCTACCCGGTCTTTTCCAAACTCACCGCATTAACCCAATAACTGCCGGTGCAAAATAAAAACAGCAATTTCACAACAATTATAGAGAGTCTGTGCGCTGCCACACTATTAAAAGTTATTAATTCACTGAAGGCCTAGGTGTGAAATGCACAGCCCGCCACTGCTCAAAAGTAAATCTTTGGTGCCCACCTTTTGCGAGTATGAATGACAGGATGACAGAATGCTATTTAACGATGAAAAGCATACAGATAAAAAACAGGACCAAAAAGATCTATTATGTATAAATTGTCATATTTAACCTGGGAAGCCCAAGATATACATGTTCTCCTAGAGCCTTCTTGTTTACCTTGCATAATCAATCAGGGAAGGGCTTTAACTACCAGAGTTGCTCATATACCTCATTTTAATGATTAACTTCTCTTATTACTGTGCCGTGTTCTATGTAAAATTAATTCTGTCTCATGCTGTTTGCACTGTCTACTCTGGTATGCACACATGCACTTTATGTAGTCTTGTCTCCTTGAGATAATAGGCACTTCCATTACACCACGTTTGTCCAGACTGTTTAATAGTGTGTGAGTTTAATCCAAGCTTAACACATGGAGCCAAGACTTTCAGTCAGGTGTTTCAGTTGCTACCTGACTTGCATAATTAGATAAAAACAAAAGACACTTGAGCTGTGTATTTCAGCACAGACTCGACTTAGCGTACTGTGCTGGGAGACGGATTCATTGCATTAGATTACCCTGGAAACTGCTTCTCTCCCATGCAAATCCACAATTCACTCATTCAAACAAGAAACAATCTCAAGCTGTTTTGATACAGCATGGAATCCCGTGAGAATAAACTGTAAAACTGTCCCTACCGTACCAATGCAAGTGAATAAATGTAAATTTCCAGGGCATTCTGACCATTCCAAGCAACAGTCTCATGGCTTTAGAAACATTTCCACAGGTCATAAAAACCGCAACGCATGTCATCCAACAAAAGGTGGGAGACGACAAAACGACCAGTCTGGTTCCCTGTGTTTTCTCTCTGTCTTTCTGTAAACAGGCTTGTGTGATTTGTCAGGAGACTAAGGGGCCTATGTGAAAGAAGCTGAAACTGAACAATGAACTTTGTTACCCTCAACACACAGTTTCAGGCCAATTCCCATCGAGCTTGCCTGTGAAAAACCTGAATTCAGTTTCCATTCAAGTGCTGCAAACAATTAATTCCAAATTTTTAGGTATTGAGTTTATGAATTATTAAAGAAATATGCAGGGAAGGCATCCTCTAAGGTGGCTTGTTTTGAAGTCCTCTTAATTCTTCAGGTTAGGTAACAGAGCTATAATATGATGGATTATTGCAGAATTTAAGACATTTATGACACATTCTCCCAAGTAGCTCCTATAATCCTAAAAAAATCCTTTAAAAAAAGTGGATAAATGTAATGGTACAGGATGGGCATTTTATGCTAGTTTCTTGGTATCTCTATTTTAAAATTCAGGTTTACAAACTGGGGTCCAGAGACCATCAGGGGAAAAGGTTCAGCGGGAAAATACTTTAAAAGAAAGAACAAATACAATTTTCTAAATTTTACAGACGCTCTTTTGAGTAAGAAGATTCCTTAAAAAAAATCTCCATTTGTGTTCCATGGAAACATGACAGCATTCAGATTTGAAACAACATGAGGGTGGCTAAAATTATTCTTCTAAAGGAAGTGAGTAAGAGGCTTTTAAAACATCAAAAGAGAACATTGCCCACTTTTCCAGTAAACTTGGCATTGATGCCTCAGACATCATGTGACAAATGACTATTGAAAATTCCCAGGGCAAACCGATGCCTATGTCCAGTTAGTCTTATAAAAAAAAGAGACAACAATGCTTCATGGTTCAGGCCCAATGATTCAAGATATGGGACCATAAAGTGGCCCTGTTTAGTGTTTACCCAAAACAGTGGAGACTAGTGGCACTGGCACCACATATATATAACAAGGATTTAAACCTGGGCTAATTGCTTCTGATAACCAAAGCTATGCCAGAGGACAAAGGAGAGCTTCAGAGTACAGCTATTTGGGACCTCCATCATGTAGGGGTTTGGTTGAGAAGATCACAGAACGTTCCGCCAGTTTGTTCCAGGCCAAGGAGCACAGAACTTGTTTGTGCGAGTCGTGCTCCATAAATATTGGCTTTGTGAAAAAAAATTGGTTGTAAGCCAAGGTTTGATGGTCCAATTAGTCGATTCCAGTAGAAAAATAAGCTACGGACCCTTGGTTATGATAACATTGACCTCAAAACTAAATTAATCTTTGTTGTATGATATAGACGGACATTTGCACCCAGCTGTTGGTCTTTCAGAGAGTGCCAAGGGCCGAAGAGAGAGCCAAGAGCAAGCTTTACATGCTACAAAGATCTGATTGTCTGCAGATATTCACTCTCCAACCAAACATAGCCAAGAGCCTGTAATTAAGCAGGATACTGAGAAACGTTTTAAAGATTTTTGTTCTGATCAGAGCAGGGATGACAGAACATAATCTGTAAACTCTAATGTCGGGAAAAGGGGCCAGAAGCAACTATCAAACGTTTAAAACATCCAAGACATGCAAAGAATCTCCATAAAGGAACTATAACAAGACACAAATTATAAAACTTTACCACCCTAAGAATGGCAGAGAAACAGAGAGAGGAATCAGTTTGTGATCAGCATTTATTCCGCTGAAAATGGGTCAGTGGCAATGAGAGCACAAACTAGTTCTCTCACCAGAGACACACACATGTAACCGAAACATTACTCACACATGCCAATAAACATCGGAAAGCACTGGAATGACATACTAAATGCCGGGGGGTCAAAGGTTCAAACAAATTGTTTCCTGACCTACTCTTTCCCACGACTATGTTCTGAGCGTGTGTTTATGTCTATAGCTCCTCTGGCACATTGGCAGCGACAGCAGTCTTGGCACGTAGACATAATGCCCTGGCAGAGTCTCACCTGACTGAACTCCAGGTATCCTAGATTACCGGCTCTCAGCAATCTGTACACCTCAACTGTGAAGTCTACAGTCATCCGGATACATTTGAAAACGCCATTTTAGTTTCAAAACGCTCTCCATCCACACTAGCATTTTCAAGCCTTTTCCAAAAAAATTTTTAACATACTTAAATCATCAAACTCCGCATGTGTAAAACATTAAAAGCTCACTGAAATGATACTGGGATACCAGACATAAAATAAAGTTCTCACGCTATTCTTCAGGCACGATCACTTTATTAGCAAAGATCTCACCACTTGCTGGTATGTTTAAGTCACACTCAGTAGCTACTCTATGTATGGTCTAAAATTAAATTGCCTTCATGTTTTGCCACAGCAATTGCGAGCAAATTTTCTGTCATCTTCGCAGGAATAAAAAATGAAGATTGTACAAAGTAACATGTATTTTTGGCAACACTGTGAAAGTGAATAGCACATAGCAGGCACATACCTGTTAACAGGTATCTTTCAGTACAATATGCATCACATGATTAAATATACATCATTGTTTTCAAATACCTCTCTTTTCACAGTCCACACTACAATGCGAAAAAGGCGTTTTGAAATTGATCCACTTGGGAGAGGGTCTTAAAGAAAGCTCAAAGGACAAAAATGTGGACGTTTTCTCTGTTTTAAATGTATCCGGATTAGCGTAGACGTAGCCTGAATAGTGCCACTAAAGTAAAACATCTGTAAACGGTACTGGAAAAACACCAATACACCTCAAATTAAATTAGCATACTATCTAATTTAAAGTACTGAGCAATTAAAGGAAAGAGTTCAAGAAGCAGCTTATTAGTGGTTAATAAATTAATGCAATTTCAAACTTCTCAAATACTTAAAAAAATAAAATGAAAATTGTGTCATTTACTCACCCTCATGTCATTCCAAAATTGAAATTTTTTTGTGGAAAAAAAGTTTGATTTATTCCAATAACAATATATTATATTGGTTTAGAAGAATTGATAAGAGAAGTGCTTGACAGCAATGATCACTATTAGCTGTTTAAAGATTCATTAAAACGTCACCTTTTGTATTCCACAGAATAACAAAAGCACACAGGTTTGGATGGACATCCAGGGGAGTAAATACTGGTAGATTTTTCATTTTGGGGGTTATTTTAAGGTTAGATAATACAAATTACATGTGCTTCCTTGAGAGAGCATATTTTAAATTCACAATTGTCTGATTTTAGCACTCAAATTCTGCACCTAACAGGACTAATGTGGTTGTTTTGTAGCTATTTGTAAAAACACACAGACGGTTGTCAAAAGCCTGACGAGTCAAAAACAGAAAGAATAACTTTCAACTGAACTATCTTGACAGTAGCCTCCTACAGCTGCCTTTGTCTTGAGTCACTGCAGCAGGGCTTGAAAACAGAAGTTGCTTATTAAGCTGATGTATAACAAGCTTTTCAGTCAAATTTTGACATGACTGTCACAAGATAAGTGTATGATCTTAGATCAGGTGCAAAGGGCAAATTCGGTCTGCAGATATCCTCAATAATGACTCTTTTAATTACTGTATAAAATCTTATGATATGTGCATTTACATTCTCAAATTATTATGCATCATAGCCACAATGTGCAAGTTCATGTAAATGACTTCAGGCGTTCTTTTATCAAGGAAAGTTTTAAATCTGTCAGTTTATTCAAGACTTGAGAAAAATCTGACCATTTAAAAAATCTCAGGTAAATGCATCTGGATCTTAATGAGAAAACCTTTTATAGTTATCGATATTTTATTATACACATACTGTTCAAATGTTTCAGAAAGACTTTTTTGAAAGAAATTATTCTGTTTTATTTAGCAAATAGGATGCATCAAATTGATTAAAGTGACAGTAAAGACATTTAAAAAAGGGATGCATGATATATCGGCGCTGATATATGTTCATTAGGGGCCAAGTACCGAAGGTGCGGAGGCACCTATTGTATCTGTTCCGGTTCTTATTCTTCTTCTTCCGTTTCTTCTTCTTCCGACTGGGCGTCTATGGCAGCCCATAGAAGGGCGATTCCACAGTTTCTGTCCACAAGGGGTGTGATGAACAATATAGATTGAGTAATACCCAGTTGTTGTCATTTTTTTATTTTTAGTTCACCATTTTGTTAAAGATAGATGTAAGAAATAATAAAGTTACTTTTATCCCACTAAGCCTTGGCATTATCGTGTAATGAGACTTTATTTTATTTCCGTCCCCAGAAATTGCGGATGTCAGGGTGGGACATTCAGTGCATCTGGATTTTTCCTAAGTCATTTATTTCATTTCCTTTAATAAAATCCTGAATTTTGGCGCATAACATTTATTTTGGTGCGTCTTCTACAAAATACTACTACTAACACTGAAAGTATAATTCCCTTAATCCACCACGATGCAATGGAAACATTTACTAACGTTCGTTACACTTTCTGTCCAAGCAGTTACGCACGTTAAAATATGATTCTAAATGAAGCGGAGATATAAATTTTCCATGTAATTCTATCAGTAGCATAATGATAAAAACATCTTGTGTGGGTTAAATTCTCATATACGTTGCTACATGATAAACTGTTAATAAATCGGGACGAAACAGGGGCCGAGATTTTCTGTCAAAAAATCATAACGCTCGAACATTTTATTCTGACGCTGAATTTCCATCTCCTAATGTCTCAACGGTTCTCATGTCAGAAATACGATTGTCTAGGTCACGGTCGCTCAGCGCAGGAGGAAGAGTTAAAAGGATTTCACGGATTTCGACGAATGTGGGTAAGTTTGTGGATTCTGTCCAAAAGTTTACGAACGTTTAAATGTTACGAACGTGGTAAACTTTTGTTAAGTAAACATTAAATAGGATCATTGTGGTGAGAAAGGATAAAAGAGTGAGCAAGTCGGATGATTGCGAGTGGTTTCGGATCGAAAGCGTCGTTCTCCGTGAAAGAGCATGCATGAATGGTGGTTTTATACATTTTGACAGATTCTGCACATCTTGTTCGTAAATTAGACGGAAATTTTCAGTCTGTCCAACTTCCAATGTTGTTTTCGGCGTATTTTTGACTCAATAAGCTGTTCATGAAAGTCAACATCGTCAATGAAATTTTTCTGTTTTTGTTTTTTTTGATAATTTTTTTTTCTGTCCAATGTTGGTAAGAATATAGCTTAGGCTGACGAAGTTAAGACGTTAACAGTGCGTTAACACAATCTGTACGATCTTTAAATTTGATAGTATGATGACAGGTTATTTTAATGTGTTATGAACTTGTTCTAATCTTTGCCAGTTTTCATGAAATGGTATTATTTTGTGTTACAGAGGCAATCTTGCAGGATTGTTTCATTTTTTCCGTCCACGTTACACACGTTATAACTTAGCACACTTGTAGTTCCTTTGTCTTCTACATTTGGCAAATAAATTTGAAAAATATACCTGTGGTATTTGTTAGTCATTTTGCTGGCTTTCAATTAATGAACATACCAGACTCAAAATGCATCTTTAAGTTTATAGAACAGATAATATTGCCACAATGGATGTCCTATTAACAGTTTTGTGAACCATAAACAACGCATGACTCATAACTATACCAAATTAGGAACAAAGCAAAACATGAACTGGGATTCAACCAGAATTTTATTAAACTGAATTAGATTAAGTACACTTTCTGCTTGAACTTACACTGTTTTTCCGTCCATGTTACATACGTTAAATTTGATATCAACTCAACTTTGATCCAAGTTTACTAGTTTACCCTTGCCAGATTTATCCTGCCTTTCACACAGCTGTACCCCAGGATTTCTCAGGATGTTAACCTGAGGACAATGGCTTTCTCCATGAAGATTGATTTTGCAGGCTGTTGTCCTTGCAGTTAGATCTAAACTGTGGAATCGCCCAGAACCGTTTGCAGGAAAGTTGTTTTGGTTTGACATTCTGATAGAGGACAGTCTCAACATTAAATACACCAATTTTGGTGTCTCTAACTCATTGCCTCTAGCGCCACCACCTGTCCAAAATGTAACTTTTATTATGCTAATAACTTTTGAACTGTAAGGCCTATCAACAAAATAATTTTTTCCTCTGATTCCTGAGCTAATGACGATTCGATTGCACCATATGACGTCATTTTCCGTCATAAAAATATGGCCGCCATTTTGAATTGTTCAAAAACCTACTTTTTCGAACTCGACCTAGACGGTTTGTCCGATTTTCACAAAAATTGCACCAAATTATCTTCAGGCAGTGGGGACCAAAAGTTATGGAATTCAAGTTGATTCGCTTAACCAATTTCGATAAACGCGTAAACTAATTTTACGTAGCGTTTACAAAAATAGACCTAAGGCTGTATCTCCGCAACGCTTTATCATATTCAGACGAATCTTGGTACATGTCATCATAAGCATGACCTGAGGCTACATGCTGCGTTTCGGCGCAGCGCCACCTACTGGTCCGGAGATGTGAAAAATGGCTATTTTGGCTTATAACTTCTGAACGGTTTATCCAAAAATCATAAAAGTGGTCTTGTTAGATTTAGGGCGTCATGCTGAGTCAACTGATATCCAATTTTCCCAGATCGGCCATTTTGGCTGTCTGCCATTTTGAATTATGTGCTAAAATGCTGTATTTTCTGAACACATGAACGAATTGTTACAAAACTCGGTATGGGTCATCAGTACGATGCCCTGAAGGAGCCTGAGACGTTTTGAAACAGCACCACCTAGTGGTAACATTTATTTTTCAAATGCTTATAACTCTGGATGTGGTTGACTTATTTTCACGGGAGTCATCTTGTTAGGTTCCTGAATCCTTGCCGAGTCCACAGATACCAAACATGCTAGGTTTTGTCTCATGGTTTGTGTAGCGTTGTGATTTAGCGCTTAAAAAACATTTGCCGATATCTTCGAAACCGTTAGTCCAATCGAGACAAAACCACCGTCAGAAGTTTGGAAACATAGGTCGCTGGCTAAACACCAATGCTCAAATGCCAAAATATAATAGTAAGGGGTAGTAAAATTCAATCAAAGTCACGTGTCAGTCATTTTTGACGTGTTTTTTTCATATAAATGTCTATAACTCCAAAGCGAATTGAGATATTTTCACCAAATTTGGCACACACATGTATGGGCTCATTCCGAGGACACATGAAAAAAATTGTGAGATTTTGCCTCTTGGTGGCGCTATAATAGAACAAAACATGAAATTCCCATTGACTTCAATACAGTTTTGTGGTGTAAAATGCTATACTTAATTGTAGGGCTGAACGATTAATTGCATTTGCGATAATATCGCGATATGATGAAACACGATTTTGTAACCGCAAAAGCTGCGATTACACTGGTCACGTAACACGCGAGAGAAAAGCAGTCTGCAGATCAAGCATCAACTTGGCACGCTACGCATATAGGTCTGGCATTCAGGAAAGAACAGTTTATTTTTAATGTATGTGATATTGTGTTATTTATTCTCTCTCCAACAATTCTGGATCGATTCAGAGAATTTCAGAATCGAGTCTGAGCTTAGTTTCTAAACACAGATGCGTGATGACGCTGCGCGTGCTTTAGAAACAACCGTATTCTGCTTGCTTCTAATTTCTCTCTCTCTCACACACACACACGACACTGCTCGAACCTTCCGAAAAATAATCTTTCATAAAGTTCGGGGTTTAAGCGAATTACAAGGACAGTCACGGGCTTCATTGCACAGGTTTTGCCGCTTTGATGTTACTCTTGCAGTGCGCGGTCTTGGCCGCCGGAATTTTCCTTACAAATGCTCCACAAAGGCATTATTTATGTCTTTTGGAATGCAGTTGGCTTATATATTAAAAATATAAAAATCACTGAGAAAGCTGCTTTCATTTTAAAAAACTTACACGCGCTTTGTGAAGAGCACTCGTGCATGCGGCTGTGAGCGACTCATTGGTTAAATGTACTTGCATTTCAAAATGCTTTTATGACGCGAAATTAATGTAAACACGGTCAGTTATATCTTAAACCGACAAGACAAACCACATTTACAATTTCAAAAGAGATAAGCTGCATTCACACTAATGCACATATCGTATCTAAACTGAGGGGGGAAATCACTCCAGCTCTTGAATGGAATACGTTCAGACAGCCTACTTTTAAATACTGAAAGCACTCTTTGTTTATTGCTTGTAATGTTTTTTTTTTTGTTTCTCTTTATTTACTAGCTCTTATATTTTGAAGCTATATTAGTTTATAGCCTATTTAAAACTCTTAACATGTAATTGGTTTAATTAAATGTGTTTAATTATTCTTATTCTAATATATATATATATTTTTTTTAAGTATGTATATTTACACATGTAATTAAATACATATTTTAAGTGTTATTAAGATTAATTAATAAGAAAAAAAGTAGATCGGATCATGAGCTGCCTAAAGATTCCCATCCCTACTGTACAAGGATTTATTTTTGGCTTGTCTTTGTCGACTAATACAGAAGGTAAAGAACTTAAAAAGTAATCGCAATCGCAATATTGGTTAAAAAAAAAAATCACAATTAGATTATTTTCCATAATCGTTCAGCCCTACTTAAATGCATTGCTGTGACATTATGAAACTCAGAATTTGCCACGAACTTCCTGTCCTTTATTTACTTTCAAAACCTTCTTTTTCGAACTTCTCCTAGACCATTCGTCCGATTTTCACCAAAATCGAATCATATCATCTCCAGACCATGCCGACTAAAAGTTATGGATTTCGTGACGATAGACGAAACCGTTTTCGTATACCGCAGCAGTAAAGTTGAGGCATGCTGCCAAAATGACTATTAAGTCATTATCTCTGCAATGCCTTCACATTTTGACACCAAACTTTGTATGTGTTATTGTCACCTCACTCTGACCACATCAAATCGATTTCATAACTGTGCCATCTATTTGTCATAAAGTGATAAACCATTAAATCATCTCTCTTCAAATGTCTTTAATTGTTCCTTGCTGCAGTTGGTCTGCCACTCCCACCCATGATGGCATCTGTTGCCGCTTCTTGCGCTTGGCCCCGGTAATGGCTGCTTGCAGCTATATTTTTTAATGTTATCATTATCGGGCCCGATAAGAAAATGTGGTCGATATATTAAAGCCGATAAATAATGGATTATTTCCTTCCTCGTGATGAGTTCAGATGTGAGCTGTTCGCCATGATGGTTTTGAATTGCTTAAAATATAATTAGAATCAATTCAAGAAAGGAAAATACAGTTAAGTGCAACATGTGCATAACATCAGCATATTAAATGATTTCTGAAGGATCATGTTTTTTAAAAAAAAATTGCCTACATTTTAAAATATATTATATTTTCATAGGAAAGTTCATAGAAAAATAAAATGACTTCATCTATTTACTTGCTGGTTGACATTGGCTAATTCAATTCATTTTTGAAACCCAAAACTACGGTGGCCGAGAAGTGCAAAACAAATCACAATTATAAAAACAAAATAACAAGTCAGAAAACACAATGACAATTCAGAAAACAAAATAACAATTCAGAAAACACAACGACAAATCTGAAAACAAATTAACAAATCAGAAAACACAAAAACAAATCTGAAAACAAATTAACAAGTCAGAAAACACAACGACAAGTCAGACAAAACGGAAAAGGTAGGTATATGTGGCGAATGTAATACTGATCGCTGATTGGACGAGACATCTGTCAATCAAGACATGCAGATAATACAGGCAGAAGAAAGATCGATTCGCGTGTGCATGTGTAAATATTAGAGCTGTCTATTTAACCGGCTAATTTAGTGAGATTATTATGGAGAACAAAACTTTTCAATTTAAAATCTTCCTACCACTATCTGGTTTGGTCAGACAAAATTATACTAGAACTCGATCTGGTAAAGTGGGAGAGTGGCGTGTTGGAAGAACAGCAGATTTAGCTTTTGACGCGAACGACCTGAGTTCGAGTCTCCCTCGAGCGACAAATTGTAATTCACAATATTAACTTCTTGTTTATTGATCTGTATAAAACCACATGTAGAAAAAACAAAAGCTCATGCAGGGGCATTGCCCCATATTTGGAATTTTTAGGGCATTATAACTGCATTCTAATAGTGTTTATGTTTATTTTTTGCAAAGTGAGGGACCTATTCGATAATGTCAGCTCACAGCCTCGCACATAATTAAAAAATTATCGTAGACGATACAGCTAATATTTACACATGCACACGCGAATCGATCTTTCTTCTGCCTGTATTATCTGCATGTCTTGATTGACAGATGTCTCGTCCAATCAGCGATCAGTATTCCATTCGCCACATATACCTACCTTTTCCGTTTTGTCCGACTTGTCGTTGTGTTTTCTGACTTGTTAATTTGTTTTCAGATTTGTCGTTGTGTTTTCTGACTTTTTCATTTGTTTTCAGATTTGTCGTTGTGTTTTCAGATTTGTTTTTGTGTTTTCTGATTTGTTAATTTGTTTTCAGATTTGTCATTGTGTTTTCTGAACTGTTATTTTGTTTTCTGAATTGTCGTTGTGTTTTCTGACTTGTTATTTTGTTTTTATAATTGTGATTTGTTTTGCACCTCTCGGCCACCGTACAAAACACTACAACACACAAAACCCATGAACTAAACAATTACTATCCATGCCTTGCGAGCAATAACAGGTTTAACCAGTTTGCTCCACAAAAGAAAGAATCACCACATAGAAGCCCTGTTAACAATTCTTTTAACAGTACACAGAGTTCATTCCATGCGCTCCATATGGTCGTACAGTTGTGTACAGCTTACAAAACAGACCTGTGCAGCGGCTCCCCTGAAATCATCATACAGGCTTCAGGCAAATAACTTTAGGAGATGTAAAAAAACACAAGGAAACTGTTTTAATAATAGCAAGGGTTTAAATGTCAGTTTCCTGTACTCAGTTGAGCATTGTGTGATTAAGTTTCAATCAGGCTCTTTGTCCTTCCTTACATTGATTAAAGTACACACAACCCCTCACAGCGATCCGCAGGATCCACGTTCATACCGCTTTGCTAATAAAAGCACTGGACAGCAAAAATGTCACAAATATCCGCCATAATACTCAGAACTAATAAGTTGTCTTATGCGCAAGGCGTTTTCTTGTTATGTCTTACAATTGGGCAATTCTGAAAGGTGTAAGCTGATCACACCCAAGGCGTCATGCCACTACTTCTGAGTCAAAATCAACATTTGACAAATAATGAGTGACATTAAAAACATTAATTGAGTTTTAATGTCTCTAAATAGAGCACACGTGGATCGCAAAGTGCATTTGAGGAGAACCATGATGAAAAGTGCACAACCATTTAAGGGATTGAATGGCATTTCATTCATCAGAGCCAAGGCTAAGGATGGAAAAACGTCCACATTTTATGACTAAAAAGACATACCATGAGACAAGCAGACAACTTGATTATTCAGCATGTTCCATGTACAAAGGGATTTGCCACAGGATTACAGAATAATGCAATTTACAAAAGACCATTTCTAATGAGGAGGATATGCCATATTTCACAACATAAGGGATTTACGGTTTGAGAAATTAAGACAGCCAATTCAAGCCAAATTTAGGGCAAACAGACAGTATCGGATGTCCATCACCAAACATCCAGCCACACGTAAAAGCTCTGGAATATGTTCAATCTAACAAGTCCAATGTCCATTGGACAGTATAATTAGTCAAACTGCTAGTAATTCATTTATTTATCAAAGCTTACAGCACTCGTGTTAATGATCTTGTTAAAAACAACACATTGAACAACTCACTGCTACAGTTCTCGCATTCTTGAACAACTTGCTTGAAAGTCTTTTGCATTTCTTTATTGATGTCTTAATTTCACAACTGCCCTTGTTTGTAAGAATAAATGAGTTATGAAAGTCACAAAAAAAAACTGGATTTTCCAGCATAACACGGTAGTTGTGTATTGAAACAGTATTTGGATTCTAGCTGCTCTTTAGATTGTTGAAGCAGGCAGACCTTCTTGCAGCAGTTACCAGCTGGTCATAAGATCTTAATGTGGTCAAACTGTTTTTTGGACGCATTAATTATCAGCCAGCAAATGGTCAGCTTGGACCAGTTCGAAACCAGCTACTTTGTAACCAACAGGTCAGGAACCCGGAGAATATTTTAAAAACAGAATCTTTACCAAAACCTTTTAGTTAAATCTGTTAATTACTCAGTTAACTTTATTATAAAGGCTACAATAAACCAATACACTAGTATGAGCCAAGTTACACTGTCATAATAACACCTAAACCTAAATTCACTCACTCACACACAAAACACAGCAAGCAACAACAAAAAACAGTTATTAATCTGGATGATTAATCACAAATAGGCAATTTCGTACATAGCAAGTAAAGTTGTAACTAAAACATTTCTTAAACTACCGTTTAAACCATTATCCTCAAAACCCCCTGATGATACATGTGATATTTCTAGCAATGCCTCACACATCCTCTGCTTTTTGTCCAGTAGCCCAATCTGAAGGGCAACACCCCTGTAACAGACCCACACACACTCGACGGGCTTTATTGTCTCTCAATAGTTCAGCTTATGCCGAAACGACGCATTTTTTTTATCATTATTTAATAGGCCAGTGTGCCATTGGAACATGGCAGACTTGAAGCCCAGACAATAAAGTGTGGCATCAAACTGCAAACGTGTTGCCAATGGTCAACCCGTAGATCTAAACACATTAGAAGATTCATTTCAAGCTATTATTTAACAGCACATCATCTTCAGCATTCTCTCTGTCACCAATAAACAACAAAGGAAACAGATCCTGGAGACTACTGGGAGAAACTGTTGTTTATTAAATTAATAACACATATATGATAGCCTATATTATCTCTGTTATACGCGAAAAAAAACGAGTTAATAGAGGGTGATCCTCTCCCCAGCTCTTAATCGAAACTGGGTGTGAAACCTTTACATTAGGTTTGATTTGGAATAGCAATAGAATTATATGAAACGTCACGCGTGATACATTTAAAACTTGGTACATTCGAAAAGCGAAATGTTACAATGTATCAAACTCTCGCATTATATCTGGCGGTAAGGTGTACTGACACAGTAAACCCAACAGGACAGACCGAGAATACACAGACAGCTTGACTAGGACACCTTTCCTGAAGTCATGCCAAAACCCGAGTTGTTTTGTGAGTGAACAAAAGGCCACAAGGAACGGGCAATGGGGAAAAGTGCGCTTACCCAAAGATCCGTTCCCCAGCTCATAGCGAAAAACTCCAAGAACTAACGTCTCCTCCGCATAAAACTCCAGGGTTGCTTGTTCTTCCCTCTCTTTGCCGTCGTGTAACTCTCTATACTCCAGTGAAGCCAGCAGCGACAACCTCACGGCTCAGGGTTTTCCCATTTCCGACTAACAATGCGCCTCTGCCGCGGGGAAATGGAGGGATGTGATTGTCCAATAGCGCCTCTTACCCGTCAGAGCTTGCAAGTGGAGAGGTAGAGTAACTACACACAACTACTGGAGCACAGGAAAAACGATTCTGCCATTTAGATTTTAAATCACTGTTTGATAAGAATGTGATAAGAAATGTTATTGTATTGTTACATTCATTTAATATATCAAATATTTAATATGACAGAAAAGTCCATAATGTCCTGTTGAAGATACAACTTGACAAATGTCAGTCAAGGTACAGTGGGTTTGCTTCAAGTCTTAAAGGGATAGTTCACCCACAAATTTTAATTTAGTCATTTATTAGGCTACTCACCCTCATGTCGTTCTAAACCCATAAGACTTTCGTTCATCTTTGGAACACAAATGAAGATCTTTTTGATGAAATCTGATGCCTTTCTGTCCCTCTGTTGACAGCTTCACTGACACTCTGACGCTTCAAAAAGTTCATAAAGAGATCATAAAACTTATCCATATATGAATCGAGCAGTTTATTCCAAATTTTCTAAAGAGACACTATGCTTTATATGATAAGCATTTTAAATTTAGGCTTTTATTCAAATATAAACATTTCTATACTCACACACCAGGGGCCTGTACCATGATAGTTAAACACACTCCGGGTTACAGGATTAGTTTCGAGTTGACAAAACCAAACCAACCCAACCAGGCTTTGTTGGTACCATGATGCTGATCATCAACTTTCTCTGTCAACTCAGGCTTTGATCCTGAGTTTAGGAGTTTAGGTGTGACATCAGTAGCGAACAGCCAATCACATACTGAGAAAGAGTGAAACTCATTCAAAACTCATTTAAATTAATTTCTCGAGAGAAGCAGCGCAATTCACTTATTAAATAAAAGTATCAAAATATTAAGAATTTAAACAAATTTACACAGCAAGAAGAAAATAGCTGTCTATGAAAGAGGACAACAAAAAGAAAAAGTATCGCTACTGTATATCAGTGCATGTAAAAGTTGTGAAGTTAGTTGCAGTTGATAAAGTTATAGAGAGAATTGAACATTTAAGCTCACATGTAGTCATTTTATAGCTTCATCTATTGATTCTAAGGTGTATTTATATTACCTTCATACAGTTATTAATTTAAACTCTGCGTAATAAAAATTGATAAACTAAAATTGTACATGTGTGATTGATTAAGGGTATAATAATCACATAAATAATACCTAAATCATACAAATATATTATTCTAAATAAGCATTACTAAAAGCCAGACGATTTTGTTTTTAAAAATCATTTGCTATGTGTGACCTTTAATTTGGAGTAGAAACAGGTGGAGTGACTTTATGGCATCAGACATGTGTCACTTTGCTCACAGTTGATTGGTCCAAGTTCGGTTTGCAACCTCTTACCTGGGGCCTGTACCATGAAGGTAGCTGAACAAACTCGGAGTTACAGGATTAGTTTTGAGTTGACAAAACCAAACCGATGCAATCAGGCTTTACTGGTACCATGACGCAGCTCATCAACTTTCTCTGTCAACTCAGGCTTTGATCTTAAGCTATGATTACTCCACGAGCGCGTGCACATACCAAAGTGACGTTGGCACCGAACAACCAATCGCGTTCGATATGGATAGAGCGAGAGCGATATTTTCTTTCCGCGGAGGAGCAAGAGATAATCATTCAGAATTACGATGAATTTAAATATGTATTACAATCTCGAAACAATACGGTCTCTGCTGCCAAAGCAAGAGAAGACTGTTGGAGAAAGATTGCTGATTGTGTTAATGTGTAAGCTAAATAAATGCGTTCTTTATTCATGTAAAATTATGTATATATAGGCTATGAATGTATGTGTGTGTGAAATATAGCATATATTTTTATAATATATATAAAAATGTGCATGTATATACTAATAAAGATTAATATTCATTGATTTTTAGATGCAACTCCAAACGTTCTTGGCAGCTGATAAAGACAAAATATAAAAATATACTTCAAAGTAGCCTAGTAAGTATTTACACAACCTTTTATTATTTTTTTATTAACACTTGTTTGAGGCAAACCGAAAAAAGAGTGAAATTCAGAAAACCAGTGAAGGGCCACTCCTCCAGAATACACTGAGTTGGCTCTGATAGGAATAAGGGACGGCCGATTATGGATGGGATTACAGGTGCTGTACAATCTGACCCTGGTGCCGGCTCCTCTAAGAAAGTAACACTGGGTACGTGTGCGATACATTACTATTTTAAGTTTTAAATATGGCTGACTGTATGTTCTGCAGTAGAGGGAAATGCAGTGTCCCTGTTGAAGCCAGCACACACACACAGTCTCCCACACAGAGGTCAGTATGCAGCAGACAGAACACCAGAAACATATTGGCCTACTTTTATTTATCAGGGAGGAGGAAATGATGAAGACACTCTGTCTGTGTTCTGGGACAGTTGCTGAGGTGAATGCACTGGGCTTTTTATTAAGGCAAACATTTGAATGTGTGGCATAAAACAGGGACTGGCCCAAGTTACACATCTCTTTTATTGTAGGATTTTTCACAACCTGTCCCAGAAACTGAAGCCTCTACCTCAACAGGCTTCAAAAGAAATGTGAACAAGGTAAGGATTTAAAACCCTTGACATATATTACAGGTGTTTGTCAAGGAACTTTCAAGGAACTTTTTGTGAGTTGATTAGCCTTCCAAAAAACTTGTAATGATCATGTTTGTGGTGGAATTATGTTTCAGGTGGAAACAGACTCAGTCAGGGCCCTTTACAAAAGGAGCCTATGGAGCTAGACTGCACACTAAAGGAGCCTATGGAGCTAGACTGCACACTAAAGGAGCCTATAGAGCTAGACTGCACACTAAAGGAGCCTATAGAGCTAGACTGCACACTAAAGGAGCCTATAGAGCTAGACTGCACACTAAAGGAGCCTATAGAGCAAGACTGCACAGTAAAGGAGCCTATAGAGCTAGACTGCACACTAAAGGAGCCTATAGAGCTAGACTGCACACTAAAGGAGCCTATAGAGCTAGATTGCACACTAAAGGAGCCTATAGAGCTAGACTGCACACTAAAGGAGCCTATAGAGCTAGACTGAACACTAAAGGAGCCTATAGAGCTAGACTGCACACTAAAGGAGCCTGACTGTGAGCTGAGGAGGCTCCACATTTAAAAAATAAATGCAACAGCTAGATTAAACTGATCTCAGCATGCGAACTTATTTAACCAAGTAACACTTTAGCATGAATATTTATTAATGCAACTTTCTATTGCTTTCTTTCTCCCCCCATCCCACAAAACCAATAAAACAGTTTGAGACCTATCTGCAGTTTCAATGTGCTTTTATTAAGTGTAATATTGTATGGTGATTGCAACTACATTTGCACCAGCTGGGTGGTCAAATGTGTTCGGGTCAGTTTCATCGGGGAGAAGCTTTCTGTGGTGGTTCTGGCTTCTTTCTATGGTGGCTATATTGTGCAGAATGGCACATGCAGACACTATCTGTGATGCCCACTCTGGTGACTCTTAAGCACCGAAGACAGTTGAAACGTGCCTTTAGGATGCCAAAGATCATCTCTAACTTTTACTATGGTTTTACTGACACATGAGGGTCATGATAGGGGGTTATTGTGTAGGTTTTGTTGTCCCAATTCAAATTAACAGTGTTTTGTACTGTACCAAATTTAACTAGCTTTCCTCAAAGCGCTGACACAACATACTCACGGAAAGTAGATTGTTATCTGTTCATTTTACTATTAATTTAAAGATTCATCTCACAGAAAATAATAATTTCACATGTTCACATAAACTCTACCTGAACATTAAGGCTGTGAAAAGACTTTCTATTAACATAATCTGCCTCATGTTCTCCTAGAGTGAGATTGCAACATGTGTGCAGGCTATTGCTCCAATGACTCTATAGGGAATCCTATCATAAGATTAAAATAATGCTTAACATGTACTGTATTATATAGTACATTTGTGAAATTTGCTTTTTGAAAGAAAAAAAAAAAGTGATGTCACCCTATCAATATATTTTACTGGCAATTTTATAAAAACCCTCTCTTATGGACATGGTCAATAAATGTCTGGGGAACACTATTAAACTATTAATGTACTCCTGCAGAGCGAGGACCACCTTGCGAATGGTTCGACAAACCGTGTTTTCCCTTAGATTCTGTGCATCACCGATCGTGCAAGTATGTAGGCTACCACTTGCAAAAAAACGCAACGCAATACCATTTATGGTACAGTAAGTGCATGAATTCGACGTGTTAAATTATTTATGTGTGGCTCAAGAAGTTCGCAAAGATAAGATATTCCTTCCGCAGAAAATCTGTATCTTTCATACAAGTAACTATCAGGAAAGGCAAGGGGATTTTGTCCGGCTGAAAACTCTTTCTCTACGATGTGCTCGTCTAACAATTTGCGCTGAGATGTCCACAGGATTTGAAAGAAAATGTAAAGCCATTGCAACAAACACTGGGAATTAGTTACGTCACCTATATGTTTCTTTGCTCACAGCTGATTGGTCAAACTTCAGTCTGAGATCTCGAATCCAGAACTTAACCTGCCCCGGAGCAGGTTAGCCGTGCAGCGTAAGATACCATGGCAACGAACACCGATTAAAGCCGAGCTACTTTCATAGTACCTAAAACCCAGGGTTGGCGGAAACTAAGCTGAAACATAGCTGGCTAGCCACCTAAACCGGCTTCATGGTATAGGCCCCTGGAGCATAACCTGCCCCGGACCAGGTTAACTGTGGAGCGTAAGTTACTATGGCGATGAACACTGCTAAAAGCCAAACCACTTTCATGGTGCCTAAGACCTAGGGTTGGCGCAAACTAAACTGAAACATACCTGGCTATCCACCTAAACCGGCTTCATGGTATAGGCCCCAGGTTAGCCGTGGAGCATAAGTTACTATGGCGATGAACACTGCTAAAAGCCAAACCACTTTCATAGTGGCTAAAACCCAGGGTTGGCGCAAACTGAAAGCATACCTGGCTAGCCTCCTAAACCGACTTCATGGTATAGGCCCCAGTTGTGGTAAACGGAATCTCAAGCGTGTTCGCTTGACGTGCGAGAACCAATGAGATTCATTCTCGTGTGTTATGCAGCACGGTTGAGCTTCTGTTTTATGTTCGCTGATCAATGTTTATATGTGAATAAAAGCCTAAAGTAATCTGTTCATCATATAAAGCAATCGAGTCTTCAGAAAATTTGGACTAAATCGCTTAGGGTAACTAAAAACTTGGGTAATTGACAAATAACATGTACATGATTTTTTTCTGCATGTACGCTGTGTTTTCTGGATGAAATGTTTTAAACAGTCTCAGATGACGCATAGCAGTACTTATTAATAAAAAAATTATAATACAAACTCCCAAACCAATGTTTCAACAGTTTCTTTATTCATTATTTACATCAAGTGTAACACTGAGGAAGGACTTCACAGTAATATACTATTAAAAGTGAGCTTTAAATTAGAATCACACAAAATATACTTTTTACAAAACAGAAAAAAATACTGTTGATCTGTCAACCTCTGCCTTTTTAATCCCTGTTAAATTCACATATTCAAAATTAAGAGTGTTTTATTTTCATTGCACTTGAAGGACTAGAGAGGTGGCCTTTGGTATATAAATTTCTTCAGCACTTAAAATCTGACCTTACAAAAAGACAGTCTCCAAAGAATGTGAGTTCCAGGATTCAACATAAAAAGTAGATCAATAAATAAACCAAAAATAAATAAAAGTGACAAACAAAAATGTGTAAAAAACAAAACAAAACAAAAAAAACACATTCTTGGGTAATTAAGATGAAACTGAAAAAGACTGAATTCTGATGATTATGTTTGTGAGACAAACGGCTTTGCACCCCAGAGACCGCGTGTGGCTCATAAAGCATAAACTATTGGACAAGATAGTACTCTCTGAATTGTTCCTAAATCAAATATTATTTAATGTACAAACATTCAGAGGTTTGGCAATTTACTAAAATAAAATTGACTGATTATAGCAATAGGAAAACAAGTTAAAATACAAATTGCGGTGATAAGTGGCAATGAAAGAAAAATAACCAGCTGTTTTACTAAAATGTTTAAAAGGCAAAACGCTCCCTGACAATCATGTAAAACTGACATACGAAACAGTCACTCTTTTCCCCCCTCAGTTGTTTGGTAATGAAACATTTTCAGACATAATAAATGGAATAGAAAACCTGCATGTGTTTGAAAGAGAACTGCTAATTCACACATGAAAAATATTTTCTGTGATTACAAGAGAGGTATTCCTGACAAAGCAAAAGAAATTGATGCGCTCTCTCAGTAAAATAAGACCAGACTTCAAGCACTGTCTTTTTCTTATTAAAGGACAGATCATTGCACTTTTTCCTATTCAAGTTGGACACCTCACATCCCCAGATGTCTAAACAGGGTAGCTTGAATGATAATAAAGGCTTCAAAATTCCCATATGCCACCTTAAAATTGATATAGAATATTTGAGAGCAAAATATATTTACATAAACATATCTTTAACATGACCTTGCAGTGCACAAAACATTAAATCTCTCACAAAAGGCACCATGTAATATCAGGAAACATTGCCCAGCATGGCAGGAAAAAAAATGGCAAAACAAGCTAAGTTAGTGTAAGCAAATTATGCTGTGATCTAGAATAACAAAAACTGTTCTAAACAAACAACTTGTATTTCTGCTGCAGAGGAACTGAAATGTCATGAAGATGTATGGCAAAACAATTTAGCCTTCCAAATCATCCATATTACAAACCCTAGATAGTGAATTAAGGCAAGGCAATTAACATTTATATTTTAAAAATGTGCTCCAGTGTAATCGGTACAAATCAGCTTCATTACATTTTTATTATGACATTGCTGGGTACCCACAAAAATCTCATTTATGCAAATTCTAATAGAAATCTATCATTTCATGAATACAGACTCAGATAACACATGTAACCGTGTCCTGAAGAAAATGCTTCTTTTAATAATGTTTCTTTTTAATAAAGGTTGAACGATGTGAAGGGAGACTATGGACAACGCGCACGCGCACGCACGCACACACACACACACACACACACACACACACACACACACACACACACACACACACACACACACACACACACACACACACACACACACACACACACACACACACACACACATTCCTGTTTTTAACAAATGAATACATTCATAATGTAGATGCACAGATGGAGACTGAGATCCTCACACCAAAACCTCACCACAAGGACACAAGTCAGTATGACCTTTCATGCCTGTTTGTGGGTATAAAATAATAAGCAATATCTACAATATCATAAAAATGCCTGTGCTTTTAATAAAAAATAACTTAAAATTCAAGTTTACAAATGGCGACATTTTAAAGTGAAATCAAAATAAAGTTACAAATCAATGTGCTAAAGAAAATGCAGTTTGTGTTAAAAGACTTGGCAATACTTGTATTTGTAGTGTTGCTGCTTCTGTTTTGGCAATATGACATAGTCATAAAATAAATTCAGACTATCCACACATCAAATAATTTCCCCATTGCAAATAAATAAAATCTAGAAATATATTTAGAATTCTTGAGTGTTGAGAACTCTAGAGTATGAATGTAGTTCTGAGCCATCTTGCTAATGGGGGAATTATCTAAAGGCCACAGATATAAAAGGCCAAACATGATCCATGTGGTGACAGATCCAACACCATTTCAACTATGCCACAGCAAACCACTACTAATAACTATAATGCATGGACCATATCGAAATAAAGACTAATTACAAAATCATCAATGGTCATCAAATGCTGTAGTGTTTAACAAATGTGGTCAAAAATAAAAATGACAGTATGGTATGTAGACAAAAGTACTTTTAGTGTGTAAAATCAGACTGAACAAATGTGTATAGAGCTGACTGTGTTTGCAATCCACATTCATTACTACTGTGTGTTCTGAACAAGCAATATTGTTTAGGCAAAATTGATTCATGTTTTAAATGGCATTTCCAAGTTTGCATTGACATTCTGATGCAATATCCAGTTACTGTGAATCAAATGCAAATTAAAGAACCAAAAAAGTGAATGGAAAACTTTATCTAAATACAAAATGGACGATAAGTGGACCAGTTAGCATGTAGTCGGCTCACCTTAACCTGTGCAACCCTTGTCTATTTGTGAAAATTCATTCTGTCATACCAAGATAAAACTGTAAATATTAATTACAAAGTAAATTTGTCAAAAGCAAAACCATGTGTATCCTGTTAGTGACAAAAAGCTTATATACAAAGAACTCTGTTCCCAACTGGCAATTTCAATGAGAAAGTCACCTGTAAACAATAAAGATAGAGAGAGTGTGTGTATGTGTTTGTATTCATTTTCTGAGGTACTTTTTAGAGAATAATCTCTGTCCCCCAAAATTTAAATAAAACTAGATTGATTCTGGGGCAAAAAGTTTCAAGGGGTACAGGAAAAGGAGTTTTGGAAGGTGTAGTAGACACAGTGGCTACCTTTGCACTACATCACTGATCTCTTTAATGCATGTGTGCAAGTTGTCAAGAGCCGGGCTGGTCCCAGGTGCCCCTAGTCCCGTTCCCCCACCCGCAGAGGAAGCACGCAGCTCCTGTAGACTCAACTCCAGTTTACCCACTGCCTCGCGAAAGGCAAACTTATTACGCGTCTGTGGGATACAATCGACATACCCCGAGCAGTAGTCCAAAAGTTGGTGTCCCACATCCAGGACCTGGCTGCTGGAAGAAAGCTCGGTGTTGCCTTGAAGAGCACTACTCAAGCATTCAGCACATTCCAAAAGAGCCTCCTTGCTGATCTTCTCCAGGGGGATACGTTCTGTTTGCTGCCGAGTCCTTCTAAGGGTGGGTTTAGCGGATGCAGGGCCAGGGCCGCCACTGGAAGAACCATTGGCCATCTTAGTCTGGGTGGTGGTGTTGCTAGTGGGGACTATGGGAGCTGGAGGCACTTGTGGTGGTGGCATTGATGGACGTGTCCCTCTGGCTTCTCTCCCTAACCTTTTGAAGCCATCTCCATTGACCTCCATGTTCCCACTGACTGCTTCATCGGCACTGTAGGTGTGTTGGAGGGAGCGGAGCATGGGCGGTGGAGGTGGTGCACATTTTGGCTTTACCAGTCGTGGTCGGTCACGATCCCCACTGTCAGACAGCAGTTTGAAGCGGTTGCCCTGAGAGTCCACACCAACTAGGCCGTCGGCCGAGCTGTGCTTTAGGGTCGGCGAGATCAGAACTGGAACTTTGTGGTTGTGCAGATTGACTGAACCAAGAGTGGAGGTTTTTGATGGAGACGACCACCCTTGCCTGTCATCTTGCCCATCTTTTCCCCGTGTATTGGAGTCCGAATCAGCCTCTCCTCCTACACCTGGTGCCCTAACTCCACCTGCCACCCCTCGTGGCAAGAGTTTGGCTTTGGGACGATCCCGTATCTGAGCCGTACCTTCGTCAAGCTTCCTGAGGATTGCATCCGAAGGTCGTGCTGCCCCGTTTTCCGGCTGTGAGGTGGTGGAAGCTGTGCGCTCTAGTGGGGGTTTGCTACGGTTTCTTGGTAATGTCAATGCCATGCGCTCTAAGTCTGGCAACCCAGCAGACATAGAGGAAGTTGAATTGGAACGAGGGAACGGCTTGGTTCCACTCCCTTCATCTATCCCAGAAGGCTTACCAGTCCGCAATCCCAGGGTCTTTTTGATAAGGCGAGGGGTGAAGAAGCCCGCTAGGCTTCCCCAGCTACTGCTGCCTCCCACTTGACCAGAGGTTGCTCCAGAGTTTGAACATGAGGGCTTCTGCCCAAACGTGGCCCCACAACAGCGGGACTGCACATGGTTCCCCTCACCATGAGATGGAGAGAAACTCAACCCATCAGTTTGGGGCAAAGGAGGAGGGCCTGCAAACCCAGCTGTGGGCTCATACTTTTTATGGGGCTGGGTCTCCATCTCCCGGAAAGAGCTGCTCCTCTTGGGTGGCATTGGGAGATTCTGCTGCTGCTGAGGTGAGGACGAAGTAGAAGATGAGGACATGGACTTCTTCTTCATGAAAGAACTGAAGAAGCCAGCTTTGCGGTCACGGGTGAAGGTGGTGTCCTGGGAGTCCTCCAGCAGGCTAGAGGGAGACTTATCCCTCTGTTTACGTGGTAGGGCCGGAGAGCTGCTGAAGCGTCCATCACCAACAAAAAGAGATGCTGCAAGACCTGAACACAATGGGACAACAGAACCAAAGGTCAAAGAGCAGCAAAATAAGAGGTAGTAGTTGACATGCAAACTTAATACTTATGCGCTTTCATATTTAAATGGCTTGTGTCACCATGGAACACTTGCTTACATGATTATTCAATGCACAGATTTCTTATTGTCACATTGTGATTGCTTGACTATAAATTTACGATTTAATTCATTACATTGTTGCCAATAGTTTTGCCTCGAGCAAATGTATCAAAGATAAACATAAGAGTAACGTACAGTGTAAATGAAGGCTGTGGAGTGGTATCTGAAATCACTGCAACATTCAGTCTTTTGCACTACCGCTCTGCCTATGACCAACATTGTAATTTATATAACCTAATTTTGCATATTCTTTTATACAAGAAACTGTGTAGTGTGCCTATGAGCTGCTTGCTCTCATAATTTAAATGAGAGGACCTGACACTAGGTCAGGGCTGTCTCTTTAATTAATGGGGTAAAACGTTTCATGAGTGGGCCAAGATATTTTTAATGTATTTTTCACAGGTCCTGTGACAAACAGGGTGTCTAGATATTTTCAATATAGAGAGTGCATCACTTGATATGTAGGGGACAGTAAGATTGTCCAAAAGATAGGACAATAATTACAGAAATGGGAATACAAAATATGTAAAAAATGAAAAAAATACATAAAAAAAAAAAAAAAAAACCACTTAAAAGTTTTGATAACATGACTAAATGAGGCAGCTTTACCAAAAAAATATAAAACAGTCCCACCTTAAAAGTTTATTTTGCATAAACTTGATGTAATTTCAATAAATAACATAAATAGTTGAGTAGAAAAACAATATTGCACAATACATAAAATTATTTAATGCGAGTAAGGTTAAACAGATTTTAATCATAATATATAGGTACACATGCAGTTGGTGAAGTGCTTATGTGCATACTTGGGGTTTAGTGACATGCAGAAAATGGGAACAAACCAGCAATAGAAAGAAATCAGATGTATTTACAGAAAAATAATCAAAACATGAGAGGGAAAATCGGTTATGAATGTTTATGAACATGTCAGTCATCTTTTCATGATACATTTTGAACATATTTAAAATGAATGTAAATAAAAGAAGGAATATACAGAATATAACATTTTTTATTTATTTATTTTTAAAACTTTTTTAATATTCCTACGTTTGTGAATATATGTAGGGTTATATACTGTATAGTTCTGTTAATCGATAAGGAACACCACTCCCATTCTCTTGAGTTTCTTTCTGAGCCGGAGTTGGGTCTGTATACCTGCAGGGCCATGGGGTCCTGCGTCTTCCATATTCTCTTTGTTCTCAGAGTGTTTCTTCTGGCTACGAGACTTTGAGGGCAAGAGTGGCATATCGTGGCCGAAGGTGTGTGCGAGCCCACATTGCCCACCAGATGAGGTTTTACAAAGTTCTTCGGCTACCTCTGGAGAAGAGTTAGCAGAGAGAAGGTGCATGTTAATATTGTATTTTACATGAAAGTATCACGGGTCAAAACTTTTTAAATGTTAACTTCAACTTTATTTCATTCACTTTTCAATGGTAAAGTCAATACAAACTGCACCCAAGTAATTTATCGTTTAAGACTGTTTATTGTGCATTGAGTTTTCTCTGCTTAATCGTCAAGTGTATAAGATCTGCATGAAGTCTGCTCAGTCTACAGCTTCATCTGGCACTCACAACAGATGATGTAATAATACCTTCTGAGATGCTTGAGTCATGGAACATGGTCTCAAATGCCTGGTGAATCTCAGCAAATGAGGGTCTATCCAGTGGACTCCACTGCCAACCTGCCAACACACAACAAAATATGGATTTACATAAATGACCAAAACCTTCACTAAAGTTCAAAGGCTTGGGGTCTGTATCTTTTACGTAATATAGAAAAAGCATATGAAGTATTCTGAATTTCAACATGACCTCATGGTACAGTAACCTGAGTGTTAAAAATAGATAAGTTAAGTAAATAAGTTGTCCAAGATTTTAAATGAAGCCAGTAAGGTAATAGGCCAGATGCAGACACATTTGAATGATTTAAAGCCATGCAAAATGTCTCAATGATATAATACAGGATGTGTCTCACGCCCTTCACGGTGAGGTCCAGTTGCTGCCATCGGGGAGGCGTTATAGGCAACCACGGGTAATGAAAAAGTGTATCAGTTATCCTTTATGCTTAACGCTGTTAACATTTTAAATGCGAGAGATGCTTATTTTAAGAAATTATACAAATGATTTTGTTAATGTGTATGTTATTTACGTATGTATTGTCATTTATGTATTGTACAGTGAAGCCGAAGAAACATTTCCATCACATGGATAATAAAGTTGCTGAACTGAACTAAAGTTAATACTTAATATTCAGCAAGGTTACATTATATTGATCAAAAGTGACAGTAAAGACATGCTACAAAAGATTTCTATTTCAAATAAAAACGGTTGAGGTTTCCTCGCAGTACAACTTTAGTCAACATTGAAAATAATAAGAAACGTTTCTTGAGCACCAAATGAGCATATTAGAATTACATTTTAAAATCTATTAAATAGAAAACAGTTATTTTAAATTGTAATAATATTTCACAACATTACGGTTTACTGTATTTTTTATAAAATAAATGCATCCTTTGTGAGCATGAGAGATGCGTTTTCAAAAACCAAAAAAAAAAAAAAAACCTGATCCCAAACCTATGAATGGGTTACCATGGGTTGTGGTAATGGGTTACCATACTTGGCCTTCACATGTCACTTTCACTTTAGTTAGTCCAGAGTGTCTGTCATTAACTTTACGCAATGCTTAGAGAATATATATATATGAATGACACTTCACATTATTCGAATATACACTACATTTTTTATGTTATTAAGTGAAAGCGTCATCGAAATTCACTATCATTGATACTCACAGGCTCTCATGAGCTCGTAAACTTTAGGGGGACAGCCCTCGGGCTGCTCCATGCGGTAGCCCTTCTCCAGCAGGTCGTACACCTGAGACAGGTCGATTCCTGGGTATGGAGACATGCCGTACGTCGCAATCTCCCAAAGCAAAACTCCAAATGCTGGGAAGTTTGAAGTAAATAAGTGAGTCATTCTGCAACACATAACTCTTTATAGCGTAAAAGAACTTCCAACACACAATCCTCATGACAAAATGAAATAAGAAACTGACCCCACACATCTGATTTGATGGAGAAGGTGTTGTAGGCCAGACTCTCTGGTGCTGTCCATTTGATGGGGAATTTGGCACCTGCATGAGCGGTGTAAGTGTCGCCTGTCATCAGACGGCTCAGTCCGAAATCAGCCACCTTGACCACGTGATTCTCTCCAACCAGACAATTGCGTGCTGCCAAGTCCCTGAGAAAGAGATTGACAAGCTGTAGCAAGATCTCTTAGTATGATTTAAGAAAAGTTAAAAAAACAACGTAATCAATGAGAAAAAGGGAATTTAAATGACATCTTCAGCGTCTTAAAGTCCAGTGACGTCTGAAGAACTGTGCTCACCTGTGGATGAAGTTCTTCTTCTCCAGGTACTCCATGGCGGAGGAGATCTGAGTGGCCATGTAGAGCAGCACCACAGCGTTCACCTGTTCTCTCTCACACTCACGCAGGTAGTCCAGCAGGTTCCCGTGGGGCATGTACTCCGTCACTATGTAGAATGGAGGCTCCAGTGTACACACACCTAGAAGCGGGCATCAGAACTAACCAATTAGGTACGAGTATATATGTATATTATAATATATATATATATATATAAATAATCAAATATATACATATATAATCAAATCAGACTTTAGTCACAAAATGACAGATTTTTATAAAGATACATTTATATCTGATACCTTTTTATATACGTTTTTATATGTGATACCCTTTTGTTTTTACCCAATTTTTAATGATAACTTTAGTAGTAAGAACTAAAACGTGACAACCTTGTATGAAAATGTATGAATGTTTATCTGTATTAAAGGTAATTATGGGCTGGTTTTGCACATTCCTAGTATACTCACCCAGTAACTGTACTAGATTGGGATGTTTCACCTCCTTCATGACTGCAGCCTCCTTCAGAAACTCCTCAACTTCCATGGTGTCCTCCTTTAGGATAAAGTGATATAACAGCATAAATATGTATAGAATAACAAGCGATACAAAAATCTACATAAAATCAAAGACAAACACTCCTAAAACAGAAATCCATGAGCGCAATACAATCAACATCCTCTTGGTGGCACACAACACCACATAAACTGTTTCTGGGTATTGTTTTAAAACAAGGTTTCATTTCTTAACATTAGTTAACTACATTAGTTAACATGAACTAACAATAAAAAATACTTCTAACTCATTTATTAGTCTTGGTTAATGTTAATTTTATTAACAGTTATATTTTTTATTACCTAACGTTAAAAAATATGACTAAAGTTATAAATGTTATGCTCATTTTTACTTCATATTAGTTGATGCATTTACTTATGTTAACTAATGGGACAATATTGTAAAATAGTTACTGTTACCTTCAATGAAAAACAATGATATAACATAAAACACACCTTTAGTGTTTTTACAGCAACCGTGAGGTTGTACTTTTTCCAAACTCCGACATAAACCTCTCCGTACTGGCCACCGCCCAATTTGTGCTTCATGGTGATGTCGGTGCGCTCCATCTCCCACTTGTCGTGGATGGGAGAGACGCCGTAGACGGTTGGCTTGTTGCATTTTGGAGCGGGATAGTGTAGTGTGGTTACCAGACCATCCGCCACTGTGGAATGATGATGAACCAGCTCAGCTAACGTGCTAAAACGACTCTCAGCTGTTACATAGACCTGAGACAGAAGAGAAGAGTGAATTTAATTAGTAAATTATTTAAAGCAAAAGGAGCTTTGCTTTCAAAGTAAAGTGAAAGCAGCCCTACCTTCCCGTCAGAGGCGGTGTTGATCCGGTAGTGATAGACCCGTCCCTCGTAGCGAAGCGAGATGGAGAGCTGGCCAGGACTGCTCTCGCTCTCCCTCACCAGGAAGCTGCCGTTTATCAGACTGCTGAGCAGGTACTCAGCGGCGCTGCGGGACACGGGCCCATGATACCAGCTGTGCTTCTCCAGACTGTTCACGGGGGTGATGTAGTTACTCGGCACCCAACCCTGGCCGTTCTTCGAACGGACTTCACTCCACTCTCCATTCTGATTGTACCCCAACACTCGCAGCTTCTCTCCTGGAATACCAAAAATTGAGCAACAGTGAGACAGATCCAACATTGATGTATGAGAAATATACCACAATGTTTTACTAATGTTTCAGCAATGTAAAGCCTTGTTGTTCACACCAATACATCTGCATGGAATGGAATGTAAAAAGAGATTAGTCAATGCAAGCCACAACAGGTCCATCGTTCAGCTATAAAAACATCCACATCTGTTGTGCCCCATAAGCTCAGACCAAGAAGAAGAACAGTGTCTTATTTTCTAAGCATTTCAAATATTTTGAGATCTGAACAAATCTTGAGGGCACCTGGGAGTGGCGGCAGAGAAGTGACAATTATGACATAAGATAAATAAATCTAGTATTTGATGTACTGCGCTGTTTTTTAATAACCTCAAATACATGTGCCTTAGACGGACATGTTTGGTTGCATCACACGCCATTTGTCACATTTTTAAGATGCTACACAAGTTAAAAATAGTATTTTTACAAGATATGCCTTGAAAAGCACTTTTGAAAACATCTCAAGAGCCTTGTGTTCTGTTCCATTAAGCTGTGCTTCGAATAGCAGTTTGAAGAAGAAAAAGTCCTCTCCAGAGTGTTTAATCACGCTGACAAAGTGCTGCTAAAAAAAATGCCATAAACAAATTAAAAAGGAGGCCCCTTTTTAGCATGTTTGTGTATTTCTGCTGCCGAATTTAGATAAAAAAAAAAGTAAATTAAATAATATAAAAAAATATTTTTTATAATAAAATTATATAAAATATTTTTATATTCATATACACTACAGTTCAAAAGTTTGGGGCTGGTTATGATTTTGTTTTATGTTTTTGAAATAAGTCACAATGCTCATCATGGCTAAATTTATATGATAAAGAATACAGTAATATAGTGGAATATTATTACAATTTAAAATGACTATTTTCTATTTTAACATATTTTTAAATCTAATTTATTTCTAAAGCTGAATTTTCAGCATCATTACTCCAGGCTTCAGTGTCACATGATCCTTCAGAAATCATTCTAATATGCTGATTTGCTGCTTAAGAAACATTTCGTATTATCAATGTTGAAAACAGCTGTGCTGCTTAATATTTTTGTGGAAACCGTGAAATATTTTGTAGCACTATAAATGTCATATAGTGTCACTTTTGATCAATTTAATGCATCCTTTTATTTTAATATTAGATAAAATACACATTTAGCTTTTTTTAAATCTATGCTGTCCTGCTGTTCCTTCACTTTGTTGTGATCCCATCAAGCATTGGTCCAGTAGAGGGCGAAACAGAGATCAGGCCCACTAGCTTTCAGATAGCAAGTGATTTTTTGCTAATCCTAAACTGACACTGGCGCGGCAACAAGGCTCTCACGACAAGACAAGAAGAGACTGGCGCAGTGGTGCCAACCAGACGACATTACATTACTGGCCATTAGCGGCTACTTCAGAGAGAAAGAGCAAGCCGCTAACTCTCTCTCTCCGAACTATCTTCTCTTGGCTAGTTTGTGTTTACCCACCTGCTTTTTACCCAGCTGACGGGATTACACTTTAAAACAGACATTAGCGTTAGCAGTGGCCATTCAGCATGGAGCATCTGAGACTCATATTCCAATGTCTATTACAACACGCTGGAAAGAGTTGAAGGCGTTAGTGCATATGGCTCAGGTTGGTGCCCATGTGTTCATGCTCCTCAGCTGAATAAAACACAAACTTTAGCCTCCGTTTTCATTTTTAGCCTGGTTCTTTGTGCTTTGATCCTACAAAGTGCTGCTGGGAAGAGGAACAACAAAGATCTGAAGTAAAGAAAAGAGGAAGGAGAACGATGGAAGGAAGAGGAAGGATAATAGCATGGTGTCCTTGTTATAAAGAGGGAGGAAGTTATCAATAATGGTTGTGAAGACACTCTTCAGCCTTGTTTATTCCAGGTATTTAAATTTGGTCCTGGGTCACATTTGAGTTTACACTACCAATGCAATGTGGTTTTTCATTTGTGTACAAAGTGAACAATGAAACCAAGCACAACCACACTCGTCCCCTTTTGACGATCGTACCTTTCGTGATGCTCAGCGTGTTGTCACCACTGGCAACAAAGTCGTAAAGAGCAACGAAGAGGTTTGGGTCACTCTCTGCAGCACCCAACAGATTCTCCTTCGAGCTCCAGCGCACCGCTTCAGTCAGTGCCGTCGAGTCCAGTCCAAACGGCCTGTGCAGGGCCTCTGTCAGGAAGAAAGAGACATAAAGGAGACGCTAGATGAGTAACAGTATACATAAGTGACATCTCAAATGAGAAAGCCTCTGGGAAGGGCAAAATGAAGCAATATAAGAGAGGTGAGGTTTCAGGAAAAAAAAGCTGATGAACAAGTGAACGTCAAGGTTGAGAGGGAGCAGAGACGTGAAGAAACAGCAACCATATGACGCAGAGTGAAAACAAGGAATGCGATTCAAAGTGGCATCACTGCTCCTTACGTCAAACCTGGCTTAAGAACTGATCGCTTTTTCAAAATTATTTGTGCAAACAATACACGAAGGCTACACAAAACAGCAATGAATCATTATACAAACGCTATATTAAATAAGGTTGACTGACTCATGATTCATTTAATGAATATTTAATTATTAAATATTTTACAATTCACAAAGCATTATTGGAAAATGTGTTTTATCTGTATTTTTAAATAGACATGGTATAGTGTGAATTCAGGGTGATTGGGATACTTTTTGCCACTGAGTTAATTTGGAAAAAGTGTCCCAATCAACCTGAATTCAGTCAAATATATTTGCTAACAAATTTTATATAAAAACTTGCATTAATTATATATATGGCTATATTTAAATAAACTACACTGCCACATCCATTTTGTCATGTTAACATTAAGTATTGATCTATTAGAAACACTTCCAATTGTGGAAACCAGATGGAACACTGGAAAAACCCCAAGAGAAAAGCTTCCACATTGACCATACCAAAAAAATAAATAAAAATACTACACATCCCTCGACCTGAAATTCTTCATAAAACTCACTCAGGGCACCAGCGCAGCACTGGCTATGAGACCTGCCGGTTAAAAAAAGTGTTACCTGCGAAGCAATAGTGGTCCACATCCTGTAGACTGGACCGGTTGGTCAGCCTGGCCTTCTCTTCCTCAAAACTGCTGCTGGACAGCAGGGTCTTTAATGGCATAATCTAGCAGCACTAGATTAATATATAATATATAATCTCACACGCAATACAAAACAGACCTGATTTGGTGAGGGTTCTGTTTTTATCTGAAAGGGTTTGACTCTTAAGCAAGATTTTAAGCTGGGGAGGAGCATAAAACTGCTTTGAGGTTGGAAAAATGGTGTGGGAGAGTCTCCACGCCTTCAGCATGTCTGCGTCTGCTGGTCTTCCTTTACAGCTGTCAACCAGCCACACACACACACACACACACACACACACACACACACACACACACACACACACACACACACACACACACACACACGTCTGGGCAGCTGCCCCTTTCCTTAGGGAAAAAAGTGGCAAGACAAAACTTGAGAAGGATAGAGGAGAAAAGACTTTTGAAACTCGCTTTAATCATTAGAAAACAAATTTTGCCTGCAAGATTTGGCTTGATTAGGTTTACCTTTTCAAAACTAATGTGGTGTTACCATGGTACAGCGCAGGGCTTGTATCAAAAAGCAATACCACGGAATATCATATATAATATGATTGCCATATTCCCAAGGTACTTACATTTAACATACCAACTTCATATGCTGAATGCCTGGCAAGAGCAACAGCCAAATTATACATCCTCAAATTGCATCACAAAAGCAACACCAAGTCCATCATGATAAATACAATGGATGGTATGGTTTAACAATGGTCAACTAGTCCTTCAACAACCAACTAGATGGACTAATTTTTAAACTCTGGCTGCTATCAATAAAGTAATAGTTATTTTGATCTTATGACCGTTAATCGATAAATGGCAAAAACTATAAAACACTAACAATTTTAAATAAATCTATAATTTTAAACTACCGTTCAAAAGTTTTATTTCAATTTCAAATAAATGTTTTTCCCTTTTAACTTTCCATTCATCAAAGAATTCTGGGGGGAAAAAATCTATCATGGTTTTCACACAAATATTAAACAGCACCAGGACTGGGAGGCACCAAATCAGCGTTTTAGACACTGGGGACATGGGACACTGAATGGGACACTGAAAACTGGAATAATGGCTGCTAAAAAAGCAGCAAATTCATCATAGAAATAAATCCATTTAAAATATTTAAAAAAAGAAAAGCATTTATTTTAAATTTTAGTAATTTTTCACAATATTACAATATAACTAATTATACTACTATATTAATCAAATAAATGCAGCCTTGGTAAGTATAAAATAATTCTTTTCAAAAACTTTTTGAAAATTCTTAAAGGGGTGGTTGATTATGATTTCACTTTTCTAACTTTAGTTAGTGTGTAATAGGGCTGCAACAACTAATCGATATAATCGATAATAATCGATTATGAAAATCGTTGTCAACGAATGTCATTATCGATTAGTTGCTCTGCTTACGTCACGGGGAGCATTTACTGGTGATTGGTTGAAACAGGCCTATCATGATGCGGCACACACGCACACACACGCAAGGTCTCTCTCCCTGTGGCGCTCTGTCGTGCGCGCGCTACACAGTTTGGACTTTGGAGCACTCTCTTCTGTCTCGCATGCGCTCTCTTGCTTGCACGCTCTAGATTCCAGGAGTTTGAACTAATTTGCGGGCATCAGGGAGCCGCTATCAATATGCGGGAGACTCCCGGAACTTCCGGGAGACTTGGGATGTCTGTATTTTGGCTCGGGCATCAGGTTGTGCAATCATTTCGCTCGCAACATAAGTGATGGATTAAAATAGCGCTACGCAGAAATAGGCTAAATTAAAACGGTGTTTGGAAAGTGAAGCACTAAATATAAAGGCAGTTATTAACAGCAGCAGTAAAAGATTGTTTTTTAGTCACTGTAGTCAGTGGTTTTCAGCGAATGCTTGTGCAATAATGCATCATTTTCTTGTCCTTTTAATCAAGCCTGTTTGCTGCGTCTCCATTCCGTTCTCTTTTTATAGCATTTGTCTTCTATTAAGTTTTAATTGTTTTACAAACGCGATCTACTGCGGCTCTACTACGTTCACACGCTTTTTTTCAGTCTTTCTATATTTATTTTAGCAATTTATCCTTATAATTAATTGAATCTTAAATAAAAATTAAATGAATTATGTACTTTACATGTTTTTGGTTTCTATCTTCACATCTGAACATGTCTGTGTAAATTAGTTTTTAACAAAAATTATGTTAAAACAATGTTGTATATAATTTAGATTTTTTTGTTTTTCATGGTTGTCAGCTTGCCATCCGCAATTATCATTAAAAACAATGCAAATATTGATATTAGTAAAACTCAATGTGTGGCTTTTGTACACTTTTACACATACATACCATGATTAAGGGTTTTATTTAGTTGTAATAAACAAAAAATCAAATTTTATCCGATTAATCGAAAAAATAATCGTCCGATTAATCGATTATGAAAATAATCGTTAGTTGCAGCCCTAGTGTGTAATGTTGCTGTTTGAGCATAAACAATATCTGCAAAGTTACAACGTTCAAAGTTCAAAGCAAAGGAAGATATTTGCTTTAAAAGAAATCGTATTTTAAGGACTAAAACAAATGGCTGGTAAGGACTACACGACATTCCTCCCGGGTAAGTGACATCACTAACCCTAAAATTTACATAAACCCCGCCCCAAGAACACAGTCCATGTTGAGAAGAGGAAGAGTTGCTGTAGTCGAGCACATCTGTGAGTCTGCTCAAGCTGTCGCATCTGTCTTTTCACATGCAATACAGCACGTAACACAAATGCAATAGCATGTCACTCTGTAGGCATCTTACAACAGTTCCCACACAAGAGATTTTATAGATCATCATGACAGAATATGCTAATCAATGACTTGAAGATAGTTAACTCCACATTAACTAACCATTCAGAAAAGTCCTTCTTGAGTCTCTCCATCATCGTCTGACTCATTTAAACAGAAAAGGCAGAACAGTTTCTGACATTTTAGTGCTTGTCTGCATGAGGTAACTAATGCTAACACACACCAGCTCTTGAAGCTCCACCCTCTGTGCCGGGAGCAGCAGCTCATTTGCTTTTAAAGGGACACACACAAAACAACACTTTTTTGCTCACCCTCAAAAATGGACAATTTTAAAATGCTGTAAAAAATAATCTGTGGGTTATTTTGAGCTAAAACTTCACATGCACACTCTGGGGACATCAGAGACTTATTTACATCTTGTGAAAAGGGGTATTATACCACCCCTTTAACTTTTGAACAATACGGTATATGCTAAGAATAATATATTTCAAATATGTGATTCTTAGCACATACAGTACAACCTAAAACCAGGCTAACAGCACAGAGCTACCAGTTAGTTAACTAGTTGTTTGAGCAACACATCAATAGGTCGATTTTATGTAGTTTTAGACATCACTAATAAAGACCCACAAACTCGTACTGTCAATATGAAGCACAAACAATACCTAAAGAAACAAGCACATACTGGATTAGACACAAGTGAACCAATAACCCTAAAAATTAATATTAAGGCGAAATTAAATCAACAGTTCAACAAGATAATAAATTTAACTCAAAACAATCATTATGCATATAAGACACAAGCCAAGCCAACACAAAGACTGGTTTTCTGCCAGGTCTTACACAACGCAATAAACAAGCAAGTACACGCAGCTGAGACAGTCAAGGCCTGTACTGCAAACCCGACTTCGCCACACACAGGCACATATGCACACAGGTACTTGTAGCCCTACCTTTATTCCTAACCAGCATGCAGTGCTTCCCAGTCCTGGTCAGCTGACTGATCCACAGTTCCCAGTACATGACCTCAGTTCCAGTACAAGGGCTGATGGCAAAAGACCCTAGCCCTCAATCCTCAGGTTCTCGGTTTAATTCACACAAGCAACTTGAAAATATGACACGCTCCTCTTGGTTGAATCATTTCAGAGTTTCCGGTGCGGCTCCGAACTCAGAGTTTCCAACCCCGCAGCCGGAATGCCAGTCCAACTTGATTGTGGCCCTCCATGCCAACTGCCTTCAGTAAGAAATGCCCGCATGTGCTTGTGTGAGATATGGGAAGATTGAAGTTCTGAGGGTGGTTTTATTGGATGTCTTGCGAGGGGAGGCGTGTGTGCTTGTGTGTGTGTGTGTGTGTGTGTGTGTGGGGGGGGGGGGTTGGTTTCAGAAGGGGGTAGAGGAATGAGCAGATGGTTACATTTCTACACCATGTGTGCTGCCTACCCAACCTCCTCATGTGAGAGGCTGGAAAAGCATGGAGGTGCGGAATTAAACGTACCCCTGAGTTTCAGAGCAACATGTAAAATGTATTAAGACAGGATGCTCATTGCTGAATTATTCAGGTACACAAAAAAACATTGTTTTTAGATGTCTCACTATTCAACACACCAAGAGTCGTATGAGTTGAATCAGGTGTTTAAAAAAAAGAAAAAAAAAGAAACACTGGAGTATATGACGTCTGCTTGGAAAAATAAAAGGTCTGTGTAAACATAATCAAAGTAATAAAAAAAGATTCAAGTCTTAATGTTTAGACTACAGAGGCCAGCTGCTACCCGGCAAGTCTAATGGACTAGATCATCAAGTCATGTCAAAATAACATTTCATGAGACATGAACACATGAATGGCAGACAATGTCTTACCAATTACTGACAGTCATTGAGCCACACACTGAAGTCGGGGGCGTGTCAATCAAAGAATAACGGTTGAAGGTTACAGGTATTGAACATAATACCGAAAGTGGTGCATTCCACGGACGAGAATTCATAAACCGCATTATTAGACAGCATTATTAGACAGCTAAGGCTGCATGACGACCATTTAAAAATCATAATATAGAATAGTGCTATTGTGAAATCACAAATGCTTTCAATTAAATTAATAAATGCGCTGCGTATTTCAAAGTTAAGGGCGGCACTTTGTTCTATAGGTTATGCGTTTCTTCCAGCGTCTCAAAGCAGCTCCGTTCACAGTAATTGCTGCTCCACTCAAACTCAGTCTCTGCATGTGCTGTTTGTTTGGGTTTCCAATAACGTGCATTTAGAAAGCATTTCATAGCAAAGTGTTGTTATTCACATGAATGGAGCGCATCTCAGCCGCTCGGTTAACAAACACCATCTCTGCATGTGCTGTTTGTTGGGTTTCCAATAACGTGCATTTAGAAGTGTTGTCATTTACATGAATGGAGCGCATCTCAGCCGCTCGGTTAACAACCACCATCTCTGCATATGCTGTGAGTTTGGGTCGCTAAAGCTAAATTTCAAGCAAAAGGTTTGCAGGATAAAAAATAAAAAAATTCTCTGTGGCAGCACAGGAATAATAAAATACCTGGAACAAAGCATCAATTACACACCTGATCCAATGTGTATCGATAAAAGACAGACGGACCGACCAATAGATAGAAATGTCAAGCCCTGTACTGTACATTCACAAACTTTGCTCACCCGCCTCATGCAACACTTCTGATTGATCTAGCAATTGACCCACGTAGGGCACGTCGCGTGGCTGCATGCGTTTGTCCTGCGTGTGCTCCTCAGCACACGTGCGGTTTCTGTGTGTGTCTTTGTGTGCAGAAGCTTTGCTGTGAGACAGCTGGGGGAGTGCTGTTTGTGCCGTGTGAATGGGCATACTGAACGGACTGACCTGTATGGCCTTGTCCTGATGGGAGTCTAGCGCAGCTGTTGTGCTGGGCTTAAGCCAGGCTTATAGCAGCTGCACCAGCACCTCTGTACTCTGACTGGAGCTGCTCTCAACTAACACAGATTATGGACAGAACATCCTGATCTCAACATCTATTTCTTTACAATCAATATAACTTCAAACTGCACTTTGGTACTTCATCAGTAAGTTCAGGCTAACTAAAGCCCAAGTACCATGGAAACCTAGTAGAAAGCAAAGGCAGCACCACAAATGTTTAAAGTAGAGATGCACCAATATTAAAATTCTGGCTGATACTTCAAACTATACTATTTCGTTTGAGAAATCAAAAATAAAACTCTAAATTTTAAATGCTGCAAGCGGTTTGTTCCAAACCTGTATGCTGGTATTTTTCTATGGAAAGCAAAAGGAAAATGTAAGTTCATTCAAAAAATAAATTAATAAAAAAAAATAACAATGGACTATATTAAAATTCTATGCTATTTTGTCAATTCTATGCTATTTTAGCATTAAATCTAATGTAATTTTGAAATGCTGCAAGTACATTTAGATGCATTAAAATACCACAACATTATGATGTACAGTATGAAAAGATGCTAAATTACATATAAGAGTGTTATTAAATTAGTGTTGCTAAAGACAACTTAAAAAAAAAAAAAATTAAATACCATGAACAATTAAATATCCAATCTCAACCATTACCAAAAAATAAAAACTGGCATTTAACCAATATTATGCATCCCTACCCTATTTAAATTTTTTTTTTTTTAAAAATCACATTGATGCGAATGTGTAACCATTACACTTAAACATTACATGTATTTGCATGACACTTCAAGACAAACACACAGGAAAAATACTTTAGGTAATACATCACTTCAGCCAATATAAGAATATTTATATTTATACCACTTCATGAGCATATTTTACTTAAAAATCACACCAGTCATGGGATGTTCAGAAAGCCTGTCAAAGTAAGTGACAGTAACCAAGAGGGGGCGGGGTTTATCAATGTGTCAATTGTCTCAACCCGCAAAATCCGATAAATCAGACACCTCACCTGCCCGTCACCAGTTCTGGATTTCCCAAGGCACAGAACAGCCCCCTAACATTACACTGGAATTTGACATGTACATCTGTTATGCAGGAAATTGTGACCAGCATTCTCATAAGCAAGAGCAGCTCGCAGGAGGAACGGACAAACACATTCCCTGACACTGCAGGATTTTTCGGCAGCAGAGTAGAGCATATGCTCCCGTCGCGGTGCTAATTGCATGCGTTCATAGCCTGTGTGCGGATGGACAGAAAATGGACCTTTTCCCAAACAGAATAGCTACTATTTCCTCCAAACAAATTAACTAATTTATAAGTCACCAAAAAGAATAAATACTGCAAAATATAGTTATGACATTTTTTGAACAAGATTCACCAAACTTCTATCCCTTCTCCCATTGGTCACCAAACAGTCCTGCTCCAAACTCATGCTAATGTTGCTGTTGCTGCACTGGTGGTCAAACAAACAGAAACGTTTTAATAGTGCCAGTGTTTATAGTTTCTGTGGGAATCAATCTACGAATGGCTTACTCTGGAGCAGTGGTTCTCAATCTGGGGCGCTGGGGCCCCACTAGGGGGCAATACGTCTTAAATTATTAGAATTATGTTAATACAACTAAATCTTAATAAAAATGCTTAAAGGAAAAAAAACTCAAAGATGTACAAATTAAAATGACAATATTTAAGTTTTTTAATGTATTACAACAGGGGTACCAAAGATTCAGCTTAAGATATGACAGATAAGAGGGCCTTTGAATATTATCTTGGAGTCAAAAGTTTGATAACCACAGCTCTAAAAGAAGTTAACATAAAATAAACATTCTGTCATTATTTACTTATCCTCATGTTGTTCCAAACATGTGTTTTTATTTTTTCATGGAAAATAGAAGAATGCAAAAATAAAAAAATAAAAAACTATAACAATCCTTTTACAAAATTGGAAAATAGCACAGAAGTTGTATGAACAACTACTCGGTTTTCTTTTTGGAGCTTGACATCATCTAATCATGTACAAAAAGAGCTGTGCTATGATTCTTTAAAATTTACTAGCATACAAAAACCAGAACAGCATAAAAGTTTTGAAAAATATGAGGGTGAGTAAATAGTGTCAGACTTCGATTTTCTTGGTGAACTATGTCTTTACAGGAGAAAGTATTTCAAAATTGAACAGTCATCTTTTGTGCTTGAGAGATGCGAGGCAGGAATCACCATTACACCTCAAGAGTGCTGGTCAAGTGTTTCACTAGGGAATGACAGCACAAGCTCACCTGTTTATCTGAAAGCGCTCAGCACATCACAGCAAAAGCCACATGGCGCAAGACAAGGCCTATTTTTAGATCCAGCACAAAACAAAACCATCTTGCCATAAATACTCCCAGGATAATCATGCACAGAGGAACTGCCGAACAATGATTCCTCAAACAATGGGCCCATATAAACTGAACACTATGAAGGACAGATCCTGCTCATTCACATAATGAGGATCCAACAAGAGCTCTCTGCAACAAAGAATGCACAGTTGTCCCCCCTCTCTCTGTCTCTTCCTCTTTTCCAGTAAATGGCTCTCCAGTTGAAAAGACTAGTGCAGTGTTACAAGACAACAGACAATCTGATGAATACAAGTGTCAAAAAGGGAAATTAATTTACCACGTACAATTAACCAAATGTGTCAATGATAGGGATGGGAATAGTAATGAATTTAAAGGTTTAGTTCACCCAAAAACCTGTCATCATTTACTCACCCTCAAGTGGTTCCAAACCTATTTTGAAGAATGTTGGTAAGCAAACAGATCATAGTAGCCACTGACTGCCACAGTATTTCTTTTTTCTTCAGAAATCATTCTAATGCTGATTTAGTGCTCAAGAAACTTTTAGGCTATTATTATCATCAATGTTGAACAGTTGAACTGCTTAATATTTTTTTGTGGAAACAGTGAAACATTTTTTTTCCAGGATTCATTGAAGATTCAAAAGAACAGCAGATAATAGAAATCTTTTGTAATACTATAAATGAATTGACTCACTTTCATCAGTTTAATGCGTCCTTGCTGAATAAAAGTATTAATATATATATATATTTTTTTTTTAAATGGTGCCAAAACAGAACTTCTGAACGGTACTGTAGCTTTGAGTTTGTCAGAAAATCCATCAAATCAATTACCCATTCAGAAATAGTCCAGATATGTCATTTTACCTGTGCTGAGTGGACATTCGAGCGACCTCCATTCCTGTGGACATCAATCTGACAGGCTGGTTTGAATAACACACTTTGGATTACGGGAAATTGCCTGGTGCCATTCATTCAGGCCTACTTTTGATGGCTTACACAGCAGTTAGATGCCCAACTACTGTGATTTACCTGTTCCCTGGAGGTTCTAACGGGGCTCTATATACAATAAACCTACAACTGCAAAGCATTGTGGAATTACTTAATGCTTCTCTTGGGGACTCTCTTTTCTTTTAAGCTGGATCAGAAGACTAGAACACCAAGCTTGACAGGTCAGCGCAAACATAATGATCTGAAAGAAGGGGGTTTTCTGAAGGAACGCTGTTTTGGCACCTGATCAAAAGCGTCGTCTTTATTGGCCTTCCACACTTAAACATGCTCTTAATCTTTTGAAAAGAAGTTTGATGGAATATGTGGACATACTCTAAAATTGGCAAGGAATTCTGTATGCAAATTCTCTTTGTACAAGCATGCACAAGCATGAAAATCACACACGCCCTAAAGCTTAAAGGTAGGTACTTATTAAGAGTCTATGCAACACAACACGGACTCAAGACACTGTTCAAGACATGTTCTTTTTATATTTATATAACTCCTCCCTCTGAATAACATCTACCTGATGCACCATTGCTATCTGTGGTTGCCACAACAGAGTTGGCAGAACAGAATTCATCAGACTGCTCATATCCTCCATATCTGATGAAATTTTCCCACCAGCAGCATGCACTGCTTCTTAATAGGGGTCGACCGATTATCGGCGCCGATATTGACCATTTTTATGGTACGGTATCGGCCATTTTCAAAACCGATTTGCCGATAAAATAATTTTATTTTGAAATGCGCTACATTTGGCTCTAACGCAGGCACCTCTGTCTGAACTCACCACTCTGTAGACTAGACCAATGTCCCGCACATCTGATTTGTTGGGAGTCACGAGTCCGGCCAATCAGCGCGAAAGCTGAGGCACTGAAAGTGTTGCACTCTCACACACCGAGAGCACTCGCTGACTGGAGCTGCTTCACTGATCACGCATCAGTCTCTCAAAGTTAAGACAGCAGCAGACTTTGCTGAAGTAGCAATACTTTGCTACACTGAAGTTGCAAAACACCTCAATATAACAGGGTCATGTGATTTCCGCGATGCAGAAAACACGGAAGGAATCGCGGAATCCAGTCATAAAAACGGAATTTACTGTATTAAGCGGATCGTCACGGAATTTGTCAACTTCTTGATGAATTAATAAAAGAACAGGTCAGTACAAATCAAATCGGATGTCAAACCGCAAACCGTTATTTAAATATGAATCCTGCGTGTCTCTAAATGAATGGCGCAGACGCGTGATCATTACCACACACACACAGGAGCACGCGTGACGCTTGCGCTGTTTTCAGCCTCAGCCGCATCATTATATGAGGACATGATTGCATAAACATCATCTCCAGAGCCGCTTAGTCACTTCATGAGCTTTTTAATGCTTCAACTGAGGAAAGTTATCGTCATATCCATAGGGTCATATCATAAACACACAGAAACTCAAAGATCTCAACGGCAACCCGTCAAAATAAAAGTTCGGTTTTTCATAGGGCCCTAAAAATGTAATTTGTGTTAAACTGTAAATAAATTGAATTGTTTGATAATTTCAATTAATTAGAAATGCTTTTTTTATTAGTAAAATTTAATTTTACCATTAAAATAGTCTTTAAGTTTTACAAAATGTTTACAGAATGCTGCTGGGTGCTCCCTGAATTTTTTTTATAGTTATTATTATTAATAATGTTATTATTAACAGTTCTCAGATTTAAAGATATGATTAAAATCATTTAAAGAAAGTTTTTGTAAAAACCCTTTGTTATTCTTAATTTTGACATTAACTTACATTTTTACACCAGACATAGGCTATATCGGTTCAAAATATCGGTTATCGGTCTACTTGATCTGTAATAATCGGTATCGGCATCGGCCCTGAAAATCACATATCGGTCGACCCCTACTTCTTAACGTGCGTTTTATTTCTCAATTCTCAACGCATGCAAAGGATAAACTTTCATGGCGATGCAGCACTGGCCCGATTGGGACAATGACAGTTCCATCAATTGTCCCAAGTGTTATTCACGCTGGCACTGGGCAGTCTTTAGTGTCAAGCCCTGCAATATTCTGTACAGGTTTCATCAGTGTTGCCAGATTGGAAATGTCCAATTATCGTACCAGTAGTTCAAAATTATCGTATTTGTAAGAAAATTATCGTACACGACGTAACCATGCAGAATACAGCTATTTATCCCCACATGTAGGGTGGATTGTTTGGTTTTGTTGAGAGGGAGGGGGGGGGGGGGGGGGGGGGGGGTTGTAGTGTTGACGTGCGGGCCGGGCGACGCCGTGTGGTGCCTGTGTGTGTGTATGCGTGCTTGCGTGCAGGCAGGCGAGCCTGCAAAATGATTCTGGGTCAGAGAGAGAAGCGGTAGGATGTGTGTTTGGACGAACGACTGAAAACTCTGAAATTATCGTACATTATGGGATTTTTTTCATTATTGATCGTACATCGTACAGAGGTCAAAAATATCGTACAAATACGATAATTATCGTACATCTGGCAACACTGGGTTTCATTTTGTTTTGGAAAGTACTTAATTATTTTACCCAGAGAAAAAAGTTGGATTATGCAGAACAGACATTATACAACTCAGTGCCGTCACGTAGTTAATTAATCAAAACCGTCGGTACCTTTTTCATGCAATAGCCGATATGCCGATGGTTTTTAATTGATCAAAAATCGGCAAAAAGACTAGGCCTAATTTATATAAACGTTGACGAGTCGTTCCAGCCCTATTATCAATAGGGAATGATGCTTTTTGCCCCCATAATGGTGTAATGAACTCACTAAATTGACTAGACAGTTTCTGGATAACTAATCAACCATTCTGTTGACCCATCACATTCAGACCATGTTAGGAACGCTGTTCCTAAAAGCATAACAATTACACAAATCTCCATTAACTCTTTCCCTGCCATCACAGAATTTTTTTGGCTTTCTGTGTTTCCACTGTTATTCGGCAGGGGGCAAAATTACACATCCTCTGAAAGAGTACAGAATCTTCATATCAAAACACAGGTGAAGCAGCAGCAGAAACAAGCGATAGCATATGTAAGCAGATGCATATGCAAAACAACGTGATCATCAACATTAAACAGCATATAAACAAAAAATGCCTAATGTTAGCCTACTGAATGAAATGTCGACCCAGGAAGTGTAGGCGTAGAGGTGCAAGCTTTGGGGGTGTTGATGGACGTGATCGATTCCATTTATGTTTTGATCATCGTTCTGAATACGATCTGCGATTCTCAGCTTTTTGCTCAAAATGTTGCTTTGTTTGTTTTTTGTTTTAAATGAAAGTTGCATGCTCAGATATTCATACATCAAAATATTATGGGGGCCATGAAACTGGCTGGCAACATTTTTCAAAAATGCTGGCAGGGAAAGAGTTAAGTATACAAGCATTGCACCTCTTTGTGCAGGTCTAAAAAGAGCCTGCTTAACCCAAGAAACAACTACAGGGCCTGCATTTCATTTGGAGGCGAGAACGGTATTTGAAGACATTTCGATGAAGGCTTTAAGAGACATTCTCTAAAGAAATTAAGAACCATGGTGGTTAAGACAACCACGTCACCAGATGAGGGTGAACGCATTAGCCGGTCTCAGAGATAAGACAGCATAAGCCTTTGGTATTTAATGAGCCTGGTGGGCCAGACACATTATGAATGGAGATGCATGGATTGAGTCAGCCAAGTGGTCTTGCGAACAGGAAGCGTTGGCAGGCTGTGGAGGACCTGTCTGAACACGCATCATGACCTCAACAGCGCCAATGAGTCGTCGTCCATTTAACTGTTGGTTGTTGGGTGTCGACAACCCTTCTAGTGAATATATGCCATAAACAGATCATAACATGTTTGATTCAAACGTTCATTATCAATAGAAAATGAGCTGTACTACAGCTCAAGGGTGTGATTAAAGTGTTATCGAACGCAGTGAATGCATTAGTAAAACGGAACACTCCGTTTCAGAAAGTGAACGTGACGCCTTAAAAAAAATAAAAAAAATAAATAAAAACATTCCCAACATAAAACGCACAAAGGCCGGGAAAGGGAATGGCAATGACACAAACTAAGCAGATGCTAGGATACATCTGATGATAATGCAGATCTCCTGGCTTTAACCCTAATCTCCCCTCTGTCCCATCTGATTTCACTACTGAATCGTGGGATTATTCACTCAGCGTTCCAAGACATATCGTGACGCTCAGGCAGGCCATTCTTTGCGGATGGGATTCAACTGGGATTCATTAGAACTACTTTGATGTGTATAATGACCAAAAATGAAAGGCCAAACAGGGTTTTTATTGGGTCTTTTATTTTTATTTTTTGTGGTTTTTTTAACCATACATAGTCATACACACATGCAAAGTTGCATTACAGAACTGCTAATAAAGGCAAAGACAATCATTTTTGGGTGAAAAAACAAATCAAAATAAATATAAAAAATAAATAAAATAAACAATAAATATTATACAACATAATATTATAAACTTTGCTTTGACAGCCAAAAAAATGTTCAATGCAGAAAAAAAACATCAAAATTTAAAGGGGTCATGAACTAGCTTTTTAAAACATTTTATATTGTTGTCTGAGGTCAACTTATGACGTTCGCTTGGTTTTTACATTCAAAAACATCAAAATGAATAAGTAATAGGCTATTTTCTACCCTAGTTTTGAGCCTAGCTCAAAAACGCTCGGTTTTTATGGGCGTCTCGCATTGAAGACTTGGAAGTAAACGCCCACTGCTGTGAGTGGATAACAGTTTTGCATATTATAAGGAGTTTCAACTCACTCGTCAGTAACGATTAGACTGATACACATGTACACATAATTATTAGATATCAAACGATCTGTAACAATGCAATACTAGCCTATCAGATTATTATTATTTTTTAAATAAAAATTTTACTCACATAAGTGTGTTGCGCCATTCCTGTCGGATCCAATATAGAAGGCACAGCACCGTTTTCTAATCTTAATCGGTCTGCAAATCCAGTCTCGACCTGTGTCTTGTTTCCAAAACAATCCTCAGTGAAATGAAGCGAACAAGCGGACAATGTTTTACCCACATCAGCTGGAACGTCATTAAAAATAAAGTTTAACCAAGCATTCCTATTGGAATCCAGAGGAAGCTTATGCAGCGACTGTCTTCTTCCACAACCAGGCACTGCACAATATTTTGTAAATGTCATGTTTATTGCTCGGTAGCTCGATCCGGTTTGTCATCACGAGGTAGGCCCATGTTATTTAGCTATGCGTGTCATGCGCGAATCGGTGGGTGGGGCTAAAGTAGCCGTGTTGAAGTAGGCGTTGATCTTCTTCAGCGGGGGTGGTGTTTTATCCTCTTTGACGTCATAGTTCCCCACTTTGAAAAACGAGTCGTTTGCTGAGCCTGGTGTCAATAAAAGCATTTATTGGACTAACAAGGACGTTTTCAGTTCTGAAATTTACAGGATATTCTTATCATATGATGACCTCTTAGATGTCAAAAGCTCAAGGAAAATTTGATTTCTCAGTTCATCACCCCTTTAACTTTTTGTAAAGCAAAGTACATGTAATATAATTGCAAAGTTCAATTTAATTTCCGTGCGGTTCCTTCAAACTGTCCATTTCAATGTATCAGTTCAAAACATTAATTTGCATCATCACACATCGAACAAAGGCCAAAAATAGCAGAGAAAGCCAACAGATATAGAACAATGACACCTTATTCCTGGTCTGAAGAGAAAAACATGGATAACCACTGATCTGCAGAGAAAGGCAACAGAGAAAGAGTTGAACTGAAAAAGTCCAATATCTCCATCACTGCCCCAACATAGAAGAATTACTCCAGTGTGTCATCTAATCCAGACCTTAATAAGGACGCAATGAGAGGATGGAACCGGATAAGGCTGTAAAAATGAAGCAGGATTACCAGATGTCTAGGAGAGCACAGGCACCCACTATCTCGCCAATGACACAAAAATTAGTATCCAATTCACAAGTGTGTTACCAACTAGACAATTAAAAAATAATAATAATAAAGTATTATAGATATACAATAAACATTGATACTTTCAGCCTAGTGCCAACAAATTGCGGTGTTCTAATGACCTCTAGTGGTGCAACAACCAAATCGAACCGTGGGCCAAGAGAGTCCCATCAGGTCTTCACAATGAGACAGAGAGAAGTTTGAGACTACTTTATACAACTTCTCAGCTGTTTTGATATCTCACATATCAAAAAATGGATTGCTTAATCTAATTTAGCCCTTAATTCCTACCCTCTTACATCCTGTGAATTTCACACGTGTCAGTGCTGTCTATTCAGTCCTTTAGAACAAACTGAGATGAAAGAGATATTTATGTAACGTAATTACTAACTCGATTACAGCAGCACTATGCCTGCTTTCCAGAAACAACTAGAGCTCCAAAACCATAACTTCACCAAATCATCTACGATATTCTCTCATATTTCTGAAACGGACAGTTCTGACTCTCAATTTTGCTTGGATGAGTCTTATTTGAAGCTGCTGCCAAATGCCAACATTATATCATTAAGTTAAAACATGTGCACAAAATCACTCTATCAGACAGTCTCATGGTTTTTCGATTTCCCAAACCTTGGAAATGCATGATGCATAAAATGATGGAACAACAAACACAAACAAAAATGAAACTTTCGAGAGTTCGTCTGTACATTCTATCTTCTAATCAAGTGCCAACTAAAGCGCAGCACTGTTCTGAGCTCTAAAAATCAATCGTTTCGGGTACTTTGGACTGCATTAAGTTCAGGGCAGCACTTTGCACCACCCTACTGAAATAATAAAAGCCTGCTGGTACAGGACAGAATTGATAAATAAATAAAAAGAGTGTGGAACTGGCCCTGTGACCTCCGAACGGCGAAGGGCTGACTCATTGGCTGACTGCAGGAGACGGAAGGACGCAGACAGGACCACTCTTTTATCCCTCCGTCTCACGGCGTGGTCAAAGTAAGCACAGATCGTCACGGTCGTATCTGATGGAATTCCACTAGTTAATGAAGAGATGAATGTTCTCCTGGATCTGACGGAATTCTGCTTTGAACGTTAGATGAGTCATCTGTCGATGTCCTGAATGCACTATGGGCAGAAAAGCGTTGGGAAATGGAGTAGTCCACCTCCCCCTATGCTCTTGTGTAGTCATCAGACTCAGAGTGATGATGACCGCACTGCAGAGTTTCAGAATTAAACAGTGAAGAAGCTTCCGGTTGATGTTGTATACGAGATAATGTTAATGACAGACAGTACTACAGTGCACCCTCCAACCATTAACTCTTTCCCCGTCATTTATGACAATCCAGCAATCCATGTTTCCCACCTATATAGTAGGGGGCGCTATTACGCATCTTCTGAAAGAGTACAGAATCTCTGGATCCAAAAACAAGTGTAGAAGCAGAAATCGACAGAAGCATATAAATCAAAACTGCCAAACCTGAATGAAAAGCCAAACACAAGAGGCATGTATGAGATTGAATTTGAATCTGATGCAGACGTAGTCAAAAAGATGATTTTCTTAGCTTTTTTTTTAATAAACTTACCCACATTCAAGTGTTAATAAAAAGAATGCATGAAACTAGAATCAGTTTTTTGTTGTTGCTTAAAAGTTGAGGATATGTTATTTCTTTTGATATATTGTGTTCAGATTGTCATACAATAAAAATTCTAGGGGCCATGAAAGTTTTGTGAAAATGATCAAAAATGCTGGTGCTGGCCGGCAACTTTTTTTTTAAAACGCTGGTGGGGAAAAAGTTAGGAACAGTTCATCTAAAACTTAAAGGGGTCATCGGATGCCCATTTTCCACAAGTTAGTATGATTCTTTAGGGTCTTAGTGTAAAGTTTATAACATACTTTGGTTAAAATTCCTCAATGGTTGTGTAAAACAACACCCTTTTTACCTCTTATCGCAAAAGGTGCTTTTGACAAATTATTATTACATCTGACTAAAGGTTGACGATATGATTTATTTTGACAAAGCAGGGTGACGGATGGTTGACATAAAGCTGATATATGATATCACACTATTTAATTTAAAGATGTAAAAACAAATTGTTGCAATTCATTTATTTATTTTACAAAAATGTTAGACAGCAAAACTGTTTTCAACAATGATAATAATAATAATAATAATAAATGTTTCTTGAGCAGCAAATAAGCATATTAGAATGATTTCTGAAAGATCATGTGACACTGAAGACTGGAGTAATGATGCTAATACAGCTTTACCATCACAGGAATAAACTACATTTCAAAATATGTTAAAATAGAAAACTTTAATTTTAAAAGCATTCAATTTAATGTTTGCAAACTTTTGACAGGTACTGTTACAGTATACTTTTTAATTAAAATTGGTCTAATAATTTATAATTTAATAATTAAAAATTATTAGGCAATAATAAGGTCTCATTTGTTAACATCAGTTAATGCATAAGCTAAAATTAACTAACAATAAGCAATATATGTTTACCATAGCATTCATGTCAGCATAGCATTAATGTTAACAAATTAGACCTTATTGTAAAGAGTTACCGGAAAAACTCAGAGCATACATTACAGAAACAACATTAGGTCAAGTAACCCAACAACATATTTTTCATTTTAGGGTGAGCTATCGCTTTAACCTTACAGATGAGGCTCTGAGACAAAGCACATTTACAGATAAAACAACAAAATGTGACCAAGGCCATATGATTGGAGATCAGACATTATAAGATGTTCTAGCCTCCAGTGTTTATAAGGTGTGTCTCATGAAGTTTATCATGGCGTGTTAGTCACCACTTGGTATATGACAGTCAGGCCTGTAACCATACAATTATTATCCTGATTATTCAGATGACTTACAGCCACAGCTATACATCTGGCTATAAGGGATGAGAGTAAAAATAACTCATCTGCAACCCACACGTCAGTGTTTCCAGCCGAAGGGTTCACTCACTGTCAAGATGTGACAAGCTCCTCTTTGGCAACCCACCCAGGAGAACAGACCAACGCTGGGCACGAGCCTCCAAGGGGACCCAACGCAACTCATGGGAAATAGATAACAGACATCACTGTTCATCTAACACCATCCAAAGAGTGCTAAAGATAATGTCAAGGGTTGGGAATCGAAAATCGTACGAAAGTCTCGTATGTGTTTTCTTAAGCTTGAACGTACAAATACATGTTTGAGTATTTGAGTGTTTGAGTTTTTCCCCCTTTTGCACCTCGCTTTTAAATCGCCAATTCGAAAGCAAAATGCGCACGTAAAATGGCACTCATAAAGGTGCGTTTTCAGTTCACATTTCTATGAAAGCTCAACTTTCAACAAAAGACACAGAATAAATGTTCGATACAAACGTTTTGACCATATTCTGGAATCGAAACTGGGAATCTAAAAGAATTGGAAACGTTAAAATTGAAACAATAGATACCCAACCCTATTCTCGACTCCCTTGCAGTGCAAACCACACATCTAACGAAATCCCAACCATTGTGCCACAGTCACAATAAACAACACATGATTATGAGATTTAAGAAAAGACAAATCTGTGTGACACACAAACAGTAAGTATTATGATCAAATATGTGCTTTGTGTTACTGCCTGAAACAAATGAGTCAGTGAAATCGAGCGAGCGAAATCCGAGAAAGCAGTGGCTTCCCCAGCAGCTTTCCCACCAACAAGTGCTTCATAAGAGACAATAAATGCCAGCCCTATCAAATAACAGTCATCGGATTTCTACAGTTAGGATAGTATGATGTCTGAACTTCCCCTTCTCAGTTGAGTTACTACCCTTAAAAAAAACAATCCTCAACATCAAATGCCAAATTTACACAGTTAAGGTGGCACAGAAGCGCTTCTGAAGTGGCATTTAGGTGTTTTTATACAGACTGTATAATGTTGCTCAGAGATAGCATAAATGCAATTGTAAAAGTATACTTTTATACTAGGGTGTGTAAGGTGGGTCACAGCAAGCAGAAGTCAGTCTGGCTGTAATACAGCATTATGCCTTTGCGCAAAATTTTTTGAGGAGGCACGGGGCAGCCTTAAACCAGCTGTGTAAAAATACATAAAATGAGAATAGCAACCGTGTTTACATGCAACATAAATATTCTGTGAATAAGAAGCAAAATCTGCCCATATAACATATTTCTGCAGGAATATCTCAATAGCTGTGGAGCATATAAACAATTTTTACATGAAAATAAATAAAGTTTTAACCAGAACATGAATCCTAAAAAGATGATGTGCGTGTAAACAATGTCAATAACACTGATACATCTCAAAAGCATGTTTTGGATCAGTATACTTGACAGTAAACAAACGTGCCATTTACCTGATGCTTTTATCCAATCAGAGCCTCACAATACTCATTTCAGTGACACTCCATCTGGAATGGGCACAATGGTGCTAATACACGGATCAACACCTACTGGGGATTGAACCTACAGCAACAACAACACTTCATATTCTTCAAAGAAATGTTCAAATGGAAGATGACCAGGCCCTGACCATGCTTAACCACTTAAAAAACACATGTTCAACTCACAAACTGTTCAGACACTGAGGGAGACAATTATGTTCTGCTGTGTGTGCACGTAGAATGAAAAAGTTTAAAAGGGTACATCTTAGGGTGATCTACTTTAACAGTCTAACAGTGCATGTCTATGTAAATGTTCAAGACATGGTTACGGCCATGGTTTCTGCGAAGTGTTTGGACGCATTCATGGTGTCAAGATAACGCTGTCTACATAGGCAACACACTAGATTTTGCAACACAGCCCGAGTCATGGAGTATATCCGCTTATCCCAACGGATCTATCTCAACGGAGAGCAGCTCCGCATTTTACCGACTATGATTTGCATGTTGCCAGTGACTCAAATTGAGAACCCTGCGAAATGACCAGTTGAATGGGCTCATACCTGAGTGCAGGGTGAAAACATTGATCCCTGGATCCGGCATGATGTTCGCTGCAGCGGCGGCAGTTCTGCCCGGTGGCGTCCCTGTGATGTTGGACTCTCGGGGTCTCCTCCCGGAGCTGCTGGCCCGGTTCGATCTGCCCTGCTGCTGTTGCCCCTGCGGTGGGGTCTGAATCCCTGCGGAAGCCCCTTCTCCCACGCGGCCTACCTGTTGTCCCATCCTGCGAGTGTTCTGGGTGGGAAAATAACACAGATCTGTGGAAAGACCCGCCGTCCGTTTGGACCGCTCACATCCCACAACGAACGAACGAACCGCGGGACAACGGCCTGTTCTTTAAGGGATGATTGTCTTCCCTTTCTTGCTTACCCCTCCTCCTCCTCTTCCTTCTCCTCTACCGGACCGGACCGAGCTCTGTTAGCTTAGCTTAGCAATCTCTCTGTGTGTGTGTGTGTGTGTGTGTGTATGGGAGAGAGAGCGATAGAACCCACCCAACACCTAACAACACACTGTCTAATCGTTCGATTCTACAAAACCGGATAAGCGGCTCTTTTAAACGGGAATGTAGGATTATCCTGCCCCCCAGCACCGTTTCTCTTAAAACGAACCCGTTTGGGGTCGTTCCGTTCTGCTCCAGCCGCTGCGCGCCCCCTCCGCCGCCGCCATCTTTACCGCAGGATCAGTGGCGTGCGCTGCACGAGCCAATGACGGAGAGCGCGCAACACATCATCGCAGTGATGCAAAACATCTCTCTTTTTAATCTATGAATATTAATATTGACATAAGCGTAACCAATATTTGTTCATTCATAATGTACAGTGACTACCATGTTACCGATTATAAATGAATAATGTAAACAGTAGGCCTACAGTATAACAAAAAAAGGTTGTATTAAAGTGTCATATTAACACAACATAAAGAAAATGATGATACTTCACTTAGGCTATATATCAACATCATATTTTATAATAATACTAAATGCTCTAATAATAGGCTACGTTTTGCTCTTAATGCCAGACACTGGATATTGTTTATCAATATATAATGTGTAAAATATTATGATTTGGAGCTTTTTTTTTCATGTTTTTTCTCTCTTGTATCTCATTAAAACATAATAATTTCGCTTCCATGTTCTAAATAATGTTCTTCTGTAAATCCAAAACATCTGTGTGTGTGCGCGTACAGGCTATATATAGTATATATATATATATATATAATGTTTCTGGTCAAAAGTTTGAAAACATTACTATTTTAATGTTTTCGAAAGAGGTCTCTTATGCTCACCAAGTCTGCATTTATTCTCTGCATTAAAAATACAGAGAAAACATTAATATTGTGAAATATTAGAACAATTTAAAATAATGGTTTTCTATTTAAATGTACTTTAAAATATTAGTTTTTTCTGAGATGGAGAAGCTGAATTTTCATCACCCATTCACTCCAGACTGCAATGTAACATGATCCTTAAGAAATCATTCTAATATCCTGATTTGATACTCAGTTATTATCAACATTGGAAACAGTTTTTTTTTTGGGACCAGTGATACCTTTTTTTCAGGATTCATTAATGAATAAAAAGTTAAAAAGAAAAGCATTTATTCAAAATATAAATATTTTCTAACAATATAAATCTGTACTCTCACTTTTTATCAAATTAACACATCCTTGCTGAATAAAAGTATTAATTTCTTAAAAAAATAAAAAAAACTGACCCCAAACTTTTGAACGGTAGTGTATTTTGTTACAAAAGGTTTCTGTTTTAAATAAATGCTGATCTTTTTTAACTTTTTGTTCATCAGAGAATCCTGAAAAAAAGTATCACAGGTTTTAAAAAATATGAAGCGGTTTCCAACAATGATAATGAATCAGCATTTTAGAATGATTTCTGAAGGATCGTGTGACACTGAAGACTGGAGTAATGCCTGAAAATTCAGCTTTGCATCACAGTATATTAAAATAGAAAACCATTTATGATTTTAAATGGTAATAATATTTCACAATTTATATATATATATATATATATATATATATATATATATATATATATATATATATACGTATAGCATACATACACACACACACACACTAATAATCTTTCATTTCTGCAACATAATTTCACCTGTACAAAATATATATTTTAATTCACTATTAGTTTTATGTGGTCATGTCACATGAAACATACCTATTAGACCCAATACAACATGGCTCAATACACAACATAGTACATACAAGCAAACTACACTTAAGTAAGTAAAACTGTTTATTTGTCCATTACAGATCATGCTGGGACAGGCTACACACACACTGGACATTTCACAAAATAATTTATGATGAACATTTTTTTAAAAATGTGGCATCGGTTTTAATTATTACAAAACATTGACCACTTGTTTGTGAAGAGAGTTACATTCATCAACTATTCTGGAAATGACAAATTTACATGGCAGGTGTCAAAAAAAAAAAAAAAACTGAAATGCCTTGTACAGACATACAGTGGTCCTAAGATTCAACTCTCCACCACCACCTGCTGGTCATAACAGTTATTGCAGATACATTTAAAAATAACAATAATAGGGAGGCACTTCATTTTTTGCACTGATAAATGACATTCAAAATGTCTTAGAATAATTTTTAAAATAAATCCTGGTAGTGTACCCAACAATAATTTATAAGTAATAAAGGGATTGTGCTAGAAATAACAATATATAACGTAGGTAATAACACAATGATCACATGAGTGCAGCCAGCTGCAACACCTCAACACTTCAAAACAACTGATACCCTATTTTGTGATAAATAACTCTGAAATCATAGCTTTGTAATAAGTATCCAATTAATTCACCTCTAGGAACAAAAAACAAAAAAAAAGTCAAATATCCAGTCGAACTCTTAAAAATAGTAACTAAAGTAAATTAAATTTGCAGAATGGAGAATTTCCCTATTTCAATTTTAGTAATGTTACTTTAAACTCAAAGGGCCGGTTTCACAGACAGGGCTTAGATTAAGCCAGGATTAGGCCTTAGTTCAACTACGGCATTTAAGTAGCTTTTATAAACGTGCCTTAGAAAAAAAACATTACTGGTGTGCATCTTGAGACAGAACAATGGCACTGACATATTTTAAGATATTTCAGTTAAAACAGCTCAAACATGCATTTTAGTCTGGAACTAGCTTAGGCCTTGTCTGTGAAACCGTGGGTAAGAGTGAAAGGTAAGAAGTAAACAATTGTGTTTCACAGCAATATGGCACATAAATGAAATCCAATGAGGTTTTAGCATTCACAACCCCACTTGTAAACATTCTAGAATTTGAGGTCCAGGAAAAAACTGGTCAAAATGTGCCACATGGCCTCTCCAGTATGAAATAACACCACAATATCTAAGGAATGGCAGTACACAAAACACATTTATAATCGGATCTCAACTTTAAGACATCACAAAGGCTTCTAAAAATAGAATCTCTTTAGCCAGATCAGACATAACCTAATATAGATTGTCAAATGCTAACAAGACTGTCGCTTAGAAATTTGAAAGGAAATATTTGTAATGCACATTATAAATATTCTACATTCTGTTACAGATGTTATCATAAATATTAAGATCTCAACAAATAAAATATTCAAGGCCTCTTTGTAAAACATTGTATTCATGAATATAGAAGATTTCCACTTTTCACTTCGTTTGGTCATAGTGCAATACCTATAGAATGCTAAAGTCCCTCCTCTGATTTCCCTCCATTCATGTGGCAGCTGGAGGTGTGGCTTAGTGAGCGTCCACAGCAGTGTTAGTCTGTGGATAACAAGTCCAAGATCGAGGCTTCAGCAAGTCTATGAAAGAGGGCTGAGGAAACAAAAAGGAAACCACCAATATATGAATAAACTACATTCACAGATGAATATATACACCAGGCACCAGCACTTTGTTTACCTCTTCAACGGAGCAGTAGCGCCGAGCGTACCACTCCTGAGAGTACAGGCAGATGAGAACCCCCTGTCCCAAGAACAGCGCAGTCCACATGATCACGTTCCAGATCGGCCCTTTTCTTCGGTCATGAAGAACGAAGTTAAACACCACTAAGAGAAATTTGAGTGGATTACATATATTAAGGCTCTGTCATGTTAATCAGCATGGAAAAACAACTGAAGCTAAAAAATAATTTCTAAGTGGTTATCTGGCATCCCAGCCTGACCAAGCTGGTTAAATTGGTCTGTCTGGATGGTTTTTGGTAGAACAGCTGCTGACCAAATAAACACCAGCTTGGTCAGCTGTAAGACCAGCTTAAACCTGCTAAGACTATCAGTTTTTCAGCAGGGATATTTACCATGCTTATGTAGTAAATGAGGTTCTTACTTCCAAAGCACATGAAGAGGCAGAACAGGACGGGGTAGAAGAAGCCAAAGCAGATGGCCAGAACATACTCGTGCACCACAGCAGACACCGTAAACACAACTAACATGGCCGCCGCACGGAATCGCTTCTGTGTCATCTGTGGAAGTGGATGATCAAACTTGGTTTGGCTTGATGCACATTTGGTCACATTTTCAAATAAGACAAAAACAGTAAAAAAAAAATAAAAAAAAATACAGTTCAACACAAGGCCACCAAAGGGGTCCAACCTGAAACACTTCCATGACTTTTCCAGTCGTTTGTGATTACTTACTGGATGAGTGCACTCAATTCTATATATAGCAAAATTAAATACAATTATATATATAAAAAATGATAATAAAAATATTTAAATAAAAAATAAAACTACATATTTACTTAATAAAAAAGTAATAGTAATTTAGAAGTAAATCATTAATTGATTAATAATGAAAAAATAATTATATATATACACGTGTGTGTGTGTGCGTGTATATATATATATATATATATATATATATATATATATATATATACACACACACACATACACACACGTATATATAATTATTTTTTCATTATTACTCAATTAATGATTTACTTCTAAATTACTATTACTTTAAGTAAATATGTAATTTTATTATATTATAATATATAAATACACACACACATACACACACACTATAGATTATGAATAATTTATATTTGCTACAGAATACATTTTCAACAGATGACTTACCCATAAGAAGTCTCTGTAGACATAATAATAAAGCCAATCATGTACTACAACATTCCATGTGCGGTAATAGTTAGCAAATGAAGTGGAGTTCCACCAGTCCTAGAGAAAAAGCACATTATTCAAAGAACAAAATGCACAATAAGAACACAAAAAAGATGAAATGCTAAACTAAGCAGATCTGATCATGTGATCACATATAAAAATAAATCTACAACAAAGTCTATTAGGTATAAGGCTCTATATTTGTGAAATTAAACACTTTCTTTTGGTGCTGTCTGTTACCTTATAAAACATTCTGTCTCCAAATCGTAGCATTTCAGCAAATGCGTTAAGCCAGCAATGCAGAAAGGCAAAGAACGCCAAGAAAAGCACCAGCACTCCTGCGTATATGGGACAATATCATCACACAAAATGCATCACACAAAGTGCACGTTTTTACTACTTTTGTGACCCACTGTGCACTCTTTATTACAATTCTTTTCTCAACATTTTATCAGTATAAAGGAATGAGAAGATATATTGGCCCTGCTGACATGATACCTGGCAGTATAGAGTTGAAGACACACAACACCATGGCCCTCAGGTCAAAGAGCTGCATACTGATACTGCGGAACTGAGGGATACACAGCCGCACAAATATGTAATACGCATAAAACAAACTCCCCAGCACCTGGAACGACACAGAAAAAACATTACATTCACGTCTTGAAATAAATGTTTATAAAAATAACAACATAAACGTGCACTCTTTCAAAAAACCCACCTGTGAAAACTTTGTAGCCACATAACCCCACCGAATACAAGGATTTCTACAGAGACAAAGCAACATAAGCGCTCAGAGCAAACCTAAAATCAAACCTGACAAAAAGTACTCTTAATATATATATATATATATAATACATTTATTAAAAAATTAGTTTAAAATATATACATATTTTTGAACTCATGAAACTATTTTTTAATTATAATTATATATATATATATATATATAAAAAGTCCTTAAAACCAATAGCAGTCAGTCTTACCGTGGATAATTGTCTCTGTATATTAGGGTGGGTGCAAAGAGAAAGTAAATGTACTGGGTGAACTGAAGTACAGCTACTGAATCTGAAAAATAAATCAAAAAGACGACGACAAAATAAACCAGAAGTTTTTTTTTTGTCAACCAGCATCTAAGTGAAGATCTTACTCGTTTTGTTTCGTTCCAAGTATAGTACTCTTGGCACATTTTCTCTGATGAAAGAGTGAGTTTTCATCATCAGCCGCACCTGTTTACAACAAAAACCAAAGCAACAACTAGTTTCAGCAGTAAAAGTAAAACAAACCTTACATTCAAAATCTACCTTCATGCATGATTAGATTTCTACCTAGCAACACATTAAAAAAAACACACACAAAGGCAGAAAATAGAGCAATGGAGTGATATAAAAAGAATCCCGTTGCTATGGTTACGGAGTACCTGTTCTAGAATAAGTATGAAGCATGAAGCAGGGGGAAGGCCGTTCTTCAGCACCACATATGTGGGCAGGAAACCCAAACACAGCCCCTGGTACAGCAGCAAGAGAGAAGCGGCCAGCACTGTCCATAAGGCCCGATAGTTTGACGTGGGGTAGACGCTGGCCCAGACACTGAGCAGTATATATGGAACCACAAGAGAGGACAGGAACATACACATCCACGTGACAACCACTAGGGGGAACTGGCCAAACGCGTAAACCAACAGGTCAAACTCAAGCACCAGTCTGGAGAGAGTGCACGAAAGAAAGATTTTTACACTTTACACAAAGTAGTGCATCTTCTTCTATTTTTTCACTTTACTGCAAAGATAGATATATAGACAGACAGACAGATAGGAGTGACAGAACAATAGATAGAGCGACAGAATGGTAGATCGATAGATAGAGAGCAACTGAATGATAGAGCAACAGACAGAGAGACAGAACGATAGATAAAGCGACAGAACAACAGATCGAAAGAAAGATATAGCAACTGAATGATATATAGAGTGAGAGGACGATAGACAGAGCAACAGAATAGTAGAACAATAGATAGATAAAGCAACTGAATGATATAGTGACAGCACGATAGACAGAGCGACAGAACAATAGAGCGACAGAACAACGTATAGATAGATAGAATAATACATTAATAAAAGGTTAAAAAGAATAAAAGTACATTTAAAAATAAATACAGAAAAGAAGGAAAAAGTAATACAAAAATAAATTCAGTATTAAATGCAATTAAAAATGAATTATATTTGTTCTTATACATCTATCTATCGAATTGTATTGAATTGTTTGGGCCTCTATAAGCCAGGAGAAGTATATACTGAATATAGGAGACCTTGCAAACATTGTGCTTGTAAAGACAAAATATAAAAGCATTATGAATTTATGAAACCACACTGTTGGCAAGGTCAGAACTTGAACATTTCAAACAAGGCTGCAGTCTCAAAAAACTGAAGCAAACTGGATTCCAAAAGTGTTGATGAATAGTGAGTGTCCTAACCTGCCCTCATCGATGAAGTCCACGACGAGTGTGCTGAAGATGAAGAGGATGAGGAGAGCGATGAACATGTGATAGATGGTGCGGATGTGGTTCACCTCAAAAAGATCACTGCAGAAAAATCATTTCATAAGCACTATTACTTCAAATATACATCTTCGGTACAACCACATGTTTCTGGTCACTTGAATGGTCACTGTTTTCTTGATTAAACACTAAATACATGAAAAAATAACTAAATCATAAATTGTGATATAATAAAAAAAGTTTATTTAGGTCAGCTAATCAAATGAAAGTCATATCTCATCTTTATCTCACCACAGATGGAAACAAATCTCAGATTTCACACATTTCAGTTCAGGTTTCAGCAAGATCTCAGAGAAAATACACCCATGACTCACTCTAAAAGGGATCGACGAATCACAAACTGCTTGCTTTGGGCTTGGGAAGGTTGTGTATGCCTAGAGGAGCAGAGAGGAAGATGAAAAGGTAGACAACAGGGGGAAAGATATGAGTTAAAAACACTATGCTGATGTAACCACAACATTCAATGGAAAAGAAATCACAAATGCAGTGAATTCATGACAGTAAATGAGAACAATGTACTAGTAGCCAGCCATGGCACTCATTGCAATGCTGTTTATGCATGATTTCAGTACCTGAGTTTGTTTTTCTCCTTATCTGAGAGGGACTGAAAGACTGTGCTCACATGGGAGGAACCCAGACTGGCAGACTCCTCTATGAGGCTGTCCATGAACTCATTCACTTGAGTGTCAAACTGCCTCATCAGGTCTGCTTTCAAATGCTGAAAAAACATTCAGTCGGAGAATCTGGTCTCATGTGATAACTCAAGCTGTCACGGTCATTTTGTTTAAACTGTGGCTGATCTTAATGGAGACAAATGAAGGTCTTTGTATGTCTAAGGAACTTTAAGAGATACTTAACGATCACACAGACAAAAAACAGGGAGTACGCAATACATTGGAGGTCTGTGATTCAAAGTTTAATCCTTTGGCTGTACTTAATAATTCCCACGTGTTTCTGAATAACCTCACTGTCCCTGGCTGACAACCACATCCTTCCTTATTCTACACTTCCTGTAACCTTTACAAGCACGCACTTCCAGCAGTGGGAAACAATCTAAAACAGTTGATAATAAAGAATAAAGAAGGCAAATTATTATTTTGCTTAAAATCAATATTTAGTCTGAAAAATGTGCTGCGCATTTGTTAATTGATCATTTTTGTTTGAATCTTTTTAATTCAATAATTCAACAAAACCTAAAGAAGCAATTCAGAAAATGACTTGAGAAATAAACTTAGTGTATTCAATTATAAAACCATTTTATGTTTTTGTGGGATTTAAAGCTGTAGTCATGTGACGAGAAATTAATAAAACAGTATGTCAAGGTCAGTTGTTTAAATATGTGTGTGTGTGTATATATATACAGGTCCTTCTTAAAAAATTAGCATATTGTGATAAAGTTCATTATTTTCCATAATGTAATGATAAAAATTAAACTTTCATATATTTTAGATTCATTGCACACCAACTGAAATATTTCAGGTCTTTTATTGTTTTAATACTGATGATTTTGGCATACAGCTCATGAAAACCCAAAAATCTCAAAAAAATTAGCATATTATGAAAAGGTTCTCTAAACGAGCTATTAACCTAATCATCTGAATCAACTAATTAACTCTAAACACCTGCAAAAGATTCCTGAGGCTTTTAAAAACTCCCAGCCTGTTTCATTACTCAAAACCGCAATCATGGGTAAGACTGCCGACCTGACTGCTGTCCAGAAGGCCATCATTGACATCAAGCAAGAGGGTAAGACAGAAAGGAATTTCTGAACAAATAGGCTGTTCCCAGAGTGCTGTATCAAGGCACCTCAGTGGGAAGTCTGTGGGAAGGAAAAAGTGTGGCAAAAAACGCTGCACAACGAGAAGAGGTGACCGGACCCTGAGGAAGATTGTGGAGAAGGACCGATTCCAGACCTTGGGGGACCTGCGGAAGCAGTGGACTGAGTCTGGAGTAGAAACATCCAGAGCCACCGTGCACAGGCGTGTGCAGGAAATGGGCTACAGGTCCCGCATTCCCCAGGTCAAGCCACTTTTGAACCAGAAACAGCGGCAGAAGCGCCTGACCTGGGCTACAGAGAAGCAGCACTGGAGTACCCACAGTCAGTGATGGTCTGCGGTGCCATGTCAGCTGCTGGTGTTGGTCCACTGTGTTTTATCAAGGGCAGGGTCAATGCAGCTAGCTATCAGGAGATTTTGGAGCACTTCATGCTTCCATCTGATTTCATTTTTCAGCACGACCTGGCACCTGCTCACAGTGCCAAAACCACTGGTAAATGGTTTACTGACCATGGTATTACTGTGCTCAATTGGCCTGCCAACTGTCCTGACCTGAACCCCATAGAGAATCGGTGGGATATTGTGAAGAGAAAGTTGAGAGACGCAAGACCCAACACTCTGGATGAGCTTAAGGCCGCTATCGAAGCATCCTGGGCCTCCATAACACCTCAGCAGTGCCACAGGCTGATTGCCTCCATGCCACGCCGCACTGAAGCAGTCATTTCTGCAAAAGGATTCCCGACCAAGTATTGAGTGCATAACTGAACATAATTATTTGAAGGTTGACTTTTTTTGTATTAAAAACACTTCTTTTGTTGGTCGGATGAAATATGCTAATTTTTTGAGATAGGAATTTTGGGTTTTCATGAGCTGTATGCCAAAATCATCAGTATTAAAACAATAAAAGACCTGAAATATTTCAGTTGGTGTGCAATGAATCTAAAATATATGAAAGTTTAATTTTTATCATTACATTATGGAAAATAATTAACTTTATCACAATATGCAAATTTTTTGAGAAGGACCTGTATATATATATATATATATATATATATATATATATATACACATACTGTGTATATATATATATATATATATATATATATATATATATATATATATATATACACATACTGTATATATATATATATATATATATATATATATATAATTTAAGAATAAAAAATAAGACTAAAAACAATGTTAATTAGATATTTTACATTTTTATATATAAAATAGTTTTTTTAAAATAAACTTTATGAAATGGCTATACTTTCATAAATATTTGATTTAAATAAAATGATTACATTTAGATATTATATATATATATATATATACATAAAGTGAGAATTATGATTCAAAAATACTTTCATAAATATGTTTAAAAATATGATGATTAAGATGTGTAAACTCATGTGCATTCAAGAAACATATTTTATTACTTTACTCGATTGATGGGTATGGCTCCATTTCCAAAACATTAAAATGTTATATACAACTTTCAGAAGTGCATTGAAACAAAAAATATTATATGGCATGTAAACATACTTAAATAGTTTCTCCTTTTCATCATCCAGAACAAACTTATTTGTCACTGAACCACTAGCAGAAATACTCTACTAGACTTTTTAAAAATTAACTAGAGACTGTTCTTTATAGAGAGCAAAACTTCCTGCATGACAAAGAGCTTGAGAAACAAGAACAAATATATGGAGCTGCTAAACTAAATCACAAGAATAAGCATTGCATTGCATTTAAATCACTAAAAGGATTTAGTCAAAGCAAAGGTCACATTAGAACGTTTAGGATCTGATAATCTATGACGTAAATGTGGTTGTCAGTATTATCACAGATTATCTGTATAGTCACTCTGCAACAATACAGTGATAAAGTACAAGATTCACACAGTTGCTCTGTTGCTCTCATGGTTTTGCTATCTGACGAGATAAAGTTCTGAAAGCCACTGATTCACTGGGATTGACATTATTACCTCTGCTTTCTTCTTCAGCTGTAGTTTTGTGCTGATAATGTGCTCCACTTCCACTGTTCCTGAAATGAAACATCAATACAGATCCCTCATGAATGCCCACATTTACATACAGATGGACGCAGGTCATTCTGTGGCACTTCTGGGCACCGTATCCTGGTTACCATACAGTAATCTTTAACTAATCCAACATAACGCAAACAGAATACCTGCATCCGTTTGAGAGCAAACAGAAGAAACAGATGATTCGTACAACACTTTTAAAAAGATTGTACATTAACCTATACAGACAATGATATCACAAAATTCCTCGAAAAGCACTGAAAACTCACTTTATATTGATAAAATGCAATACATCTTCAAAAAAATCCATACCACATGTATATAATCAAAAAACAAACAGCCAATTCAAGGTTGGACTGAAGAGTAATGATGCTGAAAATTCAGCTTTGCATCACAAGAATAAATTACAGTTTAAAATACATTCACATGGAAAACAGTTATTTTAAATATTTCACTACATTACTGTTTTACGGTTTGTTTGATCAAATAAATGCAGCCCTGGTGAGCATAAGAGACTTCTTTCAAAAACCTTTAAAAAAATTTACTTTGTAAATACAAGTATAAATGTCCCCATTACATCTTCACATTATGTAAGATTAAAAAAAATAAAAAAAGTCGCTTTCATTTAGGAAAAAGGACTTTACATTGGGATAGATGAATATGTGTGAAATAGCCAATGGACTATATGGTAAATAAATAAATTTTAAGTTTTATGGCAGAACAATTAAATAGGTAATGAATTAATAGTGAGTGTAGAACCTGATGACTTTTGACTTACAGTACAAAAAGCAGCAAAGTTTACCCCATTGAAAACACTTTCTTGTTCAACATTATTTTACCCTAATAAAACGCTTATATAATAATAAATATAAAAAAAACTCAAATGCTACACTGTGAATCATCTTATGAAATGTGCTACGCTGTATTTGACAGTGCGGTTGCACAATAAAACACTACACCAGCATTTTCAGTGTCATCGTGTCAGAGTTAATGGGAATGACTGCATCATTGATAACAGTACTGGGACATGGCAATTACTCAGTCAGGTCACACGGCAAATCACATGGAAGTCTGTTCATGGTTTCACTAACGTAACATGAATGTGTAATGGCTATTGTTTCCTCATTTTGTTTTAACCCATATATGATTACACTGCTCAATCAAGACCTTCACTACAAGTACAGCAGTAAGAACAGGCTGAAAATTATAAGCAAATCATACCACAGCATATTTATAGCGACCATGAGTTATATTATAACTGTATAATTTCTTGCTGTTATTGCAAATTAAAAGCTTTTCACTTTGGAACAGAAAAGCAGCATTTAATTAAGAACACACCAATTTTCTAGCACAAAAAATAAATAAATTGATATTTTTGGTATTTGAACCAAACAGATCAAGGGAAATATTCTCTTTTTGATCTCTGTAAATAAATAATGTCAAAGATTGACAGTGTCATACAAATTATGGGTTGTGCAATTTGTACAAGCATGTAACGTAAATAGTTAGGACACTAGGTGAAACATGTTGCAACTGATTCCAATGGGTCAGAGTTGAATGACCTACAATATAACTAACAAAAGAGAAACTCTTTTGTCTCTTCATCAGAATTTTAATGTGACTGTTTTGCCTCTGCTCAATTTGAATAGTCTACATTTGGAGGACCAGGTCAAGGTTTTTTTGTTAAGTGTTTAAGTGAGTCTCACCATTACTTGGGCAGGGCACCTCTCCTGTGGCTCTTTCGGCTCCTGTCCCATCCTGGTCTGATGACGGAACAACCTTATGGGACCCCCTACGATTGCGTGGGGTGCCAGCACCCTCATTCGCCATCCTGATGCTGAAAACCCAACACAAACTAGCAGCATGAACAATGAGAATCTTATGAATTGTTTAACAGGTATATCATTGAAATCAAGGAGATAAATGACGCAATTCAGAAAATATTGATCTTGATTACATCAATTAGATTATTTTTTTAACCAGTAAATTTCATTGAATTTTTTAATAAAGTAATTCTGATTAGTCATTACATATATGACCAAAAAAACAACAACTCTAACTAGTGAGATGAGACATTTTTATTAGTTTATTATTACTAGGCCTAGTAACTAAAAATATAAGTAAGGATGCTTAATCAATTGTTGCTTGTAAAACTAGAATTGGTATCAGCATAATTAGTATACAGTAATAGTCAGATTAAGCCACAGATATTTGAATCACAGATCCCCATAAAATTCAATGACAAAAATTTGATGAAATAATTACTTCTTGACTTATTTAATACTGGTCTCTGATGGAACAGTACTAATAGCTCATCTAATAATAATTATTAGTTTAATTAATTAAACTAAATACAAAGATACTAGTTACTAATGGAATACTGAATTAAGTTGTATTCTACGCTAAATTAGATGGCTGTGTTGGTGCTCGTCTGTGCTCATTTAACTCACACTAAATACGAACGATACTCGATACAGTGATTGTAAACACAGAAGACGTTCAATAACCAGGTAATTTTTGATGTCTATTATATTGGCTCCGTTTTACGAAAGACAGAAAACAACCTTTAGATCACTTACTTCACAAATACACACGTCCTTAATAATCAATTCTGGCTTCTGAGGACAAACTCCGAGTGATTGCTCGAGATGAGTGTGACAGCAGAGCAACATCAGGCCTGTTGAAATCAACTGAAACAACAGGCGCTCGTTCTCTACCGGGGGCGGAGTCGGCACGTAAACGCCATCTGATTGGTTGAACTGTTTCGACTGTGTAAATTGATCTTAAACGTACAGTAACAATACCAATATGTTGCAGCGTTGCTGGTTATCTTACTTTTCTCAAATATGTAATGTGGGATAAGTTATATGAATCTTAAAACCCTTCAATAACATGCCTTGGTCATATTTCACCCCAAAAGAAAAAAAAAATCTTAAAAGAAATGAAGCAAGTCGTTTCTTAGACAAGTCTGTGGAATAAGTAGGTTCAGTTTGGGACTGTTAATAATTATAATTACTATGGGGTTTACAAATGTATAGTTCTATTTTGAGTTAATAAGGTGTTATATTTAATGTTCCCATTGAGGAGATTATATATAGACCTATAAATAATTCATCAATGAGTGTGGAATGTTTACTAGTTTTAAAGTACAGTAAAAAACAGTATTAGTAATCCAGGATTTGTTTATTATAACATTAGGAATATTGCAAAAATAAAAAGGGCATTTCATGACACATTTCTAGTAAGAACATAATATTTTTTGCAATATATAGAAAGCAGGAATGCCCTACGGTTTTTAATTTTTAATATCAGTTAGTACAACATTAAGGTATTGAATACAAATTCTTACACCTTACATAAATAAATCATTATCATAAATACTCACAACCCACTGACACACAAGTCTAAATAAACTCACATGCTCACTACACACGCAAACAATTATTGCACCACTTTCAGTCTACAGGAAATCTGAATAATATAAACCCAGAGAGGAAGCAAATTCAGCTATGCTGTAAATCACTGATCATAAAGTATCTTACATAATGTAAGGTAACATTATAATACAATTATAGTCTCATTATAATGTACTGTCAGCTGGGAACATTGCATTCCTCCCAGGAGCTCTGTGAATACCATCCATTTTTTTTGTGGAAAGAGACTATAAGAAGCACAAATGTCCAAGGACGATGATCGCATCTCCTTCCAAGTTCTCCCCTCCTCTCTCTAAAAAAACGTCTCTTATGGGAAGTAGTTGCACGTCTCCTCTGTGGAGCTCTGAATTCCTCAGAACCCTCACATGTGCCGTTACCTGCAATATAAGGCAGGGAAAACACTTATTATGCTCTTATTATATCCAATAGCTTTAATTTACCTGACATGGTTTGGCCGTGTGTCATTTTTGGAAACTTCTCATTTAGCAAAGCTTTTGTCTTGTGTCATAAGACAAATTTCATTACCAGAGATTACTTCTAACCTCACAACCATGCTGTGATATGATGATATGGGATGGATGGATTTCTTCATTGGAGTCTCCTCGTAAGTGTAGCATCCTCTTGGTGGCATCCTTGTGCTCAGCAGCGGGCCTGGGATTTTTGGGACATTTCAGGCTGATGCTTTGTGTGGCAGAGTTACTGTGCAACCGTAGGAATCGCAGTTGGACAACATCGAGGCCTCTGTACTCAAACTGTGTACAGTTTGTGTGAAAATCAGAAAATTACATTCATTAAGACACCTGTCATTCTTAATAGAAATAATGGTATTCATGGTACTGTTTCCATATAAACAAAAAAACACCAAATTAACAATAAATTTCATCAGCATATGAAATTTAGTAAGTTCAGTGACTTACCTTGAAGCCTCTGTGAGGCTCACTAAACCACTTTTTAGATCTGTTCACTGATGGCCATATTCCTGAAATCTTACACAATCGTGACCACAAACATAGTATTATTTCAATATAGCAAAATATCTGTACACAGCAACTCTTCTTTTGTACATGTGTCCATATGTTATTGTATTATTCTGTGTCTGGCTGGTACATTTCTTTGAGAAAAGAAAATTTCTCTTTCAGACTTTGGGCATCCCAGAGTAAAAAAAACCCATCAGTTTATTTGCAGTGTTGCGAACTATTTTAAATGGAGAGTAGCTAAACCCTGCTTGAAAAGTCGCTACAGTAAATGACATCATGAGCCAATTGTTGGCATTCCACATCTGTTTTCTCTCTTAATCCATACTCGCATTCTGTATTTTACTCAAATATATAGCCGAATGTCCAATAAAGCTGTTCTCAATAACAGATTTTCTGTCAGGCAACAGAATATAGTGACTGACCACTACATGTTAAAGGTACACTATGTAACTTTTGGCCCTGTAGCAGAAAATCATCCCGCTAGGTCTAAAATATAAACACGTTTTGGAAGAAGGATTGATAATGTATTGATGTATTGAAATTTTGTTAATTTTTAATCAGCAGTCTAAAAAGTCACTAGATTTGTCTCTAGTTGCTTTTATTTTAAGTCGCTAAAAGGGTCTAAAAAAAGTCGCTAAATTGGCAACACTGTTTATGTGTTTTAGAGTCATCAAAGAAGATTGATAAACTGTGAAAATCCTCTTACTTTAGACTGGACAGGAGACACACAAGTTAGACCACCAGCAGTGAAGTTACAGAAAACACGGAGAGCATCAAAGGGGCATCCGTGGTTAGGATCAACGTAGTAGTGCCCTATGAATACATGACCACAGTTAAATAAAAATGTCCTTTTCTGTGATTTTTCTTTTAAAACAAGAGGTTTCTGAGGTTTTCTGCTCACCGTCTCTGAGATGAGGCTGGATGAGACTCAGCTCTCTGCAGGTGGTTGCTGGGCTCTCTTTGGTGCCTTGTGAGTGGCTATTTTCCTCAATCCCATCTTCAGGGTCATCAAATCGAGACTTTCGTGATAATGACCTTGCTTTCTAAACAGAAAGTACAATCAATATATTAAAAGCTTCATCTTGGGTCAAGTCTTTCTGCTTCCCGACCCCACCTTTTCCTCTACTGTAGCTTGCGGTAATTGACAATAAAAGTGTGTTTCAGTGCTTAACAAACCAAGGTCGACTGCTTTAGTTTGTACTAACATTTAGTGAGGCTCTTCTCTGAGCATGAGGTGGAGTGTGAAGCCCTGGTGTCAGCTTGCTGGGAATACCTGGTTTTCCCTTGTAAGAAAATGAGATTAAGTCAGAGTGTAATAAATTAAGTTACATAATCTTTTAAAAAGGAATGAAATAAGTATGAAATGGAAGTGTTGACATTATTAACATGAAGTTACATACAGGAAAAATGTACAACTTACAGGCGGTCCTCTCCGACCTTTTACACCTTTTTGTCCTGATATTCCCTGAACTCCTTTCATACCCTGTTGATATGAACAATATTTTAAAAAGCACATTTAACCCTCTTAAGCTTTTTTTATTCCAGGGGGGGGGGGGGGGTGTAGGGGGCTGTTTGTCACACCTCGGCTGTTCGTGGCGGGTGGGAGTGAACCTTTTGCACTATGGAAGTTTATTGTGGTTGATATAAAGATAAAAAAAAAAGATTTAAAACAAAAAAAATCTGATTTGAATCATCAAATTGAGAGAACCATTTTATTAAACAAAACAAAAAATTAAATTGTTCAAAAAGTGCTGAAAAGGGTTAAGAAACAATGTTGTTAAAAGAAGTCTCTGATGCTCAAAGCTTAAGTCTCTTAAGCTTTATTTGATAAAAAAAATACAGTAAACAGTTATATTGTGAAATATTTTCTGTCAGTTTTCTATTTTAATCATTTTTAAAGTAATTCATTCCAGTGAATTTCTTATTTTTACACCATAACTTTTCTTTTCCTTACAATTTTCATGTAAGTTTCATTCGATGTGATGTATGCATTGTTGTTTGAGTTGTTGCAAGGGCACTACAGGTCAGTCTGACAGTAAGATCTGTATCTGTACTGTACCTACCTGGTTCAGGTACAGGGTAATGATAAGCAGAGCTATATAAATTACAATCACACCTGCAATTTCAGTACACACCTTCCTTCCAGGTGGACCCTGTAGAGCAAAACAAGAATCTGTCAGAATCTGTGCCATTGTTCTAAAGCAAATAAAGTTCGTCAATGAGTTTACAAAGAGACATACAGTTGAACCAGGAAATCCTTTGTCACCAGGAGGCCCACGAGCACCAGCTTCACCCTGCAACACAAAACATACTTATTATATATAAGCTGTTTTACCAAGCTTTGCACTAAAAAAGTTCAATAAACATAAAAAAAGGAAAAAAAAGAAGGCTGTCAATTTACACTGCAAAAAAAAAAGAACTTATGAATAAAGAAACAAAAAGGTCACAGAAAATATGTGCACAATACGAACTGCTACCTGTTTGCCTTTTGGCCCAGGCCGCCCCTTGTACCCTGGAGCAACTTGTTTTCCCTGCAAGATGAAGGAAAACATTTATAACTAGTGAAAAAAATCAACTGATTGTTTTTGGTGCGTTTCGTCTGAATTTACCTTTTTTCCTGGTGGTCCAATGGGCCCTTGCAATCCTCTAATTCCAATATGGCCCTGTAAATTGTATTAATGACCATATTAACTCTATAAAGCTTATTGTATAGTATTTGATAGACACATTTCTAAGGCTTCTACATTTTCTACAACAGTTTAGGCTATTTTAGCAAGTAAAAGACCTTTTAGTATAATTCTAAAAATGTCCCCCTTCAGGTTGTGTTGTGTTTTTTTTTTTTTTTTTTTTTTTGCTGCAAAATCTTTACTGATTTTTAAAAAGTAAACATAAGAATAACTTTTATGTTGTTAGTAATATTTCAAGATTAACACTTACTGGACTGAAGCAACTTTACTTCATTATCTATATTTCTTCTTTTTTATAAACATTTTTTTTTTAGAAAAATCATGTTAAAATGTGAGTCTCAAATATGTTACATCAAGCTTTTGAGGAACATTTATTTGTCCATCTCTCAATTATCATTGTAGTGCTTTGCATTTTATGTTTTGCATAGACATATGCAACCCACCCCCAACACTATAGAAACTACAGAGCTTTGATCATAAAACTAAGAATTTAAATATCATCTTATCTTACTAGGATATTAGGAGATATAGAGAGACACCTGATATTTATATGCATTTTATTAAAGTAGACTGCTACACTGTTATAAACATGTCATTGATTTACAGACTTCTAGAATTACATCTTCATTTTTGGCCCTATAAATATCAGTAACTGCACCAAATTGTATATATATAATATATATATTATATATATATAATTTTTTTTTAAAAAATTTTGGTCAAAATTTTCAATAAACTTCAATTTTTCGGAGTATTATTTCATATGTCAGGCTTCTATACCTTACGTCCTTTCTGTCCAACATCTCCCTTTTCACCTTGAAGTCCGGGAATCCCCTAATTAAAAAATGAATGTATGAATGAATGAATAATCACTTGTGGATTGTAGAAGGCAAAACAATTACTTTAATTAAAATACCTTCGGCCCTATCAGCCCAGTGGGCCCTGGTTTCCCTTTCGGTCCTATAGAGCCCTATGATGAAGAGGCTGGTAAACTGATTGTAGTAGGAAACATTTATTTATTTATGAGTCAGAATAGAAATGACCTTTGGTCCAGATAGTCCTTGACTCCCTTGCAAACCCGGTATTCCTGGGGCGCCCTGTGAATGTGTACAGTGGTGTGAATAAGTTATTACCCCCATGCTAAAGTTGCCTAAAAAGAGGAATAAAAAATCATCTTTTGGAAATTGATCTTAATGCCTTAATTAGAAAAATGAGAAAAAATCCAACCATTAAGGACACCAATTTTCTTTGTGTATGAATAATGTATCATAAATAAATAAATGTTCTTCCTTAAAATACAGGGTGCATAAGTCAGGCCCCCCCTATGTTAAATTCCCATAGAGTCAGGGAGATTTTTATTTTTAAAGGCCAGTTATTTCATGGATCCAGGATAATATGCATCCTGATAAAGTTCCCTTGGCCTTTGGAATTAAAATATCCCCACATCATCACATTCCATTCACCATACCTAGAGATTGGCATGGGGCACTTTCCATAAGATCATCTTTCAATGCAAATCAAACCAGCTATTAGGCTAACTGAAATAACACCATGCCAATCTCTAGGTATGGTGAAGGGAATGTGATGATGTGGGTCTATTTTAATTCCAAAGGCCAAGGGAACTTTATCAGGATGCATATTATCCTGGATCCATGAAATAACTGGCCTTTAAAAATAAAAATCTGCCTGACTCTATGGGAATTTAACATAGGGGGGGCCTGACTTATGCACCCTGTATTTTAAGGAAGAACATTTATTTATTTATGATACATTATTCATACACAAAGAAAATTGGTGTCCTTAAAGGTTGGATTTTTCCTCATTTTTCTAATTAAGGCATTAAGATCAATTTCCAAAAGATGATTTTTTATTCCTCTTTTTAGGCAACTTTAGCATGGGGGTAATAACTTATTCACACCACTGTATTTGAAACTATGTGTACAAATCATGACCATATTCTATGACTCACATGCTTTTTAATGAATCATTCAAACATTGTATAAAACAAGCTTACTTACAGCACTACCTGGAGGACCTGGTCTCCCTGGAGGTCCTCTGAACCCAATGTCACCCTGGAAGTTAATATAAACATTCACTCAGCAGCACCTGTACAATGAGGTAAGCTCACTTTTGTGCCAAATCTGTCATTTCACATAAAGCTATTCTACTCTAAGAATAGTACTTCTAAACAATCTAACTGATCTTAGACCAGACATCTCAGCAACAACTCAGAAAACCATAGAACCGCCCACAACACCCTAGCATTGTGGCAGTTAGTTTTGCATGGGCAAGCAATCACACCTATAAAATGAGAATAGTGAATAAGGCCAAGCTACTCACTGGGTCACCCTCAGTGCCTATAACTCCCAGCAGTCCATCTGTTCCACTACGACCCTTAAATGGAGTTAATGTAAAAGACAATCATATTTGGCACAAACAATAAACAGTTAAGAAGGTTAAGGATTTGTCCTAGGGATACTTGCTGGCTTTCCAGTGAGACCAGGATTGCCATGTTTCCCTTTTGGTCCTTGAGGTCCCTAGAGAACAATAAAACATATGCATGAACTTTTTATTTGTTTGTGTTAGAAAAATTAAATAATACCAGTTAAGCCGCTGATTATCACAACCATAAATGTCAGAAAAAAATCTTGAACCCACTGGCTTTCCTGCAACACCTTTACTGCCTCTCCTTCCAGGAGAACCGTTGACTCCCTGTGTGAAAGAATCACATTTACACTTGTTCTGGGGGGCTTGTTTTAATGTTTTGTTGTCCAAAATCAACTCTTTAACATGTTGGCAGACATTAAAATATGAGTAACATTCTAGTCACAAAACATGCAGTAATTTTGAGGAGATTAAATGATACATCAGTAAAATATCGACCCACTGACTTTTGGCCCTATATGACCCTTGACTCCTTTTTCCCCTGGAGTTCCTGAAGATCCTTGTTTTCCCTTCAGACCGTGAGGACCCACAGCTCCTGGCTGACCCACTGGACCCTAAACAGGGGCATAGATCATTCAAATAGGTTTACAGTGTACACTTTAACATACTGTATGTCAGTACAAAATGCATTTGTCTTGTTTTTAATGATAAATGCTTCTCATTTTGTTCATTTTGCAAACCAATCTGGGTGTATAGTGTAATCTCACCATTTTGCCTCTTGTTCCAGGCTCTCCTTTCTTCTCACTTGGACCTTGAACACCCTGTGAACATCATACAAATTCAGGTCAATAAGGCAAGGCCAGACATCTTTTTTTAATAATGTATACGTCTTCAAAAGTAAAAACCTACAATTGATCCTATCATCCCAGGGCCCCCTGAATCCCCTTTAAGTCCAGGTTCTCCCTACAGGAGACAAAAACAAAAGCGGATGCACTTACTCATATGATAGTGTAACAGAGCATACGATTTATTTCATCCTACCACACAAACAACCAGTGAACATGGGTGAATAACTTGATAAGACAACATTAGGTCAATTGACAGTGACTGTCTAATGTATTTCATGCTATATTAATTAGATAATGTAGGTAAATTTGGCATCAGAAGACATCAGTAAAAAATTATATAAACATACTTTCAGCCCATGCTTTCCACTTTGTCCAACAAATCCTTCTTTTCCTGGCAAACCCTACATTTGAATGAAATACACAAATGTTGAATATATATCCCAAAATATACTATACATCAAATATATCAAACCTAACTTACCAGTAACCCAACAGCACCTTTTGGACCTGGAGGCCCATATGTTCCTGTCTCACCCTTTAACATCCAAAGAACATTGAAATAAATTAAATGAATATATATTTCTGCATAAGCTACACTGTCTATAAAGGAGAAAAGTGGTACCCACAACAAGTCCACGTAGACCTTTGTCGCCTTTATCACCAGCTTCTCCCATGTTCCCCCCAGGACCGTACTTCCCCACCAAGCCGTATTGACCTCTTACACCTGGCTGACCCTATGCATTCACAAAAACACAGAGAAAACATAATAACAATCAGAATATGACAATGCATTTGACTATTTCATCCAAACACCAGTGCAAACTTCATCAAAAACTCACTTTTTCACCAGGGGATCCAGGATCTCCCTTCTGCCCTGGAGCACCACTCAACCCCTTATAAAAAACAAACACTCTCAAATCTCTTTTATTTCATTTATAGTATGACGTACTTGAGAAATAATCAAAAAACAGATAAATAATCTCACATCTCTTCCTATTGGTCCTTTCGCTCCAGGTGGTCCTCGATTTTCACTCTCGCCTGGGATTCCTTTTAGGCCATGTTCACCAAGAAACCCTTTTTTACCCTTCTCACCCTACAACCGACAGTTCTGTCCTGTGTATCATTTACATAAAACACCATAACACAATGTACACGTATGAAATGGAGATGGCAAAAATACAGCATCAGAGGATTCGTACTCACAGGCAATCCTTTCCTTCCTGCTGGTCCGACTGGTCCAGTATCACCCACTGGACCCTAAAGCAAAGCATCACTCATCTATTAATACAATTATACTACTATTAAAACGTTTTTTAATAAGATTAACATCTTTTTTGAAAGTCTCACCTACTGTAGGCAGCATTTATTTATTCAAAAATACAGTTAAAAACAGTTGTTAAATATTATTACAATTTAAAATGACTGTTTTCTAATTCAATATATTTTTAAGAGCAATCTGTTCCGAAAAGCTGAATTTTCAGCATCATTACTCCAGTCTTCAGTGTCACATGATCCTTCAGAAATCATTCAAATATGCTGATTTGGTGCTCAATGAATATTTCTTTTTATTATCAATGTTGAAAAGTTGTGCTGCTTAATATATCTGTAGAAACCATGATACATTTTTTCAGGTTCAAAAGAACAACAATGTAAACGTTTTTACAGTTACTTTTGATGAATTTAATGCATACTTGCTGAATAAAAATATTATATTAATTATCTTTGCATTAAGGGGATAGTTGTTCCAAACCTGTATGAGTTTCTTTCTTTTTTCTGTTGATATTTTGAAGAATGTCAGTAATCAGACAATTGAAGGTAGCCAGTGACTATGAAAAAATACAATGGAAATGAATGGCAATTTTGTCAATTTTGACCATTCTTCAAAATATCTTCTTTTGTGTTCAACAGAAGAAAGAAACTCATACAGGTTTGGAACAACTTAAGTGTCAGCAAATGATGACAGGATTTTAATTTTTGGGTGAACTATCCCTTTAAGTGTAACTACATAATTAAAATTTATAAGCAATCTACCTCCTCACCATCGATACCGGCAACTCCCTTCAGTCCACTGGCTCCTCTCAGTCCCTTTGGCCAAAACATTTATGAACAAAAGATCTCATACTAGGCCACAATGGGAGAAACAATAGATTTTACATATATAATGAAGATAAAACTAGAAAAAATATCCCACCTTATTTCCTTTTTCTCCTGGAGGTCCGAGGGGTCCAGGTGGTCCATCTTTACCCTGAAATAGAAAGAATACAATAAGGGATTAGAGCTGAAACCTTCCCACAGTCCTCACAACAATAAACCAAATAAACCAAAAACACATACTGGGTCCCCAGTCACTCCATTCGGCCCAGGAGGTCCTCGGGGCCCTTGATTTCCTACTGGCCCCTGCAGACCTGTCTCACCCCACTGGCCTATGTTTCCTTGTGGTGCCTTTAGAAAGTTTTAATTTACAAATGTTTCACACACATCACAAATCATTTCAACATTGGATAAACACTTACTACTACTGTATCACTGGCAAAAAGACTGCAAAATGTTGTGCATGCATGTTAAATGTATGTCTTACAGGCGGTCCTATGTAGCCCTTCTCTCCTGGTATGCCTCGAGGGCCCTAGAGAGTAAAAAAAATTATAGATTTCAATCAAAGTTTCAGAGCCTAAAGTTTAATGGCACTTAAATAAGATATATAATATAAGGCTCTTACTGGCTGACCAGGCTTTCCTTTTGGCCCCTCAGGGCCATTTTTCCCCTAATATCAAATGAAAAGATTGTAAAATGTATTTTATGAATTATAAGAAGAGAATAGTCAGATGAACATATGGCTTGTAAATGAAAGGAGGTTTGGTTTAAATGCAAGAATGAAAGAAAACTTTCTACTTCTGCTGCTGATTACTGTTAAACGTGGCCAATAACGTTTTCAGCTTTTTGTTGCATTTAGTTTTTGTCGTCATATGCATTGATGCATCACATGATGTGACTTCTACATTTTACAAAACCACTAACCTTTTCCCCAGAACTGCCGTGAAACCCTACTGAACCCTCTCTGCCTTTGACACCCTGAGAAAAACAAACCGCAACAAAATGTATAATTAAAAAACCTATCAGGACTGAACTAGCCACATAACATCGCCAATTGCAATAAAATAGCACAGAAAAAATATCCAAATTTGGATAAAGTCTATGCTGGAGAACTGGGTGTCATGTAAAATAAAAAAGGTAGTTGGAATTTTATGAAATCATTACTTACCCTGATTCCAGGCTTTCCAGGTTTGCCAGAGAGACCTCGGCTCCCTGGTTCCCCCTTTAAAAAGTTATTTAATAGCATCGTGCTGCAGGTCATATTCTTTGACAGTAATGTCAGAATTGGCAAACTATGACATTTTTAACTGCTAATTATACCACAAGATGAGGCATTACATAACTAAGACACTCAATGTTTTGGAAACCCTGTCAATCAGTAGAGGAAAATAAAACTCACAGTTTTTCCAATAGGACCTTGGATTCCTGGTGCACCAGGCTTTCCCTGTAAACCCTTTTCAGACATAAGATTTAATCAGTTGTGCTGTCCATATCAGTATAAAGATGTCTAACAAAACATAAAAAATGAGAAGAGGTCTTACCCGTGGTCCTGTAGGTCCTCTATCTCCATCTGATCCCGGTGGTCCAGTCGATCCCTGTAACACAAATTACTCTTAGTGGCTAATGAGGCAAACTAACAGGGCATGCTTTATCAAAATGTGTATGTGTGGTTCTTACAGGTGCACCATAAGTGCCATCCTGTCCTCTACTCCCCGAAACACCCTGCAGTCCCTAAATGATGATAAACATCATGACTTAGCTAATATAACTTGATACATGACGGCGCATGCTAATCCACATCAGTCGATGCTATAGCTAATCAATGCTATGCTAAGTTTGTTGTGACATTCAGTGTTGGAGTATAACATGCATTTGACCAATCATTAGGAACCTCAATTTACCTTTTCCCCTTTAAATCCAGTTCCTCCAGGGACCCCTTGTCTTCCCTGTCCCGTAAAAAAAATAAAATAAAATAAAAAAAACTTTTGTCCATGTACTGTACATGAATGTGATTTTCTTTTGTAACTGAAATAATTCTGACCAAAGGAATTAGAAAATCATGAGCAGACCTAACTTAAAGCTGCAGTCCGTAGTTTTTCCTCTTTGTCGCCATCTCTGTTCGAAATCTGCAATTGCAGTTATTCATGGCCTTATCAACTTTACGTGGGTTGTGCCTCGGTACGGCACAGCGCGGATGAATCCAATGTTTTGAGGAGAATGTGCAGCTGTCAGTCACCGCGGCGGATGTGGATACTGTCATTCGGAATCACAGATTCTACGTTTTGGAAGTATGACCAACATACGAATTTTCACTGGTTAATGTCAACTGAAGTAAGTAACGTCCACTTTTGTTCTGACCAACTAGGGGGAAAAGCATTGCAGTAAATCGCGCTGATTAAATCCAATGATCGCTTATTATTTTACGTCAAACCGTGCAAATTATACTTTGTTCTCAAATTGTTAATGTTAACAACATCAGAATTGCGTGGCTACATTTAATGCCCTTCATATATTTATCCTTGTTTTCGCATGGGTCCGGATGAGTTTCGCTCAAAAATTTATTTTGGATAATTTTTAACCCAAAAAAGTTACAGAATGCAGCTTTAATAATGCAGGACATGGAGCTGTTAAAAGACACATTAATATATTTAAAAAGAATGATCTGATGTACACGGGAACCTTAATACCGGGCTCTCCTTCAGGTCCTTGTTCTCCTGATTTTCCCATCTCCCCCTATAAAACAAGCATTTAGAAATAGTTATATTATATCTATAATGGACCCTAGTAGTCTAGTAAAATATATACAGTGTTTTTTAAAAAAAATGCAAATAGTTTATTATTGCCACAGTGCTCTGTGAATACAATGTAAATGTGTTTACAGCGCCACCTACAGGTCAAGGCTATTAGTTGTTTTAGGTAATAGTTATAAGTAATGAAAAATTATCTACCCATTTTCCTATAATTACCACTGGGGGTGCTATAATCAAATTACTCAAACTTATATTGTTTAAACACTTGGCACCGGTTTCACAGACAAGGCTTAAGCCTAGTCTCAGACTAAAATGCATGTTTGAGCTGTTTTAAATGAAAGCAACTTGCACTGGCATACCTTAAAACATGTCAGTGCCATTGTTTTGTCTCAAGATTCACACCAGTAATGTTTTTTTTCTTTCTAAGGCATGTTTATAAAAGCTACATAAATGTCCTAACTGAATTAAGGCCTAATCCTATCTTAATATAAGCCGTGTCTGTGAAACCAGGCCTTGGAATCCTTGCCCTCCTAATTATGACTATATTAAAGAAATTATAGCCTACTTACCAAAGGTCCTGGAAAACCCGAAAATCCTCCTTGGCCAATTCGACCCTTTTGAATTTAAATCATGTTGTTTATTGCAATTGTATATGAATGTGATATCTAAAGTATAACATCTTTCAAAAAGAGTAATGATCAATCACCTTGTCACCTCGTGGTCCATTAACACCTTGGATACCCAGAGGACCTCTCTCTCCCTGAAGATGCCATTTATATATGATAACTGTGTTTTTCTGAGATAGCACACTATGTTAGATTCCTTTGACAAACAGAACTATAATTATACTGTACCTTAAGTCCATCTTTTCCCTGTCTCCCTGGATCTCCAATAGGTCCATCATAGCCCTGAAGAAAAAGCATACTAAGTGGTTGACTTTCAATGAGTCAGTTTTGAACCAGTTAAATGTAGCTGCCGCTCACCGTGGGCCCTGGTAAACCAGCAGGTCCAGGTGGGCCTATCTCTCCCTGTACACCAGACTGCCCTCCTCTGCCTCTGAATCCCTGTTTACCTGGCAGCCCTGGAAGACCCTGATAAGAAAAGATAGATTAGTTCTTTCAACATTTACTCCCTCAGGTTTTTTTTTTTTTTTTTTTTTGAGTCTGAGAACAGTGTGCTTCTGGCATTCAATAAGTGTTGTTTACTTAGCCAGAGCTTTTGTAAATATTTTAGTGAACTCACTTGATCTCCATTTTGGCCAGAATCTCCTTTCATTCCACGCTGGGATTTCAGACCCTGAAGTTTATAGACAGACGGACAAGGACAACAAACACAATCTTCCCAAAACCATTATATAATTTTTTTCTAGCTAGCTAGGGCTGCGCAATTTGATGAAAAAAGACATATTTTGATTATTGTGACAAACACTGTTTTGCGATTTGAACTGTTATATGATAATCATTTAACATCTCTACTGCTTCTTAGATTTCAAGCATTAAAGAACAAAAACAGCATTAAATTACATTGAAAGATAAAATAGAGTGGCATGCTTACTTTCACAACACACTGAAAGTTTTGGTTGTATATTGAAGTATTTAAATTCTATTTTTTAAAGTGAAGCTTTAATAACTTCAAATAATTGTGTAGCTCTACTGTTGCTCTACAAAAGAAACCTCAGTCTCAATCATAGTAATAGCGTCTCACAGCAATCAGACATTTACAATATTAAGGAATTGTTTGAAGTAATCTTACTGGATCACCTGAGGGTCCAAGTTTTCCTGGTTTCCCATTGTCACCCTAAAACAATAAAATTGCTTAATGCTTGAAAACATACAGTATATTGCTGCATTATCACAGAAGCACGTTGGTGTGACAAAGGAATATGAGATATATCTAAAGAGATCTATTATAATTCTTCATGAAGAGTGAACTGTAAGCTTACTTTTATACCCGGTGGTCCTGGATCTCCAATGCTTCCTTCAATTCCTGCATTTCCCTGTTTGAATAAGACATATATAGGCTTCAGATAAATGTAGTAAAATCAAAATGAGACTTTAAATGTGTCTGTAATTTCAAAGCTTATCAAATAACATGAGATGCACATACAGGGTCTCCTTTTTGACCTGATGATCCATATCCTGGCTTTCCCTTAAAAGATCATGAAGGGTAGTCAGTCAAGTCAGGTGAACACAAGTTGTAGCAGTTTGAGAAGGAAGAGACAAGAACAGACTCAATGATCATGATCACATAAACACTTTGATTCTAATATAGGATCTTCGTCATATTCCAAATTTTTTGCATAATTACAATCTTCATTTATAACGGCATGTATCTAAATGATCCAAATGGATCCTAAATGCACAATAATGTGCATGTAAGTGTGGTAAGCAAGAGGACATAGATACACTATATAAAGGAGAAAGATCAAATGTATAGTTCACAGCACCTGTGGTCCAGGAACACCAGGACTACCAACAATACCATCAGGCCCTTCCTCTCCCTGTAATATAAATGACTAATTTCTTCATGAGATATTTGACTCTCTACTTGTGGTTTAATCAAAACATAATGAAATGTTATTGTCGTAAATATTCTAATGTGCCTTTTTAGGAAATAAAATATTATTTTTTTAAACTTACCTGCTTGCCAGGTGGTCCCCTTGGCCCTATATCACCAAGCTGGCCCTTATAAAAGAGAATGAGCATTATGTTATATTCAAATTCCAAAGGAATCATTTAGCCAATAGATTTTTTTTTTAGAGCTGAGCAAAAGTATAAAAATGCATATTCACTATATTCACAAGTTTACATGGGTTTTTCATGATTGTTGTCAACCTGATAATTACAACTACTAGATTTGAGCTTGTAAAAAGCACAGTGTTTCTTACAGGGGGTCCGTTGACACCCGGAACTCCCTTCAACCCTCTCGGTCCCATACGTCCCTGTAAAGAGAGACCCATAGAGTTATGACCATATAAGAATTAAGAGATTACAAAGAATAATTAAGCTTTGTAACATACTGGTGATCCTGGTGATCCAGTGAACCCAAGCCCCCCTGTCTGTCCCTGTGACAGAGATCATTACAAAAAATAAACAGCCAGTTTGCTTATCTTATTTGTATGTTAGAGCCAAATAAATAAATATTTTAGCACATACAGGTGGACCAGTCGGCCCCATGAATCCCCGTGGTCCTCTGGGACCAGGTGGCCCCTGTGAATGGAAAATATGTTGTTTGTTAAAGAATGTCATAGAACTGTTTTGACCTTGTAATATATATAGATTCAAATTTTTGGGGTTAGCAACATGTTTTTTAAAGACATTAATACTTGTGTTATTAATAATAAGATGTGTTTCTTTACCAGCATAATTGATTGATTTATGACAAATGACGTGACACTGAAGGCTGGAGTAATGATGTTGAAAATCCAGCTTTGCCATCACAGGAATAAATTACATTTTAAAATATATTAAAACAGAAATAAATGCAGGCTCAAAAAAATGCAGCCTTGGTGAGCATGAGATACTTTTCAAAAACATTTAAAAATCTTACAGACCCCAAACTTTTGAATTGTAGTGTACATATACAGTATAAACACAGGCAGAATAACTGCCTTATAAATACATGGCACACAATCAGAAGTACACTGATACTCACAATATATCCTATTACCCCGGCTAGACCCTTATCTCCCTTTTTTCCCTAAAGAAACAGAGTTGGCTGGTAAGTGCAATGATCATATCTAGTGAAAGTTTGGATAGCAAGAGGGGCATCTTACCTTCTCTCCTTTCTTTCCTTTGATTCCCTGAAGCCCCTGTTCCCCAAGGTCACCCTGAACACATCAGACACACTTTCTTTACATGCAAAGAAGTCAATTATAGGGATGGGTGAATGGAAATCAATTACATGTTTTTTTTAAAAGCAGAAATGACAAAAACACACGGAGAGGACAGTTTTGGACTCTTATTTTGGTCTTGGCTGTTTAGATTATGTTAAGCCTAGGCACATATGGAATTTGTTTAGCAATTGAGAGTACTCTTATCGGTAGCTGAAAGCATAGTCAAATTAGTCAAAATAATTTGGCACATAAAAGGGGCAGAGAGTTTAACGCATGATGTAAGTTCCAATTCTGTGGAAAACTGTGTTTTCACTGGAGTTTTGCAGACACAGATTCCATGACTGCCTAGCTATGGTATTATCCACAAAAAAACCCTGGTCATTCTTACCCACTCACCCAGCTCCCCTTTACTGCCCTTCTCTCCCTCATAACCTTTTGGGCCCTACAGAAGAACACACACACACACACACACACACACACACACAAATCTATGCGGTTATAGGCAGATTTATACAATATGTTTCACATAAAACACCGCTTGATAAACCATTGCATAGAAGCATATTAAGAATTTTGATTCTCATAAGTCTTACATCCTCCCCAGGTGCTCCAGGCTGGCCCGTCTCCCCATTCTTCCCAGCTGTGCCCTCTGGTCCTGATCTCCCAGGTGGTCCTGGCATTCCAACGGGTCCTGATCTTCCCTAGTACAAGACAAAAGCAGGACGTACATAGTATAGCACATGCTTCAATATTTGATAGATACTGGAGTGTTTCATTTTAGTCAGTCTATTTGTCAAGTTCTGTCAAGATCTCAAGATTTTTACAATAGCTCTTTTACTTGGAATCTTCCTGGATATAAATGATCTCATAAACGCTCCATTAGTGCTATATAGCCTAATTCTGTTAAATAAAGCAATCACATAACAGGCAAATACAAACAAACTCCATCAGGTATCAGATAAGATTAACCACATTTATCAACCCAGGTTAAGTTAAACATAGGATGCAACTAGAGGTAGGCGATATGACCAAAATCTTATATAACGATATGAGTACATTTATTTCACAATAACAATATGCATCACAATATAGTAATTTTTACTTTCAATAAGGTTTTTATAAAACCAAAAATTTTTATTTTGATATTTTGATAGATATTTAATAATTCTTGTTACCAATGTCAATATCACACACAAAAAAAAATTAGCCTAAAAAACAAACAAACTCAAGCTTACTGAAGATATGTAAACAGTCAGTGATAAAATAAAAACAGATAAACTAATTAGAAGCAATAGGACCAAAAAAACTACAATAGAACAAAGACACAACTAAAATAAACCTACCTGAAAAACTTCAAGTGCGAAATAAGAAATGCTACATAAATTGTATAAAGTAATCAAATGTATAAAAAAAACACTGCGTGGTCTTCACTGTGTAAATTAAATATACATTTGTCCTTATTAAAGTTACAAAAAGTGATTTAGTCAAGAGCAGTGAGTGGTTTTCTCTCTTTTGTTGTTTGATTAACATGAATGACAGCAGGAAAATTAGGCTGCTGTCACTTTAAGAGCTGCCTGGATGTTGAGAGAGCTGCTGAATCCTGTTACACAAAGGTTCCATCCTTTCTCAACTGTTTACGTTCACTTAAAACATTAATGACTGCGTTTACTAGGATACTTGCAACAACAAAAAAGGCATTTTGACACATACAAGTGTGTGTACTGTATTTAACCGTTCAACTAAGCTACTGTATATTCACTTTACCTTTGATTAAAAGATAGAAGCTTAATTAAAACTTTTCACCTGAACCAAAACTGATGATTTCAAAGGCAGCAAAGAGGGCAGTTTTCTTTTTTGTTATTGTGTTTCTTATTCAAAATAAAGGTTTTCTTTTCTATTAAAATAGCAAGTATTTAGTTTAAATCACAGCTACGAAACATGATTTGTCGTCAATGGCATGTTTCATTAGGAGAAGATGGGATGATTTAAGATTTATAAAACCTGTTAAATAATCCTTTCACTTACAAAAGCGTAAAAGCTTGTAAATCTGTGAGCATGCATGAGGAGGCAGCCAAAAGAAGTTCAGATGAATGTCATCTTGGGAATGTCACATTTCCCTTGATGCCAAATACTAAACTGAATGCTCTTATGATCTGAATGGCAACAAGCCAACTTGAGTCTTTGCTTTTGAATCAGCTGAAGTCTGAACAATGTGACTCTTATTGACTTCATGCTTGATGCTTGTTGAGCCATTAAGGTTATCAAATTCTTTCTGAACCGTATCGTGTCTCCACATGGTTTGATCACACTTTTATGAAGCTGCCCACCATGTTTCTCTATGTAACAGTGAGCAAGCATTTATCTGTTGCCAGAGACGATTGTGTGATGAAGAGAGGAGACAGAGATACCTACAGGTTTCCCTCGCTCTCCCTTCCTCCCCTGTTTGCCTGGAACTCCAGAGGGGCCCTAAAAATAGATAGATAAACTTTTTTTTTTTAAAGTCCTAATATCACGTACAGCATATGAATAGGTTTTTACACTGGGGTCAGAAAAAAAATCAAAGAAAAAATAATAATTTGGTCCCATTGCATGTGGATCATCATATTTGGGGGTCATCACTAAGTTAGAAAATGTCTCTCACTGACAGTCTGTGAACATTAAATGGAGATAATAAGTAGTCAAATATATTTTTACTTACGTGTGGTCCGGGATCTCCAAGTGGTCCCGAAGGTCCGGGTAATCCCTTCACTCTCTAAAGAAAATGGGGGGGGGGGGGGGGGGGGGAGGATTTCAATCAACAGTGTGGTCATGTAACTCAATAGAGCCCTCAGTAGGGGTCAAACGCAGACTAACTTACCGGCCACAATGACACTAGTTTTTTGTAGAATTTCTTGTTCTGCAAGCAAAATGAAAAGTCTAAATAAGATGCTCTATCCAATCATACAGTGTTTTCGTAGAATGTAAGAATGCAGGCAGCGTTTGAATTTCAACTATTTCTTTGTTTTCAGACTAAATGGCAGAAAACCCTAAAATGATCTAAAATGAGTAAAAAAACATTGTTCTGCACCTTGAACACTTGCCACTCCTCTTCTGACGTGTGCCAGACTATGATAGCTGGCATGCCGGGGGGTCCGATCGGTCCTCTGTACCCTGTACGGCCCGTCCGGCCCATCACTCCTGCGTAGCCCTGAGTGACACGCAAACACCCATTAAAGCATTAGTTCGACTGAAAAATTTATATGACACGATTTGGCTTTACAATAAAGTTTTATTTAAAAAAATGTGATTACAATTTATGGAATATTATGATTAGCATTTTATTATTGGTTAATACATACTTTGTCTCCTTTTTCACCTGGAGTTCCTGGTAAGCCAGGTGGGCCTGGATACCCCTAAAAAAGTCATTGCAATAATATAATGTAATATAATATAATATAATATAATATAATATAATATAATATAATATAATATAATATAATCTATCTATCTATCTGTCTATCTGTCTATCTATCTATCTATCTATCTATCTATCTATCTATCTATCTATCTATCTATCTATCTATCTATCAAAACACCTCAGCACTAGCACTAGGCCTATCCGACTAATAGCCCAAAATATCACTTGGAATGGACCCTCGAAATCACTTCAAACTGCCCAAACACACAATTAAATGATCTCTTTCAAACAAGAAATTATCATGGCAACAATTAAAGCATTGACTTGACAGCTCAGTCTTTTTATTGCTAATTTTGTTATTTACTACCTTAAAAGGCCGCAGTACTCAACAGACACACGTCTACCACAGGAGGGCGCAAGTGCTCAACTAATGGTCTCTGCGTCGCTTCTATACTGCAACTATAATCTCTCTCTCTCTACTGTCAGTAATGAACTGTAAAGGATTACATTGCTAAAGCATTCTAGAATTTACATAACATAACATAGATGCATGAAATAACAGGTTAACAGTACACTGAAATGGTTAAAAAATGATATGTAGTGTCAGTCCTACTCTTTTTCTTTTTCTCTCTCTAGCACTGGCATTATTAAATAAATTCTGCAATCCTGTTCCTCTTTTTAGGATAATATTTCTCTCTCAATGTCATACAACGAGTCAGTTCTTGTTCATAAGATCCATTCAGTGGAGGTAAATGACCCTTCTTCTCCTCTATTCCACACTTAATTGAATAATGCCTCTGCAAACTCAATTTCCTACAAAGTCTAGCAATGGGCCTGAGATGACCATGTGGGCGAGAATCACAGTATTAGAGCAAGGAGAAAAGGACCATCTCACTGTATTCATATATTGCATTGAAGGTTAGAATATGATAGAATATATTCATATCTGTAAGATTGTAATGATTTTCTTGAACCTTCTATGAAATTCTGCATTTCTCTCTCATTTAAAATGGAACAGATATGTGAAGTTATCAGTTTATTAGCTTGAAACTTGCAAACACCATTAGCATTTCAGAGTAGTATGTAAACCGCACTGAACTATCAAAACAAGTAAAGCGTTTCATTTTAATGACAAAAATTAATGTAAAGATAATGGAATGTTAATGAATTATTAGAGAGATAAGCATGTTTCTTACCCTTGGCCCTCTGAAACCCGGTGTACGTACTAGACTTCCTTCTCTGTGTATGTTTCCTTGCATCTGATTGGCTTAGACAAAAAAAAAAAGCCAATTAGTGAGACATTATTTTATATTGTTTTTCTGCATTTCTTAGACGTTGTTTATCCATTCTAAAATGAAGTATCAGATATGATGAGAAAAAAAATTATGTGCAGGAGTCACAACAAAATAAAGAAATAATAATAACAACAACATGTAAACATAATAATAATAATAATAATAATAATAATAACTGTGCTGTTATATTAGTTTGTAGAAAAAAATTCTAATCTTGTTTTTCATGCCCTGAGAGTGATAAAAAATCAAGAAAAATATCCTGAATGAGATTGTCATAATTCATGCATGAAAGGGTTAACAGAGATTAAAGATTTAAAGGCATTCCCAAATATTATAGAATTATGTGCAGGAGTCACAACAAAATAAAGAAATAATAATAACAACAACATGTAAACATAATAATAATAATAATAATAATAATAACTGTGCTGTTATATTATCATATTTTTTTCATCATGTATTATTGTAATTTTTTTACATTTATTTTGTGAAGTTTTCAGAGTGATTTAATTTAATTTAATTTAATTTCATTCGTCATACAGAATAAAATGGCTTACACACATATTCATTTAGGGAAGGAGAATTTTTTTTAGAATTGAAAATGTGTACATTTCAGCTAAAAAAAAAACAACTATTTTTTTACTTTTACTTTCAACTTACAGTGGGTCTCTGTTGTTGTACTTGGTGCAGTGGTAGGACGTCCTGGACAGGCAGCAATAGCACCTGAATAACAATCATCAGTTTCTGGTTCTCCGTTCACAGATGCTTTTTGTTCACGTCTAATCTGTGAAGTCTCCTCTGTATCTTTTATCTTTTCTTGCTCTCTCTCTCTCAGTGCAGTACTAGCTTCCCCAGGGTTGAAAGTCGCTCTGATTTCTTTATTCTTCTCCCGTGACTTTACTTTACTGACAGAGGTGCTGCCGGTGCTGGTTTCCGTTACATTGGTCAGGTTTTGAGGTGAACAACTTGGCGCTGTGATTGAATCCTCAATGGATTTTGTCCGTGACTTGTCATTGGCTGTATCTATAATATCAAACAGAGGGACATTTGTGGCTGTGTTCACTGAAACAGCTGTACTGTTCTTCCGAGTTGAAACAGATAACTGTGGTGTCGGCAAGGGCTCCTTCTTGGTTTGACCTTTGACCTCTAATTTGACTTCAGTGCTCATCCTGAAATACTCTTCAGATTGTGGAACGTATCCACCTGCTGTTGAATTAATATTTCTCACCCTCATGGTCCGAGGTTGAGACTTGCGTTCAGGTTCAAGCACCCCTGTGGTCTCTGGAAAAAGAAAAGATTGAGTTGTTTTGATGGGCTGGATTGTGAGAGAGGAAATGAAGGCCTCCTTCTTGTCTATCCCACCTTCAATTGCCTTTTCTTGGTAAAAACCAGATGATTCAGTCCGTTCAGATTCCGTTTCATATGTAGAATCAGCTAGGCACTTCAATGTTACCATCTCTAGGTTAGGTAATCTTTCCAAAGATCCACTTGCTAGAGTCTGCGAATCTGAAATTGCCCTTGGTACACTTAAATCATCAGGTGACAAAGGAAATGACATCATATGTTGGCTCACTTTTTTATTTTTATCCTCAATTTCCACCATGGCAACAGAGGCAGAACCAGAGATGGCAAAATTTGCTCCTTTTCCCACGTCTTTTCCCTTGAAATAGCATTGAACAGAAACATAAATATTTTAATATAGTTCAGGTTCAGGTTCAGAATATAGATGATGTACACTGATCTTTAAAATATATGTTATATCGGTCTGTATTTTAAATGAAACAATAAGAGATTTCCAGATAGCAGTGATCATACACAGAAGCGCTGCGTCTCTTGAGTGACACTTTTATGTCCAAAGTAAACTGAATTTTATCTGCTCATTAAGTTAGCACAGTGATGTCGACTGATTCATGATTCTATTGCAGTGATAAAACAATGTACCATTGATATCTTCAGTGCTGGGGGTAACGCATTACAAGTAACGCGAGTTACGTAATCAGATTACCTTTTCAAGTAACTAGCAAAATAACATTACTTTTAAAATATCTGAGTACTTTTGTTACTTTGTTTTCCCATTTATTGACTGACACCTCTCCTGTTCCCATGTTGAGAGAAATCAGGAGTAAGTGCAGAGGTGTTGTGTGCTCTGTGTAAATATGATTAAATATGTGATATCTTATCATATAAGATACTAATACATTCTCACTCCCAACTCATAACATATTGACGCTTGTTCAGGACAACTTAACATTTTCGATGCAGGGTACATCATTGCTTTTAGTCGCTTGCCTTGTGCTTCAGATCAAGACCCATCCTCACCAAGTATAACTGACGTAGGCCAGTATGAGCTGTGCTATAAACCTCACTCCCCTGATCTCAAGAGGTTCTCTAGTGGCTGACGCTAGAGGGTTTGGTCTTTAGCCTCCTTGTTAGAACACCCGCCGAGACCATGGTTCGAATCCCGCTCGGAGCAGGTTGAGTAGAACCCGCTCGATTTGGTGCCGTGACCCGGATGGGAGTGAGTTTTAGGGGGATGAGTTAACTGTCATAGGCCTGTAAGAGCTGTGTGTGTAAACCTCATTCCCCTGATCTCAAGAGGCGCTAGTGAATGATGCTAGAGGCATCTTTGTTAGAGTGTCCACTTCCCACTCCAGAGACGACAGTTTCAATCCCGCTCCGAGCGGGTCGAGTAGAACCGGTTACACAACCGTCAATATGTGACGAGTTGGGAGTGAGAACGTGTTGAAGATACACAAAAACATGGTTTCATAAATACTTTGAGATTGTTCCGTCTAAAAAGAACAAAGGTAATGTTATTGAAGAGAAGGTGAAAGGGAAATGAAGATTCGTTTTTACCTGTGACTCTTGGACACAGTGGGATTTATGATCAGGACAGTTGAGGTCATCTTGAGTAAGGTCACCCAATACTGAGGTCATTTGCTGCATGATACCCTGTAAAGGATGACAACCATCTCTCTACAGATGATGACTTTTGACTATCTATCTATCAATCAATCAATCAGTCTATCTATCTATCTATCTATCTATCTATCTATCTATCTATCTATCTATCTATCTATCTATCTATCTATCTATCTATCTATCAATCAATCAATCAGTCTATCTATCTATCTATCTATCTATCTATCTATCTATCTATCTATCTATCTATCTATCTATCTATCTATCTCTATACGTGTGTGTATATAATTACTAAATCATATATAGTAAGGTATCAACCACAAAGTGAAGATGAGGTCCTGCTACTTAGGAAAAATAAGGTAAGATAAACAATAAACAATGACAAAAATTCACGTAAGAATAGCTCCAATTACGCAAAAAATAGACCAAAAATAATTAAGACTGTAAAGTACTACATTTGTTATTTACCGCTGACCTTTCATTGATTTATCTTAACATTGTGTCAGTTTGTGATGTACTGCAAACATGTAGACCTTTTGCTATACTGAAATGCTGTTTGCATTATTTAATGGCACAAGTCAGAAACATCCTACTGTACATGGCAACAAAAGTGTTCGGTTCAGAAGAGGAGTATTTATATAGGTTTGAATTTGACATGAAGTATAGGAATTGTCTGCTAAAAAAATCTTAGCCTCATAATAACATAAGTCCAGCCTCAATAAACCCAGTGCTTGAATGCTTTCTCCCATGCGGCCATCGAGCTGAAGGCAATCCTTTGACTGCTTAACAACCTGTGTTTGCTTTTCTCACATGGGCTCCAGAGCTCTCTGAACTTCACTTTCATTTCATTCAGCCTGTGGTGTTGTTGGGGCTGGCTAGTTTGCATTGCAAAGAGAATTAGCTATTTTGTGCTAGCGCTCCAGCCGACATTGAACTTGGGCTGTGTGGTAGTCAGGGGCAACAGTCATATAAGAAAGTATCAATGACCTAATAAATAATCAAAGACACTTGACATTTGATGTGTATGTAGTTCTTCGTCTGCTGGTCGAATGGGAACAAACCAAATTGTGTTCTCAATAATTTTTGTATATATTTTATAGTTTTCATGTGATTTTATATAATTTTATTCATTGGTTTGTTACTGTGTTATTACTGTATTATAGTATGTTTCATACAGTATCTCTTCAGTTACAACCAAAAACACATACTGTCCACTTAAGTGGACATCCGAAAATCTTTTCTTTTTTTTTTTAGTTTGTAGAAAAAAATTCTAATCTTGTTTTTCGTGCCCTGAGAGTGATAAAAAATCAAGAAAAATATCCTGAATGAGATTGTCATAATTCATGCATGAAAGGGTTAACAGAGATTAAAGATTTAAAGGCATTCCCAAATATTATAGAATTACTAACAGATCATGAGTCAGAGTTAATGTACATCTTACAGTACACTTCACATAGAATATGTTATTATATTTTCACTTATCATTATGTACGGTATGTAACTTGGTTACCCAACAGCTATAGCAAAATATGACACTGGCATTTTATTTTGCATTTGTGTAAGTTAACTTTTGGCTTATATAGTTACTGAGATATACAGTATATATGCCATTGAAAAGTTTGTGGTTGGTTTAATGTTTTTGAAAGAAGTCTCTTATGCTGCTTTTATTTGATCAAAATACATTACAAACAGTCCTATTGTGAAATATTATTACAATTTAAAATGACTGTTTTCTATTTTAATATTAAATCATTTTAAATGTAATTTATTCCTGTGATTACAGCTGAATTTTCAGCATCATTACTCCAGTCTTCAGTGTCACATGATCCTTCAGAAATCATTCTAATATGCTGTTTTGATGCTCAAGAAACATTTCTTATTATTGATGTTGAAGACAGTTTAATATTTTTGTGAAAACGGTGATCTTTTTTATTATTAAAAAGAAACTTCAAAAGAAGCATTTATTCCAAATAAATGACTTTAAAAATGTAAAATTTAAAATAATAAAATTTCTTTTAAAAAAAAAAAAACAGTAGTGACCAATTGTGATGTCCGGCCTAGGAGAATTGATATCTTCACCCTTCAAATATAATGAAAAGTCTGTAAAAGATTTTGTAAGCATATTGCGTAGTCATGCTTTAATTTGTGATTATGCAATGAGATTTTTGGCCATGCTGTCATACAAAGAAATTATGAACAAATGCAAAAACAAGAGAGAACCAACAAAATATTAATAACTGATTTTGTCGTAGTAAATATATGCTTTTTCCTGTGAGCTTTTTGTTGTCCCATGAATTATTTTTGCATAGTAAAATAAAAACCTGTAGCTGTAGAGTGATAATTGTGTCAGATAAATACCTTGTTTTGTTCTTTCCTCAAATTGAAAGTATTGAAAAATTTGGTTTAATCGAACTTGTAGGTCGGACATCACTTTTGGCCACTATGAATAAATTATTATAAAATGTTTTCCAAAAGCACCCTCGGATTAGACCACATTTTTTTTTATATAATTTTTTAACTTGCATAACTAGTATAACTAGTGTTACATCGAGTTTATTCTAAAAAGAAAGACAAGCAAAAGTGTGATATTCTCTTGGATTTGGAGGTTTAGCTCTGGTTTGTGAAAGCCTCTTCCTGTCCTCGTCACGAGGGCCTCAGGCCTGGTCTGGGTCGATCAAACACACAGAACGCACAGCGTGCTCAAACCACATCAAAATACAGATGGAGAGACTTGTTCACTTTTGCTTGCCGAGACAAAAGTACTAAGACCAAGAGCCTGATTTTATGTGCCAATGCAGAAATAAAACAACTATTCTACAAACAATAAAAAAAGATCTGCTAAATGAGTAAAAGTAAATTTACTTTCAAGCATTTGCTGTGGATAAGAGGATAGGAAGAAACACTTACTACGCAGTAGAGAAGTTTGAGCAGAGTTTCAGAGTCCTGCATGGCTTCAGGGAGGCAGGCCGGTCTGTGAGTCCGGTCTTCAGAAGGAGGTATGGTCAGATTTTGACCCCTGGACAGCACTAAAACAGACCTGGACCTGGAGAAATGGCAGAGATGGGCTGTGCCATACACACTCACTCCATAAGCGATGTAGATCCCACTACAGAAACGGGAGGAAATGAGTTCAGACCCTTAACTATGCCCCTGATGAAGAGGGCTCATAACACCTCCCACATGAACCAAAAGTAAGGAAGGGTCACCACCACAACATAAACCCTGGGTCCTGAAGCACTTCTCTACAGGATCTTTTAACAGGATCAATAACAGATCAAATGCCACATTGATGAGCATTAGATTGCAGATCCTTCGTTAAAACATACTGTTTATTCAACCAGTGCCTTATAATGATATTAGTGATTTCTTGTTTAGTTCTGTTAGATAGAAAGCATGCAACTAATTTTTGATCTCCACAGTGTGCAATGAATCATATTCACCCCAAGCATGGTCTTATCACTATAGTTATTTTTCCTAAGCATATGTGTGCGTGTCTGTTCTATTCACACTGTATGATCCCAGTGAGGAATGTGACAAGGTGTTTATAGAAGTGTCTAACTTACAGTAAAGGGTATGAGGCATGGCTGTTTGGCTCCTCTCAGCGGTATGATTGGTCAAGAAGACATTCTCTACTCAGTATTAATCAGTCAGGTCCTGTCCAAATGCGACACCACTGAAAATATGAACACAAATATGTGGTTCAACAACAAATTTTATATCTCTAGAGAATTGTAGAGGCGGTGGTTAAACAGTAGCCTGCATTTCATATCATCACACATTCTAGTCAAAATAACTATTGCAAATGTTGTCAAATTAACCCCACACTGAGAGGATTTTCAGTGGAAATATCCTTTTAATGAACACTAGAATGCAAATGTGTAAAAAACAAACAAACAAAAAAAAAACAGTAGAAACATAAAAAGGTATGATAAAAGAATAAAACCAAAAATAATATAAAAAATGAAATACTCTAGCCTTTATTATCTGTTGTTTACACATGTATGCCCATAACAATGATACTATGTTGATGATAAATTGGTGCTATTATTATGGGATACAGCATTTATAAAATAAAATCAATACTGGATCCATCATTATCTGTCTTTAACATGTGCATGTCTATAACAGTGGTATATTGGTGCAATGAATTATGAGATACACAAATTCTAGTCTGGAATGAATTATAATGATAATGAACAATAATAGAGATAAAATATTTACTTTGGTAGAGTGTATTTATGTCTCATACAGTATGTATCAACAGATCCAGGTGGTGATGAAAGTAAGCTGCACCTGCACCTCTCAAACTCCTCCGGATAGATAAACTATTACCTCATCAGAGAACCTGGTTCACACTTACACAACACACACAATTCCAATGCACTTAAGAAAAACATAAGTATCCGGGCTGTGCGCAACCGATTATTACAAATAACACACTGCCTCTCCCTAAATATAGCAGAGGCATTTCATCAATCTGCGTCAGTACAGAAGAATACTTTTAGATCTGTGATGAATCAAAGTAGCCTACTGCTGTTATATACACAGAGTGATGCTTTCCCTACCCAGCTTCAGCTTCAGCTCACATACTAATGTTAGGTTTACCACAGAACTGAAAAGTACATTCAGTAAAAGAAAGTCACTGGGAAAAAAAGTCTAACTTTCATGTCAAATCCAAACAAATAGAATTTTCATCTTCAATTACAAAAAAATTAATTGACCGTATTATCTGTAAATAAAAATACACATCATTTAATTCATAGGTCATCTGTCACCAAGGATATTGTTTAGAAAGACTCATTACACAAAGTGACTGTGAGGCATGAAAGTAGCCTTCTTCCAATGCTGATATTTATGGATTTTTGACTGCTACTCTGGCAAAAAGAAAAATGTTTACCATGATGTTGTCCCTTCTTAAAATGTGACAGCTCCTACTATATACAAACAAACAAACAGACGTGTGTATGTATTGGTTTAGTGATTTTATCAGCAGATGGTCTGTCTCGCCTCAGCTCCCTCATATGCTGACCTGATGTAACAGACAGACTGGCAGCACCTGGAACAGGTTCAGCTCTATATGGAGATCTTGGCTTCACTCATCCATGAGCATCAAAGGCAGAACGCTTCACCCGCTAGTGAGATATCTCTATATGGACTCTTGTCAAACCCTGGTACAATATTTCCATCTGTCTCCACACATGAGCAGGGAGGTCAGTTGGGTCAGTAACAGTTTAGAGTCAAGGCTGTTTTAATGTACTATTGCAGTGGGACAGGATCATTCATGTTGTATAGAAACTGAGGTCATAAGAAAATGTCAGGTTGGAAAATATGAGCGGTCTGTCTGTCTGTCTATTTATCTATCCATCTATCAATCGTGGGATCACCGGTATCTTTTTCCTCAGAAATGTTTCTAAAATTATCCTTACAGTCTAAGACTATATATTTTGCACGTCGTGGGCATTCTCACTTTTTGTTTCTACAGAAAAACAGATGGTTGGGCTTCCACGAAAGTGGGACAGGCCAAATATAGACAGCAGCAGTAAATCACCATCCACAACACGCTACTGAAGTGCTATAGAGAATCTCACAGTTTGAAATTGAGTTTATAAATAAACGTGATACTGCCAAAAGAGCCATAGAGAAGAAATAGTTTTCAACACCCTTAGAGCAATATGCTAGAGCACAGAATCAACTCTAACCACTGTCACATGGCACAGCATCATATACAAACTGTTAAACAAACCACAGAACATCGAGATTTAGGAAGAAGAGACTCTGCTGCAACGGGTATTTTTTTTATTTCATATAATTCACAAGGCAGCGACCCCCAGTAGGTCACGTAGAACAAGTATCAAATACTCTCTATTCACATTCAGGAACATGTCAAGAAAACAAATTACAACACAGCACATGATACAGAAATTCTCTTGAGGGGGAACTGATCTTAAAATGTTTTTTATTAAGATGCTGGATATACAGAAACTAACCAAAGATGTTTTTTTTTTTTTATAAAAATGCCATGTAATTATCTTTGCTTTTTTTCTTTGCAGTTTTTGAGGGGAATTGAGAGAGGAGGCCGGTCTGAAGTGGCATGTTGGGTGACCAATACAATTGTTCCATATTTCTGCTACAATACTCTAAAGAATAATTTTACACGTTATGCCCGTTTCCTACAGCTACATTTCAATCGCAACTCACCCACATTCGGGCTAAACGTACATTTTGAAATTCTACAAATGCATTCATAAGAGCAGCATTTCTGCTAGGCCAAGCACATTAGAGGGAGTTGATGCTTGCCGTCAATTTAAACTACAGGACTCATTCAGTTTCTAAGCCAAACTATAAATGGAAATTCACAGTAAACATTACAAATGAACCCAAAGGCAACAAACGCTCATTGTAATTGCTTTCCTATTCTATTAATAGTGCTTGAGGAATGAATCACACTAAAACATGTTCAGGTCATATTATACCCAACATTTTGTTGTTTTTTGAAATGATAATTTGCATAGGAAGCAAGGAAACCTATTTTTGTACAATTAAGATTATTTGCATTGACATTTATTTTCATGACAATTTCCTCCAAATTATCATTACTGCAATGCATCCAGAACTTTGTACAGTTTTATAATTGATAATATTATTCTCATGAGATTTTACAACATACATACTTCACAACTAAATATGTTTTTGTATTTTGAAGCAACCCATTTTACTTTTGTATTGTATTTACTGTACACAACATGATATGTTACAATGCAAATATTCATAATGGTATTAAAATAGGGATTATATGCAAAATATAATTGCTTATTTTTTTCCTCTTGGTTTTGGGGTAAAATAATGACCCAGACAGGCTTTGTGAGATTCACCCAAAGAAAGACTTTTAAGAGATTTCTTAAGGGCCAAGAAAAATCAGCTGGTAAGAATGAAATAAGAAGTCTAATCATGTCCATTTCAAATAGTTTGCATTACTAGTAAAAAGGACATGGATTGGTCATCGTGTCACAAAAGATAACATATTTAAGACAATTTAGGTTCTTTACAGAAAACATGGCTTGAAGACTTCTCAGTACATACTGTATACCGGATTTGTAATATTTACATATGGTACACGAGTCCTCCATATAGACTCTATTGTTAAAGGCCAGGATTTCACCTGGATCCACTTGCATTAAACGTCATGCACAATTGATCAGGTCCTTCAAGTCCCTGTTACCTTCACGGAATGTCAGTCATTATTACGATATGTAGTTAAAGGGGTATTTACCTCTCGTCATGGACAGACTGAACATCACTGCATGCGCTCTGAGTGTGTGTACTGGATTGTATGTGTGTGTGTACCTCCTAAATGAACCAGTGACACAGGTAGCAGAACAATCAGGATGTCAAAGCCCTGGTTACGCATCTGTACTCTGCCTATCAGCCTCTAAAAATTAAAAAGAAGTGGCATCCACATGTATGTTTCTGTATACCATGCTGGGAAAGGACTATGTAAACACTGTTTGAACACGCTGTCCTTATCGGCATTATACAGGTATTCTGCTGATGGGACGTCTCAAAATGTTTAGGCAGGTTTGGAAACCTGAGTGTGTTCGGGCATGGCCCGAATCCTAATGACGAGTTTGGATTCATCTGCATTAGCCTGTGCTTGATCTGCGAGGTGGGTCCAGAGAAAGTGTAAGGGCACAAACCTGATCTTTAACCTCAGTGTGCTCATTCTAGGACTGCTGATCATTTCAGAATGTTTCCATTTAATCACAGGCAGGCTGTGATCTTCAGATCTTTAGTACGGTTCTTCTGAGAGGATTACACAACTCTGATCAGACTCCACATTCACAGATACACAAATAAACATACATAGGCATATTTTTCCTTAGATTGAGGCACAAAGTCCAGAGGCATCAATCCACCCCGTGCGGTGACACAGAATCTTCTACACACCCCTAACACCGGTCATCCTCATCAGTGTCACTGAGAAGCTCACAGCCTGACGTCCCAGACGTGACTTGTCCTAGTCGTTTACGTAAATGTCCATTAGGCACCTGCCAGGTGTGACGTAGTTGTGGGGCAGAACTGATGGTGTTGGAGCGGCCCAGGCTGGTTGCTATGGCAGCCTCGAAAGTGAGAGTCTCCTCCACACCGGTTGAGTCCGGACTGTTAACGTCCTCCTGCTGTGTCAGGTATGGCTCCGAGATGTATCGGTGAGGGGTGGAGTGGGCCATGGCGGTGCCAGGACCAGTCCCGGTTGGCTCCTCCCCTTCCTCTGAGGACTTGGCCCTTGACCGAGCCTCCCCCAGCTCGGGATTGGCACGGCACACTAAAGGAGAGTAGGAGATGTGGGGCCGAGGACGAGAAGGTGTCTGTGGGAGTTGCCGACGCCCTCGAGGCGTCCCTGAATCAGAAGTGGAGGGAATTGGGCTGCTTGAACTATTTCCCTATAGGATTGTAGGTAAATAGACAGACAAAAAGAAAAAGAAACAAATTAGGTGATGAAGGGAGAGGGCGGCCATTATTCCAGTCTTCAGTGTCACATGATCCTTCAGAAATCATTCCAATGTGCTGATTTGTTGATTTTTGTGGGAAAAAAAATATCTTACCGACCACAGACTTTGGATTAGTAATATGTTTGCTTACCCAAGAAAACACTAAATATTCTGCTGGGTAAAGGTGCACGTGTTTGTGTCCTCACCTGTCTGAGGGTTGTGTGCTTCCTGCCCTCACTGGGTGACCGAGAGTGGCGTCTTTCCTGGGACTGACTCCTTTCCTCTGAGTTACATCGAGACACGTCTGGAGACAGCAGGTGTCTTCGCTCTTTAGACCGCCCTCTCTCCTTGTCCACTGGCTCCCGCAGGTTTGATCTGACAGCTGCACATGCACAAACATAAGCATATGTTGAGACATGTGCAGAAACAAAACACAGATATAAATGTGGCCTTGACCTTGGAATCCTCACAGAGTACCCAAGTCCGATATCATTCGAAAGACCTGTATCATTAAGTTTTTTCAATTTGAGTATTAACATGGTACTTTAGTACCCACGCTTCTGACAGCCCTACTGCAAACTCACCTCTGAAGCTTCTTTGTCTGGGTCTCTCCAGTCGGTCAGGGCTCACCCTCTCCAGAGAAAACTCTTCCTGCCAGTCACCATTCACACACTGATCACCAATCGTGGAGAATGAACGCTTCATCAGTTTGCTCTCTGAAGATACCTGCTGTACATGTGCGAAACACAAAAACACACAGAACACACATACAACCCCCAGGAGCACACACGCATCAACAAACGGCCAAACACAGACACAAAAAACGAAACAAAGTCATGTTATGGTTTAATATTTATACACTCTCTCTCTCTTTGCATAGTGACATAACACTAAACAATGTAAATGAAATGAGTTTCTGAACTGAGTTCTAACAAAGGCAACCACCACCTCCTAACATTCCCTGCAGGAAAAAACAGGTTGGTCAAGCTGGTTAAAGTGATTGGATTTGGTAGCTGGTTACACCATAGGTTCCCACTAAATTAAACCACTAGTTCTAACCAGGCTGACCTTTAGCACACCATTTAATCAATCGTCTAAAATATTTTACCATATTTAAAGCATATATAACATTAACACTTTTTATTTTTTTTTATTTTATACATTAATATTATACCCATAACATTTATATTACTTTAATATTTATATAAATAATTTAAATATAAAAATATTAGAATTAGAAATATTTTACCATAATTAATATTTTAAACACTATGATTTCATATTAATATTTTCAGAGGCATGACTACATAAACATGTTACCACTCAAATCAGAATTTTTAGATTTTCCAACAGGGTAAGCCATTACAATCCCATCAAATCACAAACTACACCTTTCTACCCACTTCTTCCATTCCCTCTTTGGGACCAACGCCAACACTGATGCTAACCACAGTGCAGGCTATGCTAACACAGGTAGTACCTGTGGCTCTACTTCCAGGCGAGTCATGGAAGAGGCTCGGATAGAGACGCCTCTCCCTGGCACTTGCAGAGGATCGGCCTGCATGCTACTGGGGCACATCTCTCTGCTAAATTCTTTGTGCTCTGGCACCTACGCAGTTAGAGAGAGAAAAAACGGGGAGGAGGAAGAGACATTCAATCCTTACAAAAAAAAATACTTAGCAGCTCTAAATATCATTGCACCAAATGCCCATTCGTTTTATCCACCATCAGAAGTGGACAATGTAATAATCCTAATGTAACAACCTGGCTAATGTTATACTCTTTTAGAAGCAAATTGGGAACAAGTGTTCATTAAAAGATAAGTTTATATTCAAAAAGATAGAGTAGAGGAAAAGTAAAGTGGCAAGAGTGAAGCACCATAAGCACAACATAGAGCCATTACGCATAAGCAACTCAGAGAGAGTGTAGAGAGTTTCAAAGCAGAAGCCACACATATTGGGCGTACTCACAAGCGCTCTTGCACAAAAGAGTTTCAAACAGAAACCAACTTAAAATCCCTTAAGACATCTAGCATTATATCGAGTTCATGGAAGAGAGGCAAAGAAAAAGCTACCAAGAGGGGAATAAAATAAGAATACAGATAAGAGCACAGAAAGACTGTGTAACTGATCACTGGTTATATAAGTGATGGATGTTACCTTGACCTAGCAGTCTAACCTCGAGAAACCACATCAATACACCCTTCTGAACCTTAAAAAAACAACTCCTTAAAATCTCTTCTTTTACAAGGCCAGAAGGCAAATAATAAAGGGATGGCAATAAAGCTGCAAAATATGAAAAGAAAATGAGTCAGGAAATGTAGAAGTATCATGCAATGTTGTGAACCAGAGAGGTGATGTCCATGCAGATGACTTCATGATAGATTAGACGTCAGCCCAATTTTTATCTCATGATTTAGATTTACCAAAGCATGATTATTTTTTTTAATGCTGGGGAAAATTACTTCTTTATGCTTTAGAGTGGCAGCCACTCAATTAATTAAGTAATTTACATATAGCGTGGCCTTTTGATAAAATCTGGACAGTGTTGATTATATCTCTTGCTGTGAACATTTTTATAATAGCTTAAAGAATCTAATCGCTTTTGAAAATCTGACAAACCATTGCCAGACATCTTAAAAACATTAGAAAAAGATATGTGACTTTTAGTCCAAGTTCACAAAATAAACTTTTAGCACATAACTGACAATGGACATTTGAATTAGCAATTTAACAACCCAGAGTCAATTATTTTGCTTGGACCACTGTTGTTGTTTTTTTAGTTGCCTACATAAGCATACACACAACCCACAGTCTCAGACACAGTCTCAATTAAAGTCTGTGCTTTGCCAATCACATCTCAAAATAGATTCAGAATATTTTGTTCCACCTTTATATTCCTAAAACTTTCACAAATGGATCAGTGACTTTGGCTGTGTGGCATTCCGACCCTATTACCTTTTGTAACTGTTTTATAACCTGAATTATTCATAAACCGTCATGGAATTAAAAATTAAGCATGAGCTTGAATTCACATACTGTTTGAGAATTTTAAATAGATAGTGAATTTGAATGTTTCACAAAACAAAGTAGCTATCAGGTATTTCATGCATATATGTAAAACAATGAATAAAATGCAAGACAAGTCAAGGCTTACTGTGCCAATATGTCTGAGATAAAATGCATTTGTTTGTGTATTTAGGATTTAGTTTCTCCTACCATGCTCTGGAGGTGATAGTGGTGTTGGTATTCCTCCCTCTCCTCCATGCTGTCTTGGCCCAAGGGCTGCATGAAGAGATCTTGAGGGGAGATGGGACTCAGTGCCACAAACCCACCTCTAGTGCTGAATAAACAACAGATAAACTTGTCAATTTTGCTCATGTTGGTATGCACCAGAAATGTGTCACCAAATAAGGTTTGTTTTGGGGGATCAGAAATGAGTAAATAATTAAAAATGGCAATTCAGTTCAACAGTTTATGTCATGTTGTTGGATAAATTCAAAAATACCTTTTACTTTTGATTTTAAGAGGGGGATATAAATATTTGATGCTATTTTTCATGCTAGGTTAATTGTATGTAATGTAAAAAAAATGTCAATCTTTATCATAAAATAAATAAATAATTGTACCTCTAATACTTTTAAATATTGCACCATATACAGAAAAATTAAAAGAACTTATGGAAAGAGGTGTAGACCAGGGTTATTATGGTTAGCTAAAACTAAAATCAAAACAAAAACAATCATTACTTGAAATAAAAATATATTTTTTAAATTAACATTTAATTTTGTTTAAATTTAAGATCAAAATAAGTTAACTCTTTCCCCGGCGGTGTTTTTTAAAAAATAAAAAGTTGTCTGTTCCCCGCCAGCGTTTTTCATTTTCACCAAAATGTTATGGCCCCCAGAATATTTTGTTGTATGAATATCTGAACATGCAATATATCAAAAGAAAGAACAGACCCTCTGCTTTTAAACAAAAAAAGTTTTATTCTAGCTTCATGCATTTTTTTTTATCAACACTTGAATGCGAGTAAGTTTCATAAAAAAAGCTATATTTTGAACAAAAAGCTGAGAAAATTGCGTTTTACTCAAAGACTACATCTGGATTAGATTCAGACCGATGATCAAAACATTGATGGTATAGATAACTTCCGTCAACACTCCCAAAGCTTGCAGTGTCATACAGTTTGTCCTGGGTCGACATTTTATTCAGTAACGTTATTCAGTTTTGATTTATTTGCTGTTTATTGTTGGTGATCGCGTTATTTTACATATGCATATGTGATATGCTATCGCTTGTTTCTGCATCTTCGCCTGTGTTTTGATCAGGAGATTCAGTTCTCTTTCAGAAGATGCGTAATAGCGGCCCCTACCGTATAACAGCGAGAAAAAAAAACGGAAAGCCGTAAAAAAAGGGGAAGCATTATCTAATAAAAGACGAGAAAACTCGTAAATGTCAGGGAAAGAGTTCATTAAATCTAAAAACATACTAAAAACTACATTATATATATAAAAAAACAAGATTGATAAAACTCAACTAAAATTAAAACCGAAAATATGAAAATAAAATCTAATTCAAAATATTAACAAAAACTATAATAGTATATCAATTATATTAAAATAACAATAGTGCAGACAAATACAGGGCTAATATAAGTACACACACACACACACACACACAACATGTACAATTACAGGGCAGATCCTGCACTGTGGGACAGGAACGGCAGAGCCTTGGCACTGCAGAGAATGTCCTGAGGCAGTGAGGATGCATCCATGCGTTGGAACATCGGTGCATGTTTCTGCAAGACAACATTAGATGGTCAGCACAATCTCTCCAGTGACACAGTGACCTACTTCCCCACAAAGCAGGACATCTTTCCAGCTTTAGAAAGTATAGTGGAAATATGAGGTTCCCTTTCGTCCTGGGAACTCCGACGTGTCGTCGGGGGAGTTCCCTGACGAATTGGGATCACGCTAGGGAGCCAACTGCCTTCGAGAGAATTAAAACGAGCAAATAGACATTGGCATGCAAGGTTTGCATTCCGCGACCCGCCTACCAGCGCGGGTATAAAAGGCGGAAGTAAACATTGCGCAATGCTTTTTGCTTCGGAGCCATTAAGTGTCTCTCTGAGCTGCTGTATTCCGAGGAAATATTGAAAAACGAGTCTTCTTTGGCGAAAGGAATCCTCTGCTGCTGGTGTGACGGCGCTTCAAGTGGCCATCGCTTCCCGTTGCCGGCTGTTTCTCTCTCTCTCTATTCAAACAAAGAGCTGTTTTAACGGCTGGTATTGGTAACGGTGAGTGCAGCACACGGGCTTGCAGTTTCCCCGCTGTGTCTGCCGCGGTGGTCCCTTTGTGCCTCGGCACATAAAAGAGCATTTCTTTTTGTCTAAAAGAGCAACACGGGCGTTTCGCGTCCTTTTCAGGATGTCGTTTCACCCGTGCGTTTCTGGATGCGGTCGACTTCTCCCTCAGGAGGATGGCCATAAACACTGCCTCTCGTGTTTGGGCTTAGGGCACGCTGAGGCAGCGTTTATGAACGAGTCATGTTCTCATTGCGGGAACATGACTCTGGCGATGCTGCGTTCAAGACTAAGATCCCTGAAACATGGGGGAGTCCCTTCAGAGAATCCCCGATCTAGTTCGTCTGCCGGTTCAGTTCGGCAGACGGCTACTTCGGTGATTCCTGTTGGTGAGCGGATGAGGGTTACCGTGCAGAACGTCCCGTCAGGTGAAAGATCCTCACGGGCTTCTCACGCCTCTAGTAGCTCGTTGCCATCAGGTGTCTCGGTGGAGCTTCCGGCACCGCCTCGTGCGGTCCCGTTTGTCTCCTTTGGGGCACCGCCTGAGGATCAGATGTCGATCGCGGCATCGGAGGAAGAGCGTTCGTCTTCTGGTGACGACTCAGCGGGTCTACCCCCTTCTGGTGTGGTGGCTGCGGCTGAGCCGGATCCGGAAATGGCCGCTATGCTCGAAAGGGCAGCTGCGAATGTCGGGCTCGTCTGGAACCCTCCACCGGGCCCCGAACCTTCACGGCTGGATGATTGGTGTCTCGGAGCAGGCCGTGCTGTTGCCCCACGGCCTGCTCCAGTACCATTCTTCCCTGAAGTGCATGAGGAGCTGAGGAAGTCTTGGCTGGCCCCCCTTGCGACCAGACGTAGACAACCTCGCTCCTCCTTCCTCACCACCCTTGATGGCGGGGCGGCGCTCGGGTACGAGGGAATCCCCCCAGTGGAGCGGTCGGTTGCGATGCAATTGTTTCCTAAGACCGCTTCCTCCTGGCGGGGTGCCCCTTCACTCCCCTCCCGCGCCTGTAGGTTTTCCTCTGGTCTGACCAGGGATGCTTACACGACGTGTGGAGACGCCGCTTCCGCCCTGGTTACTATGTTGTTGCTACAGGTCCACCAGGCCAAGGCACTTCATGACATGCAGGGGGGTGGTCTCGACCCGGGTCTGCTGCAGGAGCTGTGTGCGGCGACGGACCTCGCCCTACGGGCGACGAAAGTCACCGCACGTTCCCTGGGTCGAGCGATGTCCACCTTGGTGGTCCAGGAGCGCCACCTCTGGCTCACCCTTGCTGATATGCGGGAAGCAGAGAAGAACAAACTTCTCAACTTCCCCATATCCCAAGGGGGCCTCTTCGGCGACGCAGTGGAGAGCTTCGCCCAAGAGTTCTCCACCGCCCAGAAGCAGTCGGAAGCGATACGGCACGTCCTGCACAGGAGGCGGACTGCTGCTGGTCCGTCCTCTGTGGCCGTAGAGCCTCCGGCTGCCCGTCGCCGAGGTCGCCCTCCGGCGGCCGCTCCTCCTTCAGGGCAGCAGTCTAACCCTGGGGGACGGAGGTCGGGTCGTAAGAGGGCGGCCAAACCCGCTCAGGCACCTCCTGCTCCTTCCCAGAAGAAGAAGCGCGGGAAGCGTCCCTGAGACGGGCGACCTGGTGGAGGTTCCGGATGCTGCTCTCCGGGAGGGTGCCCCTGCACACCTCCTTCCCCCGGGAGAGGGCCGGGTGGAAAATCCTCTGTTCAATTTTCTTTCTGTTCCGCCGCTGGCCACTCGGTCAGCGGTACCCACATTTTCAAAAAAAGAGCAGTTTCTCCCTCTTCCTCCTCCAGGTCATCCACGGCCGAGACTGATGGGCACACAGTCTCCCCCGTCCAAGAGGTCCGGGACGGCAGCATGTGCCGCCCCCGAGCGGTTACGTCCCCGTCCCCCTCTTCCCAGCTGGCGGATAGCAGTGACGCAGCCCCAGCTGCGTCGCTCCGGTCTGCGGCTGGGCCCGGAGGCGCCGAGACCAGCACTCGAGGAGGCAGGGGCTCGTTCCTCGTCTCTCCCCCTCCCCTCGCCACCGGACAGTCCGCAGCAGAACGCTCACGAGCCTTCTCTGCCGTCTGCCCCTCCGTGGAGGCAGGTTGGTGTCAAGTACACCCTGACCCCGCTCTCGGTCGCTACGGTGCCACCAGAGCCGGCTCCCTGTCTTCCACCTCGCTGCCCCTCCGCGGGTACGCCGGTGGTCCGGGTGGGTTCATTGGGACGGTATCTGGAGGCCTGGTTAGAGCTTCCGAGTCCGTCCCGATGGCTCATCCGCACCGTCCGGCTCGGCTATGCAATTCAGTTTGCACGCCGGCCTCCCAAGTTCAGGGGCATCCACTTCACCCGTGTGCGGTCGGTGGACGCCCCTGTCTTGAGGAAAGAGATCGATGTCCTGCTGGCGAAGGACGCGATCGAGCCGGTCCCTCCTGCCGAGATGAGGTCTGGGTTTTACAGCCCCTACTTCATTGTACCCAAGAAAGGCGGTGGGTTACGGCCAATCCTGGACCTGCGTGTTTTGAATCGGGCCCTGCACAAACTCCCGTTCAAAATGCTTACGCAGAAGCGCATTTTCGAGTGCATCCGTCCCCGGGATTGGTTTGCAGCGATCGACCTGAAGGACGCGTACTTTCACGTCTCGATTCTTCCTCGACACAGACCATTTCTTCGGTTTGCTTTCGAGGGTCGAGCGTATCAGTACAAGGTCCTACCCTTTGGGCTGGCCCTGTCACCCCGTGTCTTCACGAAAGTCGCGGAGGCGGCCATTGTTCCCATGAGAGAACAAGGCGTTCGCATTCTCAACTATCTCGACGACTGGCTCATTCTAGCTCACTCGCGAGATGTGTTGTGCGATCACAGGGACATGGTGCTTCGGCACCTCAGGCGGTTGGGGCTTCAGGTCAACTGGGACAAGAGCAAACTCTGCCCCGTGCAGAGGATCTCTTATCTCGGTATGGAGCTGGACTCGGTCGCCCAGACTGCGTGCCTCACAGAGCGTCCAGTCAGTGCTCACCTGCCTCAGGTCTTTTCGAGGCAGGACAGCGGTTCCACTGAAACAGTTTCAGAGGCTCCTGGGGCATATGGCAGCCGCAGTAACGCCGCTCGGCCTGTTACATATGAGACCGCTTCAGCGCTGGCTTCACGATCGAGTCCCGAGGTGGGCGTGGCACAGCGGCACGTTCCGGGTCAAAGTGACCCCGCACTGTCGCCAAACCTTCTCCCCGTGGTCGGATCCTGCGTTTCTACGGGCCGGTGTGCCCCTAGTCCAGGTTTCCAGGCATGCTGTGGTTTTCACAGATGCCTCTGCCACCGGGTGGGGGGCCACGTACAAAGGGCATGCAGTTTCAGGTCTGTGGACGGGGCCTCAACTGCATTGGCACATCAACTGCCTAGAGTTGCAAGCAGTACGTCTAGCCCTGCGTCGCCTCAAGGGGCTCAGACACAGGCACGTACTGGTCCGTACGGACAGCACTGCGGCCGTTGCGTACATCAACCATCAAGGCGGTCTACGCTCCCGTCGCATGTCGCGACTCGCCTCCCACCTCCTCCTATGGAGTCAGAAGCATCTGAGGTCGCTTCGTGCCGTTCACATTCCAGGGGAGCTCAACCGTCTGGCAGACGAGCTCTATCGGTTGCCTCCCCTGCCAGGAGAATGGCGACTCCATCCCCAGGCGGTCCAGCTGATTTGCAGTGTCTTTGGAGCCGCACAGGTAGATCTGTTTGCGTCTCCAGACACGACCCATTGCCAGTGGTTTTTCTCCCTGACCGAGGGGACCCTCAGCACGGACGCCCTGGCTCACAGCTGGCCCCGGGACCTGCGCAAATATGCGTTTACCCCAGTGAGCCTTCTTGCACAGACTCTGTGCAAGGTCAGGGAGGACGAGGAGCAGGTCCTTCTAGTGGCGCCGTATTGGCCCACCAGGACTTGGTTCCCGGAACTCATGCTCCTCGCGACAGCCCCTCCTTGGCCGATTCCTCTGAGGAAGGACCTTCTTTCTCAGAGACGGGGCACTCTATGGCACCCGCGTCCAGACCTCTGGAAACTCCATGTCTGGTCCCTGGACGGGACGCGGAGGTTCTAGGTGGTCTACCACAGGCAGTGGTAGACACCATCACTTCCGCTAGAGCCCCCTCTACTAGGCGCCTCTACGCGTTGAAGTGGAACCTGTTCGTCGATTGGTGTTCCTCCCGTCAGGAGGACCCCCGAACTTGCCCGATCGGAGTCGTGCTTTCCTTCCTGCAAGATGATTTGGATCGGAGGCTGTCCCCCTCCACCCTCAAAGTGTATGTCGCCGCAATAGCCGCACATCACGATGCAGTCGCAGGTAAGTCCTTGGGGAAGCACGACCTGGTCATCAGATTCCTTAAGGGTGCTAGGAGGTTAAATCCACCTCGCGTTTTGCACTCTGTACCCTCTTGGGACCTAGCTCTGGTACTTAGAGCTCTTCAAAGTCCTCCCTTTGAGCCCTTGCTGACTGTAGAGCTTAATTTCCTGTCCATCAAGACAGCGCTCTTGTTAGCTTTGGCCTCTTTTAAGAGGGTCGGGGATCTGCAGGCTTTTTCGGTCGACGAATCGTGCCTAGAGTTCGGGCCGGCCCTTTCTCATGTTGTATTGAGACCCCGGCTCGGATATGTGCCCAAGGTTCCTACCACTCCCTTCGTGGACCAGGTAGTAAACCTGCAAGCGCTGCCCCAGGAGGAGGCAGACCCAGCCCTAGCTTTTCTCTGTCCCGTCCGCGCTCTGCGGGTTTATATTGACAGAACGCAAAGCTTCAGAACCTCAGATCAGCTCTTTGTCTGTTACGGAGGCCAGCAGAAGGGGAAGGCCGTCTCCAAGCAGAGGTTAGCCCACTGGTTAGTGGATGCTATCACCCGAGCGTATGAATCTCTGGGTGAGCCTTGTCCTCCCAGGTTGCGTGCCCACTCTACTAGAGGTGTTGCCGCTTCCTGGGCTTTGGCTCAAGGCGCCTCGCTGACAGACATCTGTAGAGCTGCGGGCTGGGCGACACCGAACACGTTCGCTAGGTTCTATAGCCTTCGTGTGAAACCTGTTTCCTCCCGAGTTCTGGCTACGGCCAGTGGGTCGAGGGAATAGGTTGTGTCGGCTTGCCACGCCACTCCGTGCCTCGGCCGGATACGTGCGTCTTTTGCTCCGTTGGCGCCCTACGTCGGTGAGCCTCGTGAGTTCCTCCTTCACCCCTCGGTGCTGGGCGCGGCGGACCGCCCGGCGCCAGGTCTGCTACCTCTAGTAAGGAGTTGTTAGTAGACTGGGTGCCCCAGTGGTCTCTACTGTGACCCATGATGCCATGTGCAGTTCAGCCATGTCTTCCCCTTGACGGACTCGTTCGTCGTCCCCTTGAGTACGCTCCCACTTCCCTTGGATTGGGACTACCTCTGGGACTGCCATATGTTTCACTATTCCTTCGGGCTAGTACATATGTGTATTCCTGGCCTTCCTCAGTCAGGCTGGGGCTTCCGCAGCGTTCCCTCCTCTCGAGGGAACGCTTTCCCAGTGTTATCCAATGCTCCACTGTGCGGGTCTTGCGGAACAGCAGTGTGGTTCCCGTGCTAGCTCCCGCAACTTATTTCAAGAAACTGCTGCAGGGTAGCTTAGCCGGGCGCTGGAAGGGGCCAGCACCATGGCGTTTTATTAGGGATCCCAATTTGTCAGGGAACTCCCCCGACGACACGTCGGAGTTCCCAGGACGAAAGGGAACGTCTCGGTTACGTATGTAACCCTCGTTCCCTGAGTACAGGGAACGGAGACGTGTCGTCCCTTCGCCATGTTGCTGTACCTTCGCGAGGACTGGACACTGTTCGGCTCCTCAGCGAAAAGCATTGCGCAATGTTTACTTCCGCCTTTTATACCCGCGCTGGTAGGCGGGTCGCGGAATGCAAACCTTGCATGCCAATGTCTATTGGCTCGTTTTAATTATCTCGAAGGCAGTTGGCTCCCTAGCGTGATCCCAATTCGTCAGGGAACTCCCCCGACGTCACGTCTCCGTTCCCTGTACTCAGGGAACGAGGGTTACATACGTAACCGAGACAGTTTTTCTGTTGTGTCTATTCAGAACTCCATTCTATACAGTTAGATGTTGCATATATAAGCTGATTCAATTTGCCTAAAGCTGTGAGTCGGCTGTTCTTTAGCTCTCGAGTTCTTGTTGCAGGAGGTAAAATACATCTCTACCTGTTCTTCAAGCTGTTGACGGAGCTTCTTAGCTTTGTTCTGCTTGTAGTAGTCCATGATCATCATAGCTGCATAGATCTTCCCAATGGTCATGTCACTGGCTGGAAAAAAAAAGGTTTGTTTATTGTAGAAAACAACATTTCAATGCAGGGTGCAAATTACACTCACTTTTAGGGGAGTAAGTGGGCGCCTCTAGTGTCCAAACTAATACAACAAGCTGAACTTTCACAACCAAGGTGAATTATACTGATAAAAAACATAAGATGGTGTTCAAGCTTTAAGAATACAAAAACCTGCCATAAAGGATCTCTCACCTTTGTTAATGGGTACAAGAAAATCAAGAGATTTCTGGGAGAGGTGTGGCCAGATGACACTGATTTCCTTCTGCAATTCTACGTCCATCTGACCCCTGTCCTCACCTCCTGTTACACAATTGAACCATTAGAAACAGTTGAACAAATATTATTGTGCAAAATAAAAAAGCAAAAAAAACCCCCAAAACAAATCAGAGTAAGTTTGATTTTTAAGGAACTGGAAATGATCAGTGATGCCAACCTCGAGCGATTTTAATGTCCAGTGCGGTGCGTATCAGGGCCATAAGTGTGGAGGTGAAATGGACGGACATGTCCTCATCCACTGGCATGTTCATCAGAACCAACCGCTGAGAGCAAGTCACCACCAGGACAAAATACAAATTAAATTCAAGAATTGCAAAACTAAAAAGTGAGTGCGCATTTAAAAAAAATAGTCATCTAGGTTTAGTTGTCGTTAAACTTTTACAATTAACACAAAGATGTCACAACACTGCGAAATCATGCACACAGTTGAAACACATATTGGATAGAGACAAGAGTAGAAATGTATGCATAGAAACTGGAAAAGTCTGAAGGATCACACTTTATTAATATGCCCTTTGAAATATGTCTTGAACATGGGAATAAGCATCAGGGTTATGCCAGTGTTTTGAAGACATTAAGGTGACATATTCAAATAAAGTATCTTTGGTGTATTTACAGGGACTTTACGGTAGGATGATTAAAATACAATGACAAACAATAACATCACTATGAATTATAATAATAAAGGTTTATGTATCGCAATTATTTGACATTCAGTGGCCCTAAAACACGATAAATATCATTGCATTAGATACAAAACATGAAATCAAGAGTTATCTGCAAACAAATTATACTATAACTTATTTTTAACTAATTTGTGTCTCACAAATAATTGTCACTAGGATCAAAATCCTTTCAAATAATACAAAAAGATATGTTCACGTAAAGATATTCATATACTTTGGCTTTAGTGTCCAAATATTTTGAGTAAATAATGTATTTATAAATACAAATAAATAATTGAGGCCACTGTAATTACATCCTTTAGTTTGAGCCTCTTGAAAACAAGCAGACTTCATTTAAATTGTAATACTGCAGACTACCTTATATGCCAATTTGGAGGGGCATTTCTTGCCCAGACCAAGCGGTGGCGACATGCAGGTCAGCATCTCGTACATATCAGTGTAATGAATACGGCCACTGGGAGGGGGTAGTCACCAGGGGCAATGTGATGAAGAGGAGGAGGAGGAAGAAGAATTGGGCATTCCCAAGGAACGAGGGAGGAGAGGAAGTTTGGCGTGGAGGAAAAAAGGAAACAACAGAAAAGATAGAGGAAGAAGGAAGAGACAGGAAAGGGAAGGTCATTTAAATGCGTTTCATACTTAAGAAAAGAAAAACGGTCATAAGGGAAACTGATTAAACAGAGGTGAGACCAGGTGGAGGTTTTTCTATGCAATGCAGGCATAGAAGAGGCTATAGGAGAGAAAATATTAAAACAGCCAAAGATCTGAAGAGTCAAGCAGGTGGATCCGAGGGTTTGACAGGGTGTATTGAAAAGGAAACCCTGCTATTATAATACATAAACCCACAGGGGTAAATTTGCGTAGGGTCAGAAATTAGCAGGGACTTTGGGTAAAAATGCCAACAAAATTAATTTTTCCCTGTCATGAATTCCTGAAGTTTAATTTTTAACATCAGATGTATTTTGTGAAATTTTAATGATCTAATTAATTATTTAGATTTTATTTTAATGAGATAAAAAAATAAATCATACAATACAATACAAAAATGTAGTTGTTTTAGTTTAGATATACATCTTCCGATGCTACTTGGACACATCCTCAGTGATAAACCAGTGGTCACAGGATATTTCGGGTCTTTAATAGACTCTCAACCGGGCAACCCAACCAGGGGTGATCAGCCCCTGACCAAAAAAAATATATGCCCTCAGAGTAAAAACTGACAAGTAGCAAATATATCCCATAGAAATATAAAGTTACTTTCTGACACTGTGGTAGGTCAGAGGTATAATCTTCTCTTGATTTACAAACAGGTGAGACAATGGTGAACACGAAAAGTCTGCCCTCCTCTAACCTTGAACCCACATTTATGGAATTATGTTCACTAAAAGCCCCAAATCCAATTCATACACAGAGAGACTGAATCCCTACTGACATCCGTTGGCAGTGTTAGATATTATCTAATGGAGTTCACTGATGGATGGCTCTCAGTGTCATTAACTGCAGCAGTTATTCACACTTCAGGAGCGGGATGCGGGCCAAAGGGATGAGCTGTCTCTCTGTGCACTAAGCTCTTGTCTCTGCCAGTCTTTGACCCGGTGGAAAGTAGCACTGGAGTAAATCACAGGAACGAGAGGGGAGTAAGGGGTGGTAGCTAGTGAAGAAGTGGGGAATGATAAAAGAAGAGGAGGAGGGAGAGAGAGGAAGAGGGGTAGTTTTTTCGTGGGTGAGCCAAACCTTGCATGCCACCCTGTAGGGACAATTCTTTCCAAAGCCCAGAGGAGGTGATATTGAGCGTACTACTTTGTACATCTCCTTATAGTGTAGTTTTCCACTGGTGAAGGAAATACTGTCCGTTAATGGTAAATAGACAATGTCAAGTTAAATGTTGGAGTGGTCATTTTTCATGAAATATACTTTAAAGGGGTCATATCATACATTAGTGATTTTTTCTACCAAAAGCCATCTTAATATAACTGTTCATGACCGTTTTAAACCATCTTTCTGAACCATTGGGCCCTATTTTAACAATCTAAGCACATGGTCTAAAGCGCACGGCGCAAGTGCACTGAGGGCGTGTCCGAATCCACTTTTGCTAGTTTAATGACGGGAGAAATGGTCGGCACGCCCGGCGCATGGTCTAAAAGGGTTGTTCCTATTCTCTTAATGAGTAATGGGTGTGTTTTGGGTGTAACATGAAAAAAAAAAAACAATCAGAGTGTAATTTCCCATAAATAAATAAGTTCACTAATAGCAAAATGGCGCTGCTCAGCGGCTGACACGCACACGTGAGCTCTGATTGTTCGCTCAATTGTTCGGTTAAAGTTTGTTAGTATACGTCGTTTTTTTTGTTAGTAAATTATGGTCCCTCGGTGTCAAGTCGTGTTTTTTTGAATGTCTCGAATGTAAACGTCTGCAATTGGATGCAAACAATGGACGGTAACATGGCTTACTTGCAACTCTTTCTGGCGTTCACTCTCTCTCTACTCCTGTCAAACACCGAGCCATTCAGGATAACCTACGGCAGACATCAACTACTTAAGCTGGGCCTAACAACACAGCTGCAGTGGACAACTCCAACAGACTTTCCTTTGGAATGCCTACATCCCACTGAACAGCAACCTGTCAGGACAATGAGAAAGCGTGGCTCAAGAGGAGGAATTAAACGCTGCGTTCGTGCAAGAGTATCTGAACCCCCACTACCAACAACGATGACAGTGTGACAGCTCTGCAGGACTGTTTTGACTGCACGGAGTGGAGCGTTTTTGACTGTGTAGATCTCGACGACCATGCGGATGTTGTCACGTCATATATTAACTTTTGTGTGGATAATGTGATCCCGACAAAACGTGTGAAACAGTTCGACAAATTCAAAACCTTGGATTACAACCGAAATTAATAAACTGTTAGTGGATAAAGAAAGAGCCTTTAAAGTAAATAATAGTTATGGAGGGAAGCTGATTCAGAAGGAAATACAGACGAAAATCAAAGAGGAAAAGAGACAATATAAAGACAAAGTTGAACAACAACTTAAGGAAAATAACTCTTGAATGGCATGGAGGGGTATTAAAACTATCATAGGTCAAAATCACCACTCTAACAACCCGGTACATACAGTCAAGCAAGCAACTGCCCTGAATGAATACTTTGCAAGATGGGAGAGTGACGTGCCAGCCAATCCAATCAGCTTCGATGGAAGAGCAAGTGCATCAATCAGGGTAAGCTGTGAGGAAGTGGGGTGGATCTTCTCCCATATAAGGACATGGAAAGCTGCCGGCCCTGACAGGCTGGAAGGCACCATCCTAAAGAGCTGCAAAGAACAACTGAGCCCGGTGTTCAGGGGACTGTTTCAGAAATCACTTGACACACACAAAGTCCCAAAGACATGGAAATCATTGGAAATTTTACCACTTACTAAGAAACTCAAACCAGTTGGACTGAACAATTTTAGACCAGTGGCACTTAATTCTGTTGCTATGAAGTGCTTTGAGCGGATCATTCTAATTCGTCTCAAAATACAAACCCAAGCTCACAAGGACACATTACAGTTTGCTTATAGAGAGAAAAGGGGTGTGGAAGATGCTATCACAACCCTCCTGAATGGAATATACAAACACCTTGAAACACCTGCCTCTCATGTACGGATCCTGTTTGCAGACTTCTCTTCAGCTTTCAATACCATCCAGTCACACATGTTGATAGAGAAGCTGACAAACATGGTTGTAAACCTCACTCTTGTAAAGTGGATTCAGGACTTTTTAACAGGCAGACAACAGTATGTGAGGGCGGGGTCACAGTCAGTCAAGGACCATCATGACAAACACGGGAGTGCCACAAGGATGTGTTTTATCACCATTGTTATTTATTTTATATACCGATGATTATGTCAGCCACCATTCCAACTGTTCACTGATTAAGTTTGCAGATAATGCTATGGAATGCCAAAGCTGACTTAATTAAAAATAAATAAATACATAAATAAATATACAAAGAAATGTAAAAAGCAAAAATGCATAAATAAATACATTAATAAATATACAAAGAAATGTAAAAAAGTACAAATAAATTAGTATTTATACTTTTATTTCCTTATTTATGTATAATTGTATTTTTCACACATTTATTTCTTTTTTTATTTATACATTTATTAATTAATTTATTTCCACTTTTATTTATTTCCACATTCATTTATGTATATATGTTTTTATGTCTACATTTATTTATTTTCACATTTATTTATTTCTACATTTATTTATTTCCACATTTATTTATTTCTACATTTATTTATTTCTACATTTCTTTGTCCGTATGCTAATGAGGGGGGCGTGTTTAACCTCAGACATCAGCAATCGAGCTCAGAGTGGCAGTGCTGAAGCTTTGAGGCCACAGTGACACCCTGTGGTGTGTGACCAAACGAAACGCAAGAGGTGTGCGGACAATATCACATTTTAAGTCATGTATATCACCCTAACTGTATGTAGGGTAGGCTATATAGGGTTAACACACATAGCACACATGAACAGAAACTGCACTTCAACAGTCGTGTTTCAAACTCATTGATCAATATGCTTGCGTAGGAGTCAGTGAAATGTGCGCTGGTTTCTCTCCGCGTTCTGCGCTGGTGTGCGAGTCTCATCGACAATAAACGCAAGCTCTTATCAGCCCTATCCACCGCGTTTACATTGTTATTAATAGTGGATACTTTCATGCGCTTCCATGTCCAAGTGTCTGCTATCAGACCCGTTGAAGTGCAGTTTCTGTTCATGTGTGCTATGTGTGTTAACCCTATATAGCCTACCCTACATACAGTTAGGGTGATATACATGACTTAAAATGTGATATTGTCCGCACACCTCTTGCGTTTCGTTTGGTCACACACCACAGGGTGTCACTGTGGCCTCAAAGTTGCAGCACTGCACCTCTGAGCTCGATTGCTGATGTCTGAGGTTAAACACGCCCCCCTCATTAGCATACGGACAAATAAATGTATAAATAAATAAATGTATAAATAAATAAATGTGGAAATAAATAAATGTAGAAATAAATAAATGTTAAAATAAATAAATGTAGACATAAAAACATATATACATAAATGAATGTGGAAATAAATAAATGAATAAATGTATAAATAAAAAAATAAATAAATGTGTGAAAAAATACAATTATACATAAATAAGGAAATAAAAGTATAAATAGTCATTTATTTGTACTTTTTTACATTTCTTTGTATATTTCTTTATGTATTTATTTATGTATTTTTGCTTTTTTACATTTCTTTGTATATTTATTTATATATTTATTTATTTTTAATTAAGTCAGCTTTGGCATTCCATATAATGCTGCCCTAGTCGTTTTTTTAACAGATAATGAACAGGACAACAGCACTGAGGTTGACCACTTAGATGAATGGTGCAATCTAAAAACTCACTAATTTTAAACATTTCAAAAACAAAAGAAATGGTGATCGATTTTAGGAAAAGCCCCCTCCACTGCAACCTGTTACTATTCAAGGGACAGTTATTGAGACTGTGGAGGAGTATAAGTATCTGGGCACTATTATTGATTACAAACATACCTGGTCTGCCAACACACTAGCAAGATACTCGAAAGCACAGCAACGGCTCTATTTTTTAAGGAAACTGCGTAGTTTTAATGCAGACAAAACAACTCTGACATTGTTTTATTTAACTTTCATTCAGAGTGTGTGTGTGTGTTCTGTCCAGAACAGGAACATGCGGGACAAGGTGACTACATAGGGCAGGAAAATTACTGGATCTGATGTTAAAAGCATCTCCAACCTCACAGATCAGTATACCCTCAATCTGGCTCTGAGGATACTGGATGATCTATCCCACCCACTTTGCTCAGAGTCATTCATTCATTCCCTTTAAAAGCCAGTTGCGCTTGAACCATGGCGGGTTGCTATTTACATGCCGGAATTTGTGGATCCGCCTATAGGCACACATTACTAACGCGCTCTTTAAATAACAAAAAAAAATACTGCACCATTGACTTTAGACCAGGTTTCAGTTGGTCAATGGCGCAGTCTATTTCAGTTGCCTCAAAATAGCAACACGCCAACAATGCGCCTGAACACACCTCGTTTTCAGACCAGGACGCCCATGGAGGCACAAATGGCCGCTATTTAAACAACGTGGTGCAGGACGTGAAAAAGATAACTGCATCAGGCTGAAACTAGCAAAACATACTTGCGTCACACATGGCGCTGCATTGAACTGGGTGTATGATAGGGCCCTTAGAATCGAACATGCCATTCTATGCTGCCGTAAAGCAAATGCGCAGAACGACCAATTTCCACAGCTTTGTGCCAGTAAATGAGATCAGAATTCTGCAAACAAATTGTTTTCTTATATTGAACTCTTATATCAAAATAACAAAGAAATTTGATTATCCATGATATGACCCCTTTAAGTCATCCTACAGTGTTTTTAAATTCGAGTGAAGAGAGACACAAAAGCATTACTAACAATTTCAAAACAAAATGATACAGTTCATTTTACAAATTACATTTATGCAGCATACTTGTATAACACCCAACTGTTAACAAACATCTGTATTAGTTCATATATAATATAGTAAAATTAAATATAATATTTTTTGCAGAATAAGAAAATATGCAGTCTATCATCTAATTTTTTGAACATTTGTATTGCATTTGATCAACTGAAAAGAGTGGAGAGCTGGGTCTCTCACCATGCTGCGCGGTCATACTCTCCCCAGATCCGTATAAACTCATCCAAGTGGTGAGGACCCAGAATGGACGAGTCACGTGTCAGGTACTCAAAATTATCCATGATCACAGCCACAAACAGATTTAGCATCTGAAAGAGAGATAGAGATGTGAAAATAGAGACTGTGAAATACATATAAAATTGCACAAGTTGCCAAGTAAGCTTAAAGGCCTGTTCACACCAAAGACGATAACGATAACAATAATGATAATAATAAAGATATAGTTCTAAACATTGTTCTAAATATAAAAGAATAGCAACGTACACACTACAACTATAACGATAATGGCACAGAGTCACTATCGTTGGAATCACTTTCAGAAGGATTTTTTCCAGCTGATGAACAATAAAAACATTGACAGACAATCAGAATTCATTCCGCATTCCGCTTTAAAGAGCTCAAGCATTTTAAGGGGCAGATGACAAACCTGCAGTGTGCACTTAGAATAAACAGAATGATATTGTGCGTTGTGTGGACGCTACTTTAGTTTTCATTATGGTTATCTATATAGTTATCGTTCTTGGTATGAATGGTGGTCTTAAGAGTGTTAAGCATTGACGGAGATTAATGTTTTCCTTCGTTTTATTATTTATTTATTTTTTACTTTTTCAGATCATTTGTTTCATTTTAAAATCTTGCAGTATATATTTTATGTCCAAAAAAATTTATTTTATCCAAAAAAATTGGATTTGGTGTGAAAAGGCCTTAAGTGTGTGGGTTTTAAGTGTAAAGGTTTGTAATGATGTGTATTTGTGTCATTAAACTGTACAGCTTCTCACCAAAAAAGAACTGAAGAAGATGAAGGATACAAAGTAGAAGTATGCAAAGTCGGTACCACATTCTTTTTTTATCCCCTTTGTTGAGTTGTTCAGAGGAATTGAGTTGTCTATTTCACACTCCTTCTCTCCTAAACACGATAACATGATTTCCTGCCATGACTCACCTGTTGCACTCCTAAACACACATATATGTATATCATAAATTAAGACACATTTATTCATCCCCAAAAGGTAGTCTGGTTCATTGTATTGGTTTTATAGTGAAATTATTATATAATAAAATGTAGCACCAGTTTTTAACAACAAAAAGAAAGAACATTAAAACAGATGCAGAAATTATAAACATAATCTTACCTGAACAACAGCATGAGTGCACCAAAGAATGAGTTAAAGTTATTGTGTGTGTTGATTTGGCTTTTGTCATTTAGCTTGATGTTGCCGAATACCTTTAGTAAGATTAAAAACACATAAGAGGTGTCTGTCACATTTACAGGCTTAACAAAGTAAAGAAAGAGATAATGTGGCAAAGAAACGAAGGAAGACACAGAGAGAATAATATAAAGGAGACAGACTGTCTAGGGACAAAGACAACCTTTACCTGCATGCCAATGATGGCATAGATGAAAAACAACATGGCGATGAGCAAACAGACATACGGAAGAGCCTGCAAGACAAATCTCATTTTAAACTTACAGAATTATTTTTAGAATAAGCGGTTTTGGTTCAAATAAAAGCAAAAACAGTGTTTAGAAGAATAATAATAAAAAGAAGAATAAGGGATCTCAATATCATGCCAATGGAGTTAAAGACATGTCTGACCTTGAAGGACTGGACAAAGGTCCAGAGCAGAATACGGATGGTGTATCCCTGACGCAGAAGTTTAATCAGCCGAGCTGCCCGGAATAGCTTAAGAAAGCCCATACTAAAAGGCTGAAAAACCAATCAGAACACAGAGGTAATGCTTATGCAAATAAATACTGGAGACAAATTAGAATATGAACTATTCAAAATACTGAGTACTTAGCAATCAAAAGTAGCTTGCGCATGCATATCAATACAGGCTAAAAAGCAATTAGAATACAGGCATTATTGCTCATGCAAACAACTACTACCTACAAATCAATCAGAATTAGAGCTGCACGATTAGGCTAATTGTAAAAAAAAAAACAGCGAACATTTAGATCTACATTGGTGCTGGTGCTGATCCAGAAAGAGAATTTATCATGTATAGGCATAGAACAAAGTCTTTTCAACCACACAGTATGATTATTTCTGTCTTACAATTTAGATTATTACAGAATTACTGGGATAAAAGTTTATAGTTCAGATATAAACACTGATCACCTTTTGAGAGTAACTTGATGCTTCAAATAAAGATTGTACTGATTACATTGTTACACCAGTAAGTGGAGATAAGTGACTGATAAAAATGTTATTAGTCATTGAATCATTCATTCAAACCGTAAAAAAAAATAAAAAAAAATGAATGCAATATTTTTAAATAGACTGCAGCCATAAAGATTTTGTCAGAACTTCTAGTAAATTACATATTATTTTGTTTAGTTGTCTATTTAGAATAGTGGGAGAATCATGATCTCTATTTTGAAGATTTATCCAGAATCGAGCAACTCTAATCGGAACACACACATTCCTCACTTTTTCACTCTGCAATTTGTCAACCGCAATTTCAGCAATGCTTCCTAGAACCGTGATGAAGTCAAATATATTCCATGTGTCTCTGAAATAATTCTGAAAGATATAAAGGTAATAATGTATGTTGGAAATGTATTTCAGGATATATATTATAAAATGTATCACATTCCCAGTGTTAGCTTACCATGATACCAAATGCCAGGATCTTGAGAACACATTCCACAGAGAAAATAACAGTGAACACAGTGTTGAGGTATTTTAGCACATCATCATAGCCTTCAGGACGAGGATCATGATGCTGACAGAAAGCAAAAAAAAAAAAAAGACAAAAAAAAGGTCTTCTTGAATAATTAATTATGTTTACACCATTTACTTTTTTTTACTAATTTATTTTTATATTGCTCTTATGTTGCTTGACAGTATATACAGTATATCTATATAAAACTTGTACAGGTTTGGATACATACAGGTTTGGAACAACTTGAGGGTGAGTATGTCACGCTTTGGATGCGTGAGGCACGTTCAGGAAGACCAGGAAAACGAAGACGGATAACGATCAAACTCTATTTATTATTTATGAACAAGACACGTACCAAACATAGCAAGCAGTGAAGACGTAGAACCGACCAGGAAGAACTGAAACTAGGGAGACTATATACACAGACAAATGGGGAGACTAAGTGACAACAGGTGCACATGGTGAGTGATGATGACTGATGAGGATGATGACAGGTAACAGTTGAAACTGATTAACAAGAAAACACATGGTGCACAAACACAGAAGACAAAACAAAGTCCAAGACAGGTGTCACAGTGACAGTACGCCCCCTCCTGGAAGGTGCGGCCTTGCGCCGTAACGAAAGAGATGAAGGCGGGAGGTGGGGGTTTGGGAGGAGGAGGAGGAGGAAAAGCAGGCGGAGGGCTGGCAACAGGAGTGTGCGAAGGGCTGGAGAAGGTCGTGGATTACTGGGAGAAGAAGAAGAGGGTCCAGGCAGCAGGGAGGTGTATCCAACGGGAAGACTCGTGACCCATGGTGGAGCCGATGGAGGTTGAAGGGTAGAGGGTTCTAGGGCGATGACGGACTGAGGCGGAACCGATGGGAGAGGATGACAGGAAGGAGACGGAAATTCGACGGGCCATGGTGGAGCAGAGGGTTCAGAGGGACACGGGGAAGCCACTGGCTTGGGCGACTGAGGTGTAGACGGGGACACAGAAGGGCGTGGTGGAGACAGAGGGACTGAGGACCAAGGAGGAGCAGAAGGGAGTGAAGAGTCCAATAGAGCCGGGGGAACTAAGGAACGAGGCGAAGCCAGAGGAGTGCAGTTCAGAGGTGATAGAAGGTGGACGAGCGACCAAGGCGGATCTGGGTGGATGAGGGAACATGGTGGAACTGGTGAACTGATGGGCCTTGATGGAGGTAGAAGCCAAGGGTGAGCTAGTGGATTGATGGGCCGATGTGGAATCCTGGACGCAGTGGCTGGAGTAGGATTCCAGGCACCCACAGTCCAAGATGGTGCTGAGGACTGGAAGCCCCTCAGCGAGCCCACCATTCCATTAGGGTGTAGAGGGCGAGTGATGGGGCTGACAGGAGGCAGAGGAGATGAGGATGACGGTTGGATGATGAGAGGGGGCGGGAGAGAGTTGTTGGGTGGGAATTTAAGCTCAGGGACCAACTCAGGCGTGGCGGCGGCCATCTTGCCCGGAGACGAGGGCTCAGGCGTGGCCATTTTGGCCAGAGACGATGGCTCAGGCATGACAGGTATGACGTGAAGAAGCTCAGGCTTGACTGGCATGACGTGAAGAAGCTCAGGCTTGACTGGCATGACGTGAAGAAGCTCAGGCTTGACATGAAGAAGCTCAGGCTTGACTGGCATGACGTGAAGAAGCTCAGGCTTGAAGTGAAGAAGCTCAGGCTTGACTGGCATGACGTGAAGAAGCTCAGGCTTGACTGGAATGACGTGAAGAAGCTCAGGCTTGACTGGCATGATGTGAAGAAGCTCAGGCTTGACTGGCATGACGTGAAGAAGCTCAGGCTTGACTGGCATTACGTGAAGAAGCTCAGGCTTGACTGGCATGACGTGAAGAAGCTCAGGCTTGACTGGCATGACGTGAAGAAGCTCAGGCTTTACGTGAAGAAGCTCAGGCTTGACTGGCATGACGTGATGAAACTCAGGCTTGACGTGAAGAAACTCAGGCTTGACTGGCATGATGTGAAGAAGCTCAGGCTTGACTGGCATGACGTGAAGAAGCTCAGGCTTGACTGGCATGATGTGGAGAAGCTCAGGCTTGACTGGCATGACGTGAAGAGGCTCTGGAAGGGTGGTCTCGGTGGAATGCGGCTCTGGAAGAGTGGTCTCGGCGGGACAAGGCTCTGGAAGGGCGGGACGAAGCTCTGTAAGGGCGGGGCGAGGCTCTGTAAGGGTGGTCTCGGCGGGACGAGGCTCTGTAAGGGTGGTCTCGGCGGGACGAGGCTCTGTAAGGGTGGTCTCGGTGGGACAAGACTCTGGAAGGGTGATCTCGGCTGGACGAGACTCTGGAAGGGTGGTCTCGGTGGGACGAGACTCTGGACTCTGGAAGAAGATAGGAGGTGTGGCGATGAAGATGGCTGGTGACGGTGGTTGAGCGGTGATGTCAGAATCAGCCTCATCCACAGTGAAGGCTAAACCGCTCAACCACATTACATAATCCAGGTATTGTTTGAACATGCCTGGGATCGCTGCTGCTGGAGCTTCCTGGTGCAGATGATCGTCCAGTCTGTACCAGAATGTAGTCTTTAGGACGTCATCTGCCCAGTCCAAGAGGTGAGAAATTACATATTCGACATATTTCTCGATCCGTTGGCCGTCCTGGAAACAGGTCACAAGCCAATCTGAAGGATTCAGCAGGATATGAAGAACGTCCATGTTCTCCTTAATACAGTCAGTCAAATAATAACCAACTTTTTAGGTACTGGTCCGTTCTTCTGTCACGCTTTGGCTGTGTGAGGCACGTTCAGGAAGACCAGGAAGACGAAGAAGACGGATAATGATCAAACTCTATTTATTATTTATGAACAAGACACGTACCAAACATAGCAAGCAGTAAAGACGTAGAACCGACAAGGAAGAACTGAAACTAGGGAGATTATATACACAGACAAATGAGGAGACTAAGGGACAACAGGTGCACATAGTGAGTGATGATAACTGATGAGGATGATAACAGGTAACAGGTGAAACTGATTAACAAGAAAACACATGGTGCACAAACACAGGGCAAAACAAAGTCCAAGACAGGTGTCACAGTGACAGAGTAAATTATGACAAAATTGTAATTTTTGGTCAACAACCCCTATCGATTTTTACATAATAGTACCTAATTGAGGTGTGAATCTTCACTTGCCTCCTGATTCTATTACGATTCAGAGGGTAACCATTAGATTATAAAACAATTCTAGATGCACCATGATGCATCTTTTCCTCCAATTCTTTTATTATTAATATTTACTATATCAATAATCAAAATATAGATATTTTTTTTTTGATATTATATAAATAAGAACAAAGAGGCAACTAACAAACAGTAGAACAAATATAATATAAGAAATAAACAAATACAATTAAGGATTCAGGTAAGAAAAAAATAAATTGAATGAACAAATGTAAAAAATCACTGTATAGTCTTTAGTGTATTGTCACAGTGTCTGGTTGTGTTTCCCTGGGGTTCACTAGAGGTCCTCGTTTTCACGGTGTCATTCACAATAGACTACATTTCCCAGCATTCTGTTCTGCCACTCATCTGTTCATTACACACAGCTGTTTCCCATCACCTTGTTAGTTCAGTGTGTGTATATATACCCTGTCTGTTTTAGTGTTTTTCACAGAGTCGTTGTTTAATGTCCGCACACTTCTATGCCCTGCCTTTGCCTGTGTCTTGTTGGTGTTTTATGTTTTGGACTGCCTTTTAGATTTTGAACCTTGCTTGGACTGGATTGTGAGTACGGATTACCCTATTAAAATTACTGCAATTGGAACTTACCTGTTTGTGTGTGTGTGTACCTTGACATGTATTCATTAAAAAATGATTATTATTAAAGCTACAAAAGTTGTTCAGTCAAGAGCAGTGAGTGATTCTCTCTTTTCCTTTATTGTTTGATTAACATTAATGACAAACGTCTCAGGTTACGACTGTAACCCTAGTTCCCTGAGAAGGGAACGAGACTTCTCAGGGAACTAGGGTTACAGTCGTAACCTGAGACGTTCCCTTTCGAGGGAACTCGCACTGTGTCGATGACGCTTTGGGAACGAGAATGCCCGAACGCCATTTGAAACAGAGCCTGTCTGTGTGAATACTGAGAGCACAACTAAGACAAGAGCACCTGTGAACTTCGGCTGAGAATGCCATCCCGGTCCCCAATCTTTCTGAGGCGGAGCACAGGAAACGACACTCTATCCTGTACAAGGAGTTTGTTAATGGCTGCTCCACCCAGCAGCCCCCCATTTATGCCTTACCCACCAGCGCCTATATAGTTCTAACTGGCCTGGAGGGTAATGCGGAGTCTTAAGGGGAGCCTCAAGCCGTGACAGGACTGATACCTGTTCTGCCTTTGGCATCGGCCCATACCCAAGCTCTTTCAGCCCCCTTTAATAAACATATATTTTGAGAACTGAAAAACCGAGCTGAAAGGGTTTGATCTGGGATCTCGAATTTTATTAGTGGAGATCGGGAAAAACTGGAAGGCCCTGACATGGAAGTTATAAACTCCAAAAAATCCTTGTACACACGGGATTGAGATGGCGAATCTTCAATTCCCTTAACTCGATGCTCAGCACTTCCATCTCCTCGGAGGTGGACAGCTGAGGCAGCGTATTATACCATTTAATTTCTCAAAATGAAATGTAGCCAACTTATTTAATTACTCAAAATTAAATGCAGTAAAAGATCAACCAGACAAGTCAAAACGGTCTGGATGAAAGGCTGAACTTATACGTGAATCTAACTACTGAAAGTCAGATAAGCATTCATCATTTAATTCCTCAAAATTAAATGCAGCCCACTTATTTAATTCCTTTAAAATGAAACAGCAAAAGATCAACCAGACAAGTTAACACGGTCTGGATGAAAGGCTGAACTTATACCTGAATCTAACTGCTGAAAGTCAGACAAGCATTCATCATTTAATTCCTCAATTAAATGCAGTCAACTTATTTAATTCCTCAAAATTAAACATAGTAAAAGATCAACCAGACAAGTAAACATAGTCTGGATGAAAGGCTGAAAGAATATATATATATATATATATATATATATACACACACACACATATATCCTCACAATACCAGCTTCCGTGCTGCCACGGCAACAACGGGGCCGGTACAGCGAGGAACGCGAGCCTGAACACCCTCCTCCAAGTGTGACAGGCGGGAACGGAGCGTGCAAAGCGATAGTAACTCGCAATGCTCATAGTCAGCGCCCTCAAGTGCTGACAGAGCATGCTCCGTTCCAAACAAACAACACATAAATCTAAAGTTTGTTTGTTTGCCATAATATCTATGCTTGTGACTGATACAGTGACAGACAACAATAAATAAGACAGACAGTATGAACATAAAGCGCTTGCTGAGGCACAGAAGCTAATGCCGGTCAGACCAGATGTGCTTTTATCCTTTCCTGGTAATGACATCACCCGCCTGTGACTCTCACTCTAGCCATTGGACTAGTTGACAAGACTGTTGACGCAGGGGCATTCCCAAAGCGTCATCGATGCAGCGTGGGTTCCCCCATGACCGACTATGTTTGCGTGAATACATGCCAAGAATTATTTATTTTGCCTACAATAAAACAGAAAATGAATATGTATGATAGGCTTATTTAATTAATTAAAAAAAATATATATATTTTTGTTTTTATGCATCAATACAAAATTATTTTACACATATTCAGATCAGAAGCCATTCTGGTATGGAACACCCGGATTTCAGGATCCATTTAAAACCTGATGGATGCTAATATATCAATAAAGCACTTTGAAAATTGTAACTGAAAACTAAATGAAAGAGACAAAGAGAAAGAAAGTTTTTCAAATTTCAGAACAATATCTAAAAATATCTGTGCTCTGTTACACTCTCTGTGCCTCAGTAAGCATGTATGCAGACCATTACAGACATGATGACTAGTGGAGTCCCACCTCTAACTCCAGGTGAAATTACTCATGTGAGATGTCAGGCTAAAGCTAATGAGGAAAAGTTAAATAGTAGCTGGTGCTTCAGATCAATATTTAATAAGCTGTGACTCATGACTGTCTGGTTTTCGAGCAGTATCACAGACCAGGGGTCACCAGCAGGGACTGAAAAACAGCTAAATCAACCTAATTTATTTTGACAAATACACAGACGGAGAGAGAGAGAGAGAGGTATTACCCCTGCAATACTCACAGGCTTAAAAGAAATGTACATTTAAATTCTAACCAAAGCTACTTACAAGAGTAATGTCTCCTTCCATCTCTATAGCATTATTTGTAAGGGAATAATGTACAGTTACTGAAAAATAAATCCTTCTAGCGTGAGCAGAACTCACGGAACTTTTTTGCAACAAATAAATAAATAGAAAGATTCTGATTTGATTTGAAATTATTCTATTTTGATAAAAGAAAGAGATCACAGTGCCGTGACATCTCTCCTTACCTTCATCATGAGAACGATGGTGTTAAGGGCAATCATCGTCAGCACAGTGTACTCAAATAAGGGCGACACCACAAAGTGCCACAGCCGATACTGTAAGGTCTGTTTGTTCTGGGGCATGTAGCGAGTCAAAGGTTTGGCACTGATGGCAAAGTCGATACAAGCCCTCTAAGAGAGAAATATACAGTATACATATACAGTTGTTTCTCAAACACATTTGCAATTAACTGGCAATTGTCAGGAGGTAAAAAACATTGCTTGCACATTTGTTTACTTTTCAGGGTACAGTGCAACAATGCCAACTGCAGCTACATAAGATTTGTGGGTAACACTTTATTTTACAGTGTCCTTGTTACATATCACTGCATGAAAAGTGGGATTTCCGTCAGTAAGCGTAACTGTAGATTGTCGTGGAAGTTCAGGTTTACGACTGCACACGGCAATTTGCAGGCAACACCCAAAACTGCCGTGAATTGTCGGAAATTGACGTGGGCCTTGCTTGGCAGTTGTCCCCCCATGACCCCCCTCCTCCTAATTCTAGGGGAGGCTTTAACATGTAAATGAAAATGCTGTGAGCCATACAAATGCAAATGAGGGTAGAAGGGGGAGTTTTACCCCAGGTGACATTTTTCTAAAAGGTATAACTTAATTCTAAGAAAATCTCTGGTAGAAATAGATCAGGCTCAGTATAGCGTAATTATAGACTCTTACATTTAGGATTGATTTTAAAGTATTATTACTGGTATATAAATCATTCAATGGGCTAGGACCTCAATATATTGCAGATATGCTCACTGAATATAAACCAAACAGATCACTTAGATCATTAGGATCACATCAGCTAGAAATACCAAGGGTTCACTCAAAGCATGGCGAGTCCAGCCGTAGCTGGAACCAGCTTCCAGAGGAGATCAGATGTGCTCCTACAGTCACATTCAAATCCAGACTCAAAACACTTCTGTTTAGCTATGCATTTACTGAATGAGCACTGTGCCACTGTTCGTCCGACTGTTACTGTATTTTATTTTATTCTAAACTGATTTAATTAATTACTGTATTTTATTTTATTATTCTAAATTGTTTTAATTATTCTGATTTATTTTGATTATTTTAATTTCTTCTATGTAAAGCACTTTGAATTACCATTGTGTATGAAATGTGCTATATAAATTAACTTGCCTTGCCGACATTTTAAATGTATATATTTAATGAAAGTATGCTAGATTAATTACTGCATGTCATTAGCAATGGCCAATATTGTGTAAAAAGATACACAAAACAATTTATTTCAACAATTAATTTTATTCAGGCTTTGCCACAAAGGTAAAATGTGCATTCCATGCAAACAACATCACAGTCTCCTAGAGCTCAACCACTGTGCATAGTGGCATGACTACAGTGACCTTTTCTTTGGTCTTGCTTAAATGCACAGTGGATGTGTTAACCACACATCTCCCAGCAATGCGCTCAACAGGCAGAAATGATGCTGGGTATGACGTGTCTGTTCCCTGCAAGCTCCAAACTTCTATTGGCTTTCCATAAAAATATCTGTCCGGGTGGGGATGAAGCCAGGAAACTTGCGCAATAACATGTTTGAATGCAGAACCTTTTGACACAACATTAACAACTATAAACTGCTTTATAATGGCTGGTCGTAGTTCTGCTAGAGCAGTGTTTCTCAACCTCTCCTGCAGGGACCCCTTGACAGGACATGTTTTTGTTTTAACCCTGAAATGGCACACCTGATTCAATTAGTCAGCTACACATTAAGCCTTTGAGCCTTTAATTAATTGAATCAGGTGTGTCTTTTCAGGGTTAAAACAAAAACATGTCCTGTCAGGGGGTCCCTGCAGGAGAGGTTGAGAACCACTGTGCTAGAGGGTCAAGGATGGGTTCCTCAAAACTGTTAGTGTTTCCACACCACTTAGCATGTACATATGCTGACCTTTCCGCTCTAGATCCATCGATTGAGTAAGTTACATTCAGATATGTTACCCGTTTGCATGTCATGGCAAAACAGTCAACGTCAGTGACACAAGGGTACATCTGATGATACATTGTTAACATGGCATGTCTGTCAGGCTCATCCAAGATTGTCTGGTGGAATGGAGACAGAGGCACCACTGCACAGTTTTCTAAGAGAAGTCTTTCTGCTGACACCAAAACACTGTGCTTCACATAAAGCATATCAGCTGTCATTGCATGACAAAGTCCCAACCATTTGTCTTCCTAAAATACTGGCAAATTCAGCACCATATTCACAAGTCCATGGCATATTAAGCTGTTGGCTCTGCTGAAATTGCCTCATAATCTGGACTTCAATTCTCCTATTGTTGTTATTAAACTTTCCCAGTATTCCATTAAAACGCTCAAATGAAAAACACCAAAAAGAATAAACTGGTCCATAATCCAACATGCACTCTTTCAAATGAAGATGTAAATGCATGTTGGGGGTGCAGTGCAATGGGCCAAACAGTTCGACAAATTTTAAGAGAAATGTCTGCAGGTATCCATCTGCTACTTCCAGTCTATTGATGGATATGACTCTGGAGCAGAGTATGATACAAGCCTGCACAAAGTCAAACCACATGTCATAGTGTCTGTTGTTGATAAGCCCCTTCAGACAAAAAAGTGAGTAATTTATATATATATAATTATTATTATAATTTTGGGGTTTAAATTTATAATGAGGCAGGGTGACCAATAGTAACAGAGCTGGCAACCAATCACGAGTGATTTTTCTTGTTTAAATGTAGTAGTTCAACCAATACTGAGTGAGGAAATTCAAGCCATTCTCTGGCAAGGCGCGCACGCTGCTATTCATATGCTAATTAGAGCCATTCTCACCTCCCGCGAGCTCTCCACATACGTCATGGTTCGTTTCCGTGCTCGGAGCTATGTCTGCAAGTCCAGATTTACATGATGCTGATAATGACGACATTGTGTGTAAGTAACTTTTAATATTTTCTCCTTTATTGTTTAATTTTACTGTGACTTGCATTGTTTTTTTATTCATTTCACTCTCATTTAATCGTTTTCCAGCTGCCTGTAAAACATATTACGAGACCGTGCGCAGGAGCTTCAGGTACAAACAACCAGATCTTGCATCGCAGGCGGAAGCTGTGAAGAGTTCAGCTCGGAGTCGAGCGAGAAGAAAGAGGGTAAGATTTATTTGATTAGATATGTTTTTGGTCAATGTGACTATTTTGCAAGTGCATTAATAGATGTGTTGTGTCCATACGCAGTGCATCGCGCAGTACTGATTGTCTTTATTGGTTGTTTTCACAGCTGCTAGAAGCGAGACAGAGTGTGCTGGCTGAGGATGAGGTGGGCCTTTGGAAGTGAGCTACCATAGGCCTAATGTCGGATGAGGAAGACGTCATCGTTGGCGGGTTGTCTGGATGGATTGTGCGACCTCCGTCTTTTCGCAGCCAGGAGCTCACAGAACTCTGTGCCACACTGCAGTCTAGATTAGAGGCGATGCCAAAATACAGGGCAACGCACCACAGACGTCTGCAAAATGGACCAAATTCGGACAGAATTACCTACAGCTCCGAAGCTGAAAACAGACACTTCATGGTGCTGTAGGATTTTGGGCTTCTCGTGAGCTTCCAATTTGTTGTGTGGGCAGATCTCATATGTTTGTATAGTTTGTGTGTTAATATAATAAATAAATCTAATAATTTATTTATATTTATTATAAAATAATATAATAAATATAAATAAAGCTCCTTCTTTGAATAAACAGCATGTCCCTGGCAATTTATTTTCCTCAAATTCATTCATGTCCTTGATGGTAATAATAATGTTGTCCATAGTATAACAATATGAATATACAACATAATAGCATATGATATGAATATATATATTTATATATAAATAATTATAATTAAATATAAATAATATATATATATATATATATATATATATATATATATATATTTGTATATAAATAATTTTTATATATATATAATTATTATTATAATTTTGGGGTTTAAATGTATAATGAGGCATTATAATTTTGGGGTTTAAATTTATAATGAGGCAGGGTGACCAATAGTAACAGAGCTGCCAACCAATTACGAGTGATTTTTCTTGTTTAAATGTAGTGGTTCAACCAATACTGAGTGAGGAAATTCAAGCCATTCTCTGGCAAGGCGCGCACGCTGCTATTCATATGCTAATTAGAGCCATTCGCACCTCCCGCAAGCTCTCCACATACGTCATGGTTCGTATCCGTCAATATGTGGCACAGACGAACGCGACGTTCACATGCTGTAAATTGTCGTTAACTGACGAAAATTATGGAGATTTCCGGCCGTTTACAGGGACGAAAATCCCACTTTTCATGCAGTGTATGTTACATGTACTTACCATAGCAATAACAATAAATTATACATAATTACATGTAACTAACCCTCAACCAAATCCTAATCCTACCCTAACGCTAAAGTAAGTACATGTAGTTAATTAATATTACTCAGCACTTAAATATATAATTACACTGTAACACAGACACCTTAAAATAAAGTGTAACCGATTTGTGTTGAAAATATGTACAGGCACAAATATTTGGATGTCAAAATAATTACTTGAATCTGGAGCATTTTTTATTCAAAAGGTCTTTTGAGACTGTTGAAGTGAAGAAAACAAGAATAATTCTTCAACAAAAGACTCTCATGCTGCATGTACAAGCGGCAGTACTCTGTTGAACATGCAACAGTGATTCCCTTAAGTACAGAGAACTTTTCTTTTGGATATTTTTTATAATACAATCAATTGTTGCCTCGAGTATGTGTCATTGCTTCTATGCACACTACTAAACTTGAATCTCAGCTTGAATGCAAAATCAGTCACCTCGTTTTTCTCCAGACTGCACTCCTCCATCATTTTATCGCCCTGCTCTTGGAAGGTAATGATGATGAGGGCCACGAATATGTTGACGAAGAAGAATGGGAACACCACAAAATAAATGACATAGAAGATGGACATCTCCATCCTGTTCCCCTGACTGGGACCCCGGTCCTCCTCAGTCACATCCACAGAGTGTTGTAGAACTCTACAATGCCAAATAAGTGTGTTTACAGACAAATCTATATACATGTATCTATGCTTTCTGTTCCAAATTAAACTGAGGTTACTCTGCTAGAATACTTGTGTGAACTTGAGGGGCTTAAAGGTGCTGCAAGAAGCACCAGCAAAAACTGCTACTACTGCCTACAGCCATTTTTTCCTTTGCTTGAGCATTCGGGTTTGTTTGCAATGTGTTAAAGTGTGAAGCTAACATGTCTGTGAATGGGTTTTAGAGTGATTGAAAACATGGGCGTGGTCTAATTCACTCTGGCGGAGGTTACCAAAACGGCTGAAATCACTAAAAGTCCAAATACACTTTGGGCCTGTTATGCAAGTTTCCTCTAGAATGTAAAAGTTGGAGTTACCGAATATGCAAATATCAGCACACAGATTTTAGAAAGGTGTTAAGAAGAATGTTAATCTTATTAAGCTGTTAATAAGTTTGTCAAATGATACAGTGTGAAAATATGAACTAAAGTTGGCTCTTACTGCGGCCACCCTTCCCCAGTGGATACCGTAAAGAGAGTCAACAGGGCCCAGATGACGTTATCATAATGGAAATCATGTCTTTTCCACTCTCGTTTCTCCTTTTTCTTTTCTTTGTCATAGTCAATGTAGTAACCCCTATAGAACATTAAGAAAAAACATGTTGGAACTTATGAAAACATTTTCCATATAATTTGCAGAGATTTTGTGCTCGTAAAAATGTCATCCTTCTATTCATAGCACCATTGATATTTTCTAAAGTCTTTTTAGCTTTGAATAATGTCTGAGCTGCTTAAATAAATTTTAGCATTATATTTAGAATTTACATTCCAGCTGTAATGGGTACCTACTTGCACTCGTTTTCTGTGTCCTTGGAACTGTCGGTACAGTAGTAAAATTTCCCTTTGAAAAGCTGCACGGCAATGACAGCAAATATGAACATAAAGAGCTTGTAGACGATGAGGATGTTGAAGACATTCTTTAGCGACGTGACCACACAGTCAAAAACGGCCTGAAAATAAGTAAGAGACACACAATAAGAAGAAGTTTTTTTTTAAATATATTTCTGCATAACTTTCTTTTAATTTTAGTTTTGGTACAAATGATTCCTGGCCCGTAGCAATGTAAAGGGTCTTGCTAAACAAGGCAATGCGGGGATGCCCTGGGTCAGAGATGCGCTTGTGAGCTATCTCGTGCCCAGTGCGGCTTGCTTGTGAAAGGCTCCAAACTTGCCCTCAAAACTGTGCTAAATGGCTAATGGCCGAGTGTCCGGGTAGCAGTCTTCTAGTCTGCCCCGACTTATTGGTGGCAAACGCAGTGAGGCTGCGATCTACCTCGTCAGAAGTAATATGGGTTGTATTGAGATGCAGACATTGCCTTGGGCTGTTAGTTCTTGGTCACTAAATGCGCTGCGTGGCTACAATCTTTAGCTACAGCTAGTGATTTTACAGCACAGTGAGCAGGCATTTGAGTAGTATGGCGTGGGTATTTCGTTCCAATAGCATCATGAAGTAGTGTTGAGTTCCACTTCGAAAGAGAACTTTAGGTTACATAGGTAACCCCAGTTCCCTGAGAAGAGGAACAAGACACTGCATCACGTTGCCATCCTTCCGGCATGCCTTTACGTTAGACAATTGAAATTGATGACGTTCTTTCTAGGTGCTTTAATATACTCTGCTGGCGCGCCTGTGATGTCACCTGACTGCGGTAGCCAATCGAGATTGGTGTGTAGCACACGTGCTTCAGACACCGTCTCACAAGGAGCGTTCCCATAGAGTCTTGTTCCTCTTCTCAGGGAACCAGGGTTACCTACGTAACCTAACATATTATAACCAATGTTCAAACAGTGGTGCTGATTAATAATTTATGTAACTGTTACATTTTGTCAGGATTCTTTGATGAATAGAAAGTTCAACAGAACAATTCAATGCATCCTTGCTGAATAAAATTATTGACTTCTTTAAAAGAAAAAAGAAAAAAGAAAAAAAGAACTAACTTACAATAACAATAACTTTTGACCCAAAACTTTTGAACTGTAGAGTAATTTCATGTTCACATACCTTGAGTTTTGGAAGTCTTTTAATAGTCTTGAGAGGCCTCAACACTCTAAGCACACGCAATGATTTGATGGTTTTAATGTCTCTTCCTGTGTTACTCCTGTATAGCATAAAAACATATATTACAAAACAACAAAGCCCAATTTGTCATGTACAAATACAAACACACACACACACACACACACACACACACACACACACACATTATTATATGGCACAAAATCAGAGTTTTTTACCCCATCACATTCCTGTCAGATGCCGTGAGCCACAATCCACAAGAAGAACAACAGAGAAACAAACGAGAAACAGACAGGCATTCTGAACCAGAGAGCTTCTCAATGAACACAGAAATGCTTTACACTCACAACAGAGAAAAAAGAGCATCCACTAACATCAATATGTGTCAAGAATTTGGAACGTCTGAATGCTTTTCCTCACATAAATCATGGTATAATCACATGGCATTAATGGCATTTGAAAATGAATAACAAAAAATTTGAACAATGCTGCTAAACATCTTAATTAACGTTTCAGACTGACCAACAGAACACCAAACATGTGAAATAACACTTGTTGTTTCTCATGTTTGGATTAATCTGACTCACGTGAGAGCAAAGGCCACCAGAGCTCCCACCACAACTATGAAATCCAGAATGTTCCACAAGTCACGGAAATAGGAGCCATCATGTAAGATCAAACCCTGATCAATCATCTGAGAAAAATATAACAACAACATACACAGCATATTTATATAATACATTTTATATAGCTTAATTTGAAAACTGAGTCTTTATAAAGGAACATAGACTAGAGAAACCCCAAAATGATCCAGGAACTCACCTTTATTATCATTTCAAACGTGAAGACGCCAGTGAATACATAATCAAAATATCGCAGCACCTATTGAACATAGAAACAAATAAAAAATTTATAACAATGTCAGCTTTAGCAAACATGAAAAGTAAGGCTACAGCATGCATGGGACTTGACATTAGCATTGTTTGTCAAAGACTGCTAAATTTTATCAAGCCAGAATGTTGGTATTCTCATGATGGATCTACTGACTACATCACAGCAGTGACAGCACTCTTTCTGTATAGATTTAAATCCTAGTGTGTGCGTTTCTGAGAGGGAAAGAGGCTTCGTCTTCAGCTGTTCTCTACATCTAGAGCATCATTTACGTCATTTGTTTACATACACACAAGATCTCATCAACTATTACTGAAAGGGTCTTAGCATGTAATTAGTTGTGGCTTCATACGGCTGGTGCACTTTCACAAGGGAAATTTAAAACCTGGAACAAAAATCTCATTTCAATTAGTGAATAATGCCAAACACTTCATGACCCACAGGAACAATGTCATCAGGACCAAAGAAACTCAAACAGGTCTATTGATCTATTTTTATTGCCAAAAATTAAAAATAAATTCCTTTTTTTATTTGTTCAAAATAAGAAATAGATATTGTATTTGTAATGATACTGGGTTGTTAAAACATGTTTACGAGCCTTTTTTAATCATCATCTTTTTAAAATCATCATCAGTATTTTAGATTATTTTTCTATGAATGTATTATGGAAAGCGAATATTTTAGGTGTTGTGCCAGGTTTGCCAGGTTGTGCCAGTAACATTTACTTTTAAGGTGACAAAAATGTTTAAAAGTATAAATATTCCACATAGTCTCTCCACATAGTCTTCACATATTCCACATGGCTTCTAGGTCAAACTTGCATTCATAATAGAAACTTGCTGCATGTAAATTGTCCAAAAAACATCACTGTCAACTAACTTACAGTATTACAGCTTTACGTGTATTCAGGGGCGCTGTTAGAAATTTTGGGCCCTATGAAAGAATATGAAGTTGGGGCCCCTACCGCACCCTTTCCATTAATAAAATTGATCTCTGGGGGCCCCAAAAGTGTGTGGGCCCTTAGAATCGTCCTAACTTTTCCCCCCTTAGCGGCGCCCCTGCGTGTATTACAGTATTACAGCTTTAAGTGACACAGATGAACATAAAAGTATTATATTAAAAGTACATAAAAGAAAAATAAGGTAGTGGTACGATCAGAGTTTGTTTTATTTTATATTCTTATTATAATTATCCAATATCTACCCTTTAGTAATGCAATTATCAATGAAACAGCTAAATTAACGGAGGTAAAGATACTCAGAATTGTTTGTAAGCTTCCTTATAAGAAATATAGCAAAACTATTTACATATGATTATTGTATACACAATTATTGGAAAATGGAGACAGGGTGGTGGAGACGCATTGTTACTTTGTTCCTGTCCGAATTAGTGTTGACGGGGTCTTCGGCAGCCAAAGCGATACTGCTGGCAGTGATCACAAGAAGGATTGACATCTCGAAATAACGAAGATTGACAATGTAGTGGCAGGCCCTGCGGACCCTGTGGAAGAGATGAGAAATAGAGAGAGTGAGAGATGAAGCAAAAACATATTCATAAAATATAGAATACAGCTGTGGCTTGACAAACATCCAGCCTTACGGGTTGTTGGGTTTGAAGATGAACATGCTGACAGGTGGAGGGGCTTTTGGCGCATCTGGGGTTTCCTCTTCTTCTTTCTCTGGCTTTGAGGCCTCCATGTCTTTACTATTACCTAATAAATCAAGGTATATATTAGAAAAAAATAGATTTTATGAAATTAAAATTATGAAATTAAAATGATATAAAAAATATCTAGGTAACATAAAAATCTTATCAGTTTATATTTGTGTACTTTCCCTACTGAAAAATCTTGCAGGTCATGTTATTGGATGGTGGTGTTTCAAGGAATTTTAAGTAGCTTAATCAGCAAAATTTCCTTTGCCAACCAGCTTCACCAGAAAGACCAAGCTAATTGCCATGTCTTTGCTGGTGAACAAACAGCTTGGCTATGCTCCTCTAGCTAGACCAGCACCAATCCAGTACTAACCAGCAGCAATTAGTCTAAGCTGGTCTTATCAATAGGGTTATCAGTGGTGCAGGGATGCACAAACCCGTAATGGAGGTCAGCTCCATGGATGGCTGAGTGTCGGTGACTTCTATCATGATGCTGGTGTTAAGGGATGACTTATCCTGATTCAAGGATCTGTGGTTGTTATTATCTGTCTCGCCGGCACCCGTAGTGCGCTGTGGGGACTGCTGGAGTGTGCTCTCAGTGAGCTGTAGAGTTGCAGGTTCTGAGTCCTGAAGTGGGTTTTTGCAGGGGGAATTGGCTGGTTTTGGCTCTGATTCAGAGTTGTCTGGTTTGTTCTGCCTGTGGAAGGGGAGAAGTTAATATCACAATTTCTCTCTCCAGACTAAGGAATACTGTGTACTTGGCCATAAAAATAGTTAGGTATATGTTAAATTAATTTAAGCTGTCACTATGTTGTCATGTGAATAGAGCTGTCCAGTCATTATGTCAATTTGTAGGTAGACCTCGAAGGCCAATTTGCTAGTTTCCTCAAAAAAATCTAATGGGTTTTTTGAAAAGTAGCTTTTGATTTTAATAAAATAAGGTTTGTGGTGACCATGACTTTCACGTATGTTCTACAACACTGTACAACAACAACATGCAATTAATTTCTTTAAAAAAAAATGTTGCTGGCCCTAAACTTTTAAATTGTAGTGTATATAATTTATACAATTATATAAATCAAAAGGGCATATAAAAACAAAACAACAAATAATTAAACAAATCACCTCTGTTCAAGCACTCTGCCATCTGGACTGATACCTCCATCATTCTTTGATTCTTTTTCATCTCCCTCATTCCCAGGCCTTTGTTCTCTTCTGTCAACACCATCGTCTCCCTGTTGTGTCTCTTTGCCCCTTGCATCTGCACGGTGGCGTGGGCGTCGGGATCTGGGCCCCATATCAGGGGTCAGCGTGTCCCCCATCGCAGGAGGCCTGTACTTACGGACTGCCCGCTGCCGCCTGTTCCCATTCAGTCTGGGGCAATGGTTGTTGTCTAGAGAACGCTCGGGTGAGGTCTTTGATTCAGACGGCTCTGTTAGGGGTAGATTTAGCGTCACTGGGGGTTCAGGAAGGGATATGTCGGCAGGCATTGGTGGCTCCGGTATTGGAATCGCTAAAGGGGATTCGGGGATAGAAATGGACTGAGATTGCTCATCCACAGGCATGTCCATAGGCATGGGTGGCTCTAAGGTAGCCTCTGGCATGGTGGTGGTTGTAGTGGTCTCGATGGCTATGTGCTTGCTGTCAGATGGAGATATCCCTGTGGTCTGGTGGTGATGGCAGCCAGATGGTCCGTCGTGCTCTTCACTCGGGCTGCTGAACAGGATCTCACGGCTGGACATCTGCCTGTGGCGGCGCAGTTGGCTGGTCCTCTGCTCCCAAACTGACATGGTCAACCTCCTCCTTCTCTCTCTCCTGGACATGAAAGAGTTAGAGGCATTGAGTGGACGAGCATCAGCCAGACTCTCCGAATCCTCAAAGGAGTAGGCCGCACGGCTCCGGTGAATTGCACGCTTTCTGTACAGGTAGGGTCTCCTCCTCCTCCTGAGGAAAAAAGAGAGAGGACACTCAATGATCCTTGGTGGCAAAATAATTTCAACAACCATGCCACAACAATTGTTTCATTACCTTATCAATCATTAGCAGTACAAAGTGATAATAATAATGATACATTTTATTTGTAATGCGCCTTTCTCAAACTCAAAGCGCTAAACCCTTTCTACCCTTCAGAAAAGACTAGCTTAGTCCAGTGGTTCTCAGTTGGTTTCATTTTAAGACTCTATATTACATTGGACGTCAAGACCAAAATAAATGTTTATTCAAAAAATTCATTCATTGGTTTATTGTTTTTTTAAATATTTTTTTTATTAATTTCTTGGCTTCAAAGAAATGTTTATTTGAAGTAACCAGAAACATCCTTAAAATCAAACAATGAAAAGTATTAATATTACATGAGCTGTTTAGGCCCAATAATATGCAAAATCAACAGATATTATGGCTGAACAGCAAATCTTCATACAGTTTGAGGGCCCTATTTTAATGATCTGAAACCTATTTTTCCTGGTCTGTGGCGGAATTGTTTTCTGAAACAGCAAAATAGCACCAGGGAACGTTTGCGCCGGAACACGCCTCCTCTTTTCGCTGAACCGCCCCCGGGAGCACAAGTTCATTCCCTAATTTACAGACGTGCGTCTGTGGAGGGAAAAGTCCCCTGTGCATCGGGTGCAAAATAGGAATGATACATTGTACAAATTGTACATTGTAAGAATTATCGGTGTACAAAGTCAATTGCGCTGGATGCAAGATAGGGCCCTGAATGTTTGCTTTCAAAATGTATCTTGAATATCAATGGTCTCCTGCTCTTGGCAGCCAATAATTCATTGCACTAAACACACCTTCTACCAAGTGACAGATGATTTTGCATCAAAATACTGTAGAATGTTATTAGACAGATGACAACAAAAACTTTTTCTTTTCTTTTTTTCAAAATTACAAAACAATTATTTATTTATTTTTATTTATATGCCTATTTATATTGCTTTTCTAAAAATATAATGTGTATGTTCATATTTAGAGTTTACCCAAACAAACCTGCAACCGACCAATTGAGAACCACTGGCTTCAAAAATTGAATTGAAAGCTGGTTCACCATGAACATTATACTAGTTAGTTAATAAATGTGTAGGGGACCGGCATTGAAAAACAACAACATGATGGTGACCAGGTGGTCTAGTCAGCAGGGTAGCTGAATATGAGAACTGAAGTTTCTGAGTGCAAAATATTTAATAGATTGCTTTTAACAAGTAATTTGCAACTCATGGTAGAAAGGGTCCTTTAATTCCGTTTTTGTGTGACTGGGATTCATGGTCCAGCTGGTAAGGACAGCAGAGATGGAAAACAACTGGATAGAGTTGCGATATAAAAGTGAAAAATGAAACAGCGAAACTGGAAATAGATTTGATTCAGAATGGAGGGAGAAAAAAGAGTGAAATATCATTGCAGGAAATTGACAAATCAAATTCCAACCAAAGATCAGACTTGAAAATGTGAAATCAGGCATTTAATAAAGATGGCAGAACAGAAAGCTTCACCCAGATTGATAAATTAGGCGTTGCTGAATGTTAAAATTGAAATAACAGACTATTACTTACTGGCACTTGTACTCTTGTGAGGTCCGTGTAATCAATGAGCGATTGGTTGAAAACAAGACATTAGTGCTTTCGAGAACAAGGACAAAACAAGCCAAGAATCACAGCCCAAAAAGGTAATTGACAAAAATTCTGACAAATATATTGTTTCATTAGTATTTCAATGCTCTGTTTGTGCCAATCCCATTTAAAAAAAAAAACATTTAAATGTGTTTTTTTTATTTTTACATTTAACATGTTGCATTTATACTATTGTTGATAATAAATTAAAGTTACACAAAGTTTTAAAACAATTACAAGTTTTGGGCTGTGTAACAAGGCAGCAAAGCGTAACATGAAAACATGATGGTAGATATATTAGAAGCAACAAATACAGTATTCTGGAACATTTTGAAATGCTGAGACAGTAAGAAACATGGCACAGATATAAGACATATATAAATGGGATTCATATGCATAAGCACACAATATCAGAAAGAGAGAGCACCCTGATTCATTTAGTAGTCAACTAGTCATACATAAGCATTTCCCAGGTATGACCTCGATAATTGTCATGCTCACTGAAGACATGCATTCATTTCTCAGTTCTCGTCAAGCACTTTCGGACATGCTCCAACAGCCTTTGTTTAGTTTTAAAGTAAACATGCAAAATCCAAATGCCACAAGCCACAATTTCCAGTCTGAGTTCACTGACAACCAGCTCTCATATTTTCTCCCAAAATGCAGTAGAGAAGAGACCCTGTGGTATTCACATCATACCAATTTGTTGTGACAAAGGCATGGCCTCCATTGCTTCATACAGAGTGTTTTTTGTTTGTTTTTGTTTTAGTAATTGTCCAGCAAACATTTAAAATCGTATTGCTCAATAATGACAAAATAAGCCTCTTTTCTATACAACAACACTCATCACAAACATTTGTTATTAGTTATTGCAGATTGTGAGCATGCCCAAAATAATAGAATATATATAAATGTATATATATTAATACAAATGTTTACACAGGGTCCAAAAATATCACGTGCCATGCATCAAATGCAAATAAGAACTGGATTTCTGTCAAATTTGCCAATGGCCAGTAACTATAAGAAAGTATGTAGTATGATGCAATTCAATTAAAACTGTAAGAATGATGTAAGAGACGTGAGTGAATGTTTTTAAATAAAAAATATACAAACTAACAATACTAACTAAACATATCTGACACAACTCATGGTGTCTTCTAAAAACTTTAATCTCAAAAGGAAATTTGCCATAAGAATTGTATCTAGGAGGCTGGGATTAATTATTTTTCTCCAGAACTCCATGCGGCAACACACGGAGCAACAAAATGACAGAGATGAAAACTGACTCATCTTGTTCATGATGCTGTGAGTGACACAAGATGCCACTAATAGGCAAGGAAAATAGCTAAATAATTCAATTGTCAAAAGGACAAAATGTATACATATTCATGACTGTTAAGAAATACGTTTAAAAACTCCATTAATTTTTCTCATATTACTCGCCATAGGCAGGTGTAGCAAAAAGTTAATTTTGGATCCTGCTTTTACATTTCTTGACTGAAAACTTGGCTTATCTTTTCGCCCTTTCTAGTTACGGCACGTATTGCCACTGGGCTCAGAAAGAACCCTATATATCACCTCCAGCATAAAACAACATGTTTGTAGAGGTGAATCCATGCTTACAGGAAATTCAGTGATATACTCATTCAAATCAGCATCAGCAAATCAAACTCACTCAAGTCATGTTAAATGTATTATGCTATCAATGAAAAGAAAATTCTAAAGTATTTATGATCAATCAAGAGATGTAAAGGTGATGGATTGTAACCAGGGATGGAAATTAGCACCCGCCACCAGCCAAATGCGGGTGATTTTGTGTTGTGGCGGGTAAACTCGCTTCACCTACCGGCCACCGTGGCGGGTAAATAAAAATAGCATACTGTTTCACCCGGACGGCGGGCACTTTTAGAGGAGGCACACCTTCAACACCCGCGCGCTTCTTCCGTCGAGGCTCGACGAGGGAAGAAAACGTGGGAGCGTGAGAGGCGGTTTGCCGTCCAAAGGGAGAGCTAGCCGCGAGCGCATGGTGTATTTTTAAGGCGGGGCAGCTCTCTTGTGTCGTAAAGAGCTAGCCGCGCGAACATCTACCCGTGCGTTTCTTCCGTCGAGGCTTGAGCGCGAGAGGTGGTTTGCCGTCCCAAAGGAGAGCTAGCCGCGAGCGCATGATGTAAATATGCAGACATCCCAAGTCTCCCGAAAGTTCCGGGAGTCTCCCGCATATTGATATCGTCTCCCTGATGCCCGCAAATTAGTTCAAATCTCCCGGAATCTAGAGCGTGCACGCACGGCAGAGAGGGAGAGAGCGAGAGACCTTGCATGTGTCTCTCGCTCTCTCCCTCCCTGCCATGCGCGCGCTATGTATGTTATGTGCGCAGTATAGTCAACACCCCTCCCCGTCAACAATCCAGTCAAATGAATGTGTATCAGTTCATGGTTTGTGTGTATAAGAGAGAAAGAGAAAATGTCAGTATTTCATTGAGACTTGAGATTAAATAAACTGCTTAAGTATTGTAGATCTTGTAGTATTTCACATGCAGTTACACATTGTCGGTTAAAAACAAGAAAGTGGCTGGTAAAAACATTTGAGTGGCTGGTAGATTTTGAAATCCACCAGCCACAGTGGCCGGTGGACAAAAAAGTTAATTTCCATCCCTGATTGTAACGTTGATGGGCAGTCATCCCGGCTTGTACATGCTCAACTCCAGGAGTCTGACATCACATCCATGCAGTGTTAAGTTCCCAAAATCACAGAAAGATGCATCTGTGTGTGAGCTCCGGTTATAGAAACTTTAATCTCCAATTTTAGACATCTGATTCTCTTTATATGTCTTGAGATTAAGGCTAGCTGGATGCCTCTTCTGTTCTTGCAAAGGAGATAACATACAAATACATATCTTGCCTGACCAATGTAAAGGCATTCAAAACTCTGTAATTCTCCTTTTGATGGGAACAAAATAGTCTCTATGACAACAGAATAGACTCATCCCTGCAAAGACTGGGAAGCTTGCCGGTTGCTATGACAACTTACTGTTGATTTTGAAGCAAATTATTGTGCTTCGAGAATAAAGAGCCCAAAAAATCCCTACGCAATCAACCAAAAGAACATTGTGTACAACCCTCAACAATGGGTAACAGTCTTATTGGTCTCAAGTAACTGCCTCTTGCATACTTCCCGGGAAAGCGAAGCCCTCAAAGTTTTAATACTTATTTCTAAATTACTCTCATTAAGCAGAAATTTGCATCCCACCATTCAATCAATTCAAAGCTGTTCAGTCTAGCTTGTGTTTTTCCACATTTTAGCTCAACAACTGTGTAACATTTGATTTGAAGGGTACAGAGCGAAAGAGATATCTGTAGAAGCAAAGACTTCAACTGTTTACATATTCTAGCAAAAGTCCAGCAATGTCCCTCTAGAGTCAAACTAGCATGTTCATCTAAGTAAACTTGGCCAGATACTTCAGCTGGAAAGTCCTACAGGTATACTTTGGCAGACGTGCCAATTTTATCTCTGAGAACCACACTAAAAAACATCCCAGACACAAGACAGGTGTTAGTATGTTAGTTAGTTGGTATATTAGCATCTCTGTGAGAGGGCAAATGCAGCAGGCAAGGGTATACTTGGTTCACTTACTCTGAGCACATGAAAGAGGACATGGGCCCAACCTCCTTGGCTTTCTGCAGGGCATGTTTCTGATTAAACGCCGCTTCCTCCTCCTCTTCATCCTTTGGAATAGCAAGGCGTTATTCATTATTCAACTGCCTAACAAATCCTTTAACATATAAAGCTAAATAACCATGCTGGATATACCTTTGTGAGCTCCTGGGCATTGGCCAAATTGTCAACAGCGATAGCCAAGAAGACGTTGAGTAGTGTATCTGACCATTTTATCAAGGATTTTGACTCAAAACAATGAGTTATGCAGAAATAACCACCAAAACTAAGAAGGACAGATTTAAACCAGCATATTATAATACCAGCACAGACTTTAAAGTCAACATGCACTAATCTTGGTTGGAAAGTTCAAGAAAATAAGCTTAGTAATGTAAGGTAAAAAGCAGAGAAAGATAAGTTTTGATGAAAGACTATGAAGTTGTAGTGATGACTCATGCACAGTAAGAACAGGAATATGTATTAAGAAAGTTAACCAAATTTTGATTTCATGTAGACTTCAGTGAAACCCTGAAAAACATGAATGAATCACAGCCACATCTTCATATTTTCAAAGATTTTACATTTGTGCACCGGACAATGAGTACATTTAATACTGTATATGCCATATACCAGATAGGATATACCTGTATAGAGAATAGAGAAAGAATAAATGAAGGATACAATTTCCAAACAAAGTCAGAACAATGAAGTAGACAGATGACCACATCCCTGACTTCACTCCACCTTGAGACCGAATGCCATTGTACATGACTTCATTCCAGTCCTCGCCAGTAAGAATCTAGAAACACTGTGAACTTATTCCAGGCCCACATGGAATCTGTGCCCGAGTAACTCAACAGAAATCTCCTCATTTTTCACACAATAGGAACACTAAAATTCAACAAATTCTTCCCCGTGCATGTTTGTTTATTAAATATTTTGGCTAATTTGATAAACCTTTCAGCTACCAATAAGTGGAGTTCCAATAACATATTTTACCGCTTTTAGGTCCATTCAGAATTACACTTATTCTCCTACAAAATTGCCTCAGAAACAAAATCAACACATTTTGTTTAAGCCTACTACTATCTAAATTTCAGGGTGTTTTTTTTTTCTAGGCTGGACTGCTGTATAATTATGCATTTTCATCATTAATAAAGGAATGACAGATTCTGTTTTGAAACTAAGTATGTTTTTGTTCTTGCTCTGATCCAAATTTCCTGTTTATCTGTGCAATTAAATCTTGGTCTAATTAATTAGTCTTCCTTCTAAGCCATTTTTTCACTTAGAAACATCCGGAGTCATGCATTATACTCAGATTACAACTGGATGGAATCTTACTTGAAACACTGTCATGATGGCTGCTGGAAAAGTGTCAAAATTAGTTGGTGTATAGTCTTCAAAAATGAACCTGTGGAGAGAAAAAAAGAAAGAAAGAAAATTTGACATCTGTGTGCGAGCCATTTTATTCAATATGTGTCTGACCAGGTTACTGAATTATAGATTATTTGCTTTTCGCCAACTGGAGAACCTTATCTATTATCTATTGTCTTGCTACACCTGTCACACAGGGTTATGGTACCACTTTAAGCACTACTTTTTAGCATGAAATTTGTTGGCATGTTTAAAAATGGTGGACTGCACACAAAGCAGGCTCGGGATTTTATATTGTTACTGCATTTGACATAAAAGGGCAGCTCATAACTAGGGATGTGCCTGTAGCCGAATGCCTTATTCGGAAAGGCACAGATATGGCTTCAAAAACGAATAACGAATTCTACCAAATAATAGGAAAAATATTCGGCAGACACAGTGCTCGTGTTTGCTAGATAACAGGTGAGCCAGTGGATGTTATACATAAACCACTAAATCACTACGCCATAATAAGTGTGAAGTGAATGTGTGTCAACTCTATGAATGAAATGAGCACAGCACAATCGTAAATGAAATAGCCATGTTGCCGTCTCTGCACATCTATTTATTAATCAGGATAGGGATAGTTCCCCAAGGCGGGTCGCCCGAAGCACAACCGCGATACATGTCGGAGCACTGCCTACGAGACTTTAGGCTCTGAATATTAGAAGGTATTTAAAGAAAGGTTATAATTATAATTAAGAAAATTATTATTTTATTAGTTATACAAGGCATGTTTGTTAAATGATAACTATGAAGAGAACAGAATTACAATTAAAACAGGCTTCTCAAGTAATTTTACGGAGTTATAGCTAAAGCCCCGCCCGCTTTCGGTTTTAATCTAATACAGATACGAATCATTTTGAGATTGTTACAGATACAAATACAGATATGGATATTGGCTCCGCTGCACAGCTCTACTCAAAACTACAGGTGTAGCATTCAGATATTTTTATACAAAAATCCAAATTTAAAACTATGTCAACAGGGGTCGTCTGTGCTCAGACTGGTGAGATATTACCTTCCACCAAAGACCTGCATGCCCAGAAGTGCAAAGACCACAATGAAGAGGAAAAGCAGGAAGAGCAAACTGATAATGGACTTCATGGAGTTCATCAGAGACACAACCAGGTTCCTCAGGGATGCCCAGTACCTTAATAACACATAAATGCAGCATCTCAAGTTCAACATGGGGACATCCAGAACTGAGCAAAGTCAATAAACATATTATTGCCTCTGGAAGAGGCAAACAAATCCAAAGGGCTGTTATTCCAGGCAAGCTTGCACTTACTTGGTGACCTTGAAAATTCTCAACAACCGCAAGGCACGCAGAACGCTGATCCCAAAGGATGTGCCAGGTCTGAAGAACCCCCAGAGCACCTCAAAAATGCTGCCTACTATCACCTGGAAGGAAATCAGGAATTACACCTCTTCGAACATGTCCATGACATCCAAAAATACTGTCTAAAGACTGTCACATTAGCAAACTTTCACAGGAAAAAAGGTCCATTGTCTGTTGACAATTGTGTAGCAATGTATGGAGCACAACTCACACAGAAGTCACTTTCAAAACAAGATGGTTCCTGATAGTTCATGCGATAATTCTGTGTGATCAACCTGAACCCGTTGCAAAGCTACAAGGGGAAATCATTCACCCTCATGCAAAATTCCTGATCACACGGATTACTATTGAAATTCACCTGCCAAACAATGATAAATGTGACCGCACCTTAAACACTAATTTATATTCTACTCTCTCAATTTATTATATACATACACAAATATTTTGTTTAGAAAATTAATTTAATATCAATTCATCAGATATTTATTTATTTAATTGTTGGTTACATTCAATAAAATCAAGACCTCTGATGTGGGCCAAAGTCACCATACAGACATTTAAATAATTCAATAATTAACCAATTAAATGATTGACTTAAAACCAGCTACTTTTCATGTTAGATTTACTGAATGTTATTGATATTTGATGATATTTGATCACACAAGTTTCATAGTTTTAAAACAGAAAACTGTAATGGGATATGTATTCATGGAAAGGGCCAGCTACAAATGTTCTGGTAAAATTAAAGATTAGAGAATCATTATATATTAAGTGGCACAGTCCAGAACTAAAACTGAATTTTAATTAGTTTTTAAGCAACATATTAATATTCAGTGCTGGATCCTCCAATTTACATAGAAATGAGAGACGCGTTCATAGTGCTAGTGTTGAGGCATAACTTCAAAAAAGATCAAATAAGATCTAGTTTCATCTGCTCTTATTTCTTTGCATGTCTTTTATGTTTCTTGATAAAAAAAAAAGTTTTGAACACTAATTTTAGGAGTCACCACCTTTTAGGAGTCACCAGGATTACGGGAAGGAAGACAGAAAATATACTTACCCCACAATCAAAGCAGTTGAAGGATGAGTGGAAATAGAGTCTGGGCCCGAGTCCATACATCTTCAGAAACATCTCAGTAAGAAACAGACCCAGAAATAGGAATTCTGCATAGTCTGCAATAGAAAGGTACCACTTTAAGGTTATGACTTTTGATCATGTCATGTATGACAGCATACACATAGTGAGAAAAGTTTCATTCTGGTTGTGGTCTTACAGAGAAGACTAGACAACCACTGAGGCTGTTTGTGATGTACGATGGCTACACAGAGAGTGTTGAGGGCCACCAGACCCAGAACAATCCAGTAGAAGGTGTGAGTCTTCACCATACGGCGAATGGAGATCCGTAGCATGCGTTCTTTCCGTTGGAAATAGGATGTTGGTCCTCGTTTAGCACTGCGTATGCTGACTCTGTTCAATGGCATCCCTGATGAACAAAACAAATTAAAACCACTTTTGTATACTTCTTGAATGAATTAGGATATGATTTCAGTTCTATGCGAATTTAATCTGAAAATATATACTGACACACAGGCAGTGTTCGAACTATACCGTGTCCTTCGGAGGAGCCCAATTTTTTTCCAACGGGGGGGGGGGGGGGGGGCTGGATCGTGCACTTGCGCGTTCCGAGGATTGAAGCGCCTTTCAGACAGGACGCGGAATGCGCGTTAACCCATTAATTTCAAGGACTTCCAAAGATACATAACAGCTACAAGTATGCACTATGCAAGCACTATACCGTATACAGGATTCACCCTATTATACTTTATCGACACAAATTGATTAGTCAAACAGCCATCCCAGAATAGTCTATAGCTACATAGGCTGTCTTTGACTTGAACAAGGGTTAAATTACTCGTCAGGCTACAGAAGAATACCATAATTCATTCGTTCAATTAGGCCTAATGCTGTGTTCACACCGAACGCGAATAGAGCGTCAAATACGCGTCTAGTTAGACGCTTGAACATTCGCTCAGTTCAAATTTTTCAACTTGCGGTGAAGACGTTCGCGGCAAACGCGTCGCCCAATTCGCGTCATTCGCGACGCCTGACGCGAATGATGCGTCTATTCGCGTCTTTGCATTGACTTTGTATGTAATCTATTCGCGCAAATAATTTAATTAGCGTTCGGTGTGAACACACCGTAAGACATCGAGAGTCACGCAGACCTATATCAACCCAGCCATCATCATTTATTTCAGGAACCTTAATGTACAGAAAATCAAAATCTATATGCGACACAAAAAATGGACAGTGTTTTAGAGCTCCCCCTAAATGTCTCAAAGTAGGCTTTCAGGGGAGCCCAGGTCCTTTTCAGGGGAGCCGAGCTCCCCTTAGCTCCCCCGTAATTCGAACACTGCACACAGGTAAATATGCACTGTATTTTGAGGGTCAGGGCATCATTTAGACAGGATATGAGGTTGAGTTGGGGGAGGAAGCCACTCACCTACAGACGAGATGTCAGCATACTGTTCCTCTGGAGCTCTCCGAACATCATCCACTCCTCTTCTCTTTATGGTGGTGGCTCTTTTTAGCACTGAGAATAGAAGTACCAAATAATTTATATTTTATAATATATCTTTTAATATTAAATAGTTATTTTACTATAAACTAAATAAATTAACAAATGAATAAACCAAATCTCTAATACATAAAAGCATATTGACAGTCGGATGATTTGCATTTATGTCATCTGCAAAAGTCAAACGAGTATGCATTTTCTTTCACAACGTTTCTGCAAAAGTCAAAAGACTTTTAATATAAAGAATTATACTGTGTGAGAAAAAGTCTGATTATTTTAATGAAACCATGGTGTCTGGAAAATGTAAGCCAAAGCAAACTACTAAAATATTATCTGAAAAATATTAACTTTGTATAAAGTGTTTTTTTTTCTATCCATGAGGCAAACTCATCATAAACATCAAATATATTCTGACTGGCAATGATTTTGCTGTGAATTTTTGCTTTTAGTGCAACAGAAAAACTACATATCGCTAGAAACTTGTTGCATCAAGCCAGGTTAGCACACAATAGGGATGGGCAATATGGCCAAAAAAAATATCACAATAAAATCTTTCATATCAGTTGATATCGATAATTATCGCGATAAATGTCAAATCAAAGTTTAAAAGCAGAATTGCTCCTGAGTAGAAACAGACCGTTCCCTTTCGTAGTCACTCCGAGTTACGTCGAGTGACGGAGAATGGGGGTTTCGCCTAGAAAGCCTATCGACTTCGAGTATTACAAAACGAGCCTATGGCAATGAAATGCCATGGGTCTGCGGAATTTGCATAGCGTATCTCCGCCCCACCGCGTGGGTATAAAAGGAGGAACGCCGGCAAAGGCAGATCATGTTTTCGCTTCGGAGCCAAGAGTATCTCTTCACTCCACAGCTATTTCTGACTTCGCTCTACGAGACGAGCCACTCTCCGGTGTTGGTGTGACGGCGATCTGCAGCGAATTCACATTGCCTGCTGGTCTGTGCAGTGATCTGCCAGTGAGTGTGTTTCTCCCTGCTCGCTTCAACATCGCGGAGTTTCTCTCCTTTCACAAAAAGAGCTCGCACGCGGCACGTCTTTTTAAAGACGGCTCGCCCGTGCATTAAAAAAAAAAAAAAAAAAAAAAAACAGAATGGTTGCGGCAGCTTGGTATCGGACTCTGATGGGCACGAGCATTGTCTGGTATGTTTGGGCTTGATCATACTAGAGCAGCGCTCGTGGATGACTCATGTTCTCTCTGTGGGAATATGACCATCGCGTCATTAAGGTCGAGACTCGGTGAACTCGCAAGAGTGAGAGTCCCCTCATCCACCACCCGATCTTCGGCTGGTGGCCAGGGTGACCGGAGGGTGTTGGTCTGGAACAAGGCGCCGACTCCGTGTCCACGCCCCAGCCCCCCCTCCTCAATGACGGTGCCCGCTAGTGAACAGGTGATTTCCACGGGTCTACCTTCTGGTGGCCCGTGTGTTTCATTTGAAGCTACAGAGGATGATACTATGTTTGTAGCAGCTTCACTAGGTGGGTTTGATTCTCTGGAAATTACCACTCGACACAGCCGCCACCTCCTGGTGTGCATACGGCTGTGCTTGAGTCCGATCCAGAGATGACGGCCATGCTTTCCTGGGACGATTGGTTTTGGGTAAGGCCGCCGACTCGTCCACGGCAAACCCCAATACCTTCCCTCCCGGACGTGCATGATGAGATCTCGAAGTCCTAGAAGACCCCCTGGTCTTCTCGGGACCGCTCGCTGATCTCATCCGCCTTTCCTCCCCTCGATGGGGCTGCTGCCATGGGTACACTGGGGTTCCCCCGGCTGAACGCTCTGTTGCGATGCTATATGTCCTCAGAGTGCTTCTTCTCGGCGCAATCCTAAGCACCCGTCCGTGGCCTGTAGTTTTTCGTCTACACTTGTGGCGAGATCCTATAGCGCCACTGGCAGCCGCCTCCCTGCTACCATGGTCATTCTGCTGGTCTACCTGACCCAGATGCTCATGGTCCTGCACGAGGGCGGGACTGACCCAGGCCTCTTCACTGAGCTGCGTGCCGCCACTGACCTCGCTCCCCGAGCGACGAAAGTGGCCGTACGCTCCCTGGGGCAGGTGATGCTCCCCATTCTGTGGCTGAACCTGTCTGATGTGCTGGATGTCGCGCGGCCGACATTCTGTCCGACATTCCCATATCTCAGGTCTGCCTCTTCGGCGGTGCGGTGGAGGACTTTGCCCAACAGCTCTCAACCGCCCATGTGCAGACTGACGTTGATTCTGTCCCGACGGCCCTGCCGTCCGCTCAGATCCCTCGGTCTGCCCACCGCCGAAGGCGCCCTCCCGCGGCTCCCTCCCCGCCCGTTAATGGGCCGGCTCTGGAAGCCGCGGGCGGACGCCACAGCCCTCTCCAGCCCCGCCCCCCGCTAGATGCCAGGTTAAGCGGCGCTCTTGAGACGGGCTCCTCAGAGATGGGACTCGGTTCTTTCCAGGAGTGGGTAGCAGGACCACTCCTTTCCCCGGTGGAGGGCCGGGGGAGAATCTTTTGTTCTCTAGAAGGAACCGATACTCCCATCACTGAGCACACAGAGTCGGGTGACAGTACGCGACGCCTCCGTGCCTCGCTGCTCTCATCCCCCTCTGTCACAGAGTTCTCGGACCGCAGTGTGCGCCGCCCCCGGGCCTCGCCACTCCCGTCCCCCTCTGTTCCAGAGGGCGCAGACGACAGTGCGTGCCGTCTTCGGACCACACCGCTCTCGTCCCCCTCTGTCGCCAGCCCCCTGGCAGAGCAACCCCCGTGGAACGCTGGTCCTTCCCTGGTCTCCTCTGTCAGGGCGCGGAGTCTGACCACGCCCCCGCACCGGGCCGCTATGCCACCCTCGCCTGGGCTGGTCACTCCGCCTCGCTGCCCCTCCGGGGGGACGTCTGTCGTTCGCATGACCCCGCTAGTTCAGTTTCTGGCAGCTTGGTTAGAGCTCCCCAGCCTGTCCCGCTGGGTCGTCCGAACGATCAGGCGCGGCTATGCGATTCAGTTCGCTCGGTCTCCTCCCCGCTTCAGCGGAGTCCGCTTCACTATGGTCGGTGGCAATGCCCCCATCATGCGAGCGGAGGTTGCCACCCTGCTGGCGAAGGGTGCAATCGAGACTGTCCCTCCAGCCGAGATGAGGTCGGGGTTTTACAGCCCGTACTTCATCGTCCCCAAGAAAACCGGTGGGTTACGACCGATCCTGGACCTGCGCGTCCTGAACCGCTCCCTTCACAGGCTGCCGTTCAGGATGCTCACGGCCAAACGCATTTTCGAGTGCGTGCGGCCGCAGGATTGGTTTGCAGCGATAGACCTGAAGGACGCCTACTTTCATGTCTCCATCTTACCTCGACACAGACCGTTCCTTCAGTTTGCTTTCGAGGGGCAGGCATATCAGTACGCGGTTCTCCCATTCGGGTTGGCTCTGTCTCCTCGCGTCTTTACGAAGGTCGTCGAGGCAGCCCTTGTTCCCCTACGCGAACAAGGGGTTCGCATCCTGAACTATCTCGACGACTGGCTGATTCTAGCCCACTCTCGAGCTCAGGTTTGCGAACACAGAGACCTTGTGCTCCGGCACCTAGCCCGTCTGGGCCTTCGGGTCAACTGGGAGAAGAGCAAACTCAGCCCCGTGCAGAGGATCTCTTTTCTCGGTATGGAGATCGACTCGGTCGCCATGTCCGCGCAGCTTACGAGCGAGCGCGCACACTCACTGCTGACTTGTCTTCGTCAGTTCGAGGGCAAGAGTGCGGTCCCACTGAAATTATTTCAGAGGCTCCTGGGGCATATAGCATCTGCAGCCGCGGCAACGCCGCTCGGATTGCTTCATATGAGACCGCTTCAGCTGTGGCTTCGCGATCGAGTCCCGAGGTGGGCATGGCATCACGGCACGCTCCGAGTCCCAGTGACTCCGAACTTGCCGTCAGTTCTTCACCCCGTGGAGGAACCTTTTCTACGGGCCGGAGTTCCCCTAGAACGAGTTTCCAGGCATGTTGTCGTCTCCACAGATGCCTCTTCCACGGGCTGGGGTGCCATGTGCAACGGACATGCTGCCGCGGGCTCCTGGACAGGACCCCAGCGCCTTCTGCATGTCAATTGCCTCGAGTTGCTGGCAGTACGCCTTGCCCTGCACCGTTTCCACACGCTGCTCTAGGGTCAACACGTGCTAGTCCGTTCAGACAATACCGCAACAGTAGCGTACATCAACCGTCAAGGTGGTCTACGCTCCCGCCGTATGTCGCAACTCGCTCGCCACCTCCTCTTATGGAGTCAGAAGCACCTGAGGTCCCTTCGTGCTATCTACATTCCGGGCGATCGGAACCTTGCAGCCGACGAGCTGTCTCGGCTCCGTCCTTTCCCTGGCGAATGGCGACTCCATCCCCAGTCGGTCCAGCTGGTTTGGGATCAGTTCGGGGACGCACAGGTAGACCTGTTTGCCTCCCACGACTCATCCCATTGCGCCCTGTATTACTCCCTGACCGAGGGTACTCTCGGCACGGATGCACTGGCGCACAGCTGGCCGCGGGGCCTACGCAAATATGCGTTTCCCCCAGTGAGCCTTCTCGCACGAACTCTGTGCAAGATCAAGGAGGACGAGGAGCAGGTCACTCTGGTTGCGCCGTACTGGCCCACCAGGACCTGGTTCTCCGAACTAGTACTCCTCGCGACAGCACCTCCTTGGCCAATTCCTCTGAGAGAGGACCTCCTCTCTCAGAGACGGGGCACAATTTGGCACCCTCGTCCCGATCTTTGGAGACTCCACGTGAGGCTCGTTGAAGTGGAACCTCTTCGTTAACTGGTGCTCTTCTCGCCGAGAAGACCCCTGGAGATGCCTGATCAGTGTCGTGCTTTCCTTCCTGCAAGATGGGCTGGAGCGAAGGCTGTCTCCCTCCACCCTGAAGGTGTATGTGGCCGCTATAGCTGCATTTCACGAAACAGTTGATGGTAAGTCCCTGGGAAAGCACGACCTGATCATCAGGTTCCTGAGAGGGGCGAGGAGACTGAATCCTCCTCGTCCTCCTCTCGTTCCCTCTTGGGACCTCTCAGTGGTGTTGAATGCCCTGCAGAGGGCTCCCTTCGAGCCTCTGCAATCAGTGGAGCTTAAGTTCCTGTCTATGAAGACAGCGCTCCTGGTTGCACTGGCCTCCATTAAGAGGGTAGGGGACCTGCACGCATTCTCGGTTGACGAAGCGTGCCTGGAATTCGGGCCGGCTTACTCTCACGTGATCCTGAGACCCCGGCCTGGATATGTGCCCAAGGTTCCTACCACTCCCTTCCGGGACCAGGTGGTGAACCTGCAAGCGCTGCCCCTGGAGGAGGCAGACCCAGCCTTGGCACTGCTCTGTCCAGTACGCGCTCTCCGCGCTTACGTAGACAGGACGCGGTGTTTCAGGACCTCAGACCAGCTCTTTGTCTGTTATGGTGGGAGACTGAAGGGAAAGGCTCTCTCAAAGCAGAGGTTGTCTCACTGGATAGTGGACGCCATTGCTTTGGCTTACCAACAGCAAGGCCGACCGTGCCCCCTTGGTGTGACAGCCCACTCCACCCGGAGTGTGGCTTCCTCTTGGGCTCTAGCGCATGGCGCCTCGCTGGCAGACATCTGTAGAGCTGCAGGCTGGGCGACACCTAACACATTCGCCAGATTCTATAATCTCCGAGTGGAGCCAGTGTCCTCCCATGTACTCGCTTCAACCAGCTAGTTCAGGACCCGCTCAGGTGTCTTCGCTTGCTCGCCATTCCACTCCACGGACTGGATACGTGCGGTTATTCTCCTCAGGTGAGCCTTCCCTTCTGAAGCCCTGAGTTCCTCCAGCACTGTTGACGCTGGCGCCAGTGTCTATTGCCTGTGCGTCGGCTAGGTGCCTCCGTGTGCATGGTTCCTCCCCTGAGTAACCCCCACATGTGTATGTCCACTGTAAGCCTCTTTGAGCATGTGTCTTTCCCTCGGCAAGCCACCTTGCCACCCCTGGAGTTGAAAGTTGCCACCCCACGGGCTGGTTACTCCAGTGTTCCTCCATATGAAGCCTTCCGGCCATATGTGTATTTCTAAGTCCTCCCTACGGGTAGGCATGCTGCGGCATATCTCCTCTGAGATATGCTCCCCAGTGTACCTTGGTATTCCTGTGTTAAGTAGGACTCCTTCGTCCGTGCCAGTATCACGACAGGGGGATCAGACTTTCGCAGGGCACTGGAAGACAGCTGTGAAGGTGGCGTGATTACACGGGGACCCCCATTCTCCGTCACTCGACGTAACTCGGAGTGACTACGAAAGGGAACGTCTCGGTTACGGATGTAACCCTCGTTCCCTGAGTAGGGAACAGAGACGTTACGTCTCCCTGCCACTTCCGCTGTACCGCTGGGTAGATGCCTGAGTTCAGTCTCGGCTCCTCAGCGAAGACATGATCTGCCTTTGCCGGCGTTCCTCCTTTTATACCCACGCGGTGGGGCGGAGATACGCTATGCAAATTCCGCGGACCCATGGCATTTCATTGCCATAGGCTCGTTTTGTAATACTCGAAGTCGATAGGCTTTCTAGGCGAAACCCCCATTCTCCGTCACTCGACGTAACGTCTCCGTTCCCTACTCAGGGAACGAGGGTTACATCCGTAACCGAGACGTTTTTTAGGTTTAAACTACTCTTTATTGTCAGAACATGACAAAAATTTGCCAAACAGGTGAGCATTTCACAAATCTGAGTTTTTATAATGATAAAATATTTTTTCGACATCAACATGAAATAACTTGCTGGGGACCTATTATGCCCCTTTTCACAAGATGTAATGTAAGTCTCTGGTGTCCCCAGAAATTGTCTGTGAAGTTTCAGCTCAAAATACCCATCAGATAATATATTATAGCTTGTCAATTTTGCCACTATTTGAGTGTGAGCAAAAACACACAGTTTTTGTGTGTCCCTTTAAATGCAAATGAGCTGCTGCACCTGGCCCCCTTTCCAGAAGAGGGTGCAGCTCGTGCTGCAGATATTCCAGCAACAACAAAACTGGAAAGTGTCACACAGCCAAAATGACAGAAATTGTAGCCGTGTTCAGCTTACATGTTCGAACAGGAGTCGAACACTGATAACGAGACACTTGAAACACTTGAAAGAAGTTACAACTTTTACAATGCAACTGGATGTTTCTGAAAGGTTAGTGGATACATTTATTTAGTTGTTTTGGAGTTAAGTTGATTCAACTTTTTATTTTGGCGCAGACATTGTATATCTCCAGCTGCTACAGTGAGGAAACAGAAATGGCGGACTGCTGAGGCTCACTCAGGGCGGGATCTATGCTAATAGGGCAGATCGTCACCAGTCAGGGGCGGGGCTTCTGGAACCACTGTTTTGGAGAGACTGTTTATGATTTATGGGGATTATAAAAAAAGGAGTAGGTGGACTTTACCAATTATAGGGACAGTGGACACACATCTGTCTTCAAACACCTTATAAAAGTGAATTTTGCATAATAATTGAACTGCAAATAAAGCCGCTTGTTATATTTTGCTGTTGTCAAGGCAACAATGAAGTAAATACGAATCCCTGCAATTACATTTTATTTTTTAAACTCTCTTCAGAGTGCTATCTGGATACCGATTGCTGTCAAACCCCATATACAAGGGCCAGAATAGGTCTCAGTCTCTCCTGACCCTCTAAAAAAGTTTTTCCATATAGGGGCAAGTTTTTTTAAAGACAGTTGTCCATAATGGTATGATGGGACTATTACACTTACAGGAGAACAGCAGGGGCATCGAAATAGGAGTTCACCATGGTAACTGCCTGTTTTTCATTCACACAGCCTCTGGGCAGCTGTCAATCACCATTTAATAATTAAAAAAAACACCCTTGTTTGATTTTGGGGAAAATCCGTCAACTTATACAGGGTTCAGATGGGTTTTCGCGCCAGGTTCATGGTTTTTTTGTTTATCGTGACATAAGTCTATTAAATATATAATGCCTGTGCTGCTTTATGTGACAAGAACAGGCTTTATACACCAGAACAGGCTACTGAATAAATGACAGGGTCCTGCACAGGTCCTGTTTGGTAAATCCGCATCTGCCCGACTGCAGCACTAATTTAATTCTGTACCCGACCCGGTCCGTTTGACATACAGATTGTGACCCGAACCGCACCCATATTAAATCTACTAAATAAATAAGGTAGACAACATTTTTTTTTTTTCTCATGTAACACAAGCAATCCAACCAATATTAGGCATTTTGAGTTGAGGCATAGAAAAATATGCACCCCAACATGGTAATAATTAACAGTAAAAAATATCTGCCCATATAGGCTACTTTGAAACAAATGTGCATAACTCACACCATAGGCTATACAGATGCTTATTGTCACAGTGTCTGGTTTGTGTTTCCCTGGGTTTCCACCAGAGGTCCTTTTCTACCACGGTGTCCTTCACTCAGACTACATTTCCCATCATCCTGTTTGTCACTCATTGATTATTGCACACAGCTGTTTCCCGTCAACTTGTTAGTTTCTGTGTGTATTTATACCCTGTCTGTTTCTGTGTTCATTGTGGATTCCTTGTTTATTGTCACTGAACTTCGGAGGTCTGTTTCATGTTTGTTTCTTGTTTTGGATTGCTTTTTATGGACTTTGACCTTTTGCCTGCCTGGATTTACGTTTACGGATTGCCCAATAAATGCACTTGGATCTTACCTGTTTGTGTGTGCGTATCGTGACAGAGGTGGATTCCTTCTGTCACGATACGCACACACAAACAGGTAAGATCCAAGTGCATTTATTGGGCAATCCGTAAACGTAAATCCAGGCAGGCAAAAGGTCAAAGTCCATAAAAAGCAATCCAAAACAAGAAACAAACATGAAACAGACCTCCGAAGTGCAGTGACAATAAACAAGGAATCCACAATGAACACAGAAACAGACAGGGTATAAATACACACAGAAACTAACAAGGTGACGGGAAACAGCTGTGTGCAATAATCAATGAGTGACAAACAGGATGATGGGAAATGTAGTCTGAGTGAAGGACACCGTGGTGGAAAAGGACCTCTGGTGGAAACCCAGGGAAACACAAACCAGACACTGCAACACTTATAGGTCTCCATAAATTAAAAGAACATGTAGCCAAATATGAGCCGCTACTGTCATTTAATATCAGGGATATTTTAGCAAATTATTAATTCTTAATGCCTATTAATTACCAAACCGCACCAGAAATGCCAACATAAATCTTATTCCACCTTATTTGATTACATCAAATATTAGCATTTCAGCCGCCAACGTGCAGGACTCTGATAAATGATAAAATCTGGAACAGAGAGAATGCATATTTACTAGGGTGTACTAGTGTACACTGCACTAAGGGTGTTCAAAATAATCACATGACCCTGAGACATAATTAAAAACTGCATCCCACAATTTACATGGGAAAATGAGAGAGAAAAACAACAGAGGTCAAACATCTCACCATCTAAAGCAGAAGGTCCTGAATTCTTGTTCTCTTCTGCAAGCATAACCTCCTCTGCAAAATAAAATATGAATTTACATTTGAAACAAGTTTTGAACATACAATAAACTGAAAAACTGTTATTCAAAATCTAATTTAATCCTGGATATTAAAAGTTAAAAAAAAGAAATTAATGAATTAGGAATATATAAGATGTATAAGTAACAAAAAAATAATATTCTGAGCTATTTCTAGGTTAATAATTAAATATGTATATTTGTGAAAGACCATGTGAACTTTGTTTAAAAGGTTAGATTTCCCTGTTTCAATTGAAGCACAAGATGTTCTTTAGATCAGGTTTTACACAAATGTGTGGCATTCACAGTGCTTGTGTGATTTAAATCAAAAGGGATACATATGTTTTTCACTTCAGCTTTTTACTTTATACTGATAATATAATTTGGTAAGGAAAAATTGCAAAATAAACTTGCATGCATTTTCTTTCACAAGTGTGTCTCTTTTGAACAGTACTCAGCATCCGATGTAAATTGGGGCGATGCTGTAGCACAGTGTTTTGCCAGATTTGATTTACTTTATTAGTTTTGCCAGTTCATTCGCCTGCTCAGTGTGTAAGAGTACCTGCACGGTCAATCCAGGCCCGATACCCATTCAGCTCCCTCTCGATCTGCTGCTGTCTCCTCAGCTTCATGAAAGCCCTTCGGTTCTCCACTCGCTCACGCTCTTTAGCAAACTCCCTACAGGAGTAAACGACATACAATTACCCACACAAAGAAAAACCAGAGGGATGGGACACACTTAATTTATCAAAGTGTTTCACCTACAGAGAGAAGGAATGAAAGGCAGAGATAGGGAGGCTGTGTCCCATTTTGCATAATTAAATATTTTTTTTAAATCACACTGACTTGTTGCTTCTACATAAGCATATTTCATTTTCACTGTTAAACACTGTAAACTATGGAGAAACATCTCTTTTGACTTTGTCAGAATTAGAAAAATGGAAACAAAGTGAACAGTTTTTGCACTCTCTCCACACTCCCATGAAGCACTGCGAATGATGTAATTGAGTCCATGTCTCTACGCCCTCAAAATACTTGTTTGTATATACAAATATACGTATTATTTTGCAATAAACTTAAAATATATTGTTTTATATATATATATAAATATATATATATATATATATATATATATATATATATATATATATATATATATATATATAAATATATATATATATATATAATCAGCATTATAAATGAGTAGTTTTTATTTCGCCGTTGTTTTTAATTATTAATTAGATTATGTTGTTCCCAAAGGGATTGTAGTTCTTTCTATCACTAAAGCCACAGTCTTGTATTTTTGTCTTTTTTTTCTGATTTTCAAAAACATTTTTGCTTCAAATCAAAGTTTGAAGAGTTGTGAATCACATCATAGCTGATTGGCTTGGTTCAGTAATTATAACTCTTTAACAAAGACTTTTTAAAAATGAATGGAAAAATTACTTCCGAAACCAGCAGTGCTGGTTAATAAAAACAGTAATATTGTGAAATGTTATTACAATTTAAAAAAATAACTGTTGCCTATTTGAATATATTATAAAATGTAAAATATTCCTGGGTGATGGCAATTTTCAGCAGCCAGTTACTCCAGTCTTCAGTGTCACGTGATCCTTCAGAAATCATTCTAACATGTTGATTTGGTGCTCAAGAAACTTTTCTTTGGTGCTAAATATTATTGTGGAAAATGTTTCTGAAGGATCATGTCACACTGAAAACTACAGTAATGGCTGTTGAAAATTCTGCTTTGCAATCACAGGAATAAATTACATTTAAAAATATATTACACAGGAAAAAAGACATTTTAAAGTATAATAATATTCCACAGGGTTACTGCTTTACTGTATTTTTGATCAAATACATGCAACATTGGTTATCATAAGAGACTTTTTAAAAAAACATTTTAAGAAACATTTAAAAAAAAAAACTTTTGACCGGTAGTGTATGTGAACAATGATCAATGTACAAAGAGAAAAAAGAGAGATGTGTAGAAAGAGAAAGAGATAAGGTCGCTGTGTGTGTAGTAACTTAAACTTACCTCTTGTCTCTAGAGATGAAGTTAATACATTTCACATTAACCTCCGATAAAACTCATTACCCTGGGTCGGCTCAGACATCAGGTTAGATGTAGTGTCAGTTTGTCTTAGAGCTCATTGAGGAAAACAGTACTCACCCTGATAGGACTCCTAATACCAGATTTAACACAAAGAAGGAGCCAATTATTATTAGAGGAATGAAGTAGAGCCAATTCCATGTAGGGCCTAAGGCATCGTTGGTCTGTGCAAACACAAAACAGGAAGTTCTTAAGCTTCAAAACAAATTAAGTAATACTTTGAATTTGCAGTACTATAATGCCTAGATTTCCTAGATTGAAAAGTTCTGAAAACCAATGCCTAGATTGAAAAGGTCTGAAAACAATAAATCCTGCCCTTGTAATGGTGACGTTTCAGCGGGGCTCTGCTCTGCCATGCAAAGGGTGTGATCACTGCGTGGGAAGGTGGCATCATTGCCCAGCTGAGCTGAGAGGGTGTTCCCCACATCCCGATGCAGCTGCAACAGCTCAGTTATGAGTGTGAAAACAGTCTAACTGTGGCAGCATGACTCGCGTCAACATGTATGACACCACATGACTGATTAAAAACAACGTGGACTTGGATAAACCTGCTTGAAATATTAGTAAAAATGTATTATTGTATGTCAGAACTGATAGCATTGTGGACAGCATTCTGACACATAATGTGGTTGCACATCAGATCCCGACTTGTGGTACTTTCCGATTCCCTTCCTCCTATCTCTCCACAATGCTTCCTGTCAAGTCTGTACTGTCCTATGCAATAACCAAATAAATAAATGAGTATTATTAAGTAATATATCTGTGCTTTGTTTTTAATGTAGAATGGATTATGAAAAAAGAAACAGTACTTTAAAAAGCAGGATTCCCAGGCAATTTGACCAACGAATTTTCAAATTAACTTTCCAGACATTCAAAAGTACAGGATCATGATTTTTACAATTAATTTTATTGTAATTAGACTCACAACGAATAATTTTTACAAGGTGAAACATTTTCTACTGAACCCCCCATATCTACTGAATTTGAGGGTGCTTAGTGTATATAAGCAGTAATATTAGCAGCAGGAAAATTTTATTTTATGCCAAAGACAAACAACAAATCTTGATCAAAATACAAGTAAACTATCTGAGCAGAACCTCTAAAATTTGTGTTCCGAATTAAAAAAGAAAAAAATGTTCGCAAAATTGTTCTGTTTAAATTTTGGTCATATATTTTTATCTCCAGGAGAGGATTAAACCAGTGTTTATCAAGCAGTGGGTCACAACTCAAAAGTGAATCACAGGTCTATTTGGACGCGACACAACACTCACATCCATTGTAGGCAAATGTCAGCCGTTATGCGACTGGATACCAGTGGGCAGGGCCATCATTTTGGTGCAATGATGCAAAACTATTCATCGATGCCTTGCTCTGGAGGCAGGCATATGCAAATGTATTTGCCTGTGTGACGTCACAAATCCCACAGTATCCAAACGAGACATTTTTGGTGCTTGATTAAATAAATGTGCTGTTTATAATGAGGAGGGTGTTTTAAGCTATGAAACTTGCAGGATTTTTTAATGGTACCTCTAATATATCAATAGATCAAGGCAAATTCTTTTGTTTTAAAGTCTGAGGAAGTCCTCCTCCAGAAGTCCATGCTCAGAAACCAGCACTATGAAAGTGAAAATCAGAGCATATAAATGACGGTAGTTTGATCAAAGTCAATCACCTAAGCTCATTCCACCAAAAGCTCTAGTGTTAGGACTGTCTAACACCTCTCATTTTTCCAGTGCTTGGAGCAATTTGGAGATGAAACCACTTTGACAAATTCTTCCAAACATGACTTATGATAAGAGAGATGTTATTGTGCCTGAATAGGCTTGTAAGAAGATCAGAAATCAGGTTAAAGCTACACAGTATTGCATACCCGTGTACAAGTATGACAGGTCACAGCTGCAAGGGTGGAGGAAGTTCATCAACCATAAATTACATCTATTTCAGCTAAATTGGGCCTGTGGGCCAGAGATTTTTCTTTTGCCATTTATTTATTATTTTGGGGGAGAAGAGAAGGAATGGGATTAGGACACAAAGCAAATATATTCTGCCTACATGAGCACCAAGGATCAACGTCTCCCAGTACAAATGCTAACCACAAAGCCATGGTACCAACAAAAATATTTCTTTATATTTCTTCAGAAAGACAAGGCTTGAACTCATCCAACCCATTACTTACCAAAAACCTCAAACAATGTGAATTGTTGCGTATGTAAAATGAGTCATTAAACCTCATAAAATGTGAAATACAAAGATTTCAAACACATATGCTAATGACTCTGTTTAATCTAAAAACAAAATGTGTTTAAATTAAACGAGATCTTTAACAGTGAAGTAATGCTTCAACATTGCATTACATTAAGATTATACTTTTATTAATTAGGATTATAATACAGAAACAGAACTTCTACAGATCACCTAAGGCAGAAACTCACATTATAGAGTATGGTTGTCCACCCTTCCATGGTGATGCACTGGAAGACAGTGAGTATGGAAAATAAGATGTTATCAAACTGAGTGATGCCATCATTGGGTCCGGGCCAGTTGTTATTGCAGGTATAATTTTCAGAACATTTCTTGAACCCACATTGCTCAGATTCAGATAAGCCTAGAGGAAATAAGAGAGACAAATATTTTTTTTCTTCATGTACTGAATATTAAATGTATAGTGACTGACTTTTGAATTTTGTTTAATGTATCTATGTCAAATGTTTGTTTAATTTTGATTTATGTATCTGTGTAATTTGACTGTTTGCTTTCCTGTTGGCTATCATGCAGCAAATAGAGGAGGCCCACAGAAAGAGGTGTTTACTTCATGTATGGGAGGAGGAGCCAAGACTCTGATTTCCAGGTCTGTATGGACCCCTGATTTTTTCGTGCAAATGATAATAATGTTATTCTTGTCAATACTAATCTTATATATTTTTTATTTAATAATATTCATGTGTATTACGGTAATTATTTCTTTTTAGAAGAATTAGTTATTTGTGACCCTAAAATATGCTAGATGGTTAGGTTAACAAGTTTCAGAGAAACCAAATATTTTTTATAAAAAAAATTCCCACTGAAATTTTTGTGAAAGTCTGTTTCCAATGTTCTTTCTTTTTTAGTATTCTAAAGATTTACACTGGATCCCAACATCTGACATAAATATAAATTAAAAGATGTATATCTGGTCTGCGCATGTTCTTACTTGTGTTTGTCAGTGTGTGATCCTCTTTACTTTTAATGCCTGGTACACATTGCCTGTGGAGTTTTCCACTGTAGAACTCTAGTCCAATAATGGCAAACATGAGAATGGCAAAAAACAGCAGCAGACCGATCTGTAGCAGTGGCACCATAGCCTTCATTATGGATTTCAGAACTATTTGCAGACCTAAAAAACATAAAAATATATATCAATCACACATAAACATTAGTATAAATCACACATAATTGTGAAAATTTCAACCTAGGCTCATTGGAAAAACATGCCCGTGGCAACATTTTTACAAAATGATATTGCGCTTCTTGCATGTTTCGCAACACCTACAGTAAACCTAACCAATAGTGTTAACAAAAGCAAACATGCGATAACACATTTGGCGAAGCAACTATGTGAAGTAACCATCGGTAGTGCACAGCTGTAGCAGGTGAGCTACCGAGCAAGTTCAGTACATCAGAAAAGCCACATATATGGAGCTGGCTATGTGATGGAAATGTCAAAAATGTATTACTTTACAAATCATGTACGTATATTTACAAGTCATATGGTAAAAGTGTTTAGAGGTCATTATCAGTAGGCGAACGTGAGAAGAGGCAAGGGAGAAACAGCAAAATCCATAGCTGAAGACTTTTGCCTCCATTGGTAAAAAAACGTTGCCAATCACCATAGAGTATTTCACTTTCAGCAGCTAGAGTGTTGAGAAAAAATACATTGCAGAGGAGGCTACCCTCCCTTTGTATATCAACAAATCATTGTAGATGTAAATTACATTATATTAGTGTCATGGAATGGTGAAATAGTGAAGTGAGGACTCAAGTGCAGAAAAGGATTTTTTATAAATAATAAAAATAAAATAAAACTACCCCGAGGGGAAAAACAATACAGACATCTCAAACTTGATTCGGGCAGAGAACAGTTACACAAGGACACATGAAGTGACAACAAACCAGCACAGGACTGCAAACACAGGGAGAATAAATAGGGAAGCAAACAAAAGAGGGTAACAAGGAAGGCAGGTGGGACAAATGAATTAATAATCAGGTAACAAGATGGGAGGGGCTAGACAATCAGGAGAGCACATGGCACAAGGAAACACGACAAGACATGTGCTCCAAAAAAAAGACCAAAGAGATTTCACTGTGCAGCTACCCAGAAACAAAATGCCTTGATGCATATAACTTTTTGCGGTTGGATTTATGTCGTCTTGTTTTATCGCTTTGCACCTGATTAGGACGCAGTGTAATACTCCTCTCAAACAAAATAACACAGTGTGATTAAGAACTTCATATAGATTCGTAAACATACTAGGAATGCCAGAAACCAGTTTAAGGGGCCGTAATACCCTCACAGCCCTCAGTGTTCGCAGGTCTAATGAAATATTCATGTGGGCTCCTGCTGTGGCCAGAATCCTGTTAACAAAATAAAAACAAACATAGGTTAGGCGGAGAAAAGAAACAACAGTTTTGCAGAATATATAAATATTTCACAAATATGTTAATGATGATGTTGGGTAAACTACACAATCTCCATCAATAGTGACATGGTAATCGCATCTATAGTGATGATTCATAGTGATACTGCTCAATGCATGTGATCCTTAATGAGGTAATCCCTCTCAATGAATGACAGCCAGCACACTTTCTAATAAGGGTCACTTCTGATTCACAGCTTTCTTCTAAATGCAGGTGATATTCATCAGGCATGACCAATGAGTCATCTCTGTCTTTCATTCTACTTGTTTATTTCACATATAGACCTAGACAAGAGCGCAGCCATCTTTAGAATTTTGTGTTTGAACTTCTGTTTACAAACCGTCTAGCTGGTGAGGTGGATTTCCCTTGTGGTAACCAAAGTTATCATGTTGAAAAAAAAAAAAGATTCTTAAACAGAGGACCACGGTTCGGTTCTGCACCCCAGCTTGGTTCAAAATGTACTGCGATACAAAATAACTGTAGCCCCATTTTACTGTTTCTATAGTTTAAAGTAAGCAGCACGTCAAAACAACGGAGCTGTGCACAACACTCAGGGCTGTTTTTGGGAATGATAATTTGGCACTCTAATATTTTTATCTAAAGCCAAACAAGCTTCATTCAAGCCCTTTCCGCTCCGTGCACGTTGCTTCTCTTCCCCGCTAAAGACGTAAAGCAATACAAGAGCAACAGATGACATAGTTATTTTGACAACAGTAGCAGAAACATGGTGAGCAGCCAATAAATAATAATTCATACTTTCGCTAAAACGAATCAGAAAATGAGAATGCTGCAATTATAGTCATTTTTATCTGCCATACAGTATATGACTCTGACCGTTCAAACCAGGTTGTGACAAAATTATTTTTTCTATCTACAGTATATTTAGCATTAGGCCTAGTGATCAGCATGTTAAGAGCATTTCATAATAAAGTTATAATTGAAAAAAAAAAATAATTGGCAAAGGAAATAATTTACTTGGTAATTGGCAAGGAAAGACCATTAAAACTTTGAAATTTTTAGTTAACTTTGTTTTCTGCTCATAATGAGATAAATTTTATGATTATGTACGTTGTTTGAACCGTCCATTCCAACATCTCAACCAAAGCTAAAAATTCTGGATTCTCTCATAATCCAATTCACGTGGCACTCCTGTTGTTGACTAATTAAACTCCATCCCATTCAACCCCATGAGATGAGAGAAACTGCTAAAGAACGGTGCATGAACACAAGACGAAAAAAAAAAAAAAGAAGACACATAAAGAGACAGTGAGATCGTCGGATGAGAGTGATTTTTTATGGAGTGGGGTGGGTGATATGATCAAAATCTTGTAACAATATAAGTCATTTTATTTGACGATTTTTGATAAATAAAAAATTGATACCTTTTGAAATTTCATCATTTTTGCCACCAATTTTAATATCTCTGCACCTCCTGGGTCGACCATGGTACACTGCTGCGCACCAACATGGCGCCTCTTGTGTTGTCATTGCCCTGAAGCACACGCAAGTGACGACTCTCTGTCAACCAATCAACGTTCTGCAGTGAGTCTAGCTCCACCTTTTAGTGACCGGACTACTGTGCTAGGTACCCCAACGGAAGGGTCCCAAAAAAGTGGTATTTTACGGTTCGGTATTTTGGTACCATACACAACTTCTGACAGTCAAAACAGAAATAATTGCGTACCGTACTGTACTTTATTGTACCGTACTGCTCAGTGGAAACGAGCCAAAAAACTGCTTGCTGAACTCACAATTAAATAACATATTTCAAATCAGCAACAAATTCTGACATGAGCTGTCCCATAAATGTTGTTTCTTATGCTCAAATAGCGTTAAAAAAGCATTTTTTTTAGGCTAGATGAGCCAGTGCGCAAGTCCAGTCCCAAGCACGAGTCTCAAATTTCTATGTGAACCAGAGCTTTTACGGCAGCTGCAATGACGCAATGACTTTACCAATCTTACTTAGAAGGCGGGACGTATTCCGTCATATTGCACATTGCAGTTTCTCCCATTCATAAGTAATAGGAGTGAACCGTCTTTCTATATCTACTGTACAGTCTTTGGTATGAACTTGATATCATAGGCAAAAGCTAATACAGGCATCAAGTAGAAGCCTGTTCAATGTGAAATTATTTAAAATTGTTCCAACCATGAAGTCTGGTTAATAAAAATAAAATAAAAACCATTATTTAAGCTAAATAAATAATACTTTTAATCTAAGATTGTTGTTCTAAAAAGTTAGTTCCCTTTCGTTGTCACTCCGAGTTACGTCGGATGACGACGAATGGGGTTTCGCTTAGAAAGCCTATCAGCTTCGAGTATTACAAAACGAGCCTATGGCAAAGAAATGCCATGGGTCTGCGGAATTTGCATGACGGAACTCCGCCCCACCTCGTGGGTATAAAAGGAGGAAGTCCGCAACAGCAGTTTATGTTTTCGCTTCGGAGCCAAGTGTATTCTTCTCTCCACAAGCCATCTCTGAATTGTCAGCTTTACAAACGAGTACCTCGAGTGTTGGTGTGACGGCGATCTACGGCGAGCGCGTGCTTCCTGCTGATCTGTTGCAGTGGTCTGCCAGTCGGTGCGTGTCTCCCCGGGTGCTTCAACACTTGAGTTTTCTCTCACTAAAAGAGCTTGCACGCGGCACGTCTTTTTAAAGACGGCTCGCCCGTGCATTTAAAAAAAAAAAAAAAAATGAATGGTGCGGCAGCTTGGTATCGGACTCTGATGGGCACGAGCGTTGTCTAGTATGTTTGGGCTTGATCATGCTAGAGCAGCGCTCGTGGATGACTCATGTTTTCTCCATGGAAACATGATCATCGCGTCATTAAGGTCGAGACTCGGTGAACTCACATGAGTGAGAGTCCCCTCATCCACCCCCCGATCTTCGGCTGGTGGCCAGGGTGACCTGAGGGTTTCGGTCTGGAACAAGGCGCCGACTATGTGTCCGCGACCCCAGCCCCCCTCTTCAATGACGGTGCCCGCTAGTGAACTGACTCTCCCGTCTCTGAAAACACAGAGTTCTCGGACGACACAGAGCACCGCCCTCTAGCCGTGCTCTCCTCGTCCCCCTCTGTCCCAGAGGTGGTTGACACGGCGTGCCGTCCACGGACCGCTTCGCCCCTGTCCCCCTCTGTCGCCAGACCCCTGGCAGAGCAGGCCCCCGCGGGACGACCAGCCTGGTCCTCCCCTGGCCCCCTCTGCCAGGCCGCGGTTGCTAACTGTGCCCCCACACCGGGCCGCTATGCCGTCCACGTCTGGGCCAGTTACTCCGCTTCGCTGCCCCTCCGGGGGGACGCCTGTCGTCGCGTGATCCCGCCGGTTCAGTTCCTGGGAGCCTGGCTAGAGCTTCCCCGTCTGTCCTGCTGGATCGCGCATTCCGTCAGGCTCGGCTTGCGATTCAGTTCGCATTGTCTCCTCCCCGCTTCAGGGGAGTCCGCTCCTCTTTGGTCGGTGGCAATGCCCCCGTCATGAGAGCAGAGATTGCCACCCTGCTGGCGAAGGGTGCAATCGAGACTGTCCCTCCAGCCGAGATGAGGTCCGGGTTCTACAGCCCCTACTTCATTGTCCCCAAGAAAACCGGTGGGTTACGGCCAATCCTGGACTTGCGCGTGCTGAACCGCTCCCTTCACAGGCTGCCGTTCAAGATGCTCACCGCCAAACGCGCTGGCTGATTTCTCTCTCTGATTGGCTGATTTCTCTCACTCTCGAGATCAGGTTTGCGAACACAGGGACCTAGTGCTCCGGCACCTAGCTCGTCTGGGCCTTCGGGTCAACTGGGAGAAGAGAAAACTTTGCCCCGTGCAGAGGATCTCTTTTCTCGGTATAGACATCGACTCGGTCGCCATGTCCGCGCAGCTTACGAGCGAGCACGCGCAGTCACTGCTGACTTGCCTGAGACATCTCAGGAGCAAGAATGCGGTTCCACTGAAACTTTTTCAGAGGCTCCTGGGGCATATGGCATCTGCAGCCGCGGTCACGCCGCTCGGATTGCTTCATATGAGACCGCTTCAGCTTTGGCTTCGCGACCGAGTCCCGAGGTGGGCATGGCATCAAGGCACGCTCCGGGTACCAGTTACTCCGACCTGCCGTCAGTTCCTCACCCCGTGGTCGAACCTCAGTTTTCTCAGGGCGGGTGTCCCCCTGGAACGAGCTTCCCGGCATGTTGTGGTCTCCACGGATGCCTCCACCACGGGCTGGGGCGCCATGTGCAATGGACATGCTGCTGCGGGCTCCTGGACAGGACCCCAGCGGCTATGGCATATCAATTGCCTCGAGTTGTTGGCAGTATGCCTTGCCCTGCACCGCTTCCGGGCGTTGCTCAGGGGTCAACACGTACTAGTCCGCTCAGACAATACCGCTACTGTAGCGTACATCAACCATCAAGGTGGTCTACGCTCCCGCCGTATGTCACAACTCGCCCGCCACCTCCTTCTATGGAGTCAGAAGCATCTGAGGTCGCTTCGAGCCATTTTCATTCCCGGAGCGCTGAACTGTGCAGCCGACGAGCTCTCACGGCTTCAGCCTCTCCCTGGAGAATGGCGACTCCATCCCCAGTCGGTTCAGCTGATTTGGGACCAGTTCGGGGACGCACAGATAGATCTGTTTGGCTCTCACGACTCGACCCATTGCGCCCTGTATTTTTCCCTGACCGGGGGCACGCTCGGCACGGATGCACCGGCGCACAGCTGGCCGCCGGGCCGCAAATATGCGTTTCCCGCAGTGAGCCTTCTTGCGCAGACCTTGCGCAAGGTCAGGGAGGACGAGGAGCAGGTCATTTTGGTCGCGCCGTATTGGCCCGGCCGGACCTGGTTCCCCGAACTTGCACTCCTCGCGACAGCACCTCCCTGGCCCATTCCTCTGAGCAAGGACCTTCTTTCTCAGGGACGGGGCACCCTGTGGCACCCTCGCCCCGATCTCTGGAGCCTCCACGTGTGGCTCCTGGACGGCTCGAGGTAGGTTTGAGTACCCTTCCACCAGCGGTGGCGGCTACCATCACTTCCGCTAGAGCGTCGTCCACGAGACACGTCTATGCGTTGAAGTGGAACCTCTTCGTCGACTGGTGCTCTTCTCACCGAGAAGACCCCCGGAGATGCTCGATCAGCGTTGTGCTTTCCTTCCTTCAGCAAGGGTTGGAGCGAAGGCTGTCTCCCTCCACCCTTAAGGTCTATGTTGCCGCCATTGCCGCACATCATGACCCCGTCAAAGGTAAGTCGGTAGGGAAGCACGACCTGGTCATCAGGTTCCTGAGAGGAGCGAGGAGACTAAATCCTCCTCGTCCTCCTCTCGTTCCCTCTTGGGACCTCTCAGTGGTTCTAACTGCCCTGAAGAGTGCTCCCTTTGAGCCCCTGCAATCAGTTGAGCTTAAGTTCCTGTCAATGAAGACAGCGCTCCTGGTTGCACTGGCCTCCAGCTAGGTGCCTCCCGTGTGCATGGTCCCTCCCCTGAGTGACCCCCACATGTGTATTTCCACTGTAAGCCTCTCTGAGCATGTGTCTTTCCCTTGGCAAGCCACCTTGCCACCCCTGGGGTTGAAATATTCCACCTGCGGCTGGACACCCCAGTGTTCTCCATATGTTTCCTTCGGGTCATATGTGTATTCTCTAAGTCCCCCCCCCTCTGGGCTGGCATTAATTGCATACTTCCCCTAGCTTGGGATATGCTTCCCAGTGTACCTTGGTATTCCTGTGTTAAATTGAGTCCTTCGTCCTTCTATGTCAGGGACCCCGATTTACGCAGGGCACTGGAAGACAGCTGAGAAGGTGGCGTGATTAGACTGGTAACCCCATTCGTCGTCATCCGACGTAACTCGGAGTGACAACGAAAGGGAACGTCTCGGTTACGTATGTAACCCTCGTTCCCTGAGTAGGGAACGGAGACGTTACGTCTGCATGCCACTTTCTGCTGTACCGCGGGGATCGCCTGAGCTCAGTCTTGGCTCCTCAGCGAAGAAACATAAACTGCTGTTGCGGACTTCCTCCTTTTATACCCACGAGGTGGGGCGGAGTTACGTCATGCAAATTCCGCAGACCCATGGCATTTCTTTGCAATAGGCTCGTTTTGTAATACTCGAAGCTGATAGGCTTTCTAAGCGAAACCCCATTCGTCGTCATCCGACGTAACGTCTCCGTTCCCTACTCAGGGAACGAGGGTTACATACGTAACCGAGACGTTTTAAGTAAACTGCTGTTTGCAGACGCACTCTCGCCCGATCCTCAAGCAATGCCAAGTGTGCCATTCTCACCAGTTCTCACAATAAACACCTTTTATACAGATGCAGATTACAGACCTCTCATTAGCCAGCTGTAAATACGAGTATATCTGCGATATTCAGAGAAACCTCGCAGCTGAAGCTATAATGCAGCTTTTCTTACTCTTTAACTGTATATGTATATGTATGGAATGTAAGATTAAATTAAATTGTATTATTTAATGATTGTATTATATAATTTTATATATGGATTATATAATACAATTAATGCAACATACTTCAAAATAATTAGAGTCATGTTACAATGAAATATAACTTCTTAACACGATTATAAGTTCGTACAGAGTAATTGATTTTTGTGTACGTGTGGTTTCAATTGTTCCTATATTTTTTCATAAATTTAGAATAAATTTTATTACGACATTTTTGGTTAATCATAATCTGTTCTTAAAATCGTTTGTACGCACATTTCACGCACAAATGCTAAGTGAATGAGACCCATTGTTCCTGAATTTCGAAAAGATAAAAAAAAAAAAAAGTTTTTTTAAGCTTTATTTGTCAGTAGCCAGGTTTCCATCCAAGGGTTTTTTTGCGAAAAAAGGTTTAGCGCATCAAAATGTTTATTGATATACAGGTCCTTCTCAAAAAATTAGCATATTGTGATGAAGTTCATTATTTTCCATAATGTAATGATAAAAATTAAACTTTCATATATTTTAGATTCATTGCACACCAACTGAAATATTTCAGGTCTTTTATTGTTTTAATACTGATGATTTTGGCATACAGCTCATGAAAACCCAAAATTCCTATCTCAAAAAATTAGCATATCATGAAAAGGTTCTCTAAACGAGCTATTAGCCTAATCATCTGAATCAACTAATTAACTCTAAACACCTGCAAAAGATTCCTGAGGCTTTTAAATACTCCCAGCCTGTTTCATTACTCAAAACCGCAATCATGGGTAAGACTGCCGACCTGACTGCTGTCCAGAAGGCCATCATTGACACCCTCAAGCAAGAGGGTAAGACACAGAAAGAAATTTCTGAACAAATAGGCTGTTCCCAGAGTGCTGTATCAAGGTGCCGCATTCCCCAGGTCAAGCCACTTTTGAACCAGAAACAGCGGCAGAAGCGCCTGACCTGGGCTACAGAGAAGCAGCACTGGACTGTTGCTCAGTGGTCCAAAGTACTTTTTTCGGATCAAAGCAAATTTTGCATGTCATTCGGAAATCAAGGTGCCAGAGTCTGGAGGAAGACTGGGGAGAAGGAAATGCCAAAATGCCTGAAGTCCAGTGTCAAGTACCCACAGTCAGTGATGGTCTGGGGTGCCATGTCAGCTGCTGGTGTTGGTCCACTGTGTTTTATCAAGGGCAGGGTCAATGCAGCTAGCTATCAGGAGATTTTGGAGCACTTCATGCTTCCATCTGATTTCATTTTTCAGCACGACCTGGCACCTGCTCACAGTGCCAAAACCACTGGTAAATGGTTTACTGACCATGCTATTACTGTGCTCAATTTGCCTGCCAACTCTCCTGACCTGAACCCCATAGAGAATCTGTGGGATATTGTGAAGAGAAAGTTAAGAGACGCAAGACCCAACACTCTGGATGAGCTTAAGGCCGCTATCGAAGCATCCTGGGCCTCCATAACACCTCAGCAGTGCCACAGGCTGATTGCCTCCATGCCACGCCGCATTGAAGCAGTCGTTTCTGCAAAAGGATTCCCGACCAAGTATTGAGTGCATAACTGAACATAATTATTTGAAGGTTGACTTTTTTTTTGTATTAAAAACACTTCTTTTGTTGGTCGGATGAAATATGCTAATGTTTTGAGATAGGAATTTTGGGTTTTCATGAGCTGTATGCCAAAATCATCAGTATTAAAACAATAAAAGACCTGAAATATTTCAGTTGGTGTGCAATGAATCTAAAATATATGAAAGTTTAATTTTTATCATTACATTATGGAAAATAATGAACTTTATCACAATATGCTAATTTTTTGAGAAGGACCTGTAGTTGATGGAAATGCCAATTATTGATAATTTTTTGCAAATGTCGACACAATCCTTTTCCGTTTAACTTTACCGCATAAATTCTATGTCGATACTTAAATTGTCGCGAAAAACTAGTTTGGAAACACTTTTTGTCGAGAAAAGAGGCTTTAACGCAAATAAATGTGGTGTCACATGATATTTTCATCACGTGCAAGGTGCAGTCGTCACAGCAAAAACCATGGCCGGTTGTTTTACTAACCCCGAAAATTTCGCCCACTACTCTATACTCAGCGCAGGTTGCCAGCTTGTACAGGGCAATGGCAATCCGCTTTAGTGTCGGAACCGGTGGTCGGTGGCAGTGGCGTAACTTTGCTTTGAAAAGTGGTGGGCACCGCACAACTCGTTTTGCTATTTGTTTATTTAATAACCGACTTTACTTGGGGACTCTTTCGTTTTGAATTGTCTGTTTACAAGTAGAAATTTCAAGCTTTCTATATATTTCTCAGGTCTGTGCAAGTACATTATACGCTGAGTTTCGGTTCATTTATGAGACGAGAGTCCAGTTCACGCGCCGACGCCTCCGTGATATTTTATTTAACCTTTATTTAACCAGGAGAGTCTCATTGAGATTAAGAACCTCTTTTGCAAGGGTGACCTGGCCAAGACAGGCAGAAGTACAAACACATAGGTACAGACAAATAACACAGAAGACTAAAGCTAACATTTCATATAAGCATTTAAAATAATGTTTACAGTCTAAGAGCATTTAGTCTACATTAAGGCATCTGCCTCTAAGTCTTTCATTTTGGATTTAAAAGCATTTAGCGAGATTAACTCAATGAGTTTCAAGTCCTTTTGCAAAGTATTTCATGCTGAAGGTGAAGAATACAGAAATGCCTTCTTTCCCATTTCCGTACGGGACTTGATGATCTATTTTCTACTATATTTACTTCTTATTTATTAAATCCAGGCAATTGGTTGATGAAACATTGATTAAAATTAAGATACAATTAATAAAAAACGAAATTCACTTTAAAGAAAGGCTTTGTGCTTTCTGTTTGAGCTCTCTGTGAAAGTTTTAAAGCCGCTTTCAGAGCGGTCATGTCCGTAACGGAGAACTGTCACGTCCATAACATCGTTTTTTTCCTCATAAATGCGAACATGAAAAATAAAATAAAAATAATATTTTATGTTCTATGGAGGCCGACCATTCTTCATCGGGTTAGTATTAGGCTACTTTTGTTTTGCGCAGTGTAATTCATAAATTCATAGAATTACTAAAAAATATTTTGCCACCTAAAAGTTAAAGATTTTTTGTGTCATGTCTCATGTGTATTTCCCTCATATGAAATATAAAACGCATGTGTAGACTGATATTTTTCTAATGTCTGGACTCCTTTATTAAGGGAGTATGGATATATAAACAGACGTTTCAGTATTAAATGCATTTTCTGAGAATTTATATTTCAAGTTTTGACTGCAAATGTCACGTCCATAACGCTGGAACTGCCCAATTTTAAAGAATTTATCCTCAACTAGTTTTTTGGTGTAGTGTAATATCGAGCCTGACAAAAAGTAGTAAACTTTCTGTAAAGTGTCTCCACAACTTCCTCCCAAAACACCTTATTGCGTGGTCTCTCCCAGACCCTTGGGCTTCGTCGCATAAGGGTAGTTACTTAGAGCCCTATCAGATGAGCAACTGCTTCATTCTGCCGTCGTCTTCTGATATTTCGGACACTTGCAATTATTTGTGAAATTGAAATGACAGTAAGCTGGCAAATTTCAATTAACTGCCTGAATACTCTCTCCATTTTTTTTGTTTGTTTGTTTTTGGTTTGTTTGTTTGGTGTTGGGGGGTGTGCTGATTGGAACCTCAAAAGGTAGAATTTGCGATAAAAAAAATAAAATAAAAAAAAATGTATGGAAACGGCTCAAGGGCACTTTTTTTTGCGATACACCAAAACATATGCGACAAATCGCTTTCGTCATTCGTGACGTCATCACGCACACAATCTTATCGGTAAAAGGCCAATTGAATGGAAACAGTCTGGAGACGGCAAATTTCGTAATGTTTTTTTTTCCGCATATTCACTTTGTCGATAACATAACAGCGCAAAAAGTGGATGGAAACGAGGCTATTGACGCCTTTATTCTATTTAAAGTGACACAAAAGTGATTCAGTCAGGAACGGAGAGATTTTCTCTTTTTTGTTGTTTGATTATCATTAATGGCACATATGGCAGCAAGTTTATTAGGCTGCTGTTACAGAATGCACTGATCTAATGTACTTGTTACACATGCATTTTATCTCAACTGTTTACGTTCAATTGAGACACAAATGACGGTTTACAAGGATACTTGCAAAGATGGGCATTTTGACACATAAGTATGTGTATTTAAACGCTCAAGCCCAATTAGGTGGCAAAAAAAACTTGATTGATGTGTGCTCTCTTAGACAGCGCTCGGAAACCATCTCTCAGACGATCTCTATATTGCGAAACGAGTTCTATTTTTCTGCTTATTGCATTTCAACGGTTTAAAACCACTTGTTTTTCAAATTTAACTTCACTGGTTTATAATATTTGAATTCAATACATGACCCAGCCAGTGTAACAGGACATGTAAAATATTGAATAAAATACTTGCTCTCATCAAATGAGGCATAGAAATAATTCAAATAGAAAGTGCCAAGTATCTGTCACAACTAGAAGAGGGGACAGCAGACTCAAAGGTACCAGTTCTTTATTGAAATGTGCAAATACAAGGAATGAATCCGGTTAGCCAACAGTATCAAAGAAAGTCACTGATTCATCACTTAACTTGAACTTAAAAGTCTCTTTGTCCTTAATAGGTATAGGTGAATAGAGATTGTCAATGCAAGGAAGAGGATGATGATCGCAAAGGGCAAGTAGGCAGAAAGGTAAGTCCATACACCAGGTAAAGAGTGACAAGACCAGACAATGTGAGAGTGTGGATGGCATGCTTAAATGTGGTGCTGCTGATGAGGGTGATGATTGAGTGTTTGCAGGTGGGAGCCAGGATGCTTTGAAATGTAATGCTGTGGTGACTGGGCTGGTGACTGGAGATTGCGACAGTATCAGGTCAAAAAATACAAGGTCCAACATTTTCATGACAATTAATCACCCCCACCCCAAATCTCATTATTAAAAATACAAGAAAAAGAAAATAAGAATTTTTTTTCTCATGAATAATATGACCGCTGCATGTGAAAATGCACAAAATTGTTTTACAGTTCATAATTTATGTTAATTAGTACACTGTGGCAGTGCATGAAACAAGTCTTACCTAACCTTGATACAAATGTTTAAAAGCAGTGTTTCCCCTACCATTGTTTTGAGGGGGCAGACTCCCTGCCCCCCCTGAAAGAATGACAAATATATATATAATTAAAAAATAAATAAAAAAAGACGCGTGAGCTCCATCTAGTAACTTTAGCGGCTATGATTTTTGCGATGCAGAAAACGCGGACGGAATCGCGGAATCCAGTCATAAAAACGCTATTTACTGTATAATACGGATGAGCATATGAACTATTTTTCTGTGCTGCTTATATTTATCACGCAGTAAAACCCCGGCCCGCACCCAAAACCAGTCGTCTATGGATGAGAGTCTGAAACAAGGACTGGTGGGACGTTGTCCTGCTCCACTTCACAGACGCTGAGTGAAATGAGAATTTTAGAACAACGGGACACTCATTTAGATGACACTTTATTCAACAGGAAGAACAGTGTGTTCCGTGCGTCATATGTCATTACGCTATTTCAATGTCATTGCACATGCGCAATCCTTTCAGTTTCGGTTTTTAATCTAATCAAGTGTTTACATGTTCTCTCGATCGGATTACAAAAGGAATAAATCACCCCTTTCAATCAGATCGAAATTCCAATCAGATCGAGCTCAATCAGATCGATTAAGGAGTTTACATGAATGTTTTTTTATTCTGATTGAGCCGTCAATCCGATTATAAGAGTCCATGTAAACGCAGATACTGAAGCATGTGTGACGTTCGTGCTGTTTTTGCCTATATGAGCACACGAATGCATGAACTTCATCTCCAAACTCTAGATCCGCTCTGAAAGTCACTTCGTTAGCAACCGCTTTATTTGAGAAAAACTATCGTCATGCCGTAAACACAAACTCAAAGGTCTTCACGGCAACCCGTCAAAATAAAAGTTTGTTTAACTTGGCAGAAATATATTACTGTTGTACAGTAGAACAGTAGTTAGATACGTCTCAATGTAATAATAATACTAACACTAATACAAATAAATTATCATCAAAACTTTGTTTTTCCTGTTTTAAGGAATAATCACAATTTTTCTTCCATGTTTTAATTTTAACTGCAAAGCTCAATGTGCAGCACGCTGTTAAATTAATGTTTTATGTCTTCATTTGATCAAGCCCTATCAACGAGGAGCAGTGCGATTATGGTACATGCTCTTGTCACCTCACGTATTGACTATTGCAATGCTCTTTTTTTGGTCTTCCCTTTAAACTTTTACAAAAGTTACAGTTAGTGCAGAACTCTGCAGCACGTATCATTACTAGAACTCCTAAGATGGAACACATATCTCCAGTTCTACAACAACTGCATTGGCTTCCTGTTAGACAGCGCATTGAATTTAAAATTTTGACTCTTGCTTACAAAGCACTGCATAACCTGGCTCCTTCCTTTTTATCTGACCTACTTTCAACCTACACTCCCTCTCAAACTCTTAGATCATCATCCACATTCTCCTTAGTTCTTCCTCGCATGCGCTTGGCTTTCATGGGATCTCAAGCTTTTAGTTACGCTGCTCCTTATCTGTGAATAAGTGGATATACTTGCTTTCACAGGACATTCGCAATAGTAACTCTTTCCCTATCTTTAAATCTTGTCTGAAAATGCATTTCTTTAGGCAGGCATACCTGGGATATATGTTGGATATATGCATACAGAGGACATACCTCTGATTGGTTGTGAATGTTTTTTGTTTTTTTTTATGCGATTTATCTGCATGTAAGGTGTTCTTGAGTGTCACCAAACATTTTTTTTATGTGTTTTATCTGCATATAAGGTGTTCTTGAGAGTCACCAAAAAAATGTTTGTGTTTTATCTGCATGTAAGGTGTCCTTGAGTGTCACGTAAGGCGACTATAAATAAAATGTATTATTATTATTATTATTACATAGTTAACAAAGAAAACACAAAAAATTTATGTGAAAAAAATAATTTCATATAATTTTTTTTAATGTTGTATAAGTTTAATAATTGTTTAAGTTTCATGATTTCAATTAATTAGACATGCTTTTTGATTACTACAAATTTTACACCATGTATCCGTAACGCCCGCTCCACTAGTAGTCTACAACCCCCCTGAAGAAAATCCTAGGGGAAACACTGAGAAGTATCCAGAAATACAAAAATGTTAAATCTTGCACAATTACAAAAAATATGTTTTATTGTCATAAATTCAAAACAGCACATATCTGACACAAATGCAGTTTTTATCTAAGTGTACATCATGCTATTCTGCAGCACCCTCATTTCCGCCAACTTCCTGCAGCCGTGCTCATGACCATTAATGAAGACCTGTAATAAACAATGCTTAGGAGACAAAATACAACTTCAACATAGTCTTACACAACTTCTGTAGTCCATCCAGTTAAATTAATAACCGCATAGAACAAACCACAGAATATTTCCCACCCAAGATTTTCACTCCATTTTCAGCAGGGCTTTATAACAGTGGAATATTAATCCCAGACTGTCCTGCATATTAGTCACATCTGGGGTGTCAAGGTAGCAGGATGTCAGTGATTCTATTTAGGACCTGTGAAAGAATTAAAATAGCAGCACAGGAATGAGATGAAAGAATTCACTGAAAGACTGCTAAAGCAAGAAAGAGAGAAAATTGCTCCTACAGATGCAGGGCATCTCTAAATGGCAAGGGCACAAATGCTGCAATCAAAAAATATTAAACAAAAATTAAAGGATAATAAATTAGATGGAAAATGTTCTTCTTCTTCTTAACATTTAGCTGACGCTTTTATCCAAAGCGACTTACAATTGCTATATTTCAGAGGTCACACTCCTCTGGAGCAATTAGGGGTTAATTGTCTTGCTCAGGGACACATTGGTGTCCCACAGTGGATTCGAACCCTGGTCTCTCACACCAAAGTCTTGTGTCTTATCCACTGCGCCATCACCACCCATCATAAAATGTTATGATGACCATGATTCTCTAAGATATCTGACAACATTATCTGTTGCATTTATATAACAGGCAGAATGATAGTTTTCACTAAGAAATCTGTTGAGAAAAGATTTTTAAAACGATCATGCAAGCATTGATGGATCCATCACTACAAATTATGTAACATTAGCACATGTGAAGAGAGAGAACACGAATTTCATGCAAGGAAAGCGTCATTCCTCATTCTAAGAGGAGGTTGAGTGTGAAAATTATGTGTATTTTCAGTTAACTTTAGTCAGATGCATTTACATTGTCACTGTCCCTTAAGATGCAATCAACTGAAACAGTGTCTGTAAAGGTGTGAAGCAAATGGCCCATACAGATGTATGGCCTATAGAAACTGAATGGCCCATACAGGTGTATGGCCCATAGAAACTGATTGGTGTGAATGACAAAGACAGAGTAGATTGGAGGGTAGATCGATCTCCTGTGGGAGGCCCTAAGAGTTTTCTATTGTTTGTAGCCCATTTGTCTTCATGTATAAAGTTCTGTCTCACAGACAGAACTTTGGGTTCATTTTGTTGAAGGGTGACATGCTAACATCGCTGCTGAAGAACTGTGCTACACTACTACCTTCAATAAATTCTTCTCCCCACAAGAACTCTAGTCAAGCTTACTTATTTTATGTATTGGAGAAATCTAATCCATTGGCGAGCCACCCAAACCACTGCTCGGCCAAATACAGCAAAATCTAACAAGAGGAAGGAGAGAGATCTTGACTGTTTTCTCTGAAAACAATATTGTGTGTGGGTGGGTCAGGAACACAAAGCTGGTGTGAAGACAATTCCCTGGCACTGAATGAACAGTACGACATGTTACAACTAACAAAAGACCACAAGATCTCCATAAAAAGAGTGCAGAATGAGCTTCCTGTGATTCATGTGAGCCTGCTGTACAGCAAAAGTTCATACTAATGATTAACAAGCAGGATTAAGCTCTGCAAATAGAAAGAAATGACACTGTAAATATATATAAAAAACATCTAAAAATACAATATAGCCTACATTTACTTAAGAAGAAAAGCTGCATAAGATACGAATGCATAAGACTTATTAGCGATAATATTATACTTGTATTTCTGTATACATCTTGACATTTCTTGTCCATAAATTTACACAATTTGCAAATCCAAACCGACTTACTGACCTAAAGAAAAAATCTGATCAGTTTGTGTGTTCCCTGGGAACTGAACCTATGAAATAGCATTACATGTCTTTATGATATTATGAAGTCATATTACTTAGAATTTGTCAGAACTTGACTTTAGTCTTAAAGGGTTAGTTCACCCAAAAATTAAAATTCTGTCAGTAATTATTGACACCCGTGTTGTTCCAATCCCGTAAGACTTTCGTTCATCTTCGGAACACAAATTAAGGTATTTTTGATGAAATCTGAGAGCTGGCTCACTCCTTCATAGGCTGCTAGGTAATTGCATATGCCGGCCCAGAAAGTTAGTAAGGACATCGTTAAAATAGTCCAGGTGACTACAGTGGATCAACCTTAAGTTTATCAAGCAACTAAAATACTTTTAGTACGCAAGAATTTTCATTTTTGGGTGAACTAACCATTTAACACAAAAAGTTTCTGTAATACGGCCCATCACCCACTAGGTGAAGTTTGATCACTTAGAAAAGTAATACAACAACTTTCTCAACATTTGCATGATTTTAATAATTTACTGTCTATAGAAAAATATGTGCTTGTCCAAATCCAGAAATAATAATGCGCACCTTAGCAAACTGACTATTCTATAAAAAATTTTTTTTAAAAGGCATAGAAAGCCTGTGGGTTGTATAATCTCTGTTAGCCAAACATAATCTTTTGCAAATCCCAACCTAAATTTAAAATGTAAGACCACTGTGCCACTTAAATTAACACCTAATTTGATCTGCAAACCAAATGTCAATATGTGCAAATCCTCTCAAGATTTCTAAGATATCATCACATGCATTTTAGCAGTCCACATCCCTCACATTGTTGATATTGTGTTTTTTTCGGTCTTCTGTCAGTTAGCCAAACAGTACTGGTTAATGATCCTTCTCTGCCCGCTGCAGATACACGGCTCTTTGATGGGCCCCTGACTCACACATGCAACCGTTACATTGTGACAGATGGCATATGAATCATTAAGACACCAGTAGATCAATTATTCATCATGGGTAAAGAGCAAACACTTAACTAATTGTCAAACACGCAGGGAGAAACAGACAAAGAGAGAGATAGTGAGAGAGAGAGAGAGTGACAGAGAAAGTAAAAGACAGAAAGAGGCAGAGAGCAGACATCTGAAACCATAATAAATTACAAATGAGTGCTAATGATTCCCAATCAGAGTGTTTTAACCCTTGACATTAGCCGATTGATTTATTTTGCCTTATAAAGCAATCAGCCCTGTTTGGCAAAGTAAGTGCTCAGATGGAAAAAATACCCTTCGCTATCATTCAGGAGCCAGGAGTAAAATGCTGCAACAACTAAATCAAAAACCAAATAAAAAAACACTTTACAATAAGGTTTCGTAATTGTTGAACTAACATGATCTAACAATGAAAAAGATTTCTAAATCATTTATTAATCTTAGTTTATGTTAATGTCACACTTTTTTGGGTTATTTTTTCAATGTTTGGGTAGTTTTTGTGTAATCCAGATCCTGGGTCAGACGTAACAGCCGTATTTACGTAACAGACGTAATTGATCGCGGGCTTTTTGCTACCTCTTCAGGAGAGAGCAGTGCAGCTCATACAAATTGGTGCATGTCTTCTGTAAAATACAGGTTAGTGGCGGTCTGAAGTTAGAATTTCCCCCGTTAAACATAAAACAAGTGCCGGCACGAGATCCAGCGCCGTTACGGTGGAAACGGGACAACAGAGACTGGTCAATTACACTTGAATTACTTATAAATGTTTGATTTTTACTTCTAATTCTTGTTAAACGAGCTTAAATGTATGCAATATGTTTTCAAAACTATATAAAATATGCTATACTGTAAAATATGATAAAAAATAAAGGAATTATCATGCAAACCAGTGGTTGTTTATGAAGTTAAAAAAGAAAAAAGAAAAAAAAAGCTAGTACTATAGTAAAAATGCATCAACCCAGTATGATGGTTTAAAGCAACCCATTATGCTGGGTTAAATAAACAACCTAATTTGCTGGGTAAAATTAACCCAATGTGTTCTGTCCTATATTTACCTAGCCCTTGGGTTGAAAGCAACCCAAATTGGTGTTGAAAAAACGTTGTATCTGTTCAAATTATTTAATGGAACTCCGCTAACATAACTAAAAATGAACAGTATTTTTGGTAACACTTCACAAAAATTAGTAAATTCTAGGGCTGGACCCGAATATTCGAATATTCGTTCGGTGGGTTGGTATTCGATTTGAAAATGTGACATTCGAATATTCGTGTTTTTTGCACACCTGGCATCCCCCTCAAAATGGTTCTCATTCGCACTTGAATATTTTTTACACTATAAAATCTGGTGAAATATAATACTTAACATATAACATCGTTATAGCTACTTAATAAATATATTTGCTTCTTCTTGGACTACTAAAAGTGTTCCTGCAACGGGAGTATTCTCTGGGTAGAGTGCAGAACAGCGGAGTTTGTATGGACAGAAGTGCATGCCTGAGCTTGTATTTTGGGTTAAGCTGCGTTGCTTTGACATTGTGGAAAATAGAATAATAGAAACAAAATGTATTATCCTTTTTTACCCGTTATTATCAATCTAAATTTATCTACTGCGCAATGTAGGAGAAATTTAGTTTTTCAATATTTAAATTTCGTTTTTATTTATTTAAATTTAGTTTTTAATTTTTATTTATTTAAATTTAGTTTTTATATATTTAAATCTACCCTACTTTGTCAGTGAGAAAAATATTATAAGACTACCTTATTAAAAATATTGCTTAAGTTAAAAGACCTGTGTGTGTTTTATATCACTAGTGCAGTGTCTATTCTCGGAGCATTAGCCCTGCTCGCCTGAGGCGCGCCGCTTCTTTATTTAAATCTACCCTACTTTGTCAGTAATTTGTTAGTGAGAAAAATATTAGACTACCACATTAAAAATATTGCTTAAGTTAACAGACCTGTGTGTGTGTGTTTTATATCACTAGTGCAGTGTCCATTCTCGGAGCATATAAGCTCTGCTCGCGTGAGTTTATGTCAAAGTTTATGTCTGTAGTTTATTAAAAGTTTATTAATTCTGAACGTGTCGCGTCTCGCCTGTCTATCTATATTGCACCAAATACGACACTGCACTCCCTTGTGAAGTCGTTTGGATGAACAGTGACTGTTCGGTTTTGTTGACGGGGGGACAGGGACGGGGGCGTGTCTTACATGCGCTTCAAGAGGCACACATGCACATTTGCACACACACGCAAGGTCTCTCCCTCTCTGTCGTACGCGCGCTACACGGTTTGGAGCTCGCGAGCTCTAGATTCCGGGAGATTTGAACTAATTTGCGGCATCAGGGAGCCGCTATCAATATGCGGGAGACTCCCGGAACTTCCGGGAGACTTGGGATGTCTGAGACATATAGAGATTCCGAAGCTTCGAATATTCGATGTTCATTACTACCGAAGCTTCGAAGCTCAAAAAATGGTATTCGGACCAGCCCTAGTAAATTCATTAGTAAACACTAGTTAACTACATTAGTTAACATGAACTAATAATGAACTGCACGTACAGCATTTATTAATCTTTGTTAATTAATAAAGGATTAATAAATACTATAGCAAATGTCTTGTTTATTGTTAGTTAATGCATTAACTAATGTTAACAAATGGAACAGTATTTTAAAATATTTCTGAATACAATATAAATGAAATATGAATATGAATGTTATGAAATATTATGCATATCCCCATAGACCCTATAACTACCCCTTACTGACTTTAATGTTTATCAGTAAGCTCATCATCTGAGGTTCAAATGCTTCCTCCACCATCACTGGAGCTTCACACAGCAGCAGGGGAAATTCTCCCTCCATCTGGCTGTATGACACACCCACTATTCTCACCATAGCAACCCCAGGCCCAATCAGCACTGCCCCTGATGGTCTTCCTGTTGATTACAGTGAATATAATTTAAAACCTTGGTGTGAACAAATAATTGTTACTATTATTAGAATCTTGCGGACTGTAGTATGAATGGTTTCATAAATGCATGTTTACAACAGAAATGTCAAATTCCTGATTGTGATAGGTTGGTCCAAGTGTGTTGATTACATTTTTAGAATTGCACGACTACGAAGTAGTAGCTCCAGGTTTGTTGACCACATTACAATGCTCACTTTACCAGACAGAGAGAATTTTCTTTGACTGACACAGAGTGTCCCATCCAGTCTGTGTGCCAGGCCAGTGAAGGAGAAATTACAGGCTCCAGAACAGGTCCTAGTCATGAAGAAACTTGTTTAGCCGAATGACTTAAAATAGAGAGCTGAGATTAGCCTGAAAACTGAAAAGTTCTTGCATCAATTTTATTAGCTAATTCCTTCATTTAGCTCTCTATATGTAACTTATCCAGTTTTGAACTTCCTTGAAAGAAAAAGGAATTGGAAAAAGACAATGTCAGTCTGTTAGTTATCAAACATGGGAACCATCAAAGATGGTCATCTTATGAGTAATACACGGAGCTCATTCGTTAAAAAAAACACACAATACATGGCTTAATAAAAAACGTGTTTTTCCATTCCACTGCGCTACTTTTCAATTGTTTTTCAATGTAAACGCGCTAGACGAACGTGTTTTACAGTTGCGCTCGCGTCTCGTGCATGACGTGGGGTTTTAAAAACGCAGCACTCGAGTTAAAATAAGTTAAACTTTTCTCTCTAGACCTGCAATGACATGCTTCTCGGTTTCTAACCGCAAAACGCATTCTGTGTGAATGGCCCGTAAGTAGTGATGCACCGATGTGAAAATTGTGGCCGATACCGATAACCGATATTAATATTGCTGTTTATGGCCGATACCGATATTTACCGATGTCGATATCTCTGTATAGAAAACACATTTTTATGATAATCAAATAAAGAGCTATTTTCCAAAACACTTTTTTTAAAAAAACTTTTGTAATTTATTTTCAGAAATGACTGATATTGGGCACCTTTACCTGTGTGCAAAATATGTCATCAGATTTTCAGAAGAAAAAATAAATATTTATATAAAAATACATTTTTATAAAGGATACAAGTGTGTCCTGAATTCACACTATGAATAAGCCAACCCTGACTATTCTCAATAAACATCTAACTCACTTGAGACCAAGTCACTGTATTCTGTGAACATTGTACAACAGTTCAAAACTTTAAAGTACAGTACTGTCCTACCAAGGCAAAAGACCTTAACTTCTATTTTATAGCACAATGTTATGATAACACTTAAAATGTAATCAATATTAACTCTATTAGACTCACTATGATAAAAATGGCTTCACATGTATAAACAAGAAGTTGAAGTAGTGAGCATAGTTGGAATGTCCTGTATGAACAAAATGACGGAGTATGTTTTTGTTTCCACTGTTCAATCGCGCCCGCGCCTCTCTCTCTCTCTCTCTCTCTCTCTCACACGCGCGCGCCACACACACACACACACACACACACACACACACACACACACACACACACACACACACACACACACACACACACACACACACACACACACACACACACACACACACACACACACACACACACAACATATTCCAGCATTGCAATCTTGACGTCGCAGACAGTTCATAATAGTCACAGAGCTTCAGAGCTAAGGCAGGGCTACAGATTAGGTGTCCTTAAAGAACTGTAACGTTATCTAACAGTTAGTAGTTCCGCATTGTAATGGATTTGCTTTCTCGTCGGTTGTTTGACATGGATTTTAACCAGGGTTCAACAAAAGGTAGGCTTTAAATTACTACATTCCCGCTGCTGGTGTATAATGGGTGTGTCGTTGCGGCTCCAACTGACCAACTCGCGTAGTTTTCAGTCAGTGGACTGTCATTGACAGGCGAGAGCTAGCATTTTATTTCAGTTGTAGCCTACATGTAGCCTTACGGGCTGTGAATTAAGATATCCTACAAGCCTGCTCTAATGTAGCGCTTGTTACTAGATAAGTTGTTGATTATGGCTCGAAACGTGTTTGTGTCTAGTTTGTGAAGTAGCATCGCTAGCTAAAGGCTACCGCTAGCTATTACTGGATTTTAAAGATTATCTATTTTATGCACCCGTGTCGTGTGTCATTCTTACCACCTTGATCATTTTCATCATTTCCCCCCGAGAGTATGCCATTATTCAGTAATCTAACAAAAGCAATCACTGTGAAACATGTAACTTACATGTGTGTCTGAGGTGATTTAATTGCTACATCATAACCCCGTAACTCCAGCGCGACAATACTTTGATGGTCGGTCAGAACAAGGCAGAGTGCCGTAACTTGCGCCTCCAGCACCTGCTTCAGCACATTATGTGTGTAATGTATGCGCGCGTGCAAAAACAAACATCCCCGCCGGCCCCACATAAGCCTACACACACGTCAAATACACAGGAATGATTATCGGCCTGTTCACATCGGCCCTATTTTGACATCGGAACGATACCGATGTGTAAAAAATTGACCATATCGGCCGATATTATATCGGCGGCCGATATATCGTGCATCACTACCCGTAAGTGACCGAAAGCTAAGCAGCGTATTCTTATTTCAGTGTTATTTAAGCACAATTTCCCTCGTACATTCAGTTTAACAGCATTAACAGCAAACCAAAGAGAGCAAGGTTTTAACTGAACTATGCATATGCATTTTATCCACTTACATTATGTTCTTGCTCAGTTCATGCAATAAATCCACGTTCTTAAATTAGCCAGGTTTTCTAGCGCATTTCAACTGCTCATGGTATGGCCCATTTTAGTGGCAGCCAAATGACACTTCAAAATCAGTCAGAGCTATAAAAATGTGTATTCATTACAATTAAATATGAAGATATTTATGAAGATACATTAAACTCCCCTTTATTCGCACCTTAATAGCACGCACACATTTCTGCCCATTTCACTTGTGTGATCGTCAGCCTCTGCTTTTCCGTTATACAGACTTTCAGCTAATAAAAGAAAAAATAATTCTATTTTTTGATTTGGTTGGGGCATTCTATAGCCCTTCATCAAACTTCTCAACACACAGTGTGCATCAGATTGTTTATAATAAATGCAAAAATCGTAAAAAAAAAACACATATTTTCTGTGCCTAAATTCTGATTGGGCAGGCAAGGCAGATGTTTGCCTATGCCTATCTGGCCCTGGTTTGAGTGATTACTTTGTTTTTTTTAACTGATTCAATGTCATGTACAGTAACTGTCCAAATGAACCGATTCCCTTAAAATGAATCAGACCTACGCTACAAAACACTGATCCCAGTCTGTTTTTTAAAAAGGTCTCAACAGACAATCAGTTCATTTTGTGGCCATAGACCACAGATTATGTAATCTTTTTACTATCTATGTTGGACAGATGGGAGTCGTTGCAGCAAGAATAAAACCGGAGGTTCTGGTTAAGTCAGAAGAGACCACCCACTGGTCTCAACAAACGCTTATATTACTGGAAACAGCACTTCTAACACTCCCAAAGGGCAAATTCACACAATGGTGTATTTCTTAGTTTTTAGAGACTTACAGTTATGACCTGCTCCTTTCTGTTTTATTGCTAAATTGTAGGACAGTGAGCATATGAAAAAGAGAAAGGAAGAAAGAAAAAGAGAGTGTGGCGCTGACAGCTCACTAAAATATAGTGCAGAATGCCCTACTGTGTATTTAAAGTTATTTCACTTCATATTATATGATCACTATCACTGTCATATGCTGTTTAACTCATCAAGACACCTTAGCAACATTTATGTTTCCTTTCTATAAAAAAATGCCAACTATAAACAACTGGTATGAAAGCAATCAAGCCAAATTATCATATGTGAACCACTATGATGACAAACTCGGCAACATAAAAATAAAAAAAAAGAATCTAATGGAAATATATAAAAATCTATTTCATCCTGGAGTTGTAGTATAACAGCTGTTAAACCAGCCAACACTGCTGAAACAAACCTGTTTAAAATATCACCAGGGCTGGACTGGGACAAAAAAAAAAAAAAATCTGCCCTGGCATTTTGGCCCAGACCGGCCCACTACATATGATCATAAATACCACCCATGTTTGCGTGCCCTTGAATATGTAGGCTATACCAGGCCAATTCCAGCGTTATGGACGTGACATTTGCAGTCAAAATGTAAAATATAAATTCTCAGAAAATGCATTTAATACCAATATATTTAAACGTCTGTTCATATATCCATACTACCTTAATAAAGGAGTCCAGACAATAGAAAAATATCAGTCTACACATGCGTTTTATATTTAATATGAGGGAAATACACGTGCGTTATGGACGTGACAAAAAAAGACGTGAGTTTGTGGGAGACAACATACTTTGTAGAAATTCTGCGAATTAAAATGCACAAGCCAAAATAAATAATACCAACCGAAGGGATGAGTGTTGGCTCTCTATAGAACATAAATTATTTATTTTATTTTACTTTTCATTTTTTCATTTATGAGGAAAAAACGTTGTTACGGACGTGACGTATTTTCGTTATGGACGTGACAGTTCTGAAATCAACACTTGGCAGACGCTGAAAAATCAGAGAAAATACTTGAACAGAGACCTATTTGTGTGTCTCTGTTGGGTATTTAAAACAACAAACATCTGAGACATCAGTAAGGTAAGGCTGCACAATTAATCAAATTTAAACTGAAATCACTTTGTTATAGGCTAGATTAACCTCCGTTCACGCATATCTCTTATGCTGCTAAAATGCAGCGTGGGCAAAACTCAATTCGGGCATGATATTGCTTTATAATGTGGTGTTAACTATAGACCCCGAAAGATACGGAATTGCTAAGATACATCAGGAGCTATTTTGTATTTTTATCATATCGATATTCTCCGGAGTCGAGATCGCCGGTTTAGATATCAAATAGATATCATAGATATCAAATTATATCAATAGATATAGATATAATTAGCCATAGATATCAAATTACTTACCAATTACTGATGTTGTCCAGAAATCGCAGATCTACAAATCACCACAGAAATAACTCTTGACCACAGAGGGCGCGCGCGGGAAAGAAAGTGAGTAAAGGCGCGTCTCATATTTCTCTCGCTCTCAGAGACTGTAATAATGCTTAACATTATGGTACTGGTATTAATTTATTTCTAAAATGTTCTGATGTACAGTAATAGAGATCAATTTAATATATATGCGGGGTTTTTTAACAGTAACAACACGTTGAACATGTTGAAAGACCGAGGTGGGTTTAAATAAGTTTGATTTCTTCCCACTCCATTTCAAGCATATAGATCGATTTATGTTGTAAAGTTGATGAATTTATCTTTTCGTATTGATTTAATCAGAATGCTTCTTGATTTCCTTTGTTATGTGTCATTATATTGCTCTAAATAAATAAATTAATTCATTCATTCAACAAATATGCGCTGGTCAAATCATGCATGATTTAATATGAAGCGTCCGTAACAGTCACGTCCGTAACGCATAATTAGGTTGTTTAGAGCAAATATGTGAGATGAATTGTCAATCATAACTAGAATGGACATATTTTGGCTTTGTACATAAATTTTCAAATTAATTGTAATAATAATTATTATACAATATAAACTTCAGTGTTTCCCCTACCATTGTTTTGGGGGGGCGCCCCGCCCCCGCAAAACGACCCCCCGCCCCCCCTAAAATGCTGACGAAATACAGTCATAAAAAAGGAATTTAGTGTAAAACGCGGAATTTCACGGAATTTGTAAATTTGAGGAAAAAATAGAAAGCAGTTCAGTACACTTGAAATCAAATCGCGATGTAGACTAGTGTGTGTGAATATTAAAACACAAAGACTATTTAAATACGAATCCTGCATGTTCTGTGTGAATGAATGGTGCCCCGACGCGCAGTTTAATTTACCACACACACACTGAAGCACGTGTGATGCTTGCGCTGTTATTTGGCCTATATGAAGACACAAATGCATGAACTTCCTCTCCAGGCTCTAGATCCACTCTGAAAGTCACTTCGTGATCATTTCACCGCTTCATTTGAGAAAAACTATCATCATGACAAACACACAGAACCTCAAAAGGTCTTCACGGCAACCCGTCAAAATAAAAGTTCGGTTTAACTTGACAGAAATATATTACTGTTGTACATTAGAATTTAGATATATCCCAATGTAATAATACACTAACACTAATCCAAATAAATTATCATCAAAACTGAAATTTTTAAGGAATAATCCATGTTTTAATTTGAACAGTTAGGCTAAAGCTCATTGTGCAGCCAGTTATTTGACAAAAAGTTTATTTAATTTCATATGATTAAAATTGATGATAAATGCTAAAATATGTCTTCATTTTATTACCAGAAAAAACACAACACAGAATTAGTGTGAATTTTTTTTCCATATATATATATTAAAAAAAAATGTTGTATAAGTTTAATGATTCATAGTACATGATTTCAATTAATAATAAAAAACAAATACACCACGTATCCGTAACACGCCCGCTCCGCAACACTAGCAGTCCCCCCCCCCCCACCCCCCCCCCCCGCCCGAAAAAAAATCCAAGGGGAAACACTGAACTTATTCTTTAAATCGTTACGGACGTGACACATCACTGAAGCGTCTTGACTTCCTAAATATAGCCTTTATAAATTTAAAGGGCAATGCAGTTATAACAAAGTGGGTGTATTTATATCTCAGTCATGCTCCCATCTTTCTGCAAAATGCTTACTGTCAACATAAAGTATTAAAAAAATGAGTCTTTGACCCCTCTTTTTAAAGCATGAAATATGTTTGTCTGAAAAAGCAATTTTAGTATCTGTGCACACCTTATCTGAGGTGAATAAACACAGAAATTTCCTTAAAATTTACATGACCGCACATCAATACAATAAAATACAGACCCAAATGGACACCTTAGAAAGGGTTTTGATATTTTGATAATAACTTTATTTTTTCATGGCAAGGTTGACATTTGCATGGAATCGCCCACCAACTCCTACTACTTAAAATCACTAAATGCAGTGTTTCCCCTACCATTGTTTTGGGGGGGCGCCCCGCCCCCGCAAAACGACCCCCCGCCCCCCCTAAAATGCTGACGAAATACAGTCATAAAAAAGGAATTTAGTGTAAAACGCGGAATTTCACGGAATTTGTAAATTTGAGGAAAAAATAGAAAGCAGTTCAGTACACTTGAAATCAAATCGCGATGTAGACTAGTGTGTGTGAATATTAAAACACAAAGACTATTTAAATACGAATCCTGCATGTTCTGTGTGAATGAATGGTGCCCCGACGCGCAGTTTAATTTACCACACACACACTGAAGCACGTGTGATGCTTGCGCTGTTATTTGGCCTATATGAAGACACAAATGCATGAACTTCCTCTCCAGGCTCTAGATCCACTCTGAAAGTCACTTCGTGATCATTTCACCGCTTCATTTGAGAAAAACTATCATCATGACAAACACACAGAACCTCAAAAGGTCTTCACGGCAACCCGTCAAAATAAAAGTTCGGTTTAACTTGACAGAAATATATTACTGTTGTACATTAGAATTTAGATATATCCCAATGTAATAATACACTAACACTAATCCAAATAAATTATCATCAAAACTGAAATTTTTAAGGAATAATCCATGTTTTAATTTGAACAGTTAGGCTAAAGCTCATTGTGCAGCCAGTTATTTGACAAAAAGTTTATTTAATTTCATATGATTAAAATTGATGATAAATGCTAAAATATGTCTTCATTTTATTACCAGAAAAAACACAACACAGAATTAGTGTGAATTTTTTTTCCATATATATATATTAAAAAAAAATGTTGTATAAGTTTAATGATTCATAGTACATGATTTCAATTAATAATAAAAAACAAATACACCACGTATCCGTAACACGCCCGCTCCGCAACACTAGCAGTCCCCCCCCCCTGAAAAAAAATCCTAGGGGAAACACTGAAATGTAATAAATAAGCAGGTATGAGTGAGAGTTAACATATTAAATACTTCCAAAAATTGTCATTTATTATTACTATTAATCTGTATACTCCACAGTGATGAATCCTAAAACAAGCTATAAGCTGCACTGGCATAACAATACCATATATGAAATGGACAAAAAGTTGTTAAATAAAGAAACAAATAAAGTCGTGTGGATGTCTCTATACTATTTAACCTACAGCCTATAATAAATAATGAACAAAACAAGAATACTCCAAGCTGACTCACTGTTAATGTTGATTAATGGTGGTTAACAAAATAATGCTCTCAATTTCAATAAGACAATGTCCAATCTCCGCCCAAAGGGGGAGGTGTTTAAAGATGTGACTGGGCCAGTCCAGTGTCAATTGAGAAGAGAACCAATGGGCCGCTGATCTATGTGTTTCATGGCCTGGTCTGTCAGAAAAAAAAATCCTACGCTGCCTTTTTTTGACCAATGCATCAATGCACAAAGATCCCAGCGCCGTCATTGAAGCAAAACAAAACAAAACAAAAAGAATGGGCTGCCACTGTACGAGTTTTAAGGGTCATTCAGACAAAAAAAAGAAAGAGAGAGATGTTTTGGCCCACAAAGCATTTCAGTCCAGCGGGAAAATGCCCTGTCTGGCAGATGGCCAGTCCGCCCCTGAATATCACTGACCAACTTCAACTGCATCTCTCTGAAGCACACACTCCACCAGTGTGCTCTCCAAACACTTGACCATATGATCATCATTCAGCAAACTGATCATGAAGAGATGTTGAACTGTCAAGTTAGCTTTTGCTTTGAAAATACAAGCATGTGAAAATCAAATTAACACCATTCATTATTTTTTTAATGAAATAAAAAGGTGTCCAACATCTTCACCTTCCTATTGATTCATAAAAAGGCTTTACAAGTGATTTGTTTTTCTGATATTTATTCAATAAAACAGGTGCAGTACTAACTTTGCATACATTTTTGTTGGAAAAATACTGCAGATCTCAATCCATTCCGTTTCATTTTTATCTTTTTACACAAGCTAACTCTATTTAATAGTAGCCCACTTAATAAACACTGTATATGAAGGTTCCCAACAACAAATCTCTGACCTTAACCCTGTTTTCGCAGCTCATCGCTACCCAAAGCAGGCATTTATCTACTCTATATAAATATTATTCATATTATATACAGATTACAGTGGCTTGCTCAAATTAGCATATCTTTCTAAAGATTTTGAGCGTCACATTACAGTACAGATTGTTTTGTGTCACAGTGTAATTCAGGGCTGTAGAGTACGACCATTTAAGTTCCATTCACAACTGAAAATTACTGTGATTGTGAAAAAAAATATTTGAGTTTAAGGAGTTTAATTGTACAGTATTAATTCTAATCCGATCATGAAGTAGAGTATATCAGCATATAGAATCCTAGAGCGCCATATGGAACATTAAAATACATCAAAAGAAGCCACAGGAGGTGAGGTCTTTTGCACAGATCCTCCACCTTGTCCACATATATCAATCAAGCTGACAGCTGATTGGTCCAGAGCATTTGAATGACAGCTGTGTGCCTGCAGTCCTTAAAGATCAACCATATATACACCAGTTGCGGCCAAAATACTGAGACAAAACAGGCAGTGGAGAGGATTTTATGAAGCTAGACGTTGTAATGCACATTTACAGTAATGTACTATATAAGAGCCTCATTAGAAAAGGCTGCTGTATGATAGATATTAGATTGGTCACTCTCTGACTGCAATCAGTCAATTTAGATTGTTTTAAGATTGTTTCAAAATATACAAGTGCAGTATATTTCCACATATTTTAATTTCATGGCAAATCAGACTTTTCTTGCTCTTTTTAACTTAATAAAATGTGTTGCACAGTGCAGACATACTCTAATGTTCACTCAACACTCTACTAAGTCATACTCTAATGTTCACTCGCAAAAAATGGGTCATATATAGTCAAATTTGTATTAGAACCATGGGCACATTAACATATGACTGCCCAGATTTTTTTTTTTATTGACCCTCCCTGTAGAAGACAATGTAAAATACAGTGTGTTGGTTGAATATGGTTATAAAATATAAAATAAAAAATGAATCAATTAAATGTTCACACACACACTTTTTTTGCTGCAAAAAAAACCTTGCTAAAAAATAAACATGCAACAAAAGTGTTTGATAACATAGAAAATATAAATTATTTTATAGAAACAACAGCTTCTCGACAGCACTCTACGAGCACAAGTTCAGGGTGACATGACACTGTTCCTGTTCACTGAACATCTGCATCACATAGTCAAGACTCAAGCCTGCTGTTCTTACATCAGCAGCTGAGGTAATGATAGAGTATGTGAATGCATTATCCAGAAGAAGCTGTATTGTGCTAGACACGTGGCCCAGTAAAGGAGCAGCTAGCAGACAGGCGCTATAATTAACACACAATGTGTGCACATGATGAATGTGTTCACAACAATGATGTTCTCATGTGCATGCACACCAGCATACATGCTTGTTCTCATACATGGTCATACAAGGTATATGCAAGAATTGAATTAGAGTGTCCTAAATCCTGATACTTTGAAATTAGCATGATACAGGCCCCCAAATTGCAAGGCAGCCCTGTATAGACCGTATGCGCCAGAGAAACAAGCACACAGCCATCTTTACAATTTTGTGTTTAAACTTGTAGCTCTGTATATTTCTATGGCAAGAGTAATTAGCTAGTGAAGTGGATTTACTTATTAGATAGTTAACGTTAAAAACAATAGTTTTTAAGGCAGGGTAGGTAGGTTTGAGAAACTAGCAGAAAACTGCTGGTTTTTGAAAGTATCCAACAGAGAAACTCCCACCCCCTCCCTTCTGGGCTCCTTCCAAAGCCACGCCCCCAAAACACATGAACGCGTGATGCCGACCGCTCAGCTGGAGAACGAGTTTACCAGCGCCGAGCGGAGAGGAGCACAGTGCATGGAGTGACATCACCTTTTTTTTGCCTTGTTTGCCTGCGCTGACTGTATATGCAGGTACAGGTGGTACTGGGAATTTTGACTGCTCTTTCTCTGCCATAATTGTGAGACTTCGTGGCTTGCGGTCGGTACGCGCCTCTCCTCTTCCGAAATGAGCGAGTCAACCGAGTGCGCGCATGTGGGCAGCTCCTGTTGCAGAAAGGCTGGTATTGATAGCAGCGAGGGAGAGTGACAGTTGCCCAGTCAATCAGAGCACTCGGTCCGAATGGAATAATGAGCTGTGTTTATTGCAGCCCTGAGAGGACTACAGACACTCTATTTTTATAAACTCATTTCAGAGTACTTACATTTTAGATATGTATTGGTATATAAAGACAGTTTAAACAAATTTGGCAAAAAGTGTTTTAGAAACACATTGCCTACCCTGCCTTTAAAGTTATCATGAGCATTGTAATGTTTGAAGCGGATGTCGTAACAAATTTCAATAGAGCGGTAAGATTTTAAAACGAGCCTTTCATTCATAAATCAATAAGATCTCAACTTAATGCTGTGAAAATCAAACCGGAAGACAGAACACAAAAACCGCAGCACTGAAAAGGGACGGGGCTACATAAGGTCAATAGATATTCCTCAAACATTCTTATCAATAACCGATAAGCTTGCTTAATTTAACATGCATTAAATATACAGATTTTTTTATTATATATTAACTTTTTAAATTTCTCTCACTACATTTTTAAAAGTATGTACCTTCTTATCAACAGTGAAGTACATTTAGTAGGGGTGGGGGAAAAAAATCGATTCTTAGATGCATCGCGATGCGGACGTGGACGATTCTGAATCGATTCACAAATGTCAAAAATCGATTTTCAAAAAAAATTTTTTTTTTTATATATATATTTATAATAACGTAATATTGACGGAACGCAAAAGACGGAACTGTGAAGCGCGGAAGTGCAGTGCCCGGACCGTCTGTGGCGTGTGCACATAACAGAGACGCGAAGGCTGAGCGCGAAATCCAAACACCCTCCTCGTTAAAAGCTGACGTGTGGAAATATTTTGGCTTCTGTGAAGTTGAAGGGGGAAAGGAGGTGGACAAGAGCCATACTAGTTGTAAGCTTTGTAGAATAAAACTAAAATATTTCGGAAACACGACAAATATGTGAAGCCATATGACACGTTTCCACCCAGAGGAGGAAAAACACTCGGCTTTGTGCTGCCTTGTCGAAAAATGCTAACGTTACCCAAGCGCGAATCGATCACAGAGAATGTTGATTCATTCTCTATTGTTTCCATAATGGTGTAAATCTCACAATATTATGACATCGTTATTTCATTTAAATTAAGGTAAGTGTATGAGGAGCATATTTTGATATTTTAAATGAACTAGCAATTATCACATTTGATATAACAAGTAAAAATGACATTATTATATGAAATACAATTATAATAAAATTTGAAGTTAAGTGTACAGTATACTGTACTGTTTTCATTTTTAAAACGGTGTGAAAAGTAAAAATTATCATCAAATATTCATCTTTGACCTGTCAAAGTTTCCTACAAGTCTCCACAGCAAGGATGCATAGATTTATGGGCGTGGTAAGCAGCAGGAAAATGAGTCTGCACATACGCATAACCAGTAAGTAGCACATCTCGATGGGTAGCATGAATCGTCAGAACGCTGGTCGTTGTTATATTATTAATTTACTATAAGTATGCTGCTATTTCAGGCACACATTTATTTTCCTGTTGGTTCTTTGCAATGTTAATAAAATATATTGTACGTTAATTCTTTATTGGTCATTACTTTGTACTTTTAAAGCAAAGTATTTATATTCACACACACACACAAAAAGATTCAGATAATCGATAATCGCTTTAGCATCGAATCGCAGCCCTCTGAATCGTAATCGAATCGAATCGTGAGGTGCCTAGAGATTCCCACCCCTAACATTTAGTGTGTAATAGAAATATGGCAAAAGGGATGCAGCCCATATTTCTCCCCATGTGCAAACTAGTGTTATCTATAGTCCAGCTGATGTTGTCTTCTGTATGCTCCTCATTATGAATATATAGGTTTCCTCTAGCAAGCCTGTGACAGGTGAGCTGAGGTAAAACTAAGGCAGGCTCTTTTTTCCTGCTCTCTCGTCACCCAGCTCTCTCCATTACAGCATTGTCCCTTGGAGCCTAGCGCTTCCTAAAAATAGCGTGGGAGTAAAGCCCTGCTAGAACAATGGGGGCCATGCACGGATGACAGCTGTCTGTCCTGTCAGAGCGTGGACACCTCCGCGGTGTGACTGGCTCCCGGCAGACGAACTTATAACTCCTGTCAGGAGCCTATACCTGTATGCTTCTGCCTGTTTGCCAAGAGTAGAAATGATTGCAGGCTCACACCATGGTTTCTTTAGAGCAAACAACCGTGGGGAGATGGGGAGCACAGATTTAAACTGACCAATCAATTAATCAACAGCTGTTTATGGTAATTAGGCTACCGCTGGGTTTATGTGAAGCAGGCCAGGCACGCAATCTCATTAGGATGTGTGTTTATATTTGCTACCTGTCACCATGCATGATAACTTAGCATTAATTGGAGCTTAGTGTGTTTTTCCGACACTGATTCTGCCATTGTAATTTAATTATAACAGATGGATGTGCATAACATGGGGTCAACGGAACAATGATGGTGGAAATGTTGATGGAATCCAGAAAAGCATGCCATGCAAGCCAAAAGAGGGATTTTAAGAATTGCATTTTGTTTCTTATTTAGTACTGACCTGAATAATCTGTTTCATTGAATTTCCACAAATTATTCAGTTCAAAAGTTTACATATGCTTGATTCTTAATATTTAAAATTGATCTGTTTAAATTGTTTATTATTTTGTATTCTGGGAAACATATATTATATATAAGTATATATATATATACAGTATATATATATTATGTAGCTTCTGAAATGCATAACTAAATAAAAAAAATCTTTAAACAAAAGAATAATCTACATTTATTTATAACATTTAGCAGATTCTGCAATTCAAAATACAAAGTGAATTTTAAATAGCAGTCAATAGAGAAAGATGGTTCCCTTTCAAGGGAACTCGAGCTGCGTTTGAGACGCGATGGGAACGCTCTGCGTGATTACGTCGTGAAGCACGTGTAAAATCAGTCCAATGGAAGCCCACAACGACATAGGTGACGTCATAGACCAGGAAACTATAGAGCAGCCCTGAAATCAGACCGCGACAGATTCTGTACCTTCAGCAAGCGCTCTCTGTATATCTGTCCTTGTCTATTTATTGTTGTCTGTCAAGCCCAATATATCTATCATTATTATAGCGAGCAAGCAAGATTATAGACGGTGTGTTGTTCCCTGCCCTCGTTATATTACGGGTGGGGACACACATCAGCTTTGTGTTGCTTGTTTGGGAGTGGAGCATGCCCAGTCAGTCCTCGAGGGGGCTGATTGTGAGCATTGTATGAGTCTATCTATAAAGACGCTCCGCTCTCGCCGATCGTTCTTTGAGGAGGACGGTTCGGTTCGCGCTCCCCGCGCGGGTCCCGCTTTTGCCTAGACACGGCAGCGACTCGCATTTTGGGGTTCGAAAATGGATCTGACAGCGTGGGTTGGGACGGGCCCCGCCCTATCTCAGCTTTCACCTGCAGATCCAGTGTGCTGCGATTTCCAGTTCCGAGGAATTGGTATCGTTAGTGTTTTGTTAAGAAAAAGTGAACAAAACAAATAAAAACATGAAGAAAAAGGCAGATGTTTGATTTTTCAATAAATAGGCAGCTCATAACTCTGTTGAATAAAGAGGAGCTTTTAAAAGGAGGTTTTTCTAATGCTGTTGCTAGTTAAATATTTACTGGACAGCTGAACATTATGAGAGTGAAAATAAAAAAAGTTTATTAGATGAAATATATCTAAAAAACAGGAAAACTCTGTATCTCAGCCTCCTCGTCGGGGACTACTGGTTTTTCCCTATCTCCACACTGAGGTGTCGAGATCGTGGAATAAACCGGTTTCTATTTTATGTGTAACTTAATACCCAAACGTCTAACTAGAGTAATGTTATGGGTATTAAGTATCATGGTATGACAGTGCCTTGGATTATAGAGACGCTTGCGAGCTTTCTCTCTCCCGAGTCAGCGTCATCATTTTTAACCTCGACGTTACCCACCAGCCATCTTTAATAATAAATAAATTTTATTAGGCAGTACTGGTGGGTAAAGTATTTAAGGACATAGATGAATGTGAGGATGTCAGCATTGACTCTATTCGAGAATATATTCGAGAATATATATATATATATATATATATATATATATATATATATATGTTTATATGTATACGTTTTTCTGATATAAAAACAAAGAAAAAGAAAGATAAAAATGTCTGTCCTTCTGGACGCTCCGCTTTCAAGAAAACTAAATCTTTCAGTGGCGTTCCAGAGGTTTCTTCCTCACCAATCTATGTTCCTGAAACTGGCATAGAGTGCAAAGAAGAAGACCTGATGCCGAGGCTATCAGGCTTCTAAGGGTGGTCCCCTCCGGGGTAGGGACGATTTTGAGAAATTGTTTCTCCTCGGCGCCCTCTGGGGTGCGACCTCTCTGAGGAGGGTCGCAGCGCTGCCAGTTCGGTTGTTCCCTGCCGGTTCGCCGTTCAGGGCACCGAGTTGTCAGCGTCCCCATACGATCCTCCGAGGAGGTTCGTAGAGCAGTCAGTTCGGTCTCCCTGCCGGTTCGCCGTTTCAGGGTGCCGAGGAGGGTCGTAGGAACTAAGCTAGTTAGAGGTAGGCAAGATCTGAGGACTGTCGTCATCTCTAATAAAGCTTAGACAAGAAGTCCTGTCGAAAAAAAAAAAAAAGAGGGACGGTTTTGTCTCCTCTGCGCCCTCTGGGGTGCGACTCTCTGAGGAGGGTCGCAGCGCTGCCAGTTCGGTTGTTCCCTGCCGGTTCGCCGCTTCAGGGCGCCGAGGTGTCAGCGTCCCCGTGCAATCCTCTGAGGAGGGTTGTAGAAAGGTCAGTTCGGTTGTTCCCTGCCGGTTCGCCGCTTCAGGGCACCGAAATGATTATTCAATCAAATCCAGAGGCCAGTCTCGGGAGACTGGTTCCCTTATCGGAATTTCTGGCAGCGTGGAAACTTCTGCCAAATATTTCTCTATGGGTCCTGCACATAATAGAAAAGGGTTACAGAATTCAGCTCGGTTCTCGTCCGCCCAGATTTCAGGGGTCCTCCCTACGGTAGTGGACTCACAGCAGGCTCTGGTTATGGAGCAGGAAGTACTGACACTTCTTTAAAAAGGAGCTATAGAAAGGGTTTCTCCTCCCAGCAGAGAATCAGGGTTTTACAGCCGTTACTTCATTGTTCCAAAGAAGGATGGAGGGTTGCGTCCTATTCTAGATCTCATTTAAACAGCAGAGTTCAGAAACTCAAGTTCAGAATGTTTACACTCAAACAGATTGTATCACAGATTCAGTCCGAGGACTGGTTTGTCACAATAGACTTGAAGGACGCGTACTTCCATTTGGCCTAGGTTTATCACCCCGCACCTTTACAAAATGCGTGGCTGCAGCTCTGGCTCCTTTGAGACTCCAGGGCATTCGCGTATTATATTATATCGACGATTGGTTGATCCTAGCTCAATTTGAGCATATGGCAGTTCGGCATCGAGATGTCGTTCTGTCTCATTTAAAGATGTTGGGGTTCCCACTCAACGCCAAGAAGAGTGTGATCCTCCCAGCTCGGAGGACCACTTTTCTAGGTGTAATATGGGTTTATCTAGGCCAGTCACTCACTGTAAACAGTTTCAGACTGTGGGTCTCATGGCAGCTGCGTCCAACGTAATTACTTTTGGCCTTCTGTACATGAGACCCCTGCAGTGGTGGCTCAGGACCAAGGGGTTTTCTCCGAGGGGAAATCCGTTTTCGCATGATCAAGGTCACGCGGCTATGCCTTCGTGCCTCGGTCATGTGGAAGAACCTTGGTTCCTCGCCCAGGCCCAGTGTTGGGGGTTTCTTGTCGACGCATAATGCTATCGACGGATGCTTCCCTCACAAGTTGGGAGTGATCATGAGTGGTCGCTCGGCGGAGGGTCTGGACAACACACTGACGATCTCGTATATCAGAGCAGATATCCTGTTGAGGCAGGGGCTGAGGCCCGGGGAATGGAGACTTCACCCCGAGGTGGTGGAGCTCTTATGGGAGATCTTTGGTCAAGCTCAGGTCGATCTTTTCGCATCATACGATACAACCCATTGTCCGCTATGGTTTTCCCTCACATATCCAGCTCCTCTCGGACTGGAGGCTATGGTGCAGGTGTGGCCGAGGCTGCACCTGTACACATTCCCCCCGATATCAATGCTCCTGGGAGTTCTGCTGGGGTGCGACTCTCTGAGGAGGGTCGCAGCGCTGCCAGTTCGGTTGTTCCCTGCCGGTTCGCCGCTTCAGGGCGCCGAGGTGTCAGCGTCCCCGTGCAATCCTCTGAGGAGGGTTGGAGAACGGTCAGTTCGGTTGTTCCCTGCCGGTTTGCCGCTTCAGGGCACTGAAATGATTGTTCAATCAAATCCAGAGACCAGTCTCGAGAGACTGGTTCCCTTATCGGAATTTCTGGCAGCGTGGAAACTTCTGCCAAATATTTCTCTATGGGTCCTGCACATAATAGAAAAGGTTTAAACGGAGTTGTGGAAACGGTGGGCTTGGCCTCTGAGAGGGCCCAGCTCATAGAATCCGGTCTCTCGACTGAGGTCTTTGAGAACGTCCTTCAATCCAGAGCTCCATCCACGAGAAAACTATGTACATTGAAATGGAAACTGTTCTCTACATGGCGTGGAGAACGTTTTTTAAATCTTGTTAACTGCCCGGTTGGTACAGTTCTCGATTTCCTACAAGACCGTTTCTCAGCTGGATTATCTCCCTCCACCTTAAAGGTGTACGTAGCGGCTATATCTGCTTATCACCCCTCTCGGGGCTTCTTCTCTTGGGAGAGATCCTCTTATTATTTGTTTTCTCCGTGGTACATTGAGGCTCAGGCCTGCACTGCAATCTAGAGCCCCGGCTTGGGTATGGCCATTGTACTTGAGGGTCTGGCCTTGGCTCCCTTCGAGCCCATCGAGGAGGTTTCAGAAAAATTCCTCACTCTAAAGACTATATTTCTCCTTGCTATTTCGTCTATCAAGAGAATTGGTGATTTACATGCTCTGTCGGTTGCTCCTTCATGTCTGGAATTTGCACCTGGTATGGTGAAAGCATTCCTCTACCCTAGACCGGGTTATATTCCTAAGGTCCCACTAAATGTTGGAGGCCCAATAGTGCGGCAGGCCTTTTATCCTCCACCCTCTAATACCCCAGATCAGGAACAGCTTAACCTGTTATGTCCAGTCCGGGCTTTAGATGCTTATGTTCACAGAGCTGCTCTGTGGCGTAAATCTGAGCAATTATTTGTTTGTTTTGGGTCACTCAAGAGAGGATGCCCTGCATCTAAACAGGTGATGAGTAAATGGATAGTCGAGGCTATTTCATTGGCTTATGAAGCAGCCGGACAGCCTTCACCTATGGCTGTGCGGGCCCATTCTACTCGGAGTATGGCGGCCTCTATGGCCTTAATTTCGGGAGTTTCCCTTCTTGACGTGTGTAATGTAGCAGGATGGTCCTCTCCGCATACATTTGTCAGGTTTTATGACCTTGACCTCTCCACTCCTGGGGCGAGGTTGCTTGCTTCTTAGTGTGTGCAAGGACTTCACACAGAACGGGTATTTGTCACTATGGCGTAGTGGGTATAGGGTTCCCATCGCGTCTCAAACGCAGCTCGAGTTCCCTTGAAAGGGAACGTCTCAGGTTACGTATGTAACCCTGGTTCCCTGATAGGGAACGAGACGCTGCGTTTGCCTGCCATACTTCCTGCATGCCCTGATCGACTTGCTTCAGGTTTTTCAGAAGCTGTCGCGGTCTGATTTCAGGGCTGCTTTATAGTTTCCTGGTCTATGACGTCACCTATGTCGTTGTGGGCTTCCATTGGACTGATTTTACACGTGCTTCACGACGTAATCACGCAGAGCGTTCCCATCGCGCCTCAAACGCAGCGTCTCATTCCCTATCAGGGAACCAGGGTTACATACGTAACCTGAGACGTTTTTAGAACCAGATGCTGTAGTTACAGTATCCAGCCAGCAGGGGTTAATCGGGCTATGCTAGCCAGCCAAACTTTGAACAGGAGCTCCCATTTAAAAATGTATCACAGCATCTAGTTTGGCAGGAAATTATTTACAATTTGAATCTTCCAACAACAAGCCAAATTTACACAACATTGGTAACTGCCTACTACAGTCAAAGTTTTTAACCCCGTATTTTTTACGATCTCAGTCCAAATCCATATAATTTTTCTTAATGATTCCATAGTCAGGTCATGGTGAACAAGGAATTGTAATGTTATTGTAATTTGTTTGTTATTGTATGTTACTGTAAATTACTGTAAACTACTCCAAATGAGTAGAAATGAACTGGTCTTACACAAACATACAGTACTACTTACTGCAAGTTTCAATCTTTTAGCTTACTGGAAAGATGATTATAGAGATACATTTGGGAACACTTATAAAAAAATCTCTTAGGAACAACTTAGGAACTAAAAATATGTTTAAGAGGTGGGGAAACAATACAACCAATATCAATACTTGGGTCTGTAAGGGTTAAATATGTTTTAATGTTTAAAAAAAAGAGAGAAATCATATTCTATACTGATCTTTGCTGTCACTTCTAAGGTCTCAAGTAAAATACCAGAGGAATTCTACCATTTTCACCATCCAAAAAAAAAAAAATCATGTTTACTGTCGCATATGCATGTTTTCTTAAAATTGGCAGTGCAGAGTGATGTTGGTGGATCTGAAGGATGCTTATCAGGGTCTCTGAGAGAGCTCTATGTGTTTGGCAGAGCCGCAGAGGCACAGACAGAGTGCGAGGGGAGTACACCATGCCACATGCCCACAGCTTAAAGAGGGGGCGGGTGACTAGTAGACACCAGTGCTTATTAATGTCATTAGGGATGAGGTCCTCTCATTCCCCAAGATTCTGGGTGCTGGATGTTTACTTGCTAGGGGCCCAAGATTGCAAAGACACCATTTGCATTTAAATGACGCCAGCCGATAATAGGCTTTAAGGAAGGACTGGCAACCCATTTATCCACCTACTCACAGTGACTATACAATCAGACTTCTGCACGATGCTACCATACTGCGCTAATCTGTACTTCCTGTGCACAACGCTGCTAAGACACAATCAAAGAGCAGAGGAATGATAACTAGCACAAAAACACACCTACGTGCACTGATAACTGTGAATGCAGTGATACTGGAAATGACACATGAATTTCGTGTCAACAAAGCGTTAGTATGAACCAGGCAATATGCAAACCTATTTACTTTGAGACATGTTCCTGGTCTCACGGTGCATGACTTAGCAGTGTAAGTTATTTCAAAGGAAATGAAGTTTGCCTAATCTTCAATCAAACTGAAATGCTTTCCTTTTCGCCTAATGCTAGCTGTATTACAAAAACTTCTTATCTTAATTCATGATTTATGATTTAAAATGTTTTTATTTCTTAAGTGAAATTCCTATGGTTACTGTCACGATTCTGAGATGGAGGACCCAGATGCAGAATGAGTGGGGGGGGGGGGGATATTTATTAACAATAAAAGACACAGCACAAGAATAGTGAGGCGGGAACAAAGTCCAAACAATAGGGGCAGGACACAATGTGAGAACGATGATGGAGACAAGACTCAACAGGAAAAGACAATAAGATTAAAAAAAAGCACAAAAAACTGAAAACTAAGACAAGAGAAAAATTAAATAAAGTTTTTATGTATTCATAAAAACTTTATTAATTTTAAAATAAAATTTCATTTCTACAAAAAACTTCTTTCCCCCCCAGAAATTCTGTGTTGTGTATTTTAATTTTTCTGGCAATCAAATAAAGGCATAAAACATTAAACATTGAACATTAAACATTAAGTTTTATATATTGTTTATTTTGTTTACATTATTTTAACTTTATATACACTTTGGTCAACCTGGGGTTATGTTTAAAAGTGCTTTATAAATAAAAAGAATTAATTAATTAATTAATTAATTAATCTCCTAATCGTATGAAATTAAACTTTTATTTACAAAAATAAAGTTAAGAAAATTTTATTATTTTTGTTTTATTACATTGAGATGTAGCTAAATTCTACTGTACAACAGTAATATATTTGTCACAATTTCAAGTTAAACCGAACTTTTATTTTGACGGGTTGCCGTAAAGACCTTTGTGTTTCTGTGTTTATGATATGACGATAATATTTCTCAAATGAAACGGCAAAATGCTGATGAAGTGACTCTCAGAGCGGCTCTGGAGATGAAGTTCATGTGTTTATGTCCTCAGACAGTGAAGTGGCAGAAGCTGAAAACACTGCAAGCGTCACGGGTGCATCAGTGTGTGTGCGTGGTAAATGAAACTGTGCGTCTGAACCATTCATTCACACAGAAACACGCAGAACATCCAGGATTCATATTTAAAGAGTATTTTTGCGGTTCAGTATTCACAGACACTAGTCTATATAGTGATTTGATTTAAGTGTACTGAACTGCTTTTTATTTATTCATCAAAAATTTGACAAATTCCATGAACTTCCGCGTTATACAGTAAATTCCGTTTTTATGACTGGATTCTGCGATTCCGTACGTGTTTTCTGCATTGTGGAAATCATAGGGCCCAAATAAAGGGAGCAGAGCACATGAGGAGCAGATGAACACACTCAAGCTAAAGAAGACTAGACAAGGGGGCGTGGTAACTGGAAATGAGGAGGCTGGACAAGAGGAGCACATGGCCAACACAAACATGTGCGGGCTCCCTAGTTTACAGCATTAGCAGATCTTTTTTTTTTTAATCCTTGGGAAAGTTTAATTGTAATTGAATTAATTTAAAGACAAAGACACAAGTTTTTCATTAAACCACTGTTTAAAAAAAACAAAAAAAGCAATTTTAGCTTTCTAAACCGAACCGAAACGAGACGTCAAAACCGTGGGAAGAACCGAACCGTCAGTTTTGTGTATCGTTACACCCCTAATAAATAGGCCACGTTCACACAGCAACAGAATACGGTTGTTAGTCCTGTATTTAAGTCCTTAATATGGTTACGTTCACACACAGTTCAGTTATTTACAGGATTGACAACAACCGCATTCTATTAACAAATTCACACCTGTAAATATTCAGGACTCACAACCGGATTCTCGGAAAAGCCTGCGCTGTTGATATTACTTTGGTCACTGTCGCTAAGGTTACTGCTGTGTAAACAGGACATTTTGAGACTTACACCTGTAAGTAAATGCGGTTGTCAATCTCAAATACCGACAGTGTGAAAGTAGCCATTAAGTCCCATTTAGTAAGACAAAAGCATTGTGCACTACTTGTAGTTTATTTTAATTGGCATGCAACTCTTGCAAGTATTCCACAAAAACAACTAACAACTAAATAATGTCTTGAAATTAATACATTAAATATAATAACTGCCGTTACCAGTAATAAAATGTATGTTCAAGTCAAGTTTGAATAAAATTTTTTATGTAGTAACAATGATGTCACATGTTTGATGAGCTTTCCATCCTCTTCCTGTTCCCTCTCTATCATTCATTTTCCATTCTTTCTCCTTGTTCTTTGTGCAACTGACTTCATTAAAATCTAATGAGCGATGATGACTCATCTGATTCCACCAGATCTTATAATCTTCACTCAACTCCTAATGAGGGTGCAAGGCTTTGATGAAATACTGCCACACCATCTCATCTAGACGGAGGAACACAGGATAAGTGCAAGTGAAAGGAACAGAGAAAACTTCAAAAACTGACTGCCTAGTGCCTACATCCCCTGTACACACATTAGCAAAAAACCACTGACATTACACCCTTGTTCCATTAGAAAAATTAGGTTTTGAACTCTAGTAATCATCCAGCTAACGGGCAACACCTTGCACACAGTTTAAGTGTAGTAACATGACATTCAACATATTCATACAATTTCAACTCTGACATCATTTAAAGATTACCAGATAATTATGTGGGTGGTGCCAGCATGGAAATCTAACCAAGATGCCAGAGAGTCTGATCACATCCACACATAGACACATCCAGTTGTACAACAACATTGAAGGCATTAAGAAATAAATCATTATATTACTATATACACATTAGAATTTCAACAAAAATTAATAAATAGTTAAAACACTTTTAACATGATTCTATCATCTAGTTATTTTTAATTGTAAACATATAATCACAATATTACTGTTTTTACTGTATTTTTTTATCATATAAATGCAGCCTGATTGAGCATAAGACACGTTTTTTCAAAAACATAAAAAAATGGTAACACTTTATTTTACAATCTCCTTTTATATGTTACATGTGTACTGTAGTAATAACAGAAAATTATGCACAATTACTAACTGTAACTACTACAATTACTAACAACTAACTGTAAACCAAACCATAGTCCTAACCCCAACGCTACAGTACACGTTAATTAATATTACTCAGTATTTAAATTAAAAATCTTACCAACCCTAAACTTTTGAACAGCAGTGTACGTTCAGTATGAGCAATTTGGAGCTTTTTTTTTGGGGGGGGGGGGGACTGATCTCTCAGTCATCAAATTAATTACACGTCATCTGCCTTTTTGAACCTTATGATTACGAGACCTCAACACTGCTCCTGTGCTGTCTCTAAAATGACAAATTTGTCATGACTTAAACATCACAGATATTTTCAAGGGTGTTTGTCTGTGTTGTTATTGCTGTGTGTGCATGTCAGGTGTCAGTGAACAACTAACGAGTTAATGAGAAATAAGGGGTTGAGAGGTTAAAGTCTTTCTCGCGTTTTCTTTCTCTCTTAAACCAGACAAAGATCCAGGGCTCATCAATAATGAATGCCAACGGGAATCATGTGAAATTCTCTAAGAAGCCCATCTCCCTTTGTACTTTAACACTATGACAGTGATTAATATTTTATATGTATCGTTACGTTGCACTGTGTATGTGTGTGTATGTCTTTTTCTTTTCCTCTCGCTCCCTCCTTTCTCTTTTAGATAGCTCCCTTCTCTGAAAAACAGATGATAAATATTACGTTACAAAGCAAAATGGCCTCTACCCTTCATCCAAGCTTCTAAACTGTGGTTTACTCTGCAAATGAAAACTTCAGCAGCCTTTCCCTTGAGGAGAGCACTTCTTGACACTGCTGTTTTAACAGCACTAACGCAATATCTGTTCTTGGCGATGGATTTTCAAGGTGCTGTTCATTTCTCCACTCAGCCTGGTCTGAAAGTTAACACTCTCAGATGATTCAATCAAGCAAAGTTTGTTGAGGTAAAATGAGGTAAAAGTCCATTGAATTTCAGCAAATCCACAACCTTGTGTTGTGCAACATCTCGCCAATGCAGAAAGTTGCCCACAAGGACACACTCTACACATCTACAGTGCAAAATCCTGGAAAACTATCAAGGTTCAAACTAATTTTACGAGAAGAAAACTTGATCTACAAATTTGAAACAAATGAAGATGCTTGACCCTGACATGAAAAGGTTTAAATCAGCAAACTCAGCATCATTCAGAAGATAGTAGCACGTCACTCACCCACTCAGAACGACAATGAAGTCCATGACGTTCCAGCCATTCCGCAGGTATGAGCCCTTGTGGAATGCAAATCCCAAAGCAATGACTTTTATTCCAGCTTCTAAGCAAAACATTCCTATGAAGTAGGGCTCTGTTTTTTCCTGAGAAAAGAAAATGGATTGGGTGTGAGACAACAAAAACTACCTACATAAAAAACCTAGAACTCAAACTCAGCCTAAAATAATGCCATCTAGGTTAGGTGGACATTCGATTTTGACACATAGCCAGAATGTTCTATTCAACTAATCTCCAAGAACAGCAATTATTAAGAACCTGGTTTTAATTTAGGTTTTGTTTAGTGCGGCGAGTGTCACTACTTGCCTCTATTTAAACAAGGGCTTCCCTGAAATATGTCACTAAAGTAAAACAGTAGGGAAATACTCTTTGAATGGGAATAATTAGTGTGTGGTGAGCAATTCAATGGGGGAAACTACAGTCTGAATAAAGTTGTCAAGAACAAAGAATATGAGGAAGGAAAGAATATGAAAGCACAAGAGAGAAGGGCTGTGCTACATTTAGAGTATAACTGCGGTCTCTAAGAGTATAACATCTTTCTCGTTACACAAATTACAATAAATACATCTATGAGCAGATAACTAGGCCAAAATGATTAATCTATATTCAATTCTTTCAAATGAAAACAGAAAATCAGCTAAAAATGGAAGATGAGTATGTGTGTCCTCACAAGTCTCTTTGACATGGGCGTCTTGTCCTCTCCTGGCAGGTGCTGCTCCAAGGCCAGGACGATGCAGTTGGCGATAATGGTGGCCAGGATCATGTATTCAAACGGAGTTGAGGAGGAAGGTTAAGGAATAGTACATACTTAAGACATCTTGCAACTATTGATGTTTGGCAGTGGGGGCCCGTGCATTTCACACCTAGGCCTTCAGTGGTGTCCTACCTGAATTAATAACTTTTAATTGTGTAGCAGCGCATAGACTCTCTATAATTGTTGTAAAATTGCTGTTTTTATTTTGCACCGGCAGTTTTTGGGTTAATGCGGTGAGTTTGGAAAAGGCCGGGTAGAGAGAAACGAGCGAGTGAGTTCGGTTGGTGCGTTTGTGTACAGTGGTTCTTGCGTTCCAATTATAAGTTCAGAAACGGAGCCTCCCTTGACTTGTCATTCAAGGGTTACAATAGTCCATTTCAGACGTTGAAAATAAAAAAAAATGAAGTTTCGATCATAAATTTAAAGGAAAAATTAAGAAGAAAATGATATTCACCACGGAAAAAACGGGGGAGGGGGGGGGGCATTATACTCACCAAAACTAATGATTATTTTTTACACAAAATCCATCCTTATTTCTTTCCTTCAAAGACTTCGAAGACTTCAATTACTCTGTTGTACAGGTTATCTGTGCGTTTCTGTTCCAACAATAAGTCTTTTCGGTAGGTTTAAACCTGCTGGGGGTCGAGGAGGGAAAGAAACATTAATTTGTGGGTTGAAAAACTATTAAATCTACAGGAATATATTGTACTTTACACAGTCCGCTACAGATGCGGTAAGCTAGCTCTGACTACCAGTAATACTACGCGTTCTGACCACCCAATCAAGGGACGTGAAAATGGCGACGTCATTGTACGCCTGCTAGATGGCCCTGGTGCAGTCAAATCGAAATCCGATTGGCTGATTAAATCTGACTGATTATCTGATTGGTTAAAGCAACAGTTTCATTGCCATTCATTTTAAGCTACAGGCGCCCGCACTATCGATTCTGAAGGCCTCAAGGCAGATTTCTTTGACCCTGACAACACGATGGCTGAAATATGATTGGATAAAAGCTCTAACATAAACATACACTACTGGAAGCAGCGCAATCAAGAGAAAAGCTATGAAATTAAGAGAATGGACAATTGGGAATAATTTAATACTCATTCATGGAAAAATATATTAAAGTGCAAGTCAGTGATTCTGATAGTTTTTAGGCCAGCAGAGAAGGCCTTGCTGGCCCTGACGGCCCACCACTGTTTGTCCATTAGTATACTTACTAACACAACATCACACTGTTGCTGTGGTCACTGTGCAAAGTTAAACAGCACTATGGTTATAGCGCCACCTAGTAGTCAAGAGTAGAAATGCATTTCCCGCAGTAACCGCGGTGGTACCCGTTGCGGTAAAAAACATATTACAATGAATAATTCTATTAAACCCTAGCATTTAATTTGCTCAAGTCTTACTGGTTCATTAGCAAAACAGCCAATGAAATTAAAGGGTCAGAGTGATGGTAGAAAATTGCATTAAATTATTGCATTAAAAAAATGTATACCTTGACTAACAATATAAGTGGTAGGAGCTACAACAAGAATATAAACAGAAACTACATTGATATGTATTGAAGAAAATACTTGCAAGGAAAAAGAATATAAAAATGTAAATGTAAATTTAGTGTAAATTGATGCAAGAAAAATAAACAATCATAATGCATTAAGAAGACCAGAATTCAACTTGAAAATATGACACCTTACATTCTGAAATGGGTGATTTTCAAAATATAATTTTAAATTTCTTTTTACAAATGTAAAAAAACAACAACTTTTTAACACTTTAAAAAACAAAGTTTGAATGGAGTCACAATGAGAACCAATGCATTCCCACTACTTTCACAGTTCAGATTTAATTAATACAAATTTTTTCAGACCAATTCGCTACCCTTTGTAAACCTGATTTACTTGCTCATTTGAAAATAAATGACTCAAAAGAATGATTTACTCACAAATCTGACAGACTGAACCGTTTTTGAGTTTTAGAAAAATATGTACTTCCTATCGAAATTTCAAAGACTTAACTACAAAATTTAAAAGTTTTTCATGATTGTGGGAACTCTGGAGTGTATTTCAGTGTGTGTGTGTGTGTGTGTGTGTGTGTGTGTGTGTGTGTGTGTGTGTGTGTGGTCAGCGTACAAGGCTGCTGATGTAAAATGTGCCAGTATACTGCAGCAGTACATTGCAGGCTGGCACTAAAGGATGCTTTCTCAAACACAAACTTACATGCCCAAAGAGTGCATGAAGACTGTTGTCTTGTACAGTGAAATGAAAGAGAGCAGCTATTTAACTTCAAGATGTTCTCAGGACCCCTGGTGGTTGTAAGTTCACAGCCAGCCACTGATTTGCATGTGTACAGAAAAATGTTGGATTTTGAAACGTGGCCTCTGCCAATTTCTGCCAGTGTGTGTGGGGATAAAAAAACAGTAAATAAAAGAGCCCAAATCTGCTTAAGACAAAGAAAAAAAGAGAGTTCAGTACAAATATAACAGGCAGCTGGAGGACAGACCTCCGGGGAAGTCTCTCTCTCTCTCTTATGTGCCTTTCTATCCTTCAGTTTGTGTTAATTAAATTAAGCTCAGACTTTTCTGAGTTCCAGTAGCATGATGCTAGTGTAAATATGTTGGCTTTGAACAGTAAAAACAACATATGTTCTGGTATTGGTGTTCTATAAAATGGACAGTATGTTTTGGTTATTTAAGGTGGAAAATAGAGAAGAATAAACTAGTGATAAAACAAATACACAGAGGAAAATTTAAAAAGTAACACCATACTAAATAGGCTGTATTTATGTTTTATGTAAATATATTTAGTCCACACACTCTGCATGTATGGTTACATTATTTAATATTTAAAAAATGTGTGTGTAGGCCTGTCACGATAGTCAATAAATCAATTAATCGCACGATAAAAAAAATGAGATCGATAATTTTTCCGGCCGCGATAATTTCCATTTGCATGCTTGTTTGTTTTCCTCGTCACTGACCGCCACACATTGATTTTCGATAGTTTTTTTATTATTATTGTTTTTTTTACTAAGCCTATTTAAAATCATATTTGATTGCAGAGCGTCGTAGCGCATTCGCGCAGCACTACCTCTCGCTCGTCCCTCTCTCTCCCTATCGTGCTCTCTCTCCCTGTCACGCTCTCTCTCACTCACTCGTACCTCTCGCGCTCTCTCTCCCTCTCGTGCTCTCTCTCCCTCACTTGCTCGCTTGGTGGACATAGACTGCAATTCACTTTTGCTTTATTTGAACAAAGCTTTATGCTGGCGAAATTATTTTTCAAAAGTTTTTTGCATATGGCCTGTTGAGGCTTTTTTTGTTTGTTTGTTTGTTTGTTTGTTTGTTTACAAAGGTCCTAATTGGCAGTTTTGCCTGTTATGGAATGTATCACTATTTATGTCTGAGCCTAATGTTTAATATTTTTTGAAGTGCAATTTTGTTTACATCCATTTTATTTATTGTTTTTGGTATTTATTCAAGTGCATTTTTTGTTAACAGAGACTGAGAGTCCATTGCTTTTATTGTTTTTGGTTGTTTTGTTCATTTATTGCGGATATTTAAAATGTTTTCAGTGTTAAATAGTCTTTAGAAATAAAAATGTATTGATTTTTGAAAAGGTGTACCTGCATTATTATGCCATTATCATTATTTTAGATGAAAATGGTCTCAGAACGACAATATTATCGTTTATTATCAATATTATCGTTAATCGCAATAATTTCTAGGACAATTTATCGTCCAGCAAAATTTGTTATCGTGACAGGCCTAGGTGTGTGTGTCCCCCAGTACAGCTCTTGAACTCAAATGAGTCTGCCATCCCTATGCTACAGCATGCTATGCTTTGATAGGCTATAATGTTGCAGTTTCATACAGTATTTCTTTTCAACTAAGTCATAAAAATGTCTTGTTGCTCGTAACTTGTTGCATCTCTGGTTAGGAAACGCATTATTTAATTTCTTGAGACTTAATTTGGAGTCAATTAATACACAGAGAGGTTATTTGAGTTTTTATGAAAAGTGAAACAATGCGAGAGAGTCACAGAAAGAGAGAAAGAAAGACTGCAGCCATTACAATCTAAAAGAGCAGTAGCGAGACAGAGAGAGAGAGCGGTCTCCGTGGCAACAGGCTCTCTCCTGTCTGCCATAAGTCAGTACTCCGAGTTAATATGGTCTCTGAGCCATCAGTGTTCTCTACATGCTGCTGAAAGCAGTCGTACAATCAATACTGACTACACAAACATCCTTTCACTGTATCCACCATGACACATGATACTCAATATTTCTCCAGATCAGCTCTTAATAAGTTGAATGGGACTGAATAGTCCAGCAACAGTATCACGCAGGTATCGCTGTTCACAAACATCTAACTTTAGTGACTTTATGAGCAAACTTTCTCTCTCTCTTCCATACTCTCTGACATTTCTACATTTTATTTCTACTGGAAGAGATTTCAAAATAGCTGTGCAAGATGTGGCCTATGTAAGTGTTTTACAGTGAGCAAAAATAATTAATTGCATTTCAATCCAATAGAAGCTTGGAGCATGAGAGAGAGAAAGTGATTAGGAGAAATACAGAGACAGGAATATGTGCATGGAAAGAGAGAGCGAGATACATAAAATTATACCATTCATAACATCATAGACATCACTCTAACGCTTCTTTCTTTAGACCAGGGGTCAGCAAGTAAGTTTGGCATCGGGCCCAAAAAAAAAAAAATTTGCCATTAGATGGCAGCCCAGAACATAGTCAAAGCCAATAACGCACCTTAAAGCCGTCAAAAAGAACCGGCAAAAGTAATGATTATGAATGTTTCAAATATAGCAAGGAGACATTTTAATTGTTTATTAATAAACTAGTGTTTTCTGTGTCAGTGTCGTGACCGCAGTAGTGAACGCGCCTTTAGAGAGATGCACATTTCATACAGATTACATAAGCAGAGAGTAGTCTGTTTCTTTTCGTTTTGAATTGTTTTGTTTAAAAGTAGGCATTTCAAGCTTTCTATATATATATTTCTCGTGTCTGTGAGGCAGCTTATACGCTGAGTTTGTTCATTTATGAGATGAGCTACAGTTCACAAGCCAGCGCCTCCATGTCCTGATTATATTGTCTGCTATATTTGCTTATTATTTATTAAATCCAGGCAATTTGTTGATGAAACATAGATTAAAATTTAGATACAATTTATACAAAATTTTTACAAAACATTCTGAAGTGGTCAAAATCATGTCTGACCCACATATCTCCCGATATATTGCGGCATCTTGCAACGCATCCCGCCTTGCTAAAACACACATATGTCGGAGATGCAGAATGGATAAAAATTATTTAAAAAATAAAAGAGGACTTGAATAAGCCCATTAATGGCATGTTTGAATCTTGCTCTTAATAAACTATGTTTTATTTCCTTTTTCCATATTGTGAATAATAAATGTGTATAATTTTCATTTGCTTGTTACAAAATGGAGCCTAACTTATTGTAATAATTATTTGACGAAGCCTACTTTTACACTTTATTTTATTATTCGAATTATTCCTTGGCATCCTCAAGTAGCCTACTAAACTGCATTTTTTTTTTTTATTGTTTGCGTGCTGAAGGTAGGCTATTTCGTCGAGTGATGTTAACATTTAAGCTAGCTGGTGAGAGAAAATGGCACTATCAAAGAGTCTGGAAAGTTGACAGCGAAAATTGGGCACTCAAAGAAGAATGGGAAGACAACAGTTCATCCTACCTAGTTTTGTAAATGCAAAGCCGGCGTGTCTTATCTGCAACGAAGTTGTCACTGTTTGCAAAGAATATAAGATTAGACATTCTCAAAATAAAACATTGCTGCAAAAACGTTCTCGTACTTTTATTTTAAAGGCAAAATCACTAAAGACGAAGTGATTGTGAGTAACTGTTGCTGTCATGACAGATCTATTTCAGAACCAGCCGCTAGCAAAATAATCTGGCTGCGGGCGAGGGCCAGATATTATTGCTGGCCGGCCAGTTTTGGCCCGCGGGCCGCCTGTTGCCGACCCCTGCTTTAGACTAATAAGACCAGGCATGATAAGATCAGGAACATGAATTAGGAAAGCAAAGAGGGTTCATTTGATATTGACTTTTTAAAAGTCTCATTCCACAGGTGGTTTTCCAAACCTGATTAAGACAAATGAAGAGGTCCTTAACACCCTCTACCACATCTTCTGTTTCTCCCTCTTCTGTTCACTGGAGGGAGGCATAGGGCCGATTGACAGGATCAATTATTGAGTAAGCATGGGCACGGTGGGGTATTTCCTCCCTCAGCCACACAGTGGGGATCAGAGGAATGAACAGCTGTGGCTTCCCCACCGGCCGAGCGGCACAGCAGCCCACTCGCTTCATTAAGCCCTGTCCTTCCCATAGACGCCATCGATCCGCCACAACCAACCTGTCCATCTGACCCCACGGCCAAACCGGCCCACTTCAGGAACCGTGACGACAAATAATGACATCACCTGATGATCTTCTTCTAATGTGCGTCACTAACAGAGGAAACAACACATGCTTCCACCCCTCCATTCACTGCCTACACACACCCTAACAAACATGTTCTTCTCTAATGACTCCATCTGTAAGTTTTCCACTCCACCAAATGAATGCATTTCTCTCCAAACACATCTATGTCCCTCCTCCCAGCGCTTCATCAGCCTGAGCTCAAATCACACGTCGAGCGACACTTCAAACAGAGCTTTCCTAAATTACCGCTCTCACACACAGGTTGTCGATGCTGCACCACACAGGGCTCATGAACATGCTGTTTTGCAAACCGGTGTGACCTTTGGTTATTCCACAGGCCTCTGTGTGTGTGCATGTTTGTGTGTACATATGAGGAGAGGCGTCTTCTTTCACAAATTCACTATCCGTTACAATTTCATTTACAATAGATAAATATTAGCCTGGATGCCAGGCCGAACCCCGCCCACAAAATTTTTTGGTTGGGAAGTTCGGTCTGGACTCGATCCGTTGAGAAGCTATTATGCCCGAACAAAAATTGTTCGGACCAATCAAATTGTCAGGGCGGGCTTTATACGAGAAGAGGAACAGAGAACCGCGATCAAGGCATTTGTAGATGGGAAAGATGTTTTTGCCGTCCTTTCTACGGGATTCGGAAAAAGTTTAATCTATCAACTTTAATCTATCTCTCAACATACGTCACTTAAGCGGGTCGCACACCGGACGCGCAGCTCAGCGCCGCGCCACGCCACATCTAGGACAACTCTCACCTGAAAATCCGATAACATCAGCAATTTTCTGATTTCTGTTAATAAATATAAAACTAAATGTATATTGCAGCACAGGGTGAAGTCCGTATATACATTAACTACGATTTGAGACACATAAATGTAAATTTAATATAAAAGTATGTAAAGGGCGCCCTGTGGCGCGGCAGGATTTTGAACAAGGTCTTGAGCCGTTGCTGGGCGCCGCGGACAGGCGCCGCCGGTGTGTGTACTCTCATAGAGAGTAATGTGTTCGAATTTAAAAGACGTGACGCGGCGCTGAGCTGCGCGTCCGGTGTGCGACCCCCTTTACTCTGTTGCTCTGATTGGTTCTAGGTCTATCCAATTGAGTGCAGAGGCCTTTTATTTCCTGGTTCGGTTGACACACGCCCCATAATCACAGCCCAATGGAGCAGTTTCAGACTCACATTCTGACTAGAATCTGAGTATGACGACGTCAGGCTAGATAAATATAATTCAAAAAAAAAAAAAAAAACTTTTTTAATTACAATTTTAAACTACATATTTTCCCCATCATACTCGATTGTGCAAAAGGACATTTTGTTGATTGCTTGGTTTTTATTCCTGCTGTGCAGCCTCACCCACTTTTATCTCCCTGGTCCAAAATTCTTCTCCTCATAAATATACATGAAACATCAATTATCTTCCAATTCGTTGTGAATGTGAACGTCACTTTCTGCAGTATTTTTGTTGGACATACTAATCACTTGCCGTGTGACACCTGGTATAGGACACAGAGTAATAGCTAATGTTACTGCACAGCAAATGATGTATCCACAACAGGAAATAAAATAATTAATTAATTAAAATCCATTATAAATGCATGAATGATATAACACAAATCCATGTTAACAAGCTTAAGCTTCAATAATCCTTTTCAAAAGCCACTGATTTCAGATATATTTCAAGAGTCCACAATTAGAACTTCCTGCTCTGATCAAATCCCATTATGTATCAAATAGTAAATCTAAAAAAGGAAAGTCGTTATTTGAAAGAATCAAATGAGCAAAACTGGGCAGCATCCGATATCACCACATGCAAATGCTGACTGTTCCTCCAATACGAATGAACAATGTGTGGGAGATACATGCATCTAAATTGGAGCAAGATGGTATTTTGGTCTGTTCGACTTATGGGGATTCAACTTTTGCTTTGTCAAAGCTAATGTTTTTTTCACTGGGGCAAACTAAAAAAGAGCTTCGATGTAACTTTAAAGAAACCATAACAATGAACAGTATTATCCTGATGACATTTTGGCTGATGTCATCAGCATCTAGAAAAACCCTCAAAAAGAGCTTGACAGAAACATGAGAGATGGTTTGCCCTTGGGGAGGTCACAATGTCTTTGTTTGACAGCGAAATGCACATAGAAAAGTCTTATTCAACAGCTGTTCCCACATTGTTTGGTTGCATTATAATTATGAGACATGGCAGGGGTTAATACTTTTCCTGCTCTGCCACAGCTGTCATACAGTGCACTCTGATGCAACAAGAACCATTATCATTTAGGATGTATTTGAAATGCATATGTAGGTTAGACAATGAGACCAGACCTGAGCTCTGTTCCAAAACCTAGTGAGCTGCCTACATATAGTTGCCCTCTAAGTCAGCATCCTAAAAATCATGAAACTTCATAAATGACTGATTTGGAATGACTACATAGGCAGCTTCTCTGCATGCCACACAAATAGTGCTCTTAGGGACGGTTCATACATAAATGCTGGACCACGTCAGTGGAATGGAAAAAAGAGGTCTAGAGACACGTTTTTTATTTAAAAGTTGAATTTCTTTTTTAACTTTAGCACAGCATTTTTTAGAATGCTGTGTCATTCGCTAGATACTACAAAAGGCGCGAGTCGCGAGCGCAACAGTCAAACATGTCCGTCTAGCATACGTTTACATAGAGAAATGGAAAGAAAAAATGCATTCTGTAAACGGCCCCTAAATAAGACACTCGACTTACAATTGATGTGTGAAGTCTAATAAGCATAAACACACACAAAAGTAATATAATTTTATCAAAATTAATTTTGATAATGTTGCTAAGCTAATCGTGCAATACTCTAATAAGTATAAATAAATATATAATAATATAAATATTGGGTAAAATAATATTTTTAATTATACTGAAATACTTTAAGATTTTCAGCATTCTGCATACACAATTTATTTATAATTTATTTATATTTCGATTATTATTTGGAGATTTTCTCTCACAATTCATTATGGGATTGCCTTCTACGTGAAGGATAAAAGCGATGGTAACCTTAAAAACCTTGGTTAATTGAGGTATCTTAGGAGGCTTCATAATTAAACCGCCTACCTTTTAGAACAGTCTTTTTCTCAGTAGCACACTTATGATGCCTGAAAATGTTCCCTCTGTAGGCAGCTTGCTAGGTTTTGGAACAGAGCTCCTACAAGCAATTCCTCAGGTGGGTGTGAACAGCTCTAAAGACATGAAACTCATTACCGTTGGCTAATAATGACATCAAATCTGATCCATAATGAGTCTACGACATACATTTAATTACACTGTTGATCTTTCCTTGTAATACACTTAAGAATCACTCCCAGAGGGATGTCGTTTTTTCCTTTCTCTAAGGAACAGACTCTAGTTGCATTTATTTTGGGGCAAGGCCAAGTCATTACAGCACCATTAGCAGGGCTTCCATCTCTTCAGCTCCCTGAAGCTCTCAGCTTTAGAGTGAGAGATGTGTGACCATATGCTTAAAATCTGCCTAAAGTGGTCACAGACACTGACACTTGCATTATGTCGCAAGTGGGCCATTAGATACACAAGACAGCCAAGACCAGATAGATGCTATAATTAAATTGAACATGCAGACACGAACACACATACTGAGTCACGTTGTTGCAAATGAAAGCAGAAACGCACAAAAGCATATCAATCAACGCACATAAGCACATTTCCATGATATCACCGCCCTCAATCGCTCTCCTTTCATCATTAGGCTGCAGAACCGCTTGTAACATTAAGCATGTTACTGTCTTACAAAGGCAACAACCAAACCTTGTCATCACATGATTACAGCAAGCACCCGCTCTAATTTTATCTCTCCTTCATGGCATTCAAAACAACAGGAATGACATTCAACCCAAGTAAAGGATTTGAGTCAAACAAGAGCAGGGAAACACACTGACACGTTATCGAAAGCCTCTCTGCTTTGAAAATGACACCTCTGTGTAAGGCTCAGATAGGTTAACACATTTTACATCCCTCGCCTGCATAGTGCGAGAAGTTTCTCTTTTTAGCATGCATACTCCTTTCGCATTTAGACGTTTGTTTTTAGATGTCTGAGCAGCTTATAATAGCCGCTTAACTGACTTCGAATGTAACATCAAAAATCACTGAAATATGTTTTAAAACATAAATAAACAATCATACTCACAACAATATTTTTGGCTGTTTAAAGAGTAAGTTAGGCTATTTTTAATTAGCTTTGTATTGCTACAATGTCTGAATCCAGATTTCCGTATATTTGTCAGCAAAAATTCACTGAATGATGCACAACATGTCATTTTGCGTCATCAGGTGGACTTTTGATAGCTCCAGAGCTCCTGTTACAGAACTTCTGCCTTTGTCCCCACAATTTAAAAAATTGTGTTTCTATTGCATAGACAACCAGGTTTTATTAAAAGCCAATATTGGCAGCGGTGAATTACCTCTGTATTTCACATATGTGTAAAGAATTTCTATGTAGAATTGTTCTATGATTTCTATGTATAATTAAACTGATTTTATTCAAGCTGAATAAAAGTACTGTGCTCCACCTGGCAATGGCTTTCAAACGACACTCTTACTTTCCCTTAAAATGACTTTAAAGCATAAATAATGTAATGCTTTAAACCACCAAACGCTGTGATAACTAGATTACAGCAAAGCTTTTACAGATTCTTTACAGTTAGTAACTGAGCTCTGCCTAATTTAAGTAAATGCTAAGACACAGTCATGTCTGGGCAGTCTGCTGTGACATTAAAAAAGGCAAATGAAAACCCAACAATTGTTCCAGTAGTGCACACCTGTGACAACTATGGTCGACGGCCTTATCATGGCCTGTCACTGACTCATCTAATTTGCATCATAGAGAAGGCTTTTTTTAATCACACCATGGCACTTTGAAGTCTGTAATCAATGGCATGCGTCCAAAAACCTCCAGTAGGGTTTATGTGGTTGCTGGGTTTACCTCTCCTCCCTCTCCTGACCAACTCATCAATAATTGTATATATGTTTCTTCATCATCAGGAACCAGCTTGGCAGAGCATAAATTACACGGAGAGCTCACAACAAAACATAAACCTCATCATCAATAAAAGACACTTACTCACAGATTGTAATTTGAAATGCTAAAACACACATATGCTACTTTCATATATGTCCTTTCACACTATACTTAACCCTTAATCAACATCCTTGTTAACCCTCACCATTTATAACCCCGAGTTATAAAGCCCTGCTCCTGATATGTTTCTGACTCTGAAAAATATAGTGCCCTGTCCATGGTCCTGAAAGCAAGTCAGTTCAATGAATTACGTAGTATAAAATATCAGGAAGTGTATTTTGTAATTTACAATGCATTTAAAAACAGAATACATCAATTTTCGCTTTGTGTCATTACCGGGCCAACGAGATCTTGAACATGAAAATCAATATATTAGTGGGTCAGTGAGAAATAAGGATGTCAAGAGATTATTAAAAAATATATATATTCTCAGGAAAAAAATCTTAGAAATGCAAACCTAGTATTGAAAAGAAATTATATCATTGTCTACAAAACTTTCATTCAATGACTCAAAAAACTAAGTCTAGTGGTGAAACCATTATATAAAACCTTGAATGCACAAGAGTGTGCAAAATCATTTTAATGATTGAACAAAACTTTGAATTGTCAATATATTTTTTTAAATGCTCAATTTCTGTTTTTTGTTTTATTTATACTGTACAATTTTCTTAGTTACACCACTTATATTTTAAGCCCCACAAAAACATCAAATTGTATTCATACAGTCATTGTCTGTATGACTTACATTTTTAATGTATTTTTGAATAACTTGTATATCTGTGGCGTTTTAATAAATGTGTTATAAATAAATCATGCAAATCATTCCCAAAAGACTTGAATACACCTGTTGTATGATAAACATATGTTAGAAATGTTTGAATTAATAGTCATTTTGACATTTTTGTGAGACTTAAAGTCCTTTTACCCTGTAACAAAGTTTGTTTACAGAAATAATTTGCAAGCAAATAAACTAAAATTTTGAGGGGACTTTTGAGGGGACTTTAAGATATACAAGCTTGATCAATTTTGAGTTTCAGATCAGCAGAAATAAACACAGGAGTTGCATGTGCTTTTGTAAAACGTGTTGACAACACATTTGTGTGTGTTGTCAACACCGAGTTCGTGTTTTAGGGGGCAGGGCGTCTTTTACCGTTTAGACAAAAGGATATGGCCATTCTGTAATCTTCTTAGCATACTTCCTAACGATGTTGTCCTCTCCAAAGATAAAGAGCGATCTGTTGACGGTGAAGCAGTTCTGTCGAACTGGGATGGGGTTGTACAGGGCCATAGTTCGGGCTCGCTGCGCTTTGGTCTGTTTGAAGGCTGGTGAAATTCCACCTGTGGATACCGCAGGAGCATCCCGGTTCCGACTGCGCTCCGAACCCCCATCCCCGGCTCCCAGCAGACCGGGAACATCGTCTCCGAAGCGAGCCATTCTGTGTGGAGCAAAAACAGAGAAATCTTAGCCCCTCTGTCAACAGGTGCAAAAGTGCGATTACCTCCACACGGTGAACTGCAAATAATCATCCAAACTGCAATAATTTTCCTGTTATGACAAACGACGACTAAATAAACGACCGTTGCATCCTCCAAGCACGCGCAACACGTAGCTTACTCCAACAGATATCTCTACACACGCCAAAACACCAAAAGTAACATTACCTGAAAGTAAAATGTGGAATAAAAACGTTTAAAATCCGAATATCCAGTCGTACATCCCATGAAGATGTTCTTTTTAACAGGAGGAGAGCAAACTCTTTTCTGAGGAACAGTAGTAATCAGCACCCATGTTTAGTACACCATGGTAAAACTAAAAAGCCATCGTTTTGAATGTCTCCGGGTCTGTTTTGCCCTCCTTCGTCACTCTTCCATTCCACTTACTAATTGTAAATGTTTTGGGGTCTTTTCTGAATCTTTTTAATCGCGTCGACGACAGCGTTCTACAAGCTCCATCTTCACTGTGTGCGCGGCGAGGCGCGGATGTGGTTTGTTTAAGGTTGGCACGCGCGCTTGGCCAACCCTCACAACAGCGCGAATGTGTCTGAGCGCGTGCTGACTCTCCAACCGCTACTGTCTATACGTTTAACTGTATGCGAGACGACATCTATATACATGATCCAAATGCCTTTCGAATAGGTTATTTTATGTTTCTTCAAATACTAGGTTATATAAGATACCGTCAAAATGTAACGTCTTAATGTAAGTTTTGACAGTTTATATCAAAGAACGATTAAAAACATTTTCCCCTTTTAAAAATGCATGAACCCCTGTCATCAAAAGTTTTAAGCGTTCACATGTCATAAAACGCCTTCTCATGAGGACTTTTTCATGTAGCATAGGCTAGTTCCTTCTCAGAAAGTAGCCTACACAAGTTAGCCTGAAATCCAAATGACATTATTTACTTTCTAAATATAGGTGATCTATTCTTCGGTTCACGTTATTGCAAAAAACAAAAACAAAAACCTAAAAAATACGTTATTTTACCACTGACGTCACTAAGCCATTTTTAACCTCTATAGCCCTCAATAAAATACGAAAAAAAATCCCGCTTCCACCTTATATGTTTTAAGTTTAGCCTATATACATTTCAAATAAAGACAAAATACAGAACTCGTATTGTTTTTTAAGAACAAATCCAGAATGTTTGAGGATTATCAATTACACGCACTGTAACAATCTTTTCACTCATATCAGAAGGACACCGTACCAAGAGTAAGCATCTCTATTCTGGGAGCAGCTTGTTCAGCTGACTTTGAGTTTAGAGATAATTGGTGTTTAAAACTCCCTCTTCTGTGTGCAAGATCTACTGCCAGGCTTGTGCACGAGATCGTAGGCTACTCTTTGGCCTAGTGATGACACAAATTGTCACAAAGAAAAAAAGACAAGACATGATCAGTAGAACAATACTGTACATTTTGTCATACTAGTTTCTGTAAATCACCCAGAAGATATTTGAAAATGTTCTCTATTTCCCCCCATTCTGGGTAAATAAATATATATTTTTTAAACAAATTTTTTTAAAAATACAACAAATGTGAGGCGAGAAAGTGAGGCATTTTGTGATGTCACTTAATCTCCTTAAAATTAATGAGCAGAACAGTTTAAGGGCCAGAAAAGACCTGCTAATAATAGTCAACTGCAAAATGAGAGATCTCACGCAGAAGGGGTGGAAATGGATGCGGCTAATAAAAATGATGATGGAAATTGCAACAGTCCAATGACCCAGTAGATCATTCCAGATTGAGGTTATTATCGCACAGCACAGAAAGATGAATGAAAATAGATGTTTCTTCTCTCTCTTTCTCTCAAAAGTGAATAGAAACTATGAATTAGGAAGCACATATGATGAGCAGAGATGGGAAAAAAAATAAAAAAACAGTTGATGACTTCCTATTTTATGGCTTTGATGATCTTCAATAGCCTCTAGGTTGACTGCATGGAACTCTGTGATTTTTGCCCCAATTACAGACACATTTAGGTAGTGTATACTCTTCTCCCAGCTGAGATGAGTAGGTGAAGCAGTATACACTTAAGCAGGCACCCTATATCGAAGTCTACTATAAATAAGACAGAGCAAACACACACACAGAGAAACACTCAAACACTCAAGCTGCCAGTGTCCATCCATATGGCCAATTACTCACAGAATGCGAAAATACAGTTGTGCTCCATGGTGTTTGATGGAAAAAAGAGTGTATGTGTGTGTGCAAGGGAAACAGAATGAAAGAAAGTGTGTCAGAGAGAGAGAGAGAGAAAGATAATAGCAGAATGAAAGAAGCAGGGAGGAAGTATTGTAGGATATGCATTCATCAAATGTCAACACGTATTCATAACAATCTGTTGAATAAGCCTCATGGAAAGCATGGGAGTGGCCTGACTGTGCTGACAGAGGAACTGCTGCTCTGTTCCAAAACCTAGTCATTGTCACTATAGCTGTGTTCCCAAAGCAAAGGCTTTTCCAAAAGGTAGGCTACTTAATTAGATACCTAATTTTGGACAAATTATATAAGGCAGCATCAAAAGTGTCATTTACATAGAGTCAAATTCCAGAACGCATTGTAGAGAACTCAGAGAAAGATGGCAGGCACTATGTAATATTTTTCAAATAGATTAATAGTATTTAAAAAATATAGACGTATTCTGTTTTTTTATGCTTTATTAAAGAATCACGCCATTCGGTAAGCAACATGCTAATGTCGTCCTCAACTGGAATCAAGAAAGTTGATGTCCGTGTAGAAAGTAAGCAGTGAGGTAGATCAACTGGTTTAGGAACAGCGTCTTGTAGGTTTTATTCACACTGCACCCAATAAGTGTTATTTTAGTATTATTTATGTACTATTATATAGTAGTTTCATTAATATTTTGAATTAGCTTTTATTTATATATTTTCCTTTTAGTTTAAGTTTTATCATTTTTACTAGTGTTTTGTTTTTATATAGTTCTATATAGCTTTAATTTATTTTTATATCAGTTTTTAGTCCTTTCACTATTCAATAATGTGCTGGAAACATTTCTCTGGATTTTGGTCCATATTGACATGATGGCATCACGCCGTTGCTGGAGATTTTTCGGCTGCACATCCATGATGTGAATCTCCTGTTCCACCACATCCCAAAGGTGCTCTAGTGGATATAAATCTGGTGAACTCATTATCATGTTCAAGAAATCAGTGGTCATAAAGGTATAGACATGGCCATCAGCAATGTGGAGTTTAAACAATGCTCAATTGGTACTAAGGGGACCAAAGTGTGCCAAAAAAATATCCTCCACACCATTACACCACCAGCAGCAGCCTGAACCGTTGATAAGGCAGGATGGATCCATGCTGTCATGTTGTTTACGCCAAATTCTGACCCTACCATCTGAATGTCACACCAGAAATCGAGACTCATCAGATAAGGCAATGTTTTTCCAATCTTCTACTGTCCGATTTTGGTGAGCCTGTGCAAATTTTAGCCTCAGTTTCCTGTTCTTATCTGACAGGAGTGGCACCGGTCTGTCTTCTGCTGCTGTAGCTGCTTCATGGTTCACGTGTTGTGCGTTTAGAGATGCTCTTCTGCAGTCCTCGGTTGTACCGAGTGGTTATTGCTGCCTTTCTATCAGCTCAAACCAGTCTGGCCATTCATCTCTGATCTCTGGCATCAACAAGGCATTCTCACCCACGGAACTGCCGCTCACTGGATTTTTTAATTTTTCTGACCATTTTCTGTAAACCCTAGAGATCGTGAATATCCCAGTAGATCAGCAATTTCTGAAATACTCAGACCAGCCCATCTGGCATCAACAACCATGCCACGTCCAAAGTCACTTAAATCACCTTTCTTCTCCATTCTGATGCTCAGTGAACTTCAGTAGATTGTCTTAACCATGTCTACATGCCTAAATGCATTGAGTTGCTGCCATGTGATAGCCTGGCTAACGACAGACCCACGTCTCATTGAGACGTGGGTCTGGGAACCACATGTTTATTTTCTCGTATTTGAGGCGTGGTTTACGAATGCTCAGAGCCGTTTATTGGGTGCTACGAATGTCTATCAAATGCGCCTGTACGTAGCTCATAGCCAATCGTTTCAATTATACCAGATGACGTATGTAGAGCGACAGAAATTAAATGAGGAAGAAGACGGTCGGTTAAAGATTAATGTGTACACGATGGCGCTCAGCGACTATTGCCGTTTCTGCAAGACAAACATGAGGGTAGAAGGTATATATGGACACTCTACAGACAAACAAATATAAACAAACTGCTTCGGTGTGTCGCATAGACGTCGTCATCGTTTTGCTGCTCCCTCCCCGTTCTGTGATTGGTCCCCTCGCTGAGGCGAAAATCTAGTCCATGGAATCCAGACTGCCTAGCAGTGTGAATAAAATCGCGCTGCACGCAAGGCAGCATGGGGAAACCCAGGCTAGCCATGTGATTGGATGATTAGATATTTGCATTAACTGGAAGCATTTGTTCAGGTAGTGTAGTCAACATCTGCTTTATTTACATCATTTGCAGTAGTAATGACTCAAGCTCACCTTAACAGTTGTTTACTCATTCAGTATTTACTACACAGTGAAGCCTTATATATGGAGAATGAATAAAATGAGTTCAGACACAGCTTCAGACATTATAAACAACTAAACAGATTTGAGGCAGATATGCAAAAATAATTGCTGCCTGTTTGTTGCTATTTTCCAAAGACAAATGCATCAGGGTTATACAAACAAAACAATTGATTCCTTCTCTATATTGTAAGCAAAACATTTAATTGTCCCTATTTACTTGATATACGTGATATCTGGACTGGTAATTGTCTCTCTGTGTTTGTCAAGACTACCTCCCTTGTACTTCTGAAAACACAATTAAAAAAAAAAATTAATTTGACAATTCTAGTCGTACCTAAATCCAAGGTAAATCAGCTGACACTGACCTCTCTGTTTAAGTTTTGTATTTTATTCCTAACTAATTAAAAGCTACCCAAGAGGCATGAAACTGCGAGACATCTCCGCTCCCACATAATGTAGTGTCCTTGTCATCCTAATAGTGGTCTCCATGGTGACTGTACACCTTTGAATTTCTAATTTGTTCCTCCCGTTGTTGGCAGCAAAAGGTTCGCTTAACAAAAAGACACCTTTCATAGCTGTAATCTTAAATGTACGTTCACTGTCACACTAAGAGACATGCTTATCCTTATCCAGACAATCCAAACGTCCAACCTGCAGGATTCACACGCTCACTCACAAGCAACTTCCATCTGAATTCTACCTCAGATGACAATATACCTCGATTGAAAATCATCCTTCACTGCCTAACCAAAAAACACAAACACACAACATATTTCCATCTGATTGCATTATATAATACAAAGAACCAATTTATTTCCAAACCAAACTAAAGTTCTTAAAGGATTAGTTCACTCAAAAATTAAAATGATCCCATAATTCACTCACACTCAAACCATCCTAGGTGTATATGACTTTCTTCTTTCAGTCGAACACAATCAAAGTTATATTAAAGATATCCTGGCTCTTCCAAGATTTATAATGGGAGTGTAGTACCTGAGATTTTGAAGCCCAATAAAGCACATCCATCCATCATAAAAGTAACCCACACGGCTCCAGGGGGTTAATAAATGCCTTCTGAAGTGAAGCAATGCACTTGTGTAAGAAAATTATCCATATTTATAACTTTATAAACTATAATCACTGGCTTCAGGTAACAGCCGTAAGTGAGTCAGAGTGACCTCTGACCCGACGCATGAAGTATTGATGAAGCCCAGAACCACGAGAGGCGTCTACTCTTACCTAAGCTTACGCTACGCCTACATCCTAGGTCATCCTAGGTCATCCTAGGTCAGAGGTCACTCTTCTGCCGGAACTAGACCCGCGTACGGTGCTTACTGGAAGCCAGTCATTATAGTTTATAAAGGTTTAAATATGGATATTTTTCTTACAAAAATTATTCGCTTGACTTCAGATGGCATTTATTAACCCCCTGGAGTCATATGGATTACTATTATGATGGATGGAGCTTTTTGCTTTTTGGAGCTTTAAAAACTTATAAGTTATAAAGCTTGGAAGAGCCAGTATATTTTTTAATATAACACTGATTGTGCTTGGCTGAAAGAAGAAAGTCATATACTAGGATGGCTTGAGGGTGAGTTCATTCATTTTTGGGTAAACTAACCCTTTAAATGGATAATTCACTAAAAAAATATAATTATTTCATAATTTAGGCAATTTTGAAAAATGTCTGTTTTTACTTTTTTGTTGTTGTTGTGCATACAGTGAAAGCATTAGGGTCCAGTGCGGTTTTCGACCACATTAACTTTCATTGTTTGAACAAAAACTTTCTTTAAAATATCTTTGTTTGTGTTCCAGTGAGGGTAAAAAAGTCATGAGTGTGAGTAAATGATGACTGAATTTTCATTTTTGCGAGAGCTTTCCCTTTAACAAGGGTAGATCAAGAGTTTTCATTTCTTTGATGAAACAAATGGACCATAAACAGCTAGATAGTTAATTTGTTTTATTTGTCTTCAAGGACGAAATGTGTCTCGTTTTTAATAGTTCAACTCAAATGGGATTTGAAATGAGAGACTGCAAGATATGAAAGACACCCTGAGTGCCATTAAATCAGTATTAAACCAATCTTTTATCTTTTTCAACAATTTAAAAGTCACCTTTTTTCTTTCATAGGTCATTAACTAAAATGTATAAGGTGTCTATAACATTGAAAACAAAAAAACAAAACGCACACACTGTCCTGGACAATCTAGCGATGGCGACGCTCTTCCTCACATCCTGTTTCATGCACAAAGAGCCTTGGTATAGCGTTTGAAATAATCACCTTAGAAATGTCACCACAAAAGCACCGGCAACACAAAGCCCAGACGGGAGCACTTGATCACAACTCACATAGACTAAATAAAGCACATCTATGGGATCAGTGCAGTATCTCAACCAAGCCCTAATTCAAGCGATTTGGCTTGTGTTTTCTGTCCTCTGTTACCTAGCAACAGCCTTGTCTTCTCCTCATCTCAAACGACTGGGATGAAACATAACTCAAGCTTATATAAATCGTATATTCAGAAAATAATCTTGGCTTTGTTTTAGTGTACTAGCCTACTACTGATTGTCAGTTGGAAGACAGCAGATCTGCAAACATATCGTGTATCTGTTTTTGTGAGATATCAGAGGTTGAAGCCACAGTTTTGTTTCCACCTACTAATGCGGCAATTCAGAAATTCATAATTACACAGGCCAACAGGAAAGACTACGAACAACAACATGAAACAGGATATTAATTGCTGTACGTGATCACGGTACATCATCCCTAAACACATAATCATTTGTGTTTACAACCAAATTCCTTCCATATATCAGATATTAGAGTGGCAAATCCAAGCTCAAACCCTAATGTAAATGTTTACTTAGGAGTGCGATGTGACACATCCTGGTCTTACTAAGTATGTTGAATTATTTAGGAGAAAAATATTCATGTTTAATATCATGTAAGTCATTCTTCGAATCTTCGAAGCCCACTCTGGATAACTTGCATCCTTGCTTATTTTACAACAATCTCTAAATGGTTATTTTTTATGGCAAAAGTTTGACATAAAAACATCTAAGAGGTGGCTTATGCATTTTCTCTGTTGTCAAGGTGAAAGCATATTTGGTAACAGTTCAAAAAAACTGCGAGACGCCTGTTACTCTTGGTTGTGCATGTGAAGCTTGAATGTCCATTAGTGTTGTGTGGACAGAGATCTGTCTCCATCTAGCGGTAGCAGCTTGAAGCAATGGTGTAAAAGGATACTGATCACACAAGTGAATGACTGTTATTTTAGTATTATTTATATACAATTATAGTATTTGTTAATATGATTGAATTAACTTTTTTCTATATTTTATATATATATATGTTTTTATGTGCTTTTGTCATTTTTATCAGTTTTTATTTAGGTTTCTTTGTATTTGTAATGTAAGTATATTTTTAACATCTCTATTTAGGTTTAATTTATGTGTATTTCAGTTTTAGTCATTGCAGTACTTCAACTAAAACTTTATATCAGTTAGTTCTCAAGGCAACATTTCTAATTTCTGTTTAATGTTTTTTTATCTAATACAAATTGAAAATTAAGCAGCATTACAGCAATACAAAATGATCAAATGGTTGAAAAATGACTGAATTTTCATATTGAGTGAACGATTCTTTTATATAGATTTTCTCAATCGCTTTGGCTCAATTCTCGAATGAGTTCAGATTTATATATTATTTTTATTGCCATTACCTGTTTTCATACAGAAGTTAGTTTCCTAAATAAGTAGATATACCACTTTTTTTTAAGGTTAAAAATTGGAAGTGAAAATGGTTCTTCCATACCATAACACTGCACTTAGATATGTGTGAATTTCCCACACCATGAGTAATAATTTATATAGCCTAGTTCTATTTCATTTAATTTGTTCAAAAAATGTTCTATTAAAGAAAAGATAAAAAATAAATATTTGTGTTTGCTGTAAAGTGGTTAGAAAAAATGAAATCGGAATCGGCTAAAATCGGTATCGGCAGGCCAAACTCATGAAAAATTGGAAATCGGAATCGGCCTAGAAAAATGTAATCGGTGCATCTCTAGTTCAGATCTCTGAATAGACAGTTTCTTGTTCACATTTGAATTTCTTATTGATTTAAGCAAATTGGATGTGTTTTGGCACACGTGTGCAAAAGAGTAAGCAATTGTCTATAATTTGCACAATAACTAAATGTATGAAACCTTATGGTGAAAAATTTTTCTAACAATCTCTAACAAGTGCACCAGACTTCCTGATCAAAGCCATAGCAATGCTCTTATTTCTGAGATTAAATAATCCATCTCCATAAAGTACATTTTGCTGCTCTGAATATATATTAAAAAAAGAGATTGAATGTTGTAATTCATATTGGCATCTAGACAGGAGATCAGAGCAGCACTGTAAATTACACTTCTTGTACAGTGGCCATTCAAAAGCTTCCCTCGGGAGATGGTCCTGGCAGGGTTTGCCAGAGGTTTGGAGCCACATGGCAAGGGAGGATGGATGGCTTGCCTGGCTCTCACCCCGCTGGCACAAACAGGGGCATCAGGGGCACAGAATCAGGGTAGGGACAGATGGGGTTGTGGATGAGGTTGAGGAATACAGGAAGTGCTTTGTGTGCTAGTATTTGTGTGTGTGTGTGTGTGTGTGTGTGTGTGTGTGTGTGTGTGTGTGTGTGTGTGTGTGTGTGTGTGTGTGTGTGTGTGTGTGTGTGTGTGTGTGTGTGTGTGTGTGTGTGTGTGTGTGTGTTGTGTTGTGTTGATAGTTTGAGCAGGGTTCAGTAACGGTTAGTACAAGACAATTACTACAAGAATGATAAAAAAATCTATTTCCTCATTAACTCCAGGTAACTTAATAGTATAGATCCAAAACATCTCACATTGTAGAAGACGTTTCAATCTATTCCCACCTCTTATGGTACAGGGGATAGATTCAATTCCAATCACTTTAAGGGAGCTGTCACTTCCATGACCCACCTCATTATGCCTTGCCATAGGATACAACAAGCTTTTACTACGAATAGCATATTTATTTCAGCCACTCTCAATTTCCTTTTTGTTTGACCTAAAAATGTGCACAATCACATTCCAAACTATAAATTACATAAGAGGAATTACAATTAATAAACGACTCAATTGGATATACTTTTCTAGAAAACACATTAGTGAAATGTTTGTTTTTACCATATTATCACAATGCCTGCACCCTCCACATCTAAAATGACAGACTAAAGAACCAAGCCACGTTTTATTTTCAGGGGCAGAAAGATAACTAGCACTTCCGCACCATGACTAAGAGAATCCATCAATTTAAATAAATAAAGATAAATAAATAAAACCATTAATAAAATTAAAATGGTCTTTGGTGCCAACCAAATTAAACATGTTTAAATGTAAGAACTGAAAAGAACTAAATGAAAGGAAGAATGATATTTTTCATTTCTATGCACCAACATAACAATCCAGCTATTTTTACCCACAAATATATCTTTATTTAAACATTTTGATATATAGTGTATGAAAATGCCATACCTCCGGAAACTAACTGTTTGTTTTGAACTGGTTCACTGAAATGATCTGAAACCAGACAGTATAATTTAAAAAAGCCCATTAAAATCACCATGATATTCACCAGCAAAACCATAGCAAATATACTGTGAATATTTTAACAATTTATTGCAAAGCCCTAGATACAAACATCTGATGCAAACAAAATACTTCCAAAGAAACAACTGCCTTTGAGATGAATGAGAATGCAGATGGATATTGTTCTCCTGATATTACATACAGTATATAGACCTCCTTCTCTATAACCTAAAACTCAAAAACACAACTGAGATTTTCCAAAAATATGATTGTTAATGCAGTATCGTTATTCACCACAAGGGGAGGCTGATGAGATTGTATATTGCTGGAAGCAGGTGTGAGTTGCTTCAGTGAAATGCACCTATTAGCTGTCTCTATCTATCAGCACGCTCCCCAAACAAACATTACTCACCGCACATTAGCTATGGCTGTGGCCTCCCAATAGAGGTATGGAGAGGCAAGATGATGGACTATCCAAAGAGAACGAGCAACCACACACACATATAATCTTTCACCTGCTTGTTGTGTCAGCCTAACACACTTCCCAGACTATCCCAGCTGCACAACAGGTAGGTCAGACACATTAATTAAGACCTAATTTGCGATGACGACTCAAGAAACAACACTGCAGCTATTTTTCATAATCACATATAAGACCAAAATGGGGTTAATGACATTCTTTCATCAGATCTCTCCCAAAACAGAGCGTTTCACCGGTATGAACTTCTAAACACGTTGCCACCTTTGATATTTAAATGCGATGTGAACGTGCATGTAAGTGATTCCACAGCAAAGGAAAGATCTGACATTCATCTGGCCTGCTGCTGTATTCTCAACACTTTTATGTTTTGAGCACGCAACGATGCTCCTAAAAGCTCCCACCCCCACTATACTCACCTCCCTCTACAATTGCCCCGTGTCTTTGTACTGCGTCACAAGCTGCAAAGAACCAAAGGGCCCTTCAAGACCAGATTCTCACCGGATTTGGCTTCAGGACGCATATTTCACATTGGATATGGCGACTCAACACTGACCCAACAAAAATTACCTTCAAATTAAGCATTAAAACTCAATTAAATGTTATTATGAACTGAGTAGGTGCAACAATATGCAAAATTATTAACATTATGTTAGGGTAAATAGGAAAAATGGGCAATTTTGTAAATGCATAAACAGCCGATGGTATGATTTGCCAGATGATTTAAACACATGGAACAAAATAGTGTAAGAGTGTTTGACATATTACCTAGTGAGTGAATAAATTGGGCAAAAATACATCAGTTTTATGTCACAAAAAAGGATGGGAAGTGTTTTCTCCCCCCTTACAAAAATAATGAATACGTTTATTTAAGTAAAATTTAATACTTTTAATTTAATACGTTTTAATTTACACAATAGTAACGTTTTTTTCCTGCTGGTCTGGTCATGCCAATAGTTCAGATTTTTATTAATATTATAAACATATTTTCACTGGCCCCAACACTTTTTTAATGAATTTTAATGAACTTGTTAATGAATTTACAATTTCACATTTCCAATTTTAAATGTATAAGGTTTAAATAAAAAAATAATTATGCATTTTTCACACATACTTTTAATGAATTTACATTTAGAATTGTATATTTATAATTTCACATTTCCTATTTTAAATGTAGGCTATTGTCATGTAACAAAGGGAAGCAGACAGGTAAACAAGGTCTTTATTGAGCAGAGGCACGGAGTGGGACAGCAATGGAGACTGGTGAGTATGAGGCAGAGAATCAGAGTTGAATGATGAACTGAGTGTTAATCTTGGTTTCTTAATTGCAGGTGGTCGAAGAGGATACGGCTGGCTGAAGGTGGAAGACAGATGACGGATGATAGAAGACGAAGTTTGGTTAAGGAATCCTTGATAAGTGATCACGGGTACATCAGGGTAGAGTCTGTAAGTGTACGTAAGGATGAGACCAGACGAGGAAGTGATGGAGAAGTGCCTCTTTATAGAGTGTGCTGATGATGATGTGCAGGTGTTGTATTATTTACAAATAAAGTAATTGTTTAAAAATATATGAATATGTGAATAAAAAGGAAGTAAACACTGTAACAGCCAACAGGGCACTCAGTAATTTTCGTGCCCACACTGGTAATCATATTTTTTCAAATGAAGACAAGGTAACGCTAATTTTACATACAGCACACAGTGAAAACGATATGAATATGACAGTGGGCAACTGGATATAGCACAGCATATTTTCAGATGAAGAATTTAAAGTTTTTCGATCGCGTCTCCTGTGAAGCTGATCTTCTGTTCGCATCCACTCACTTCGCACAGACCGAACGTCACTCGCAGTAACGCGTTTATGCCGGCTACAAATGCACACTTCACAAGATATCGCAGCTGGATTCGATTAAATCTGTAAGGTTTGTGAAATGAAATGTTTATTAGATATTAAGACATTTGTTTAAATTATGTAGATGCGCATTTGCTGAATGTTGACGGTAAATGAGAAATAATTTTAGCCTGATTGTTTGCCTTTTCTGTTACAAATAATATAAAAGCAATGCTTTACTTTTTCGCATACCATTTACTTTCTTTGTTTACCAGTTCTGTCAAACAAAGTATATGACTGACAGAGATTGTAAGCTAATGAAGACAGAGAATGTGAGTGAGTGCTGTGTTATCAGGCGCTGCCTTTCTCTTCTCAGGCGCTGGTGTTCTCAGCGCCGCCCGTCAAAATAAAAGTCCGGAGCGATATATCGGCATTGGCGATATACTGTATCGGTCGACCACCAGCGGAGCGTGCTGATCTGGTGACTCCGTGACAGCTATAAGGTTTATTATGTATTTAAATGATTTCATATTTATTTTATATTCTTTCAAAAATATTTATTATGCATTTTTCATAGATGCAAACATATTTTTTCCATCAAAATATTTTCTTTAAAAAATAAAACAGTAATAGCTGCAATAATACGGGTAAAACATGTTATTACCTGCATTTGTCATTGTTTTAGAAACTCACCAATTGAGAACCACAGTTCTAGATCAATAACAAATTCCTTATTAGAGGGATATACACTGTAGGCCTACATAACACTAGCTAACCACCCAGTTCAGTCATGAACACGATGTCGTTTTTATGAGCAGCAATTTTTTTGTACAGACTGCTGTAATAGCTCCTTTTGAATTCATTTGTGGGCTACATCAATGGAGAAAATGGGAAAATAATAGTGAATGGAACTTTTAATTTTGCTTAAGAAATTCGCTAATGGGGACAGAAAATTAATTTGACAACCCAACAGACTATAGGAAGTATGTGGGAGTACTTTTGGATTCTGCTTTTGTTAATGCAAATTATGTCCTAATGGCTGAAGTAAGCCGTTTAATATGAATGAGTCAGACAAGAAAATGACCTCCCTTTATTACGATAATCCTTTGATTTAAATCAAAGATTCCAATATCTTTGGATTCTAGATCATTAATTAATCAAGAGATTGAAAACGCTGCATAATTGGCACTCACTGATGAAAAATAATCAGTGACAGTACATTTTATATTCTTATTAAAATTTACAAAATAAACTAATCAGCTCATCCTATTTTTTATTTATTAAATTTACTCAGACTGGTAATCTTGCACATTTACAATGAAGCGCTTCCATTAACCAATGGTTGATATGTAATTTCATGGCTTTGCCAGCAGCGGCTTCCATAATATCAATAAATCTGGGTCATAAATAATTAAAAACACACAAGATTGTGTGTTGGTGTATAACAGAGTCAGACTGGTCTGTGAGAGGAATATTTCACGTTCTGCTTCTCTGAGACTGGGTCTATTAAAGCTACAACAACATTATACAGGAAACTGAAAGAGGCAATGATCTCAAAGAAACAGAAGGGGAGAGAGATTGACATTAAAAGCGAAATGATTTGTGTAGTCTATTCTTAACACAGAATCTATTCCCATAAGCTGTGTTACTTGCATCATAACATTGATCTCATTCACTGTACCTAAATAAGCAAATACAGCAAACTGTGTTTAAGAAATCTATATGCAAAAAATGGATCTGTGTAGATGGAACTTTTGTCACTTCATGCAACATTTCTGGGTGTTTAACATGTTTAGTAACAAGGATAAAATTGCTGAGAAGACGTCTAGTGCCTTTTTGTGTTTTTATAAAAACCCTCCTTGTGATAAACAGTCTTTAAAGGAATGTCAGGTCAGAGGTCACCCTTCCGCCGGAACTCAACTCTTTCGTGAAGCGCGGTCGCCTGTTGTCGGAAGCCAGTCATTATGGTTTATAAATGTTAGATATTTTATCTAACAAAAACCCAGCGCTTCGCTTCAGAAGGCATTTATTAACCCACTGGAGTCGTATGGATTACTTTTATGATGGATGGATGTGCTTTTTGGAGTTTCAAAAACTCTACTCCCATTATAAAGCTTGGAAGAGCCAGGATATTATTAAATATAACTCCTATAAGTGTGTTTGGCTAAAAGAAGAAAGTCATGTACACCTAGGATGGCTTGAGGGTGAGTAAATTATGGGATCATTTGAATTATTGGGTGAACAATTCTTTTAATGGCCGTGACACACCAAGCCAACAGTCAATGTCGGGCCGTCGGTGAACGTCTGTCGGTCTAGTTTTTACTGTGTGCCACACGTAAAGGCGGCAGTTCACCCGATTCTGCATATAGGCTTCCGTCACTGCTTGCTCTTTGATGTGGTGTGTCACAGCCTTAAAACTACATTCTTTAATGAGTTTGCTTATTGTATGTCATTCCCGGTGTTGAAATAATTCATCAATCACAGCTAGTCCTGTTTCATATTATTACAGGCAAAAAAGCAATAGGGACTATTAAAGAAAAGCAAATGCAATCAATAGGCAACGGCTCATAGCAAAAAGTTAGTAGTTCCCGAATAAATGCTGTCCTTCTTTGATATCTGACATGTGGTAGTAAATAAAAAAACACCAGGGTCTTAATTCATGGCTGAAAGCTATTTATTTATTTAATGCAATGAAAAATTTTAGTCTTAGTCTTCTCCAGATATGACTAGAACCTGTTTCCCACATAAATCACCCCATTTAAAAAAAAATAAAAATAAAAATAATTAAACCTTAAAAACACCCCAAAAATGTACTCACTAAAAAGACTGAATGCAGTCCATCATCAACAACAAAAAGATTTAGAAAAAAATTGAAATCCATTGTTTCTGAGGCTAAGAGAAGTAGCCTTCATCCTTCGGGCAGCAGGAGGTGTTTGCTGAAGATGTCTGGACAGTAAAAACAGGAGAAATGGTCAGTGTAATGGTTATCTATCCAGAAGGTCAGTGTTTATGGTCGCCCTGTTTTTTTTTCGAGTTTACACGAGCCCAAAACTGAAAAAAAAAAAATTCCAAACAAACAAGTACTGGACACCTTATGACTCCATATATGTACAGAACCAGCTGTGTGTGTACAGTGTATATATATATATATATATATATATATATATATATATATATATATATGTATATATATATATATATATATATATATATATATATATACTGTGATTAACACTGATGTCTACCTGCAGTGAAAAAAGGCTAACCAGTTTATTGCAAGAAATTATTTACTGCAATAAATAATCTGATAACACTTTATTTTACAGTGATCATATTACACATATTAGGATACATATTCCTAGAATTAATGCTGTAAGAAGAGTACAATTGAAGAAATATTTACAGAAACCAATTGTCTTTCTATAAACGTGTATAATCATCCAACTCTTATGAAATTGTTTATTTAAAGATACACTATGTAACTTTTTTGTTCAAAATTGATATAGTGAGTGAGTACATCGTGAATCGATCTTCCAAACCGTGTTTTTGTCTTATCCTGAATCACTACGGTACGACGCCTATAATAAGTGTTTATATTAGGACTATTTTAGACCGGGTGGGACGACAACCTCTGTGGAGTAGCCCAGTACCTGCATGACTCGTCATAGACATAAACACAGAGAAGTAGCTCCGGCTACAATGTTCTTCCTTAAGAACATTCAATAAAATACTCTACATATAACCCAGGCAGCGCACACTTTGATTAAATCATTTTTCAAACATCATTTACTTTAGCTACCAATTACATTTTCTGACATTTTTCCATTTATGTCCTCTCTCCAGACCACAGACGGATCTAGATCAATACATTTAAAAGTAACTCCTTCAAATGTAATGCATCAACATGACATGTTCTGGTCCCTCTCCATCAACCTAAATCTATTAAAAAAGAGAGGTGTTCATGTAAAAAAAGGTGACTCATTTAGTCTATAATTAACCAATTACTTATATTTTAACTATTTTAACTAACAAAACAAAACACACAATACTAAAACAAAACACAGGATTAAACATTTGCTATATAAAACGCATCCTGAAAAGAGTCAACAATTTGCCAAGTGTGACAAAATCAATAAAACATTGCAAACATATTGCACACATAAAACATAAACAATAGCACGGCAACCATAATTATGAATCTCCCAATGCCTTCTGGGAAAAGGGCAAATGGGACTGAACTAGGGTCAGAAATGAACCAGGGTTTGGGACAAAAATACAATAGGTATTCCTATTTCATGATATTAGGCCAATCTAGTCTGGGGTTTGGTGTATGTTAGGAAAGACCAAACAATTATTTAAAGTGCTTTTCTAGTAGAGAGTGTATTGTTTTATTTCAGTTAACTGATTCAATTGAAGTACTTGACATTAATGGACAATGTGTTTGTGGATTGTTTTTTTTACACGGTTTGAAAAGAATATGCCTTTGTTAACAATGCCCCTGAAAATCAATTTAAATGTTCAAAACAAATATTGTTGCTTAATGATTACGTGTCACGTGTGGGTGGCTGTAGTGAAGCACATGATGATCGAGATTAAAAAAACAAACAGTCTTTAATAATTATATCCAACTGACACAGGAAAACTTCAGAGAAAGATAATCACAGCCACAAACATAAATAATACCAGACAATGATCAGACAGAACTCAGGGTTTAAATACACAGGGATAACTAATTAACAGAACTAAGAACAGGTGTGGGATTAATTATTAAACAAGGAAACTAACTAGGGAACAGCACTCAGGCAAAACAGGACAGGGAACAGAATAAAAAACAGAACATACACATTACATTAAATTGATTTATCTCACTGGACTGACTAACAAAGCCATTTTTAAGTGATCAAAACACAGTACAATAACCTATTATGCTTGCTGGTTCAACTTCTGACTATAACAGAAATGCTGCATCAAGACACATTACATGTATTACTTTAAAGTTATTGTTAGAATTTCCAACAAACTTTTAAAATAGCAGGTAAACAAAAGCAAAATATTTAGTTCAGCTTTTTATCTAAATCATTTTTTATTGTGGCTTGGTGCATAAAAAAAACACATTGACAAATAAGAGATTGTGCTCATGCATCTAGACACATCATTCTTCATTTCTGCCTCTCCTCCTTTTGTGACTGACAAACACATCAGATCAGGCTTATGAATAGGCCTTTTCAACATGTCAACATAAATTATTCAGCTTTGACAAACAAGTCTGACATTTAAACACTGCTGGTTGTTGAGAGCAAAACATTTATAGGCTGAACAGAACAACTTAAGGTAAAAATGCTCTTAAATGCGTCTTAAATGTCCCTTGGAGACAAAAACACCATTAGCATCACAATATAAACCGCATTTCTGCTGTTGGTCAGAGCACAGAATGATGCTAATAGATGGAGACAGCAGAGCGCCAAGGGCCATTTCATACAACACATCACAGCCACAGGGCCACGGTAGAGAACACCTGTCTTCCACCTGGATGAACGACCCTGACTCCTATTGGAAGATCACACAGGCTAAGGGCAATACAGAGTCAATGTGTGTGTGTTTTTATCAATGCTTGTGAGTGCATCTTTGAGTGTTTATCATGAATGTCTCTAAGCTCATTTGTGTGTTTTTCATTAATGATTGTGAGTGCATCTGGGTCAGCAAATGTCCTCACAACAATATTAAAAATAAACCCTACAGAGGACCAGATAATAATCACAATAGGGAAACTAACTTAATAAATTATGTCTTAATGAAAAGGTAAAAATGCATTGAAATTTGTGTATATTTACTTGTGTGTGTATCTGTGCAGCTATGTTTCATGAATGTATGTGCGAGTACCTATTTTCTGTTTCATGAATGTATTCTAAATATAAGTCTGTCTGTCATTTGGTCTCTGTTCTACACTGTTCTCCTCTCACAGCAGCTTCTGCCCACCCAGCTCTCATTATCTTACAATGTGTCTCCCTTCCAGTGACATCTAGAGCAGAGGGTCCAAAATGAACCCGTTGAACACCAAATGTGAGTAAAAATTTGCTTTGGCTAGTAAAAAAAAAAAATGCCTGTGACTCATAACCTTTTAAATGAACTGCAACAAATGCATGCCTTAAATTGATCTGTAAGAATGATAGTCTGACCGTTAATGATATAACACAACCCATCAAGACAATAACAAAAACATATTTTCTAGGACGCCTACATTTTTTTTCTTTCTCCAGAACTCCATGAGGTGGCATATGTGGAACATTCCTCACATTAACCACCAAAAAAAAATATGTCAATGCATCATCTTCATGTTTTTTGACAAAATAAAACAAAATAAAAAGTGATGGGCTAGCCAGGGTGCCATTCATCCAGGGTGTTTCCCTGCCTACAGCATGAAATGCTGGGATAGGCCTCCGCATCCCAAGACCATACATAAGACAAGTGGTTTGTAGAATAGAATAGAATCCTCCAAAGTGTCAAATCCATTTCTGTGATGTCAGACCTGCCTATTATCTACAGAAAATAAATATTATTATTATTATTACTACTACTAAATATAATAATACCTCTGCCTTTCTATTTGAGGACCATACAGTGACATTAAATGGTGTAATCATTATGCTTCTTCAAGAATTCCAGGCAACAAGCTTACATGTTGCACGCTTGTGTGAAAAGGCCTGGGTAAAGTATGTTAAAAGCCTCCCATGTTTCACAGAATGAGGGCTAAAGATCAGTTTGTGTGAGAGGTTTAATTAGATCTTGAAAGGAGGCAATGGGGATGGTGGCTTGAGGATCTGCTCCATCCACTTTTCGAGAGTTTTGATTTTGCCGCAATCAGTGATGAGGTTTCCATGGCGATGCCTATGACCTGTGCCTCTTTGAATACAGTAAAGTCAGATGGAAGATGAAAACATTGTGTCACTCTTGACTGCACCGGCGCTATTGTCTACCATCATGAGCTGAATTATCCTGACAGTGCTTAATCACGCAACAGCAACAAACCATTAGGCATCTGTAGAGACACTGGCGATAATAGCCCAGCGCAAGACATATTGCAAAGTCCAATTGTCTCTGCATGTGTGTGAAATGACACATGACGTCGTATGCTTGTGTTGTGACAGCAAATTGTTTTCCCCAGGCTTAGTATTTTTCCTGTCTGCTATTTAACTGAACAGAGACTCCCACTCTGTCACATAGTACATTCACACACACACAACACAGTGTTAGTTCACTTAAATGTCTGTCTGAACAATTTGGACCAAATATAAAAAAAGAAAATGTTCTCTTCAACATCTTAATGTTAAGGGCTGAAAAGAACAAAAATAGCATGTGTCTTTCCATTGTCTGGAGATAAAGGAGAAGGAACCTTTTCCTCTATAAAGAAATGTTTCTGTTTGTTGATAGAAAAAGCATAGGCTTTTTTACATATGGGCTCAAGGAGGACAAAAGCGTATGTTTTCCGAGAGCTATGACTCATATGTAACCTTACCGTAGGCACGTTGAAATGCTACCATGATAGGCTTCATAGATGGATGGAAACAGATCACAAAACATCTGTAAAACGCAAAAGGTTAAAAGAATAATTTCGACATATTCTGACCACATTTCAGACTCATTCTTGCTATTTCAAGCATTTAAGCAGCACATTTGAAATTCCAGAAGAGGTTTGTTCTCGTGTGATAAGCAGGTTCGGTTGAGCTTCTGTTTATGTTCGCTGATCAATGTTTATATGTGAATAAGAGCCTAAACTCAATCTGTTCATCATATAAAGCGATCGAGTCTTTTCAGAAAATTTGGTTTAAACTGCTCAATTCATATGGATTAGTTTTACAATCTCTTTATGAGCCTTTCAAAGCGTCAAAGTTTCAGTTGCATAGCAGTCTATGGAGGAACAGAAAGCACTAGGATTTCATCAAAAATATCTTAATTTGTGTTCCGAAGATGAACGAAGGTCTTATGGGTTTGGAACCACATAAGGGTGAGTAATTGACAGAATTTAATTTTTTTTTTGTGCAAACTAACCGTTTAAGAAGGTCTGGACTCCATAGTAGCTTTCAATGGACAAAATGTAAAGTCAATGTCCCCACAATAACAGATCAGCGTGCAATTCATTCAATAATGTTGTGCAAGTTTACTGCAACAATGTCGCAACAATGATGGTGTGAACTTCACATTCTGTTGACGCTCATTGTCACAGTTGTAAACACAATGGTTTTCTTCTTCCATAAGAACAGCTTTGTTTCCATGTGGGCCGTTAAGAACGCGAGACACACCTCACAGAAATCCTAGAGAATTCAACCAATGATTACTTTGAAACGATACTCGGTTACTAACGTAACCTCGGTTCTCTCTAGAAGAGGGAACGAGTATTGCGTAAGTTTAGCTTACGCTACGGGAAAGATTCATCTTCTCGAGATACTGAAGCCAAAAAATTATCCTTAATTTTTGTATACCTTGTCAACGCAGTGCAGCAGCTAGCAGACCTAGAGCAGGCTATCTTGCGTGCTCATTGGCTGCTCTGCAGGCAACTGCTGCAGCCTACCAGTGAGCAGGGCGTGACATCACGCCCAATGAAGGGCGCCCGCGCCTTCATGGCGTCACAGCCCGCCAGAATGGGCGTGGCTTCAACCTATAAAGGAATGGGCTGTAGGCTGCTTCCCTGGTTTTTGTCGACTGAAGCGAAGTCGCTCGTGGCGCGAGCACGGCCGGTTACGCAATACTCGTTCCCTCTTCTAGAGAGAACCGAGGTTACGTTAGTAACCGAGTATCGTTCTCTTACGAGAGGTTCTCTCGTATTGCGTAAGTTTAGCTTACGCTACGGAAACACTTTGTCAACGCCGTGCGCGCCAAGCATCCACATGAGACCCCGAACTTAGGGGGGAACCCCATAAGTGGAAAAATAAGGTGGCCGGCCGTTTCGCGGGCCATCACTTGTACATAAGCACACATAGGGAATACAGAGCAGCGCGGGTCTGTATAGGCACATGGCATAACCCCTTTAGTGCAGCTCAACCAGGAGAGCTAAGTCATGTGAGAGTGATCTGAGCAGGGGATCTGGGCAGAATACATCTCTCGTTTAGACTGACAGTAGTTTAGCCTGCAAGGTGGGAACTTCTAGGTTATAGAACCTGACAAAGGTAGACGGGGAGCTCCAGCCCGCCGCTACACATATGTCGTGGATAGAAATCCCGCTGGACCATGCCCACGAAGAGGCGACGCCTCTCGTGGAATGAGCCCTGATGCCCAGAGGGCATTGCAGATCCTTTGACGCATAAGCGGTCGCTATAGCGTCTACTATCCATCTGGACAGGCTCTGTTTCGAGGAGGCGAAACCCTTGGTGCGCCCTCCAAACGAAACAAAAAGCTGTTCCGAGCGCCTGAAGGAGGCGGTGCGCGTAATGTAGCTCCTCAGCGCTCTGACGGGGCAGAGGAGGTTTACATCGCTTTCACTGTCAGACACTGCGAGAGCAGATAGTGAAATAACTTGCGCTCTAAATGGAGTGCCCATCACTTTAGGGACATAGCCGTGTCTAGGTCTGAGAATAACTTTAGAGTCATTTGGTCCAAACTCAAGACACGACGCGGTGACAGACAGCGCGTGTAGATCCCCTACGCGTTTTACTGATGACAGCGCAGTCAGAAAAACCGTTTTCAGTGATAGATATTTCAACCCCACGGAGTCCAGTGGTTCGAAGGGAAAAGCTTTCAGGGCCTCGAGGACCAGTGAAAGATCCCACATAGGAACCGACGGGGGGCGCGGCGGATTCATCCTTCTAGCTCCTCTAAGGAAGCGGATGACCAACTCATGTTTCCCCAGCGGCTGGCCGTGCGTTGGTTCTGCAAACGCTGCTACGGCCGCCACGTACACTTTGAGCGTGGAAGGGGACCTTCCCTTATCCAACAGCTCTTGTAGGAAAGTGAGCAGATGCGCCACCCCGCATGTCCGCGGGTCCAGACCTCTGTCGGTGCACCAGCCAGAGAACACCGACCATTTAGACGCGTAGAGCCTTCTCGTGGAAGGGGCTCTAGACTGTGTGATCGTGTTCATCACTCCTTCTGGCAGGGTAACGAGTACCCGTTGATCAGCCATGCATGCAGCGACCAGCGCTCTGGATGGGGATGCCAGATCGTGCCGCGAGCTTGAGAGAGGAGATCTGCCCTCACCGGGATCGGCCACGGAGCTGTAAGCGACAGCTGTGCTAGTTCCGGGAACCAAATCTGATTCTCCCAACGCGGGGCTATGAGGAGCACCGAGTGGCGCGTTTCCCTGATTCTCTTGATCACCTGTGGTAACAGAGAGACCGGAGGGAAAGCATATAGCAGGAGGCTGGGCCAAACTTGGGCCAGCACGTCCTCGTCCTTCGAGAAGAACATCGGGCATTGAGCGTTGTCTTTTGACGCAAATAGGTCGACTTCCGCTCTGCCGAATAGGCGCCACAGTTTCTGGACCGTTTGGGGGTGTAAGGACCACTCCCCTGGGGGAACATTGTCTCTGGAGAGTCTGTCTGGGCCGTCGTTCAGATGGCCAGGCACATGCGTCGCCCTCAGCGAGCGCAGGTGTGTCTGAGACCAAATAAGGAGGCATTCCGTCAGATTGCAGAGTTTTCTGGATCTGACACCGCCCTGACGGTTTATATAGGAAACCACAGATGTGTTGTCCGAACGGACAAGAACATGCTGGCCCTGTATGAACGGGAGGAAGCACTGCAGTGCGTTCTCGACCGCCATCATTTCCAGACAGTTTATGTGAAACTCCTTCTCCCGGTCTGACCTCTGGCCAAAGGCCGGTCTGCCCTCGAATAGCGCTCCCCAACCTGAGTTGGACGCGTCTGTTGAGATGACTTTCCGGTAAGAGACGGTTCCCATCGTTACTCCCTGCTGGAACCAGCTGGCCACTAACCAGGGCTGCAGAGCTGCTATGCAGGTCTGAGTCACTCTGATTTTCCGACCGCCAGATACCCAGGCTCGGGGGGGCACACGAGCATTCAGCCAGCATTGGAGTGGGCGCATGCGCAGTAGGCCCAGCTGGAGCACCGCTGCAGCTGATGCCATACAGCCCAACATCCTCTGAAAAATTTTCAAAGGGAGGAAGCTGCCCTTCTGGAAAGAAGCGGCTAAGTGGCGAACACGGCGCGCGCGCTGTGTCGACAAACGAGCCGTCATGGTTACCGAGTCCAGTTCTATTCCTAAGAAGGAAATTGACTGGCTGGGCAGTAGTGAGCTCTTGGTCCAGTTGACCGTGAGACCCAAGCTTTCCAGATGACTGAGTAGCACTGTTCTGTGAGATAGAAGTTCTGTCTCTGATTGTGCCAATATCAGCCAATCATCCAGATAGTTCATTATACGCAGCCCCTGACTTCTCAGGGGGGCGAGCACCGCGTCCATGCACTTTGTAAATGTACGGGGTGCCAGGGACAGGCCGAACGGCAGGACGGTGTATTGATATACCTGACCGTCGAAGGCGAATCTCAAAAATTGCCTGTGACGGGGTACTATCTGAATCTGAAAATATGCATCCTTCAGATCTAGAGAGATAAACAAGTCCCTCGGGCGAACGTGCGCGAGGATTTTCCTGGTCGTAAGCATTTTGAACGGTCTTTTCGCAAGCACTTTGTTCAAATGTCTCAGATCTAGGATGGGTCTGAAGGCTCCGTCCTTCTTGGGCACAAGAAAATAACGGCTGTAAAAGCCTGACTCGCTTAGAGAAGGCGGTACCATTTCTATAGCCCCTTTGCACAGCAGCTTTGCTATTTCTGCGTGAAGTAGGTGTGCTACTTCCGCATTCACTATTGTCGCGGTCCGGGCTCGAAAGCGCGGGGGACGGCGAATGAATTGTAGTGTATAGCCCTGCTTTATTGTGCTCAACACCCATTCTGAAATCCCTGGGATTTTTTCCCACGCGGCTATGCGAGCCGCTAGGGGGCGAATGGCCTCCGTGTTCAGACCGCCATTTGCTGGCTTGTGAAACTGAACCGGAGCCGAGAGCGCGGCGCGCGCGCTCTCGATTCTGGGCAATGGCGGCTCGCTGACAGCCGAAACCGGCTGATTTATGTGAGATGTCCCGATCATAGGGGATGGGGAACACTTTTACCACATTTTGATGCGCGAGCCGTGCTCTGGGTGACAGAGCTCTCTGTAAGCGTGAGCGCGTGGGCGCGGGCACGAGACTTACAACTGTATCTAACGCCCCGGTCATAATAGACGGGGAGCGTTTTATTAACGCTCTGCGTTTCGTGATAATGCTTAAGCGCGCGGGCGGGGCCCGGGGAAAGGTTTGTGTTAGTAAGCGTGAGCGCTCTCCGGCGGGCACGAGACTTACGTTTATAACCTGTTTGTTTGACCGTGTAACAGAGCGGGCAGATAGTGGGCACAGACTTGTGGACACATTTCTTACATGCAACACTCGAGCGGCTTTTCTGCGCTTTATGAGAGTGTGCTCTGTGAGTGACACAGGATTTTGAGTGCTTATGTGTAGGGGTGAGCACTGGGACGTGGGCACTTTCACTACACTTAAAACATTGACGGCATGAGCCGGACCAGACATTACACTCTTTTTGAGATTTCTCTGGGTCGCCGTGAAAACGGCGTTTGTGTGCAGGCGAGAGGGTGAATAAACCGGCTCGTTGGCTGCTAAATGGACCGCTGCAGTAGCCTGTTTGAAGGGGACTGACAGGGAAATGAATTTTGACGGCGGTCCGGCCGCAGCGGGACACGCGCGTCTTTTCCCTCTTACTGTTAGGAGGGCTTCGCGTGCTCAGACTTCAGCGTGATTCTCTGCCGAGGCCCTCTGGGAGGCAGCGGTCTATGACGGCTGTCTGAGCGCGACCTAGGGCGGCCGCCCTGACGTCGCTGCGAAGGCTGAGGCTGGGGCTGTGCTGGACGCTGGGTGCTGGTTCGCACAGGAGGCTGGCTTTGTCTCTCGCGAGAGCGGCCTGTGGCGGAACTCGAGCGTCGCGGCAGGAAGAGGTTCATGGCCTGCGTGGTCTTCTGTACCTCAGAAAAACAATCAACGATCCCGTTAACCGCTGGGCCGAAGAGACCAGAGGGGGTAAGCGGCGCGTTGAGAAATGTGGCTCGCTCAGACTCCCTCATATCCGCGAGCGTTAACCAAAGGTGCCTCTCCGTAACGGTTAACGCGGCCATAGCTCGTCCGATAGCCTGGGCTGCTGCTTTGGTAGCGCGGAGAGAAAGATCCGTTGCGCTTCTCAAATCTGTAACAGCAGCTGGATCCCGGCCCTTCTCGTCCCATTCACGGAGGAGGTCGGCTTGCAGGATCTGAAGCACAGCCATGGAATGTAAAGCAGACGCGGCCTGGCCGGAGGCAGCATAAGCGCGGCCGACCAAGGCGGACGTGGCTCTACAGGCTTTAGACGGGAGCGCTGACCGTGACCGCCATCTCGCGGAGAGCGGGCAAAGGTGCGCTGCAACCGTTTCTTCCACCGGTGGAATAACCGTGTACCCTTTCTCGGCGGCGCCGTCCACTCGGGAGAGCGACGCGGAGGCTGGTGACTGTAGTCGCGACGAAAAAGGAGAATTCCACGACTTAGTCAACTCCGCGTGAAGTTCCGGCAGGAATGGAGCGGGCCTCGTTGCTAAAGCTGCGCGGTGGCGGCTTTGAAGGAAGCAGCCGTCGAGCCTGTTCAGTGCGGGTTCCTCAGGCTGCGACCACTCGAGCCCGAGGCGGTCCACGACCTGGGTTAGCAAACGCATTAGCTCAGCGTCAGCTCCAGCGCGGGTACGGGTGGATTCCTGGATCGACGAGGCGTCGGAATGAAGCGACCATTCCTCGCTGTCCGATGCCAGGATAGAGCAGCAGTCCCTCGTGGTGTGTCCCTCGGCCCCATCCTCTGAAGCGACGGCAGTGAGGCTCGTGAGCGGCAACTGCGCGTCGGGGAGGGGAGGCGGGGAAGGCGAGAGCGAGGCTCGAGGGAGGTTCTCCGGCGAGCGCGTCGCTGTGGCCACAGGTTCCGGCTGTCTCAGGGAACGGCGCTTCTTCTTGTGCGGTCCCACAGAGGGCGGAGTGACTGCTGTAGATCTGAGAGCTTCGAGGCGAGCCCGCAGGGTCGCCAACGGAAGTTCCTCACAGAGCTCGCAACCCCCGGAAGCGAGGGCGAGCTCGGCATGTTCCAGGCCCAGGCAGAGAGCGCAGATCAGATGGCGGTCTCCGGCGCTGAGCGGGGCTCTGCACGAGCCGCAGGAAGTGCGAGGCATCTTTAAAAGACGCTCGCTGCTCTTTTAGAGATGTGAAAATCAATCTAATGCAAGGCAAAAGGATACGTCGCCGGATAGCGTAGCTCGCACGGATGGCTGAAGGTGGCGAAGACGGCCGGCTTCCTCAGCGCTGTCCTAAGCTGGCTGTTCGCTGTTCGACGGCGGCGATGGCTTCTCTCAGATCCAGAGATGCGAAGAGCTCACTGAAGAGACAAAAATCAGGGAAGCAGCCTACAGCCCATTCCTTTATAGGCTGAAGCCACGCCCATTCTGGCGGGCTGTGACGCCATGAAGGCGCGGGCGCCCTTCATTGGGCGTGATGTCACGCCCTGCTCACTGGTAGGCTGCAGCAGTTGCCTGCAGAGCAGCCAATGAGCACGCAAGATAGCCTGCTCTAGGTCTGCTAGCTGCTGCACTGCGTTGACAAGGTATACAAAAATTAAGGATAATTTTTTGGCTTCAGTATCTCGAGAAGATGAATCTTTCCCGTAGCGTAAGCTAAACTTACGCAATACGAGAGAACCTCTCGTAAGAGAACTCCAAAGTATTTCCCGTTTTGTGTGCTATATTCATCAGCCTGTGAGCATAACATCTGAGGCTACTATACTGCATATAAAAGTCACTCTATTATATACACTGCCAGAAAAAGATTATCTGCTGCAGTCTCTCTTACAAACTGCATTTTCAGTAGAGTCCAGGCCAGAATTTATAGCCTACTACCCCCACCTCCCGCGTGGACCATTCATTTTCTTCTCTCCCTCAAAGCAAACTCATTGCTGAAAAGTCTTAATTATCCAGCAGGGCTAGATGGATGAGAAACCCTGTACTCGTGAACAGCTTCAGGTAAAGTCACTGCATTGGTAGAAAAAAATATTTCCCTAAATGTAAAATTCTAGCCATTCATTGTATAGAAGAAAACCATAAAACTTAACTAAGGTTGGTGGATAGTCAAAAAAAATGATCAAAATGATTATGTATAGGAAGCTATAGGCCCCTGAAAGAATAATATAATAATAAAATAAGACATTATTCCCCTGCAAAGAAATGCAGTTCGTTGTGACAAAATGCCTCAATAACAGCTCTCTGTGCACAGTGTGTGTACAGTGCAATGCTGTCTTATCAGGTCAACAGATTACTTTTTCAAAGAGATTTGATTCATAGATCAAATTAGGCTAGGTGCATGTTTACCTAGCATAAATAAGGACATATCATATACAAAGTACATATAGGTAAACCCACACATACTCTATTCTGTGGGAACAGTACATTAGCACTTCATTCATTTACACAAATCAAACGCTGGAATGCCTTTCTAAATTACACTCTGATGTTTCCTCTTATCTCCACCATCCTATCTAATAAAATGCCTTTTAGACACATTCCCAACTCTGTTTAAATATTTAGTCCCACAGTACATCAGCAGCACTAGGGTGCATTTAAGTAAAGAAAGGTCCAGGGAACAAAGCAGTAGCTGATACAGTATGTGCCGCCCAGCTCAGCGGGATCTAGTGTATTTGGAGCCTGTGAGAGTGTGTAAGCATGTCTCAGGGGTGTTAGGGTCATTATAGCCCCTCATAATGTATTTAAAGCTAAATGAGAGGTAATCATTTCAGAAATGCAATGTCCTAGCACTGCAAGACACAGCTCTCTCTTTCTCTCGACACACTCTCTTTAGTCACTCAAACACATGGAAGTGCTGCAGTGGTGATGTACTTTGGTCTGCTTCTATTGTTTTTTGCCCTCTAAAAAATGCTTTGTAATACTTACTTCTATATAGTATAATAAAATTCATTTATGAGACAGTGATTACAAGGAAAACTTTAAAATGGCACTTCCATGTCATATTGGTTACTCACCCCTGATCTAGCGTAATTGTTCATCTTTTAAATGTAAGCATTTTCTGTGATATATTTTAGAACAGTTGATGGGCCCCATTGACTTGCATATAATTGTTACCCATATTCTTCTAAATATCTTCTTTTGTGTTCAGCAGAAAAGTTTTGGAACAACTTGAGGGGGAGTAAATGATGACAGAATTTTCATTTTTGGGTAAACTATCCCTTAAAAATATGCACTTATTTTTTTTTTTTTTTTTGCAGGAATTGTGTGTATCATGTTAAAATTTAAGTCTAAACATGTTCTAGATAACTTTACATTCAATATTTTGGTATACTAAGGTATACAGAAGTCTTTTATTTTGCATTATACTGGTAGGTCTAATTTACCCCAAATAAAGTGATTGATTACAATTAAATGATTGTACTTCACCCATTAATGAACATCTGACCTATTTGATAAAAGCTCATAATGCAAAGAAATGCAAAGAAATATTTTTTCTTCACAAATAGTTTTTTTCAAAATCGTTTTTGTTCCTGAGTTTGCCACTTAAAGGGTTAAATAGAGAGACTTTATAACGTAAAGTCTATAAAATAAGATACTATAGAATAACTATAAACTATAACTTTAGACTATAAAATAACTTTTTTTTATAACGAATATCTCGTATGGATTATTATGAGATGAAAAGTAGCCATTGCGACTGTTACTTCTTTACAGAGAAAGTCTTTTCTATTCGGCTCATGTAGTCTTTTCACTCAAATGACTCTAATGAAAATCTTTCTTGATGCAACACACTATAATTTCCCTATAATATAAGGCAGCGATAACAAGTAACCTCAGAGTGTTCCTTTCAGCCCCCTTTTCTCATGGTTTAACAACTGTAAAACCCACACCGTCCTAATGAAAAAAGCAGAGGATAAAGACAATCCCTCAAAAGCACACAAAGCCAACTGTTTAATATATAAGGATCACCAATGGAACACAATGAATGTGGAATCCCATGTTTCCCTCCATATTGGCTTGTAACCCGAAATATACTGTATAGAATCTAATCATGATAATCTGACCTGCACTGTGAAAGTGGTCGGCTGATACATGTTTCAATAACTGATGCTGATTTCTGGAGAACAGGTTTATTTATGACTGATATATTACTGTGACATACACTACAACTCAAAAGTTTGGGGTTGGTAAGACTTTTTAAATGTTTTAAAAGAAGTTTCTTATGCTTACACAGGCTGCATTTATTTGATTAAAAATAAAGTAAAAAACAATTATAACTATTTCAAATAAGTGTTTTCTATTTTAATATATTTTAAAATGTAATTTATTCATGTGATGTTAAATCTGAATTTTCAGCAGATATAGTTTCAGTCTTCAGTGTCACATGATCCTTCAGAAATCATTCTAATATGCTGATTCGGGTGCTCAATAAATATTTCTTACTATTATCAATGTGAACAACAGTTGTGCTGCTTAATATTTTTTTGATAACTGTGATACACTACCATTTAAGTAAGGTTTAAAAAAAGAGGGGTTAAATACATGTCGATATATCAGCCTGTATGATGCATCACTCTATTATAAGTGGAAACAAGGCTTTGTATCATAAGAGGCCCATTCTTAGCATGTCATCACCTGAATACAAACACTAGATATCAAGCGTGCCGCACAAGCCCTGAAAAGTGAAGCCAAAGTGTCTCGATCGCCCCCCGGTGACCGGTCCTAGTATAGCTCATAAACCCCGCCTCCCCATGTTATTCAATGGGACGTGAGACCAACTAAACAATTAAATTACACTTCACATATCTTTTTTCCAAAGATAGTTTCTGTCATTTACTGTAGTTTATCACGCTGATGTAATTTCAAGTGTTTGTTTTTAAAATAAGTTTGTTTTTAGTTAGTTATTTGATGCTATAAAAACGGCGCTGTGGCGTACATGATTGACAGTTGTGATTGACAGGTTCTCTGAGCAAAGTAGTCACTGAAGCAACAACAGACTTTTTTCGGGATCTTTGGAGGACTGAGGAGATTGGAGCTCTAAATTTAATATCTAAATTTCTATAATTAATTATTTCATACCGACATAATGGTTTGTTCTGCAGCAGAGGCGCGTCCTTACGATTGATTCAGCGAGAGTGAGGGCGGGACCAGAGCGGGACGCGATATTTTTTTTAGATATCAATGATGGCACAGAAGTAAACTGTTGGTCCACAATGCCACAACACCAGTATGAGACTGGCAGATATTGTCTATTTATGGTTATAGCTGTCTTAAAGGAATTCTCCCAAAAATGAATAATCTTATACTCGTTTTTTATTTACCCTCATGTGGTTTCAAACCCATATGAGTTTCTTTCTTCCATGGAACACAAAAGGAAAAATGTTAATATTTTACCATGCAATTAGAATCAATGGCAACTGGGAGCTTTCAAGCTCCGAAACAACAACTTGTTGGTGAATCAGACATTGCTCTTTCTCTAATGAACACACTTTTAAGTGAATAACATCCTACATTTTGGTCTGTTCATCACAAAAAACTATCATATGACTTCAGAAGACTTGGAACATAGAGCACCACTCATTTGGACCACTTTTAATATAATTTTATGGTGCTTTTTGAAGCTTAAATGAAGCATCTTCATTGAAATGGCAAAAACACTGAACCAGAACATTATTAAAAATGTATTATTTTTACCGGTTTGAATGACATGAGTGTGAGTAAAACATGTAATTTTCATCTCTGGGAGAAGTATTTCTTTAAGTAGTGTTCAATAAAGAAATTTCTACAAAGTGTGCGAAGAGCTTATTAAATTGCATGCTCTGTGTATGCACGTGCCACTTACTCCCATTCCTTGCGCCGGGCCTGTGGGGTGCTGTGGATCTTGTGTGCCTGATGTGCTTTAATGATGTCCCGTTGTTCAATAAGTCCCCCCCTGCGCCTGTTAATGATATTCGGGCTGACGGGCATGTCGGGGTCCAGACCCAACGCGGCCGCCCCCTCGCATGACCCCCCCAGATCCAGGGAGGATGGTGCCAGACCCATCGGGTGGGCGTGGGGGACGTAAAGTGTATCGAAACTAGATGCATGGTACAGGAAACTGTCAGACAGTCTCTGGGGCTCCAGGAGAGAACAGGAGAGGGAGCCGTCTTCCAGGGTTCCCCGGTGCTTGAGCCAGCTCTCCGGGTCCTTGGGCTGGAGGAGGAAACATCGCGGGGGTGGGCTCCCACCACACATGCCCTGACCGAAAGATGGGACTGCCAGGGCATTACGGTCAGAGAGGGTCTGAGCGCTGACCGAACACGTGCCCAATTCCAACATCCTTAGGCCAGACTCTCAGCATCGTTCTGTTTGAAGAGAAAATAGGGAAAGGCGACAATTAATTAGGGGGCCTCATCATGCTTCCAAAAAACTGCCAGATGACTTAAAATTATTTAAAATAAGACAAAACAAGCTTCAGATTCGGGTTCCAATTGTCTTGAAAAACCTGGATAATAAATGGACATTTCTAGAAACTGGAAAAAGCCACTTTACAATAAGGTTTCATTTGTTAACATTAATACACAACATTAGTTAACATGAACTAACAATGAACACTTCTACAGCATTTATTAGTGTTAGTTAATGTTAATTTGAAAATTTACTAGTATGCTTATAAAATGAATAACAAATTTCACAATCTGATTTAATTAAGATTCACAAGCTTGCAATTCGATTTACAAGCTTGCAATTAGATTCAATTCCGATTTCGATTAGATTCAATATTGATTAATTGGGGTATCTATCAGGTGCAGTACTAAAAGGAACATTTTCTCAAGGAAAAAATTCAACTAATGCTGTAAATTATATAGGGAGTCAACTGTACTAGAATACTAAAGGTTGAAATTAATTGATTTATTTACAAACACTTAAATTATACACTAGAACATTTTTATTATAATAAAGTACAATACTAACTTTATAATTACATAATTATATTTCTACTCAAATTTGTGTTTTGAAATATAAACATTTAAATGGCGGCTGTCATAAAAACTTGACAAATTTATCCAAACATAGGCTACATTACATTTTGAAAAAAAAAAAGTAATATGTAATATTGAGCAAAATGCTCCTCTCTATAGTAATTTTTTTGCTAACTATTGAGTTTATGGTCATTTAATGGCTTGTCTGAGGTAATGTTACACCACATATTGTTCTCAAGTTGTATTATTTACGTCTTTCCGAGGTTGAAAGTGATTGAGCAATCAGCCGCTTCACTTGAACTGAGGCGCTATATATGAATCTGTCACACACCATTAAAGAGCAGCAAAACAGTATTTATTGTTTGAATTTCATAATAAAATGAACAGAATTTTAAATCTGAAACTTTGTTTCTTATCTAAAGTAACAAAGCACAACGCTTCGTGCGATTTATTGGATGGAAGGCGCGCTACAAAGTTCTGTTAATTCATCAACTAAAAACAGATTTTCTTGGTTCATAAAAATGAGAATCGATTAAAATCGAGACATATATAACTTTACCCAGCCATATAAACAATGAACAATTGTATTTTGTTAACATTCACAAAGATTATTAAATGTTCACTGTTAGCTCAGGTTAGTGTCACGGGATAATCAGGAAACATAAGCGAGGACTCAATTGCAGGAAAACAAAGGTAAGATTTTAATTAACCACACAAACAAAATGCAAAGTACAAACAAAACTCCCACTGGGGGAAAAAACAGAACAAATACTAACAAGGCAAAAACACTAGGAACAAGAAACAGGAACTTAGACAACCGAACCAGCACTGGACTGAAAACACAAAGGAAGCTATAAAGGAAACACACACAGGAGGGTAACGAGACAACAGGTGAGGAATGTTAATACTAAGCAGATTACGAGAAGGGAGGAGCTAACAATTAGACAGAAAGCACATGGTACAGGAATAGTCAAGAGCCATGTGCTCACATGAAACTAGACTGACATAAACACAAGACAGACAGGAAATGTCATAGCTTTGTCACCACACAGGACTAATAACAAAAGCAGAAGCGACAGAACCATGACAGTTAGTTAATACTAGGGCTTAGGGGTGGGGGAAAAATCGATTCTTAGATGCATCGCGATGCGGACGTGGACGATTCTGAATCGATTCACAAATGTCAAAAATCGATTTTCAAAAAAAAAATGTTTTTTTTTTTAGATATATATTTATAATAACGTAATATTGACGGAACGCAAAAGACGGAACTCTGAAGCGCGGAAGTGCAGTGCCCGGACCGTCTGTGGCGTGTGCACATAACAAAGACGCGAAGGCTGAGCGCGAAATCCAAACACCCTCCTCGTTAAAAGCTGACGTGTGGAAATATTTTGGCTTCTGTGAAGTTGAAGGGGGAAAGGAGGTGGACAAGAGCCATACTAGTTGTAAGCTTTGTAGAATAAAACTAAAATATTTCGGAAACACGACAAATATGTGAAGCCATATGACACGTTTCCACCCAGAGGAGGAAAAACACTCGGCTTTGTGCTGCCTTGTCGAAAAATGCTAACGTTACCCAAGCGCAAATCGATCACAGAGAATGTTGATTCATTCTCTATTGTTTCCATAATGGTGTAAATCTCACAATATTATGACATCGTTATTTCATTTAAATTAGGGTAAGTGTATGAGGAGCATATTTTGATATTTTAAATGAACTAGCAATTATCACATTTGATATAACAAGTAAAAATGACATTATTATATGAAATACAATTATAATAAAATTTGAAGTTAAGTGTACAGTATACTGTACTGTTTTCATTTTTAAAACGGTGTGAAAAGTAAAAATTATCATCAAATATTCATCTTTGACCTGTCAAAGTTTCCTACAAGTCTCCACAGCAAGGATGCATAGATTTATGGGCGTGGTAAGCAGAAGGAAAATGAGTCTGCACATACGCATAACCAGTAAGTAGCACATCTCGATGGGTAGCATGAATCGTCAGAACGCTGGTCGTTGTTATATTATTAATTTACTACAAGTATGCTGCTAGTTCAGGCACACATTTATTTTCCTGTTGGTTCTTTGCAATGTTAATACAATATATTGTACGTTAATTCTTTATTGGTCATTACTTTGTACTTTTAAAGCAAAGTATTTATATTCACACACACACACAAAAAGATTCAGATAATCGATAATCGCTTTAGCATTGAATCGCAGCCCTCTGAATCGTAATCGAATCGAATCGTGAGGTGCCTAGAGATTCCCACCCCTACTAGGGCTGGGCAAGTTTACGCGTTATCGCGTTAACGCATTTATTAATTAATGCCGACAATTTTTTTATCGCACGTTAACGCAGTTTTTTTTATTATTATTATTTTGAAAGTCCGTTGCTCACTGGCTCTGAATACACATAGGCCTACAGTCAAACCATGATCACAGGAGGGGTGGGATGTTGGTCATCCAGCAAATAACCCACCCAAACAAGCAGTGGAGAGAGGCAGGTTCTCTCTGGTGAACAGTTAAAGGGTTGCGCTCCGCGAGTGAATGACAGGCGCTCTATGGATAGTACCTATAAAACCTATAGATAATAACTATTTAGATTCTGGAAACTCACTAACAGCGAGCCGAGGATCAGTCTCTCTTCTAATGATTTGTGCTGCGCGTCCTTTATAAAAAGTTATAGACAATTCAACTTCGGCAACGAGCGGGCGCGTGCGTGAGGCGAGCATGACCGCAACAGTTTCACAGGAACGCACCCGCTTGTCGCTGCACCTTGTGCTCGACCACTTCACCTCACTCTTGGCTGATTTATACTTCTGCGTCGGACTTACGCCGAAGACAATACGCTATAGACTACGCGTTGGTTTTCATTTATATCTCTGCGTCGTTGTCCGTGTTGACGCGCAATTACACATGCAGAGGGAGCATGTGAAACCCGGGGAGCGGTTGTAGCAATCACAGCGCTTGCGGTACGCGTAGAACTGACGTTACATTTTTGGAGAGGTGCACGTCAGGGTACGCCGAAGTGTACAAGCGCTACACAGCAACAGCGTAAGTATAAAGTATAAATTGTTTTTTTTACTCTGTTTAATGTAATCTTACGTGGGAAACCATGGCATGACCAAACCTAAGCTACTATAAGTAACGTTGGTCGACTTATATAGTAGTGATCATGACCTCTGACTACTACATAGACTGTTTCTGCTACTCCCTGATAAAAGATACCTGTTGACACCTGTTCAGAAAAAAAACAAGAAAACTGGACTCGTTTTAACAAACTAGATAAAAGGTAATGCCCTGGCAGTGGCAAATAGCTTTGTTTAAATATTTGATTTGATTACATTAATGTTTAAGTTGAGATTTGAGATTACTGTGTAAAGGGAATACTGCTGGTATAAAAGCACCTTATTTGTTTAAAGTTATTGCACTTTTGTGTATATAGCAGTACATTTAAATCAAAAGTGCGCAATACACTACTTTAGAAGTCATTATTCAATTTTGCGCATAACAATGCGATTAATCGCGATTAATCGCAAGAAAACCATGCGATTAATTGCGATTAAAAATTTTAAGCGTTGCCCAGCACTAGTTAATACATTAACTAATGTTAACAAATAAACTAAATAAATTTTATTTATTTCAAATTATTTTAATATTGTCACTATCAGTTTTTGTAGATAAAAAGTGAAAACAAGCTGTTACTTCAGCAGAACCAGAAATGTCTATATGGACTCAAAAAGGCTGAGAACCACTGCACTGCACAGAACAGGTTTTGTTTCAGGACCCTGCCACTAAATCGCCCTACCAATGTGCAAAATTACTAACCTGACAGGGAAATTGACAATTTTGCAAATGCATGAGAGCAGACATGTGATTTATCAGAATATAGACTTTTTTGGGTCATGACCCACCTGTTAAGAACCATTGAGCTTCTGTTCATGCAAACAAACGAGGTCATCAACATGCAAAGACTTTAAAAACACATTTACTATTAACTATATCAATAACTAACAAAGCCTTGATATGCCAGGAGCATCGAGGGAAAGAGTTTTAGCATCCGTAGCTTATTCACTGTCAAATGTGGCACTAATTTAATGAGATATTCCCTCCAATCTCATTCACAAGGAGCCCTAATTGTTGTAGAAAGAATGTTGCCACCAATGCTCTAAAACAATTTAGTGACAATGGCAGCCTTTAAAAATCATGACAATGTTCTAGTCACAATAACCTAATGAGGGAATCAGTTATGCAGCTTATAAACAAATTAAATCGTAATCAAATCCCAGCTAAGGTCACAAATCATGCAAAAGAATGTTATTAAACAATTCATTCATGTCTGTGTCCTCTCCATATTAGCTTCTATATTAATCTGTGAAAACATATCTAGAGTTTATTTAACAATGCAACAGTGCCACAATTCTCAGTCTTTCTACAGTAAATGCCAAGAACCCCAAATACGATGGATTCCTTTGTCTTAAAATATAATGTCTAAAGACCTATTCATAGTAACATATTAAACATGACATTACAAAACAATGTTTTTAACAACAACATGATTAAATTTGTTTTTTTAAGCAAGATGTTAAAATATTATCTGAAAAAGATTTAATTATATTATTATACCCACTATTAAATTAATGATAATTGCATAAACCTGAAAAGAAATAAATGTAATACTTTCCACGATAAATATTGTTCTGAAGCAGCATGACAGAAAACAGTGCCCTAAAACCCCCAGTAAGAAAGATAAAAAAATGTTTTTAATTATTTGTAAATACACACACATACATATATATATATATATATATATATTTTTTTTTTTTTTTTTTTTTTTTTTAGTTGAGCATTAACTTTGCAGTCCTGCAAAGCAGATTTTGTGAAATCTTAAGAAATTTAGATTGCAGATTACCTAGAGTACTGTTGTTACTATAATTACTGTTGAAATAGTATTGGCCATTTATAGTTTAAAATAAAATTTCAGTGCATCTGTTCTTTTTATTGCACCTTGTTTGCAGCGTCCAACTCTAATCATCTGGCCTCTTTAACATGTAGACACCATGAAGCGAGAGCTGACAGGGCATAAATTAGTAAGACTGGCCAAATAAAACAATGTGACTGAAAAATACAAACTGATCCTGCGCTCAGAGTTCTGTGATTCATCACGCAAATCTACGCAGAAGCGGTGTAGCATCTTATTAAACTCCAGCTGAAAATGGAGCAGCGGTTGACAGTTGCAGAAGGATGCAGGGGTGTTTGTGTTATATTTACCATGGTGGCCCACATCCAACATCATCTCAAACACTAATAAGGGTGAAATATAGTATGATGCTAGCCTTAGGCGAGTAGAAAAAAAGCCAAATACTGTTTAAATGTGGATATTATTATCTCAGTGACATAGCTATGTAAATTTTATCGCTCAGAGGTTGCTCTAGTTCAAAAGAAATGGTGTGGATGGAGTTTTCAGATCAACTCTGTCTAATGTTTATCCCAAAATTCCTCAGAAGAAATAGAAAGAAATTAGACAATTGTTGATATACAGTTTAGTAAAAATATACACTACCAGTCAAACATTTGAATCATTAAGATTTTTTCAATGTTTTTTTAAAAGGTCTATTATGCTCACCAAGGCTCCATTAATTTAAAAACTGTTGTGCATCTGTAAAAAAAATAAAAATAAACAGTAATATTGTGAAATATTATTACAAATGTAAAATAACTGTTTTCTATTTAAATATATTTTAAAAAGTAATTTATTCCTGTGACGTAAAAGCTGAATTGTCAGTGCCCATTACTCCATGTCTTCAGTGCCACATGATCCTTTAGAAATCATTCTTAGAATTATCATTGTTAAAAAATAAAGTTGCGCTTTTATATTTTTCTTTTGAGGAAAAGGAGAATGCATCACATTGTCTCAAACTGTGATTAATCTTTTCCATCATATTCTTTATGCCAAGTTAACTTCTGTCTGTTTTATAGCTTGTTTCTTATTATTGCTGCTGTTTTTGGTGGAAACCATGATACATTACTATACAAAAGTTTAGGGCAACTAAGATTGCCCTGGTGCTTGACAGCATAGCCAGTGGGGAGAGCAGGTGACCAGGGCGGTGCCGGCAGGATGGGTAATCTCCAGGGTGGCACTGGTGCTACAGTGAATCAGGGAGGCGCCGGTAGCTCAGGGAACCAGGAAGGATTGTCCTCCGTGGCCTTGACACTAGGCTTGGCCAAAGATGGCTAGAGACGAATACCCTAATCCTCCGTCACCGGACTCCACTTCAGGGGCTAGAGGACTGCTAAATTTCTCTCATTGGAACAAGCTCAGGAAATTTACAGACTGGAATGGATTTGGAAGTGGATTCTGGATGTAGGGTTCTGAGAGGGGTAGATTTCTTCAGGGCTTTCCAGACGGAAATAACCACAGGATCCGCAACTTTCGCTCCCAGGTAGGACCTGGGAGGAGTTCAGTGGTTCGATGGACAAAACCTCTGATGCCAGGATGTCTGGAACGGACTGCAGAGAAAGCTAATGAATGGAACCGGCATCTTCTTCAACCTTGCCAACAGTGAGGGTGGAAACCACTATAGCATACAGCTCTCAAGGGAACAAGTGGTAGCTGACGCCGGTATCTGGTGATAAAGATGGTCGTCTAATCCGCTCCAAAACATGATCTTCATGGCACAATTATTCCATGGAACCAAGTTGGAAAGTTCAAGAAATTCTCTCAATTGGATGATCATCTTGAAAAATGGAGATGAGCAGATTTTCTGAATCTCTAGAGGTGAGGGAAAGGCTCATAGTGCGGCTTTTGTTGTCATTGTTGGGTCTGGTCTTCTGTCATGGAACAGAAGAATGCAGACACAGGTAACGTCTGAACAGAGTTTATTGAATAACACGCATGAAGTTAGCAGGTGAGTCTCTGGATAGCAGATTGTTATGGTGATACTGGCAAATGAGTGACAGGTCTTGTCCGTTGCAGGTTGAGATGAGAAGTGACCAGAGGACTGAAGTCAGGCAGACACAGAAGACAAAGGACGGGACAGTTCGATGCACGGGTAGGTAATCCAAAGGTAAGTAATCAGGTGGAAATTCAGTGTTGAATGACAAGACAAGACAACTGTGATGAGAAGCGTGACTGCTTATGTAGGGAGATAATGAGCCGGTGCATGGGTGATGAGTGATTATCTGTGGCAGGTGTGTTGATGGATGACTGAGTGAAGGAGGGGATCAGAAGGGATGCTGGGAAGTGTAGTTCTGGTGACTGGGCTGGTGATTTAGGATTGACACAATTAAATTTATCAAAAGAGATATTTATAAATGCTGTTCTTTTGAACTTTCTATTAATCAAAGATGAAAAATGTAGCACAGTTTCCACAAAAATATTAAAGGTGTGTTCACGCTGTTGGAGCCATTATTTTGAATTGTATTTTTTGTTTGTGACACTAGAGGGCGTATGAGTATTTTGAGTATGTTCAAATAGGGTGATGATGAGTTACAGGTGCGCAGAATGGAAGGTCAACAAACTTTTTGAACGTGCCGTGTTGAGCGTTGGAGTGTGCAAGACTGTGCTCATGCCCAACAAGTTTGTTTTGAATTAGATATTTTGGTTTAGTATTTATTTTCGTTCATTTTGTTGTTTGCAATACCATATGGACAATAAATGGATTTGATTTATACGAAATCAATCTTGAAGGTATGGACAATCAATTCATTTGATTCAAGACAAAGGCACGCGTCAGAAACAGCCAAAATAAGACCATCTGCGTCCCTACACACGCCATGTCGTAATTACCGCAATTACGTGATTTTAACTTTTAAAAAGCGTTCACGTCCTCGTAGAGCTCATAATTACAGCTTGTAAAATGGGAATTGTTTGAGAGCTCCTACTTGTACAATGTGACTGCTGTACCACCTGACCGCTGCAGATTCATTGTGGTGCTATAGAAACGCATAATCCCAGTCCGAGGACCTGAACAGCTCCGAATATAACGTTACGTGTGTCATGTCGAGACCATGGTAATTACAACATGGTGTGAATGCAGCAGAAGCAGCAATAATAGGAGAATAATAAGAAATAAGCTATAAAACGGACAGAAGTTAACCTGGTTTGGAAAGAATATGATGGAAAAACTTCCATCATTTTGGAATTTGAGACAATGCAATCTATTCTCCTCTTTTTCCTCAAAAGAAAAATATTAAAGGCAGAAGCTCCATTAGCTCTCTAATTAATCTCATTGCTGTCAACCAAGATATTAAAGAGATTTTATTTGTGATTTAACAGAATCCTAAATTATCTAATCTAGATTTCTCAAATTGAATCAATCAAAATTATTCACCACTAAAAAAAAAAAAAAAAGCAAATTCCTTCAGTTTCACATCCCACCATTGTGAGAAGATATTTTTGTCACACTTCCATTCAGAAGCTACATTTCTGCCCAGTTGTGAGTCTCGCTGTAACCTAACCCTTGGTGAGTTAATGACAGGCCACGTATTGACTCGGAAGTACAGGGATTAATTGCAGCTGCATAATAACGAATAAGAGCTTCCAACGGCGAGGGAAAAGCATACACCTGCCTGTGCCAAGTTTCAGCAAAAGCCATTAATTACTCTCTGATAAATGGAAAAGGAAGACGGATGTTTGAGAAATAAAAATGCATTTGTACAAAAACAAAAACCAGGAAAGGTTCTCTGTGGCAAACTCTCAGTTAATTATGGATGTAATGGGTCCATTTCCTACAATGATCAGAGAAACCGTCCTAAATGATTGCAGTAAATGAACCCCTGAACTAAACACATCTGAACAAAAACAGTGTGTGGCATTAATTGAAGTTTCAGACATCCTGGGAGTACTTTTTAAATAAGTTTATTTATAAAATGTGCTGTAGACTACTGTGGTGTCACATAACAACATAGTGTTTGATTTGAAAGAGACCGGGGCAAGTCATCACAGTTTTTATTCCCAATGAATATTTCTCATGTAAGTTAATATCTCGGCTACAACTAAAATAATGTTCATTTAACACTTGTTGACATTTTGTGACAACATGCCCCAAATAATGTGGTATATTGTCAGATTATATGGGTAAATTGTCACAACCTGCCATTAAACAGCCGATTATAGACTACTGTCTTTTTAAGTTTTAAAATTAAAACAGCGAAAATGTAAAAGGTAACATACAAAAGTATGAAGTCGTCATTATGGCTAACAGATTTTGCAGTTACAGTAAATGTAAACATTTAAAAACACATTTGACAACTTGCCATGACCTGACATTTATGAAATGTATACATCTTTATGCATATGACTGGCCCTGGTGTCTCTCATAATAACATAGTGCTCCTAAATTATACCATGGTATTTACACAGTACTCCAAGCTGCTTCAAGAAGTACAATAGTTTTACCATGGTACATGTAAAAAAAAAAAAAGGTATTATCATGATTGTATACATCCCAAAAAAAACTGGTATCACTGTAATACCATATACAAAAAGCCAAGGTAATACAAATGGTACACAGGAAATTCACATTTAAAACACAAGTAAACACATCGCTATAGCGATATATTTCTCTATTTTCCATGAGATTCCGACAGAAACAAAACAACCAAACAGTAAATCTCAAGAAATATGAGCAAAGCAGAGCATCTCCAGTAATAATTCTTTATGGAAGTAAATGACGCAGATCCAATATTCCACTCAAATAGCTAACAAGCTGCACCTGGACCAGGAGGATCGCAGTCGGTTGGGGTTATTCTTTTTATCAGTACTGTTTACCTTTCCTTCCTACTGTCTATGTTTACCCGGCACCTTAAAAGTACTTTTATTTTAGTGAGTCATACTCCATTAGGAGTTTTTCTTTATTAACATTTTTGTCATATATATGCCGCATCTCTCAAAAACAGTCAATTATATCAGCAGAAGAGGAATGCAGGTGAACATCAGATGAATCTATCACAAGAAAGAATTACTCAAGTGAGATTGAAGGGAGAAAAAATAATGAGAAATGTCCTGTTTTTGAATTGGCCCGGCTGGGTTGGGATTGGGAACAAGATATGATCCAAACTGACTCAAGATCTTTCAAGTAAAACGGACAAAAGAGAAACATTTTAGAGCCTTGAACACTTAGAACAACGGACCGGATGTGTTAGCGAGGATGAGAGAGCGGAAGCATGCCCTCACGCTTTTCAGGGGAATTTGAACTCGAATCCCTCCGCGCTGGATAATTCAAGGTGAGGGTGAAAGAGCGTGTAACCTTTGCAAACACCTGCTACCCTGAACAAATCTCTATTAAGCAGCTAAATCCTTTTTTGTCCTCCCCCTCTTTTCCTGCCCTCTTTCATCACCTGCGACACTTAGCAAGCCTGTCTGGTAGTATTATCAGAGTGTGAGTCAACAGAGACAGCCTGAAATACAGGAGATGAAATTGATTTCCCTTTATTGCTTTACCACAGGAGGTGAAGAGAACATCAGCAGTGGACCATTTCTATCTCATTAATGAGAACTTCTGAACCTCCACAGCTCTTAGAATCATTTCCATCTCATGCAAAAGAACACAAATACAGCTAAAAATCAAGCTAAAATTTGGTATTTGGTAAGACCACAATCACACATTTGGTATTTAATTAATCACTCTGCAGAGAGAATACTAATAAAAAAAACCCCATTAATTTCAGGATATCAAAAAAGCACCTTGATATATACCATGGCACTGGTTATTACCATGTTTACGTACCATGGTATTTACCAGGGTTGTGAGAATACCTTTTCAATTCCAATTCAATTCCTGAATTTGAATTTAAATTGAATTGAGGTAGGATACATGACACAAAATTATTTTTTTAATAAGAAATCCAAAGTTTCAACTACTAATTGTAGTCTGTAATTGTAGTTGTACTGAACTATTGTTGTACTGTTACGTTGTATTCATAAAACAGTGGGCGGAAAGTACTGGGGTGACCTATTGTACTACTTCCGGTGAGATTCTGAACTGCGCATTCGATGGACACTTTACTGTCCCATGAGGCTATTGGAGAGGAGAAGCGACGCTACTGATGCCGTAGGTCACATGACAATGACAACGTGGCGGATGTAGTACGTTTGAATTTCATTAATTCTACACACACTCATACTTTATCGAACATACTTTTTAACAGTCAGTTTCACACAAAATACGTACTATACAGTATGAGATTTCAGACGCAGCACTTTTTCTTTACATGCACTTCAAGGATATCAAGGTAAAAACATTGTACTTTCGTTATTTAACAGAAAATACGTAAACAGAAAAAAAGTCTGCTATCTTCTCTCACATGCTTTTTAGAAAAAAGCCTAAGCTCTTTTCCAAGGTCAGTGTTTTAAACCACAATTAAGGAGTTTTTCTCACACAACCACTGAGTGAGGAAAAAATGGTCAGTGTTAAAGGTCTCAAGCACATTTCCGTCAGCTAAATAATGAGTCTGTCAAAATGTGTCAGCTGAGGTACTCTAGCACGGTGACGTTGTTTACTCCGAATTGTTCAACTGTGTTCAATGGCGTCATTTCACATACGAGTGGGCAATTCAGATTACCATAAAAATACTATTTATGACAGCTTCACTGTTCGATCACTGAAGAAGCATGTTTTATAGACATTACTGCATTATGCCACACGATTACACTATATACAATACCGTTATTTTCACACCACAAGGTGGTAAACACGTTACATTTATACAAACCTGAGGTGGTAAGAGGGAATTATCATGATTCACCAGGAAACAAATTGTGAGGTTAAGTGTTGGTGCAATTTCCACAAATGGCAGACACTGAAAATATACACTAAAACAACTGGAGGCAATAGGCTATGCTTTGGATGATGACACAAGCTTTGGTTGCATTGTGTCAGCTATGAAACGGCTGTGAAAAGAGGAGGTTTTCATTCAAATTCTTCTCTGAATCATTGGACTGTGGGTTGTTTTTGTCCTTTTTTGTCTGGTACTTTACAGTGTGTGAAGGATTAATCATAGCTTTATAAGCCATGATTGGCATCACTGACATCATCATCCTCATTATTATTATCCTCATCCCAGAGAAAATGGGAAAGAGACCATCAATGTCAAAAGACACTTTAGAATAGAATAATATAGAAGCTCTGTTCCAAACCCTAGTTAGCTGCATCACTGTCTACTATCTACAGACTACAGTACATATTCAAATGGCTAAACTTAATTCTGTTGGAAATGGGTTTCCTAACAATTAACTCTATTCAGATAAATTGTTTAAAAACCTGACTGACTGAATAAAGTAAATCAACTAAATCTCTTAAAGTTGGGTACTAGCTAGCAAGAGCACTTTAGTGTATTTTCTCTAACATTACAGGCACCACATAATGCTACTTGCTCCACAAAACAGTTACAGTAGACTTTAAATCTGTGATTGTATCACATCACACAGCAGTTACGTTCTCAAAGTGGATAATCCAATTGCAGGTCAGTAGGAAACTTAACACCGCATATAGCTTTGAATTACCAATGATTATGAATTAACAACATACAAGATTTTAATTTAAACTGTCAACCTAAAAAACACTCCTCACCAAAAAGGCTTTTAAGCAAATTGAAAAGTAAGTTGGCTCACGTTGTTTTTGTTTCAGGCTTCCATCAAGGGGACATAGTGTGGAATCAAAAATGCAAAGAAGGTGTGCACATGCACACAAATTATGCTCAGGTGCAGGACAACAAAATAACAATAATGGAAAAAAATTGATATTACTTATTTTTTCCAACATAGTGAGTGCTCTCTAGTTCTCACAGTGCATTGTGGGACATTTTAGAGAGCAAACGTTTCAGTGCAATGGAAAGATTTTGCAATTGAGACAGCCCTTAAAATGGAAGACTCCCCTATTAGTTTCCTGACCACTGAATGCTAATTGAGACGAACCCAAAGACTATCACAACTTCAGTTTCATGCCATCTCTCCTTATATGTCGGTCTCACACACATCCACCATATTTGTAAATCTGTACTGAATTTTTCTCCTAAGCGAGCAATATCAGCTATTAGAGATCCACGGATCTTCCAAAATCTACCAAAAATCAATCCGAAGACTTTTGGCTTACTCTTTTCAACACACTATGCTTTCAGACACACTTATTCTAATCTCACATACTATTTTGGATGTGTAATATGCACATTGGGACACCCTGAAGATGACAACTGGCTAATCCAGGTGTGTTTAATTAGGGTTGAAGAAAAACTCTCTTTGACCTAACACAGTTTTTGAAGATAAGGGGTGTCACTCAACCGGTCTACAATTTGATTGGACTGACAGCCTTTAAAGGCTCAGTAGGAATTAGTAGGCTCAGTTTTTCAGCTCAGTAGGAATTGTTAGGAATCCCAAATCCGAGCACATGCAAGCTTAACTCTTTTCTTGTGTAAAACTATATTCCATAAGAGGAATAGAGAGAGACTAAACAGCCTTGTATGAAGAGGATTTATTTTTTTGGTCTCCTCTGCTACATTCACAATGAACATGACTCATTGCTGGCAGACTGAAACTGTATGAAGTGCTGTCTGTTTGACAAGCAGACCAGTAGAAACGAGTCTAACCTAAAGTCTGGCCGGTGCTCACGTCAGCTGGGGCTACGACCCATCTGCGGGAACTCATCTCTATGTTCACCTGGGCCACAGCACATGTCAGTCCCTAAACAATGGAGCTTGGGGGAAAGAGATAGCAGTGAGCATGTGTCTAATTACTGTAGTATGGTGACTGAAGCGTGTCTGTGAGTGTCTCGCTGAGCTGAAATAGATGATGAAGAGAACACGGCTCATCCCGTGCTGTTTAGAGGAGGCGGTTTATTTACCAGAGAAAGAATATATTTGTGCGCAGAGGAAAGTAAACACGAAATGATAATGAAAGGGAGATAAAACACACGGAAGAAAAGACACAGAGCTCAGGGTTAAGGAAAAAAACTGATTAAAAGAAAATGGTGTCTTCCTTAGGCACAGGGAAGGAAACATATGTGGGTTATAATTGGCACTTACAGGAATTTGCTGTAAGTTGCTGGAATTTCACAATGTAATCTGATTTGAGTGCCTTTTTTTTAACAAACATCATCCTCCCATGTTTATTTAATGAAATACTAAATTAAAATATGGTAATTAATTCATTTATTGATGTATGCTGAAATAAACTTCCATTCAAACCATTGTTTGAAAAAAAGCTAAAAATGTAAAAAAAAAAAATAAAAAAAAATAAATGTAAATTTATATTAATTTAGCAGACACTTTTATCCAAAGTGACTTTTGAGGAATACAACAAGCGATTCATCTTAAAGAGGCCATAAACACAAGAAGTGCCCGCAATACAAAGTCTCAGACATCATTCAGTACAGTAGTAATAAATATATATACTTCTTCATCAAAAAGGTAAAGGTAGACCACACATGGTCTACAATGAGTGGTGGGACAGGGACTTGCATTCAAATCTCACTCAGTCCTTCACATTTTTATTGCATTAAGCAAATTAGACTAGAACAAGACTAGAACAAATCCAAACAAAAATCCATTTAAAAGGCTTAATTTAATTGTGTGTAAAAAAAAGCCCTGAATTTAATCAATTTCATTGAACATTTTTATTTTTTGAGTGCATGCTCACAAGGGGAAAACAGCACAATTCTTTGAATGCCCACCGATATTGAGGAGCCACTGGAATGAAGGCCACTGTGTTGGAAGATAAGAATAGCCACTGAAACCTTCACAGCGTGCTACAGCTGCCGTTTTACTGAGCAGTGGTGGAGACTGGACAAATGTAGAATCTCGTTATAAGGTTCGATGCCTGCGCATTTAGCACCCATTAAAATGAACAGACACATTCTTGAGACAGGGATCCATTTTCACTCCACTGAAACCTCTGACCCTTGAGATTAATCTCAAAATAATCACATACTACGCGATATCAGATATTTTGGCACGATCTGTTTGACGTAGGGTGTTGTGGTGATTTGTAGCCGACAATGGCCATCGGGATGCAAGAATCGATCATTTCATCTTGTATAGTACTTTGTAATAGTGGACGACAACCGATGCCGTGTCTGCGATGCTTCACAATGTCACGACAGAAAGTGAAGTCAACACCATTGCTGAGAATTTTGTCCTTAAAACGTCTAAAAAACACGGTTTGAAATCACTGGTGTTTCAGACGTCACAAACTACCTTGTAACCAATCACGTCAACGTGCGGGACAGACAGATGTATATTGCGATGTTATGATGAACTATATGGCTTTCTCCATTGACGTTCTGAGTTGTTCAAAGCGTTTCTAAGGATGCTTATTGGCGAACGGGAACACAGTTTGTGTAACATTAGCAACACATTATTAGCTGTTTGATAACATAGCCAAGCCAAAGGCTAATCATATTAATCATATTAATTACGGTTATGTGTCTGACGTTTAATGAAATTTATCAATACCCACAACTATAGATAAAAATTCACTGCCAGAGACGGAAAAGTTTTAAAATGATAAAAGGGTTGTTGTACTTGGTAAAGCTGTATCCTTTCCTGGAAAGCTACATGACATACAAATCCAGTGTTAGTCACAAAGGTTTAAGTGCCCCTCAACACAGGACTTAAAAGCTTTCAGCCAGATGTAGCCTGACCTCCTGCAGTTATACACTTTACTTCTTTTGAAGTTACTAAGAAAATTAAATACATCACTTAAAAGATGAAGAAGATATTTATGGAGTCCTGAAGGAGCCAAAAAAGTATGCACACAAATATAAAGGATGTGTTTGCCAAGCAGGCATACTTATGCTGTTCAACAAATACAACTGAATAATGAAAAACTGAACCAGAAAAAAAAATATTTAAAAGTGCAGTAGCCTATGTAATATTGAAAACTAGTAGGGATGCGCGGTTGATGGTAACAGCCATAATACCGGACTCCGCGGATAATAGCGAAAAATTATATTTTAATTAAATTTGAGCAGGTGGAAAAAAAATCAAAAGAAAAAAATATATACTTTGTTATTTATTGTTACCTACATCTGAAAAGTACATCCGTATCCTTTCTAGAACAGGCAAGAGCTTTCTAGCCTCACGGCTCGCGTCAGCAGCGCCTTGCATCGCCCATAGACCTTAAAAATATCAGCGGATGGCGGGCGGGTGCGGCTTTGAAAATTGGTCAAAAAACATTGGTGTGGATGGATGGCGGACGGATGATGAGTTTTGTGATGCGGTTGCGGATGAAATAATACCCCATCCACGCATCTCTAACCGCTAGTGGTTGAAATACTTCAGTACAAATTCAAAATATTGGAGAGAGTTGTTCCCCTGCCCCATCCTCCTCAGACTTGACGCTTACGCAGGTTGCAAGATTAAAGACACACAACAGGAACAAGCCGAACTGACAATGGAAAGTGACAAACCAGTTGATCAGCTAATGTATACGTTTGTAATGTTTTTTATTGCAGAGGATTTTTAGCTTCCATTAGCTTTCATGCCTGCAATTCAGCCAACTGGTAACCCGGGGTGTCGAAGTACTATTGAGTAAATTGGCAGTCGCCAATTTACCAATGCATTGCTTCTTAAACCAATGCATTGCTTCGCTTCAGAAGGTCTTTATTAACCCCTCAGAGCCGTGTGGAGCACTTTTATCATGGATGGATGCACTTTTATGGACTTCAAAACAAAAACGGCCATTCACTGCCATTATAAAGCTTGAAAGAGCCAGGACATGTTTTAATATAACTCCGATTCAATTAGTCTGAAAGAAGAATGTCATATGCACCTAGGATGGCTTGAGGGTGAGTAAATCATGGGGTAATTTTCATTTTTGGGAGAAATATCCCTTTAAGTCATGTTTCTCAAATTTTTCTCATCTACATTTTCGAAAAAGGTCTCAATAATTTGACAAATTGTGCTTAGATTTGTCAAGATACCAAAGTCTGTCATCAAGAGTGAGAAATTTCCTTATAACCTCAACATTTTTCATCAAATTCTTCCAGGACCAAATTATCTGACCTTTGCTATCCATATTAATTGGACAGGTCTGTACTCCCAATATGTCAACCATGTCTCACTTGTGTTTATTTTGATTTCCTAAAAAGCTTTAGAAGAATCATCTGAGACAAAATATATCCTTGTCTTCCTGAGCTATAAAAGAGTAACAACATCTTTGTTTCTCTGTATCAGCATAATAGCAGCTATAGTAGCACTGCATGAGCACAGGGTGACAGTTATCTAGTTTACACATCTGTGGGATCACATTGTAATCACACTACTACATATACAAGCCATATTGTTCACATTGTCATACTTAAGCTGGATAAAGACAATCCTAAATAGAGATGGGGGAAAAAACATAAATATAAGGAAATCGCCTGTGTTAAAGAATGCTGTCCATCCCCTGCTGCTAGTCTACTACATCAACCACGGAAAATTAAACTCATTTGCACTTTAGGCTTTTTAATTATCACCACTGTTAATAGAATGAGCCCAGGTTGCCTTGAACAACAAGCATCGATTTAGCTGTGAACACAAAGCAAGACTAAACATATAATGATCAACCCTTACTCCCCTTCAAAAAGCATGATGAAACAGCTGAGAGCAGTTGGGAAATATGGCGAGGGCATAAAGTGCCCTTGGAAATAGTTTCTTAGGGAGAATGAAGTCATGGGTATTTATTAGCATGGTCCCGGGTTCAAAGATAAGGGCCTGAAAGCAGATATTTACTGTTATGCAAACAGTCAGATCCAATATTCATACAAACTCAAGCTGCCGCTTGTAAGAGCTTAAAAAACACACACGCTACAGCACTTAGTATGAACAAGCCATCCAGACAGATATGGCTTAAAGGGTTAGTTCACCCAAAAATGAAAATTAAGTCATTAATTACTCACCCCCATGCTGTACCAACCCCGTAAGACCTTCGTTCATCTTCGGAACACAAATGAAGATATTTTTGATTAAATCTGAGAGGTGGATCACTGCTACATAGGCTGCCTAAGGGAATGAAACTTGACAGCCCAGAAAGTCATTGAAGAAAATGTTTAAATATTCCATGTGCCTACAGTGGCTCAACTATAAGTTTATCAAGCGACGAGACTACTTTTTTTCCGAAAAAAAAACCATAAATAACGACTTTATTCGACTATTCCTTTTCTTCCTTGTGGGCCTGAGACGAGAGTTCAAGAGATTTCCACGACACAAACGCGAGAACTGAACAAGAAGTATTAGAAGAAGAACGTTCTCTTCTCAGTTCTCGCGCATGCGTCGTTATTTTTGTTTTTTTCCCCGCACAAAAAGTATTCTCGTCGCTTGATAAACTTATAGTTGAGCCACTGTAGTCACATGGAATATTTAAACATTTTCTTCAATGACTTTCTGGGCTGTCAAGTTTCATTCCCTTAGGCAGCCTATGTAGCAGTGATCCACCTCTCAGATTTAATCAAAAATATCTTCATTTGTGTTCCGAAGATGAACGAAGGTCTTACGGGGTTGGTACAGCATGGGGGTGAGTAATTAATGACTTAATTTTCATTTTTGGGTGAACTAACCCTTTAAATGACATATCGTACTTTAAAGTAATAAGATTACTTAGTCAAACATATCATGTCATCCTTTGATGGTTCTGGTTCACAGTAAATGCTGCTTCTCACGAACTCCATCTCTGTATGTGCTGTGAGTTTCATATGCATTTTTGAAATGCAATGTGCACTTGGTTCACTTTTTTTTGTTGCATAATTTCCAACATTTCTGTGGGCAGAAGTTTACTGAACTTTACCAGCATTCCCACAAAATAAAAGTTCAAGGCTTTGAACATTTCAAAGTAAAGAATATAAGATATAAATATTAAAGGGTAGTTCACCCAATAAATAAAATTCTGTCATTAATTACTCACCCTCATGTCATTCCAAACCCGTAAGTATTAAGATATTGTTTATGAAATCTGAGAGCTTTATGTCCCTCCATAGACAGTCTAGCAAGTACCACTTTCAAAGGCCTAGAAAGATAGTAAAGACAACATAAAAGTAATCCTTGTGACTCCAGTTGTTTAACCTCAATTTTATGAAGTGACGCGAGTGCTTTGATTGCAAAAAAAAAAAACATAATTTACCACTTTATTTACAAAACATTAATATCCAACGCATGTCAATCAAATTTTGCTTTTTGTTTTACAGAGCAATAGTAATTTACAACAGTATTATATTTATGTCTTAATTTTTAAAATCAGTTAAAAATAAATACATTTTAATAATAAAGTCCCTGAAAGAAGTCTTAGTTGATGTCAACAGCAGCAATATGCAACATTTTCATGAGATGAAATGTCATATCACTGTTAATACCTTCATATATGAAAAAATTACATTTTTTGCAAAGTTGCACAAACCTACCATATTCATTTTAAAATAAAAACAACCCAATAAAAACATTTACTGAAAATTATTACCTGCATGTCATTTGACCATTAACCAACATCAGAAAACCATGAATATGCAAATGTGTTGTTATTGATGCATTAACTTGTAATATCAGGGGGTACTTCATGTAAATATTTTACATCTAAGGAGTTGAGCTGTCAAAAAAGTTTGGAAACATTAATATGCATCCACTAGATCCTTCAGTCACATGAATGGTTTTTCAGAGCTGTGTGTTTCTGTTGACTTGCACAGGTTAGTATTCTAACAGGCTGTGTGACAATAAGGAATGATTACCTCAAAATGTACATCCATATGCAAGTTCGAGGAACTTTATTTAAATTAAATACATACACTTCTTTCGCTATTGTCAGGTGCCAGTGATTATCCCATAGGTTGTCGACTCCTGCACTAGATGGATGTCTTTGATCGTTGCAATGCGTCTGGTTGTTTTCTCCACATCTTTTGCCATGAGTTTCGAGTTTCGGGTTACGTTAAAAATGGTACAACTTGTAAAAATGCACCTCAAGACTCTTGCAGAGGCTTTTTGGACACAAAAACACAGGTAAATAAACATGTTGTTGCTAATCATTAAATGCTATTGTCTAACTCAAAAATAGGTCTATCGAGCATAAGTCAATTTATTTTATTTATCTCTGAGAGTCGCTATCAAAGGATCGCCACGCTCAAGGTGGCAAGAGGTATCACATTCAGTGAATTGATAAGGGACTCTATTACTGGGGTGTAATACAATTACAGCCAGTATAGGATAGTCATTTAGAAACATGGAAAAACAAAACTCGGTTACAAGGCATGTTTGAGCCCTGACAAGTCACCTAAATGGCCTGTGTCACCGTGACGGCTTCACTCATTTTGAAAATGAGATTCCATACGTCACGCTGAGTTCTTGTATGATGGTGCTGAAGACCTGAGGTGCATTCGAATTAAACATCTCAAGACGTATGTAACTTCCTCAGTGGACAGAGCAGAGACTTACACATCAGAACAGACGGAGAGAACGAGCTCAAAACTAATCAGGGGCTAATTATGCTGAAAAGATGCTTTAATCGATGACTTGCCAGACTCTGAATTACAGCCTCTCTCATGCATTGGTGCACCGCTCTCTGCTAAGAACTAGCTGTGATTTTTTTTTAAGAAAAAAGCCTCTTTTACCTTTATCACTCAGTTACTCAGACATTTCTAGTGCAGTCACTACCTTACAATAAAGCCTTGTTAATGTGAAAAGAGAGCTGCTACTGAACTCTCTGCAAATGTTCTAATGTGGTCTGAGTCATGGGCACTGTACAGTGTTCACTTACAGCCTAATTTTGTCCTCTAAGTCAAATATATTCTTGTTCTCTCATCTTTTGTCACATATAAATATCTTCTCTAGAGCACCAACAGCAAAATACATTTGAAAGACATCTCATTTTAATTAGGTTTTTTGCCTGATTTTTGTCTTAATAAACAATAGATGCCCCTGTGGGATATTAATTAATTCTATCAACGTGTCTTAACAACATTTCTGAGGTCACACGAAAGTTGTTGTCAACAAGGTCATGCCTTCAGTCACATGAAGAACAGACAAAAGTCAAATTCTGAGGGATCGATGCATGAAAGCTAAAAATCCTTAATTAAAACTTAAGTAGAACACAACAATGAACTTGAATTTCAACCCTCGTCTCCATGACAACAAACAAAGAATCTGCCACATACACGAATAAGCGAGCAATTCACATTGCTTCATACTCTGTGAACTTGGGAATCTGGATCAAAACACAACTGTGGTGTATACACATGTGCACAGAAAATTGGATCAATGGCATGGGACTTCAATAAACATTCTGAAGCCTTCTGCATGTCTGGTGCAAGCCTCTTTAACTCGGCACTTCAAAACGACAAGGTCCAGTCACATTGAGATCTGGTGACTTCACAGGCAGCTTTCATGGAAATCAAAGTGGAAAAGAGACATACCCAGAAATCGAATCACTCTGATGCTGAAACTGCTGGCACCCTAAGCTGTCTTTGTATAACGGTTTTATTTAGTGTTAGGCCTTTCACGATTATTGATTAATCATCTGGTCGTGGTTTGTCGATTTAATCACAATCATTTAAGATAACCGCAATTATTGTGCAGTTTAAATTTATTTCACATTTTGCCAAAGAACATAAAAAACACTGTTGTGAAGTACATAAAGATAATCAAAGGTGTTTCTTTCACAAAGGTGTTCAGACTGCATTATATTATGTTAGGGTACTGGCAGAAAACTTTATTATATTATATTATAATATTTTTTCACAGCATTAAAGAAAAGTATATGGGCCTATTTTATTATAATATTATATACAATTCCAAACTAAGTGATAATAACAAAACAGAATTAAATCGTTAATCACAATTATTTGTATGACAATTAATCGTCAGCACAAAATCCATGTTCGTGACAGGCCTATTGAATGTTCAACTTGTCTTAGTAAAACTAAAATCTAATACAAATATCATAAAGAACTTTTATATAACGTTTTTTTATGATAGCCACCATTTAAATGTTTAGGCTATATTTCAAAAACAAATTATATAAAAAAACAGCTTTTTGTGCAATGTAAATGTTTGCAAACAATGTTTGGAATACAATACGCAGATTTTTCTTCAGAAAAAAAAAAAAATTTCACCCAATGCTGTAAACTAGAAACCCTGTGGTTTAAAAATGAAGTTAATGAACAACTGATTTGTTCATTAACTTCATTTTTAAACCACAGGGTTTCTAGTTTACAGCATTGGGTGAAAAAGTTATTTTTTTCTGAAGAAAAATCTGCGTATTGTATTCCAAATTGCAAACAGAATTCAATTTGGAACTGAATTGAAATTGAAAGCTTATGAATTGAGATCGGATCAAATTAAATCGTAAAATTTGTGTCAATACACTGCGATAGTGAAAATCATTATATCGTGATTCGTGTTACCAAGGACACGTTTTTGCTGGTCTGTAAAGACTAAAAAGTAAAAACCCACTGGTCTACAGCCATAATTATTGTCTAAAATAAAAAGTGAATTGAATTGCTATTCAGATGCATTGCAATGAGGATTACATCATTTTTTCCAGTAACTGTTTAAGTAATAAATAATGCAGTGATAACTGAATGGGGAAAGCCATTTGTCAGCACAATTAATGAGTGATGTGGCAGTTCTGTAGTTTTCCAAACAGCACTACATAATGCACATAGACATTGACAGCACCACCTGGGGTGCAGACTCTAAAAATGGGGATGTCTGTTAACTACTTTGCAACAGAGAACCTGTATTGACTAACACCTTGTTCCCTGACCAAGAATCAATGTGCATTGAGAGGCCCTTGCTCATGCTATCTATATGAACAGACTGAACCGTGGTCTGGTCAGTGACAGGTGTGACTCTTATTCTTTTAAAGTCAATTTATTTGGTTTACAAATATTCACTTAGAATTTTTATTTTTGCATAATGAATAGTTTCTTACTAATGCAACAGTATCTTTATTCAATATTGTGTGTAACTAAGTAATGTTATACAATGTGAAGCCATAAAGATAGATGGCCTCAATCGCTGATTCAATCCTTGATATGATGCATTACTGGTATTTATTGAAATTTATATACAAAGCGTTTCCCGGCAGAATGTTCTTTTTTTTTCAAAACGCTGTCAACATGGAGCTTGGAGCAACACTTTAGCGGTAGTCACATTCACTATACCGTAGTCAGGTATGTTACTATCAGGTACTAGGGTTGTCACTTTTGTGAAAAAAATCCTGTTCGATTTTTGAGACATATGTGTTCATTGACTCGATTGTAAAATCGATTTTTCCATGTCTAAAGACGTTTCCATTTTCAACACCAAATATTGGCAAATCCACGGACAACTAACAGCCATTAGGACGAACGTAAAGAGGGCGCTTGAGACGCGCACAAGTCAGCAATATTTCTGATGATTTATTGGCGTGAAGTTTTGTGCACAATGACAAACAGGAGTGCAACATTCAAGGATTGAAATTAACACCCGCCAAATTCGGATAAAAATGAACTTTGGCGGGTAACGCTGTCATTTCTGGGGAAGTTCGTGTAAGCCAAATCTGCGTGGATTTAGCGCAGATACTCAACTCGTGTGTCCTAATGATATATTAAATACAGCGTATTGCGCAGAATCTGCGCATTTCTGGCTTGCTTGAACACACACGTCACTAAGCAACAAATAACTTGTTCACTTGCACTGACGTAATAGCGAATATTAAAAAGCATTTGGTTAACAGAAAAGACATTGTTGTTTTCCAACATCCTACATGTTCTGTGTACTGTATTGATCTGTCTACCTAAAACACATTTTTGGTTAAAAAAAAAGGCAGTTAAAATCGATTCCCTATTTTCGTTTTCGAAACTTGTGTTGGTTGGTCCGATCGATTGTGCAATCGATTTTCGAACGTAAAGTGACAGCCCTAGTTGAGGAAGGGGTAGCGAGCCAACAGTAAAGCTAATGGTGACATGGAAATATAAAAAAAATATTGTATTCACATACGAATTTATTCACTCAACTGCTCTATCAGACGCCATTTTTATTTATCCGTCGAACCGGATATCGGCATCTAATGCATTCTGTCTTTAAATTTGTCAGTAGACAGGATGTTTCGTTAATATTCCATTCGAACATGATTTGATTTCTTCCTACCTTTGTAAACTGCATTTTCAACGTCCGGGTACAGTCAGTGTTGCTTGAACTACAACATTCCACTCTACCGCGCGTGAAATATAAAACTCGACTTGTGTAGTCTGATTAGAACACATGACTCGTCTGAGTCGGTTATTTTTAGTGAATCAAAACATACAAAGCTACCATTCCGACTCTCGAACAAATTACTCTTGTGAGCGGTTCTTTTTTGGTGACTCGAATCGGGCGAATCCCATTCAAGGACGAATGAATGACCTTAATGACTCGAGACAGTTCTTTATGACCAATTTCTTACTGAACCAAAAGCAATTGTGTTCGTAATGTCCGATTCGAATCGAGTTATTATTAACAGTAGGCTATAGCTAGGCATTTAAATTGACATTTAAATCAGTGTGGTGTTTACTGGTTGGTTGTGTGTAGTTAAAGATAGGCAACGTAAGGCCTACACGATTTTTTGTAGGCCTATCCATAAAACAAATAGGCTATGAATTAACTAATGTTATACCACATTTTTGTTAACTTAGTGTTGTTATTCAATAGGTTATATAAAGGGCCAATATGCCGCCTTTAAAAAGTCAGTGAAAAGTCATTTAAAAAGTCTTTCTGTAGCCTATTTACTAAATAAACCAATGTCTAATGTGCTATCTTTTCTGTTTAAATCTGTAACTCATAAATTATCAGTTCAACTCATCAAAGGCTCCAAGAGCAGTAATGCAATAAGAATTTTCCTCCTTTTTAAAATCTTATAACCTACTCAAAGTAGCTAAAAGAATCTTTAAAGATGAATTGGAATCGGAACTACGCAGGTTCATTAAATAGCCTATATACTTAGGCTACGACTGACGTCTCAAATAAGAATATCATTTTCTTGACATCTTGATTTGATTAATGATTCAACAATGCAAATCACGTAGATCCACTCAAATGAACAAAATGACAAACAAACAAATAAATGAATAAAAAATAATTGTATCAAAACACTTAAAAGAAGTTAACGACAATCTAATGTAAATTACACGTCCAGCAAAACATCTGTAAGAGCTGCAATTATAAATCTCGAGTGGGTGGCAATGTTAAACACATCAAGCTAATACCTAGGCTATATAATGATAATGAGCGCTAATAAAAACATAAGCTTACCAGCATGAGATAAACGGAGCGCAGCTACAAGTGCTCTGAGTCTGAGCTCCATCACCGCAATAGCGCAACGCAGAGTTTCCTTCACTGTTCCTCACATTCACCTGCGACTGAGCGGCGTTTTTCCATTTCTGCTGTGCCCCTATATTCTGAAAATATGTTTCTGTTAAGCGAGTAAGTAGGCTACATCTGTCTTTCTCTCGCGCGCATTCTCTGAAACAGCACTAAAATGGTTAATGTACTGGAGAGATTGCGGGTGCTGAACACAAATACCCAGTTTCAAACAGAGTACGACAGGTTAGATCACCAGAGGGGGGCGAGAGTAACTGTCTCGGTAATTAGGAAACATAAATTATTAAATATTTCACATTATGGTTTCAACACAATGATAAAATGGTCAGCAGCTCGGTTTATATGTTATTATTAAGAGGACTGTCTTATCTGGAAATATTAGTTTTTTTGGGTAAGTGACGCGTGAAATTCCATGGATGCATTATTACACTTATGCATGGCTTGTTTAATGGTTTTATTAGAGAAAGAAATTTCAAATCGTTATTGTAGACTATCTATCTGTGTACGGTTGAGTTATTGCTCAGGTTCTTCAATAAGGTAATTCAGTTGCTTTATTAATATATATTGAACAATATTTTCCATTTTGTTCTTGATTTTGTCAATATTTCCAATATATCTGTTCTAAATTTCTGTTTTTTATGTAAATTCAACGTCTCAAAAGAGTGCCAAAAATGTAGGCTATATGTATCTGTAATTTAAATAGTTTTTATTTAATATGTTTTCTGTTGCTCAACATTTTGCTTGATATTTACCTCTCCTTTATGCCATTTAAGTGTTTAATTATAAGGGCTTGCATATGGTTGATGTGTGAGTGAAATATATGCTAAAAATTGGCCAATAGTTTTGCTTCTGTAGTTTTTAATTGTTTCTTGCATTGTTTGAGGCAGACATATAAAATGTTTCTGTCTGGTCCTCAATATGTTTTGGATGAGTGGTGTGTTATGGTTTATTTAATGAGTTTTATTGGAGAAAGAAATGAAAAACCAATTGTTGTGGTTAGGCTTCCTGTCTATCCTTTGATTTCAAGGATCACCTCACTCACCATCATTCAATTTACTGTTAATAACTCTTATGCCTAATAACATCAACAATACAATTATTCTTATTATTATTCATATTTTTATTAACTTTTTAATATTTTTATAATAACATCCACAAATGTTACAAATTTATAAAAAAAATTATATAATAAGTAGGGGTGGTTAATCTGTCTGATTTCTCGATTCGATTCGATTACGATTATTGAAGTCCCGATTCGATTACAGTCGATTTTCGATTATTAACGATTCTCGATTAGCGATTATTGATTTTCCATTTCACAACATTAAACGAAAATACACTACAAAGTGATTGCAGTATTAAAAAAGTCAGCTGCTGAATTACTTAACTCTTTTATTGAGTAACAACAACTCAAAGCACTTTCTGTGTCGTGTAGTTATAACTTCAGAATTATTTGTATGTAGCTTATGTTCTGTAGAACACAGAAATGAATACATCCCATTGTATTGTGACTGATCAAGTTGAACTAAACAATAACAAATAAATGAAAGGCTTATTTCCTTTAGGAAGTAGATCAGAACCAACATACTGTAGAAATTGGACAATTTTCTTCTAGAAAGACAAGGTGTTGTTCAGGTGGAGGAAGACTGCAGGTTGCAGTCGAAACATGTCAAGGTAAAGAAAAAGTTTATAATGCAAAAAATGTTTTGCATTATATGCGGTTAGAACAGCTGTCAGCAGCGCGTCCTCATCCATATCAAGCGCCTCGTCCCCTGAGGCGGCGGCAGCGCGGGCGGGAGGGGGGGCGGAGAAGGAGAGATAGACGCCGAGAGAGTCATTCCGGGGAGCGTTTGCATCAGAAAACGACGGCAGTGCGGCTCGTGAGAGGCTGCTGCGCGCCTGTGAGGGGAGGCGGAGAAGGCGAGAGCGAGGCTCGAGGGTTGAATACTTCGAGCCGAGCCCCAGGGTCGACATCGGAAGTGCGTCGCTGAGCTCACAAACCCCCTGAGGGCAAGAGCTGCGTGTTCCTGGCCCAGGCAGAGAGCGCAGATCACATGGCGGTCTCCTTCGCTGCGCGGGGCTCTGCACGAGCCGCAGGAAGTGCAAGGCATCTTGAAAAAGACGCTCGCTGCTCTTTTAGACACTAAGTTTTGCAAGAAAAGATACGTCGCCGGATAGCGTAGCTCGCACGGATGGCTGAAGGTGGCGAAGACGGCCGGCTTCTTCAGGCGCTGTCCTAAGCTGGCTTGTCGCTTCCTCGACGGCGGCGGCGGCTTCTCTCTAGATCCAGCGATGCGGCAATAATAATAATAATGCAAAACATTTTTTTTTAAATAATAAAAAATCGATTTTTGAAAATTTAATAATCGATTCATACTCGTCCATAACATACTCGCGATTAATCGATAATCGATTTTTTTCACCACCCCTAATAATAAGAAGTATTTGTATTAACTTTTTATTATTTTTAGAATAGCAACAATACAAATATTTGTTGTTATTTATTAATAATAATCATAATAATAATAGCTACATATTTTTATTTACTTTTTATTATTTCTTATAATAACCTCAAAAATAAAAATATTGAATATTATTATAATCATTTATTACTATTATTATTATTATAAAAACGATTTCTTTAATATGTACTTGACTGTTGACTTATCTTTGAAACAGATAATAATAATTATAATGATAATGATGATAATAAAAACACATCAGAGCCAGTGCTGACCTTGTTGAACTCATAACAGGTGAAATATGTAATGCCATTGTGCCATGTCTCAAGGATCGAAGTAAAATTATTTTTGTTGTAATTCCATTAGTTAAACACTAGATGTCAAACACGGCCAAGAAACAAACACACGTTCTTTACGGAAGTATCGCGAGTTTCTCTCAGACGTGAACTTCCTGAAACAGTTGTTTGGATAATGGCGGACCGTCAAATCTAGCCAACGGCCGTCCTAACTTATCATTAAAGCCGGGAAACATACACCGAAAGGCGGGTAGCAGGTACAATAAACTTTTAGGTAAGTATTACCCAATCACATTCTGACCTGAACGCTTAACGAAAGACAACCTGATCCCAGAAACGCAAAAAAGTTTGTTAGCGAGCTTTAATGGTTTAGCCGGTTAGCAGCAGCTGTTAGCGATAACTTTCGTCAGAAAATTTAAAATCATAGGCCAACAATTTCGTTGTAATACTGTGAAACTCTCTGAGGTACATAATTATTGTTTCAAGTAGACGTCCAGTCGGTTGTTTGGTTGATATAGTTCGCTGTTGGATTTCTCCTCAGTAAGGTAGTTCGCGTGAAGTTGTATTTGTGTGATTGACACTTATACGTCAACTGTATTTCTTTATATACTTATTTCAAATGAATGTTTTCTTGTCTCATATTTTTTGTTTGTTTGCTAGAGTAATGTAGTTCTGATTCTGTATTAATATTAAGGTCTATATAATGCTTATGTTGCTCTTCAACTGTAATGTATGTTCTTATTTCCTTATATCCTTTTTGTCCTCTTAAGTTGTTTTATGTGTTTTTTTAGCTAACGTTAAGCTCTAGCAATGTAGAGTATATGTATTAATGCGATCGAACACTTTGTGAGTCCCTTAGAAGCGTTCGCTTGATATTTTATCCTGATTTTGAATGCGATGTCAGCTGATCTCTCAGCTGATGCTGCTGATCTGTCATGTTTCCCTTTCCCTTTAATTCAGAGTAATGCCCATGAATAGTTATTGAGAGGCCAATCAATCTCAGTAATTAGCTGTGTTGATTCCAGCATCTTTCTAACGCTGTGAACATGATAGTGCTGTGAGTTAGATTTGTATAATGATTTATTAACTGGTAGTTTAATAACTCAAGACTTTGAGCTTTCATTGTCAAATCACCTTTTTTGTACTCGGTCTGGGTGCAGGTAGAGGTGACAGAATCGCCAGCTGTCCGATGTGTCCAGCTGTCCAGAAGACAAGGTGGACTTATGTCTCTCTGAATAAAGCTGCTGGAAAGTGAGTCCTGGTCCATTATGTGTTATGCATGCAATGCATCCTTCTCTTTAGTCTTGTTAATTAGTATTATTCATCATTTGTTTACATGGGAGCGGTTTTTAAATGAAACTATAATCTCATAACTGTTGAGTGCTGTGCATACAAGGTTAGATGAAGTTTCAATTCCCCAAAATGTGATATGAAATTGAATCAGGAAGATCATATTCTTTGTCTGGTCTTTGTTTTTATTACACATTTTTAGAAAGTGATATTGAAGTGTTAGTGACAGATCTTTTCTTCCGTATTTTATATGCACACCCCAGTGTAGCATAATTAAAAAACCAAAGTGTAAGGCAGGGACTTGTTATATGTGTTGATTGGATGTTGAGATGTGCATTATAAAGTGGAGCCGTATGATGAACACAAACTTGCAAGGGTGGGGTTTAAGTGGACTAAATGATTGGAGAAGTCCTGCACACTTCACCAGAGAGAAGTGTGTTTTTCACTAGAAGGTCCTGTTATGACATTTTAATTATACAGTACGAGGTCAAAAAAATTAAATGTATGCAGATGAATCGTTCACAATAAAGTCTATAATCTGCATTTAGAATTTCATGCTGACTTTAAAGTTTTGTTGTTTTCCTCATTCCAGACACATTTGGTATCTACGTTACCTCATACCACTGCTGTTAGAGAAGTGGTAGGGTGTGTTTAAATGCCTCTTCACCTCTGTTTTCCAGCATAAGTCTGAAATTCACTCAATGAAATATACATGTAGGCCTCTGAGATATGTCTTATGCATGCTTTATTAATACTATATAATTTAAGGTTCTGAGCAGAGGGTGTGATTTCAGTGTCCTTTTGGAAAGTGCGTTTGTTGCAGTGTTTCAGACAGTCTGCACAAAACACTTTTTTTATTTTTTTTATTTTTTTACTTTAGAATAGACCATTGAATCTGTTTGCTCTCGGGACGTTCGAGGACAGGGACACCATGTTATATATAAGGGTAGTGCTTGGAGGAAGACCGGGTGATTCAGATGACTTGAAAATGCTCTGAGACCATCATATGTCTGGCCTTCAGGCAATCTAACAAATTGTACACCATTACTTTAACCCTCGCTTTGATGAAAGAACTGAGGCGTTTGGGTGAGACATTAAAACCTAATAGTGATATGCTTTGGTCAGTCTATCTTAGTAACAATCAGTAAAACTTGTGGTTTGGCCAAATATAATTTAGCACAAAGAGTACTGTCAATGAAGTCATGTGTTTTAGTGATAATATTAGCAATAAGCCATTGCCAAAGAAAACAATATTTGACAGCAGATGTTGACAAGATAATTGCATCTCTCACATTGTTTGCCTCTTTCCCCCCTTCCCTCTCAGGTTGGCATAGCGATGTGGAGTCGCTTGGGAAGTGAGGCGGGGCCGTCAGCCTCGGTCTCTTCCCAGCCTGCCCTTGCTGGGCAAGACAACAGGAGAGGTTCGTCCAACTATGTAATTCAATACTTTAAATATCAACGTGAGCATATTTGTGTGATTTCTTATGTTAATGTTTTTCTCTCAACAGAGATATCTCAAGCCTGGAATAGTCTAAATCAGACCAAAGCTGCCGTGAGTATTTCTTAACCCGTGTTTCAGGTTCTGACCTAGTTATGATGCCAAAACAGATACTTTGTTACATAGACTTTGTCATTTGTAATTCAGTAAGTACAATTATAAGTAGCTGTTCATAAATAAATGAAAAAGTAAGATTCAGTGGTATACTTTGAAGGGCTGGGCTGGGTGATATGATGAAATTATCGTATATTTACGATGTCGATTCTAACAGTCAGTTACCAGATGATCATCAACAATCTCGGGTAAAAATGACAGCTATATTTCACACAGCCCCATAATTACCATACACATATTTATTCACATGCAATAGCATGAATTAAATATATTCTATAGACTAGTAGTTAGTATAGACTATAGACTAAAACAGTTCTCCTCATGAAACAAAATTAATCCAGCACAAATTTGATAAGAACAATGTGTAAATTATTAGCAACACTAACATAACAGCAAAGCTACTGTTTTATGTAAGTTTAAGCTCAAACTAACCAAAGTAAAACTTTTAACGTTTCAATAATTAAACTAACTGAATCGCAAGCTATCTATTAGATAACGTGCAGCCAAACTCAACGTGATGTGTGTTTACATTGTTTGTCGGCAGTGTTGTCTCCGAGTAGACGATATAATTGAATAGCGCGATATTTTGTAAGACGATTATCGGTAAAATATTTTTTACATATCGCCCAGCCATAATACTCTGTAGGTTTACTATCTGTAGCATTATCCCCACAAGATCTGTTGACTCAATGGCTAATTGTGGTCTTGTCTCAGTTGCGACACATTGAGAATCGTCTGGAGGCTGCACCAGGCACTGGAGTGCTTCTGGACTCAGTGCTAGACACAAAGAAAGCATCTGTTAGTGGCGGTCGGAAAATAAGCCGCAGAGGTAAGACAGACATATCCACTGTAACACATTTAGAGGAAATTCACTAGAGAATAATTATACATCCGTGCTTTTAATGTCACCTAATATATATTATTGTACTAGATCAGTATGTATGTTTTGTGGAATGGCATATTTTTGTTTGTTTTTTTTGTTTTTAATTAATATTTGGTCATAATTTAGTTTATTTAATTTGCAGTTAATTTTTTAATGGTACATTTTTGAAAGCCATTTATTATTTAAATTAGCTTCGCTTATTCTGTTAATGAAGATACATGAGCATTTAGTACACGCACTGTTTTTTTATTTATTTCAAGTAATTTATGACTAAAAGTAAAGGCTTGGAATTTACTTTTAAAATTCAGTTGTCACAATGCAGGGCTATTTAAGTGAACTACAGCAAAATGTTTCAATAAAAAAGTTATTATTTCGAGAATATGTAAAATACTTTCATATATATACACACACCTTTATATAGTTCTTTAATATATGTATGTATATATAAAATGATACAACATTCATAGTTTTGCTTCTTCCATTGTTTGTGTCTTCTATGCATTTACTACAGATGGTCACCGTGCGGAGGAAAGTGGATCCAAATCCAGAACACGGAGTCGGCGCAGTCCAGACAAAAGTTCCCGCAGTCCCTTGAGGAACAGCACTCTGGACAGTAATGCCAGGAAACCCAGCGGCGTGGAGTTCAGAGAACCACTCGCTTCATTCAGGTAAAAGCTGCAAACTAATTAATGTGTTAAAGCGGAATTTGTAATAGCAAAGAGAACTGAAAAAAAAAAGTTTTTTGATGCTACACATTGGCTGCAGCTGGAATGGACCCTTTTCACAGACTGTGATGACACATTTCCACAGTTACCAATACAGCAAATATTTTTTTTGTCATTTAATGCCAAATTAATATAACACAAACTAACGCTGCTGCTATGGTCTATCTTTCTCTCTTCTGACCAATGTAATCAGTCTCTCGATGCTATCATGGATTTTTTCTTTTGCTATTGGAGCAGATGGGAATACAGAAATTATATAGCTGTCATCTGCCATTCATCACTATAGAAGTTTACCCAACTATGACATATTCCGTTTCTGAGAACCCCGTAAATGTGAAAAGGTTCCATTGAAGTAGTTTAGAATGGGGAAAAATTACACGTACTGCAAAAAATGCTTTTCTTACGTAGTATTTTTTTCTTGTTTCCAGTCCAAATATCTAAAAATTCTTAAATCAAGATGCATTTACTAGATGAGTAAAATGACATAAGATATTATGTCCTGTTTTCTGGGGGAATTAATCAAAATTAAGTGAGTTGATGCTTAAAAATAGCAAAATTATCTGCCAATGGGGTAAGAAAAATAATTTTAATTCAAACAGAAACAAGATTATTTTTCTAACCCCATTGGCAGATAATTTTGCTTGTTTTGTTTATTTCCCCAGAAAACAAGACTTAATATCTAATGTCATTTTACTACTTTGGTAAATGGATCTTGATTTAAGAAATGTTTGATATTTGGACTGGAAACAATACAAAAATACTAAGTAAGAAAAGCATTTTTTGCAGTGCTCTTCATTAATCTAAAAAAAATATATAGATTTAGGAAATAGATTTAAATAATTTGTTTATTTTTGGGGGTAATAACTTAATTATTTGGTTACAGCATGTCTGAATGATAAAGGAATGAAAGTTCAGAGCAGACTATGGAGTATGGAGAGGTCAATATGTGCTGGTTTTGTGTCTGAAGGTTAAGTTTGCTATTTGTTCCTCTCATACAAGACATTTGAACTAGGAACCATCATTTTGTCTTCAGTAACTTCAGCACACATGTAGCTGATACTTCACTTTACAGGCCTACTTTTTCTGTTGCCATTTGAGTTGTTGTATACATGACTTCTAGAAAATCTTCTCGTGATCTTCAGTTTAAACGGAATCATGTCTTTCTTTTATAGGGAAGCATCTCCGCTGCCAGTGTCCCAGACCCACTCTGAACCAGAAGCCCATTCGTTACCAACAGAGGTGGCCATTACTCAGCCTGACTTTGTTTTAAGCCAGCTGGTCTATCAGCGTGACACCCGAGACATGCAGACTGCAGACCTGGACAGCCTCTGCTCCTCGGCTGTAGACAGCACATCTGTACGCTACCTCAACGATCTGTCTGCTCTCAACGCCATTCACCAGCCCGACCAAGCAACACTAGAGTCAGAAGTCAGGCCCAGATCACACTTACAGGCTGAGACATCCCAGATGTCCCTGAGGTCCAGCCCAGGTTCAATCGCATCCTCACATCGGTTGGAGAACCTGCGTCGACGGCAACCTGATGAAAAGCTGGAGAAGCTGAAAGAGAGAATCCGCAGACAGAGGGAACATCTGGAAGAGAGGGAGGACAGAAACAAGCTGCTGGGATACCTGGAGCAACCTGTGGGTATTGAGGCAGCATTACACGGTACCACAGTTCCTACTCCTAAAGTTCGGAAAGTGGCCCCAGCCCCTCCTGCACCTATTTATAAAGGTAAGCTGACTCCAGAGAGAAAAGATGACCCCCTTGTGTTGGACTAGTAACTGAGTAGTAGTAAGTTCAGACCCCATAAGGGCTATCACCATTGTACTTAACCTCAGGTTGCTCCAGTACTACAGTCCCAGTAATAGTTTTTTTCTAAGATATTCAATATAAAAGCCTCAGTTAAATGTTTTATGAGGTTGTTGAGTGAGAAGAGGCTCACTTCTGTGTTTTCTAGGCTTCAACACCATTGAGACTAAGATTCGCACACCTGATGGGAAAGTGTGGGCAGAGGACGACTTCCAGAACTTAAGCAGGGAAATATACAAAGACCTGACGAAACAGCTCACAGGTATACATGGTGTTCCAGACTGTTATTTTATATTTTGTCCCATTTGTTAACATGAACATAACAATGAATAATGCTTTGGTAACCCTTTACAATAAGATCACATTAGTTATTGCATTATTTAATGCATTAGTTAAAGGGGTGGTTTACTGCTTTTTTCTTTGCATGATTGTGTTTATGGGGTGCAATATAACATGTCTTCGTGTTTTTTTGTTTTTTTAAAGCCTTATTTTTCATAAATTTCACCTTTGTTGTAATCCGCTTTCTCCTCTGTCATTTAAACGACCGGTTGACTTCCTGATTCTATGAAACCACTCCCTCAGAAACAGGCAATGGGCTCAGATTGGTTAGTTGGGCCGCTGTGTCGCAATTGGCTAACCTGCGTGGCGGAAACTTCACGGCCATTACCTTTACAGGCGAAAGCTGCATGTGCTCCGGCTCCGGTCAAATGTAAATAATGGTGTCAATACTGCGTATCAGCTTGAGCCAGAATCAGACCCAGAAAGCGGCAATGAAGAGTCAAGCAGAACCTCCCCAAACACGGCTCTTACAAAACGTTTCTGAATGGTACATTTTTGAATCATTATTATTATTCTATTCTACTATTATTATATAAGAATTTTGATATGCTGTTACTTGAAAATGCTTTTGAGATACGGTTTTCTCCTGATTAAATGTTTAATATAACTGAATAAATGATTGAGTAATACCGTTTTTTAAAGTTATTGTTTTGTCGATATAATGGACAACCGTTTATCTATTCACAAACCTTAGTTTACTCGGTGTATCGTTTTCTTTAGGTGTACATGTGGCAACTGTGTTAAAATGCCAACAGAACGTGAAAACATCTGATAACAGCAGCTGAAGTTTGCTGTTGCAATTACATATAATTTTTTAACTTTATACACGTTTGTCTTATACACACAAAATAGCAAAGAACTAACTAGCTACAGACAGCGTTGGCATTGGTTTACATTCTTGATCAAATCGAAAAATTACGTCATAAAGTATACATGGAAAATACATTTACAAAATTAGTACATAATTACAAATTCAGGTCCAAAATGTTTGTACGCGTTTGTCATAGACACACGAAATAGCATAACTAAGTGGCTACTAAAGCCAGCACTGGCATTTGTTTACGTCCTTGATAAAAACTAAAGCACTACGTCTAAAATTACACATGCAAATACATTTAAAATAATTAAGTCTTACTTACTGGCTGTGGCCCAACAACTGCTGCCTCTGGTTTTAAAGTTGGAACTGCTTCATGCTTTAGTAACAGTTTCTTGTTGAATCCGACATTGAATTTGTGGAGATTCTGGAAGCTGTTTTCCGTAAAATGCACAGCACAGAGAGCTAAATTACGATTGCAATTTTCAGGAACATAATCAAACATAAATTGTAGCCGTTGTTGACGAACTACAGCGTCCGTAGGAAGCCCGAACACAGAAGACCTGACAGCTGGGTGAAAATAACACCCTTTCGACGGCATGGCTATTGCTCTCCACTATAACTCTTCCTCTTCGACAAAGCAGCAGAAATTTGGCCACGCCCCCTTTTTTGAATATTCCAGAGGGAGGGTTGGTTATGGGTTAGTTACGTATAAAACCTGGGAGTATCTCGTTGTAGTCCCATTCAAGTCGTTTTTGTAGGCATTAAACTTCCTGATTTTTCAAAGACGATATCTCTGCTTACGTTAAACTTTCAGCGCAGAAACTTCGCACATACTGTTCATGCACCAACAGCAACATTACACACTATTTAAAATGAAAAAAGTGAAATCGCAATCAACCACCCCTTTAACAAAGCAATGCATTACTTACATTATACATTTTTTTTAACGTTAGTTAAAGGTGCTCTAAGTGATGTTGGGTGATGTCACTTCTTGTTGACGTTCGAAGTATTGTCAAACAAAACGGAGGCTAGCTAGACCCTCCCTCCTCCTCATCCGCGCACTAACCCCCCAAACCCCACCCCCAAATCCTTCTTGTCGGTTATTGGCTGGAACAGTTTATGTTTCGTGGTGCGGGTTAGCCCAGTTTATTTTTGTTGCCGTTTGTGGAGCCTGGGGTGACCGTGTTTTTTTACAGTGTGTTCAGGGGACAGGCAGCTAGCGGATAGTGAGGAGATGTTTGCTGTATGTGACAAAAAATGTTTTCAGAATCAGAATCAGAAAGAGCTTTATTGCCAAGTGTGCAAGGAATTTGTTTTTGGTACTGAGGCTTCCAGTGGACATATACAAATACAACAAGAAACATAATACTACAAATTATAAGAATAAAAAATAAAAATATAAATATATGAGAATAAAAGTATCACAGTTGGGTTTAGTCAGAATAGACATTTTCAGATTATGAACATATTTACAGTGTTTTGAATATTATAAATAAATAAATCTACATATAAGTATCACCTGAGTTGTTGGATATTGCACTAAACAGTGGGAGTATTGCACTTAAGGCATATGCCTTGGGAGGAGTGTTAACTGTTCAGGAGGGAAATGGCCTGTGGGAAGAAACTGTTCCTGTGCCGAGATGTTCTTGTTGTCAGTGATCTGAGTCGCCGTCTTGACGGTAACAGTTCAAACAGGAGGTGTCCAGGGTGAGTGGAGTCTGTGATGATTTTACCTGCTCTCTTCCTCACTCTGGAAGAGTACAGGTCCTGGAGGGTTGGCAGGGGGGCCCCAATGATCCTTTCCGCAGTCCGGACTGTCCGTTGTAGTCTCCTGATGTCTGATTTGGTAGCTGAACCAAACCAGACAGTGATGGAAGTGCATAAGACAGACTCAATGACGGCTGAGTAGAACTGAATCAGCAGCTCCTGTGGCAAGTTGAACTTCCTCAGCTGGCGAAGGAAGTACAGTCTCTGCTGGGCCTTTTTCACAATGGAGTCAATGTGATTGTCCCACTTTTGGCCTAAAAAACGCGTGGCATCGCTTAGAGAACCTTTAATGTTGTTTATTGTTAGCTCATGGTAGCTCAGGACCATTAAATAATATTAATAGATACAACTTTTGATTTTGATAATGTATTACTAAATTGAAATGACATTTAACTGAGATTAATAAATGCTATAGAAGTATTTTCATTGTTAGTTCTTGCTAACTAATGTTAACAAATGGAAACTTATTTTAAAGTCTTACCAATACTTCTAAAGCAAAGTGGTATGATTAAGGTACCCACAAAAATGTTACAGTATCGTGATCATAATCAGCTCACTGGCTGTCATCTTAATCACTCGTGATGTAATTATGTTTTGTGATTTGAGTCATCCTCTTTATTTCAGCCTAATAGCAGGTTAGTGAATGAGGTATTTATTTATTTATTTATTTGGAATTAAAACGTTAATCCATTTGATGTGACGGAGCTCAAATGTTTTTTACTGCCCATTGCAAGCCCTCTGAGTCATGAAAAGCATGAGTAATGAACAGGAATTAGGACAGCATCACTGTTTTAACTGCCACTGAATGCAGCTCACAAAAGTCGTGTTTTTCTACTGGATTGCAGTATGATCAAAAAGCATGTTTAATCCAAACTGCTCTTGGACGCTGACTTACTCCTAATTGGCTCAGAGTTTCCAGGCGTTCTGCCACAGCCATAGTTACAAGTTTTCATGTCAGCCCTGACTGTTCTTAGGAGTTTTCTTCAAGGTTATTGGGAAGGATTGCATCAGTTTGCTCCACAGTTCCTTAAAAAATCATTATGGAACAAGCTCATTATAGTATACATAATGCAGCTTATTCCCTGTTGGCATGCAATAGAGTTGCTATCATTAAAGAGGCCTTATGGTAGAAATTTGTAGCATTTTTTTTCCCTGAAAGTCCATTTTAGTTATTTTATCATTATATGTAAAGATTCTTATTTCACAAAAATGGAATTTAGTTTTAGATGTAAATTTTCCACCCTCTGTCTGTTCCTTGTTTTGAATTGACTTTAATAGATTGAAACATGCAGTTTGAACTTATTCATTGGAATCAATCGAATCTTAATGCTCTCATACCTGTGTGACTTGAAATTACCGTAATGACAGTTTTTAGGACACTTGATGGCCAGTTAAAAGTCCATGACATAATTTTGTTATTAACGTTATTTCATTTTTTATTTTGAATACACCAAATCATGAATGTTTTTAAATTGTTTTGTTTGCTACTTTAGGGGACAAATTGCTGAATACTGAATAGTTGTTGTGTAAATGTGGGCAGTTGTGGTAATATCACAGATCTATATAATCTCAATTATAGATCAGTGGGTAATATGTGCATGATTGTGAGTGTAATGTAATGAACAGCAGTGTTATCTTTTTTGTATGATTATATACTACTATAGTTTTTATTAATATTTAGAATTGGCTTTTATTTTTATGCTTTGTTTCATTTTAATCCTTAGTGATTTTGTTAAGCGCTTTTGTCATTTATCTAAATGAAAAATAAAATTTAAATAAAATGTATTTGATTTATTTCCAGTTATTAATTTTAGTGCTTCAACTTAAACTTTTTTCAGTTAGTTGCCAAGGCGTTTCAGCCTTATTTCAGTTAGTATGTTTTTTAATAGTTTTAGTTAACAATAATAACCATGATGAACAGTGATGAACTCTGTCTTTTCACAGCAGAGAGCACAAAGCCAAAGCAGAGGCCTGGGGAGCGAGAGAGGGTAAAAGAGAAGAAACCATCAAAGCCTGTTAGGAAAGTACACAGATCTTCCTCTGCACCAGACTCAAATGTTAAACCAGGTCTGAATTCTCTTTTACTTTCTCAATGTCTGTCTTTTGCACACTCTGTGTGTCTCTCTTACAAACAACTGTATCTTATTTAAGCAAATAATATTGAAATTCAACATCTGAATGCGCATATAATTTCCTGATTAATTGTAGTTTTGCATATGAAGATTACAATCTGCTCTGTAAATGTGCAAATGTTCCACTCAACACACATACATGCCCACAAACTGTCCTGGCAGCCCTGTGTGATCCTCTCTTGACCTGCCAGTGTCACAGTGCCCTGTTCTCTGCGGGGCTTTCTTGGAAACCGGTATGTGTTAATGTCTGTCTGCAAGCACAAGCTAAGTCTCTTATCCCCACAGAAATTTCTAGAATGTGTAGCATGCAGATTAACAGGATTGCTGTGCTGTGACGCTGACGCAGAAAATGCTTGACAATGCTCCAAGCCGTTGTGGCCTCGCTGACAGCTGGAGAGGTGTCACTCTTGTCACGACTCAATAAAAAAGTGACATCTGACTCCTCCTTCCACTAGTTTAACCTGTGCAGCCCTAACTTCAGAAATAGATGTCTGAAGTCTGTTAGTTCTTCTCATGTTGTCTCTCTTATTTTAACACAACCCAGAAGGCTGCTTCTAGTTATACAAGCTAGATTTTATGTTGCATTCTGCAATGTTTTGGAGTGCAATGCCAAACACAATTGAAGTACATTAGCTGCGTTTCCATTACAGATTTGCGCAAAACTTTTGCAATATTTTCTAAATGTTGATAAACTATTGCGAAATGACGGCGTTTCCATTTAATTGATCTTATGCGACTAATACATAATTTCTCACGATAAGACGTTCCAAAAATCATGGCAACAGATGTTGGTAGGTTTATGTATATTGCAGCCACCGCACTAGCCGCCATTTTTAATCGAAGGAGACGTAGGCGTGTTATCCAAGCATTAATGGAAAGGAAAGCCCCTTATACTTAGGAGCGGCACATATGAGGTGTTTCTCCCTCCTATCTGCTTCAAGGTCTTGATAAATTGTGGCATTTCTTTGTTTAGAATCCAGTATTCCCGTAATTCTTTTGTCTTTTATGAATTTAATGAAGAATTCTGTCTCGTCTTCTGTCCAAACATACTGCGTCATCTTTAAAGAATGATCGAATTTTACATACGCCAGGTGATCTGTAAATGCGAAACAAACTTTCCATTGCAGTTTTGCAATAACCTTTTTCGAATACGGCAATAAGCCGTAAACCTTTTTTGCACTATATGGGAGTTTTGGCTAAATTTACATGTTTATATTGGGCTTAATTTCAATTTGCAGTTTCAATTTGCGCAATTTGAAGGTTAATGGAAACACGGCTATTGAAATCTTAACATTGCTGCAAGAGGTGCTGCATGCAGACATTAGCGTTAACTGTCAGTTTTCACTTTTAGGGTACCTACTGTCAAGCAAACAGTTTGAGAACTGTTAAACATTTGTAATGTTTATAAGTGGTTACTTCATACTCTGGTTTAATGGTACAGACATTTAAAGGTAACTCTTTCCCTACTAATACAGGGCTCAACAGTAAGGCCTGCCACTAAGAATACTTTTTTTTTTTTTAAGTATATTTTATTTTTAGCAACATATTTTATGTGGCAGAAATAATATTAAACATTTTCTGCCACATAAAATGTTGCTAAAAAATGTGTGTGTGTGTTTATTTATATGTCACATTTAAATTTTCAAAATAATATTTATTTACAAAATAAACTACTACAAATAAATAGTAAATCATTTTTAAATTTTCGTTTTTAGCAATAAATTATGCCTGCTCTATACATGACTTTTGATAACTATACTTTAGGGAATTTAAAGCATGCTGTCATTCTTCGTCAGCAGTTATATTTGGCTTTTAAACTATTTTGGTAAAGGTGGCAACATTCAGGTGTTTTTTTTTTTTTTTACTAAAATGTGTTGTTTTTCAAAATGAAACCATATTATGCAGCAAATTAATATAGAGTATTTTGATTTTATCCACCTGGATTTGATTGGATTTTGAAATATGGGCATTGGTTAATATTGTTCCCTTTTCATGTGGTGTTGAGTACGTCAACATAAAAGCCCTGTTTTTGAGGCTGAGAAATGTATTATATCTTGATACCATTTGTATTCCTCATAATACCATGCACTGATGAATCATGCATTGTAAGACCAGACTCATTTAATAAAGTAAATGCTGTCAATTTTAAATTGCGATCTGTGTTGCATTAAATGCGAGTGGGGTTTTTTTTTCTGAAGAAAAATCATTAAATATCTGTCTGAATGTGATTCAGAGCAGCTATTGTGTCTCTTTATTATTAGTTACTTTTGTCATACTTTCCTCTCTGCCTTAATCACATCTGGTTAAAAAAAAAGTACAAATTAATTATTGGAACAACTGTTAGTCTCAATGCATCTGCGTAACCTGTCTCCATAGCGATCAGCACGTCATCATGGCGAGATGGGCAAAAGCTGGTGAAGATGATGCTGGGGCCGCCCCCACGGTTACACAGAGAGCCTCGGGCGCAGTCCTCAGAGACTCAGATGAGAACAGGTGAGAGGATGAGATATCTGCCAGGCTCCGCTCCTGTCACCATGCAGAAAGTTTAGAGCTCTGCCACATCACAAACCAAACTTAAAATATCTGTATTTATTTAGCCTTAAATGTCACAAGATATCTGGTTTTTGGCTTCTCATATTTTGGATACCCAACCAAATGTTCTTGAGGTGTTTTAAATGAGTTTAATGCCAACTGTTATTAAATACCACATTGCTGTGAAGTGCTAGTCTTCCAGCAGCTAGTGCTCCAAGTGTCAGGTCTATTAATAAATAAAGATTCAGACATCCTCCCCGCATTGGTAAACTTTGCTGCCCAGTGACCGTAATGAATAGGGTTCGACTGGGTGTTTCTGACTCACTGCACAAGCCGACCTGATTCCTTTCACAGTCCTGCTGCCATCCACACATGCAGGGATGGACCCAGACTTTATACAGCCACTACAGAGTACTGATTTATTGAATTGCAGAGACGGAAATGCTCAATTCTATATTGATTTAAACATTATATGCAAACAACCGCTGAAGAGAATGTTTTTCCAGTTCAGACATGGGTTACAGGGAATGTGGCTTGTGTTTGGGTGGCTTTTTTTTTTCTTTCTTTTTTTAAAATTAAAACAGGAGACATATTTTAATTGTTATCGTATTTAAGCACTGTGCATTTCTGACATTTGTTAAGTCTGAAAGAAATCTACCTTGTCTGCTGATTTGAGTTGAGTCACAGAAGCTGAAACTTCATGTAAATGAAAGGACAGTGACAATAAAGATGTTTGTAATGTTACAAAAAAAAATCTATTTCAATTATATATTCTTTGGAATAAATAAATGGTTTCCACAAAACATATTAAACAGCAAAACCTGTCCCAACATTGATTGTAAGAAATGTTTCTTGAGCACCGATTCGTTATATTAAAATGATTTCTGAAGGATCATGTGACACTGAAGACAGAAAATTTAGCGTTGTCATCATAGACATCAATTACATTTTCAAATATATTAAAATAGAATTATATTTAATATATATTTAGAAAAATAATAATAAACTGTTCTTTTAAGTTGTAATATTTCACTATACTGTTTTTACTGTTTTTGATCAAATAAATGCAGACCTGGTGAGCATAAGAGACTGAATTAAACTGAATTATTCCAAACATTTTTACAGTTGTTTAGATGCGTGTAATAATCTCACATGTGGTCTCTCTTTTTCATCGTCTACCGTTTTCCTCCTTTATCTTTTCCTGCAGGCCCTGTCTCCCGTTCCAGCTCTGATCCTCGTCTTGAGCGTAGCCGGCGTTCGAGGCCCAGCAGTGTGGAAAGACCTCGCAATCATGTTCTTCGGGATGAGCCAGCTGGGCCCTCCAGATGTGCAGGGGATGATAGAAGAAAGTCTCCCAGCACAGACCTCCTCTCAGCTGACATCCAGGGCATCCTAGATGACCTGCAATTGGAGGAGGGCATCAGCAGAAGGGCGGCAGCATCCAGCTCCAGAGTTCATGCCTCGACCCGAGCTTCCCGAAGTGCCAGCCCTGCCAAGACTACCAAGAGAGCAGAGTCTTTTGAGCAGCCCGTGCTAAAGAAACGGCACTATGACTCAGAAGCTGTGCGAATGTATATTGCTCAAAAGCAGGAAGAACGGAAAAAACGGCAAGCGGAGGAGAGGAGGGCTCAGAGAGAGGAAGAAGAGAACAAGAATAAACGTCTACAGGAGCTTTACAGGAGACAACGAGCAGGGGCTGCCAAGGGCCCGGTCGCACCTGAAGCTCCAATAAAGAAGCGGCTCCAGGAAACATACACCAAACTGCTGCTGGAACAGACTCAGCTCAGAGGAGATATTAATGGTGCTGACATAACAAACATAGGCCAGCAGGTAGACCTTTTTTGAACACCTTTTTTTTTCTTTTCTTTTTTTCCTTCCAGTTAAACAGCTTGTTGAACTTGCTATATTACATTACATTAGTTATATAATAGTATTTTTGTAAAATGTATTTAGGTGATAAAATTTACACTACCATTATAAGTTGTAATAATATTGCTAGGGCTGGGACGGTTACCGCAATACCGCGGTCACGCGAGTTGAGGAGCGCAATGTTCCATGACGCATAATAACATTCCATTCGTATTAGAGATGCGCGGATGGGCTATTATTATTTCATCCGCAACCGCATCACAAAACTCATCATCTTTCCGCCATCCACCCGCACCAACGTTTTTTGATCAATTTTCGAAACCGCATCCACGGCGCTGACTGTTTTAAGGTCTATGAGCAATGCGAGGCGCTGCTGTCGCGAGGCTAGAAAGCTCTTGGCTGTTCTAGAAAGAACACTGATCCAATGCAGCAAAGGTATTTAAAGGCTAAAGTCCCTAGTATATTGGCTATGTTGTATCCCCAGAATATCAGCAGTGAACTCCGTCTCCGATCGGCGCACAGGGATAAATATGAATAAGTAAATAGCCTATAACGCACATCGGCAAACCTGACCTTACCTGACTAGGCTACTGTACACTAAAATGTTATCATTTCGTTTTGAATTTTGTTTAAAAGTAGACATTTAGGCCGAGCCTACGCCGAGTTTCGGTTCATTTATGAGACGAGCTCCAGTTCACGCGCAAGAGATCGCACCCGCGCTTCCACGTCCTCCTGATTATATGTCTGCTATTTGCTTCTTAATTCTTTATTCCAGGCAATTAGTTAATGAAACAGTGATTAAAATTAAGGTACAATTTATACAAAACGAAATTTAATTTAAAGAAAGGCTTTCTACAAAACAAAACTTAATAAATTGGTCAAAATTGTGTCTGACCCATCGTATGATCCTATCTTACTCATGCTGTTCACTCTTCATATAATCGACATAGATTAAATAAAAAATAACACTATATTATGTAAACATAATTATGGAGTATAATATTTGTAATTAAGACATGTTGCAATAGGTGTTCTTTCATTTCCAATGTGAACATCATAATCCTGAAAATGATGAATTCAATGCGAATGTATCTGAGAATATTCTTAAATAAGGAAATCTATTCAGTGATTGGTTCATGCCAAATTACTGCTTGATGAAAATTTGACTATTTCAAATTGTGCTTGTTTTTTTTCGGATGTAGGTGACAATATTTAACAAAGACGGTCTAGCAAAAACGACCTCTGGTGCGTGCGCGAAAGTCTGTGGGGGGGTTAGGGGGGCTGGCTATTTAAAGCGGTTTACCGCCATACCGCGGGAAAATCTTGCTTTTCAACCGCGGTTAGAAAAAATCCATACCGCCCCAGCCCTAAATATTGCACAAGAGCATAATAGACTTAGCGTCCTTAAACTTTTGAATGGTAGTGTAAATAAAACATTTAATTTTAGTTCAGTTAAAAGTCTCTTTTCCTGTCTTTGTATTAGGCTGTATGAAATAAATATCATGTTTTTATTTACCATTGGACACCCTGGTGTCTAGACATTGGCTAAATCCATATTGATTGGCCACTCTTGTAAGTTTTTTTTGTTGTTGTGACATTGCAGTTGAGACCAGTATACCAGCCGTCTGGAGAGTCTGATAAAGAAAACAAAAGACATGATCGACCTCAAAGTGCCACCTCCAGCAGTGATCTGTCCCTCACGGAGCAACGGCAGCCTCCTTTGTCCAGGTACACACACAGAATCCCATTCCATTACATCATCTGTGTCATAATGTAATGTTTGGTTTTTCATCTAGAAAACCCTGAAATTGTTCGCTGTTGTTTCCACCAAAGAGCTTCCTTTTTTGGTGTTTATCTGTTCAAAGCGCTGAACAGATTAATAAAATATCCGCTTTCCCTAAATGGGAAGTCGTTTATATTCCCTTACACTGATGAAATGCTCTTATTTCAAGTAGTTCTGTAAGAACAGATTAATCCGTCAGCTCAGTGCTTAGTGTGAAGTGTTTGTTGCTTGCCTTTATCGGTTTCCATGGCCACTTTTAAGTCCATGTAGTTGGTGGCGTCTGCTGCATGTTAAGTTTGTGGACACTGGGACGTTCCTAAAAATGGAGAAAAACTGAATCCTTAAACTAATTAATTATTTTGGTAAAATTACATGAAGATATGCTTTATTCAGTTTGTGAATTTTAAGATATACATTTTCATAGGGTTTTTTTTATGTATTTTTTGTGTATTCATTAGTGGCAGTCTTTTTTTTTTTTTTTTAGGTCATACGGTAATTATACTTCAATAATCTGTTGTCTTGTATTGTTTTTGTAGGAATGAGTTGGGATTTGCTGGATCACCCTGGCTTCAATCCGACCAGCGTAGTCCCGCTCTGAGGGTCAGTAGCTCTTTACCACCCCCTTCTGGTCAGATCTTCTCTCAACTGTTAGAACTTGATCCAGAACCTTCACTACCTAGCAGAGAGTCCCGAACTGCACATGCGTCGTTGCCCTCAGCCACAGGCCGCAAAATGAGCCGTATTGAGGCTCTTAAGGCCACCGCTGCCTCTCTCTCTAGCCGCATTGAGAGCGAGGCCCGCAAGCTAGCCGGTGCTGGAATAAACTACGGTTGCAGCAGGGATACGGGCACAGGTCTTTTAATCCCTAACGATGACCGCTGGGCTAAACCTGTCAGTCCACCAGTCAGAGAGAATCCGACGGATACTGATGACCTGGTCGAGAGGATTGAAAGACTGCTTGCTGAGGGTCAGAGCACCTATGATGAGGCCCTACCAGGTGTGGGCAACATGCACAGCTTTAGGGAGAGGGTGGAGACTTGGAACAAACAAACACCTGCGTCCTCCGGCCTCCCTTTTAGAAACGTACGTAAGACCCCTTCTCCTCCAAAGCCTGTTGTTCAGGAAGCTGAGCTGGACTCCAGCGGAGGTTCTATCAGTGAGGGTCCTCTGCTGAGTGAGGGCAGTATGTCTGATGAAGACCTGCAAGAGCTGCCCAAATCCAGACTGAGAACCACAGGATACAGTGCAGCCCATTTAAATGGAGACAGTTTGAACCCAATTTCACGCTTTCAGAAAGAGGCAGAGAAGCACCTGCCTTATAGTTCGATTAGTCTGGTACAAGGAGGAAGCAATGGACCGTGGGAAGAACTGGCCAAGGGAAGCCCACACAGTGTTATTAATATATTTACAAAGAACATGAGTTACGGCAAAGGTGAGAAATTTAAAACATTTGACCTGTGTTAACACCGTTTGTGCTGCTTAATATTTTTTGTCACTTTTGATCAACTGAATGCATCCTTGCTAAATAACAGTATTAATTTCTTGAAAAATTCCTGTACAATCTTACAGACCCCCGAGCTTTTGAATGTTAGTGTATATATTCATTGCGTATATTTGTTTGTGTAGCGTTTGAGGAGAGGGGAGGTAAGAGTTCTCCGGCTCTCCGCTCTGTTCTGTCTGGTGCCAGCTCATTGGATGGCATGGTCTATGAAGATGACTTTGTTTCCTCGCGTGGCAGTAGCCAATCAGCATCCAAGAGAAGTCCCAATGGGCTCAGGTAAAACAAAATTATTTTGATGCTAAGAAGATCACTGCCTTGTATATTCAAATTGATATATAAATGGATGTAGAGGGTGAAGTTAAATTTTTTTAGTAATCAGCCTGAAGAGGGCAGTGTTGCTCTATCATCTTACCAGCCCTTCCTCCCATTTCATAAGCTCTATGTAGAATCATAATATGGAATACTGTCCATATCTGTGTGTATATTAGTTTAAAGGGATAGTTCACCTAAAAATTAAAATTCTGTCAGTAATTACTCACCCTCATGTTGTTCCAACCCCGTAAGACCTTCGTTCATCTTCGGAACACAAATTAAGATATTTTTGATGAAATCTGAGAGCTGGATCACTCCTTCATAGGCTTCTTAAGGGATTGACACTTGTTCCCTGAAAAGTTATTAAAGACATCGTTAAAATAGTCCAAGTGACTACAGTGGCTCAATTCTAAGTTTATCAAACGACGAGAATACTTTTTGTGCGCAAAAAAAAACAAAAATAACGACTTTACTTCAAATATTCATTTCCTTCTCTGTAGGCCTAGAGTCAGTTCACTAGTATAATAGCGTAAGCGTCTGTGTTATACGTCACACGCATCACACATGACCAGCAGTGAGCCTATGTGTGACGTAGCTCTACGCCAGTGTTTCTCAACCTCTCCTGCAGGGACCCCCTGACAGGACATGTTTTTGTTTTAACCCTGAAATGGCACACCTGATTCCATTAGTCAGCTACACATTAAGCCTTTGAGCCTTTAATTAATTGAATCAGGTGCCATTTCAGGGTTAAAACAAAAACATGTCCTGTCAGGGGGTCCCTGCAGGAGAGGTTGAGAAACACTGCTCTACGCTATCACATTACGTTAACTGACTAGAGGTCCACAGAGAAGGAAATGAATAGTTGAAATAAAGTCGTTATTTTTGTTTGTTTTGCGAACAAAAAGTATTCTCGTCGCTTGATAAACTTAAGATTGAGCCACTGTAGTCACTTGGACTATTTTAACGATGTCTTTAATAACTTTTCGGGGCTGGCAAGTGTCAATCCCTTAAGAAGCCTATGGAGGAGTGATCCAGCTCTCAGATTTAATCAAAAATATCTTAATTCGTGTTCCGAAGATGAACGAAGGTCTTACGGGGTTGGAACAACATGAGGGTGAGTAAATACTGACAGAATTTTCATTTTTGGGTGAACTATCCCTTTAATATAATTTCTGATCCCTTCTCTCCACAGTAATGGCCATGGTCGGTTCAGTCCTTTAGACGGGTTGCTAAGTGGGAGATCTGCATACAGTAACAGAGCTGGAGAGAGATCTCAGCGTTCACCAGCTCTCACACCCCTCTCCTCTCCGCACTCAGCCAGCTCAAGCAGCAAGAGAGGTCAGATATATTATAGAGGGCCACATCATGTGATCTTGAGTGTGATACTGTGTGAAATCATTTTCTGTTCTTTGTGTACATTCCTATAGGGAATTTCAGAAATACTGGTACTTAGGAACCCAAGTCTTTCTACAGTATCAGGAGTACTGACTCAATTTCACTGATGTTGGTTTTGAACAGACATTTTTGTATCATGATTACAGTGCAAATTTTAGCTCTGTGTTCATTCCTACAGCCTCAGAAAGGAGCCCGCTGGAGGGACAAAGAAACACGTCCTCTGCAGTCTCTGAACTCCCTGCTGAAGGCTTCAAGAAGAGTGGCTCAGAGAAAGCATCCAGTCGCAGCTCTCACAGGAGCGTGGACACAGACAGCACACTGGGGGGCGCCTCAGTCCACTCCAACCATAGGTAGGGCCTGTTAAAGTCAGTTTGAAAAAGAAGTTGCGATAGTATTTTCTTCCCTATTATTGTGATCTATATCCAAGTGAAATGGTTTCTCGAACAAGAAAAAAACTATGGCAGGACTTGATTATTCAATTGGGAAATAAAAATTGAGGGCACATGCATTAAAAAAGATTAAAATAATGATGTGCACAAATAAATCATTTATAATAAATACTACAATATTCCATAAAAAAAAATTATAAGATTAGTCCATTTTGATTTCATGGTGACTTTAAACACATTGAGTCCCCGATATCATAGTTTTTCAGTCTTTGCTCAGGGGTCAAAAGACGTATACTGTTTGCTAACATTCTGACACCGCCCACGCTTGCATTTAGATAAATATTCAAATGTGTGATGCTCACTCAATAACAAAATAAACTAAAAGAAATTACAGCAATGAGGAAAGAGCAATTAAGAAAGCATTTGATCCATAGGGATGTGGAAATGTTTGCACCAGCTTTGCAATTCGTCACTCTATTCAACTTGTCAAGTCATGTTTGTTTATAGAGCTAGTTGCACAGTGTTATTGTCACAGGGTTATATTATAAGTACTACAAAATTATAATTACAACTTAATTTTCCACTATAAAGTAGTTAACTCACCAGAATCAAAAAGTAATGAACCACAGAAGTGGAAGTTCGAAGGTATTTGCTAGCGGCACAAAGCTTTCCTAAAAGTTTGGTTTGGTGAGCTGTTTCAAACTACCGAAACAAACTCCTAGTTTGAAGTTTGAACTTCATTTGGCCAGATTTTGTTCGAAATGAAGTCACACCAGTTCGTTTTTCGATTTCACTCGAAGTATATCAGGGCCTTTAGGGATTTCCTGTTGCTTAGCTGGCACTGATAATGTATACTTGAAGCCACCATAGTTTGAATAAAAACATCTGCTACATGTACCTTCATGCTAGTCTTTTTTATTTTAATTTACTAGTCCAGTCATCTTTCTGCTGTTCAGCAAGTTACCGGACATGAACTCAGACATTTTGAGCACAAACCGGAAATATCTTTAAATGCAATATCCTTGCTTTTCCTGTTTATCATAATTATTAGAGCCCAGTGGAGCCAGTGTCAATATTAGTGCTGCTAAATATCAGGTGGAGGGTAGAAGTGTTCGGCCTGCTGTAGCCCTTCTGAAAACGAGGCAGGAGGCAACGTGCAGGCACACACTGGCTCTTTTGTTCAGTTGGTTATCTGCGCCGCAGGTCAGGCTCATTGCCAAGCAGATATTTCCCTCTAGTGTGACATTCGAACCTCCCTGTGGCATTTGTTAAAGCCTGTGAGTCAGATTCCCCTCATGCCTTCCTGTCTTTTCAGCATTCAGAGGGCCGTATGTGGTCTCTGGATGGGTTTATCCAGCAGCAGAGTTTGAACTGGATTCATTTAAGTTACTCCTATCATCAGCACACTTCTCTGAACAATAAGGATTTTGTGCTACTGTGGATGGAAATTATGTCAGTGTTATTGGACTATAGGAGGTTTTGATGGTCATTGTATAGTGCTGTGCACAATTCAACTCAAGATGCTTACCTTTTAGATTAACTTTAAATGAAAACGTCTTGTTCTAATCTCGGCTAAATCATTTTGTTTGTTGAAAAAATATTAAAAACAATTATAAAAAATATAAGAAACAATTATTAAAATGTATTGATGTATTAAAATACTTTTTTAAAATTCTCAATAAATAATAATAATAATTATTTATTTTTTTCATTAGTCATTTTGGCTCTGAGGGAAAGAAAACTCCCCAAAGCCCTGGTTCGACTCCTGCCGCTGGTTCTCCAGCCAGCTCTCGTTCTTCCCGGTTGTCTCCAGGTGACCGTATCCCAATCAGAGAATCTGCCCATGGCTCTGGCTCCCCTCACACAGCTCTTCCAAATTCCTCCTCATCCTCCTCTTCAGCTGCCAGGGCTAAATCCAACCCCTCACCCCATACTCAAAGCCCAGGACGAATGGAGCATAGGACTGCAGGTAAACTGAATTTGTCTAGATTTTTGTAAGCAACTGCAAAGTCTTCTCTGATAATGGAGAATTTTTGAATTGGAATTTTTCAGAATTGGAATTGTTTTAATTACTCTGCTGTGTCCCCAGGTTCAGCGGAGCTCCAGTTTGCTCCGGGGGTCCTGCAGCAGCGCCTGTCTGCAGAGCTCAATTACCTGGACGCAGTGGAGGAGTCAGTGCGACAGCTCAGTGATGTGGAGAGGGTGAGAGGCGTGTCTCTCGCTCAGCAAGAAACCGTCTCGCTCACTCAGATTCTTAAGGTGAAGTCTGAATCTGCTAAAGCAATTATCTGAACTTCTGTGGTCATGTACCCATGTATTTGATAAATATATATTGATAAATTAGTGAGAAAGCTGAGAGGAAAGCTTGGTTTTTATTTTAGAAATAAATCCTGTTTTACTCTCCAAGCTAGGAGGAAGTTGATCAGTGCCACTTTCTTACCAGTCTTGGACTATGGGGATGTTATTTATATGCATGCTGCCTCTACCACGCTGCATACACTCGACACAGTCTACCATGGTGCATTACGGTTTATTACTAATGCCAAGTCACACACTCATCACTGTCGTCTTTATGAGGTGACTGGTTTTAGCTCTTTAGGTCTCCGTAGATGGTTTCACTGGCATATTTTTATTTATAAAGTCATTAATGGTAATTTACCCAGTTATCTTACTAGTTTGTTGACCTGGAATCATTCCATTTACAATCTCCGCTCCGTTAACATTAAGACTGCTTTTAGTTATGCTGCTCTTTGGTGTTGGAATTTGCTCCAAAAAGTATTGAAGCTTTCTGTTTTTATCCCACTTGATCATTTTAAACAATTACTTAAATGTTCCAAATTTGAACAATGCACATGTTTTCAATGACCCTTTTATGTCATTCTTAAATTGTTTTACATGTACTGTAAATCTGTTTTATTTGTTGTGTTTGTTATTGTGATTCTGTGAAATTTGTGCAATTGTTGCCTCAGGGCTCCATTGTAAAAGAGATTTGAATATCTCAATGTGACATCACCTAGTAAAATAAAGTATAAATAAATAAAAATAAATTTGAGGGTGACCTTTAACCTTTGACTCTTGCAGTCCCAGCAGCAGAGGCATGAACGTGACTTGTACCTGCTGAGGATGAAGGCAGAGCAGGAAGCCCTCGAAACACAACGGCAGCTGGAAGAAAGCAGACAGAAAGCTGCACGGGTATTTACACCACAATATGCTAATAGTTTAAGCCCTTTTTTTGAGGGCATTTCATATCAGAATTTGGTTTTAGTATAAAAAGCTGTTTGTATGATAACTTCATGAGATTAGGACTTTACATGTAAAAAAAAAAAAAAGGTAAAGGGTGATAAAATCTAAATCTAATTCAGACCAAGTTAAAAATGGCAGCTTTTAGTTAAATTATTTGTATCTTTTTAATGCACAGACATATTTTGTGACATGATTGTGTTTGATTCAAGGCCCATGCAGAGCTGCAGGAGAGTTTGCTCCAGTCTCAGCAGCAGGCGTTAGGAGGTTTGCATGAGACCACAAATAAGATGATCAACCAGCAAGCTGAGGCCGCACGCCACACAGCTGAAACAGCACGACACATTAAAGAGGTGAGCTAAATTTTTGGGTACGGGAAAACAACTCACAGATGCATTGTGACCTTTTTTTTTTTAATGATTCCGGATTGATGGTCTCTCTCTCTCCTCCCCGTAGATGACTGAGCTGGCTCGTTCACAGATTGCCGGAGCGTTAAGTGTTCCTGGACCCTCTATTACTAGCCCTTATGACCAACCGAGACAGCACAACCGCAGTTTGAAACAGCACCAGCCAGACCCCCACACGGACAGGTAACTGTCTTATTTATCTTCCTGTACTATGCTTGCTTCAGCTTGGTCTAGATGGCGTTTTTCATTAATATAAACAATTCATTTCTAAACGAAAATGTCATAATTTCATATCGTTCCAAAACTTATGTGAAAGTTTAAATGCGCAAAAGTGCAGATGAGATATGAGAGCCACGGCAGGGGATTTGAAAAAACATGGAGATGAGTAAATCATGACAGCTTTTTCATATTTGGGTGAACTATCATTTTAACTGTGCTTTCACTTTCCATTTTCTAATGTGAAAGATTTTTTCAAATTTGTCATATTAGTGATTGCGATCTATACATCAGTTCTGATGCTGTTTTGGATCTTCTCCAGTAGCTGGAAGAGTGAACTGTCTCCTGAGAGACGTCAGAGTCCGTCAGAGATCCAGACGCCACCAGACAGCCTCTCAGAGTCCATCCCTTCCAGGAGACCCACCATCAGGTAACGATGTGTACTTTTCTTTTGAGATTATTTCCCTTTTACAGCACAAATGAATGGTTATATATGAACACCGAGTCCGTAAATGCTCGTTTCTGTCTCTTTATTAGTGGTGGTGGCAGCAGTAGTACCCAGTTGAGTCCACCTCGTTCCGATCAAAAGGAGAGGAGGACAGCAGGGAAAGACAGGAGCAGTAGTTCAGTAGAGGACCAGGCTTACACCGCTGCCGATGACTCCCTTTGCTCTGACAGTGTGCGCAGCCCGCTTGAAGAGAAAGGTAAAGCTCACATTTTTGAGGACATTCTGTCTGTCCTGAGGAAATGTTAGTTATTTTGACCACTTCCTGTCTATTCTTCCAATCAGTAGACAGTGCCTCCATCGCCACAGAGTACTCTGTGAAGTTTGATGATTCGATGACAGAGGATGACATTGAAGAAAGATCTTTCCGCTCTCTTTTACCATCTGAAGCCCACCGTCGCGAATCACTGGACAGGAAGCCCATTCCTCGCCCTGAGTCTGATGATGATCACAGCCATGACAGATCCAGCCCTAGAGTGAGCTCAAAGGTAAATTCCTGTCAGCTCTCCTCATGCCACATGTCTCTGACTCCAATTTTGTTCAGTATGAACGGGCCTGTTGTGTTTCTTTCTGTTTGGTTGTCATAGTTGGAGGTTGTTTGTGTTTTTCCTGGTGTGTTGATAAGAAGTATGTGATGGATACATGACTCAGCCCTTGTGTTTTTCCCCTGCTCTGTTTCCATATCACGGCATACACAGCAGGATGACAGCATGCCCTTCTCCAGCGGCCAGGACAGCTTCTCCAAGTTCACCATGGACTTGGTGCGTCAGTACATGAAGGAGGAGGAAGTTCGAGCTCAGCATCAGAGTTCTCTGTTGCGTCTGCGTCAGAAAGCCCTCAGAGAGAAGACCAAGACTGAACTGGCCTGGCTGGAACACCAAAAGAGGCAGGGCAAACGTTCATGTTAATTGAGTTGAATCAGGATCAGAGCATGTTTCGCGTTATGCCAATGCGCTCCCCTCAATCGCTCACGGCCCAAGCGAACGCTTCACAATCACGATCGCGCTCACTGGTAAAACGACGTTCCCTTAAATCTCACTCCGACATTAAATTATTACTGTTTAAATAATTACTTATTACTATTACTGCACATGGCTATGTTTTCGTCAATGAATGCAAGCAGACAGATATATGAACTCCGTAGAAATGATTAATTTCAACACCCTTATTTCTCACCGCTGTTATTTTTTTTGAATGTTTATTTTGTTATTGAGAGGAAAATGCTCGGCACATATTCATCTAAACTGTGGACATCGGGATGTTTGTTTACAGTATAGTGCTGCGAAGGTATTTCAAACTTTTTATCCTTAAGCAAAAAATTAAAAAGAACTTTGCTTTTGGTATATCTCACTACCTCAGTTTCTCCACACTCCCTTTCAATTTCTTCTCCTCCTTTGTTCCTAACTTTGATGTTTACTGTGCATTTAGGCTATGTATAAGGTTCGCAACTTCATTAAAATAATATTTGAAGTCCATAACCTTAGATGCATATTCTTCACATATTCTCGAACCAGCACATCACCGAGCATTCTGGGATGAGCGAGTGGCCCTGAGTGAACTGAGCAAGCGGAGCACTCTCCGCTCCAGAGGAAATATTACCGTTCCGCTCGCCTCACATGCTCTGATCAGGACGTTAAAACTGTGAGATGCTTTCCTTATAATTGCTCTTGTCTCACTGAGTGAGATGTCACAATTCATGCACTTTTTAAAAAAAAGGTTACTTTGTTTACATACGTTTTCATCAAAACCTAATAACTTGTACTGCCTCTGAAAGTTATGACTTTTTATTTAAACAAGGCTGCACAGGTGGTGAGAAAATATTATCATAGCTTAATTTTATTAATAATCCTTTTAAATCCTGATACATTTTCTCGCTGTACATTTCCCACTCGATATTCTGTTTCACTCAGTGATATATACACTTTATGTGTGTATGTATATATGTATGTATATATATATATACAGTGCCCTCCACAATTATTGGCACCCCTGTTTAAGATGTGGTCGAGGACTTCTAAAAATTCTCCTTTTTTTTTAAACAACATAGAACCCAAATACAAAAAAACAGAAAAATCCAACCTTTAATTTAAGTACATTACTTTGGTGGTAAAAAAAAAAATCACACATTTAGAAAAAAAAAACTTGAAATCATGTGTCCCACATTTATTGGCACCCCTAACAATTCCGCTGAAAATTTTAATTGATTTTTTTTTTATATATATTTTTCTGTAGTAGCTAAAGTTGGTCAGGCTATCTAGGAACTTTTAATTAGTAATTCATGACTTCCTGTTTCCCTGGGGTATAAATATGACGTGACACAGAGGCCTAATTCTCTTACCCATTTGTCAACATGTCAAAGACAAGAGAACACACCATTCAAGTAAGGCAGATGTGTGTCGAACTTCATAAGTCAGGCAATGGCTACAAGAAAATAGCCACTCGCCTTAACTTGCCCGTATCTACAGTCAGAGGAATCATTAAGAAGTTTAAAACAACTGGAACAGTGACAAACAAGGCTGGAAGAGGCCCCAAGTTTATCTTGCCACAACGCACAGTGAGGAGGATGGTAAGAGAAGTAAAAAAAAGTCCTAAGCTCACTGTCACAGAATTGCATCAAAGAGTGGCATCTTGGGGTCACAAAGTCTCCAAAACAACCATCAGACGCTCTCTACATGCCAACAAGCTGTTTGGGAGGCATGCAAGGAAAAAGCCTTTTCTCACTAACACTCACAAACGTAAACGTCTGGAGTTTGCTAAGCGGCACTGGGACTTCAAGTGGGATCGTGTGCTTTGGTCAGATGAGACTAAGATTGAGCTTTTTGGCAACAAACACTCTAAGTGGGTCTGGCGTAAAACAAAAGATGAGTATGCCGAAAAGCACCTCATGCCCACCGTGAAGTATGGTGGAGGATCTGTGATGCTGTGGGCCTGTTTCTCTTCCAAAGGCCCTGGGAACCTTGTTAGGGTGCATGGCATTATGAACGCTTTGAACTACCAGGACATTTTAAATAAAAACCTGATGGCCTCTGCCAGAAAGCTGAAGATGGGTCGTCATTGGGTCTTTCAGCAGGATAATGATCCAAAACATGTGGCAAAATCTACACAAAAATGGTTCAGCAGTCACAAACTCAAGGTCCTCCCATGGCCATCTCAGTCCCCAGACCTCAACCCAATCGAAAACCTGTGGGGCGAGCTAAAGAGGAGAGTGCATAAGAGAGGACCCAGGACACTGGATGATCTAGAAAGATTGTGCAAAGAAGAATGGTCAAAGATCCCTCTCTCTGTGTTCTCAAATCTTGTGAAATGTTATAGGAGGAGATTAAGTGCTGTCTTGTTGGCAAAAGGGGGTTGTACAAAGTATTAACAGCAGGGGTGCCAATAAATGTGGGACACATGATTTCAAGTTTTTTTTTTTCTAAATGTGTGATTTTTTTTTTTACCACCAAAGTAATGTACTTAAATAAAAGGTTGGATTTTTCTCTTTTTTTGCATTTGGGGTCTATGTTGTTTAAAAAAAAAGGAGAATTTTTAGAAGTCCTCGACCACATCTTAAACAGGGGTGCCAATAATTGTGGAGGGCACTGTATATATATATATATATATATATATACATATACATGCATATATATATATATATAGACGTGTGTGTATACATATGTGTATATATATGTATATATGTGTGTGTATATATATATATACATATACATATATACATATACATAGACATGCATGCATATAGAAGCTGCGTGTGTCAACAGCACACCATTGTTAACGTCAGTAATACATTTATTATCCGACCACTTACAATAAATGTAATAAAATCAGAATTTTCTCATTTTAGTGATTCCCTAGTTATTATTTATTTTGTCATTGACGTTTTAATCAGGCTATTTGTCCAGTCGGGCAAGTAAAATTCTCTTTTACTTGTCCCTTCAAAAAATGTCGAGCCGTGTGTGTGTGTGTATGTATGTAACTGACCCCCTCAAAAGTGAACAGTAATGTATGTTACATAGTGGAATTAATGGATTTCTGTATTTTTTTCTTTTTTGCTAAATCTCATTAAAATAGAAACCCATACATTCAAAGACCGTATACTAGTGAACTATAGTGACATGCTATTCATCATCTTTCCTTTCCACCAGGCGTCTCAGAGATAAAGGCGAGGATGATAAGATGCCACCTCTTCGTAAGAAACAGAGAGGCCTGATAATGAAGCTGCAGCAGGAACAGGTGACAACCATGTGGAATTATGAGATTATTTCTAAGATAGACTTGTAAATGAATTTATATTAAGTTAAATGTTCATCAATTGTTGAAGTATTCAAATGCTAGTCCTTGTGTATGGCACAGAAATAAAAGCTCAAACTTTGCTGTATGGTTTGTCCCACAGGCAGAGATTAAACGGCTACAGGAGGCCAATAAAGCAGCGAGGAGAGAAAGACAGCTGCTCTTCAAACAGCAGGAGGAGATTGAGAGAATAAGACACACAACCCTTAAACTCAAAGAGCGGCTCAAGAGTGCTGAAGACACAAAGCTGGTCAGTCTTTTGAATGATTATTTTAATAGCAATAATATTTATTTATAATTCTTCTGAATAAAGACACAATGTACATTTCTCTGACATTTTCAATTTTTTTTATCAAACATCTGCAGTCACCTGTGTCGGGTGTAGCGGAGGAGTCAGCTCCGCCCAGTGTGATAGTGACAGACACAGAGACCCGAAGTCCCTCCCCCATGTCTGTGTCAGGCAGTGAAACCAGCAGCATCATGCAGAAACTGAAAAAGATGCGCTCTCACATGGACGAGAAGTAAATAAAACCTCACGCATGTTTCTTCTCTAGTTCCATCTTCTCCCTCTTCTGTCCTCTCAAGTGATGCATTGGTTTGTGAAGAAAATCAGAATTTTTTATCCATTTGATTATATTAATCAAACTTAAATGAAACTTTAAAGATGCATACGTTTTGCAGTGCAAACTTCTTCCAAAAAGGTTAAACAAACAATGTATGTTTGGTGTGCTCAGGGGCGATTTCTTATCATTTATGACCGGCTAATACTACTAATATCATGTATTCATTTCCTTGAGGTTCGTCTACTGCTTGCTGACTGTGTGACATTTTAAAGTGTTTGTTTATTTCTGTGTGTACAGTGTTTGGTTTGAACAGAAGTGTGCTCTATGTAGGAAAACACCCATCTCCCTTAATTATTGGAGGAATCTTTCACATCTAAATTGAGAGCAGCTTTCTTATGCCACTAGTAAGCAGGAAGTACATTCTGACAGCCAGATTTCTGAAACAGTCAGCTGGTTATGAGGTTTCACGAATGCATTTCAAAAGCTCCACATGTTCTCTAAATTCTTTGTCCATTGTACGTGATCTCATTCTCCCATATTCAGCCACTCAAGCTTTGACAACAGTTTCTTGTTTAGTATTATATCTTGGCAACTGGTGAGGGTCGTCCCATTGTTTAAAAACTTCATAGTACTGACACACATTTTTGACCTGCGAATAAAATTGGTACACAGAGTGAAGGGGATTTTACGCTTGTCTGATTCCACTAATCACTTGCTGGTTTGGGATTGTAGCACCGTTCACACGCTTCTAACTTTTTCTCACTCTGACTAATAGCATGATGATCTCTTTTGTATAACTTCCAGCTGTAATCATTCAGTGCTCATCCATATAAACAATTTATATGGTCAGCATAAATTAATACTACTGTTATGTATATTTACAAATATACCTCACAATTGTACTTGTAAATAAATTTTATTTATTTACTGTATATCCTTAATTATTCTATATACAGTATACTTCCACACTTGCTCTATATCACCGTAAATACTTGTAAATGTACATAATAGTATTTGGACTGCTTTGAATTTGATTATTTTAATAATATATTTTTTTTAATTAATCACAAACTCACAAATACACTCACCTAAAGGATTATTAGGAACACCTGTTCAATTTCTCATTAATGCAATTATCTAATCAACCAATCACATGGCAGTTGCTTCAATGCGTTTAGGGGTGTAGTCCTGGTCAAGACAATCTCCTGAACTCCAAACTGAATGTCAGAATGGGAAAGAAAGGTGATTTAAGCAATTTTGAGCGTGGCATGGTTGTTGGTGCCAGACGGGCCGGTCTGAGTATTTCACAATCTGCTCAGTTACTGGGATTTTCACGCACAACCATTTCTAGGGTTTACAAAGAATGGTGTGAAAAGGGAAAAACATCCAGTATGCGGCAGTCCTGTGGGCGAAAATGCCTTGTTGATGCTAGAGGTCAGAGGAGAATGGGCCGACTGATTCAAGCTGATAGAAGAGCAAATTTGACTGAAATAACCTCTCGTTACAACCGAGGTATGCAGCAAAGCATTTGTGAAGCCACAACACGCACAACCTTGAGGCGGATGGGCTACAACAGCAGAAGACCCCACCGGGTACCACTCATCTCCACTACAAATAGGAAAAAGAGGCTACAATTTGCAAGAGCTCCCCAAAATTGGACAGTTGAAGACTGGAAAAATGTTGCCTGGTCTGATGAGTCTCGATTTCTGTTGAGACATTCAGATGGTAGAGTCAGAATTTGGCATAAACAGAATGAGAACATCATGCCTTGTTACCACTGTGCAGGCTGGTGGTGGTGGTGTAATGGTGTGGGTGATGTTTTCTTGGCACACTTTAGGCCCCTTAGTGCCAATTGGGCATCGTTTAAATATCACGGCCTACCTGAGCATTGTTTCTGACCATGTCCATCCCTTTATGGCCACCATGTACTAGGGATGTGACGGTGAGGATATTTTCCCACCGGTTAATCGACGTGTGGTAATACCGGTATCACCAGCGGGGGCTTTTAAATCGCTAACTTAAAGGCAAACGTAAAATGTGCGCGTTTGCACGGGCATGCATAATGGTGCTGCGGAGTAGCACTGTTTTGTTATTGTGCCCTGAATTGGCGCTAATTTGAAAACAAAACTTTTTTTTTTTACATCGCTTATAAAAAAGCACTTCACTTTCACTTTTAGCGTCAATTCAATTCATCCTTCGCAGGGAGTTTGATTGACATGCGATCTGACCAATCAAAATCCACCATTTTTGTCCGACAAAGCAGTCAGAAGTAGATTAATGTCGGTGGATTTGAATTTGGCTTTAACTGAGGCAATCTGTCACGACACATTAAACAGCCACAAAACGGTAGGCCTATTTATTGTTTAATTGTCTTTGACTGACCAAATTTGAAAGTTGAGACTTTGTTTCATATTAAATATTACCTGCTCGGTCCTGTCTGTCAGCGCGTTGTCAGTCTCCTCTATTTTTTACTGCTTGAGAACATGGGTTGAATCTGAAATCGCCCCCTAAACCCTCATTCACTAAATTAGGCCTATTCCATACGTTAGTCCACTAATACTGCTCACTTCAAGGAGTGAATGAAAACGAGTGAGCGATTTCGGACAGCCGTTGAGCATACAGAAGCTGTAGCCTACACTCGTTAATGCAGTGCAATGTGGTAATGAATAAGTGCACTTAACGTCCACTATGGTTTCGGACACCACTAAAAATGTCTATCTCCTCAAATAACGCCCTATTTGAGGGTATGGGGGTGATTTCGGATTCAGCGACTGCGTGGTGTGAGAGCGGCATGGCTTGTCTGACAAAGCAACAGTAACTAAAGGGTCTTTGCGAATGGCTTGGATGGTGGGTTCGTTATTATTCTTAATGAAAAAGCCCGAAAGAGAACTCGATACTCGTCTTTTCTGTGGGTCGTGTGTGTGTGTGTGATAGGCAGAACTTAACGGATACTGCGTAATTGCGTTAAATATTTTTAACGCTTTAAACCTTTTTGTCGTGGTGGGCAAGTGATGAAACCGGTGTTGCGACTCAACACCGTGTAACACCGGTAACACCGACTACCATAGCAAGCCTACCATGTACCCATCCTCTGATGGCTGCTTCCAGCAGGATAATGCACCATGTCACAAAGCTCGAATCGCTTCAAATTGGTTTCTTGAACATGACAATGAGTTCACTGTACTAAAATGGCCCCCACAGTCACCAGATCTCAACCCAATAGAGCATCTTTGGGATGTGGTGGAACGGGAGCTTCGTGCCCTGGATGTGCATCCCACAAATCTCCATCAACTGCAAGATGCTATCCTATCAATATGGGCCAACATTTCTAAAGAATGCTTTCAGCACCTTGTTGAATCAATGCCACGTAGAATTAAGGCAGTTCTGAAGGCGAAAGGGGGTCAAACACAGTATTAGTATGGTGTTCCTAATAATCCTTTAGGTGAGTGTATATACATATATATTCATTACCAACCTTTTTTCATTAGTAAGTGATTTTATTTATTTATTTATTTATTTATTTATTTATTTATTAGATTTTTTGCCGTCACAATAATGAGAATTGAGGATTTAAATTGTCATACTTTTAATTCTCAATATGAAAAAAAATCTTAATTTTTTTTTGGGAAGATTGAAATATGAACTAGACATTTTGTGAGATTCCCCAACTGCTGACTGCTGTTTGAAGCAAATTTTTTTTCCAGGCTGCTTTTCCAGGAAATTACCAAAGCCTTTCATCTTACTCGTAAAAAATGTTTTTTATAGCAGTGTCTTTGATCATTTTTGAAAGTTTGACTTGTTTTTATGTATGACGCTCACAGTAGTGGTTTAAGGATTTGCTGCACGTAGTTAAATGCTAACAGTCACTAACAGGTTTGTTTGTTTGTTGCACATTAGTAAGAGGAAAATAAGGACACATTACATATGTTTACACTCAATCTCTCTCTCTCTCTCTCTCTCTCTCTCTCTCTCTCTCTCTCTCTCTCTCTCTCTCTCTCTCTCTCTCTCTCTCTCTGTCTCTGTCTCCATATCTGTATTTCTTTTGTCTGTCTCTCTTCACTTTTATTGTTTCATTCTCGCCAACTCTGCGCTTCTTGATATTTGACTGTCCTCTCCTCTCTTTCTTCCTTTGTTTTTAGACACTGTTCTCCTGTCCATTATTTCTTCTCTGTCTTTACGGCTCATCACTGGGCCTCTCTGTCTGTCTGTCTCCCAAAACTTCACCCCAAATTCCAGCTCTTTATCTACAGCCAGTTGGTCAGGTACAGTTACCCACAATCCTCCTCTACCCGCCCCTCCCCTCTCTCAGCACCTATTTCCCATGGAGCATGCTTTTGTTCATCCACTGCCACAGCTGGGTGGGTGGGGGGAATGTTTGGTGGGGATACAAGCAGGAAAAAAGGAATGCAGTGATGAATGGATGGATGAAAATGAACCAGCTACACCATGGTGAAATAAGCTAATTCTTTGGCTAAAGCAAGTTAAAATTCAATCATAGTTATTTATCTGACTGGGGAAGATTATTTTTTTATTTCTAATGACTCAATGTTTTACCGAAATCCTTCATGATTGGTTTTTGAGTCTATTTGTTGAACAGATATAAACAAATCTTTTGAAATTGATTACCGTAGTCAATCCTAAAGCCAAAGATCAGACTTGTTTAAATCATGGTGGGTTGTCTCTGTGGTGTGATCCTGTCAAATCCAGTCTTTGCCTTGTTGCTTGTCTGTCTTGTATTAATTTATATATATGTAATTTATATATGGTGAATCTCACGAAAATGTACAAATTTCACCTCAAATTCAAATGGAAAACAATAAAATATATTTTGCATAGATGAAGCCTGTTTTATGACCAGTAACGTTTTTTACAGTATTTTCATGACATTTAAGAACTAATTGCCACAATGCTTCAAGATGCTTTACTTTTTATTTTTATATTGTTATTTTTCATTTATATTTTTTATTGTCATTAGATTATCATTGCTGTAACAGCAAAACAAAGAATGTTTATTTATAGAAATAATGAAGAGGGGGTAAATTTAGTAGCTTAATTGTCATGAAAATCACTATACAACTAATGTTGATTATCCTAAAAAAATAGGCTTCATTATCATTTTGATAATACCATATTACTTTTTTTCTGATTTTGTAGTGAAATACAATCTAGACAATTACAACTTTCTTGAGCTTCACCCATGCACTGCACAGAAAATCGTCTCTGTTAAATCAGTTCTTGATCTTGGTATTGTGGTGAGTGGAGACCAGAAGGAATATCTCTTTTCAGACAGGCCCGGGCAGACTGATATATTGTATGCTTCTGAATAATGCTAGTTTAGGACTTCTTCATCTGCCCAATGGCCACAGTAAATCTTAACTCCAGCCCCTGATTAAATAAGTGTAGCCCGCGATGAGCTAATGAGTATATATGACTGAGGCAACATAATAGAATTTATGGTTAGATGAAGATGGCCGTTGTATTCACGAAGCAAGGCGATTGCTTTTAGATAAAGCTATCTGTTTTTCTCTAACATGTTTTTAATTATCTTAAACCTCAATGAAAAAGGCAGGCGGGTTTGATCTACCAAACCAAAGTCATGATGCATGGAGGACTTTTTTTTCCCTGCAAAAATGATCTGCCTTAAGTGAAGCACAAGTTTTACCTGGTGCAGCTTGCTAAAAATGATAAATATATTATAATATTCAGTATAGCATATGAAATGCTAATTATTCAGTTTAATGTCAAATAATTTGACAAAGCATTTGAAAATTCGCTATGCGAGAGAGACAATAGTGCAAAACAAAAATAGCAGGACTTCTGTTGTGATTCGCACTCAAAATTTAAAAAAAATCTTTTCGTTTCTTTAGTGTCATTTAATTCTAGTATCAAAAATAATTCCTTTGCAGGATTGCTCTTTCAGAGACAAAAGCATAACATTTTGTCAAACCCTGGGTGGAACCTGTGTGTTTCAGTTTGTGAGGTGGTCATCTCTGTGTGTTTCACATATGAACTGTTCCAGGTGCACGAGTTTTACCCTAATATGGACATTAAAGGCACAGTACTGGCATTTTCCCCTATTTAAATGAATGCAGGTCTCCAATCGGAGGCGTGCCTGTTTTGGGAAGCATGTTTTGGAGTGTGTGTTTGTGTCTGGGTTTGTTTGTTTGTTTGCACATACTTTGGAATTGAGACTAATCTGTTGTTTGAAGAAGGTGGGTGAGTGGCATTATTTGGACGTCTGCTTTGCCTGCTCTTGTGGTGGTATGTCTCCAAATTGTGTCACTTTGCTTTACACAATCTTGTTCTCCTTCTTCTGCCTTTTCTGTCTCTCTTTTGTCTATTTCACTCTCTGTCCTGTAGATTTCTCACTAAAAGGGAGCAGCAGTTGATGCAGAGGCGCAGACATGCGGAGGAACTTCTCGAGTGGAGGCAGCGTTTGGATGCAGAGGAGGCTGAAGTGCGCCGTATGGAGAAGCAGGCTCTGGCGGCCTGGGAAAAACAGCAGCAGCCACGCAACAGAACACCACTGTACCGGGAAAGTGAGCACAGTAAAACCAGCGGTGGGCAAGAGAGTCCCACAGGGCAAGGTGAAGGAAGTGAAATTTGAAAATGTATTCATATCAGTGACCCCACACATCAGTTGTACTCCGTATGCACTACCATTCAAAAGTTGTAGGTCAGTAAGATTTGTCTTGAAAGAAATTAATACCTTTATTCAGCAAGGACACATTAAATTAATCAAAAGCGATAGTAATGATTAAAACATTTCCATTTCAAATAAATTCTGTTGTTTTGAATAATAATAGTTCATAAAATTACAGATTTTTGTGTATTTTTGATCAAATAAAAGCAGCCTTGGTGAGTATAAGAGACTTTTTTCAAAACGTGTTAAAAAAAAATCTTACTGACAACTGGTTAAGTTAGGCCTTGTTATTTTCTACAATTTATACTGTGATTGTTATTTTTAAAAAGTTGTTGTCATTTGTTTCCTTTTTTTGTTTTATAAAAAAGTCAATAGAAGTTTTGTTACAGTTTTAATATCATGGTTAAGGGGGTTTTAGGAACTTCACCTTGTGTGTAACGACATCTGTTGTTGGGGTAAAATCACTGAACAGCACAGCCTTTTGTGGATTATTGATTTATTAATGTGCTCTTTTAGCCCCTGGAAAGGTTTTCCACACTGTGTTGTGTTTACTTGTTTTGAAGGTTGGTGTTTAAGAGCGTCAAAGCAAAGATTATAAACTGACCTGTTATTTCTATTTCATCCATGTTTTCACAGAAGCAGTCAGTGAAGATGACGACTCTCCAGCACTGTCTGTGTCCAGTGTGCACACTGATTTGTCTGTTGCGGAGCAGCTGGCAAGCCCTTCCTCAGACCAGCCTGTCTCTGAGCTCCACGCTCCTCAGCCGGGAAGCAGCCCTGCCCCTGATACCCTCTATTCACCTGAGTTTAATGCCACAGACAGCAAACAGGTGAAAATGGAACCTGCAGAGCAAATAGTTTTGTTTTTAAAAAAAAAAGTATTTGCTCCCTATGTTTGTGACATTGTCTATTTAGAGTGCTCAACTGTTAGCTGAGTGAATACAAAATACTATAATTTAATATTTGTTTTGTTCCTTTAGTTAGATTACACCTATAGCAGTCCTGTGAGAAAGTAAATGCCCCCTTAAACCTAATATGTAATTATCGGCACCATTAAGGACAATAACTGCAACTAAATGCTCCTTATCATTTGATATGAGCCTCACACAACTCTGTTAAGGAATTTTTACCATGCAAATGTTTGTGTACGTGCTTTAGAGCAGTTCAGTAGTGTGGCTGTCACTTGAAGTGTATTGGAACGTTAGGACAGGAAGTCAAACATGGAATATGCTGCATCTAATGTTTATATGTGATATTTATTAGAGCAGTTATTGAATATTGAGCATTGAGGATTTGCAAAGTTGTTTGCATCTTACAAGCACAAGTTGTTTTTAATCTGTTGTGACATTACACAGGGTTGATTATAGCTCTCTTTGGTGAGTGTGATTTACATGTCCTGACCTTGGATCCCTCTTCGTGTGTGTGTGTGTGTGTGTGTGTGTGCGTGTGTGGCAGTCTCCTCCAGGGAAAGTCAGCTCTCTTCATCATTCAGACAGTAGCCAGCCTGGCACTAGTGAAAGCAGCAAGATGCAGGTGTGCTCCAAATCCAAGACCAGTGAGGTCCACACCTGTGACCCTCATTCGGCCACTCCATCCGGTAAGATCCTTGCTTCACCCAGCAGACTTCTGAAATAATCAGGATTTGCAATAATCAGGATTTGAAATAATCGTCTAGGCCTGTTTTCCTTGTAGATTGCAACGTCTAGAATACTCAGTTTCATGCAGCATTTGACTCTCCTAATCTTTTAAATTGACTACCTCTTCTTATTCACTCGTAATAATTGGTCTTTCTTTTTCCTTGCTTTATTTACATTTCAAATCATAGTTCTCATTAGTCATTAAGGCCCGGTCTGTTTTAGGTTTAATTTAATTAGGGTTGGTTTATTCTTTACATCTATACTAAACTGGAGGTGTGAAGACTGGAAGAGGAACATATATAATGCTTGATGTTTAGCTCTGTGAGTGCACTTCTCTGGCTCAAACCACTTAGTCATGTTGTAGAAGCACAGATGAATCTACCTGCCTTTTACTGATTATCTGTGTGAAAAAGAATGTGGTTCTTTTATGGTTTAAACATTGTCTATCTATAATATTCAAATGTTTTATTTAGCCTCTAATCTTTATAGAGAATATTTATTGCCACATGAGGCAATGTTTTTGGTGATGTCAATGGTTTAACTTCATATTTCTTAGCTGAGGTTGTGTAATATTTTTGTACTTTTACCTTAGAGACCACATCTGATCAGAGTGATATTGAGAGTCGCATTCGTGCCCTCAAGGACGAGCTCCGCAAGCGCAAATCAGTGGTGTACCAACTGAAGAAAGAGCAAAAAAAGAGGCAAAAAGAGCGTCTGAAAGCTCAGGAAGCGAGTCTACTGAAACAGTTGGAGGTCAGCGACCAGCACCTTCCATATTCACTTATTTCTGTGGAACATTGTGCTGTTCCTTTAAAATAAATAACTTTTCTTGCAATTTTTCAATATTATTTTAATTGGCTATACTTTAACATTCTTATTATGCTGTATGTGTTAATGTTTGTGACGGTCTCTTCCTATGGTTCCCCAGTCATATAATGACTTTATTCAGAAAACCAAGGCTGAGTTGAGTAAAGAGCCTGACAGCACTCCAGCTACCAAACCCCAAATTAAAACTCCCACGTCAGCCACTGAAAAGCCTCGGATAAAACCCCCTCCTCTTCAGAGGTCAGCCTTGACATTTAATAGTCATTTTTAATTCACTCTTTATTCTCTCTTTATTATTTTTTGGTCTTTTGTGCTCATAACAGTTGATGCATGTTTACTTTCACAGGCCCGAGACTAGCAAGAACTGGAAGATTGTCACAGAAACTGAGAAATCAGAGACTGTGCCCACGGAAGGGTCAGCAGATAAAGGTGCAATGCCTTTTAGACTACAGCACATACATGCTGAAATTGAGAATATTACTTCGAAACAGAATAAAAGGATACATAATGTTATAATTGTGCATGGTGTCTGGTTTTGTTCGTAGATGATGCTGCACCATCAGGACTTCATAAGTATTCATCAGAACATGATGACATTTCCTCAGATGAAGATCCTCCTACAGTCACTCCAACCCCAGTTATGGGAAGTCCAGAACATATGGACATTTTGAGGAGCTTGCATAGTCCAGAATATCTAAGCCACCAGTCAGAAGATGCCCCCTCGATCAAAGAGCATTCTTCCAGGCCAGAGGCCAACGACCTCCTTTCTGGAGATGAGAGTGTGGTCTCTTGCCACAAGTCTGGGATTATGGAGGAACTGGAATATGCAAAGACAGAGAGGTCTGAGAATGACCAATCTGACCAGCACTCTCAACCTCTGCTTAAACTGGATCTTGGGCTTCAGGTGCCATTTCTAAAGGATGTGAACTTCAAATTTGAAGAGGAAAGATTGTCTGAGAAGGATGCTGAAGACAAGCCAGCATTTCTAGATTCTGCAGAAGCTGGAGAGAGTATGAGATTTGCTGATTCAAATGTATCTCCTGTGGCGAAATCAAAAGATATAGTCTACCCTTCAGCTGAAAAGGCTCCTTCAGTCATAGATCGTTCTTATAACCCTGACTTCTTGTTGTCCAAGAGGGAGGATTTACCAAAAATGAAAGATTCACAGTCACCCCCAGGTGATTGCTATAACGATGACTTTGAGTCTTCCTTTGGGTCGTCATTCAAGGGGGACAACCATGAATCAAAGCCTACATCACCTTCTGCCCCAGAGCCTAAAGAAATATATTTTAAGTCTCCAACGTACAGTAGTGAAGAGGAAATTGAAGAAGAATTAAGTGTCCAATCAGGAAGTACTAATGGCAGCTTCCAAACTGAAAGTCATGTAGACCTGAATAGCTTTGGTAAAGGCTCCAAAGAAGACATCACCAGCCCTTCAAAATGTCCAACTTCCCCCCAGCCCCAAATGCCAATCTTGCCAATAAAGGACGAATTGCCAAGCTTCTGCATTGGTGATCGGGTTCTGGTGAGTAATATACAACCAGGGACACTGAGATTCAAGGGACAAACTAACTTTGCCAATGGATTCTGGGCTGGGGTTGAACTGGACAACCCTGAGGGAAGTAACAATGGAACGTATGATGGGGTGGTGTACTTTGAGTGTAGGGAAAAACATGGTTTATTTGCCCCACCAGACAAGATCTCTCGTCTTCCAGAGAAGTTTGAGGCCAGTGCAGACACAGAAGATGAAGATTCATCATGTGATGACCAGCCAAACAGAAAAAACAAAAGCTCAGAGAAGCAGTTGGAGCACATAAATCTGCTTAACAAAATGAAAGGAGAAAAATCTGACCTAGATTTACATCCTGAGGCCAGAGAGCCCTTGGATGAGCATGAAAAGCCATTGGAACTCAACATCAAACAGCTTTCCACTGGGCAAAGCACCTTTATTAAATATCAGCATAACCTGGATTTTAACGATATTGACTGCAATATCATTAAGGACTGTGACAAAGGTCCGCACACAGTGCCTAACGGTGGAGACAGGGACGTCATTCTCAGATTCGAGGACGCATCTGTTGAAGTCGTTCCATTGCTCAATATTTTGGATAAAGGGACATCCAAAAACCAAAAGCAGGAAGAGGAACCAACAGCAGTCATTTTGGACCTTTTGGTTGAGGGTGAGAAATCAAGAATTGATGGTCTTCAGAAATCCACTGACATCTCAATCGAGGAGGCCAGTCTAGACAACAGAGAAGACTTGAATAACAAAAGAGCTTTGACTACCCTCGCAGATAAACTTGTGGAAAACTTCCTAAGTGATGCGGTGAAGCAATTTCAGAAGATCAAGAAAGACAAAGAAGGGAAGTTATCAGCTGCTAATCAGTTGAAAAGAGACTTCATCAATGAAGACGATGGACTTAGAAGCAACAACTTCAAATCTCAGAGCAGGTCTGCATCCAAAACAAAGACGGACAGTTTCCGCACCTTCTTTGATGATGATCAGGAAGAACTTTCATCTCCAGAGCATTGCAACAGACCTGTAAGTGACTGACTATTTTGATTAATCTTAAGATCCTATAGAACTCGATAAAATGAGAAACCAGTTTAAAAAAAACAGTGTTTAAAGTTATTGAAAACAAGTGAATGATTTACCCAACAAACTGATAACATTGCTGATGTGTAATGCTTAAGTTGACATTTCCAGCTGAATTGACAGATATCCAAAGACTGATGTTACCTTGGAACCTTCTTTTTAGGCCTGCAGTGTGTTGCAAAGTTCAAATAGAACATGTAAAGTTAAATCAGATCTTCTCTTGATGAAGGTTGTTAAGGGGTGATCTTGATGAATGTTAACTATGCCTCTTCAACAGGAGAGCCCTGTCCTGGGTACAAGTGGGCAGGAAGAGTTAGCTAAACGTCTGGCAGAGCTGGAGCTGAGCCGTGAGCTCTTCGATGTCCTTGGTGACGAGCAGGACTGGTTCGATGAGGACTTTGGTCTCAGTTCACGGAAACAGCAGCAAAAGCAAAAACTTAAACAGCAGCCAGATGGGATTTCTGGCTCCCTGAGTTTGGGTGCAGGGGAACAGGTCAAAACACCACCCAGGCCTGAACTTCCTGTTCAGATGAAGCAACCAGAGGAGCCTGCCATGGTTGTTCCTCACACTGTCCAGGAGGTGGAGAAACTGGTCATCGCTGCTACTCAAGAAATCTGGAAAAGCTGCAAACTGGGTCATGGTCGACCAAGTCTGACTGCAGTACCCAAACCTCAACCCTCTAATAGTTTCCTTGAAGGAGACGCCAAAGCCAGTGACCTGGAGGCTCAATGTCAACGAAGCTACAGACTGGTAGGGAGTGAGATTCTGACATTTATGTGTTTGTTTAGCCTTGGAAAGGTTTTTGTGAACATTTCCAGGAAAATCAATAAAAATGTTTGCTGTTGTATTTATTTACAGACCGTCTTTGATTTATCATGGGAGGTCATTCAAGACATCTATGCAGAAGATCCGAAAGTTGATCTGCCACAATGGATGAAGCCACGTCGCCTTAATTCCACCTACTTCCATCGGGTGAAATGCCCCAATGACATCACAACAGTCCAGGTATGCAAGATGACAATACCGCTTATAGTTGTCAATACTACTTAGTTGCACTTTATTTTAAGGTGTCCTTGTCACGATGTGTTAGGGTTAGTTGGCTGTAGTTATGCATAATTTATAGTTACTACTATAGTAACTACTTGTAATGTGTAACAAGGACACAAGTGTTACCCTACTTACATAATTAAATATTATTTTATTTATTTATTTATTTTAATATGTATGGTTTTTTTTTTTTTTTTTCAGGAATTTGTCACCACTGAGGTATTAAAGTTGTGTGGTCTAAAGAAAGAGCAGAACCAGAAAACAGACTGGCAGAAAATGATCAAATTTGGACGGAAAAAGCGAGACCGAGTTGACCACATTTTAGTAAGTGTTTTTAATTTCCTATTCAGAATGCTAGTGTGATACACTTTTTTTGCAAATTGCAAAAAACTTGCTGGTCATGGAGTAAATCTATTTTAACGTTGCCACTTAAGCTTAATTATGGTAAGTATAGTATGCAGTTTATACTAAATGCATAACTCCATAATCACTCTTCCACTTCTAGGTCCAGGAGTTGCATGAGGAGGAATCCCAGTGGGTAAACTATGATGAAGACGAACTTTTTGTAAAGATGCAGCTAGCTGATGGTATTTTTGATGCCTTGCTAAAAGACACGGCTGACGTTCTGACCCTAATCCAAGAGAAGTCGTCCAAAAGAACTCTTTGATGATGCTCTCATCTAAAAGTTTTAGGTACCTTCTGTTAAACATAAAATCCAGGCTTTGGCATAAAAGGACATTTAGAGAGGAATTCCCATTCAGTCTGCTTGTGCAGTCCACGACAAGACCTATAGTGGATTCAGGATTCAAGGCCATAACACCTTGTCAAGAGGTCTGACTGACTTGTCGTGGAGATAATCACATTCTCATCCGGGAAGTCTGATGAACACTCTTGCTGTTCCAGTGTTAATCGTAGCAGCTGTTTGTGTACAGATTCCCCACACTGTGTCTGTTCATCATTGCTGCTAAAACAGGCTCTGCCATTCTCAAGTCTTATAAAATGACCTGAATACTTACAGACTTGTTTCTATTTCCAGTTAGATTGTATAATAACAAATACTTGTTTTTTCTTTTAATCCTATTAATTTATATTTTAAAAAAGGAGCATTTGAATTTGAAAGTATGTAAAGAAATGTGATTATTTTACCATTGACATGATTAATTGCAGAACTAAGCACAAGTACAATTTGAATGTTTAAATGGCAATACAATGTAAAGGGATTTGATGCAAGATAATGTTGAATGCAAAAATATTTAAATGATATTTAACTGCTTTTTGAAAGCTACAGGAAAACTGTTCTTGCAATGGTTTTGTTTTGCTTCTACAAGCAATGTTGTATTGGCAACACATGCTATGATTATTAGATGCCAAAAGATTGAATTGGACATATATTAACTGTGCTAAACACTGACATGCTGGGTTCTAGCCTTAACATTTGCCTTTTATCCCATTCATTTTAAGTGCCTCCATTGTTATGTTTGCTCATGCATGAGCTACTCTTCCCAGCCTTCCTTTGACTTGTCATAACGGTCCCTTTGGCTTTAATCGTGTCTTAACTTTTTTCTTCATAGCTGGACAAACCTCTAATAGTGTAAGATGTACATTTCTGCCTTACTCTGTGTGTGTATCCATCATCAGAACCTTTTTAAAGTACATTTTTGTCTTTTTAAGGAAATATCAATGGTAATGTTACACTATCGCTGGCACAAGGACACATTTGTTTACTTTTAAAGGAGGCGTTTTACACATTGTGTACCTTACAGAGGAATTGCTCAAGGGCTCAGCACGTCCATCTCGTTTTTATAACCAAACTGTTATCTACAAATGCTGTGATGTACATATTTGTTTGTAAATCAGTCTCCCATTATAATCCTGGTTTCATCAGAAACATTCTATGATCATAGTGTCTGAGATGTTTAATTAGCTATAACCAGCCCTTTCTCACCTCTCTTAAAGCTGTACTTTTTCTGAGCCAGTCTGTCCTTTAGTGACCTGTGAGGTTAGATCTAGAATATTGTGCCGTGTCAGTGGGTTAAACTTCATCTATGCAGCAACAGAGTCTCTGATACCCAGCATCAGTCGCTCATCCAATAGCACGTCTAATAGGTAACGGAGATCTCTACCTCGTTCCGAGAATAGGCTGCTACTACTAATAGTCTTTTTGGCTAATAAGTTTAAACTTTTAACTATGGGTGGGTAATTCTCTGCCTTAGGTAAAATTAGGATTTGTGTGGCACAAATGGTTTTATAATCAGTTTTTACTTTTAAATTTGTAGGTCATAGAAATGTTGTTCATCCCGTAAGTGTATGTGTATTTATAATGATGTACTGTGAGTGACAGAGGTGCACTTGAAGACTTGTAAATTGTTTTACCCATGTAAATAGAGTCGATGCCTATCTCCTGTGAGTGGACTCATGGAAGATTGCTGTGAAAATGGGCATGGTTCCTTTTGCTTCCATGTACATATTATAGATATATTTGTTAACTGAACTGATCCTTTGGAAATTGTAAATAAAGATGATCTCATTTCTCAGTCATAACATTTGCTGTGAGATCATTTGTTTCAGAACCTTTTTAAAGTACATTTTTGTCTTTTTAAGGAAAGATAAATGGTAGTTACACAATTGCTGGCACAAGGACACATTTGTTTTCTTTTAAAGGAGGATTTTTACTCATTGTGTATCTTTCAGCAGGATTGCTCAAGGGCTCAGCACGTCCATCTTTGTTTGTTGGTTGTTTGTTTTTTGTCAAGAAAGTGTTTTTATGCATGTTTAACAAAAAAAAATTAACTGAACAATTTAAAGAACTGAAGCACAATTGACAATTTATATATATTTTTTGGCATTTAAATTTTTGTTAATTAAAAAAAAAATTATATTAATTGCATTGAATAATAATATCAGTTACACATAATCTCAAATTTTAATATTGTATGATTTTGTTTGTTGGATACAGTCCAGAAAGTCAATACTGTTTCCTCTGAGGTGGGACAGGCCAAAGTCACCATTTTAAGGCAGTAATTTTGTGTTAGACACTAGTTCAACACATTCAATAGTTCTCACAATAACAACAACAAAAAAATCATAAGATTTGTGCCTCTAATGCTAATGGGATCTGCAAAGTGTACTGTATTCGGGTATGTGCCTTCACTGCCTTGTGTAAAATGTCAGTTTCATCCTCCAAAAGTGAACCATGGTCTCTTTCAGTATCAACATTGATTTAAAGTTTGCCTGGGTGGAATGGGCCCAGTCAGAAACTTTGGACTAGATGCGCATATGCAATATGTCAATATTTGAGCAAAGGGTGATTCTAAACGAATAGATCAAGGTGTCAATACAGACCTACGGGAATGACCAAACCTACTCTGGCTTACTAAGCCTACACTGTAAAAAATATATATATTGTTGGTTTAACTTAAAGGAAGTTACCTGGTTGCCTTAAAATTTTGAGTTCATTGAAATAATACATTTGAGTTAATAGAACAAAGGAGGTTGGTTTAATAAATAGAAACTCAAAATATTGTTATCTGAACCACATTATTAGTTGATTTGAACAAAGATCAAAAAGTTGTGATAAATCATGAAAATATATTTTTATTTATTACAAATGTAGGCTATGTTCTTAAATTATTTGTGATAAAGGGATATTGATGGAATGGGGAAAAAATGGATCTGGGCATTTAGCAATTCCAAATGCTTATGGCAATTGAGATTCCTTAAATTCAGAAATGAACATATAGCCTATGTGACAGTAGGGCCTATGCCTAAAGCATCAATGAGAAAATAAGGAAACATGGAATACAATATGCCTCCCTCCATGTTAAGTCTGTAGATAATACAATTTGTAGGCCTACTTGATTTTCAGTTTTTTTTATCTTCATGTTTCATTGTTCAGAATATTTGAAAACACGTTAGAAGATTTTGGTTCGCGATGGCAATAATGATGATGATTGCAATTGTGGCAACTGAGGGACGATTTAAATTTGTGTACAATGGAAATCTTTTTCTTATTTTTTTAATAACTATATTTATTTCACTATATTATATTTATTTTCACGTTTGTTGAGACTGCCATAGTTTTAAACATTTTATTTTGATAGTTTAAGATTGAACAGATGCACGACATGCGACAGTGATTTCACCAAGTAGCCTACAACATGTTCCTGGATCAATAGTCTTTGTTGATCCTGGAACAACATTTCAATCAACCAATCAGATTTGAGAGACAAGTTTACAGTTTATGGGAAGTTTAGGCTTACGACCAGGTTTAGTTGCTTCTACATCAGTGTTATTCACCTATCATTTCCCTCTGAGTTTGATTTTAGGGAGTTATTGGTAGGGTTAGGTTTAGGGGTAGGGAGACGGGTTTTGGACAGGAACGTTGTTACAACATTACATTACATTTACTGTTGTTCCAGGATCAACGAAACACCCAAACACAGTACGTTCCCCTAACGTTACTTTTGTTTTTGTTGTTGAGAGAACCAAATAATAACATTTAAGGAACGTTCTTTTTAGGTTTTATTTTTTGTAACCATAAAGCCATTATGGAACGTTCTGTATAAGTTATTTTTAGGTTATTTAAAAAAATAATCTCCCTGCAACGTTCTGGTAACGTTATTTTACTTGCAAAAATTAAAACCTAAAACCTAAAAAAATCAATCGACTGTGACATGAAAGTGTTTAAAAAAAACATGTTGGTTTGTTTTGCTATGAAGTACAGTTCAGAGAGAGAGATAGAGTTGAGGACAGTTAAGTGGGAGGGAGCTGAACGTGTGCCCAGTCCCAGTAAACTTTCTATTACTTTCTAATAGAGTTTGTTTAGTTTGACCTGAAATAAGGGAAGATGGCGCGGTGGAGCTGCGGTGCCACGTCTTGTTACACGACAAAGAACAAATTAAATCCATTTAACAATTTTATATGTGCTTTTATTTCTTTTTTAAGTATTTGTCCTTTAATCGCCGAAGCTGGGCTATACACAGCGTCGGATCAAGTTATTATTTTATCACCGGAGAATGTGGACTCAGTGCTGTATAACTCCAGCGCGGCTCGTCTCGTGATGTTTTACGCGACCTGGTGCGGACACTGTGTCGGCTTCGCACCCACCTGGAAAAGCCTCGCCAGAGATATAAAAGGTTAGTAGCCTATGCGCTATGTTTCCACACCATGAAGATACTGTAGTAAAGTAAAACAGCTGTTCGTGTCCTGTAGCCTCAGTGCCAAATAGTCGACTTCCTTTACTATATCATTTAGCCTACCATGTAACCGGTTTCCTCCGAAATATCATAGTTACTGTTTTTGTTACTAGCTACAATACTAAAACTGTGGCATTGTTGGTATCATTAGCTACCATTGTTAACAAAAAAGAAATAAAAACAATATGGCAGTAATCTTCTACAGAGTTTAAAGGACATTTTAAACACATTCGGCTAGTTACAATCACTTTTTGTAATTTTTGCCGAATGTGATGTTTTAGTGAGAGGTTTTAGCCTGCTGTATCTGATGCAACACATTGAAAAACTTCAACTTGTAGCCTAATAATAACCTCAAGGATTTTTCACTAAGCTGTTAAACTAGTCTAGCTTTTTCAGTTGGACACAAACAGCTAGGTGATATAATGACCTAGTGAGCTGCCTACTTTGTGCAAAGGCGTTGACCTATACACATACACAAGCAATGTCTCAAAACTTAAGCTGTCTACCAAGTAAACGAGTGAGTGACATGCCAAGTGAGCTTAAATAGTGTGTATCACGTGACATAGTCAGCTGTCTGCCAAGTGAGTATGACTACCTGGCCATACATCATTGGTGCATTCAGAGTCAATTAATTGTAATCCATACCAAATAGGCAATTCATTTAGGTTTTGAGACACCACCACCACATTGAAGTGCACATATGTTTTTCCTCTTCTGTTGCTCTAGTTTTGAGGTTTTGGAGATGCTAATCTAGGCTGACGGTAACTTTGTTCATCAAAAACACTTGTTAGCAGACTCTGTTGACTCCTGGAAGTCCCCTTTGTGAAAGGTTATTGGAGCATATTGTTATAACACAGCCTTTAAACCTTAAATCTTTAAACTTTTTGCAACCTTACAACATGCAACTGATTTGCAAAAACGTTATCAACCACATTATGTGCATTTATTCATTTTCATAAACTCAGCATTCTGTGTCATGTTGCTTTTGTAGAATGGAAGCCTGCTGTGGATCTGGCTACTATTGATTGTGCTGATGAAAGCAACAGAAAAGTTTGCACCAATTTCGGCATTACAGGATATCCCACACTGAAGGTAGTGTGCAGTTAGAGTACAATTACTGTTGCTGTTGTGTTTGTTTTAGTGGTAAACGAAACCCGCAAATGTTTTTAATATCTCTGTTTGTTTTTGTGTGTGTAAAATAACATATATACACAACTGTTCAAAAGTTTTGGGTCAGTAAGATTGTTTTTTTTGTTGATGCATTAAAGTGATGAAAAGTGACAGTAAATACATGTTACAGATGATATTTCAAATTAATACTGTTCTTTAGAACTTTCTATTTATTGAAGAATATTTTCCACAAATGTATTTAGCAACTACTTTTAGTTTAGATCTAGTAGTTTAGTTTTCAACATTTTTATATATTAAAATTGTTTCTGAAGGATCATGTGACATTAAAGACTGGAGTAATGGCTGAATAGTAAATTCAGCTTTGCCATCACAGGAATAAATTACATTGTGAAATAGAAAACCGTTTTTGATTAATAAATGCAGCCTTGGTGGGCATAACACACTTTAAAAAAATCTTACCGACCTCAAACTTTTGAATGATTGTGATATTTCATAATTTTATGCAATGCTGATTTTATACAGCCATAATTGAAACATTTAATACAAAGTTGATATTTAATTAAATATGTTGCGAACTCTGAAAATGCAAGCAACATTTGAGCAATACAATTTTCTCTTGTGTGTAACCTTATGCATATTTTATAAAATGTCAGTGTTAAGTATGTGAATGTATGTACTCCAATTGACAATAAATGAAAATGAAGATATTATAAAATCATGTTTAAAAATGGTAGACTGCGTTTATGGGCCTCATAAAATATAAGAAACTTTCTGTTAATTGGTTATAAAACCATTCTTAAATTGTTGCTGCCACGACAAATGATTTACACAGAAATTCATTCTGCTTGTGTTTCATGAATGAGGCCCATTGCAGATTGCAATAGTTTGACTTGTGAGGTGTTTCCACTCAGATGAATCCATTTTATTCATGAATAACTGTTCTTTGTTCAGTCATGCACTATGGGTTTGGGCTATTCTGAAGCCAGAGGGACGGACTGATGTAACAGAATCTGTCAGTTCTTTGTCCATTCTCCATGTAAACATTCAGCTGTTGTCATTCCTTGAATTATTATCTGTCATCAATTTCCTTCAAGAAAACATCCTGAAATCATCACTACGCTCCTCTACTGTTTGGGTATTTTTACATCTGGATTTTGATTAGTATGGGTTTGTGTTCTTGTCTTGTAAAATAAAGTGGTAATTATTTTAAAGGGACAGATTCCACAGCTTTGATGAATTTTAAGAGGGGTGGTGGTGGGGTGGGGGGGTTAAAGGAAGAACTGTTGACTAAAGCTGTCAGTGGGGCTCTGCAGGCAACCGATGTGAAGGTCTCAAGTAGCAAAGCTAATGATCTCCCTCTGTCTCTCTCAGTTCTTCCCTGCTTATTCAAGCAATGAGTCCACGGGGCAGCAGTTCAGTGGTAAAAATTTATTTCTTTATTCTTTTTTTTTTAGTTCACTCCAAAATTAAAAAAATTCTCTCAGTTACTGATGTTCATGTTGTTCCAAACCCTTATGACATTCTTTCGTCTGTTAGAAACATTCCCACATTTCAGGATGTTAATAGGGATTAGAAGAGAAGAAAAGGGGAGAATATAAAGTTTTAAACTGTTCCAGCCAAAATAGACTGGGAGGAATTTGGCAGGATTTGGGAAGAGGAACTAGAAATTCCACATGTAGTCAAAGCAAGCTGAATATCTCACCGTATATTGTTCATTAAATTGGTTGTTTGCAAGACCACATCAACTGTTTTTGTTTTTTTACTCTGCGAGAGCAAACGAAAAAGCCTAGTGCCACAGATTCTTGTGGTCACATTTTTAGTGCTAGTATTTTACTGACTGTGAAAATAAAGCATGACAGAACATTTACAACCCAGTCTATCAAAGTCATGAACATTGTTTGCTTGTAGCTTAACCTCTGCTGTCTAGCCCCCAAAAAGTATTATAATAGTAATCCGGAGTCTTTTGAATTCATGACAGCTTAGTGTGAGAAACAGCCCTAAATTTACATTGTTATACACTAAAAATCTTTTCCTCTACCATTACTTTCATTCTCGGGTGAATTATCCCTTCTTATGTCCAATCCAATATCTTAATCAAGATCTGTGATGTGCATGATGACCTTTATCTATGTATGAATATGTTTTGAATGTCCATGTAGGATCCTCGAGGGATGTGAGAGGCCTTCGGCACTACATTATCGATAAATTGGAGAAGCAACATGAGGCTTGGCCACCAGCTTGTCCACCTTTAGAGACAGCTAGGTTAGAACACAATGTCTTACTTTTCTACTCTGATTTTAAAGCATATCTTCATTTTTAGAAGCTTAAAAATGTGGACTTGAATCTCATCTTTTATCGTCTCTTAGTTGATTAAATAAGTTTTGTAATGTAAAAAGCGATAGGGTCAGCGAACATGTTAGTTTTGTGAGCTTTTAGTTGACATTGCTGTGCAAAAAGTCACTCATATGCTCATAGGGAAGGAAAATGACACGCCATAAACTTGATTTGCATCATACTTATTTCTCTATTTTGGTGTCATCTGTCAAATCGTCGCAGGAAATGTTTAAATAAAAAGCGTTTTGTCCTCTGAAAGCCAATAAATAGAGAAAGCACAGAAATAGTTTAGAGAGGGATTTAAAGGTGTTTTGATTAATAAAAAAAAAAATTCTCTTTCTTAGCGTTATTCCCACTCATTTGCAGAGTCTGCTTCACACACACGATTTGGCACAGGTTTTATGTTGGATGCCCTTCATGTCACAAATTGAAAAAAAAAAAATATATATATATATATATATATATATTAAATGTGTTAAAAAAAAGTTAGCATCATAGTTAAATTAGTTCAAGACTTGCTTTTAAGTAAACTCTTTAGGTAGTATATGAGCAAACTATAGAGTCAGACCGTGTCCTCATTATAGACCGGTTTGCATTATATAATCTTTACTTATTTGAATATAATACATTTTCTCTCCACAGTGAGGCAGAGATCGACAACTTTTTTCAGACCAACAATGTAAAGCACCTCGTTCTTGTGTTTGAGAGGAAAAACTCCTATGTGGGGAGAGAGGTGAGATCAGTTTACACAAAGATGATTTAAAGGAATAATTCATGTCATTATTTATTCACCATGTTGTTCCAAGTCTGTATTCCTTTCATGGAACACAAAACAATAGATTTAGACTAATTTGTTCATAATTTTTTCCGTGTATTTGCAAGCTTCAATCTTTCTATTAAGACTTAATGGAAAAATACAGAATAACTTTTGTTGAATCGGATTTTTCTGTACAAAATTTACTAATGTACTAATAGGTTAGATTAGATAAGATATTTTGATATTTTTCTTTTCTTGAATTTTTTTTTCTTTAGGTGACATTGGATTTGTTGCAGTATGAGAACATAGCTGTGCGCAGGGTTTTGGACACGGAGACAAGTTTGGTGTCCAGGTTTGGTGTGACCGATTTTCCTTCCTGCTACTTGTACTACCCGTCCAGATACGTCTGTAGATTGAAAGTGTAAGTGCTCCATTTCCGTCATTCGTCTCTACAGCAGATGTAAAATCAGTTTACATGATTTTGCAATGACTTGGAAATGGAAATTTGCAGGAGTAAATTTTACATTAAATCATGTAAATTAAAGGTAGGGTAGGCAATTTTTGGAGTGGCTAGCAATAGCAAGCTAGCTTTGAAAGCATAAGATCCCACCCTCCCTTCAGAGCGTCTCCAAAGTCACGCCTCCTTCAAAACACATGAACGCACACAGCAGAGTTTGCAAAGCGTCACGAGACGAGAGACGACGTTAAACTACCTCATGTTTTAAAGCACATAACATTACAATAATAATGATCTTAAACAAATTAGAGTGCTGACCTGTACCACCTGACTGCTGCAGATTCATTTCAGCGTTGATAGTGTTGCGTGTTGCCATTGAAACGTTAAACCGCTCCGAGTATAACTTCACAGGTTTCCATCTCTTCCAAATTACGGTAGTTGTGGGGTGAGCGCAGCATAAGCTCATTGTTTTGGTTCAGGAGGAATTGTAAAAGGTGGCTGTTGTTTCGGTGCTCATGACTGACGTCTTTCTAACTCTACATAGCCTTACGAAACGCACTGTTGAAGTGTGATGTCTGCGCCTGCAGGGTTCGCGGAGGTATGGAAATACATGTTGACAGATAGGTAGGACATCGTATCACTGCATTCGGACTTAATGCAATGATTGGACGAACATTTTATAGTCCTACGCCTTCCACTGAGAATATATATATATACATATAAATACATTTATACCACTTAACTTAGTGATTGCAGGATGTGTAGAGAATTTTAACCAGCATAACAAAAAATGTTTCTGGATCAAATCGCCTACCCTGCCTATATGCCTGATGTGTAGATAGTTGCCTAAAGAATGTGGTCATATGACAGATGAGGGAAGTATTTGGGATACCTGTTTAATGCTAACTATTATTATTACTCATGCTCATACTGAAGATTATCATACAAAAGTATTACACTTCAATATTGAACTTTTTCTGCAATGTTTGTGCTACAGGCATGAAAGATGCCTCAAATCATGTTTATTTTTGAGGCGAGGTGTGCTGTTACTTTTCTAAGCAACCAGACTTCCAGATTTTGATTGGTTTTTATAAAACAGTTGAAAAAAATCAAATAGATTTGAATTGGAAAGAACAAAATTACACACTTCGCCTTTAATCTCTCTTTCTTGGTGCATAAGCATGAGCTAGAGCTAAGGCATTTAACTCTTAGATTCTTAGATTTAAGTATTTAGCATTTGCCTGATCCCATCTTCTCAGTTTTATGATCATTAGCTATTGCAGGAAAAATCTCCACAACATCTGGCAATGTTAATGAGACAACAGCGTTTTAATACATGCCATTATTCAAGATCACAGAGCTTTCATAATCATTTCTAACCAGGAGCATAAATCAGAGGTTTACTTGCTTTGTTATGCTTGTTTGAGAAAAATAACTTGGCACGGGTGTGGGGCTCTTTAGATGACAAATGCAAAAGAGAAATGATTTATGGTTGGCTTATGTTGTTTCCGTCCTCCTTGATGGTGTGCAGAGGGTGTGCGCATGTGTGTGGAGGGGGTTTTAATCTTCTACACCGAAACAATAGTGTTCATTTTTTTGCGTTTCACCTGCCAAACAGTCCCTGCTCTGCAGAGCAACAGATGGCGTGCCGTCAGGTCTGAATGCGTGATTGATCTTGTGTAGCATGCGCAAAAACACAAACACACACACACTATCTCCTCGATCTCCCCGGGCGGAACAGGTCCTCGTGGTCTCAGAAGCGTGCCGTCAGACCCTGGGGGCCTCAGGCTTTGCCTCGTCTCCCCGGCGAGGGTTGATTGAAGCCTGGGTAGATGTGGGAGTGTGTGTCCGCCTGTGCGAGAGACTCAGGAATGCAGAGTGGTGTTTATTGTTTGATTGCCAGGGTTAGTGAAGAGGGTAATGATCAGTAATGACATCTCATCAGCACGCCACATCCACCATCTGTTCATCTGAGGAAGAAAGGTAAATGGATGATAGTGGAAAACTAGAAGTGAGACTTGGGAGTAAAAGCTCACAATGCATTCCTAGACACAATTCATATTTTTTGGGAGGGAGGTACCTTTTTAACATTATTCATTTCCAGAATACTTAAAGGTTTGAATTGGAGTGTCAGGAATTCAGGAGTCAGTTTTATATCTAGAGACTGTGGTAGCCAGAGGTACAGTGGCAGATATAATGCCAAATAGTAAGATATTTTACAAAGTGATTTTATTCTGAAAGTTTTCTAATGAATATTTTTTAAAAGGTATCATCTGAAATAATTGTAGAATTTCGGCCAAATATTAAATTGAAAGCTTTTATATATTTTCATACAGTGCTGTAAGAGTTGTGTTTGTTTATTGTTTGTCAATCTACTTAAAATTATTCGGGTCATGCCATGCAAAATAGCCTTTAGTGCTGACATAGTGTATTAAACATTTGCACTATTTACTTAAAATTCCAAATTCTAAATCTGTTACGATAATTGGGGCTTTTTTCATCCATAAGGCTACCTGTCGCTGTCGGTGTAATTTTGAATTAACACGAAGGAAAGTAACACTTATGTTAATCAGCCAGGCGTACCCTTTTTTAAACTCTCCTTGACATGGGAATTTGTATTAAAGTCATATTTAAAAATGGATCTCAAAATGTCCAAACATCAGTTGATGAATCTGCCTGGCCGATATATTATTCGCTTTAGTCACAAATGAAATGTTTTACCTCACTTCCTGTCTATAACTCTACTTCACATACTGTCAGAGTATGTAATGCATTTAATTAAGAACATATTTCTCGACCCAGCATGTTCTGTAAGTATGCATGTAGTTTGAATACAATCCGAACAAATTTCTTCTGCCCTGTCAGATGGGGTAATTTTTTTGCCTACTGTTTTATGAATGCTATGTATTCTGACATACTACTCATTTGACATGCTGCTTTTTGCATACTGTATAATAGGGAAGTAGTTATATTTGGAAGTAGAGTGACTGTCTCTACCCTATCTCTGGCTCTAATCCAGACCCTAACCTTAACCTTAACTCTTCTTTAAATTCCTGTCCTAAATTGAACTGATTCAACAAACATCAGCTCTATAAACATGGATTTTGAGCTCTTCTGGAGTCTGACAGACATGACAACCCCTCCACATTCTTTTGTCAAATGTTGTCACATACTTGGTCATGTTTAGTGGTTGTGTGACCCTCATTCCTTTTTCCTCCTCCCTTAGACTCAGTGAAGCTCGTACCTTCTACTCATATGCCCTCCAGAGGTTGCCAGGGGTAGTGCGGACAGGCAAACTCCAGACTCCCATCATTGATCTCATCAAGAACTCAACTCTAGAGGAATGGAGGCCGTTTAACAAGTTAGTGCACACAAGCTGACATACAGTAATCAACCATTGAGCCATTTAAGCCTCTAAATTGTTCATTGTCTTCCCACATTTAGACATAATTTACATAATTTGCATAATTTAATTATTTACATGGTGACTAGATAAATGCACTGAACAAGCTGTTACAGGATGCTAATATTTATTAAGTCTTATTACACTTATTTCAGTATTTACACATCAGTAGTTAATTCAACATGTATATTTGAACATACAGTACATAAATCAAAGTTTCATTTGTTTAAGGGATAGTTCACCCAAAAATGTCATAATTTACTGACCCTCATATCGTTTCAAACCCGTAACACTGCATTCACACGGGGCGTCAACGCTTGACGGAGGGAGTCTGAAAACTGGTGCTGATGCGACCATTATAGTGACAACAGCCAATCACATTACTTTTCCAGTGTTGCATGATCGCTTTTGGCTAGCGTCTGCGCTATGGTATTTGCATAGGTGATCTGATTGGTTGGCGCCTGAAACGTTGAAAAATTTTCAACTTCTGCCGCAAGCAATGCCAGTGATGCGACGCAACGGAACCCACAATTCAGTTCGACAGCGCATGTCATCACCCATTCAAAGTAAACGAGAAGTGTTAACGCTGACACCCAGTGTGAATCCACTGTAAGACTTATGAAGAGATACAATCACTTTATATGAGGAACAGAATTATTCTAGGCTTTCGTTCACATATATGCATAGAGCAAATGGTAAGCCATCACATATGGTAAACACAGAAGCTTGTGTATTCGTAACATGCTAAAACGAACCTCATTGGTTCTCATGTACGCAAGAAGTGATCGTATCTCTTCGTAATACTTAAATTAAACCGCCTAATTCATATGGATTCATTTTACAACCTTTTGGGATATTTTTGGTTTTGGTAACCTGGACTTTCAATGGAGGGACAGAAACATCTCAGGCTTCATTAAAAATATCCTAATTTGTGTTTTGAAGATTAACCAAAGTTATGGGTTTGGAATGAAATGAGGGTGAGTAAAAGATGAGAGAATTTTCATTTTGGGTGAACTATCCCTTTAAGTGTTATTTAATGTAATCATGCTTTCTACAACAATGATATGTTATAGTTAAAGGGATAGTTCAAGAGAAAATTTTAATTTTGGGTGAACTATCCCTTTAACTATAACACGTCATTGTTGCAGAAAGAATGATTACATTAAATGACACATAAAGGGATAATTCACCTAAAATTTTAAATTCTCTTTTACTCACCCTCATGCTATCCCCGATATATATGAATTTCTTTCTTCAGATAAACACAAAAAAAGATTTAAATAAAAAATCTGTGAGTCTGTATAATGAAAGATTTTTGGTGATGCTCGAAAAACCACACACAGTGATCATGATGGTACTGCGGAAGCACAGAGGACCGCCACTTCTTTGCGGAAGCTCCACAACACACTTACATCACGCATCACAACGTCCCTCTCAAGAACGCTTGAATCGCAGTATACTGGATGCAATGACCTATCGTTTCACTTCAGAAGTCATTGATTCAACCACTGGGGTCGTATGGATTACCATCACGATCGCTGTGTGTGGTTTTTCAAGCGTCAACCTAGCAGCACCTATTCACTTGAATTATATGGACTAACAGAGATGGATTATTTTCCTAAAAATCTTTGTATGTGTTTTCCTGAAGAAAGAAATTCATATACACCGGGGATAGCATGAGGGCGAGTAAATGATTTTCATTTTTGGGTGAACTATCCCTTTAAAGCGTTAACAAATCAAATCATGTGGACTTTCCTAGTTGCCTCTCATGATTTAAATGGTACACATAATGTCACCAGTTGTCCTACAGAGGTTTCTATGTGTGTGTATTTAGGACGCGTGTGTATATGTCTGATTTGGAATCAGCGCTGCATTATTCTCTGCGTGTAGAGCTGTCTGGTCACATCAGCATCAGTGGAGACGATCTGACTGCACTCAAAAAGTACATACATGTACTGGCTAAGGTGAGTCACATCAGTAAACACACACATTAAATATCTAGTTTTTTAAAATATCTATCCTTTCATATCATGGCAACTGTATCAGCCATGTCAGTTCACATGACAAACCACTAGAGGGAGATACACTGAACATTTCAATCTAAGATGTGTTTTTCAAGCCTTAGCACAAATATTTTCAGTGCTTGTGGCCTTAAATGATCTTGGAGATCAGTTCGATTTTAGAAACTAAAACATATGGTCAAATGGATGATTCAGGGAGAAAATATATTAGCACTTATGACAAAAATGGTACAGCGGGTAATAAAAGTTTGATGCTGAAATGTTTTCACAGCAGCATGTGCACTTGATGCGAAACTGCTGATGTTATTTTCTGACATTTAAGAATACATCCAAGGTATTCCTTTTTTATTTTCCTTTTAAAACTCTGATCAAAGAGCTAAAAAATTATTTTTAAAGGATTTGTCCAACTTAAATGATACAACATAATTCTTTTTAATGAAAAGAAAATGATTTAGGCTGCGATTGCTTATCTTAAAAAAACAAAAACATCCAATGCATACTAAAAGCATGATTATTTGAGTTATTTAACTGTTCATAATATTTCTTTGATTCTGGGTATTTCACTGCATTGGTGTACTGTTCTACTGTTTCCTCATATATTTATTTTTTTAATTAAACATTCTCACAATCTTACTCACAAGAAATGTTCACGTCGCAATCAAATAAATAAATATGAAATTAAGGTTTCATGGTATTATGTGACCTTATTTTAATGATAGTAAATATGTCTTACATATTTTTTGATTTTGAGCGTGAAATATGAATGGAACATTTCTTAACATTTGAGATTCACTCGAATATTCTCTATATTTTGTCTTTCTTCTTTTTCTTACCGTTCTCTACTGGATCAGACACGTGCCACGGATCTCTTTGATGAGGTCTGAGACAATGACCTTTCGCTTGCTTTGTGTCCGTCCAGCGTAGCACTGCCAATCTCTCTGATTATTTAGGGCTCTCCAGGGAAGGTCTACACAGATGCCTGGAGGAGTGGCAGGGGCCCTGGGCAGACCTCCCATTAACTGTGGTTAGTTTTGTCAATATTCCCGGCTCCCTCTGGTATTCTAGTGTTAGCTGGGGCTCTTCAGAGTGTCCTTGCTGTTTTTGGCCTGCTCTTTTGAGCTGCCTTGTTAAACAGACACGCTGGCTGCATTAATTGACACTCTGTGAAGAGGAAGTGTTTAACCCCACTAAAGCAAAGCATGGAGAGATTAATGGTGGCACGGAGGAACAAGCACATTCACACACACACACACGCACACACACTTCGTGTTCTGAGCTGAAGATCTGTACAGTGGCTTGAATGCTAAACACAGTTAGGTTTGCTGCTTACAGATTTGGTGCTTTAGATTAAGATGCTTAGAATGCAGACAGACTGATGTAATGGGTAATCCTGTGAACCTGCCCTCTCGTCCTAAACCTTCTCCTGCACCAGGTGACCCAGGGGTCTTTAAAATTGCAAACAAAAATATATGTATAAGATACAGTATATGTGAAGAATAGCTGTTTTCGATTTTTATTTTGTTATTTTTAATTATTTATTATTTTATTATTTAAAAATGTATGTGTATGTGTATGTGTGTATATATATATATATATATATATATATATATATATGTATGTGTGTGTGTGTATATATGTGTGTGTGTACTCTATACTGTATATATACTATATATAGCACAGCGGTTTACTGCCAGAGTGGAGTTTGACACAGCAGTGTTTTCCTCGGTCACGCTGTTGCTTAACGTATCTGGGTTTGCAGCACAATCCGGATTTGTATGAATCAGAACATGTATTTCAGGATTAAAAGAGTGGATCTTGGAGACATGAGAGCATTACAGAGAGGCTTTAAGATTACCCATCTTTATCCTGCTTTCTTGAAAGAGGCTTCCTGCCACGCAAGAGGGAGAGAATAAAACAAGGAATTAGAAGGCAATTTGAGGTCCAGATCCAGCCGTGCCTCCATCTTTTATCTCAGGGCATGGTGTCCTAAATGTCTGATCCTGCGTTTCCTGTTTCAAACAACTTTCAGAGATGTTGGGGGACACCTAGCACCTGCTGTTGGTTAGTGCCGTGATAACAGGGAAACAGTTTAGATGGCTTTTACATGGCCCACGTGTAAATGAGTCCCAGAGGGTGAGATTAAACGGGGGTCTTCCTCAGGGCTTGGCCAACAGATGCCTTCTCTTTTGAACCACTGCAGAGAGAGAGAGACTGTGGTTTCTTGAATGCTGATACTAATCGGATTGGAAATGACATATTGCTAGGGTGAAGTGGATTGTCATGGTCCGAAGGGGAGGAAGAAGGGAGAGCGGGGAGCTGAATCAGTAAGGACAGTGATTGGAAAGGGCTGTTTGTGGTTAGTGATCTATATGCCTGCTTTGGTAAATGGAATATGCAGAGGCTATATATACTCTTAAAAATGATGGATATAATGAGAATACTGTACGAGAACCTGTCTGAATATCAGGGTATCTTTGAAAACATTATTTTCTTGAAAAGATAATCACTACAGAGGTCCCTAAAAGTATGTATAAGTCCCTCTTAAACATGTCAATGTTATTGCATTAGATAGCAGAGTATCATGGCATCTGCAAAAAAATAGACTTTTCTGTGCCATTATTAACTTTAACAAACTGGTCCAATTTTTAGTAGTTGTGTAAAGTCAGTTTCCCTCAAGTTCACACATTGACTATGGGCGGGTAACATTTGACAACCAAATACAGTATCAGTATGTTTTATCAGTAACACTGTACAACAAGGTTTAATTCTTTAATATTAGTTAATGTTTTATTAACTAACAGATTATTAAATACTATTGTACTTTGTTAATGTTAATTGATAAATATACTTTTTGTAATTATTTAATGTTCAATATCATAATACATTAACAAATCTTTTTTAGTGTATTAGTATATGTAGAAATTAACATGAAAGTATAATGAATAAATGCTGAAGTATTGTTCATTGTTATTTCAAGTGTTTTTACTAATTGAACCTCATTGTGACATGTTATCCTGTTGTAATGAAGAACAAACTTTTGCGCTACATTTCTCTAAAGTAAATGCGACTTGGTTAATATTTTGATAGAAAATGTAATGACATACCACCCAAAACTTTTGAACGGTAGGGTAAAATGTATGCAAGTTATTTTTTTTAAAAGTCGGTTGCATTGATTTGATCAAAATATATTATTGCGAAAAAAAATAACTTTTTTATTTTAATATACTTTAAAATGTAAAAACTGTGATTGCAAAGTTGAATTTTCAGCATCATTGCTCCAGCCTTCAGTGTCACATGATCTTTCAGAAATCATTCTAATATGCTGATTTGCTGCTCAAGAAACATTTCTTCTTATTATTACAGTTGTGCTGCTTAATATTTTTTTGGAAACCATGATAGATTTTTTTTAGGATTCTTTAATGTATAGAAAATTCAATAGAACAGCATTTATTTAGGATAGAAATTTTAAAAATGTAAAAAAAAAATTTTACTGTTACTTTTGATCAATTTAATGCATCTTTGCTGAATAAAAGAATTAATTTCTTTAAAAATATATATATTTTGAATGCATGTGTTGCCAAAGTGTCCAAATACTTTTGGGGCCAGTGTATATCGAAGTGTGTGAGCCAGTTGACTGCATTGTTTTCTTTACTTCGTCTTTAAACTATTAACCAGACCAAATATTGAGTCCATTAGGATTTGTATCTCTGTACTTTCTCCATGCAACTCTTAAAGAGACTTTGCACCATGTAACAGAATGATTCCACAGCCTCTCATTCACTAGCTGCCAGCACCCTGGAGAGTTATTCACATAGGCCGTGTTGTTTTGATTGCAGAAATTCAGAACAGAGTTTTCACCTAGTTTTGAACAATGCCTTTTATATGAGCAATCCCAGATTACCCTCTTCAGCATTCAGGTCTGTTAATGAGCTCTTCACACTAGTTAGAGGCCAGACCAATGCACAGATTTATTCAATGACATACACACACACTCACACTCAGAGACTTTCTACTTTTCCCACCTGTGCAGCTTTGATTAGCTTTCCTCCTTGGCTGCGTTCTCAATGGCCGAATCTCCCAGATTAAGGAAACAAATCAGAATGGAGTGGGGCGTTGGGGTTAAGTAAATCTCTGCAAGGCTTTTTTAAGTGAGCTGCGTTTTAATAGAGATCCTGTTAGAGGGTGATGAATAGAAGGCCGCACCGTGCTGAACAGATGGCCACAGGAAAATTGAAAAGACGCAAGAGCACAAATCAAAGAAAGGTGCACCTCTGGGATCCTATGGTGCCTCCCCACAAACACACACACACACGGGCATTGGCCTGCACTAATGTGGCTGTGTTTATGGGGCCATGACGGAGTGTTAGCGTTGGCTTTGTGGCCCCAGCTCAGACACAGAATTGTAAGGTCAGCACTGGCGTCCGTCCAGGGCCATTGAATCTGTCCATTCCCTCGTGCCACATGGCTCAGGCTGGTCATTACTTCACTGAGCTTCTAGAGTCCCCCCCCCCCCCCCCCCCACACACACACACACATTCTTTAACACTATAAAATTTGCACTGGTGTAAGAAAGAAGTGCATCTGCCAATAGTACATTCAGTGTTGCTTTTTAATACTGGAAATACTGGAAGGAAAAAGACGACTTAATATTTAATTTTATTATTAAATAATAATGTTAAAATGTGTTTTTTGTTTCATTGATTTTAAAAAACGAATTTGAATAATATATTATTATCATTATGTTTTGTAATGTCATTGTTAATAATAATAATAATTATTATTATCTTTAATAATTGTTAATGTGTCATTAATAATAATAATAATTAGTAGTAGTAGTAGTTAGTAGTTGTCACGGTTCACCGTCACCTCATGCACTACAGTCCCCAGAATCCTCTTTGGCACACCTGCAATCACTTCCTCTGAATTACCACCTGCACCTGGTTACAATCAACAGCCTCATTAACCCCAGCATAAAAACACTCACCACAGCCTCACTCACGGTCAAGCCTCCAACAGGAACAGACCATTTCCCGTTGTCCTGCTAAACCACTAAAGAAGTCCAGTTCCAGCCAAGTAAAGTATACTCACCTGTGAATTACTAACCTCTGCATTCCTGTTCCACTGCCTCCAGACATCCTGTTCGAGTCCTTGCTTCCTGAAACCCCGTCTGGATTCCTGTCCCTTTGAATCCTGGATCTTCCTGAGTCCTGGTGTTCACGCTGAGTTATCTCTCCCACGACGACATCTGTAATAGAAAAGACACGGATAAAGATCTGCCATCGCTTGACATAAAGTAACCTGAAGAGGATCTGCTCACCTGTACTCTGCCCCGCACGTAGTGATCCACCTCGTATCTGCACCAGCACTCTGAGAATACTCACCCTTGCACTTGTGTCACAATTAATAAAGCTGCGTTTGGATTCACTTACCTCTGTGTCCTTGCCTGTATCCTGACAGAAGGCTTGAACCTACCGACAGAAAAATTCACCACACAAGATCCAGCAGTATGTTCGCCAGTGTCTCTTCCCCAACCACCGAGCGGGAGAGAGGACATCCATTTGCGGGGACCCGGTTGGCCATATTTCGCGGGACCCGTGGAGGCCGCAGTAGAGGAGGTGGTCGAGAAGAAGCCCGACACCACTCTACACTCTGGCCTCTTTTCAACCCTGGGTTGGTGATGTCCAGTCCAGGGCTCCATCCACCGCTGGTCTCGTTAGACCTAGAGCTTCCACCGCTAATCCCGTTCAGCCCAGATCTTCATGTCATGCCTGCAAAGCCAGTCTTCGAGCAAGAGCCAGAGCCAGTCTTCGAGCAAGAGCCAGAGCCAGTCTTCGAGCAAGAGCCAGAGCCAGTCTTCGAGCAAGAGCCAGAGCCAGTCTTCGAGCAAGAGCCAGAGCCAGTCTTCGAGCAAGAGCCAGAGCCAGTCTTCGAGCAAGAGCCAGAGCCAGTCTTCGAGCAAGAGCCAGAGCCAGTCTTCGAGCAAGAGCCAGAGCCAGAGCCAGTCTTCGAGCAAGAGCCAGAGCCAGTCTTCGAGCAAGAGCCAGAGCCAGTCTTCGAGCAAGAGCCAGAGCCAGTCTTCGAGCAAGAGCCAGAGCCAGTCTTCGAGCAAGAGCCAGAGCCAGTCTTCGAGCAAGAGCCAGAGCCAGTCTTCGAGCAAGAGCCAGAGCCAGTCTTCGAGCAAGAGCCAGAGCCAGTCTTCAAGCAAGAGCCAGAGCCAGTCTTCGAGCAAGAGCCAGAGCCAGTCTTCGAGCAAGAGCCAGAGCCAGAGCCAGTCTTCGAGCAAGAGCCAGAGCCAGTCTTCGAGCAAGAGCCAGAGCTAGTCTTCGAGCAAGAGCCAGAGCCAGTCTTCGAGCAAGAGCCAGAGCCAGTCTTCGAGCAAGAGCCAGAGCCAGTCTTCGAGCAAGAGCCAGAGCCAGTCTTCGAGCAAGAGCCAGAGCCCATCCCCTGTTCGCCAGAACCGGAGCCAATCACCTGCCCGCCGGAGACTGAGCACACCACACGTGAGCCCACACGAGAAGACACAGCGCTGATTGTGATGTCTGCGGCGATGCGTGTAGCCCACACACACAGAACATCAGGTCTGGCCCATGAGTCCAGTTCCGAGTCCCATGATGTGCTTGCCCCGTCCAGTTCCGAGTCCCATGATGTGCTGGTTCCGTCCAGTTCCGAGTCCCGTGATGTGCTGGTTCCATCCAGTTCCGAGTCCCATGATGCGCCAGAGCCCGCTGATCCTGCGCCAGAGCCCGCTGATCCTGCGCCAGAGCCCGCTGATCCTGCGCCAGAGCCCGCTGATCCTGCGCCAGAGCCCGCTGATCCTGCGCCAGAGCCCGCTGATCCTGCGCCAGAGCCCACTGATCCACCGTTGGTCCTGCCCAGCCCAAGACACGCGTTGCTGCCGGATCCCCCCTTTCCTGTCAATTTCCCCATTAAAATTTTGGGGGGGCGCCCACCCGAAGGGTCCTCGCCGCCATGGCCACCCGAAGGGTCCTCGCCGCCATGGCCACCCAAAGGGTCCTCGCCGCCCTGGACGCCCGAGGGCCCCACAGCTCCGCCCTGGACGCCCGAGGGCCCGACAGCTCCGCCCTGGACGCCCGAGGGCCCGACAGCTCCGCCCTGGACGCCCGAGGGCCCGACAGCTCCGCCCTGGACGCCCGAGGGTCCCACAGCTCCGCCCTGGACGCCCGAGGGTCCGACAGCTCCGCCCGAGGGTCCGACAGCTCCGCCCTGGACGCCCGAGGGTCCGACGGCTCCGCCCTGGACGCCCGAGGGTCCGACGGCTCCGCCCTGGACGCCCGAGGGTCCGACGGCTCCGCCCTGGACGCCCGAGGGTCCGACGGCTCCGCCCTGGACGCCCGAGGGTCCCACGGCTCCGCCCTGGACGCCCGAGGGTCCCACGGCTCCGCCCTGGACGCCCGAGGGTCCCACGGCTCCGCCCTGGACGCCCGAGGGTCCCACGGCTCCGCCCTGGACGCCCGAGGGTCCCACGGCTCCGCCCTGGACGCCCGAGGGCCCGACGGCTCCGCCCTGGACGCCCGAGGGCCCGACGGCTCCGCCCTGGACGCCCGAGGGCCCGACGGCTCCGCCCTGGACGCCCGAGGGTCCCCGTCTGGATTCCTGTCCCTTTGAAACCTGGATCTTCCTGAGTCCTGGTGTTCACGCTGAGTTATCTCTCCCACGACGACATCTGTAATAGAAAAGACACGGATAAAGATCTGCCATCGCTTGACATAAAGTAACCTGAAGAGGATCTGCTCACCTGTACTCTGCCCCGCACGTAGTGATCCACCTCGTATCTGCACCAGCACTCTGAGAATACTCACCCTTGCACTTGTGTCACAATTAATAAAGCTGCGTTTGGATTCACTTACCTCTGTGTCCTTGCCTGTATCCTGACAGTAGTAGTGTTAGGGAAAGTTACTTTTAAAAGTAATGCATTACAATATTGCAGAAGAATAGGATGCAGGAGAAGAAACACTTAATTCAGCCATGAAAAAAACCTCAAACACAAATATGAGGTTATTCTAAAGTCAGCTTTGCCTATTAGTGTGGTTGAATTGGATCTTAGAATGTCAGCAGCAAAGACATTGGTTAATAAAGTGACATTAAATACATAAAGTATATTTGTGTAATTTAACATATTTAATTATTACAGGTTTGCGTAATATTGAGTTTGCATTTCATCTGTTTTATACAGCGCCTCTGCACTTACTCCCGATTTCTCTCAACATGGGGACAAGAGAGGTGTCAGTCAATAAATGGGGAAACAAAGTATCTTGTGTTACTTATTTGAAAAGTATCTCAGATACTTTGTTGTAAATGTAGATGGAGGTGTTACTTTACTAGTAACTTGAAAAAAAAATATTAAATGTATTATTAAATGTATCATTGAAAGTTGTTTTTTAACCAGAAAAAAAGAATCATTCATTTATTTTAAATATAAATAATAATCAATAACGTTTGATCGATTATAACAACAACAACAACAATAATAGTGGTAACACTTTAGTTTAGGGTCCAATTCTCACTATTAACTAGTTGCTTATTTGCATGCATATTACTAGGATATTTGCTGTTTGCAAATGCCTTATTCTGCATAACCATTTCTACATCCCTTAATCCTACCTAAACTTAACAAGTACTTTTCTAACTATTAATATTAGGAGTTTATTGACGCAAAAGTTGTAGCTAATAGTTTAATTAATAGTGAGAATTGGACCCCAGTCTAAATAATTATTGTTGTTGTTAGTAATGTTATTTTTATTTTTTTTTACAACATTTAATAAAGGTTAGCATGTCCTGTAACTGTGATCAATGTATATGTGTGTGTTTGTGTGTGTGTGTGTGTGTATATGTATATATATATATATATATATATATATATATATATATATGCATATTTAAAGGAACATATTTTCATGACTGTAACTCTTCAGAGCATTGCAATGTGTACTTTCACTGTTACTTAGTGTCTTCTAGTAGCACATTAGCAAATCTAGTGATCTCACCATTTGACAACAGCTACTGGTGTTGCAGAAATAGCGGTCACATTTATTAGGTTTAAAAGAACTTGTGTAAATGATGAGATGCTTTAGCTTAGCCTAGTCCCAAACACAAGTGTGTGAATGTGTGTGTGTGCTTGTTTTGTTTGTGTAGTATTTCCCAGGTCGTCCGTCTGTAAAGAGTGCATTGAAGACCATGGACAACTGGTTACAACTACAGAATGGGACAGAGATCAAATACAGTGATTTGAGAGATGTGCTGGACAATGCTGTACAGGTTAGTCAAGCTTACCTGAGCAGAACATCTCAGAAAGTGCTCTGGTTTAAAAATTTTATTTCCATTTATGACTATATTAGAAATTATAAATAAGAATTTTGACAACCAGACATTTGATATAGCAAAGCACTTTATTTATTTGAAAAGGTACCCGAAATTGTCAATAATTCAATGTAAGCATTTCTCCACTTAGACCTGGGTCATGAGGTCAGTGTATTGGGATACTGTCACTCATTTAAATTTATTAAAACATTTATTTAAACTATTTAAGCTGTTGCAAGCACAATTTCAAGCCATGACTTTCAACATCACATGCAGGCTGCATAAAAACAATTCCACAAGGCTAAGGCATAGTGATGATACGCTATGGTTAGATGCTCAAATTTAGGCAAAAGAGCTGTGTTTACTTAAAATGATAGTTCATCCAAAAATGAATATTCTGTCATCATTTACTCACTGTCATGTCATTCCAAACTGGTAAGGTGTTCTTACTTCTGGAGAACACTAAAGAAGATATTTTGAAGAATGTTCAATGAAAGTCAATGGGGTACAAAACAACACTGGACCCTAGTGGCGTTCATTGTATGGACAAAAAACACTTTTGACATGTTTTATTAATATCTTCTTTTGTTAAGAAAGAAAGTAAATTATGATGGAATTTTCATTTTTGGTTGAACAATATTATATAATGCTGTCATGAGGCTCCATGCCTACATACACAAACATACTCTGGAGCAGTTAGTGACATCATAAGCTTTTAGCCACCCAGTCAATGAATCAATGAGAAAGTAGGAAGGCATCCCATAAGGAAAAGGGCTGGTGTCATCAAGATCATCGCCTCTTATAGACACGCCAACCAATCAACTGCTGAGTGACTCTGCACAAGAGACTGGCCAATGGGAGATCTGGATTCATTCCAAACCAGACCAAAGAATTTAAATGTTGTTTGATATTTGCTTTTATTTACACATTAAATGAAATATGATTGAGGAGCTTTCATTTCCTGTAACACTCATACCTGCTTTAATTGCAGTATCCACCTTACTTCATTTGAGGAGTGACTGAAAGGAAAATTGATTCACTTCAATTGATTCTTGTCGTTTAAGTGAAGCACAAGTCAATTGAGACTCCATTTTTGTATGTGTGTGTTTTTTTTAAGACGAGCGATGCAGTGTTGCCTGAAGTTGTTCAGTGGGTGGGCTGCCAGGGATCTCAAGCCCAATACCGTCGATACCCGTGTGCTGTTTGGACACTCTTCCATGTGCTTACGGTGCAGGCTAAAGAAATTGGCAGCACAGGTACTATTAATATGCACAGTGCCTCAACTAGATCACACATTAAGTTATTAACAGAATGCTCCCTTCTCTTTTTAAACATGGTAAATAGTAGGTCTTCCTAATTTCTTGCTCAAAGAGACAATGATGATACGGACCGTCTCTCGTGGGGCTCAAATCTTAAACCTTCTGGTAATTAGCCCAGACTACATAAAATGGAATTTTTATTCATGAAAATAATATTATTGTGAAAAGTGGGTGGGTTTGTTGTTGTTTTTTTACCCCAGAATTAGTTAGTCTGTGTGGCCTTGGTGGCATCATCTGAAAAAGGAAAGTTGCTTATTTCATTTTCATGAAAGATTTTTCTTTGTAATAATATGTACTCATGTTTATAATAAGATCAAGATTTCCTCAAGATGCAATCAAGATTTCCTGTTGCCAAACAGTAGCAAGCTAAGGCCATGGATTCGATTCCCATGGAATGCATATCAAACTTATCAAATGTATACCATAAATGCAATGTACAGTGGGTTTCACAAATATTGGCACCCTTGGTAAATATGTGCAAAACCGTCTGTGAACATTTGTTTTTGCAATTTCTATTCCTAGTCTTTCATTCAAAATATTCACAAAAATCTAAGCTTTAATTAAAGTCAAATAGATGAAAGAAAAATATTCCTATCATAAAAAAAAAAATTCTGAAATACATTCCACAATAATTGTCACCCGTTCATTTAATATTTTGGGCAACCTCCCTTTACCAAGATTTAAGGTTGATGAACATATGGCAAGAAATCTGAGGCAATTCCTTCATACAGAATCTCTCCAGATCCTTCAGATTCAGAGGTCCATCCTTGTGGACTCTTTCCTTCAGCGTATCCCACAGGCTTTTTATGGGGTTTGGGTCAGGGGAATGCTATGTCTATAACGAAAACCTTCATTCTGTGGCCAGTGAACTGTTCTGTTGTTCATTTTGAGATGTGCTTTGGATCATTGTCATGTTGGAAGATCTAACCACGACCCAGTTTAAGCCTCCTGACAGGTGTTGATTTAACATCTGCAGGTTCTTGATGTTACCTGATGATACCATGTATCCTGTCCAGGGTCTTTGGATGAAAATTAGCTCCACAGCATTAAGATCCACCACCATACTTCACTGTGGGGATGGAGTATTTTTCTACATGGCTTTGTTTCTGTCTATGCCAAACCCACCTCCAGTGTTTTTCCAAAAAGCTTTTTTTTGGTCTCATCTCACCATAAAGCCCAGTCCCACTGAAAGATCCAGTAATGCCTGGCAAACTTCAGGTGGATGGGTTTGCTGTTTGATGCAAACAAAGACTTTTTTATTGCAACCTTCCCAAACAAGTTGTGATTATATAGGTAAAATCTTATAGTTTTCTAGCGTTTCTGACCCCAAGACATAACTAGCATCTCAAATACAGGTTTTAGCAACTCATCCTCCTCAGTACATGTGGGGCCAATATAGACACTTCCTCTTCCAGGTTGATTGTTACCATCTCCAGTTGATTTAAACTTCTTAATTATTGCCCAGATAGTGGAAAAGAGTACTCCAACAATTTAACCATTATCGTATAGCCATTTCATGATTTGTGCAGCTCAACAACCTTTTGTCACACATCATTACTGTGTTCTCAGGTCTTTCCCATAGTGATGGATGACTATAGCAATTTGGCCTGTGTCTCACTTCATATTTAGAGCCCAGTGAAACAGGAAGTCATGACGTATCACTTAAGTGTTCGTGATCACTAAGGTGAACTTAAAAACATACCATGGGAATATGCTAAAGTTAGATTTTTACCAATAATTTTGGCACACATATTTTGGAGAAAACCATATTTATTTAATTTATGCCGTATTTATATTTTGTGTACATTAACTTCAATTAAAGGGTACATTTTAGTGAATATTTTGAATGAAAGACTAAGAGGAGAAATGCAAACACAAATTTTCACACTCAGTTTTGCTCATATTTACCCAAGGATGCCAATATTTGTGGAGCCCACTGCAAGTCGCTTTGGATAAAAACGTCTGCCAAATGCACAAATGTAAATCTATTAAAGGTAAAAAAGGTCCATTTTGATTTCATGCTGACTTTTTAATTATTTCAGGCTTGTAAAAAGCAACACTATCTTTCAGATATGCAATTTGCTAAAAAGAACAAATCAATGAAACATCAGTCAGGAGATGTGTCGCATAGTCTGCTTTGTTGATCTGTAATTTTTTTGTGCGGTTTCTGCTACAGACCTTATATGTTTCAGGCTTATGTAAATGAAACTCTGTAAGCGGTCTAAAGAAGCTGGGACTGAATTATGTGGCCCATCTTGGCCAGTTGGTGACCTCGAGCGCTACCATCAGCTGCCCTGTGTCACAACCTTCAAGGCCCTTTGGAGACAGATGAGGCCTGTCTATTGTGTAAGGAAGGCGGACATGCATTTGTATTAGGCTGTGTGTGGCCGTCTGTGCTTTCCTCAAGCATTTATGGTGCATTTAGTTGAAAAATCCTTCTTGATCCAATACAAATACACACCAGAGTGTCTCATTCCAGGAAACCAGTGTGCCACTGTTCTTGGGCCTTGTTTTGCTGCTGGAAATGTAATTGTGTGTAGGTATAAGAGAGGGATTTGTTTAGATTATTGGAATCTGAAGGGTTAATATAAGACCTAGTGAACACAGCTTCTCCACTCACACTTAATCCAGCAGCTTACAGTGGGCGGAAGAAGAGCGGAGGGGGCATCAGCGTGTGGATGCGTGTTTGTGGAGGGGGGTCATGTAACCTGCAGATGGAAGGCCAGGGACGGGGTGTCCATCTGTCCACTGGCAATGCTCTGGATTATGTCCACTAGCTAAACACAGAAGAAAGAAGTGCACTAAACGCAACACTAAACTAACTTAGAGAGCATTCGGGGTGAGAACTGACCTGTCTCACTCCTGGTACCTGCAGGGACTTGTCCTCAGAATGTGTTGTGTTTGAGAGAATATATGCTTAGGAATTAGTGTAGGGTAATCTGGGGTCCGGAGAGAGGTTAGTTAGTGGCCCATTGTGTGTCTGAATTTACAGGTTTGAAGTTTTCATGCATTAGTAACCAATATGTAACCATTTTACTGGAGAGGTTCATATGCTATATTATGTATAATTTATTTTTTAAATTTAAAATTTTGTAGTATATTGTTATGAAGCTAATTATGAGAAATTATGCCTTGTTAGCAATATAATTAATATAATAATATCGTAAAAATTATATTTTATTATCAGTTGCCATTATTATTGTTGTTCTTTTTGTTATGAAATATAATATTGATATATTATAATTAGTGCTGTCAATCGATTTTAAAATTAACTAGATTAATATATTAATATGTTTTTAATATATTTTTATAATGTAATAATTTCACATTTAATCTCCAAATTAATGTAGAAACAACATGAAGACCGTATATTTTAAATACTTTTTAATGCATTTTTTATGAATGAAGGCCAGTATACTAATACAGCTACTCATGTCTCAATGAAATAGATTTTTTTTTTTTTTTTTTTTTTTTTTACATTTTTGAAAGCTATCAATTTTAGCATTTATTAGGCTTAAAAAAACTTTTAATTTAAGTGAACTTAAAACAATCCTCACATAAACCCATAATAAATGTCTTATCTACCTGTCTTACAGGTTGGTAATATACATAAATTGAATAGTTATCAAACAGTCTGCACTGCATAAATTCTAAATGAAATCTAGATTAATTAATATTAAAAGCTACAAAAGTTCTTTAGTCAAGAGCAGTGAGTAATTCTATCTGTTCTCTTTGTTCTTTCATTAACATTAAAGGGATAGTTCACCCAAAAATGAAAATTCTGGGCGGGCCGCCCCCCCAAAACAATGGTAGGGGAAACACTGCATATAACAAGTCCCTGCCTTACATTTTGGTTTTTTAATTATGCTACACTGGGGTGTGCATATAAAATACGGAAGAAAAGATCTGTCACTAACACTTTAATATCACTTTCTAAAAATAATATTCTTAAGTGCGAACTGAATGTAATGTTTTCTGACACTTAATTGCATATTATGTACAATGAAAATGTACAATATATAGTATTATAGTTTACATTTATATTAAATGCAGTTAGTTAAACTTAAGAGTTTTGTTGACCCACTTAAAAGGGATAGTTCACACAAAAATGAAAATTCTGTCCGTATTTACTCACCCTCATGTTGTTCCAACCCCGTAAGACCTTCGTTCATCTTCGGAACACGAATTAAGATATTTTTGATGAAATCTGAGAGCTGGATCACTCCTCCATAGGCTTCAAAAGGATTGAAACCTGTTGGCCTCAAAAAGTTATTAAAGACATCGTTAAAATAGTCCAAGTGACTACAGTGGCTCAATCTTAAGTTTATCAAGGGACGAGAATACTTTTTGTGCGCAAAAACAAACAAAAATAACGACTTTATTTCAACTATACATTTCCTTCTCTGTTGGCCTCTAGTCAGTTCACTTAGTGTAATTGCGTAGAGCTACGTCACACGTAGGCTCACTATTGGCCGACGCTGGTCATGTGTGTGATGCGTGTGACGTACAACAACAGAAGCTCTACACTATTACACTAGTGAACTGACTCGAGGCCCACAGAGAAGGACATGAATAGTTGAAATAAAGTCGTTATTTTTGTTTTTTTGCGCACAAAAAGTATTCTCGTCGTTTGATAAACTTAAGATTGAGCCACTGTAGTCACTTGGGCTATTTTAACGATGTCTGTAATAACTTTTCGGGGCCTGCAAGTTCAATCCCTCAAGGAGGAGTATGGAGGAGTGATCCAGCTCTCAGATTTCATCAAAAATATCTTAATTCGTGTTCCGAAGATGAACGAAGGTCTTACGGGGTTTTGAACAACATGAGGGTGAGTAAATACTGACAGAATTTTCATTTTTGGGTGAACTAACCCTTTAATGACAGACAGCATTAGTGGCTGCTGTCCCTTTAAGACCATCCGCTACTGCACATGATGCAAATCTGACACATCCCATTCATTTAAGATTTCATTTAACTCATTTAAGACTGCTCTTATGAGGACACTCGACAAAACTGACATTTTGGCATAATTGTGTGTGTTATTGTTCAGTCAAGCGTGAAAGAGAACTCGATTCTGGTGCGTATGATACTGGTGCGCGTCTTTCTGTGTGTTTGTCACATATAGACAGGACATTCACAGACAGCGGGTTCTATTTTGTCTTGTAATGCTTGAATGGTTTAATTTTCATGAATAAGGGCATGATTATATAATGTAACGCTTGCCAAAGGATCCTGGGGAAAAAACGGGAAAAAAATGTATTGCATGGGTTAACGCATTAACGTTGACAGCACTAATTATAATATATATATATATATATATATATATATATATATATATATATATATATATATATATGTGTGTAGATTTATATGTTTCATGCACCTAAAGTTGGTAGTGCTTCTTTTGCAATCACACTTTCATTCTTTTTTAACTTCCTCTTTTACCATCTCTTTTTGTCCATTTCCTCTTTTCTTTCTTCTCTTTCTGTCTCTTGATCTCAGACCCTCAGGAAGTGTTGCAGGCGATGAGAGGTTATGTCAGCAGTTTTTTCGGATGCAGGGCCTGTGCAACTCACTTTGAGAGTATGGCCCTGGAGAGCATGGATCATGTGACCTCGCTGTCTGCCGCTGTCCTCTGGCTGTGGTCTCACCACAACCGGGTCAACAACCGCCTGGCAGGTCAGTATTTTCAGTGTAAACAAATGTTAAGTGTTAAACAGTGGCCCCAAAAATAATTTTGGATAGTGTTTTGAAATTTATTTTAATTTAAAATTAGAAAATACACATTTAAATTTAATTCACTGCATTTTAAAATGCTTTCTGAGCCATTTTTCTGAACCATTGGAGTCATTGGGTGTCAGGGTTATATTTAGTGAATGTATGAAGTCAGTTCCCCTCAAGTTCACACAGGCGTCCTAGCAGAGTAACAGAAGGTGTCATTCGTCAAATTTAACTATGGACATACTCATGTGAGTAGAAAGTGTCACAATACTTTTTGTCTTCATTTTGAACAGTATATCTATCGGCTATCGTTTCATAATTTAAAACATAATAGACCTTTTTTGACAAGTTTATTTGTACTATTTCTGTACAATAGGTTCCACTTGGTATGGCTTTTAAGTGTGTACAAATAATCTTTAACCAAGGATATTATTCAGTCCTGTCACTCCTGACCATAATATAGAGCAGGAGAAAAGAAGAGAGCACACCAGGAGTTTTTGGGTGGATTTTCCCTCTCCAGAGCACCAGTGCAGCTTCTTCCCTTTAAATCCCTTTAATTCGACGATCCTCTGGGCAGACACCAGCTGTCCTCTTCTCTTCTATCCGTCTATCTCTCTTTTTCTCTATCCCTCCACTTACATACATTCTTTTTTTCTATTTCTCACACCTTCTGTTGCTCCCCTTTTTTTATTTTATCATTTTGTTTTATTTAGTTATTTTATTTTGTTTTGTAAGTCACTTTGGATAAAAAGGGTCTGCTAAATTAATTAATTAAAATCTAAAAAAATATATTTTATTTTGAAGTTATACTCGTTTATTGTTCTGATAAGAACATTATTACCTTACAGTTGTAATAAGAATTCACTAATAAAAGTGACTGCAAAGAACTGTCTGCAGAGTTGACATTTAATAAATAAAAATCTTCGTTATCTCTCTGACAACTTGTCATCGTGCACGGCTGTTGTCCAGAAAAGCTATAAAGGGAGTTAGTTGCCTCTCTTCACACTTGCTTAATTCATTTGTTTGTCCTCTTTTGATGTCTCCTGCCTCTTTAGCGTCTGTTCCGTTTTACCAGCCATGAAGTCATGAATAATTGGACAAAAGTCCCCCCATGTGTGTCCCCCTATGGCTCTTCTGTGTCTCTGGGTCCCCTGTCACTTCTGCTGATTAGGTCTTACTGTCTCTTGTGTCCCGGGAGAGCCATTCCTGTCGCTTGACAATTGATACAGCAACAGTGTCTCCTGCCTGGGGCACGCGGCCCTCTATTCCCCAGACGCCTGGGACAGCAGGTGGCACACGCCACGCCGCCAGCATCAAGCCTTCCTCTGCTTTGTAATCTCTGGCCCAAGTGGCTAACTCAGAGTGTGTGTGAGGTGGGTGGCACCCCCCCCTCCTCCTCCTCCTCCCACCCTCCAACACCCCTTATTCCTCTCGATCCCCAAGCGGGACCCTCCTTCTCCTCCTAATCGTGAGCCTCTTTAGTAGTTCCCTCCCATCTCGCACACAAACACACAGCTAACCAGCCATGAATAGTGGCCTATTAGTATCACTGCTGCACAATTAATTTAACTGGCATAAAGGCCCAAGCAACAGGCCTCAGCCCAGCACTTCTGCCAACTTGTCGAGGGGGAGATGTCTACAGAAGGAAGACAAATAAGTTTCATGGTGCCAGATCAAGTCGGGTATATTGCATTGTGGCATATATTATTTCACTGCATTTTTTGCATACCACAAAATTTGTAGGAAATTAGTCATAGTATAGTAGTTCTAAACACGCCTCTTGTTTCCTTTCTCTTCCCGTGTCTCTCCAATTCCCCAGTTTCTATGGTTCTTTTGAAAATCCCAAGAAGATGTTTAGCCTAGGCTGTATGTTTGTTTTGCATTTGTTTAGTAAGTCCTCCAATCCACCCTTCATCTGAACACAGGAGCCCTGCCCACCCATCGGCACTCACGTTCACTCACGCTTACCGGAACCGTCCTACGTGAGGACTCCTTATCCCTATTCACACGCATGCATATTAATGCACCACCCCAGCAAGCTTTTGTATCAATGTTAACAGTGCTACAGCTGAAGTCACCTCTGTGCTGAAGGCCTCTATGATTAAAAGTAAGATCTTCATAGGCATTGCATCACATCACAGCCAGAAATGAGTGCTGTCACAATGCAAGGCATAAAGACCCCTGGGTTCCTCTAGACGCATAGTAAAATTGGTGTATCTCTTATGTAAAGTGTGGTATGCAGAGTACGTCCACACATGCATATATACATCAGATTAATCTACGGAAGAGATGGGGGAGGGATATAAACTAACTGCTGCTTCCACCTCTTGTAGTGTCCTGGCCACCCCCTGACATCCGCCGCAAGCAATTTATTAGCGGATGCCTCCGTCCGGGTGGCTTTTGGGGGGGGAGGGAGGAAAGGAAAACATCTGACGGGAAAAAAATAGTAATTCATTAGAGGGAGAGCTGCAGCCCAGAGGTGCTGGCTTTCATATTCAATTTGGAGATGGTGGCATGTTCATAGGGGGTGTGAAGAGAAGAGGCTGGTGCGTGTGCATGTGGATGGGGAGGGGTGTGTTGTTCACCCCAACCTCATCTATTATCTTCAAGATCCTCCCTCTGGGAGAGCCCACAGGTCTATTGATCATGTCTTTAGACCTGTCACACACACACACACACTCAGTTCTTACAGCACCTCAAGGTTGGGCAAAATTCTGAATTTTTAATGACAGGAAGAGGAATTACAACAGAAATTCAAAAGTTACTCAACCATTTTTTCACCTGGTTTTGCTACATTTTGGCTAATTATGCCCAAATATATACAGAATGAATTTTGTTCTGAACTAATTAAAACCAATTTTAATCCACAAAATATTGTTTTCAGATACTTTTATAAAAACTAAATATTTACATCAACATTTGAAATTAATGATCATATAATATATTAGGTAAATTAGAACATTCTGGGAAATTAAGTGTTATTCTCCAGGTATTTGTTAAGCTGTCAACTAACATAATTGATTTAATTTGGGCTTTTCCCACTAAACTTAACCCTAAGTTAGATCATTTGTCTTATTAACCTGGGTTAAAGCCAGTTTTAACCTTGGGTTAAGCAATGTTTGACACTAAATGGGGATTAGCAGGTGAATCTCTTGAAAACATGTCCAGGTCACATTAAAATATAAATATATAATAGATTTAATATAAATATTATATATAAATGAAGCCTTTTGGGCTTTTGTAGTGGGAAATTATATGGAATTATTTTCACAACAATTGAGCATGTTTTGCCCTCAAATTCTCATTGTTTTAATACATGCAGACAATTTACTTTTGAGTTTTTTTTTTTTTAAATGTCCTTTCTTAATTATTGTTCTCATTTGGTGCTTATTAATTTAATAGTTTTATTTAATGTATTAGAAACAAAATACAGTCTTTTTTATTTAAAACAGGATAAATGAAAGGTTTTACAATAAATACTACCTTGATGTATAAATGTTTTACAATTTACATGACATATTATTGTTGTTGTATTTTAATACAGTAATGAGAATGAGATTTCTTGTCAAAATAGGTTTCAAGAATTACTTTGGATTAACAATTTCAGGTGTGAAAGTTGTGATTTAGTAGTTCATTGTCAAAACTCCTCTTTTGATTTATGGTTGATTTGGTTTATGAAACTCCTCTCTTCACTGCTTATGAATTCTGAAACTGATGATGGCTGTTTTTCTGATCTCACACAGGAGAACTCAGTGAGGACCCCCATTTCCCTAAGATTCAGTGGCCGTCTCCGGAGTTGTGTCCTAGCTGTCATGGTGTAAAGAGGACCGGTGAGCACCACTGGAACCAGGAGCAGGTGCTGACCTTCCTCCGAAACTACTTTTCTTCAGATCACATTCTGATGGACTACCTGCAGGACAAGACCCAGGCTCTCATCCATCAGAGGAACCGACTTGCGGCCGCTCGGATGGAGAATAAGGCCGGGCGTGGGATGGAACGGAGAGCTCGAGAGGTCCTGGACAACCACCCTGCCGAAGAGCCTCAAGAAGAGGAGCAGGAGGAGGAGGAGGAAGAGGAAGAGCCAGCACTGGAGGAGCAGGCCGGTGAGCCGTACCCTGCGGGGCTGGAGGGAATGGGGGTGGCTGGAGCAGACACAACCGATAACCAGGCACCGTGGGAGAAGCCACAGCTGCCGCAGTCCCAACACAAGCCAAGAATTGTGGGATTGAAACTACGGGAGCGCCAGGAGGACATAGTAGACCTGGATTCCTTTGTAAGCCAACACTATAAAGCCAAAGCCCTTCAAGCTGCAGCCATGTCTGGCGTAGTGCGACGGAGGAGTCTGCAGAAGAAGGAGGATGCAGAAGACCTCCAGTTTGAGGGAGGCTGGAGAGTGAAACGAGACCTGGGAAGTCTGGAAGAGAACCTCTGGATGGAACCGTACCCCAGACCCCAAAGCAAGCGCTGGATGTCCCTGCTCAGCGTGGGGTTCTCCAGGCTGGATGTGAGCCTGTGTGTCCTGCTGTACCTCCTCTCCACCATGTGTCTGCTCGCCATGTACCTGTATTTTAAACTGAGGATAAAGCTGCGACGGGCTAAATTGTCTCTGGCCTAGAGCATCGCTCCAGCGTAAACTTTTACTTTTAGCAGGGACGACCAAATCTCACAAGCTGTGGCTACTAGAGAACCTGACAGCTTCAGTGCCAAAGTAACGATTCACAGAAATTGAGAGATTACAAAGTATTGTTTTTGATTTTATGGTAATTAAGAAGGTAATGCAAAAAATAGCAAAGTCTCATTTTACGGACCCGCCACTTGTCCATGAAGGGCTGCTTGTGGTCTGAATTTTTTTTTAAATGTTTTGCATTCTTAGAAGCATCTGATGATGACAATTTTGTTTTATTAATGTCTTTATTTGTTTATCCTACAAAATTTGTTTTTATATGACCACTCAAAGAAATCTGCAGCACACATAATTTTTAAAAGCTCCAACCATTTTGTATATCCTTGAAACATAAAAGTTTGATTTAAGAAATATTTTAGTAAAATATTGCCCTTAAGTAAAATAATTAAATCTTTCTAAATGCATATTTTTTTTTAATTTGTAGCAGTTCATTGATTGTGGTTATAATGAAAATACCATTTTAATTGTGTCATGATCTCACTTTGTTCATTTACTGTGCCTTCCTGATCAAATGATTTTTGATTGAAAAAGGGTTTTTTTTTTTCTTCACAAAAATATTTTAAGATTTGAATGTGTATTAAAGAGCATCTCTACAACAAGTACCTTAAACAATCAGAATCACAGAAATGATGGTTTGTGCCTGTTTAGGTAAGCAAGTGCTTTGCTGGGTAAAATCTGATTAAAACTATTTTTTCTAAAAACGTCTTATATCGTTTTTTAAAACTTCGGTTGTTGTTGTTGGTATTAGATACTTTGCTTTTTTTAAAGCCATGTTGACATATCATTTCCAGTGTCTTTAAAACTTATAGTTAGTGTGTGTCACAAACTAATCCTACTGTAGACAGTCAGTTGAATAAGTAACGTCTGGAATACACTACACAACTTTTGTCCAGATTTTTGCAGTCTGGAGTCAACCCTAATTGCAGATTTTGGGCAGTCTGAGTCGACAGATTTCATGTACTTTGATGGCAACTAACTCCGGTTTTAGAACACATTGTTCTCATTTGTTTAATCATATCATCCCCAGTTTTGCTGTGTAGCCATTTACAAAGTCGGCCACTGTTTGATGACTAGTGTTTTGAAAAATGTTCAGAATTTAAGTCTTGGAGTGTATTCCAGCCATTCCTGAAGATTTTACTCATTTCTCAATCAAACGCTGTAAACTTGACTGTGACAGTAACCGTTCGTGATACACCATGACTTTAACATCTTTGTCATAGCCAGAGGCAGACAGAGTAGGCTACACAGCTTCGTTACTTGAGTAAAAGTACAGATACCCCTTGCTAACTTTACTCAAGTACAAGTAAATGTACTACAGTCAGATGTCTACTTAAGTAAAAGTACTGAAGTACTTGTTTTTAAAAGTACTTGAGTATCAAGAGTACAAGAGTAAATTTTCTAAATATTGCATTACTACTGCCACAGTGTCAAGTCATCTTCATTTATATAGCGCTTTTAACAATGTAGATTGTTTCAAAGCGGCTTTTCAGAGATAAACATATCATTTAAGGTAACAGAGATTGGTTTGGTTTTATAGCGGTTCTTAAATAATGTTATTTTCCAGCTAAAGTTAGTTTTGATTGATTCACTTCCGTCTAAATGATCATTTGTTATTAAATTAGGGGTCGTTAAGATGACACCGTTCTCTCTAAACAGACTTTAAACTGAACCTGTGATAAACGCTGATGGCGTTCACATGCGCATTAAGAATTGATTCTATAGTTATGTGTGTTCGAATATTTGTGCGCAGGTTTGTAATTCCCTACAAACCATACCTAAACAAACTACTTGTCTTTGCCTATAAATTTGATACAGAATTTTATTTTATCACTTCGGGGTAGCTACGCGAACCGTGCTTACATTTATGTACAGAAACGTCCTACATGGAGTTATGAAAAATGTTAATGTTAATACCTTTGATAATCTAAAAGGAATTGAAAGTTAATTCAAGTCATTTTCATCTTTTTACCATGTTGCTTTATTTAACATTTCTCACTTGCCCACAAGGCAATGCACAATGGCAACGCTCTGACAAACCTCTGCTAGAGTTTTAATGTATTTTTTGCACCCACATTTGAACCCACATAAATCTGACCATGGAGTTTACTTTGGCGTCAGTTCAGAGCTGAAGGTGAAGGTGATTTGCTGATAGGCTGTCCGAATCAGTGGCGCCTGCACAATCCAATCACGTTTGAGAGGGAAACAACAAATTGAGGGTTTCCGAGATTTTTTTTTTTCCTTTTTTTTTTTTTTTTAGAAGTAACGGGTACTCACGGTTATGGATAGAAATGTAGTGGAGTAAAGAGTACAATATTTGCCTCTCAAATGTACTTGAGTAAAGTCATGAGTAATCCCCAAAAATGATACTCGAGTAAAGTACAGATCCCTCAAAATTGTACTCAAGTACTGTACTCAAGTAAATGTACTCCGTTATTGTCCGGCTCTGGTCATAGCCTTTCCAAAGCCTGAGCATCATTCATCCTATCAGTGTCCTCAGTGCTGTGTGCGTTTGTTTCAATGAAAAGATCATGTGTTGCGTTTAAGTGTGTCTTGGGTGAGGAGTGGTCGGGGAAGGGGTGAGCTGACCCGTGGGTGGAAGAACTAGCCTGTTGCCATCTGGTCTGTTTTGCTAGCTAAATCCTTACAATTTCATTGGGATTATAGCAAGTGAGTAATCCTGCTTTCCTTTGGGTCTGCGGGAGATTACCACGGGGATTAGCCCCCACCCGATAATAAACTTTATTAAAACGCAATCGGCTTTCAAGGCCTCTTCCCTCACACACTTGGAAGTTGGCTGTGCCCGGGAGGGGGTGGTGCGACCCCAGGGAGAGAGGATCTGAGGAGGAACACTGGAAGACAAGGGTTTGAAGTGTTCCAGATTACAGGCTCATCTGAAGGGCACCGTCGCTTGATCTTGAGCTTTAGGGTTTTCGTGGAAATCTGAGTGCTGCCCTTTTGTCCCACATCTCTGTTTGCTTGTTCTATTTTTCCCCCCCTTTACTAGATGTACTATACGAGTCTTTGGGTTGACGTGTTGAGCGTTTAAAAATATGGTGATTGTTAAAAAGAAAAGCTCTGAAGTTCAAGGCTCCTTGCAAAGGACAAAGAGGATGAGTATAGATCACATGATCTTTTTTGAACTTATTTGCTACATTTAAAGTGATAATTCCCCCCAAAATCATCATTAAAGGGATAGTTCACCCAAAAATGTAAATTCTCTCATCTTTTACTCACCCTCATTCTCTGATGTATGACTTTCTTTCTTAAGATAAAAACAAACGGGTTTTTTTAGGACAATAATCCATCTCTGAGTCCATATAATGCCACTGAATATCTGCCACTAATTTGATGCTTGAAAGAAAGTCATATACATCGGGGATGGCATGAGGGTGAGTGAATGATGAGAGAATTTTCATTTTTCCGTGAACTACCCCTTTAACTTGCCCTAATTTCATTCCAAGCCTGTATGACTTACTTCTGTGAAACACAAGATATTTAGAAGAATCCAAACAACATTCACTGTAAAAGCAACAAAAAAAAAACTTAATGCCATAAATAGTCAACTTGGATGTTTAAATTACATTTAACTGACTTAAACGTCTAAATGTCTTCTTTGAACAGGGAAATGTGTGCTATAACTTTTTCTAGGTGATTGGAGTTCTAATTTTTGCCCTGGAGATTCAAACATCCAGATGGACACTGAAGGACGGACATGTGACATAGAGACTGGAGAAACACAGAGACTTGAGGATGTACTCTTCTAACTTGGGTCAGTAAGCAACACTCAAAGTACACCTTAGCAACCACAAACAGCCTGGAATTGTGCCAGCGAGTTTTGCACAGGCAAAACTAAAGGAATGGTTTTTAGTCACCCAAGACTTTAATTAAATTTAAAATGAATGTACTTTGTATTTAATCTGATCATTTCAATTATCATTTTAAACTTATGGATTTATTTATCTTTATACATCCCAGCAAATTTGCCAGCATGTTGGTGAGTAGTACACACTTTAGTCATGGATTTTCTATCCAATCTTGCTAGTGTCTCTATGTACAAATCAGACTGTATAACTGTGAAGACACATAGTAATGTGCTTCCTGTTCCCTGCCAGACTTAAGTGAGGGCAACCTGTTTGTATGCTATGAGAACAATGGAACAAAAGATACCTCCCCAGCCCCCAACCAAAAGCGTCAGAAAGCAAGGGTAAAACATCACCTTGTGTTGCCGGTGTTGTGTTCCATAAATTAGACAATGCTGGGTTTTATTACTGAGGCCCTCCAACATGTACTTTGCGTGTTTATGGTCGATCGCATACTGGTATTAAAATGCTGGACAGGTTTGATACCTCTGCTGTCATACCACTCTGTTTTTAATAATACAATAAAGCTTTTGCCATAGACATACACAGGGTGTGTGAGTGTGTATGCACACTGAGAGTGAATTAATTCTGTGAAGAGAGGAAAAGGGTTAATATATGGTTTCGTTATGGTAGCTCATTTATACTCTGACCCCTGAATGTTACATTTATCCCTAAAGCAGGAGCCAAACAGGTCAGATTAATCTCATTTTATTACCGTCATTCCTCCCCATGTCCATAATGCATATTTTGAGATGCAGCCCTCATTCTTAGCTTTAATGTGTTCAGTCAGAACGGATGGACTGCGGACAGATGAGAGGTGCTAAACCACTGTAAGCAAGAAAGTAAGAAAGACTTTACTATAGTTTATATATATATATATGTGTGTGTGTGTGTGTGTGTGTGTATATGTTTTCCATTAACTATGAGTTACGAAGGACATGTGCATGAATCTGAACTCTGTCTTCATACTGAATCCATGTGATGAGATTGTTGATATAAGCCCCCAAATCTGGTTGAAAGGTTCAATGGTAAAAAAGAGATTACATTGTATTGTCTAGGCTTTAAAGGTTAAATTATTTTGAAAGGTTCTTAGTATATCCTTTTGCTTTGGTAGTGTTTATTTTAAATGAACAAGAGCAAGTTCCCTATATATACTACATAAACAAAGATATGTGGACATTTTATTTCAAACCCATATGCATTAATAGTAATGTGGTATTTTCTTTACTGCTGTGACAGCTTCTGTTCTGTTGTGATGGCTTTGGTACATGAATGCAGGTATTTGTTCCCATCCAGACACTGTAACATCAGTAAGGTCAGACAGAGATGTTAGGTGATGGGGTCTGACTCACATCCATCGTTCCAATTGGTTTCAGCTCTGGTCTTTGTGAAGGTCAGTCAAGTTTGGCTCAGTAAATCATCTCTTTATGAACCTTGCTTTGCGCACAGGGACACAGTGCTGCTGGAACAGAAAAGGTACGCTCCATTCAGATACACTATATAACTGTCCTTTGCTCCAATGCCATATGAACGCAAGTATATAAACTCAGCAATAAAAAGAAATGTCCCTTTTCCAGGATAATTTTGTGAAATCCAAATGACAAGCTTTACAGATCTTTATTGGAAAGGGTTTAAACAATGTTTTTCATGCTTGTTCGATGAACCATTAACACTTTTTGCACATGCACCAGTGAAACAGTCCTTGAGACACTAACAGTTTACAGGCGGTAGACAATTAAAGTCACAGTTCCAATAACTTACAGTAGGACACCAAAGAGACATTTCTACTGACTCTGAAGAACCCCCAGATAAAGATGCCTTGAGTTCCTGATCACCTGCGTGAACATGCCATAGTCCTTCTGCAGGAGGCATGAGGACTGCAGATGTGAACAGAGCAATAAACTGCAATGTCTATAATGTAAGACTCCAAAGACAGTGCTACAGGGAGACAGGAAAGATAGCTGCTCATCCTTGTAACCATGTAACCATATGTTTCCCCACACATGTTCGAGAACTTGCAAGTGCCTTGGTGGAGGAGTGGAGTAACATCTCACAGCAAGAACTGGCAAATCTGCTGAGATGCACTGTAGCGCACTTAAAGCAGCTGATGCACACACCACATACTGACTGACTGCTACTTTAGATACGGACCCCAACCATCCCTTTTTTTAGAGACTCATTATTCCACTTCTGTTCAGAAATGTCTGTGAACTGTCAGTTTATGTCTCAGTTGTTGAATCTTTTTATGTTCATATTTACACGTTAGGAAATTTGCTGGAAAAAAAGCAGTTGAAAGTGAGCGGACGTTTCTTATTCCGGAGTAGTATGTATGCACAGCTTCTTGGCATGCAGCTCTAAACTACGTAAGCTAGAGCTGTGGATCTCATGCTCTTCACATGCCGACTGCAGAATAGGGTGGTGAGCCTAGCTCTATCCTGAAAGCCACCATTCTTCTGACAGCCCAGATGATGTCAATAAGATGAGTTTGGATGCCTTCCCGAGAATGTCCATCAACATGCGTTAATGAAGATGCTTCAGAGATGTTCATCAGTGTCGTTTAAGCAATTACATATTACCAGCTAAATGCCCCTCTCTTTTACCCCGATCTGTCTTAGACGAGACACCTCAACTCAAGATTTTGCAAATCATTTTGTTTGTATGAACTCCAAATGTGTTGCATTTACTTGTTGCAACACATATTAGGCTCCATGTAAGTTATTACAATAACAATTACGTGTATTCATGCTATCAAAAAACAAACAAACAATTAGGCCTGTGTCCATTCGTATTATTCAGTGCTTATCTAATTAAACTATTAGATGTGCACTTTAATTTAAAGCATTTTCTTCAATTGAATAACACAATAAAAATCATGCATAAGTTCAGAATCATTATGCTTCATGGGAGCCCGCTTAAATACACATAAATAAAGGTATCGATTGCTAAAGCAAGTAAAAACATTACAGGGGATTCTTCATTGTTTAATGGTATAAGCTTAAGGTGAAACAACGTCGCCTTTAATTGAATTTCTAACCTAAGCAGGATCTACCCCTTAGCCAATTATAATGCATTAGACAATTATAATGTATTATTCCTGACCTGGTCTGCAATGGCCAGCCATTACTGTGTTGTATGGTTCACTTTTTAAGAGTTTTGCAAACTGAAGGTTCACCTTTAGATTCCAATTACACAGTATACACCTTTAAACATGTATTGTATTGTATTGTATATTATATGGTATTGTGCATTGTATATTGCAAATTGAATACTGGTTGTGTATATTGAATGCATTTTGTTATATCATGTATAACTGACTGATATGGCTTAGTAACTGTGCTTTTTGGAGAAGCCAATAGTAAATTTCTCCTAAGTGTAACTTACTCAGCCTGAATTCAGATTCTGATTAAACAATGCCGAACCTCGTACTTCAACTAATTACGTAAATGGACAGGACCTGTCAAGAGACAATAACTATTCCCTAATAGAATTTGCCCCCAAGTGCAATTTAATTTCCACTGTTGCCCTCTCTTGAGGTCTCTTCATCTCTTTCTGTCTTTCCTTTGCAGGGAAAATGGGGGGAACGGCTTCTGACATTGATGTTCCAGCCTTTATTTACTCTTTACGCGGAATAGAAACCACCAGACTGAGGTAGACAGGTAAAACGTATCTGTCTTTGTCTTAGTATTTGTATTTTTGAGCCGAAAACAGCAGATGGACTTCCTGTGTGTTCGAGCGCTGTCCAGCTCGCGAAGTGCTGAAATGAACATGCCACGCGACTGGCGGTAGGTTTGCATGACGCTCTCTGCGACATGATGTGCTTATTTAAGCGGGCAAACGTTGTTTATTTTCGTTTCGTATTTAAATCGTATTTGTTTAACACATTTTTGTGCATGACACTGTTTTAAATGTTTTTAAATTAACAAATGGATGAAAACTGACAACAAACACAGCATTTGTCATGTCGGCTGTATAGGGAGACTGAGAAGTATTTGTTTGTTTTTTTTTCACGCTATATATCTCACACTTTGATATGTTATTATATACTTTGATATTATATGAGATTGGCAACAATTACAGTCAAATACAAACAGCGCTGTTGCCAGAACATGCCTCACTGACACTAACATACATTTTAAATGTTGTGCATGAATAAATTGTGTTAATTAAATTAACATCCCTCATTTCTATTTCAAGTAATGTCATTTCATTTTAAATATATTTTTTATAAAATGTTAAATTTTAATTTAAAACAAGTAGAAACAAGTGTGACACATTTGTACACTATCCCATTTTGTGTAATATTTATAAAAGTAGCCTACCGTCTGTTCAATATTTTTATTTTTTTTAAACGTAGATTTATAGAAGTTTGTGTAGATGATGATATATTTCAAATTAATCTGCTGATTTGTAAACCAGACGTAATAAAAAAATGATTTTATTTCTCTCTCTCTCTCTCTCTCTCTCTCTCTCTCTCTCTCTCTCTCTCTCTCTATATATATATATATATATATATATATATATTTTTTTTTTTTTTTTTTTTGTATTTAATACACATATATATATGTGTGTGTGTGTGTGTGTGTGTGTGTGTGTGTGTGTGTGTGTGTGTGTGTGTGTGTGTGTGTGTGTGTGTGTGTGTGTGTGTGTGTGTGTGTATATAGCAGGGAAGAGGTAATGTATGATAGTTTAGTTTACCCAGAATTACTCGTTTGTAATTGTGGTTGTTACAACACGCTCCGTAGTCTAATCTAAACGCTTTCTGGTTGCTTTATTTAGATTATAATGATGTAAAGCGTTACTTAATGATCCTGGTTTTATTTTCATCTGAAATTCTGTGATGAACACCGTTTTGAATAGTAGCTCCAGTTGTAAAGTTCACATTAATTTGTCCAAATATACGCTCAATGAGGAGAAGACTGGGAGGCTGAAATCTGATCTATTGCTGTTCGCGTGCAGAGACCTGTATTTTACTAATATGATGGAGCAGCAGCTCGTGGTGTCAGAATGCGGATACTGTGAAATACTGGGAGTAATTAGAGGTGCTCGGGGTCAGCGGGAGTCGCACCCTTTCGCTGAATTATAGCGCACAGGTCTCTCGTTGTTCGGACAGGTGCCCTTTAGTGCATTTTATAGTGACTTAAAATGACTTTTGAGATGCAAAATAACTGCGCGCGTGCACCACGCGGATTTAATCGTGTGGCAAAACATTGGCACTTTAAGAGCATTTGCTCCCCTGTTCTGTTTAAGTAAGACTAAATTCACATTTTCCCTTGACCATCAGCGTAATCGAATAATCTGCATAAATAGTCCACGCCATAATCAAAATGAAAATCAAAAGCGTGGTCAGGGATAATTCCCATGTCCACCATTGGCCCATGAAGAGGGGGATCTGGTGAAGCTCGAGGACTGCTGCTGATTGCCACCATTTAATCAGCTTGATGATCACTTTCATTTAACTAAATTACACTGGAGCCATTAAGCAAGACTGTGGACGGGGTTGTGTTGTTTAAAACTTGAAATAATCTGACTTTGATGATATCCACGTCTTATTTGCATATCTCTGTAACATATCCATCTACCCATGATTTATATAGCCTATAGTTTTGCTGTATTTTACACCAGGCAGGATAATTAGGGATTGAAATAGCCTACGCTGTATATAAATGAGAGGATTTTATCTGTATAGGATGTTACATTGTGTTTCTCCAGTCTCAAGTTGAGCATTTTAGACTGATATTGATTTTATTATTAGTGTTCTGAAATTGGACAGTAACTAGTTTCAACGAGACTGTCCAACGGAGAGATTTATCAGTCATTTAAGCATCGTGTGGGGAGGTAGGTGGAATTAATAATGCTTTCCAATAGAATAAATAGTGAAACTAGTAAATGATCAGTAAGAATTATTATTATTCATAAATAATTACGTTAAAATGTAAGATAATTATAAATATTATTTAAATAACGCATAATTTTTAATGTGTTGTGAATTTCTATTTAGCAAGAGGAAACTATAGTTGTATTCATAGAGTTTGTTCTTTTGCCCATCAGCCGTGTATTCGCATCTCACAGAGCTTCCAGCACATGTGGACTAATATTTTTTTTTTTTTAAATATGCCTTTGAAGTATTTGTAAGGATGAGGGCGAGAGGAGTGAGGTAAGAGAAGAGAGACGTAAAAACATAAGCTACGTGATACAGGCTACGTAGAAAAGCAGCGAGACTGACGATGATGAGACTGACTGCTCCATTGTGAAGCTTGTTTTCATGAGCTCGCGAGCGCGCGCACACACACACACACACACACACACACACACACACACACACACACACACACGGCGCATTATAGTGTCCATGAAGAGAATTGGAAGTGAAGATTGAGTTCATCTCGCTTGAACCCCGCTCTCTACGGAGGAAGAAAAGCTCGAATGAAATGAGTCCTGTCAGGATTGACTGTGTCGAGACGGCTGATAAACAATGTAAAAGATCTCTTGAGTTTGTATTTTTAGCAAACGTTTTCCAGGCACTATTGGGAGTTTTTGTCCTATGAACTCGTCAAGGTCAACGGGACAAAATAATGTGAGCTAATTTGAGCCATTTAAAGTGCAATGTAATATAGCTGTGATAAAAGACAGAAACTTTAAATAAACTAATATAATAGTGTGCGCATGGAATGTGCAACATTTTTAAGTAGCCTACCATAATTGTAACAATTTTTGCTTACTCAGCTATCGTCTGCCTTGTTACCATTTTCTCAGAATGTAGCCTAATAGCCTAATTCATAATTGAAATTCATTATAAGGTAATTCATACTTTTTTCTTTTCTTTTTTCTTTTTACAATATATCAGTCAAAATGTATGCTATTATATTTTAAAATATTTTACAACCTTAATTAAAAACAATATATATATAGCCTATATGATAAGGTAATTTACAGGTAGGCTACCCAATAATCAGGGTTTAGCCTATAGCATTTTACTTCTTTTTTATTATGAATATTATTTACATTCTAGCTAGGTAATGTCTAATTCTACGCATACCAGAACACCCCCTTACATGTAGGCTACTCGAACCGATTGCATATTCCTAGATATCCACTAAATAGCAACCCTGAAATAAACCACGTTTTAAATATTCACGTAGGTCTAATATTTACGTGACTTGCTTGACTTACCCCTGACAGGTCTCAAAAGGGTTTAAAAAACACTTCAGATTCTGACGTTTCGGTAGCGGCCCTGTATTTATCGTCATCACTTCCTTATCGCTTTTTCTACTTACCTGAGAGCGCGAGTCGCACAAGTTCCCGCCTCTCTTGCGCCCGTCCACGCCTCCCATTGGTCCCCCGGGGGAGTGACGTCAGGGCCGCCCCTGCAGTGTGAATGAATCAAGCGGTTTGTGTGACACACAGCGAAAGAACTCACGAGCCCGAACTCACGCGCGAGCGCCCGACTATTTCACGAGGATAACCACAGGAGCGAGGACTGTAAAAGGACACTATCCGGGGAGAAAAATTATTTAATGCAATTCTGAGATTCTCAGACCTCCGCGAGCGTGTGCATGTGCGCGTTTTATCAGACTGGATGAAAATGATGCAAAGTGCGGCTGTGTTGCCCGGCGAGAGCGCGGTGAAGGGTCTGCCGGACATCCTCGGAGTGCCACTGCAACGTAAGGGATTTTTCTTCTGCTTATATTGATTAGTTAATCAGAGAATTGGCTGGCCTCCTCCGGGCGTCTGCAGGCCACCACTGTGGAATAACATGTAGCTTTTAATTAAACTCCACTGGGGAATCATAAGTGAGCCACCGGGACTAACTGGGTGGGACAATTAAATCAGACGACTTTTAAGTGTAAATAGCTTTAACTGTAGGCTATATATTGTTAATCATAAATACTGATTTAATCTCGAGCATTAGATCTCAAATATTATTTCATGATGATAGCTGATAAACGTTCTTCTTGAATCTGATCATAACTGAGCTCTGTAACGCATAAAAATGTGTCTTGTGTAAATGCAATGCTTTACAATCCTACAATATAAAAGAAAAATTGAACCCAGGCTGACTGCATATTGGTCAGACAAATTTTAGATCGCACAGAATACTAGCCTACATCTTCTATATTGCACCTCTTAATAAGTTGTTGTGGTTGGGGACAGCGGTCCAAAAGGTGCAAGAAACGATACAATGAGACTGATAGAAAAATAATTTAAGACGATTTCTCTATAATGCAGAGATTAAATGGAGCAGAGTGCATTTCATGTTATTTGTTTATATAAAATAGAGATTATAAGACCATCTAGATTCAGTTCATGAACATTCTATATTAAAAATGGCATTTCATATTATCTTCGCATCTGGTCTTTATCAGTCGCAAATTAATCTGTGTTAGGCCTATATAATCTGATCTAACAATCAAGATGGAGTTTGAATTGGATAAATTGCTGACCTAATTATTCACAGGCGAGCTTCAGAAATGTACAGATGGACCTCATCTTGTTTGGGCCAGACTTGTTTTATGCAATTGTCTTTTGTAAAGAAGAGAACGCATCATTTTAGTCACTAGATCCGTGCGTAATAAAATAATAATGGGCATTTAACTGAGTGAACACAGAAGAAAATGCTGGAAAACGAACCACTTGTTTTTTTTTTTTTGGCCAAAAGAATGGCCAAAGGTTAAGTAGGCAATATATAGGTCTGTCAGTGCAGGCGAATGCCTAATTTCATTAAATGATAGATTAAAAGATACTGCTACTCAGCCTCCCTTGGCGAATAAATTATGGATTAAGTGAGGATTATTTTAAGAATAATCTGTTTTTGCGGTATGGATCTAAATATTATTCTAATGAACAGGGTGCTTTTAAAACAACATATGGGTAATTAAAACAGAAAACAGAAGCCTGCAAGAAAACGAGATCTAAAAGAGAATGCATTGAATGAAAAAAAAAAATTTAACCAGTAATATCGGACGAAAGTTAATTGGAATATTTCAGATGCACACGTTGATGTTAAAGAAAGGCCTGCCATGGCAGCCATCTTTTAATTTAATGGCTAATCAAATACATCCTTGAGTGAATGAGCGTTAAAAGCTGAAGGCGGGTGAGTGAGTGAAGCTGCGCCGGGCGGGAGCTGTTCCTTCAGCACCAGAGGCTTTACTCTTACCGAACACAGCAGCACCAACACATTCCAACAGAACATTCATGTAAATGCTACTGTAAAAACTGTTCATTGGCTAACTGTAAATGACCTTACCAGAAACGATCAATTATTTTGTTTACAAAATACAATAGGCCTATGTAGTTCTACGGTAAAATATAGTAAAACCTAGTTTCTATGGAAGTTAAAGTATAAATTACCTTGTAATTTACAGTGGGAAAAATAGCCTGTAGGCCTATTTAACAAGGCATTACACTGTTTTGGGAAAATATTGTGTTAAGTAAAAAGTAGGCATAACGACTGTTAATTTATGGGAAATGGTCATTCCTAGAATTTAATATCCTACGCAAACTATCACCAATGTTTTTTTTTTTTAAATGTTACTATTTACTTTTTATGTTACTATTTCTGTTATTTAATTAACGTTTAAGGCATTATTTTAGTGTCGTACGTTACTGATGGTGTTTTGTGTGTATGTGTGTAACACTGTTCTCTGTCAGTGTGATATTATTGGCTACGGTTGCTGTAGAGGTCGATTTTGATGAACTTGGAGACATTTGTCGTGGGTTTAAATAACATAAAGCATTCACGTGATTACGCATTTAAGCACCTGCTGAGATCAAAATTATTTAATTAATATTATTAAAACTACTATCCCCTTGCGTCATAATATGAGAATATTCTGTCTTGTTGAATCACTTCAGCTCGTGTGAGACTTGCCGACAGAAAAAATAAAGCATCATAGGTCAAATATAGATATTAAATGTCATGATATTGTGATTTGAAGAAATTATACCGAGTATTGTCTGAACGCTGGAACGGTTTTTCTCTATAGCCTACTTTACCAAATAAGATCAGCTGCATTCATTTATACTTTTATATCCTGTTTGGTTTTAAATGTCAGTGTTTTGTGTTTTTTTTTGTTCGATCACTTGTTCTTGAGCATCAGTAATTGCAGTGACAGACTCTCTCTGTTAAAGAATCAATGAAGCAGTTATATGATTTCAATCTCAATGTCCTCATGTCCTCGGCCGTTTTCTTCAGAGATATTGATTATTTACCAACAAATGGACATCTTTCCTCGCCTGTCCACCATTTACCGGTCCCATAGGTTGTCTCGTGGAATGTTCTCTAAATTTGCTGCCACAATGATCTCCAACGTAGTATGTTAATCACTTATAAGGGCTAATAGTTCATATTTTATATGTAATTAATATTAACTAGTATTTCTTTAATCAAATTTATTTAGGCTACAAGTCGTATTTATTATAGTAATTCCATTAGAATTATATTTTTAGAAGTAGTTTATATTTTGTAGCTTATTAGCCTATATAGTCTATTGCTGTAATTTTCAGTGATGTTGCCATTTTTGTCCCGTTTTTATTGATTTGTACTTGTATGTTCAAAAATAGTATATATTAATGACATCTTTAAAAAAATAGGTTTTAACAGTATTTTCCCCACCATGTTATTATTTTATATTATTTTTCACAACAGAAGGTTATAATTCTTTTAATAATGCAATCGAACAAGGTAAAATGCTGAGATCATCATTGCACCTTGGTGTCAAAACGAATCTACCAATTCTAGAATCTACCAATTCTAAATATTTTTTTATGTCACTTTATATAACTTAAATTATTACGATCATTATTATATATCATCATATATAGAGTACGATGGATCATTACAGATCAGTAGCGTTTTTAATTATATGAATATACATAAAGTATGAACCATATTCATGTAATTTCTACTTATTTGAAAGTGCAATACCTAACGACCTTTCCACCATTATATAATGTAAGCATGTTTTTTAATGACTTAAAATGAAACTTTTTTAAATTACCATTAAGTGTTACCCTTTTTTATTTAGAAATAGTGTTAAAAAAGTTCAACATTTCTGTATGCATATTGACCCTTGTGTGTTTTGTGTGTTCCTCCAGAGATCCCCCAGTGCGCAGGCTGCAGTCAACACATCCTGGATAAGTTTATTCTGAAGGTGCTGGATCGTCATTGGCACTCAAAATGTCTCAAGTGCGCCGACTGTCACGCGCTCCTGGCAGACAAGTGTTTCTCTCGCGCTGGGAATGTCTACTGCAAAGAGGATTTCTTTAAGTGAGTCTATCTATCTATCTATCTATCTATCTATCTATCTATCTATCTATCTATCTATCTATCTATCTATCTATCTATCTATCTATCTATCTATCTATCTATCTATCTATCTATCTATCTATCTATCTATCTATCTATCTATCTATCTATCTGATAGATTATCATAAATGCATAATGTAAGTGGTTAATGGATCAAGCCTCTAGCTGTATGTATCATATATGATGAGATATGTTATTTAATTTCTGTTGTTTCAGTCACTATATTGGCTGCATTCATTATCAAGGACTGGAAATGACAGTACCAACTGCTTCAAGTTAGACTGTTGGCCAACAGTTTTGTCATATCTCTTCACATCAGATCCTTTAGTAGAGTTTGGCACTGGTGTGTGTGTGTGTGTGTGTGTGCGTGTCGGATGCTTCTATGTTCAAGTAAAGGCTGGCACATAGATTCTCTGTCATTGTTAATAAAGTGCTTTGTTTCATTTTTCTTGTGTCAGGTTAGGAAGCACAGTGTGCTGGAACTCAGCTGCAAAGACTGCGTGTTCCCAAATTCAATTCCCAATGCTATATTAGAACTTAAGAAAGCAAGTTAGCATTTTTTACTCTACATCCCCCTGTTCCCTTCCTTTTCTTTCCTCTTTTCTTCTGTTTTGCGATTGGATTTTCCCCCTTGGCTTTAAGGAAGGAAATTAAGTTTGACTTTTATCCAAAACAGGATCAGTAGTGGCTTTTACCAAATCATGTTTGAGAGGTTTTAATGTCACAGGCTTCAATGAGACCTAAAACGCTAGCAAGACTCAGAGTGGAGGCTAACTTTATTAGCAAGCCCGTGGGGACAAAAGAAGGGATTTTAATGTTAAGACCGGCGTGATGCTGCTGAGGAGGACGGAGAGGGGGATGGAGGAGGAAATGCTGGCGGTTCACAGGCGAGGGGGGCGGGTGGGGGGCGAGCCTTCCCGTTAATGTTGCAAAAACTTCACCTTGGTTAAGTAAAAGGAGGGTTTATTTAGCAGTATTCACACTGTGATTTACAGCCTATTCTGACTCAGTGCTTTATGAGCCGTTCTGTGCGTGCGTTTAAAGTGGCCTCTCTCTCTCTCTCTCTCTCTCTCTCTCTCTCTCTCTCTCTCTCTCTCTCTCTCTCTCTCTCTCTCTCTCTCTCTCCTGTGAATCTCACTGCCTCCCATTGATCAAGACCATTTGTCAACTCCAGGGACATGACCAGCACAAACAAAGATGCTCGCTATAGTATTCTGAGCGTTTGTAACTTTGCAATTATGAAAAGATTTCTTATAGCCTACTAATAGCCACAGTTAAAAAATTGAAGGATACAAAATGTAATGATGCTTAAATTATAAAATTTATTTCGTTAACACATTAGTTAACTACATTAGTTAACATGAACTAACAATGCCAGCATTTATTTTAACGATCTTATTAATGTTAATTTAGGCATTTAATAAAATATTTTGGTAACACTTTACAATAAGGTTCATTAGTTAACATCAGTTTAGTTAACATGAACTAAGAATGAACAATACTTCTACAGCATTTATTAATCTTAGTTAATATTAATTTCAACATTTACTAATACATTGTTGAAATCAAAGGATGTATTTGTTAACATTAGTTAATGCACTGTGAACTAACATGAACAAACAATGAACAATGAAACTAACAGGGAAAGGGGGAATTTGTAACTAACTAAAAGATTAACTAATACAGTAACAAATATTGATCATTGTTAGTTCCTGTAAGTTAATACGTTAACTAACGTTAACTAATTAACCTTATTATAAAATGTTACCAATATTTTTAAATCAAAAGTTAGAGTTTTTTAATTGTTTAGAATTAAGCATATTGTACAAACAAGAGTACATAAAGTATAACCAGGATTACATATAAAGCATTGTACCTATTAAACAACTGCATACAGTGCTTAGCATAAGTGAACTCACTCATGCTAAAGTTGACTAAAAAGAGGAATAAAAAATCATCTTTTGGAAATTGAATGAGGAAAAATTAGGAAAATCCAACCTTTAAGGACACCAATTTTCTTTGTGAATGAATAATGTATCGTAAATAAATAAATGTTCTTCCTTAAATTACAGGTTGCATAAGTCAGGACACCCCTATGTTAAATTCCCATAGAGGCTTTTAATTTTTAGATTTTAATTTTAAAGGCCAGTTATTTCATGGATCCAGGATACTATGCATCCTGATAAAGTTCCCTTTGCCTTTGGGATTAAAATATCCCCACATCATCACATTCCCTTCACCATACCTAAAGATTGGCATGGTTTTATTTCAGTTAGCCTAATAGCTGGTTTGATTTGCATTGAGAGATGATCTTATGGAAAGTGCCCCATGCCAATCTGTGTGTCCTGACTTATGCACCCTGTATTTTAAGGAAGAACATTTATTTATTTACGATACATTATTCATTCACTCAATTTCCAAAAGATGATTTTTTATACCTCTTTTTAGTCAACTTTAGCATGGGTGTGTTCACTTATGCTAAGCACTGTAGTTTATATTGCTTTCAAGTTTTAGATATTTTTAAATGCATTTTATTGTCAGTTTTAAATTCTTCAAATATAGGATTTTTTTTTTCTTCAAATTTACAATCATTACTTAAAATTACTTAACTGATGCTTGCAAATCTTTTTACTTCAAAACAATAATTTTCTTAGGGAACCAAATCATAACATCTGTGGAACATTCTTTGTGGGTATTATTTTATAACTAAAAACTAAAGGCACTAATAAAAACAAAAACTGCTGGGAAAATTCATAATAAAATATAAACAGGACAGGCATATAGGATTATGGGAAAGGATCAAAAGCAATTGTCTATGATGGTTTGGATGTTACATCACATTCTGAATGGTTAAAAATGACTGAAATTGAGAAATGAGGGTTAATGCACTGTGAACAAACAAAACAATGAACAATTGTATTTTTATTAACAAACATGAATAAAGATTAATGCTGTAAAACATATTACTCTATGTTAGTTTATGTTAACTAATGTTAACAAATGAGTAGGGGTGTAATAATGTATTGTGTCACAATATATCGTAATACAAAAATGCAACAATATGTATCTTGGATAGTTCACCCAAAATAAAAATTAAAAGTTTTCAGAGTTTTAGTGTCTTTTATTAAACTACTATATATAATGTTGCATATAGTAATAATGCATTTGTGGGTCCTGATAATGCCAAATGTCTTATGTTACCAGTAAAAAGTGGCCTACATTATTTTAAACATATCTAGTCAGTGAAAGAGTGCAAGCAAGTTTTTGGCATCAGAATCATGAATACTTTTATTCTGGTGTCACCATTGTCCCGTGCATTGGGTTACCATGCCTATTCATTTACATATACAATGTAATACCAAATTTAGCATTTTAATCAACAGTACATTTTTTGTTATCCTTTTGTCTTGGAGTATCGCAATAGTATTGTATCGTGAGTTCAGTATCGTGATATGTATCGAATCGTGACATGACGGTATCGTTACACCCCTACAAATGAGACTTTATTGTAAAGTGTTACCTGACATTGTGTGTGTACTTTCAGGCGTTTCGGGACAAAATGTGCATCGTGCCAGCAGGGGATTCCCCCGACGCAGGTGGTCCGGAAAGCTCAGGACTTTGTGTACCACCTTCACTGCTTCGCCTGTGTGATGTGCAGCAGACAGCTGGCCACTGGGGACGAGTTCTACCTCATGGAGGACGGGAGGCTCGTGTGCAAGGAGGACTACGAAACAGCCAAACAAAATGGTGAGCTCTTGTCTTCAGATCAGCGTAAATCATACCTTCTTGAACCATCAATTGGTTGCTCCTGTTATGCTGTACATTTTAAGCTCTGTATTTTTTTTAAATGAATATGCTTGAGTTAAAGGATAAGATGACTATATCAGAATTTCAGAAATACGCTCAGTAAATGTATTAATTATATTGATTAACACAATGACTAGATAGATATAGGGATAGAAATAAAGTGCTAATCTTAACCATTACTTACCAAGGGACTGAGTGTTAACATTTTTAAACCATTTTTTTTAAATCATATAAATGTCTGTAATTTTATCACACATGTTTTAAATGTTTTAAAGCAAGGCAAATCAAATAGCACTACATAACACAGAACTGTGACATTATGTCACTTCCTGCAGGATAATTATCATGTGTGACTGTATGTATGTATATATATATATATATATATATACATATATATATATACATAAATACATACACACTATGATTTCTACACACTATGATTTATATAAGACAATAAAATTGATGCACTTCTTGATAAAAATAACACCACAAAATGTATTTCCATTAAGAGGATCATACATTTTTGGTAAAGATCTTGTACTGACAATGCAAGAGTCCAACACTCTGTAAAGTCTCCTCCAGCGCATCCCAAAGACTTTCAATGAATTTAAGGCCTGGACTCAGAGGTATATATATATATATCAAACATGAATATTTATAAAACATTTAAATCTTAAAATGTATGTATGAGATTACTTTACATGCATTTATTTAAAATAAAAATATAATATTAAATATATAATTAATATAAAATAACATGTTATTATAACATTTAGTTATAATAGTTATGTAGTTATGTCCATTACTACAGATCCATCAGAATTGTAGGTAGTTGCTGAACTGGCTATGAACTGAGATATGCTTTTATGGTTGCGGTATAACAGTATTTTTTGCCTCAGGCTTGGCCGACGTCACAGGATTGGAAATTGTCTCAATTGGAAATCATTCTGACAGCAAAGTTCAGGAGTGGAGATGGTGTAATTAACTTCTTCTTTTACAATCATAGAGAGACACTGAGAGATCAGAGGAGGCAACAGGATGGTAGTAAGGAGACAAAATCACCATTAACTACAGTCTAGTAGGGTCTCAGTGTCTGGCATATTAAGTCTATCTGTGATCTGACCTCTCATGGATCTGCCTCTGAAAGCCCCTCACGCTGTATTTATGGAGATTTCTGTGGGCTGTTGATTGATTATATTAAGTGATGCAATGCACTTTTACGGTAGGGCCCCAATAACTCGCACTGGCATGCCATTCTCCGTGGAGATTTATTCCCTTTTCCGCCACAGTGTGACAGTTTCAGGGGAGTATCGACTGGCCATGTGTGAGCACTTCCACTCAAAGCATCCCACAAACTCTTCTTTCCCTGTACCCCACAGTAGATGAGCTACTGACATTTTGCCTGATGATTTTTTTTAGATGCTTAACTTCTTTGAGTTCAGTTCAGTCCTGTTAATGTCGATTTCAAAATAACCTTTACACGTTTTCATTGCGGCATTAATTTAGTAAAAATATAAAAATAACAAAAAATATATAATTTAGAACTTCTTCTATACTTCCACTTTACAGTTGTATTGTTTAATGGATATGTGATGGTAAAGACATTTATAGATTATTACATTATGTACAATATTAAGATTTCTATTTTAAATAAATGCTATTCTTTTGACTTTTCTATTCATCAAGGAATCCTTGTTTACACACCAAAAAAATATTACGCAGCACAGCTGTTTTCAACATTGATAATAATAATAAGAAGAAATGTTTCTTGAGCAGCAAATCAGCATATTAGAATGATTTCTGAAGGATCATGTGACTCTGAAGACTGGAGTAATAATGCTGAAAAATTAAAATTCAGCTTTGACGTCACAGGGATAGATGTCATTATATAAAATATTCAAATAGAAAATAGTTATTTTAAATTGTAAAAATATTTCACAATATTAGTTAGTTTTTTGATCATATAAGTGCAGCCTTGGTAAGCAAAAAAGTCTTTTTTTTACACATTCAAAAACTTACCAACCTCAAACCTTTGAACAGTTCTGTAAAAAGGTGTGTGTATATTTCATGTGCAATTTTGTCCATGTTAAAATACTTTCTGCCTCAACCTAATATGTAAAGACACATTTAAGAGGCTCGAATCTGTTCGACCAGCCAATGGCAGACGGTGGTAGAAAATTTAGTTTTGTTTAGTGACACAGAAGTGACATACTTAAAATTGGTGTGTTACAGATGATTCAGAGACAGGAGCAAAACGTCCACGGACCACCATTACAGCCAAACAGCTGGAGACACTCAAAAGCGCCTACAAGAACTCGCCTAAGCCAGCACGACATGTGCGCGAGCAGCTCTCCTCAGAAACAGGCCTGGATATGAGAGTGGTGCAGGTGAGACTAGGACTCAGGACAACCTTTCAAATTAGGCTTCAAAGTGTGGCTGTCTGAGTCCTGACTGAGGCTTTTTGGTCCACAGGTGTGGTTTCAAAACAGACGAGCAAAAGAGAAACGGCTGAAGAAAGACGCTGGTCGGCACCGCTGGGGTCAGTTCTACAAAAGTGTCAAACGCAACCGAGGGTCCAGTAAGACGGAGAAGGAGAGCTCAGCCGATGACGCAGGACTCAGCGATAGTGAGCTTAGTTTCAGAGGTGAGACTATTTACATCTCCCATGATGCCTCTTTCTCTTTGTATTCTTTTCAAAAACATTTTTATTTCCCTTCTTAATTCCCCTTTTCCTTTTATTTTTAAAATATGCCACTTGATGGATTGTTTGGAATATTCAAATGAGGTTTTTGGTTCTGCTACGTGTTTTTTTAATGATTATTTCATTTTTGTCCGCCAGTTTTGAGAACTCATAAAAGTCTCGAGCAGCTTTCAAAGGAAGGCTGTGTTTACGAGAAATGAAAGCAGCGGTGCACAAACTCTATAAAATTGGTGAAGCTTTTAGTCAATTAGAGAGGAAGCATACAGGGCCTTTGTTGTTATTGAAAGAACAGACACTGGTTTGTGCTCCTGTGCGTACAGAGAGTAAATCACAAATGCTCACCGCGTCTCAGATACTTCCAGAAGCATGTAATCTCCTTTTTAAATGTGATATTTATGAGGTCTTTCTCATAACTGCAATTCTTCTTCTATGTGTAAGAGTTTCAATACACTACAGTTCAAAAGCTTAGGTTCAGTAAAATGCCTTCATCTTCATCAAATTTGATGAAAAATACAGTAATATTGTGAAACTGTTTTCTATTTCTGATATATTTGGTAACACTTTACAATAAGGCTTCATTTGTTTTAATGTATTAACTAACATGAACTAACCATGAGCAATACATTTGTTACTGTATTTGGTAATCTTTGTTAACGTTAGTTATATAAAAGGTATATAAAATACAGCTGTTCATTGTTGGTCATGTTAGTTCACAGCACATTAACTAATGTTAACAAATACAACCTTTGATTTTAATAATGTATTAGTAAATGTTGAAATTAACTTTAACAAAGATTAATAAATGCTGTAAAAGAGCAGTTCTAATGTAGTTAACTAATGAAACCTTATTGTAAAGTGTTACCATATATTTTAGAATGTAATGTATTCCTATGATGGCAAAGCTGAATGCAGGATTCTATAAATAGAAAGTTCAGAATAGCATTTATTTGAAATGGAAATCTTTTGTAACATTATAAATGTCTTTGCTGTCACTTTAGATCAATCTAAAGAGATATTCATCCAAAAATAAAAAAGATTGTCATCATTTACTCACCTTTGTGTTGTTCCAAACCTTAATGAGTTTCTTTCTGCAACACAAAAGAAGATAAATTAAATAATGTTGTTAACCAGACAGTTGATGGTAGCCATTGACTTCCATAGTAGGAAGTAGAAAAATACTATGAAAGTCAATGGGTGCCATCAACTGTCTGGTTACCAATATTCTTTAAAATATCTTCTTTTGTGTTCAACAAAAGAAAGAAACTCATACAGGTTTGGAACAACTTGAGGGTGAGGAAGTAATGACAAAACTTTTTTTATATTTGGGTGAACTATCCCTGTAATGCACCCTTACTGAATAAAAGTTTTCATTTCTTCTGACCCCAAACTTTTGAGCAATATTGTAGGTGTATTTTGTGAGAACAATCTTAAAAGTGATGTTGTGTGCTCTCTCTAACAGAAGACCAGATCCTGTCAGACCTGGGTCACGCCAACAGCTTGTACGGAAGCATCGGAGACGTCTCGAACGGCAACATGCTCAACGGGAGCTTCTCCCTGGATGGGGGCGGGCAGCCTTACCATGACCTGCGGGCAGGAAGTCCCTACGGCCTGCCACAGTCGCCCTCGTCCATCACTTCCCTCCCTGGCCACACCCCGCTGCTCAACAACTTAGGCTTCAGCATGGACGGCATCATGGGTCAGGGCGGTCAGCCCAATGTAGGTCAAGCACTGAGAGCAATGGCTGGAGGACCCACCTCTGACCTGTCGACAGGAAGTAGCACGGGCTACCCAGACTTCCCCACCAGCCCTGCCTCATGGCTCGATGAAATGGACCACTCCCAGTTCTGAGGTCAAATGTCAAAATGGAAAGTGCGGTACTATGAACAAGACGTTTGAAGATTTTATAGACATCTTTCCCAGAGCTGTGGCGAAATGTTTATGTGGCAAGGGTATTTGGTAGGCCTAAAATGGCAGCTACTTAAACCTTGCTGAATGGCGTGCTGATACGAGCAACCCGTCGAAGAATGTCTGCGCTGTATCATAATTTTGTAACTTGTATTTTTTCATTGTTCTCAAAACTGGATTGGACGATTTCCAGCATGAAATGGCGTGCGGCTGAGAATGGCGTTCAAACCCAAGACCACCCTGGAAAAACAATCACGATCCACCACTTTCTGAGAACAAGAGGGCCCATGCATGTTTCCGAATGAGGAAGAGAACCGCCCACGTTCAAAATGGCGACGCACTTTATGTTCCTCCTCGACTGCACACGGCAGGCTGAATACGGTAAAGAGAGGAGTGCACCGAGCAAGGAGAGATATTTAAACAAGTGGCACAAGTGTATCTTTCCTACTTACAAGGGTTTGGGATTTTAATAGTTGAAACTTTCTAAACAGCTCTACTAGAGGTGGCCCTTCACACTAGGTCTGAAGAATAGATAAAGATTATTTTTTAATAAAAGGACGAATCCGCATGCGCTGCTCTGAATTTTCAAAAAATCTCTGTCAATGGTCCCTGTCTGTTCAACACTTTTTCGTTAAATTTAGGCATCCTGGATAAGCAACGAAACAAAACAAAACAAGCTGGTTAAAAGTTTAAAATAAAAGTTCATATTTATTTCTGTCACTATTTAATATACAAGGTTGGTATAACCATCAAAATACTTTTGTTTCCCATTGCTATTCTTAGTTATTGCTCCATGAGCAAAAATAAATATCATACATGCATTAGAATGTAATTTATTTCAGAGCAGATGAGAGCAGTGGAATTTTTTTTAAAAATCAGAATATGTGATTGGGCCATTACACAGACACAAGTATGGTCTGACCAATTATTATCAAGCAAAAAATGTGAAAGGGAAAATTTCTTATTTAACACATTTAGCAACAACTATGAGGATTTTGTGTTATTTATTCCTGTTATGGGTACCAATGTCAGTATTATGAAGAGTTGGATTATGGGAAAGAGTATGTGTTGATGTAAAACTATAAAACTGGTGACACAATTGTAAACATGCGGAAAGTAATTTCAATTTTGTTATTGCAAAATTTGGACCGACATAATGGTGACTGAGTAAAGATTACGCTGCTGAAAGAGTGAACATAAGCTAACAAAAAGCAACATGAAAAAAAAAAGAAAGAAAAATATCCATTCAGAAATGTTTTTTTTTTTTTTTAGTCTTAATGGCTGTAAATTTTGTAAAGTCTCAAAAGGTGTTGACAGTCTTGTCTCATGAGCATTATTTATTGCTATGGATCTTTGAAAAAAAAAAAGAGCACTGAATTTAGTCCTATATGCCTTCTGTCCAATGGTATGAGTTGTGTACAGTCAAATCTATATGGAGAAATAAAGCCAAATTGTCTTTGGGTTACTGCAATGGTTCTTTTCTTTTTCTTTTTACTTCACACCCTTTTATTAAGAATGATTATAAAGTTATAAACAGCTATAACAGTTGTTTTTTAATAGTAAATCAATTATTTGTTTCTCATACAAATAAACAAATACATTGAACATAATGCAAAATAATGGCATAATATATGTAAAAACAAAATGTATAACCTCCTCCCTACACTAACTTTGTGTTGAGAAACCTCCCATGGTTTGAGTCATTAAACTCAACTATGTCACCATGTTTAATTATGATTTTAAAGTGTTCACGAGGGGCTCTATCTTAATTAGTTAATTGTATTCACAACAATAATGCCATTGGAGTATTTTAATTATTCACACTTTATAGTATTTCCAGCATTGAACGCACAGATTATTTTATTTATTTTGTCAATTGGTTGCATTGTGCACGTCAGCAATTACTTAATTTTCGGTAAAAATGTTTCGAACTACAAAAAACATATAGCCTATGTGTCCGTCCATACATTGGGGTTATACACCAAGAACAATGGATTTAAAAAAAAATCTGCAAATACTATACCACACACACAGACAAACAAACACACACACACACACAAACACGTGGAACTTTCAGACGCAAATCTGTTCGCCGGCTCCACAAGCTCGTCCTTCTGCTTCCACAGACTGTAGCTGATTGCTGTTTAGTCCAACCTTCCCTAATCCCCTAAAAGGTTACCTAATTGTAAACTGCTCCGTGAAATGAGGACAAGCAGGCTGCCTGATGTTCTCAACGGCCAAACACAACTGTGAGGAAAATAACCACATTCAAAAGACTTTCTCAGTCGCGTACTGAATTGGATCTGATATTTACAAAATATAAATATGCTATATAGACATAACCACAAGGTGCATTTCAACTTTTGCGTCCAAAACCACGTCCTAAACTATCCGATTCATAAAAACGTATGAAAGGCCAAATTGTATTTAAAACAATATAATTAATATCGTTAGATTGTGTTTTCAGCATGCGTTTAGGTGGAAACAGTATCGATTTTCTGGTATGAAAGCAACATTTATGGAATAAACCTGAAAAGAAGGACTTAAATAGCAAAACAGGCGCTTTTTGCAAGGAAACACGGCACAAACAAGCTGATTTCACTCAGCCATTGATTGGGGCTGCCGCGGCCATTAATGTACAGCCTTTAATAGTTCAGTCTTACAAAGATAAACAGCGACAAAGACAGTTGGGATAATTTACACGCCACTTACAGCACTAGTATACATATAAATCTGAGCAAATTCCTGCACTGTTGCTTTTGCAAAGATGACAAACACAAGCGCAAATGCCATTATCATCGATCTGCGAGCTTTTATTACGAACTTCCTGAAGCCAACGATTCACCAGCCTCCCGGGTGAGAAGGAATAAATTAACATGCAAATAGTTATTCAGCCTAAATTTAATCTGTGCAGCATATACGGGATATTTTTCTCTTATGTCTGATGGCATTCAGTGACATGAGTTGGCATTTTAATTCAACAGCCATACAAATAAAGAAAGGTCATTTTGCACGGACAAACGGTTACATAGTATAACTGTATAGGTGTAATGGGCAGTATTTCAATATAGAAGCAAGCTCTTGAGTTGATGCACTAGAATGGCCTCTGCCTTTGATTGACTGGAACTCATGTTTATTACTCGGCTCTCTCTGAAATAGCCTATTGATTCTGATTGGTCAAACGGACCATCCAGCGGTCTGAAATCTAACGTCGTCAAAACATGTAGGCCCCGATTTATTCACAGCAAAGTTCTTTTTGTTCTTCATTTAGGGATAAAAAGAAGTTCGAAATACCTTTACAGCGGTAAACTGTTTTAGCGAACATCCCGGCGCCATAAATATGTGCTGCTCTCTTTCCTCTCAATAACAAAATAAACACACAACAAAAATAAAAACATCGAGAAAACAGCAGTTAAGAAAGCATCTGGTAATAGCGATATGGATGTTTGCACGAGCTCTGCAATTCCACACTCAAGTCACTTCACGTTTATTTATATAGCACTTTATACAATAAAATGCTTTAAATCAATACATTTAATCATCTATCAGATGTTTTTATCCTACTTACAAATGAGGAGAACAATAAAAGCAATTAAACCAACAATGGGGCAACAATATGTAAGTGCTGTGATTATTCCCTATTAAGCAGATCATTCCAACAGCATGGAACAGTCAAGGTAAAGGTGAAAGTACAGTGAAAGTAATTTTGTGCCTCTTTGTGATGGCACCACAAGGCGCCGTTCACTTGCAAAATGCAAGGTTCTAGAGAGCACAAGAGTCTGAAGTAGTGAATTTAGGTATAGAGGTGCAGAACCAGTGGTTGTTCTATAGGCAAACATCAGTGCCTCGAATTTGATGCAAGCAGCAATTGGCAACCAGTTGGGTTAGCTGAGACCACAAGCAGTTCTGTCTTTGCAAGGTTGAGTTGAAAGTGGTGGTCCTTCATCACGCAAGAAATGTCTTTCAGGCAGGCTGAGATGTGAGCAGCTGCCGTCGGATCATCTGGCTGGAATGAGAGGTAGAGAGTTGTGTGTCATCAGCGTAGCAGTGATGGGAAAACCATTTTTATGAATGACAGATTCTTAGTGATAACATGTTGATGGAGAAGAGAAGTGGTCCAAGGACTGAGCCCTGAGGTACCTCAGTAGCTAGATGTTACGACTTAGATACCTCACCCCTCCACGATACCCTCAAGTAAGACTTGAACCATTAGAGTGTGGTTCTGAGATGCCCATCGTCATGAGGGTTGACATGAGGATCTGGTGGTTAACTGTGCCAAAAGCAGCAGACAATGAGATCCAGCAAGATGAGTACAGATGATTTGGAAGCTGCTCATCTCAAAGCTTCAATAACCGAGAGCAGGGCGATCTCAGTTGAGTGGCCGCTTTTGAAACCAGACTGATTGTTTTGTCTTGTGATTTTTTTCTTTTTAAAGCTTTTACATGTCTTAAATAAGTCGTTGCTAATAAGTGTCTAAATGGGACTATAGAGGTTGTTGAGGACAATAAAAGCCACAACTCATCTACTTATTAGTCCGCTTTCACAGCCTAACTTCCAGGTTGGCCTACAAAAATATGTCATCTCTGTAGCACTTTATTTGGCTAACTGTCTGAAACCGGCATTACTTATCATGTCTTTTGTATCACTCTGCCGATTTGTGCTGTCTTGTTTTATACAATTGCATTTGGCACCATTTTCAGTTTTAATATTACTTTAATATTGCTGGAGTCTTTGTCTGACTTTGGCTGACTGTACTGTATCCCTTACATATAGCACACCAAGCACCAATATTTGAACTACAAATTATAATTTTTCATATAGTTTGCTGGCTGGCAAATTCCAAGCAAGGCTGGAGTAAAGCATTGCATTAAGAGTAGTCCAGTACGTGCCATTCCATTTAAGCTGGACAAGCAGCTGAATAGCCAGAGAAAGAGATAGACAAAAAGAGAGAAAGTGAAAGGGACAGTAAGAGAGAGAGAAAGAGTGAGAGTAACAAACCTCCACCATCTGGCACTAATGGTGTTAGGGAAGCATCCAGAGAGGCGACTTGTAAAAATGCATAAACGTTAAGTAAAGAAAGCTGAGCAATATGGGACATGATTTTAGAGGAGTCCATGTCAAAAGTGAAGAGCTCAGAGGGAAATTGAGGCACATAATGGAAACATAATGGGCTTAGTGTCACTGTCGTGCAGACAAGCCCTCGGAGGATGCCGTCAGCGGCATTGACCCTCCCCCAACTCTAGCGGATTTATGGAAATTACCGGAATAAGGGACAAACAGCCTTTACAAACAAACCAATACCATAATTCCTGCCTGTCTGTGGAATAAATAAAGTGACTGGCAGAGGATCTTGCTCTCGAGGAGGGATGCAGCTCTGCAGGCCCAAACCCAGGCTAATGTTTTTCACTCCTCCACTTAAGCCCCCTTTTTATTTAATAAGTCATATAACCCCAATTTTTTCAAAATTTCATCACTTTCAAAACAAGCATCATTCTGTTGGTCAACATGGAATATTCCCGTGACCAGATTGAACATGAGGGGAATCTGCATGGATACATTTTTCGATCTCACGTGGAACATACGAAATTGTGGATTCTTATTGAAATGAATTTTACCCACAAAATTTCACAGTTTTTTCAACAATGGTAAATATGACTGCACAGTTGGAAACAGGATCATCCCATTGTTTTAGATAGCATTGAGTAAAACAAAGTTTAAGGATTCCTATTTGTTGGTGGTTTGGAAAATGTTCAAAAATACTAAGTCACCCACTATATTTGTGTTCTTGAAGCATAAAGATTCAAATAGCCAAAAATTCAATGATAACAACATGAAGACATTGATCAGAGATACTTCATGCTATTAACTTTCCAGAGACTTAAAACTAATATAGTATATAATCGTGCTACATTTAATATTGGATCCAATGAGAACCAAAAAGAGGTTCTACTATCCATCAATTCAGGTAGCTTATTAATTATTGTGCTTATCAAAGTTTTATGCCTCAATGTTTTCCCCCAGTTTTTTAAAAACCATTTCTATGTCATTGTATATAATATACAGCACATTGCTTGGCATATACCATGATTCTGAAGCACTATTGTACATTTTATTGTCAAACTTGCTGTATATTGCAGTTGAAAATCACTGACCTTCATGCAAAAATAAAACCATTTTGTAATGACTTCCTAAAGAAATGTTAGCTGATTATGGTAATGTTATAATTAAAGAACAATGCATATGGCAGAAAAACTCTAGAAAACAAGTAAAAAAAAAGGAGACACCATGTTAAGGAGATTCCATGTTTTTAATAGTAACAACAGTAACACATTCATTGGAATGTACCATTCTAGGACAGGGAGGACAGGGTGTCTGAACTTAACTGTTTGAAAGTATAACATCGGTGCTCCACAGCCAAAAGGAATGAACTAGAATAGTTCTAAAATGCTGAACCGATTGAGTTCATTTTGGGAACTATTGTTGGTTTGACAGCATGTACCATCTGGATAAGGAGCACAGTTTGTATAAACTTTTAACAGGAAGGTGATTATGTGGTTTGGGTCTGATTTTTGGGTTTCACAGAGTGAGATTTATCCTTTCGGAGCAGTATACTGGCGCAGGAGAGAGGAGATGGCATTAGACTCTGTCACCTCCTCTGGAAGGGAGCCTTCTTGATCTTTGATTGATGGGTCAGCTCCGGCCTTCAGGAGTAACTCAACGATTTCTGCAAACTCACAGGCTGAGGCTAGAGAGAGAAGGAACACAAGAAAGAAGCATTCAAATACTGTTGGGTTTATTTGTATTTTGTGCAAGGGAGTCAATCACACACATACTGCTAGAGCAGCACTTTATGCCCGCTATACATTGTACGATTTTGGGTTGTCCCAGACAAAAGATGACCAATTGTGGCGATTTTCGTGGTCAGGTTCAAAGACAGCCATTGTCACGGTCTTGCGACCAAAGACAGCCTATGATAATTTTCTGACAGTGTCAGAAATTTAGTATGCTCATCTCAGTGTGTTTGCTGCTACGACCTAGATCTACTGACTAGCCAATAAAAATACAACATGAAATGGCATATTATAAACGCGACATGGCGCTAAAACTTAAAACTACTTACCTCAAGCTCCACTTATAAAATTTGCATGCCAAGTTGGCCTATTTTTCCTACTGTAGCTATGACCACATTTCAACACACATAAAAACCACAATTGTTAAAGTGCGATTAATCTTGCTCTATTTGTTTACCACTAGCGCATACTGATGACATTTTATTCTTCTATACTAACCTGTGTGGTAGCCTACGATTCAATAGGTGTCATCATCGTACAGTCTACATACATGTCGTACCCAAGTTTATTAGATCCATGTTGTACAGTGTGATTTGTATCGATCTTAAGGGATTGCTGAAATCGCACAGTCTGTAGCAGGCATTAGAGGCAAGTGTTTTTACCTTATTTTCATGTCAAATTATATGCCTTTTATTTTAATAAAATTCAGAGAATTTAACATCTTATTAAACATATATAATATTAATACATATATATTAATACATCTTATTTCTCGTAAAATTAACTTTTTTCTCTAACTGTAAATTGAATTATTTTAACAGTGCAATGCTGAACTGATGAAATTATGCTGAGCAAATATGATATAGAATTTGTAATAACATGCGACATGCATGACTATTAACATTAAAAATAATCTAAATGCATCAAATTATTAAAATCATTATTATTATTAAAAATGTAATCTTTATTAATTAAAAAATTTAGCAATTAAACATAAAAGGTTTTTGTTTATATAATGTGTGTCTATATATATATATATATATGTGTGTGTGTGTGTGTGTGTGTGTGTGTGTGTTTGTGTTTTCTTGTTAAAATTGTCTTATATTTTATCAATTTAAATTCAATTCAATTGTACCACATCACTAAAAATCTAACGTTAATATAGTTAACTGTTATTAGTTATTATGGTAACTTTCATTTAGTTTAACTTGATATTCTAAAATAACTAAAACAAAAACTGAAATAAATATGAATACAAACAATAATTAAAGCTGCAAGCAGCATTTAGCGGTGTTCAAGCAGTTAAGGCATTTAAGATTTTTAACCACACAAGCATCAAAAGACATTACGTTTTATGTAGCAAGCATTTAACCACTGATATCATAGATGGAATAGACCATGTTTTAGCATGATTTACCATGATATACCACATTTTAGTGTGATCTTTCATGATTTACCATGTTCCAGTATGATTTACCATGAATCTAGCATGATTTACCATGATTTACCAAGTTCTAGTATGATTTACTACGTTCTAGGATGATTTACCATAGAGCAGTGGTTCCCAAACCTGTCCTGAAGGACCCGTTTTCTCTGTCTCTCTAATCAATCACACCTGATTCAACTCATCAGCTCAATAACCTATGTGATTATGAGCTGATGAGTTGAATCAGGTGTGTTTGATTAGGGTTCCCAACACTGCCATAGAGTACCGTGATTCTAGCATGATTTACCATAGTTTATCATGATTTACCACATTGCTAGCATTGATGTGAAGTGTCAGTACAAATGAAGTGATAAACTCTGACAAAATATGATTGTGTTATGATAGTAATTGTTATACAAGTGATTTTATAGTGTCTAAATATGAATGCACCTGTTAAAAGACTTCATTAATAAGTAGAATGAGCCAATAAGTGGTCTTCTACTGCCCTCTGCTGGCCACTTTCATTTTGACAGTTTTTCCATTTTAACTCCTTTATGCAAGCTTACACACACACACACACACACACACACACACACACACACACACACACACACACACACACACACACACACACACACACACACACACACACACACACACACACACACACACACAAAATCATTATGAAAATATATTTGAATGTTATTTCATACATGTCTTTGCAAACTATTAATCAGATTATTCAGAATTTATTCAGAAACATAGGACTACACACACATTCTGTTGTAGATACAGAGATTTGAACTATGTCTCATTCAGGATTCACATTTGTCAATGTGACAGAATTGTCAATAGTGATACTTCAATAGATGAAATTAGACTTAATGTGATTGTAAATGTTAAAATAGTAATTTTATAAAGTCTAAATAGTAATTTTGTCACACTACTCAAGTATAATTCATATTTTAAACAGCAGGGGGCAGTAAAATACTACTTATTGGCTTAATATGCCATTATATTCATTTAATTTTCCCATTTTTAACTGTTATAGAGGCAAATCTTGTCCGATCTGTCTGAAATTTTTCATGATTGTTTGGAGTCATATGGCACATGTTCTGACTTGTTTTTAAGAAGATCTGAGCATTCATTGAAGAGATATAAGCTTTTGGGGACACTAGGTCATGGCTACATTGTGAAGTGACCCTATTATAGCCATCCAAATGAAGTTGTTCAACTTTTTCTGATAATTATTGATCTAGAGAGTCCAGAGAATTGTACTGCACTGGTTTTGAACATTATGATATGAACATTACATGATAATAAATGCAAAACACCATTTACAGCAAATACAGGCAATTTACCATAGGAAATACATTGTTTAAAAGCTTTTTAACAGTTATAGCGCCACCTATGGTCCGATCTCCATAAAATTTGGCATGCTTTTTAAGGATGTTATGTCACATATGCTCACCAATTTTTGTGAAGTTCTGAGTTTTCGTATAGGATTTATAGGCTTTTGACTATATTTTGCCACGCCCATTTTATAAATGACCCTGTTATAGCCAACCAAATGGCAAATTTCAACTTTTTTTGATAATTATTGATCTAGAGAGTCCAGAGAATTGTCCTAGACTGGTCTGGTTCCGATCGGGCGAAAATCCTAGGACTAGTTTGCAAAAGTAGGTGTTAAACATATTTGTGAATATTTAATGAACGATTTGATTGACAGCAATGGTTCTAGAGGCAAAGTTGTTCAGCATGAGGAGATCTATCAAATGATATGCATTTTGTGGGGATATGTGCCACACCACGTGATTACAGAGCCGTAAAACTCGTTAGCGCCAACTAGTGGCCGATTTCTTTCAAAACTCTTACAGACCTCTTGGGCCATGAGTCGAACATGCCCATCGAGTTTCGTTCCGATCGGCCTCCGTTAACCTCGTCTCACAGGTGCTCAAACTTCATTGGCCGATGGGGGCCATGTTTTTTGAGATAAGCCAATGTCCTTTTATACATACATGGGGCCTTGGACCAAGACACTGCATACCAATTTTCAAGTCAATCGGACCAACGGTCAGGTGGTCATAGCCCTATTTAAGTTTTTTTAATGTTATAGCGCCACCTAGTGCCCAATCGTCACGATTTTTTTACTGTGACCTCAGAATGAACTTATTCACATGTGTACCGAGTTTGGTGAAGCTATCTCATTTACTTCTTGAGTTATAGCCATTTTAGTAAAATAGGCTCCGCCCACAACGTTCATTTTGCGCCCCCTAGCGACCGTGAATCAAAATTTCAACTTTTTTTCGATAATTATTGATATTCAGACTCCAGAGAACATTTTGGCACTGGTTTGGTTCCGATCGGGCGAAAAACCAGGGACTAGTTCGCAAAAGTAGTTTTTCGACAAAATTCAAAATGGCGGAAAATCTATCATGGCGGAAATGAAATCGGAGATATACGTTTTTTACTTCAGGTTTCCAGCTTTCCAGAGATATAAGACACTTGAGTCTACGACATACGGTCTAGGAGTTATGAGCAGTTTTGCGCAATTGGTTGCTATAGCGCCACCTATGGGCCAATCGGGCTCATAATTTGATAACCTCTCCTCGATTTTTGTACTACCATCTGACAACGTTTCAAGTCTCTAACACTTACGGTTTGGTCTGCACGATGCGTTTTAGCGGAGAATAATAATAATAATGAAAAAATCTGAAACTCAGAACTTAGATAATGTCCGAAGAGCCCTGTTGAACGAGACCATCCCGGTGTTGGTGGCCGATCGGGGCCGGGAGTTATGCCCGTTCAAAAGCATATATTTTGGGGCTTATATCTCGGGAATGCCCTGGCCGAATCGCACCAAACTCGAATCGAAGCTAGATGAGGACGAGCCCTTTCTAACGAGCTATCGCACAAGAATCTAGGTGGTCTAGGTCGAGAGTTACAGACGTTCAAACTCGGGGGTCTCTCGAATTAGCGATCCGCGGGGGGGCGCTCCCGAGGCCCGCGACGATAGATTTCGATCAAGGCCCAATAGAGGACTTTACCATCCAAATTTGAGCGCGCAGGGAGTTCGCGTTTTCGAGTTATGAGTGAATTTGTACTGTGAGGGCGTGGCCTAACGTTCGTTTTCAGCCTGAGCCTTCCTGTGACACAATTGTGAATAATACATGAATGTGATTGTAAATGTTAAAATAATGATTTTATAAAGTCTAAATATGAATTATATATAACAATATTAGGGAGTAGTATGATAAAATGACAGCAGGTCCACTTATTGTAAAATGCCACTTATTGGCTGTTATAGTCATCAAAGCTGTTTAATATAGTCATCACAGCTGGTCTTTCACCCTATTATAGCCATCCAAATGAAGAAGTTATACCTTTTCTGACAATTATTGATCTATTCTAGAGAGTCCAGAGAATTGTACTGCACTGGTTTTAAACAGGCAATTTACCATAAGATATATATGGTTTTAAAGCTTTTTAACAGTTATAGCGCCACTTATGGTCCGATCTCCATGAAACTGTGCATGCTTCTTCACCATGTTATGACACATATGCTCATCAATTTTTGTGAAGTTCTGATTTTTTATTTACGATTTATAGGCTTTTGAGTGTATTTTGACACGCCCCTTTTCTAAATGACCCTGTTATAGTGAACCATAGGGTAAAGTTCAACTTTTTTTTGATAATTATTGATCTAGAGAGTCCAGAGAATTGTCTTAGACTGGTCTGTTTCCGATCGGGCGAAAAACCAGGGACTAGTTCGCAAAAGTAGGTTTTTAACATATTCGTGAATATTTAATGAACGGTTTGATTGACAGCAATGGTTCTAGAGGCAAATTTGTTCAACATGAGGAGATCTATCAAATGATATGCATTTTGTGGGGATGTGTGCAACACCAAGTGATTACAGAGCCGTAAAACTCGTTAGCGCCAACTAGTGGCCGATTTCTTTCAAAATTCTTACAGGCCTCTAGGGCCATAAGTCGAACGTGCCCATCGAGTTTCGTTCCGATCGGCCTCCGTTAACCTCGTCTCATTGGTGCTCAAACTTCATTGGTCGATGGCGGCCATGTTTTTTTAGATACGCCAATGTCCTCATACACATACATGGGGCCTTGGACCAAGACACTGCTTACCAATTTTCAAGTCAATCGGACTAACGGTCAGCTGGTCAGAGCCCTTTTTATGTTTTTTTCACATTACAGCGCCACCTAGTGTTTGATCGTCGCGATTTTTTTACTGTGACCTCAGAATGAACTCATTCACATGTGTACCGAGTTTGGTGAAGCTATCTCAATTACTTCTTGAGTTATAACCATTTTAGTAAAATAGGCTCCGCCCACAGCGTTTATTTTGCGCCCCCTAGCGAACATGAATCAAAATTTCAACTTTTTTTTGATAATTATTGATATTCAGACTCCAGAGAACATTTCTGCACTGGTTTGGTTCCGATCGGGCGAAAAACCAGGGACTAGTTCGCAAAAGTAGTTTTTCGACAAAATTCAAAATGGCGGAAAAATTTGCATACCGGAAATGAAATCGGAGATATACGTTTTTTAAGTCAGAAGTCCAGCTTTCCAATGATATAAGACACTTGAGTGTACGACATACGGTTTAGGAGTTATGAGCAGTTTCGCGTTTTTGTTACTACAGCGCCACCTATGGGCCAATCGGGCTCATATTCTCTCAACCTCTCCTCGATTTCTGTGCTACCTTAAACCCAAATATCAAGTCTCTAGCACTTACGGTTTGGTCTGCACGATGCGTTTTACGGCAGAATAATAATAATAATAATAATAATAATAAAAATCAGCACAAATACAATAGGTTTTCAGCACTTCGTGCTTGAACACCTAAAAATATAAATATTACAAAATGCAAAAATTTCTAAAACTTAAAAATGAAAAAGTTAAAGTCCCCCTGTAGTCAATAATTGTATCCCTTAAAACTCATCTTTGATCACCAAAATGACATGTTTAAACTTTTTTCCTTAAAATAGCTTGAATGTAACTACAGTACACCCTTGCCTCATTTAGTATACGCGGTTCTATCAATATGCAAATTAGCCCAGCCTCCACTCCCTCACACCAGCTCAAAGATCCACTCGTTGATGATCACACATTGACGTGATTGGTTACAAGGTAGTTTGTGACGTCAGAAAATCTGTTTTTTTTTTTCAGTTTTAAAGAGAAAATACTCAGCAATGGTGTTGACTTGTGAATTTGCACATGATTTGTCTTAAAGCATATTAAAAACACCACATAGACATATAAACAACAAAAGCTTGATTTTCACCACAGGGGGACTTTAAAATAAAAACTAATTGAAAATATGAATAAAACTATAATAGTATCTCAATGATACTAAAATGCTACCAGTTCTTAAGCAACACCCCCATCACACTTTGAAAAGAACTTAAACCAGCCCAGTCTTCTCACCCGTACACTTAAAGTAATTGTTACAGTACATATGACGACTGCACCTGTGGTTGAGCAGCACGCTTGCATTTGTGCCCCATTGGCAGTTTGTGGCCCATTAGGAGGCTGCAGGGCAGGGAGGGCCAGCACTTCTGTAACTCTGTTAGTGTGTCCTGCCACGCTGATGCAGGGACAATCCTCTAAGCTTGAGTGCTTTTTCACGTCTGTGTCAACTACTGCCTTCTTTTAAAAAGGAGGGAAATGCTCTCTTTATTCTTACTCTTAGGTGAGTGGCTGATGTCAGCAGGAAAACCCTGAGTGACAAGAGTGGCTTTTAACCTCAGACCCGCGACCAGGAGAGAATGAGGGAAGAGAGAGGATAAGAAAGAAGGAGGGGGAGAAAGAGAAGGCAAGCACAAGAATGTTCTTCAAGAGTGTGCATGTTGCCATGTGATTGCTAAGGTATTGCTAAGCGGATGTTTACGTGGCCCAAGTCAAGAGAGCCCACCTCAAGAGGATCCAGTCTCTATGATATCTGATCTCTATAAATGGCTCGAGTCCCACCTTGAATTGTATACTATCGGTCAAACGTTTGAGGTCGGTATGCTTTTTTTAATGTTTTTGAAAGAGGTCTCTTATGCTCAACAAGGCTGCACTTATTCGATCAAAAATGCATTAATATTGTAAAATATTGTTACAATTTAAAATAACTTTTTCTATTTTACTATATTGTAAAATGTAATTTATTCCTGTGATGGCAAAGCTGAATTTTCATCATCATTACTCCCGTCTTCAGTGTCACATGATTCATCAGAAATCATTCTAATATGATGATTTGGTGCTCAAGAAACATTTCTTATTATGAATACAGTCATGCTGCTTAATATTTTTGTGGAAACCATGATGTTTTAAGCATTTATTAATTGAAAAAGTAAGCATTTATTAGAAATAGAAAACATTTGTGACAATGTAAAAGTATTTACTGTCACTTTTGATCAATTTAATGCATCCTTGCTGAATAAAATGTAAAATTTCTTAAAAAAATAAAACAAAATCATACGACCCCAAACATTTGAATGGCAGTGTTTTTTTTGTTGTTTTTTAAGTTTATTTGTATGGCAGGTAAAATAATTTTTTAATTAAAACGTGATCAAATTAATTAAAAACTAAAATACTCTTAAAATTCAGAATTACTGAATTAATACATTTTCTTGTACTTTTTTCTCATATCTGAGCTTTTGTTAAAAGTGTTTGCTAAATGATTAAATGCAAATGTACAAAAAAATTATTACTTCTTTAGCAAGCTCAACTGGCAAGGAAAGGAAATGTAAGCGCAAGAACCCAAAAATGAAAATAATTTTTCAATCGATCATCATTTAATCACCTTCATTTTGTTCTAAAACTACACAAAAGAAGTTGCAGAATGTCCAAGCTGCTATTTTCCATACAATGAAAGTGAAAGGTGACCATGGTTGTCCTTAATCCCCATTTACTTCCACTGTATGAAATGTCTCTTTTGAATTCCATGCAAGAAAGAAAGTCATACAGGACTAAAACAACATGAGGGTGAGTAAATGATGACAGATTTTTGGGGTTAACAGTCACTTTAAGTAAGAAGCAAAAAAAAAAAAAAAAATGTTGTTACTGTATTTTATTTTCGGCACGCGTGCGGGTCCTTGGGCCGTAAAGCCCCTCGCGCCTCTGGGGAGCCGTAGAGAAGAAGAACAATTTACAGCGTGCTGTAAACCCCTCAATTAATCATGTGTCAGCCGCATGGCCCCACACAGGGAGAGGTGGAAATGAATTTTCATTCTGTGCTATTCGTCTCTCTGAGTTCATCGCTTATGTTTATTAGTCACTTTTTTATATCCCATCCCCCCCATAATTTTTCTGCTCCTCCTCCCTAAGGGGTGCTCATCTTCAGGCGTCTACCCTGACACATGACCAACCTGAGGACAGATGGCACACACACACACACACACACACACACACAGAGAACAAGGGCCAGGAGGCCGCCCATGTGTAGTGTCACATGACAGAGGAACACTGTTGATTTCCTCTGGGACAACTGGTGATTATTACAGGTCCTGTTTACCACACGTGTGGCTGTGGGGACAAATGTACCAACACTCACACACAAATACACCTTTCTCCCGTAACAAGTGAGCTCAGGTGGACAAGAACTTAATTCAGAAATCATTTTATAGAGATTTCAACCAAAAAGAGTAAATATTTACGAACAATAGTGACAGTTAAGTCATTTATAATGTTACAGAATATTTATATTTCAAATTAATACTGTTCTTTTAAACTTTCTATTCATAAAAGAATCCTTAAAAAATCAGCAGAACTGTATTTAACATTAATAATAATAAGAAATGTTTATTGAGCAGGAAATTTTATTAGAATATTAGAATGATTTCTGAAGCATCATGTGACACTGGAGTAATGATGCTGAAAATTCAGCTTTGCATCACTGGAAAAAAATACGTTTTAAACTATATTAACAGAAAACAATTATTTTAAATTGTAAAAATGTTTCACATTATTACTTGCAATGTATTTACTGCATTTTTTTATCAAATAAATGCAGCCTTGGTGAGCTTAAGAGACTTTGAAAATTAAAAAGCTTACCGACCCAAAATGTTTGAACCTTAGTTAAAAAAAGATCACTCATAAAATTACTCGTCCCTCACTTTGGAAAAACAAACAAAAAGTGCGTTTACAGTAATCCATTTACCATGGAAGTCTATTGGACAAGACATTATAAATGGTTTAAAATTACTAATTAATAATGATTTAATACAATTTTTGTTTTGTTGAAACAGTTATATTAATTCTTCAGAACAAAAAAGTGTTAGTTGAGGTGTAAACTGGTCTCTATTGATCAGTATCTGGTGTCCTTTAATGCACAATTCTGTGAAAAATGCATTAAACCCAAACCATTCCTTTACCATAGATGACTTACATTTGAATTGTAAGAATAAAGATTTTTCTTGCCATGGCATAGTTGCGTTCTTACCATAGTGTAGTGCTGTCTGTCCTTCATCATCCTGTGAGAGAAAAAGAAAGACGTTTTGAGTTAGAGATATCAAACCATTCCAACTCTTGTGAAACTCTTCAGACTCTTTCTAATTATTATCCATAATGACTTAAAATTCCAAAAAGCAGCACAAAACAAACAAACATGTTCAAGTGTAAACCCTGCCTGTTGAGTTCAACTACCGCCACATGATAGAACCTAAAAAAGGTGATTTGGACTTTGAAGGGATTAGGAGAACAGATTAAACATTGATTTCCTGTCAGATAAACAATCAGATCCTTTAACCTCCAAAACAGACTTTTGAACAAGTAACCAGGATCAGAGGAGCTTGAGGACTTTGTTTGGGTGAATATATAAACAGTTTAATATGAACAAGCCTTTGACCCGCGTGCTCAACGAGGCTATGGGGCCATCGTGCTGTATGTGTATAAAGGTCTAGGATGATCTATTCATTGTCCCCTGCTGGGACCGTGTCGGATGGTTTAGCCGCGGGGACTGAGGGCATCACACAACAATAGATGCTTATACAATAGGACCAATCTGCCTGGTGTGCTGGTGACAAATTGCCACACGGCTTGTGCTTTCAGAGGTGCGATGCAGAGAAAGCCATATTTAGGGCAATATTTAGGGATTAAGGATCCTGCATGTGTGTGGATATAAATCCAGTGGAATGCAACACTCAAGGGGTCAGGAAGTTCTGCGGATGACGTGTCGTCAGGCCAAATGATGGTATAATTGCCAGTTCAATGTGCCTTCTCAGCCTTATAATGATGATAAATGGCATTATTGTTTTGGCTGGGTGGTTGGTGGAGATCATCAGAACCCAATGAGAACTACACAGAGAATTGAACGGCATGTTGCACGCTTGTCTCTCTGTCACAACATCAACCTGCATTACCCTTCATAGACAATATCATTAGCCAACTGTACACTCTTGTACAGAGGATTTACTAGTCAGGTACATATATAAATACATATTTTTTGTCCTGCATATTGTTTAGACATCTGAAAGTAGACTTTACTGTTATTGAAAAGCTAACAATGCAACACTAAGAAGTGTAAAAACACAACAAAAACTACTGAAGAAAATAGTCTTTTAATTTCATTTAATGTTACTTTTTAGTATGAACTTTTATGCTAGGGTATTGCTAAGTGGATGTTTACGGGCCCAAGTCAAGAGAGCCCACCGCGAAGGACCAAGTTTCTCTGATACCTGATCTCTATAAATGGCTCAAGTCCCCCTTCAATGTAGACTTGAATAAATTGTAATAAATGTAATAAAATTGCATTGTTGAGTGAAAAAAAAAAATAGGTTAGTTGTATCGACCTTATGCGCCAAAGAAAAACAAGCGCACAGCCATCTTTAGAATATTGTGTTTGAACTTGTGTTTTTGTGGTAGCTCTGTATATTTCTATGGCATCGCTGTCAAAGAGTAATTAGCTGATGAAGTGGATTTACTTATTTGTATTTAACGAAAGTTATCATGAGCATTGTAATGTTTGAAGCGGATGTCAGTAGAGCAGGAAGATTTTACAACGAGCGGTTCATTCATGCTGTGGAAATACAAACCGGAAGATAAAACACAACGAGTATGACGATGAAAAGGGGCAGGGCTACATAAGGTCTATAAGTCACATTTCATTATTACATTGAGAAACAATGTAAAATACTGAAAAGTAAAAATGAAACGTTTACAAACATTATCACTACAAATGTGTATTTCAGTCCCCCACGCTCCACAACAAATCCAAATTTAACGCTAAAATATAAGTATAAAGCAAACATAAATTATAGTGTCATTCATTATAAACCACATTTATATTATACACCACGCCTAAATAAATTTAAAGCGAAAGCATGTAGGAAATGTGCTATGTAAATAAACTTTGGCTAACACACCTCTCTTATTCAGCACAAATCCAAATGTGTGCACTTTGGAAAGTCGCAGCACATTTTAGATAATAAAAAAAGTGACATTCTGGAAAATGCAGTATAGTAAAGTTTCTCTGACTGCCATCTTAGAACTTGTCGCAATGCATTCTGGTAAACATGATGCTGCAAAACAGGCTATTTTGCAGATTACTTTTTGATACTTACTTCACATTCGGAAGAGTTTATATAATCCCTTAAAATTATGTCTAAGTAGGCAGCTCAGTAGGTTTTAAAACCACTATTATCTATTATCTATGGACGCTTGTTTCCCCCAGGGAAAAAACAATTTAAAAGATAATTGCGACTTTTCTTCACGAGTTTATATCTCACAATTCTGACCTTATAACTCGCAAATCTGAGATTATATCAGAATTTGCAAGATATAGTCGCCATTGCGGGTTATAAAGTCACAATTCTGACTTTTTTTCTCGTCAGAATACAGAATTCTGAGAGATGTTTATTTGTCAGTTTATATCTCGCAATTGCGAGAGAAAAAAGTCAGAATTGTACGATAAAAAGTCGCAATTACCTGTTTTATTTTTTATTCTGTGGCGGAAAAAAGCTTCCATAATTATCCAAAAGTGATGCCATCGTTCTTTTAAGCTGTAACAGAGTGAAATTTCTTCTCCAAATTAGAGAGATGGCGAATGGCCCTGTCAATCAGGTGCTGCTAAAGTCTGATCCCATTGTTCCAAATACAAAAATCTTCACCGCAGCAGGGCCAGGGCTCTCAAACGATCCCAGAGTCAGATGCTATTGTTTACGGAGAGGCGAGAGAGTGACTCCAGAGGCTCTCTGATTGGATTAGCCGGTTAAAATCCCACTAGACGAACAGAATACTGATGCAGTCTCTCTCCTCACCTTTCTCTGATACAGTTACTTCTCTCTGAACAGGATACTAGTTATTTACATAATAAAATGCAACAACACAAACAGAAATAGCTTTTTTTATAATGAATACATATTTTTTCTTTTGAAAATAACTTTCAAAATGATTTGATTTGTATTAAAAAAACCTTCCTAATATTCACCTGAGGTAACAGTTTTAAACATTGGTTTTACCATAATTACTACAGTAATTTTTGCGACTGTGATAAAAATGGTGGTAACTTAGTCACTACTGATTAAAACAAATACTTAAAATGATAGAAAATGCTATAATGATAAATAAGGGTTTGATTTTACAGTTATAACAATAGCTAACTATGGTATTCTGCTAAAACCTGTGGTTACCATGGTACATCATTTTAAGGGAAACATTGCTACATAAAATCATATTGGAAATATATAGAAATTAGTCAATTAAGGACAATATTTATGGATTTTACCCACATGAACACAAATATTAAGAGATCAGAAGTAAAAATAAGCAAAATTCTCTCTCTTTCTAGATAAAATTATAGAGTGGCGGATGTTCATGAGAATGGTCGACAAAGGATATGGAGATACACATAAATACATATAGCCATAATTAAACAGTGAGGGCTTTACGAAACATAATCTTCTTTCACTAATCTTGTGTGCAGGCAACATCTGCATCGGCCCTGAGCTCTGGTTCACAGCTGTCAGTGCATGGACAAAAAGAGGCAGTGTGGACCGGGACAGCAGACAAACAGGTTGGCTATCACATAAACTGTTATGACTCATGGGAAATGGATTGAGACATACACCTGTTAAATTTAGTCTGTTCACACCTAGTTTAGACCACTTTTTCCTATGTTTTAGAATAGTAGCAAAATCCTTGTATCTTTAAAGTACACTGTTCAATCCTTGGATGCTTTTTAAAGTGTACAGAAGGAATTCATATGTATACTGGACACTTGCTGGATGCTTCGCTTTCTATATCTTATCCAACTCAACCAATAAAAAAAAATATTACAAAAAAAAAAGTCGAATTTTGCAATAGAATAAAATAAATGTTCACATTTATTTGAAGTCCTCTATGCAGCTCTGTGTGTGAGTGCATGCATGTTCATGTATGTATGTGTGAGCGCATGTTTATATGTATTTATGTGTGTGCGTGTGTGAGGGGGTCAGGGACTAATGTCTCTAGAGCAGACTGATGGAATCAGGCATAAATTGGATTGTCCTCCATTTGGTTTTCATAGGAGAAGCGGAAAAGTCAAGTAAGAAGCCAGCATAGCATTTTGTACCAAGCAAACTCCTAATCAGGAACCTACATAGAGAGAAACTACTAGACCTCTAGGTTCCCTTGCGTTGCAGAAAACAAATATATCACTGAGACACACCAAATGTGTGAGAGAATCCATATATATATATATATATATATATATATATATAGAAAACCAATTCACATCCCAATTTAAAGATGAAAATGTGAAAAACTATGTCACTGGAAGACAGAAAAATCAGTGGGGTTCAAAAGTCTGAGATGAAAACCTGTGATTCAAAATTGAAATTGTAATTTTTTTTACTCTTGTTTTTATGCTGACAATAGTAGTAATTTCAATTCTTTGTACTTTTGTACGTAGCAAATACACCACCATTGAAAAGTTTGGGGATTATTTTGAAAGAAATTAATACTTCTATTCAGCAAGGACACATTGAATTGATCAATTTTATAATGTTATAAATAACTTCCATTTCAAACAAAACGCTGTTCTTTTAAACTTCATATTAAAAGAATCATATTAAAATGTATTACTATTTCCACAAAAACATTTTCAACTGTGATAAGAAGAAATGATTCTTGAACAGCAAATCAGCATATTAGAATGATTCATAAAGGAGCATGTGACTATGAAGACTGGAGTAATGGCTACTGAAAATGTAATATATAATTTTTTTTTTTTTAAATATATTAAAATAGAAAGCTACGGAAGCTCTGAACTGCAACATAAAAAAAAAAAATCCGCCAGAAAAAATAAATAAATTCTAGCATTTCGAGATTAAAGTAGAAACATTTCAACTTTTAATCTCTAAATATTTCGAGAATAAAGTCGAAATATTTCGAGATTAAAAGTCGAAATATTTAGAGAATAAAGTCAAAACATTTCGAGATTAAAGTCGAAACATTACGAGAATAAAGTCACAATATTTCGAGAATAAAGTATAAACTGGTATAAACTAAAAATATTTCGACTTTAATCTCGAAATGCTAGAATTTTGCGGTTCAGGGCTTCCATAGGAAAGCAGTTATTTTAAATTGTTATAATATTTTAAAATATTACTGTTTTTACAGTATTTTTGATTAAATAAGACTTTTGTAAAAGCTTATAAAGTCTAAACTCTTTTAGTCATTACAGATAGGCATCATTTAAACGTTTACCAGAACACTTCTCTTTGCTGTCACTAACATTCTATGTATTCCAACCCACTCAGGGAGCATCGTCCAATCAGATTAGCACAAAAAGGAATACCTCAAAACTGATGACAACACAGGAGGGAAAGACACAGGAAGGAAGAGATTAAAGGAAAAAGAACAGTGTATCAGAGCAAAGAAGTACTGTCTCTGTGCTGTCTGTGGTAAAGACGGTCCACTAATACCATCTGTAGAGTACAACAGGAGTTGGCATACATACGCTGCCCACCAGGTCACTAAAAGCTTTCATGTTTTCATACCAGCACAATCCGACAGCTCTCTGCGGCATATGGTAGGTGTACTGGGAGCCACCATCACAGCTTTATCTAGTAGGACTAAATCTCTCCCAGGAACACCCTTTCTCTCTTTATCTCTCTCGCTCGCTCGCTTTCTTTCCTTCTGCTGTCCCGGACAGAAACATTAAACAAATGGGGAAAAATGCACATGCAATTATGATTTATGATCACTGTACGCAGGGAGCGCAGGGGTTTTTAATGACCCTGGCAGTACGCAGGAGGGGGAGAGAGGGACAGACAGAGGAGTGAATCGATATAACCACACGGCATTCATATGCAGATACGCATATGATGAGCAGGTGCCATTAATCAGAGCATGCAAAAAATGCAGCAATATGCATGATCATAACACCTACAGTCTTACACAGATAGAATACAAGATTTATGAATATCTGGGTTCCCTCTTCATTACAATAAAGCAGTTCTTGTTCTTTTGCATATATTGAACTGAAGATGTTTAAGTCATACAGAGGAAACATGTATGGGTGATTGCTGTTATGCAGTGTCTTTTGTAATGTTTATTAAAAATGAATTAGCATTTGAGGAACTTTTCTATAAAAGGGTATAATACATTTTGAGAAATATACTCTAGTCAAGTTCGGGCATTCATAATTTCAACATCGATAATAGTAAGAAATGTTTCTTGTGGAGCAGATCAGCATATTAGAATGATTTCTGATCGATCATGTGACTCTGAAGACTGAAAATTCAGCTTTAACATCACAGGAATTAATTACATTTTAAAATACATTAAAATAGAAAATAAATATTTTAAATTTAAATAATATTTTGCAATATTACTGTTTTTTTTTTTACTTTATTTGTGATTAAATAAATTGAGCCTTGGTGAGCATAAGACGACTTCATTCAAAAACGTAAAAAAACATTGTACTGACCCAAAACTTTGAAAGCATCCATCCATCTCTATTCTGTATATATCAGAATGGAAAGTTTTAAAGTGAGAAACACTAACTATAATATAAAAATTAGGAAAGTAGGAAAAAAAAACACACCCCATATTCACTTGTGATACTGTAATTAAAGAAAACTGGCAAAAATTTAACTAGAACTTTTAAAAATTGCAGGTTTAATATTTTAACCAATATATTGAGACGTATGAAGAAGACAAGAAGGAATGACCCATTTAAGTGTGCGCACAAGGGTACTTTCTCGTTGGGAAAGCTGTGTTAAAAGGATCAGGCGGGTGGACCGCTCCTAATTGAATCTATTTCACCTCTGTGTGCAGTGTGTTAACCTTGCCAGCCAGTCTGTGAGGGTTAGCCTGTCAGTGCATATCACTCAATCCCAAAATGTCCTTGACAAACCCTCTGTAAACATCAGGTCAGGCTGTTTCCCTCACAGACACATCTTAAAACACTCAAGCGCATCTTCACAAACAGGAGTTCAGTGGAAGGTGTCCATCACACCACAAACAATTATATATCAAAAAATGCAGATGGTGGATATAATACTATATTATGAAGCAGATAGTTATGACTCAGAAATCATGATTGGATGGTTTTGAGCCACTGTAAATGTCACTATGTGACTGCACATCAATTCAAATCTGTATTAATGCAGTGAGTCTACATATGATCTACAGTTGTAATCAAAATTATTCAACCCCCATTGCAAATCAGGTTCATTGGCAAAACTTACTTTTTGCTGTTTGCGATGAACAAATCAAACAAAAGTAATTGAAATAGCTCAGCACAACAAATATTTCAAGTGGTTTACCCAAATTCAACTGAAAATGCAACTTTTAAAGACTGCAGTTTCAAAATTGGTTGAATAATTTGGTCAACCCCTTGATGGCAAGCATCTTTAGTACTTAGTAGAACATCCTTTTGCTGTTATGATCTGCTGCAAATGAGATGTGTAACAAGACACCAGCTTCTGGCAGTGTTTATGAGGAATCTTAGCCCATTCCTCACGAGCAAAAGCCTCCCGTTCAGTAATATTCTTGGGTTTGCGTGCTGCAACCACCTTCTTCAAATCCCACCAGAGATTTTCTATAAGTTAGGTGACTGTGATGGCCACTGTAGCATCTTCCAGGACTTCTTCTGCAACTAAGCCTTGGTGGAATTTGAGGTATGCTTGGGATCATTGTCTTGTTGGAAGGTCCAATGACGTCCAAGCTTTAGCTTCCTCACTGATGGAATGACGTTTTCTCCTAGGATTTCCTGATACTTCAATGAATCCATCTTGCCTTCCACACCCTGCAGGTTTCCAGTGCCAGAAGATGCCAAGCAGCCCCAGAGCATCACCGAGCCGCTACCATGCTTAACCGTAGACAGTGTTCTTTCCAGCATATGCTTCATTCTTCTTCCTCCAGACATACTGCTGATCCATAAGGCCAAAAAGTTGCAGTTTTGTTTAATTGCTCCAGAACAGAATCCCAAAACTTCTGTGGCTTATTTATATGATTTTTAGCACTTTTAGGTCAGTAGTGGTGTACGTCTTGGAGTTTTGGCATGCGTTTAGTACGTGCCTTACTGTGCAAGCAGAAACCTCAGTGCTTGTTGCACTTACTGTTCTTACTGGTCTTTTGCAGTCACTCGGGGGGTTTTCTGAACCTGCCTTTTCAGAAATCTGTTTGCAGCCATTGATAGCTTCCTTTTTCTGCCCTGGTAGTGTAATCACTGGTCCTTCCAACGGTGTCTCTAGGAACATTTAGTGCCTTCGCTATGTTTTTGTATCCTGTTCCTTATTTGTGAAGGACGATGATATCTTCTCTTAACCTTTTGGACCATTCTTTTGACTTAGGCCTGGGACACACTAGACGATTTTCAAATCTTAATCGATTTTAAAACTGTGGGAAACCACAGACATAAGGGCAGTTTCAAACAATTTTTAGCATTATAATCCTCCGAAAGCACACACTAGAAGATTCGTCCAGACCGCGAGACCACACACACCCGTCAATTGTAGTAACATTTTCACAGTGAGATGAGATCTAACAGAGACTCGCGAGATCAAACGTGACTTGAGAAGAAAAACAGATGGAGGACGACCGACGGTTTCAGCTGGTTCTCCTAGCGTGATTTTTGTTTGTTTTTCGTCAGAGGCAGCCTGATCTAGAGTCATGAGAACTCATGTGGGCTCCAATGCGATCGGGAGCAGTAAAAAAAAAATCTTAATGGCACCACACATTTGAGGATTTTTTGAACAAAAAGTCAATTGCGACAAGAATCGAATTGGATAAAACATTTGAAGTATGCAGTTATTGTAATGTAATAATTGAATGAACATTGGTTACAGTTACAGTGATTTTACCACAGGCTCTCGTGGACTTAGGCCTAATCCTTCACTAAATCCTTATTTCTGTGAATAAAAATGCACCTTAATTGAGAAGAAGCACACTGACAATATTTGCATGCAGTTTTCTAGCCTAACTGACTGAAATCTGTGCCTTAGCAGTAAAAAACACCCATCAAGGGAAAGAGAGACCAGGAAAGATATAGAAAGACACATTCCAAAGAAACTCTTAAAGAGAACGGGGCTGTTTAAGTTGGCTGTAATATTCAGAGGGAGATTGATTAGTAGCAGCACGACTGATTGATTTTTTTTTTCTTTTACAGTCAATCCTCGAGTCAGAGCAGCGTTCACCTCTCTTCTCTCTAATGCACAACAGAGTACGTATGTTAATCAGCTGCATAACCAGCACTCACGCCTTCCTACAACCACATTAAATCATTGTCTGGGTTTTGTTTTTGTTCTTTTTGAATTAGTGACTCTCTTTTCCCATTGACAGTCTTTGGGTAAACACAAAGCATTTAAGAAGAAGTGCAAATGAAAATGAAACACATCCGTGGAATTCAGTGCCGCCCCCCTCTCGTCTGTGTCTGCATCTCAGTGTCCACCCCAGGGGACGTCTTAGGATCCATTAAGCAATTTCACATGGGCCAAGAGTGGCAGAGAATTACCATGGGCAAGTCTAGGATCATCAGAGCAGTTCAAAAAGAAATACATAAAATAAATAAATGCATAAACCGCTCTAATATGAAAATCAATGTTGCAGGCGCAGCTAAATAGCTGTGGGGGGAAAACTAATAAACCACAGGGCAAGTTCTGCCCCTGCTGGGAAATATGCTCAATCTCTCTCTCTCTCCCTCTTTCTCAGCACACAGCTGTGGACAGCTTTAATGTCCTTCACAATTTATGTGGATGGTTTGAAAACAGGAAGAAAACTGTTGAGTGTACGTATTGTGGCAAGGCGGCAGGAAGAGGGAGAAACAGATGGTTCTGGAGAGGCTTTTCATCAGAGGAGTTAAGCTGCCCGCGGCTGGAATGAAACACTTCGATGAGAATGAATTGAGCCCGCTGATAGCGTCGTTTATTTTAACGTGCTTTTTGCATTTTAGCACACAATTCACTAAAGGAATTATGCAAATCAGTCGGTGCTGCAAAAAATATGTGCGGAATGGTGTGATTTAAGGGCAGGGCATCTTGCAAGCCGATCTGGTGTACTTTACAGCAACACTCTAGTGTTTTTTCCTAAATATATTTACATTTGTGTATTTTCCAGATGCTTTTATTCAAAGTGGCTTAGGCCCTGTTTACATGTGGTATTAAGATGCGTTGTGGACGATCGGATCACAATTGGACGACACTAAATACAGGTGTAAACAGGGTCTAAAACGTTTCGAGCTTGTCAACTTTAGACCACTTCCAGAGGTAGTTGAAAATGCATTCGACCGGATTGCTTTCATAGTGTAAACGCTCATGTGGTCGAATGTGTTCGAACAGCCACAAAAGACCGCCTACTCTCCGCCAACTGACTTACTGCGTAAACATTATGGGAAGAGCGCTAGCCAGACAGGATTTAAACTTTGTCGGCTGAAGACCCAAGTTTGGTTTGAAGACGAAAAACGTACCAAGCACAATGTTCTCTCGGCATTCCTGATTTCTAACATACACTCGCAGCGTTCACTGTGGTCTTGCAGCTATCAGAGCAGAAACGAAAGCTGCTGCGTGAGCTTATATCCTAAATGGGAATGTGTCTCCCTTGTCTACTTGTGATCCGATCGACCAAAATGCATCTTAATACCAGGTGTAAACAGGGGAGAATGCTGTGAGTCAAACTGGATCCAAAATTAGATTAAATCTATTTCACCTACTTGAAAAACAGTGATAAAAACATGTTTCACTTCGAAATAAAAAGAAAAAAGCAGAGTAAGGACTTCTTGGAGCATTCTTAAACAATGACTCACACAAATTGCTTTTTTTGTTTTCGCTAAAATAAATTGGACTTCACAACACGCACCAAACTAGCAATCAAAACTAGAGAAACCAAAATCACTGACTGCCCTGCACTGCTTCTCTTAGCTTCAAATGTTACCCTACAATAATTACGATTTGTATAGCAAAGCCAGCCTCAGATCAGAAGCAAAACTCCAGTGATTGAGCTGTAAAAGTGTGTGACTCTCAGGTGTTTCACCCCCATCCGACTAAACCATCCCACCATTGAGCCCCATTCTCATGCAGCTGGCGATTGGACGCCTCTCCTCGCCAATCTTATGACAGATTGCCTCTGGTATTTGTTATGACGTGGAGGATGGAACCATTTGTTATAGTGGACCTGTGGCAGCAGCAGAAGGACCTGAATGTGTAAAAATGTTCTCAACAGGGAATTCTGAACAGTTGCTGAGATTAAGAAAGTGTGCAGCGAGAACTTGAAAATGAGAAGTCAAACACTGACATTTTTTCAAACCTACTTAATGTGTAGGATTTCCAACTACATATGCATCATTTTACAATAAAATTATGCAACAGGTGACATTATGTAAAACCAAATCAAACCCTCAAAACTGCAATCAGGAACCTACGGCACAAACAAACATCTCTCCATCACCACAAAATTACCTGTAAATAAACAGCATCCTTTCTCTGTCCCAAACTATTCTTCACCATTAACTACTAGTAGCACAGGCAGATATTTATCACTATTGATCTACCTGGTCCTCGCCAGGGCCTTTTGTTCTCTCGGCTCCAGGCTCTGACCTCAATTAAGTTATGAATTTCAATCTGATGGACTGAGAGCGTGTGGCCAGCGCAGCCGTGCAGGAAGGGGAGTGGATTAATTAGACACAGCGGCTCTGGGATTCACCCTCCACTGCTGGCGGATCATGTTGTTTTCATAAGAATACACACAAAGAAAGGAGAGAAAGACAGAAAAACGGAGAATTACCAATAAAGAAAAGAAAGAAAGAGAAAAACAAGAGTAGCTCAAGCTAAATTTAAAAAAGTCCAAAAACATCTGACTGGCAAACAAGTTAAAATACAAACGGTCAACAAAAAAACCCATACTTGCATTTCTGGAAGGCAATTAAGTGATTACAAGGCAGCATAATATAAAAGTTTTAGATATGCTTAGGTTCTAGGCTTTGATCACAATAAATAAAATCACGTTACGTATAAATACATTATGATGACATAATCGTGTCTGAATACTTAGGTGAAAAACATTCTATTAATGCAAGTCAATAGAAGATTGTCAATCTACAATCTGAAATTTCTTAAAAAGCATGAAGTTTATAACAAAAATGGATAGCATACTAAAATTGCTATTTTACACAGTAATATGTCAAAGGCTGAAAATATCTGCAAAACAACAACTAGAATGTGCGATTCGAGCTGAATTCAACGTAGAAGTTTCATACTTGGGCATGAATATTTTATTTTATCCTTCACCTGAATATCCTCATGTTTTATATTTTCTTTGAAGTTTCACCAAAAGTGTTATTTCCTGCTTCTGTTTGAGAGAAGCGCTCATTAGTCAGGCCGTTGAGATTCAAAACATGCTTTGTGATGCTAAGCTCATTAAGTTCCATGCTCTAATTTCTGATCATGCCACTGAAACGGTTTGTTAGATTGCTTAACATGCAAATAACTTCAAAAGCCCCTGAATGAATGTATAAAGAATGCATTAACAGAACAGAACTATTTGTAAACATCCATTTGAAGATTCAGTTAGTAGGTGCATGATTGCAATGAGTTGAGCTTGGCCAGCACTTAGAATCAAATCTCTAATAAATGGTGTTTGTGTTCTGTTTATACAATATATCGCAATACAAAAATGCAACAATATGTATCGTGGATAGTGACAATATGTATTGTGTATAGTTCACCCAAAATGAAAATTACTGTGAGTGAAAAAAATCTAGTTTACAGAGTTTCAGTGTAATTACTACATTAAACTACTATATATAATGTTGAATATAATGTATAATAATGCAATGGGGGAATATTTGTGGGTCCTGATAATGCCAAATGTCTTATGTTACAAGTAAAAAGTGGCCTAGATTATTTTAAATATATCTAGCCAGTGAGTACAAGCATATTCGTCAAAAATAATTCTGTATTTTCAGCTTCAGAATCATGAATATTTTTATTTTGGTGTCTCTATTGTCCTGTGCATTGGGTTTCCAGCCCCAAATCCAAATCCTATTCATTTACACCCCCAATCTAATACAAATTTAGCATTTTAATCAACACTACTTTTTTTGTTAACCTTTTATCATATGTCTTGGAATATCGCAATAATATCGTATCGTGAGTTCAGTATCGTGATATGTATCGAATCGTGACATGAGGGTATCGTTACACCCTAGTATTAACAGAAAACTGGATCCTTCATCAGATCAGGCTTAACGGAGTGAAGCTGTCTACATTGGTAACGTCAAAGTTGCATGTCACCTCTGAATGCACACGTCCACAGACCAATCAGCTGTGAGTGCTAACTTGTATTGCTTAAAAATGCAAGAATAGAAAAAACTTTTTTTTTTTTTTTTTTTTTTTTAATCCTTGCTACAACGTGTGTAGAATCAAAAGTTTAGGGTCAGTAGTTTTTGGTTACAAAATAGTTTTTGGTCTATTTGAGACATTCTACTAACTGTAAGTAACTTTGCAACTATATTTCAACTAACTCTCATTAGACTATTAGTAGATTATGTAGACTTAGGTTTGGTGTTAGTAGAATAAGTTGAAATGTAATTGCAAAGTTACTTATAGTCATTAGAATGTCTGTTGGGAAGCATCAAAATAAAGAGTTAGTAGATATTAAGCAGACAGTCTACTAATAGTTTAATGAGAGTTAGTTGATATGTAGTTACAGAGTTAATTATAGTTAGCAGAATGTCTGAAGTGAACCATGTAAAAACATCCACGTATGACGTGGCGAAACAAAACAGATGCTTTCACAGCTTTGATTATAATGAGAATTCTTTTTGATGCATCACACCACATATACTCTATATAGACTCTTATATGCATTCACAAGCACACAATAACAAACACACACGCAGATTGGGTTTCATAGTTGACTGTGTTCTACTTCCTCTGCAGTGCAATTGAAAACAACAGATGCATGAACTCATAGACACAGACTTTACCAGTACACAACTAACTGTGCCACACATGAACTACATTCTAAGAGAGGGGAAAACGAGTCCCCCCAAACTCTCCCACGTGCCCCAGTTCTGTTCAATTATGCAGAGAGAACTAAATATTTATTGTCGCTGTGATGTTGTCCAGGTGGCTGTTGACAGGTGGCATATGAGCTAATCTGAGAGAACAAGGGGACTTTTTGCTCCTATTGTGGTTCTCTTGATCCAGGATTACACCGAAACACCACGATATTTAACTCCACGACCACCGCGTCCATCAGCTGATTAATTTCAATACAATTTTCATTGAAGACATAATAGCATTTTTCCCTCTCCTCCCCCCTTTTCAATCAACAAATTAAAAATATAAACCACTTTTATCTTTATTTAACACTAAGCTGAAATCGGATCACAGGACAGATGTGTGAACGCCAACCATCATTCACTGAAGGTCTATTGTAATATTTTTCATAGATAATGTGTTAACTTTGATCTTAGATTTGATTTAATCAAAGTCAGTTGGTAAACACAGTGCAATGTACAAGTACCTGAAAAAAAGTATAAATAAGAAAATACATCTAAACTGATTTGTGGTTTCGTCGTGTTCTTTTCAAACGCAGTCATGGCTCACACTTGAACCTAATGAGTGGCTACTAAGTTTTATATTGCTATCAAATCACACTTCCTGAAAGTATTAACATAGGATAATAATTTTGGCAGGAGCAGTAGCATGATTTAACACGGCCATATTTTCTCTCATGCCACCTGAACGCTACTTAATAAATCTGCCCTCAGTAATTCTCCTGCTGTCGTCCAGCAATATTCACCTTCTGCTGGTCAGTGCAGTAACCCAGCACAGAACTTTGAAGGACATCTGTAGACTATACATGGCTGTATTCATGTAAGGGGAGCACCTATGATCCAAATATATATATATATATATATATATATATATATATATATATATATATATATATATATATATATATATATATATATATATATATACCAACGACCATGAAACAACCAAAGTCACTTAAATCACCTTTCTTTCCCATTCTGATGCTCCGTTTGAACTTCAGTAGATCGTCTTAACCATGTCCACATGCCTAAATGCATTGAGTTGCTGCCATGTGATTGGATAATTAGATATTTGCGTTAACGAACAGTTGAATAGGTATACCTAATAAAGTGGCCGGTGATTAAGTGTATATATATATTCTTTTTCTTTTTAATTGATTAATCAGTAACCATATTTTGTGTTATTACGCACACAACAACTTTATATGATTATATATGCTATACAGAGCCAGTGATAAAATGTCTATTTCATATAATATGACGTTATGTTCTCTATTGTAGCTCTAGTGGGGATTTCACATTAGTGTCCCTGTTAAAAAACAACAATAGAAGAGCATTGATTGTTGTCTAGGCCAAGCATTTGCTCTGCTCACACAATAAAGGTCCACCACCACCCAAAAAAAAAAAAAAAGAGAGAGTCATTTGCAAATGCTCTGATTATATGGGTTGTATAATGCAAACAATTTGGCTGATTACTTCCAATTGATTTGTCTTAGCGAGAATCAGATCAAGCCAGTGACCGCATAACTGTACTTCACCGTATTAATTTCCCAATGCAGTATTCAGCCAGCTTAAGACAAAGCCAAATCTGCCATTATGACCTGTATTCTTTTTTTTTTTAAACACAACTACCTGCTTACAGTGTGTTGCTTAACGCCCACCGTAATACGCCGATACGATATCCCTAAATGATTAAAGTACAGCCGCTGCTAATCTCAGGGATGGAGGGATGGAGGATTCCCAGTTCACTGTTCTCTCAGATTAGTGATGATGAGGGTCTTTTAGCTCTGGGATCGAAAAGTAAAATATATACTTCTATACAAACCACACAAAAGTCCACAGTATTCAGCTCATAAATTGACTTCATACATATTTACCTCAAAACGAGTGTACTGACTGCCAAGAAACCACAAATAATACCAGTAGTAACTCAAGAAGTAAAGCTAGCATTAACACAGCTAATGCTTACGTGTGTATACACTAAGGATGCACCAATAATAAAATTCTAGCTGATAAGCTTATAATTATTTTCATGTTGATGATATATAACTGATAAATGGACTAAATTAAAATTGTATACTGTCGGAACCAATAGCACTGTGGGCACCTTTCCCAATCCCATTCCCCTCTTCCCCCACTGTTATTTCTTCTGTACTGTCAATAAATACTGAACAAAATTATAAACGCAATACTTTTGTTTTTGCCCCCATTTTTCATTAGCTGAACTCAAAGATCTGTAAAAAAAAGGCCTATTTCTCTTAAATATTGTTCACAAATCTGTCTAATTCTGATTAAAGCTGATAAAGCTGATTAGACAGTATGATTATTTCACAGGTGTGCCTTAGGCTGGCCACAATAAAAGGCCACTCTAAAATGTGCAGTTTTATCACACAGCACAATGCCACAGATGTCGCAAGTTTTGAGGGAGCGTGCAATTGGCATGCTGACTGCAGGAATGTCCAGCAGAGCTGTTGCCCGTGAATTGAATGTTCATTTCTCCACCATAAGCCGTCTCCAAGGGCGTTTCAGAGAATTTGGCAGTACATCCAACCGGCCTCACAACCGCAGACTGCGTGTAACCACACCAGCCCAGGACCCCCACATTCAGCATCTTCAGCTCCAAGATCGTCTGAGACCAGCCACCCGGACAGCTGCTGCAACAATCGGTTTGCATAACCAAAGAATTTCTGCACAAACTGTCAGGAACCGACTCAGGGAAGCTCATCTGCATGCTCGTCGCCCTCATTGGGGTCTCGACCTGACTGCAGTTCGTCGTCGTAACCGACCTGAGTGGGCAAATGCTCACATGCGATGGCACACCTTTGAAGAGGTGTTCTCTTCACGGATGAATCCCGGTTTTCACTGTACAGGGCAGATGGCAGACAGCATGTATGGCGTCGTGTGGGTGAGCGGTTTGCTGATGTTAACGTTGTGGATCGAGTGGCCCATGGTGGCGGTGGGGTTATGGTATGGGCAGGCGTATATTATGGACAACGAACACAGGTGCATTTTATTAATAGCATTTTGAATGCACAGAGATACCGTGATGAGATCCTGAGGCCCATTGTTGTGCCATTCATCCACGACCATCACCGCATGTTGCAGCAGCATGATAAAGCACGGCCCCATGTTGCATCTGTACACAATTCCTGGAAGCTGAAAACATCTCAGTTCTTGCATGGCCAGCATACTCACAGGAGATGTCACCCATTGAGCATGTTTGGGATGCTCTGGATCGGCGTATACGACAGCGTGTTCCAGGTCCTGCCAATATCCAGAAACTTCGCACAGCCATTGAAGAGGAGTGGACCAACATTCCACAGGCCACAATCAACAACCTGATCAACTCTATGTGAAGGAGATGTGTTGCACTGCGTGAGGCAAAAGGTGGTCACACCAGATACTGACTGATTTTCGGACCCCCCCGACCCCCCCAATACAGTAAAACTGCACATTTTAGAGTGGCCTTTTATTGTGGCCAGCCTAAGGCACACCTGTGCAATAATCATGCTGTCTAATCAGCATCTTGATATGCCACTCCTGTGAGGTGGATGCATTATCTCGGCAAAAGAGAAGTTCTCACTAACACAGATTTAGACCGATTTGTGAACAATATCTGAGAGAAATAGGCCTTTTATGTACATAGAAAAAGTCTTAGATCTTTGAGTTCAGCTCATGAAAAATGGGGGCAAAAACAAAGTGTGGCTTTTATAATTTTGTTCAGTGTACTATATATATATATATATCTCAATAAAGGGATACATTATCACAAAAATGTATACTAATTGGTATATATGTATATATATATATATATATATATATATATATATATATATAAACACTTAAAACCTAAAATATTATTTTTTTCCCTTTAAAATGCTACAAGAGACGTTAGGAATAGACATTATGTACAGTGAAAAATGAAAAATGTATGAAAAATGTATATTCATTTTGAGATTTGCTAAAGATGACATTTAATGCAATTATTAGTGTTTTTAAAGATAAACTAAAGGAAAATGTAGATGATGGAAAAGGTAATCTAAATGTATAAATTTAGGAAATGAGCATCCACAATTAATAAAAAAAATAATACCACATCCCTAATTTACATAATATATTTGTCGCCATATTTTGTTCCAATATTGGTCGATATTAGGGCTCTTTTTAATAATTTATTTTTAAATAGATTTTTAAAAAATTAATTGCATGACATGCCCATCAATTATTCACATTATTTAAATCTCAGTCTCAAAAGTCAATATATTGTTTGTTTTATTCCATATTATTGAACATAAACCCACTTGACTACAGTTCACAGCAATCCATTGTGCAAATACCTTTTGTCAGTCTGTGTTTGTTGATGGCCAAAATACATTTTGGCCGTCACGTCAGTAATCAGCTATAACATGAAAATGATCTAGTCATCTTTATCATCCAGAATGTCTTTATGTGTGTTTACAGACTCACCTGGCTATTGATATCAGCGTTATTCTGCAAGAGTAGAGACACCAGGTCTTTGTGGCCCCTATCACATGCCCAGTGCAGGAGCGCTCGGCCCTGAAACACAAAAATAATTTTAAAAAATCATGGTGGATGCAAATGCAAAATATCTGTGTAGACAGTTTAAATTTTTCGGTTCGGTTTTGCTGCAGACAATGCATAATATGTCTTTTAGTGAATCTATGGAGTTTGATCCCATAATTAAATCCCTTACTCTGATTTAAATACAGTTATTTAATAAACTCTCTTTCTGGCTTTGATTCAGAGCATAAAAATGACCACCAGCCAAGAGACGTGTAGAATATTCAATAACAGCCCGTATTTGCGAAGGACCTCTGCAACCCAAAACCATAGACATGTCTGCAGACCACACAACCTATGGGTCGACTCCTTCAGATGGATGAATCCCTCTTCACCCCTAACACATTCATTTATTCCCTTTTGTTATGCGGACCTCTATAAAGTTAACTTCACAATAGATTTCTCTCCTCCAGAAAAAATAAATTATGCACAACAATTTATAACTCAGAGCCTTTAGACCCAACTATTTAACGACGTGCTGACAGGATGAGTTCTTCTCTGGCCACTGTGCAAGCGAGAGAGAAGGGCATTGTGGGAGGGAAAGATCCTGGGCGCTCCAGAAACAAATTGCAGTGGGACGGGAGACTCTTTAGCGGTGATTGATGTGGTTCTGGGGACAAAAAGAGAGTAGACCCTTGATCACCAGCGCCGCCCCCCAGGCCTGAAGCCGCTTGTGCCTATCAAGCCTGCAGAGTTCATTTTTCAGTGAAGGCCAATTAGATAAAGCCAACTCCTTAAGTCGTATTCCATGGCTGAAATTATATTGATCTCCACTGCTGCATGTTAAAATTGATATTTATGAGGGAGTCTGAAGCCTTACACCACAAGGATTTCTTTTTTTTGGAGCGGAGGGTGTCCCCTGGACTTTTTGTCAAATTTTCATCAGAGATATAGCCAGACATTTTTCTTTTCTCCCTCTCTCCTCCCAAGACAAACAATTCTCTGCATCCACAGCGCTTGAATAAAAAAAAAAGTATCATGGTGCTATTATCACAGTACCATGACAATACCATAGCTTCTAGGGTCCAACCTTATATTAAGTGGCTTTAAGTATTATGTACTTACATTGATTAATATGTACAATGTACTTATTGTGTTCATGTTGTATTGTAAAACACTTTTGCTGCTATTGAGGTGTGATACGGGTAAGGTTAGGGTCAGGTGTGGTGGTATGGGTAGGTTTAAGGGTGTAAGGGAAGGGTCAACAGTGTAATTACAAATGTAATTACATACATTAATTACAGCTGTAATTACATGCCGGTATTTTTGAAAATATAAGTACAATGTAAAAACATGTATGTAAACAATAAGTCCATTGTATCAAATTATTAATTTATGTAACATAGTACTTTAAGCCACTTAATATAAAGTGGGACCGCTTCTAGACATGGAGAGAAAAAAAAAAAAAAAAAAAGTTAATTGTGAGAGAAAGTTTAAATTAAGAAAAGTCACATTGTGAAAGTTGCAAAAAACTGAGTTGCAATGGCAAAACAAAGTCACATTGCAAGCTATAAAGACATGATTATAATAAAAATGAGGCCAGTTTGAGGTCATTAAAAAATTCTTTAAAGAAATTAATACTTTTATTCAGCAAGAAAGCATTAAATTGAACAAAAGTGACAGTAAAGACATTATTAATGTTACAAAAGACTTTGTTCTATTCATCATAGAATCCCCAAAAAAGAAATTCCACTACAGTATTAAGAAGTACTACTCTTTTCAATATTGATAGTAATAAGAAGTGTTTCTTAAGCACCAAATCAGCATATTGATTTCTGAAGGATCATGTGACACTGAAGACTGGGAGTAATGATGCTGAAAATTCAGCTTTGCATCACAGGAATAAAATGATATTTTAAAATATATTCAAATAGAAGTTATTTTAAATTGTAATAATATTTCTTACAGACTTTTGAATGGTAGTGTATACATTGTTATTAAAGCATATTTACCAAGGACATTAATCTCTTGAAATTCTGACCAGATGTGAATAATAAAGAAAGTGCTATAATCATCCTTGCATTGACAGTCTCAGCAAAGATAGCCAACCCATGGAAAAACCTACATCCATTCAATTCCGTCCAACTAAGCGGAAGAGGTCTAGAAACCGCAAAGATCTAGAAATCCCACTGATTACACCTTCCTGTCCTGTGTGAGAGCTCTGGATTAAGTGTGACAGCCATGGACTCTACTGCGGGGCGGTGCATTGAACAGGGCTCAGTGCAGATGAATAGGAAAACTCTTGCTTTACAATGTCCTTGCCAAAGAGGGTGGAGAGCTGCCGGCTCAATTGCTTGTAATTGATGGGGCAGCTCCAGCACAAACAGAGAGAGAAAAGAAAAGCAAGAAATTCTTGGGACATTTGCACAAATGAGTCCGGCCCTCTTTTGTTCAGGCGGAGGGGCTCGTGTCTGTTGGAGGCGTGTGTAGACACACAGGGTCATTTAAGACATCACAATTACAATAAGAAAGAAAAAACATGAAACACCATTGCAAAGCATAACAAAGCGGCAGAAAAACATTTAAATTCACACTGAAAAGCTCCTCACTATGCTTATATTTTCAGATATGAATGCATGGGTTAGAATGCTGTTGTTTTCATTTAACATGATCTGATTCAGAAATCAATTATTTTACAAAAACACTATGTCTTGGTTGGGTGATGGTATGAGATGGAAATTATCATGGTACTTTGAAATATACTGTGGTTCTACTGAATGATCCATTTTTACATCGTGTTTTATACATGGTACTCCAAGAATATCATGTTTTAACATTTGTGCAGTGGGGGCCAAAAGACTGAGACCACCAGTGAGAATATTATTCTAATGTTAATACCATTGTTTTTCATTACTTAATATATTATTAGAACAATGATATTATTAGAAAAATGTAATCAATTTCCCACATTGAAAATAAACAAATCTCACTAATAAACTGAATATCTCAGGATAAGTTTAAAATGGCCAATGTCTTTAATATTATAATATAATAGGAATTGATAAATAGCGTGTGTCCATGGTTATGCAGTCCATTCTACCATTTCTCCAGTGTAAAGCGTGTGGTACTTCCCCCAGGTCCCAGCACCCCTCTGCTCACAATCCACTATCATCCCACCTGAATAACTCAAAGTTTCCCAGTTTATTCGGATCTATTGTCATCATCACTGAGATTATTTCCCCACTGCCCCGCACCCAGTTGCAAGTGTACATTAAGGGTAATGTATTTGACCCCTGCAGAGACGGGCCGACCTGTAGGAGGTCAAATGGCAGCTATGAAGCTCATCTCAGCCCAAATTAAACCACTGGCAACAGCCTCTGCTGAAAACATCAAATGGCATTATGTTCAGAGCAGAGTGTGTACCACGTACATCACATCTTAATGCTGCAGTGAGTTAGAGTGTGTGTTTAGGGCTTCAGGCTAGAAGCAAGGCATTGTTTCTCACAGGTATGACCTTGAGCATGTAACGCAGCATTGGAGAAAGATCACAGAAAAATCAAGCCAAGGGAGGCAGTTTCTCCCCGGATGAGAAAATAATCGATATTACAAAAATAAAAAAACAACGCAAATATTACAAAATGTGACATTAAAAAGTGTATAAGTCATTTGTTTGTAAAAACTGTAAAACAGCGACACCCACAGGTAAAGTTACCTTGGAGATCTTGCCTCCCCTGAGCCCATTGAGTTTTAACAGACCCCCAAAGTGTGCGGTGAGTTTGATGTGGGGGTAATTGTGAATAATTGCAATAAATCCCGCCTCTTGTTTTCGTGTGCGGCCTGAATGAAGACAATGATGGGTTAATGGGAAGACTAATTACAATTAAGTAAACACCTCAGACACTTAGATATGACAGCTTTATGTCATGTCAAAATCAAACTTGAAATGGGCTGAAAACATGATGACTGTGGGGGGTTTTAGCGAACAATCAGCTTGTTGAAATTACACTTCGTGTCTGTGACCAGTGTATACGCTTTAATATTGCTGAAAAAAGGTTTATTATTAAAAAGAAAAGCTGAACATTAGTTCACAAATAATATGTATTGTTTAAATTGTTTCTGACTTTAGTTATTATTTTGGAATAAATGTAAAAATGCATTAAAATACTAACTTGTGTTAGTTGAAATGTATACTTGATTTATTAAATAGAACATTACATAGTTAGTGTAAAAATACAAAATATAATTTTTTAACCAGGAAAATTAAGTGTAACAGGGACATAAATTTACATTTGATATATATATATATATAATTACATGAAAGTCATTCAGAAGGGAAGCCTGATTCAAACACACACCTGCTCACTACAGACATAGGCTATGCCACAGCTACAACAAAAAAGCGTATTGATTATAATAAATATTAGAATTTAAAATATTCCACCAGTTTTCTTCTCTAATTCACATCCCCATGTAAATTAGTGTGGTTGGGCCTGAAAGTCTACACACCAGATTTCAATTCACCAGTGCCCTCTATTGGTTCATCTGTTGAACTGCACTAGCGAGGCGAACAATGGTGGACTGACAAAGGCTGCCATCTGGCCGACCTGATGGTGAGCCAACTGGTTCCCCACTTTCAGAATTGGAGTGCTGAAAGAAATGAAATGGGCCAGTTGGTCACGGTGATGTATGAATAAAAATGGGATGAGAGGATGAATGGTGCATCCAGTGACCTTTGGAGTTTTAGCCATGTGGGAAATACCGAGGACTGATCTCTTTACATGGATAGAGAGAGAGAGTAGTGTGAAAAAGCTGGTTGCGGTTCACAAGGTCCCTACACACTGAACAGGTAATATCCTTTAAAGTTCACTTTACTCGTGTAAATAATTAAAAATAATTATACTGTCAAAAGTTTGCGATTTTTTTATACATGTTTTTGAAAGAAGTCTTTTATGTTCAACAAGGCTGCATTTATTTGATCAAAAAAACAGTAAACCAGTAATATTGTGAAATATTATTACAAATTAAAATAACCATTTTCTGTTTTAATATGTTTTGAAATGTAATTTATTCCTGTGATGAAGCTAAATTTTCAGCATCAATACTCCAGTCTTCAGTGTCAAATGATTCTTCAGAATTCAGTCTAATATGCTGTTAAATTATCAATTTATAAAAAATACTACTACATTTATAAAATGTATAAATATAAGAAAAAGCCAACCTCTTCGTCCCTTGTGTTCACGTCCACTTTCTTGGAGCTGATGGCCTTGCTGATGTGTTCGATGTTGTTCTCTCGACAGTAGTCGAAAATATTTTTGTCCTCTTCCCTGAAGTCAAACACAACAAAAAAGAAAATACCCTGAAAAAATTTCAAGCAATAATAAACGGAGCAATTCCAAGAGGCTCCACGTGACACCAAATGATGACACAAAACCTTTTACAAAATGTCAAAAATGAATTAAAGAACATCTGATGAAATAGCATTAAATCATAGTAAGGAAATAAGAAACCAATAGTCTTATTCTTAATGTTACATAACCAGGGTCAAGGTTATTGCTAGAAAATCTGAATCCTGTAAATATATATGACTGAGTGATGATCCAATATAATTCCAGGCTAAACAGGGCCAAACTGATGCGCACAGGTGCAGCATCCCGCAAAAAAAAAAAAAAAAAATCATGTTACTGGCAGGCATCTCATGGTCACATGTCCATCCACCTCTGTGGTGCATTCTCAAGAGGCTGGCGCTCACCACAGCAGTTTTAATTATTTTCCTCTCTAATCACCTTGTGGCATTTGGGCCGAACCAGGCAGGGCAGAGCAAGAGATCGAGAGAGAGAAAGAACAAGGGTTATAGGGGACGAGGTACAGTTGGTTGGAGAAATCTCATTAAGAGATTTACCCCTGCCCCTCTTGCCCATGCAGGATGGCAGATTAATTGCATTTGGAGCTCTATTGTGTGGCCGCCCCTCACTCTCATTACAGGGGGCAGGGCAGATGAGACTAGCAGCGGACGGGACCTCCGTGCCTGAGAGAGACAGGTAATACAGGCTGGCCAACTTTAAATGAACTGATTTCTGAGACCGAATCAGTCAAGAGTATTTCTAATACATAGAATCAACAGACTGACACAAAATAGAAATATTCAATATATACACACAGTGGTGGAATAAGTCTGATACCAACAGAATAAATGCATTCATTTTGTGAAAAACTTGATGCATGTTATGTCTGGCATGTTTTGAGAGCATCTTAAATTTAATATGCCTCAAAAAGATCTTTAAGAGAATTAAAAATCATCAGGGAAGGTGTCAGTCTAATCTAATCTCAAGGCAGGTTATTCCATTGCCGTGGCTCAACCACAGAGAAAGCTCTGGAGTGTGAGACAAAAAGAAGGTTCTAGTCAAGTGATCTTAGACTTCTGGAGGGGGTATAAGGATGCAGCAGTTCAACTAGATATATGGGAGCTTGGTTATATAAGATTTTGTGAACAAATATAAAACTGAATAGGCAGCCAATGAAAAGCCCTCAGAATTGGAGTGATGTGATCGCTTTTACGACTTTTCTGTAGAAATCTGGCAGCAGCATTTTGGACCAGTTGGAGGCGAGCAATTTGAGATTTAGAAATAATCTAACCGAGAAGTAATAAATGCATGAACAAAGCCATATCTAAAGTTGTATAGGTTAGAAATCGTGTCATTTTAAGATAAAAAAATTGTGCTAGCCAAGATTTGACATCGTTTAGGCACATTAATAGATGTTTAATTGCTGAAGGATCATTTCTATTGATTGATAAATAGATCTGGATATCATCAGCATAAAAATGGAAAGACACCCTACAACACAACGAATTACTTACAGTAGGACAAAAACATTTATTGTGGAAACCACAAATAAGGTTCAAAAAGGGCCTTTTTTTTAAAAATCAGCGTTTTTTGTTTTATTAAAGTAGGCAAAATTGATCAAATTAAAAAATATGTCACAGTGGATAAGAGGGTTGTAAATTTATCCTACATTCGGTGATTTTTAAAATTGACATTAAATATACAAAATGTATTAATTAAAAAAAAAAAAAAAACTACTAATGTTAGAATGGGTACAAGACAAGTGTTATAAATTTATCCTACATTTAGTCATTTTTTAAATTAAAGTTAAATATAAATTATTTAAATATATAAATTAAAGTAATAAATAAAATTAAAAATTTGCCATGCTAGATTGGGTAAAAGTGTATCCTACATTTCGTCATTTTCAAAACTACAGTTTAAATATGCAGAATTTATAAAATTAAAAAATAAATCTATCTATCTATGGAAAAAAACTATCATGTCAGAATGAGAACCATGGTTGTAAATTCAGCCTAAATTAAGCTAGTTTGTAACATGAATTTGACATCAGATTTTGTCACAATTATGACATAACCATAATCGTATTATTTTATTTTATTGTATTCATGAAGGTTACCTTTTGTGACAGGCCCAAATCAGAATTTTAAGGGGTAAACAAAAAATGTCTTGGTTTAAAATTAGCAACAACATCTTGCTATCCTACATTTATGTAATAAAATAGTTTGTCTAACATATCAAATAATACAAATTCAATAACAAATCTGTACTTAAAAAAAAAAAAAAAAAAAAAAAAAAAGTAATGGTCCACCAACGTCGACTGTATTCATGGAAAATGGCTTATGCCCATATATGCGTGCACTAAACCTGGCCTTAAATAAGGATGAATATGTGGGTGTTTGTGGTCTTACCGTGACCCAGTGTGTCTGTGCCATGTGGGCATCATCCGTCTCCCTGGGCAACTAATCAATAAAACTGCTCATTCGTCAAACTGATGCTGGCCAGTGCTCCTAAAGCCCGAGTACACACACGCACACAAGCCCACGCTTGCTCCTGATTAATGGCCCACTGATAAACGACATGGCATCAGCGATGCCGCTGAGCATTCTGGGAAGGTCACTGGCTACTGTCAGTCCACAACGCTTGATCAACGTTTTCTGACTAGTGAGAGACCAAACAAAAGACCTATGTCCATGTTTTCACACACAGACCTCAATGCAGATTATACAGGGGAATCTTAAAAGACTAAAACATAGATATCAAAATATAATGAACAACTCTTAAGTTTACTGCCTGAATCCGTCCCGAATCCTTTTTGCACACCAGGCAATGTTAAAGGGATAGTCCCATTGAGTTTTTATTGCATTTTCGTCCATACAATGGAACTGAAACTGTTTGGTTACCAACAATCTTCAAAATATCATCTTTTATGTTCCACAGAAGAAAGTCCTACATGTTTGCAACGACATGAGGCTGAGTAAATGATGACAGAATTTTCATTTTTTGGGTGGACTATCCCTTTAACATCATCAATCAGTGATGAGTAGAGCTGACACATACACACTGCCCTCCAAAATAGCCCGATATTCTGAAACTGACACCTCTGCTCCCATCAATCAGATCAGATCAATCTGATTCATCTCTCTCCAAGGCATCACAGAACAACTCATCTATCATGCATTCTACAGTGAATGAAGCTTCCTCATTCATGACGACTGCAGAAGCACAAGATTATGCAACTTGAGATTATGCGGCTGTTGTTTCTCAAGTGAGTTTGAGCAAAAATAATAAAATAATGAGATGGTCCTGGAGTTAAAGGTCATCTGGTTTTGGAATTGGGCAATGCAGAATCCATTAAAACGCTCTAATCAAATGCTAACGAGAGGTTTGAATATGCAGGAGGGCTCTCAATCACAGAGCTTGGAAATTGGAACGCATTGAAGCAGTCTGCATGGCGGTCTGATTGGGTCACGCCCGAAATGGGACGCTCAGCGAGCGACAAATGGGAGGAGAGGAGGGGGAACGGGATGTTAATTGCCTCTTTGCTTTTCCGTCCCCAATGAACGACTCACATTCCCATGGGACACGTCAACTTGGGGAACGAACCCCTGTTGTATTGATACTTCCATATATTTCTTTATCCATCCATGCCTGGATCCATTTTACATTCCTATCATTGATATAATCATAAAAAGTAATTATACTCCACTGCTTCCTGAGGCCTCTTCACCCCCTATGCTTGCATACTAATACTGTTAATTTAAGAGGTAAAACCATGTGAATTCAGCCCTTAATTTGTCTCGTTGGAAGAAGCACCGGGGCGTCTGGTATCCATGAGTTCCTTGAACAGGAAAATGAATCATGCATCACTGATGCAAGAGTGATCACTGGATCAAATAAAAAATTACAATAAAATAATAATATTCATAAGCAAGACTTGTTACCTTATTTTTTCCTCCTGGTATAGAGAGCTAACCGCTGGCCCACCGAATCCAGTTCTATTATAGCCTCCCCTTCGCTCCGACGACTAAAAAAAGAAACAGAACACTGTCACAATGCCCACAACTGAAGCCTAGAGATCCATTTAAAGGTTTTAAACATCTGAGAAGCCACAAAACTGAAGTGAAATCCCTCGCCGGCTGAACAAACAGGACATGAAACTATATAAAAAGACAGAAACACAACAGTAGCCCATAGTAGTCACTCTCAGTTTAGTTTACAAGAGAAAGGTACAATACGCCTCCATCGAGCTCAAATATGACAGAAATCTGGCAGGACATTGCACATGTTGCTAGACTTGACAGGTTTTGTATATTTGACATTGTTATATTCACTTTTCTTCCTTTTTTTCAGACAGCACAGCACTTGGCAACAGCAAGAGAGCGAGCACAAAGGACTCTGGATATTCAACCTCTGGTGGAACTCACTGAGGAAAAGATTAAAATTACTTTGTGCAGCCAGCCAGCTCTATTATACAGCAATTTTAATTCAATGACTTCAAAATAGGGTCAGGGCAGAAAAGTGCTGCATCTGCACTTCTGTTTGAATAGCAGGCTTGTATTAAAATACCGTAAATTTGTGCACTTTTTTCCCCCTCCACAGCAGGTGCACGTAACAACAGAAGTGCACAGGAGGTCAGCAATAAGCTATTGTCTCTCCTCCCTCGCCAGGGCTCTTTCTCTACCTTGTAATGGAGCTGCCTGCCTTCTTTTTAACACACTAACACAATCAGTTCATTCTGAAAGGTGGGGAATTTGTTTATGTGCTTTTGTGCTGGGTTACTTGCAGTAGTATCAATGAAGGGGGATGTATCTGCTCTGACATGTGGATTATTGGTAAAAAGCAGGAAGATAGATAGATAGATAGATAGATAGATAGATAGATAGATAGATAGATAGATAGATAGATAGATAGATAGATAGATAGATAGATAGATAGATAGATAGATAGATATTTTTATTTTATTTATAGGTGGAATTGGTCTGTATAAATGATTTTTTATTTATTAATCCCCCCCCTTTTTTTTACACAGAGTGACAGGTAATGTATAAGAAAGAGAGACAAGGGTAATAAGTTGGAGACATGTTGCAGGCTGGACTTAAACCTGCATCCCCCACATAAGCACCACGACTCAAAATGCCTGCAGCATGTGCAGATGTGAACCACTCAACAGGACTGCACAGTTACTGCATAAAAGCCTGCGTAAACATCATTGCATAGGAAATATATCATGAATATGAATAACACATCCACAGCTCCAATAGAAAAAAGAAAAAAAAAGCACAGAAAAGTTGTAACTCTGTTTCTGATGTCTTTTGAGCATTATCAGAAAAAACCAAGGGTTATTAAAACAAAGGGAACTACCTGTTTCAGGAGTGCACAACCACAACAACTGCACAATCAGAGACTGCCCTCTTCTGGACATGTTATTCAGTAACGCCGTAACATAACACACAGATCCACTTACTAGAAGTATAGTTTATTTGCATGAAAAAAATTAAATACTGATTAATGTCATGCTTTATTTGCAAAAAAAAAATCAACCTCCAAGTTGACAAGTGACAATCTTTCAAAACCATACTATGCAAATCTGTTAATCCATAACTTATATAGGTGGACTGGGACTTGTGAATTTCAATTCACAATTATCAATATTATAGTACATCAAACTATTTTATCGCAAAAGACCAATGAAAAACCTTGTTTTCCATCCCCTTATGCAATTGCCCCTACAGTAAGTTTAATATTTACCTTCTCACTGCCTTCTGGATCCAGGGCATGTACACAGGACACGTACTCCTGCATGGCCTGCTTTGCACTCATGTCCCCCAGCTGTTTCCATGCTGACCTGTAAACAGGAAGCACTCTCTCAGACTTTAAAGATTAGTTGTTTTTTTCTCAAAAAGCTCATATTATTGGACACAAAGTGGATTTATATTTATTCATTTAGCGGATGCTTTTAACTAACAACTGAGGAAAATTACAAGCAATTTGTCATAAGAGCCAACAATATTCATAGTACTAATCAGTTGGCTGGAGTTATGATGACAATGTCACTGTCAACTATGAAATGAGCCCAAATCAAAATTCAGATTTAGCATGAAACATGACTTGTTAAGAGTCTTACCATTTTCTCTGACCCTCGAAATCGAAGAAACCAGGTTTTGCTGTATTGCACTTTCCAACTTTGACCTGTCAAACAGTTTAGTTATATATTTACTTAATAAAATGAATGACAAATGCTCATCTGTCAGAATTTACAAAATTTAGCATGGGAACTATAATTTACTTCAAAACACCAATACTAGTTATTTTTACTACATAACATTTTGGGTGACTTTGTATTAGGCATCATTCATTGTTAAAAAAAATATGGTAACGCTTTATTTTACAGTTTTCTTACATGTACTTACCAAAGTAATAACAGTAAATTATGCATAATTACACGAACAAAGCCTAACGTTAAACCAAACCCTAAAGTAAGAACATGTTGTTAATTTATATTACCCCCTTAAATTTGTAATTACACTGTAAAAATGACACCTTACAATAAAGTGTAACCAAAAATATATAAATAAATAAAAAAATCTAATCAAAAGATCACAAATAATCTCAACGCTTCGTATCGTGTTGCGGGAGATCTCGTTTAAATGTATTATGATTTTACAGTATCAGATATGGTAAAAACTAAAAGAAAAGTCAAGTAGGCTCAGTTTACCTGTTTGAACCTGGCGTACAGATACAGCAGCTGCTCTCTGCTGGCTGTCTGGGCGAGATCTCTGACCCGGTCCGCTGCCACCTCGAACTCATTCTCCAGATCTGCCCCGTCTAATCGAAGCGCTGTATCCGCAGCACCACAATCAAACTTCCCTAATCCGAAATCTGAATCCGAGTCGGATCCTCCACCGAGCGGCTCTCCGGTGTCAGGCCGGGCTGGATCAGTACCGGAGCCTGTCGCTGAGTCTGGGGAGGAGGACGGAGATCGGGACGCCATTGAAGATAATGAAGATGCCTTATAGGGGTAATCAACAATATTTGTGCTTTGATTATTATTGATTACTAATAAAACTAGCGCAGACAGTTGACTGCTACAGTACGTTATCCGTAATCCGATTCAGTTGGACTTGTTTTGAGAATTGGTCCGTGAGTTGTACGTCACAATAATAGGCACGAGTGCGTCCTGCGACCGGTTTTTAGGTCCTACCGTTTTACAGTAGAGTAAACGCACGAAATGAAATATTGCAATATTGCAACCGTTCTCGAACTATAGACGTATCATCTATTACATCTATTACTATAGATCTTGATGTACTGTATATATGACATAACAATAACATGAAGTATTGGCCATTGCAATTTCAAAGAACTTAGAACGCAGACAGGATTTCAAGTCAAACTCAGCAGGGCAAAAATGTAATTTACATTTACAACAAACTTTTTTTACTGGTCCTTTCCTGATTCATTTCTTCATTAGTTAGGATTTATGCGCAGATTTTTGCAAGGCAAACATTGTCCACTAGGTGGCACACAAATCACATTTTCCCAGGCGAATCTCCCTGTTGAATACTCCTGCCAGTGCAATGCCCCCTTGCTCATTAACTAAATTGTTAGATTTTTATAAAATATTTAATTTAAACATTTTTTAAAACTGTAATTTTTTATATATATTTCTGGTTGGAGAACAGTAGTAATCCGAAACTGTTGCCCAGAAGCTAAATTAGCCACCCTGGTGTGCTAAAATATTACAACATAAAGCTGTAGGCATAAATCAGCTCTCTGTGGCCTTGAGTCAGCAAGCAATACATCAGTAAAATGTAAGTAAATAGGTTTAACATAAACACGAGTGAAGGGCACAGATGGCCTGCTGGATGTCTAATTTTAACTTTCTTTTTGTTTATTGTGTATTTAAATCATTAATGTCATTTTAATCCTGATTAATATCTATCAGGAGATATTTTGTGATGTTTTTTTGTACTTTTTGAAAGTGTTTATGCTCTCTTGTATGCTAAATATAGATAAAATATGCTAAATAAATGTCTATTTTTCCAAGAAATAAACCACCGCCATCAACCAAGTTGGGAAAGAATGTGTAGGCTAAATTATAGAATTTTGGCATAGCCTAATTATTATATGAATATATCATAATTATGTCATAAGCATGTGCATAATTATATTAACATAGCTATAATCATATTATAACAAATAAAAATAATTATATATATGCAAGATCATATATACAATGTTAAAAAAAAATATATGCAAGATTATAGGCTTATTAAAACTGTAATTGTTTTTACAGCTTCTTAACTATTAAGAAATCATTAGAGTATTTACTCCTGGTTTCACAGACAAGGTTTAGTCTAAATTGCAAGAGCTGTTTTAACTGAAAGCAACTTGCACTAACATATCTTAAAATATGTCAGTGTCATTGTTTTGTCTCAAGCTGCACACCAGTAATGTTTTTTTTTTCTAAGACACGTCAACAAAAGTGACTTAAATGATAAGTCTTACTTAATCTGTCTGTGAAACCAGGCTTTAGAATACAACAAGAACAGAAAGTTAAACTTTTTTTTATTTCTAAAATATTAAGCCAAAGAGCATGATTAATCACAAACAACAAGCCTATTTGTAAACGCGCCTCGCGGTGCGCGGTGACGCACATGCGTCTTTCACTCACTCACTCACTCACTCAGCGCGCGCTGATGGCGGACAACAGCTTCTTCACAAACGCCCAGAGAGTCTGGAGAGAGAAAGTCACTCCCAGATTCGCCAGCACCGGGGCTGTAGCGCTGTCATTCAGGCACCTGTTTTGGGGAGTCGGACGAGGTTTCTTTTAGTCCCTAAGTTGCGGGTTTTACTTTGAACGGGGTAATATGTGGGACCGGGGAATAGTGGACTGTGATAGACCGGACTTGATTTAGACAGAGCGGAAAGCAACGCAACGCATGAGGCTCCGTAACTTAGTGACAGAAATAACAAAAGCCCCAAAGAAGCCGCTGCACGACCCGAGGATATTATCATAGTCCGACTGTGGATATCTGCTCCGCCAGCATGAAGTTTGCGGAGCACCTGTCCGCCCATATTACTCCAGAATGGAGGAAACAATATATTCAATACGAGGTGAGAGATTTATGTATGAAATTTACTTGGTGCATGTAATCCGTAGTTGCGTCCTAGTCTAGAGATTGAGAAGCAACTCGGAGGTTCCAGAAGCCTGTTCAGATTTGCGGAGCAAAACTTCAGCGGATTGTTTGATTTGGACAGTGTAAATATTAGTGTAAATATTATGTGGAAGCAAAGAAAGATGGGTTACAGGCTAAAGTTAAATGACCTGTATGTATTAAAAAAATAAATCGTAGCAGACATAAGGTGGAGGAATGATGTTTCTGGAAAATAATGAATTGCTAAATTCACTTTTTTGTCATTTTTGTATTGAATCACAATACATAGACTACTACATGATAATTTCATAATTGATTGTCTCCTCGGGGTCTTTGGTATTAATGAGCGACCCTTTGGCAGCTTTTACATCTGGACAATTTTATTTATGTTTGTATATTTTAATGTTTTTTTTTTTTTTTTTTTTTTTACAAATTTCAGAAATTGATTTTATTCTGGTTTCTTGTCTGGAGCATTGCCAATCACCTGCCTGCACATTTGGCACAAAGAAGAATCACTTAAATTAATAATAATAATAAACTATCTATATAATAAATTCTGTTTCAATATAACAGAATTGTAAAGTTATATTAAGTGAACTCGCCTAAATTCTTCCTTTATGTTTTTTTCTTACTGTTTTGGAATTAAGCCAGAAAGGTCATTTCATGTAATTAGCTTGCTCGCCCACTTTATGTCTGCATCAATTAATTTGCTGAGTGTCAGAGCTTAGAGTATTTCTGCTGAGAAATCTTTCTGTCTTTCTTTTTAAAGCTGTATAAAATGTATATACAGTAAATTAAATATAATATATCATTAAAAAATAGCAATAAATGTCTGCATAATTTCCACAACATAGAGTTGGTATAATAATGCACAAATTTTTCTTCATTAACAAAAGGTTAAATACAGCTTCAGTCCATGGTTTCCATCCACCATTAGTTTTATGAATTATGAACAAAGGAAAGAGCTCTGAGAGATTCATGGTATGTATATCCATCGCTAAATATAACATGTCCCACTATCAAGCCTCAGCGTTAGGAGGATGTAATTCTGCCTAAAATAAAACAATTTCATTCTCAATTAAAATTAATCAGAAGAACATTCTCAATTAAAATTAATTGAGGAATTATTATTATTATTTGTAGTATTAGTGACTGTCATGTAATTAGTTTTGATCCTCTGCTGTTTTTTGACATCTGAACAGTGGATGGAAAAATGTTGAACTGGTCATTCAAACTGTTGAATAATGAAGGATTTCAAGCCAGATTTTAATCTCATGTTGATTTATTTAGTGTTTCTGTGCTGTGAATTTATTGACTGCACATTTAGACAATAAATCAATTGCATTTGTTGTGTGATGGTGGATGGTCAGATGGTTCAGCATGCGTCTTGGCGCAAAGCAGGAGAAATCCTTTGTCTGGAGCACTGAATCTGTAATCGGACGGAGAACCCAGGCAAACATGAACTACTGCAACTATTGTAAACAAAATGTATTTATCCTGTCTATTCTGTAGTAATTCTTTGTTTTCACATATTTTGGCAGAGTGATTAGTCTTTTTGACCATTTAATAGAAAATACATGCAGATTCTCAAGTGATTTAGTGGCATGGTGCCTCTATATCTGTTGCATCTGTTTTGCTTAAGGTTGATTAATCTGAGTTGTTTTTCGGAGGGACTTTCACCGTCAAACCTCAGTTACTGGCCGCATGTGCCAATTTGCATGTGTGAACAGACTGCAGTGAGATTCCAGCTTGATCTGTCAAGGACAAGACAAAGGACTCAAGGAAAACAGTTTAATTCATAATGTTCAGCCTGTCATTTGACACTACCAGGGAATGTTAAATGGATCTGTGAACCGTGTTTATACCGTTTATGTGACACAGATAGATGATTAGCAATATCCTTTCCAGCACTGTACAGCCTTATCAATAAACTGTCTGGCTCTATTTTTTACATACAGTGACAGATTGTGCAGTAGTGAGAGTCTAAGCTCTGATTTACAAGATGAAGACGAACATCTTTTTTCAGCGACATTTAATACAATGCGATATAGCTCTATCTTATAGTGTATCCCAAAGAAAAGCCAAATTTATTAATGTTTGGTCATTGAAGTCCCTCTGTGAGCAGTTAAGCCATGATAACTGGCTCGGTCTCTGCTCATGTATTGCTTTGCCGCCTGTGGCTGACAGCGCCACAGAAAGTCAATGTGAAGCACAGTCAATGTGAAGCACAGGCTCTACGCAATAAAACTGAGTCCATAAACTGGCTTTAGGAACCTTACAAAGAATGAACTTCTTAAAGGGCCAAACTTCCTTACCTAGTCCTTCCCTTAAAACTTTGAACAAGACAAAATGTTTATTGTTTTATACTTCACATAACATAGCCTATTTAAAGGATGACCTTGAAAATATTATCAAGTGAATTGTGCTAAGATGGAAAGAGCATTGCAGTAATAGAAGGGTGAAAGAAGGTTGATGAATCGTTTAGTCTTTCTGTTGATAAATTGACAAATTGATTGAGTGATAAATTAATTAGGATTCACACTTCGGGATGTGCATATTAAATAGCTAAATCGATTTTATTTGACTTTTAAGACTGACTAAGAAAGGAGAAAGAGAGAGTGATAAAGATGGTGCGTTTATGGGCGTTGCTAGGGTGTTGCTATGCAGTTGCTTATAGAGTGCAACAGTCCCCGCCCCCTTATTCAGCAGCGCTGGTTCCAGAATTTTTTTTTTAATTCATTTCTCCCATAGGGATTTTTTAAAAGTCTTTGTTTAAGTTAAGTTATAAGCCATGAACCAAGCCAATCAGTTACGAGGTGAATCTACAAACTTTGATTTGAAGCAAAACAAATCGAACAAAACTATGTGTACTTAACGGCTTTAGTGAGTGAAAGAACTACAATCCCATGAAGCACTGGAAACAGCATAATCAAATTAAAAACGATGGAGGAGTATACCGTAAAATATTTACGAACATTGATTAAACATAAAAACAATATATTTTAAGTTTATTGCAAAATATGCAAATATAGAGTATTTAAATATTTTGAAAGCATAGGGAGATTACATAATTTGCGGTGCTTCATGGGAGTGGGCGGAGCTAAAAAGCTATTTTGGAGTGTGTTGCTTTTTTAAACTCTCTGATTGGTGTAATTTTCTGTACAGAATCATGGGTAATTTAGTTTTTTACCTGGAATTCTTCTGTTGAAATGATTATTAAAAAAATTACCAGAAATAAGGCAGGCTGACAGTTGAGCAGAAACAAATATGGACCTCGTAGCTCACAGTAGGTCTGTCTTTAATGGTTTTAAGTTATTGTTCATAATCAATTTCCTTGTGGAGAAAATTAATGTGTGTTGCTATGTGGTTGCTAGTGTGTTCGGGGCTGTTGCTAAGGCATTATTAGGAAATGTTGGGCTTTTGCAGATTGGAAAATCAATAGAACCCATGGACCCACAAATATTTGTGATCCCTAAATATGATTTTGATCCTTCCTTTAAAGTACATCTATAAGATTTATTTTGCCTGTTTTATTGTCCACTGGTGGAAAATATTAGTATTATCATTTGAGGTATAATTCATGTCTGAGGCAGAACAGTACAAGTTTTTAAGCTTAAATGAATGGGTTTAGAGTAAATCACTAACTCTAAGTATGAGCAATCTAGTGATACTTGCCTGTGTATATATATATATATATATATATATATATATATATATATATATATAGAATATGTGGCTTGTTTTGAGCATGCATACAGTATATTCTTCAAAGCAGTAGGTCTGCTTACTGGCTGGGATGTATGGATCTTTGCTGGCTGACTTCACAGACCTGCTGTTCACACATGCACTGACACACACTTACACACACAGACACATATACACACAGCGACTTGTGCTCCCTCTCCCACTGGGATGACATCTGCTGTCAGGCTCGCTGGATGCAAAGATCTGGCCAAATCTCACACAGACGCATGCACACATATTTCTGAAGGAAGAGCAGATGTATAGTGCACATGTATCCTGGTTTCAGTTATTGGTTGTATAACTTGAATACTCCAGAGAGCACGTCTATCCTTTGTGTCATCATCATCATTGCCATGGCAATGCAGCGATTCTCTTATTTCATTGGCTGACACACTGGCCAGGCTTTGACCTTGAGTGTGAGATTTGTTTATAGTGAAAAGAAGTCTTCCTAGCATCCATACAGCCCTACATTAATTGTCTTGGTTAGCTTGATCTAGGGATGTCTTCTGCTTAGCAAATAAATGTTCTTGATTGCGATTTGTCTTTTGTTGTGCCAAGATATGCATTTCGATTTATGCTATATATTGAGTTATATTGAGCAGTTCCCCGCACTGACATGAGCTTGTGTAGAAAATCACCAGATAATGTTTCGCCCCCCTGAGTGCTGATAAATGTTTTTGTGGGCTTCATCCGATAGATCTTTTTATTTGTTTATTTATTTAGAGAAGTGAGTCTGTAATCCTCCATTGTAAAATATATTTTGTCAGGTAAAGAAAATGAGCTTAATTGGCTAAATTACCTTGTTTTAATCATGTAAAAAATATTATTTGGGTCGTTCCATGTCAACTCAACCAGAGGTGCCTGGCTAAATTTTTTGATTTTGATCCTTTTTTTGTGGTGAAAGAAATACATAAATGAAGTATCCAAAATATTAAATGTCATAAATGTATTTTTCTGAGTAATTCACTGTTTTGTAGAGGGGGTCAAAATGACATTGGAAACACGGCAGCATCATTATTTTACTTTTACACAGAGATAGGTTGGTCCATTACTAAAATCTGTTTACTTTAGTAACAAAAAAGAAAAAAAGAGAGAGGCATGTTGTATGCAATTGTTTTGATAGAGGGAAACAAGATACATTTCTAGTTTCAACATTATTTGTTGTTGAGACATTTGCCTTTAAATGCAATAAGTATCAGCTGTTTGCAAAGTGAACCACATTTGGTTTTTGACCACTGAAAATGTGCACAATTTACCAATTTACTTGTATTTGCATGTAAACCTGGGGCAAAAAAAGTCCTTTTCCCATTTTTGAACAGTCACCAATGGCTTTCATCACTATTTATGTGTGTCGTTCTTCAGAACAAAAATTTATATTAAAAAATCAAACATTTGAGCTGGGGAAGTTTCCAAAATTTTATTGATTTTACATAGAGGGACCTTTGAAATAGCTTGTGTACCTTTTACTTTTATGTAGTATTCCAATTAATTAATTTTTAATTGCCCCTAACTTTGCAATAGCTGCATATTTTGCATTAAAAAAACATTCTAACTTTTTTTTAAATGTACATTTAAACTTAAAGGTGCTTTACACTTTTTTCATAATGCTGCATTAGCCTATCTCCCATCTTAAATTAAACCGCACCCATTACTGAGAATAACCTCACTGACACGAAATGAAATGCATTCAAATTACCGAGGCAGCCCTAAAGGTGAATCTATCAACTTTGGGAATCTACCTTTGGGATAAAGTTACATGTTTTCTGAAGAATCATACAGATCATGCATAATTGTCCAGCGATTTTCATTATCTTCAAGGTTAATGACATGCTAACAGAAGTAGGTAACCATATTCCCAGAGAACTGAAAGACATTTCACACAAAAAGTTTAATACAGGTCCTTCTCAAAAAATTAGCATATTGTGATAAAGTTCATTATTTTCCATAATGTAATGATAAAAATTAAACTTTCATATATTTTAGATTCATTGCACACCAACTGAAATATTTCAGGTCTTTTATTGTTTTAATACTGATGATTTTGGCATACAGCTCATGAAAACCCAAAATTCCTATCTCAAAAAATTAGCATATCATGAAAAGGTTCTCTAAATGAGCTATTAACCTAATCATTTGAATCAACTAATTAACTCTAAACACCTGCAAAAGATTCCTGAGGCTTTTTAAAACTCCCAGCCTGTTTTGCTGTCCAGAAGGCCGTCATTGACACCCTCAAGCAAGAGGGTAAGACACAAAGAAATTTCTGAACAAATAGGCTGTTCCCAGAGTGCTGTATCAAGGAACCTCAGTGGGAAGTCTGTGGGAAGGAAAAAGTGTGGCAAAAAACGCTGCACAACGAGAAGAGGTGACCGGACCCTGAGGAAGATTGTGGAGAAGGACCGATTCCAGACCTTGGGGGACCTGCGGAAGGTCTGGAATCGGGACCAAGTGGGACCAAGCCACTTTTGAACCAGAAACAGCGGCAGAAGCGCCTGACCTGGGCTACAGAGAAGCAGCACTGGACTGTTGCTCAGTGGACAGTGGTCCAAAGTACTTTTTTCAGATGAAAGCAAATTTTGCATGTCATTTGGAAATCAAGGTGCCAGAGTCTGGAGGAAGACTGGGGAGAAGGAAATGCCAAAATGCCTGAAGTCCAGTGTCAAGTACCCACAGTCAGTGATGGTCTGCGGTGCCATGTCAGCTGCTGGTGTTGGTCCACTGTGTTTTATCAAGGGCAGGGTCAATGCAGCTAGCTATCAGGAGATTTTGGAGCACTTCATGCTTCCATCTGATTTCATTTTTCAGCACGACCTGGCACCTGCTCACAGTGCCAAAACCACTGGTAAATGGTTTACTGACCATGGTATTACTGTGCTCAATTGGCCTGCCAACTCTCCTGACCTGAACCCCATTGAGAATTTGTGGGATATTGTGAAGAGAAAGTTGAGAGACGCAAGACCCAACACTCTGGATGAGCTTAAGGCCGCTATCGAAGCATCCTGGGCCTCCATAACACCTCAGCAGTGCCACAGGCTGATTGCCTCCATGCCACGCCGCATTGAAGCAGTCATTTCTGCAAAAGGATTCCCGACCAAGTATTGAGTGCATAACTGAACATAATTATTTGAAGGTTGACTTTTTTTTTGTATTAAAAACACTTCTTTTATTGGTCGGATGAAATATGCTAATTTTTTGAGATAGGAATTTTGGGTTTTCATGAGCTGTATGCCAAAATCATCAGTATTAAAACAATAAAAGACCTGAAATATTTCAGTTGGTGTGCAATGAATCTAAAATATATGAAAGTTTAATTTTTATCATTACATTATGCAAAATAATGAACTTTATCACAATATGCAAATTTTTTGAGAAGGACCCGTATTCATGTTTAAATTTACAAAAGCATGCTAGATGACCTTATAGCATATTAGATCAACATTTGAAGTAACCTCAGTTAGCTTACATATCCAGCCAAGTGAACCATCTTTGCCATAACAAGTTGCTTTAATGGAGTGTGTAAGAATACTGTTCATCATTGCCCCTCTGACCTGTACCCCAAGACTGTGATCTCATCATTATCGTATCTATTTTTCTGACACAGGCTTTCAAGGAGATGCTGTATGCGGCCCAGGACCAGGCCCCGTCCATAGAAGGTAAGGAAAATCCCTTCTGAACATGTAACCGACCAAACCCTTTTTCCATCCCGTACTCGTCCCCACCACCCTAGAACGAACTCCCTACTATAAATAGAGGGCATTTCAGCACTGCCACATCTTTTGCAAGACAGTGGGGCAGCTCGGCATAGCTATAATTAATACGTGAGGGTGACGGGGAGTGGCGGGGAAATGGTTTATCTAAAGCACTGTCGCAAAGAAGTAAACAAAGTTCTTGGGTTTCAGGTCATTTAGTCTCAAAGTGAGGATGTTGTTCTAGTACTTTTAAATTAATCTTTTTGCCTCCTGTGTAGCGTATGTGTATATGTCAAGTTGAATGTTTGGATGGAGGCATTACTGATGATCTTTGAAGTATTTTATGAATCCGCTCCTCTAGCCAGTGTATCAGTTTTGCGGTTTTATGAATTGGTTTCATGTGGCGTTATTACATGGCAAAGCATGACACAATAGGCTTTGTGTGCTATGAAATTATATGATGTGAATTATAGTCTAAAGTGTCCTATGAGTCAGTTAACTGGGTCAAGAGCAATAGGACAGTTTATTTTGCCAGAAACAAGACTGAGCAAGCCATTAATAACAGTGCCAGATACCTGTAAAAGGTCCACACAGTTTAGCATCCATCTTTCGGGGAACTAAAAACTAACAGCCCTCAGGAGTGTGTGTGTGTGTGTGTGTGTGTGTGTGTGTGTGTGTTTGTGTTTGTGTTTATAAGGTCCTGTCAAACTAAAAAAGAGATGTTCTTTCCAGTCAGTGCTTTTGAATGTCTCTGTCAGACTCTGTGTGTGTGTGTGTGTGTGTGGCAGGCCATTTTGACCTTGTTTTTGGAATTCAGGGTTCCGTTGAGGGGGGAAATGAAAGAAAAGTTGGCATGTCTGTTCGTCAGGATAACAGATTTATTGTGTTGAAAACGTTTTGGGTGGAAAAGAGGGAAAGCCTGAGCTGCATTTTAACTGGGCTTTGCATACTGGCATACAAAATTCTCTTTCCTGTATATAGTCACCCTGGTTTACATTACTTTAAAACACAGGTTGCATGTGAACGTGATTTACTCAAAACAAACACATGAAGTATTATATATATATATATATATATATTTTATTATTATTATTATTATAATTTTTTTATTTTTTTATTTTTTCAGAACCTTATACTTAGGCTGCACATTAGAACAAATCCCTAACCCAAAGTATTAAACTTAATCATTTCACTCATCCCACATATTAGCAATTTTTTGTTTCTTTTTATCTGGATGATGATAAAATTAGTGATAAATTAGGGATGCACAATATATCAAAAGCCTACCTTATCGGTTATAGACTAATATTACAAGTTTTATTTTTAATTTATTGATATTGGATAGATACATTGATCAATATTCAATATAGAATTGTGCATGCTTATGGCCTATTTTCACTTTTTTTTTTTTTATTTAAATACATTAAATTCACATTTAATATTTAAAAACACTCATAATAACTTCCATAGTATTTTTTTCCCATACTATGGAAGGCAATGGGGCACATGAACTGTTTGGTTACCAACATTCTTCAAAATATCTTCTTTTGTGTTCAGCAGAAGAAGGAAACTCATACAGGTTTGTGTGGAGCCTCTAAAGCAGGGGTGCCCAATCCTGCTTCTGCTGATCGACTGTCCTGCACAGTTCATCTCCAACCCTAATTGCAGGAGCAGGATTGGGCACCCCAACTCTAAAGGGACATGGTGGTGGGGGGGAAAATGAGATTGGAGGAAAAATAATAAGCCAATGCTTTTGCATTCTCATTGCATTTAGAAACTTTGCGTTCACTCTCTAAACCTTTTGAGCTCTTTGCGCACAAACCCAAAGTTTATTGGTGGAATGCAAAAATTTTTGCAAGGGAACACATCTCATATTTTTTTCCCTTTAGGGGCTCCATAGGTTTGGAACAACTTGAGGGTGAGTAAATGAAGACAGAATTTTCATTTTTGGGTGAACTATCCCTTTAAGTAATATCTAAGAACCAGAACACATACCTTGAATACTTTTTACCTTTTAAATTCAATGGGAGATCAACTGAATAACAGTTGTGATGTCATGCAAGCACAGAATTAAGCTAATTCAAATCTTAATGGTAATGTGGCCAGCATATGGTATTGTAATGTCAGTGTCTAAACCCAGCAGATCAGAACTAATCCATAAAGATCAATGGCTTCCTCACTTTCCCAGCATTCATTCGAAGCCTCACAGTTTCCAGTATCGCCACAGCTGTGGTGCGGCCTCTTCTCTTCCTTTTTTAAACCGCTTTGATGTCCCTCTGTAGGGAAAGTGGATTGATAGAGAATGAAAGAGAGTAAAATAGAGCTGAAAAATAGACAGACTTATTGATGCACCTATCATGTGGCTTTTTTATTATGTTTCGTGTCTATCAAAACTCTTAACGTGATTTGTGAGGCTTAACGCAGTAGTTTTTCACATACAGCATTGCAATGTCAAAGTCTGTTGAGATCAAGTGATGATTTTATTAAATAAACCTCCCCTGGAACACTAATTACCGCTGCTAGATTTATGAGGAAGCTTTTTTCCTTCACATTCTGCAGTGTAAGAAAGAGGAGTTTTGATATTCTGTGAACACACTGGTGCCCCAGGGAGGCAATTTATTGGGTTATTACGGCCCTCTTTCTCGTTCTCTCTGGTTTGATTTGATAGAGTCATACTGAAGGCTCAATATTGAGAGGGGCAGTTCAGAGTGTCAGGAACACAGATCGACTCCGTATGCTAAAGCGTTCATGCACGGAAACAAGACTGATGTACGTGAGTGTTTTTATAAATGCTTTGAAAGACAGAGGATGAAAGATCACTGTAAACTTGCTGTGGACCCTTTTGCAAGACCCCTTTATTTGTGACAAACTTAGGGGCCAATCACAAAGAATACTTTTTTCCATCTCACTGTGCTACTTTTTCAATGTAAACGCGCTAGATGGACGTCTTTAACCATCACTCTTGCCCCTCATGTCTTATGCATCGTCTCGCACATGATGCATGATAAAAAGTTAAACTTTTAAAAACATGTCTCAAAAACAAGTTCGGTGTGAACCGGCCCTTAGTGTACCAAAACCTAGTGTGCTGCCTTCCGTTTTAAGATGCTTTAAAGGAAAGCATAAATAAAGGAATCCAAGTTAAGTGATATACAGAATCTATACCAAAAAGCATTGATAAAAGTTATTTGGTCTGATTAAAAATGAAAATAAAACTATTTTACGTTGATTTGAGTTTTGGGTCATTAGCTCAACAACATGCTAACATATCACTTGTGAGTGGAGTAAATGGCAAATTTGTGGCAAACAAAGCTCATTAGCATGTGTAAATATGAATTTGAGCCAGAGGGGTTTGCCAAGACACTATATGTTTGTAATAGTAATGGTTTGCCCATGGTTACCTAAAGGTCATCTGACTCACATCAGTGAGCGATTCATAACATTGTAGTCATGTCTCTCTGCTTAACTTGCCAGTTTAAAACTCATCAGTTTAGATGTAATTGAGGTTAGTGCATTTAAATGGCCTTTGTGTGCTTCTTGCAAGACATTTATGGATTTGTAGTATTTAAGCTGCACTGCGGGTATTTTGTCTGAGCCCTGCAGTTTTAATTAAAGACGAGACAGCATTGAAGTAAATATGAGCAGTAGCTTGCTTGCTTGCTTTCTTTTGCTTTGGCTAGACCAATTGAGCATTAATTCAAAAAAATAATTACAGTAATACACAACTATAGGCCTAATTTATGAAACATTCATAAAAAAGTAATTTGCAAGTAAATGGACCTTTCCGAAAACTTTCTTTAGGATTCACAAACAGATCTGTAATAAAATGTAAAATGTACTACACAGCTGTTTTCAATCAATTTTTGTGAATTTATTTTCACAGTTAACACACATTTAGTTAACTCATTAATTTTGTTATTATATATATTTATGGTAAAAATGAGTGTCTTATTTTCGTACTAAGATTTTGAAAATATGAACACTTTCATAAATTCAAAAATGTATGGCAGAATGGTTTTATGTACGATTTACACCAAAAAAACATTATGCTCATGTTTTATGAATGAAGTCAGATGAGTGAGATTTGCTGTGCTTATGAAGCTAGTGCCATTGGCAGCTCTTTTATGTGCTAAAGCCAGCAAACGACTAGAAATTACTACATTTAAAGATATACTTTTATGTCTTATTATATTTTAAAGAGTGTTTATGACCACAGTGCAAATAGAAAATTGTGGGAAACTGGCTCTCTGGTATACACTTTGCTGTTTATTTTGGATGTCTCTTCATGGACTATAGTATCTGAGATCTCTTTTTTTTACGCCTCAGCCTTTTTATGGGAAGATTCAGGACACATTCCTATTGAATTCTCCAGCCTTTCAAGGTTTAATGATGCTGAATCAATACCGGCAGAAAGGCAATTGTGTGCATCTTCTTCTGCTCTATAGGTTGAGCTCTTGGTTGGCTGGCTGCTCGGGCACACCTCCAATAATCCAATAGAGAAAGAGAGATGAGGTGAAATGATCTTCCTGGTTGCAATGAACACAGGGACATAAGAAATCATCTAGAGTCCTGATCCATATAGAGCAGGAAGCAGGGGAACTGGGTGACCTTGGATCTTGTATCTGGGGGTCACATACATTTGAGTCAGGTACATTTAAATAATGATCTTTTTACACTGTAATTTAGTCATTTTTACAGAAAAAACTGTGAAAATGCTAAAGTAAAAACCTGTTAATTGATTAACTGTAAATTACCATGCCATATATGCTGAAAAATTATAAATGGTTGAACATCACATGTAAAAACTATAAATTCCCATATAATTTACAGTGAAAAAATTCAAAGGATATTCCCAGAAGTTCCTGTATGACACAATAGATTATATTTGACTTTTTCTCATTTTTGTTATTGCCACTTTTATTGTCATGGTGGTTATTTGTAAATTTTAAAGCAAATTTTGATGCTTCAATTAGATTGGTAAATTAATATTATATCACTTAAAGGTACACTATGTAACTTTTGGCCCTCTGGCGGTTAACAAACAAAACTGCATGTATTTTATGGAAGAACATTGTTTTGATTGTGCTTTGGCTCTTTTCTCTATTTACGGATATGACGCAACACATACGGGTGATTGGCGTATGTATGCAATTTCCTGTGAAAACCATCCCGTCAGGCCTAAAATATAAACACTTGTAATAGACTTGACATAGTGAATCAGAGTAAGACCAAATACGTTTTGGAAGATGTATTGACTCATTATTTAAATAGTTAATTTTGAATAATCCAATTATACCTGAAATGTTGTCACTGTATTTTTTTTTTTTTAATGGTGAATAGTTGACGATAAAAAAAATAAAAATAATATATATATATATATATATATATATATATATATATATATATATATATATATATATATATATATATATGCGTGCGTGTTGTATATGCCGCTCACACAGCTCATTTAAAGCTGAGCAGGGCTCTTGCAGCCAATTAATTAAAGCTGTTGCACAAATAATAGTGGCATATTTTCCTGCTTGCTACTCTTGTGTTGCGGAGGTGTATTTTTAGTTTTGTCTCCCTCCATCCTGTTTTAACCTGCCGTTGACAGACATGGGATAGGCTATTTTAACTTGTTGTTGTTATTATTCGTCATACGTGTGGAGGTGCAGAAGCTCTCATTAGCACAGATTCCGATCGGGGAGCTTTGGGAGTGCGCCGTTCCCCGGTTGTGCTGGCCCAAGGACACGAGGCCAGGCAGGGGCCACGTTCAAGGGTTCCGCTAGCTTGGCAGAATCAGCCAGGCGCCAGACCCCCCATACTCTGCATTATTGATGGACTGCCGCTCAGATGTGGAGCACTATGATAATTGTGCACTAGCTGGTTTGTTTTTACTTCCTTCTTGGTGGAGAAAGAAATGCATCAACACTGACATAAATAAACATGGATTACGTTTATTGTAAATGTAGAGAATTTGTTCTGTATATGAAAACATTTATGCTAGGGAGGGATGTTTATAAGATGGAAAAACACATGAGTGGTTCAAATGTTGTCTGTTAAATATAAACTTGCATTCACAACACATTTAACTTATTTCATGTGATATATTTCCGAGGAATTCAGTGGGAATTTCAGAATATTCAGTGAAAAAATTATGTGGAGTGGTACTTTATTTCAGAATTTGAATTGGTTTATTTTATTCTTTCTTTCTTTCTTTTTCTTTTTTTATCCTATTTTTATTATTTTTATGTATATTTTATATTGTTCATTTTTATCTTTTTATTTAGAGAAATGTACACTGATAAACCCTGCACATTCGAATCAAGGACTCTTGCTTCATAAAATAAATAGCATCAATTTTGATTTCATGTTGTCTTTTAAGAATAATGCCAGCTTTTATACCAAAAGCATTTGAAAAGAGAAGTTTGATGCATTTAAGTGAAATGGTGGTTGCTGAGGGACAGGTATTTATGAAAGAAAAAAGAGTTTGCGTAGTAAGATATCACAAATCTCTTCCTCCTACTGAGGTGAAACATTTCAAAGCAGGAATGGACTGTGCCGAAACTAGCACACAGTCAGACAGAGATACAGTCAGGCGGACTGTAGGAGAATCCCACATCTCATGTTAAATGCAGCTGCCTCAGCTACAGTAGCTTAGAGCAGTGAACCCCAAATCCAGGAGAGATGAAAGTCCATCCATTATTCATCTGTGAATTACATCTAGGCCGACCGGTGTGGGGGATTGTCAGCAGTAGATGAAGAACGGGGGAGGGGAGGACAGGAGGTTATGGGAGGCAGCAGGAGTCAAGGTCTTATTTGACAATGTGCACTTAAGCTTTTAAACATCTAAGACCGCATTTGATGGATGCATCTATGACTTGCAGTTTCAATATCCAGAAGCCGTAGAATGTTTGCCATAAAGATAAATGGAAAGATATGTTATTAAAAGAGTTAGCACATACTTATTCTTATGTAATGGTTTTTGAGACATCGCTTGATGTAGAAACTACGGGTTGAGTGCAGCAGTTTCTGAAACGCAAGGGATAGAATCGTCACTTATGTCATCAAACCTTTGTCTTTAGATTTTAATTTGTGGCTTCACTTAAATGAGCCATGGAATAGACACATTAGTTCTTTGTTTAAAACAAACTTGAAAAATGTTTTTTTTTTTTCCCGTTTTCTCTTGCTGTCATGGGAAATAGAAACATAATCTGCTCTGTAATGTTTGTTTTGTTGCACTCATTCCCTTTCGTTTATATGCACACGCACATATGCTGGTGCTGTATCCAAGGGAGGAGGTCTAAAGAAAACTATAGGAGGCAGCCGTGATACCATATGCTCAGGTATTTCAAATCTCTGCTACGCATACAAAAGCAAATTTTCCTCTTGATTTGGTGCCTTATTCGCTATGGTCTCTGGTTACACTACAATTCAAAAGCTTGGCCTTGGTAAGATATTTTTTGATGTTTTTGAAAGAAATCTGTTATGCTTACCAAGGCTGCATTTATTTAACAAAAACAAAAGCGTAAAAACAGTAATATTGTGAAATATTATTGCAATTTAAAATAACTGATTTTTATTTTTTTTTATCTATTTTAAAATGTAATTTATTACTGTGATGGCAAAGATTAATTTTCAGCATCATTATTCCAGTCTTTAGTGTCACATGATCCTTCAGAATTCATTTATGTTGATTTGATGTTTAAAGGGGTGGTAAAACGCATTTTTTCGAAGGCTTGATTGTGTTTGTGGGGTGCACTGTAACGTGTTCATGCTTCGTTTTTTAAAAATTGCATTATTTTTCATATATTTTACCTTTATTCTACACTGCCCTGCCCCTCCTTGTAAAAACGGTCTGATGGTTTCCGGGTTCTATAAAGCCAGTCCCTCAAAACTACGCAATGGGCTCAGATTGGTTAGCTGGCCCAGTGTGTTGTGATTCGCTAACCATCTAGTGAACGTTTTCCGGAAACGTCACGCCCCGTACCTTTACGGGTACTTTGTGCGTTGGTGTATTATAAACAATGGCGTCAATAAAACAAATCGGTCCCGGGGACACGTTAGTGAAGATGATCGAGCAGAACCTGTTCAAGAACGGCTGTTAAACGACGTTTCAGAAAGGTTTGTTTTTTGTTGTTCTCTCATTACTTTTTAGATACGCTGTTATTTAATTGTACTAATTATTATAGAATTACAAAAAAATAAGCTTCATAAACAAGAATTTAATATAATCGTTCTAACAAATTATACTACAGTCCTCAAAGGGATTTTTCTGAGTAAAGACTGCGGATCTATAGTGATCGTTTCTGACTGTATGGCACCGTTACTTTTGTATTTTTAGAACGATTGTGGCCAAATATCTGTCGCTAGAACTATTAACCCAAAACGAACACTAAACATCGGCTGCCAAATCAAACACAGAACCATGTTTAGCATGTCTGTAGATAAACAAGCATGTAGATAAACATAAAAGCTCTAATCAAAGAATAATTTACACTAATTCCAAGTTCGCTGTTGAGATTAAAAAAAAGTTTGTAACGTTAGGTGTTTGTCGTATAACTTTAAGTATGAATGAGCATTTAACAAACCAGCAGAGCCAAACAGCGTTGTCATTTGTTTACTTCCTTGCTACAACGTACAATTAACAATATGAACTATTACAGGAAAACACATCGACGAAAAATAAATCATACTTCCAGGTTGTGGCCCGTAAACAAAAGCTTTTGTTCTTAAAGTTGGAACTGCTCCATCTTTCAGGACAAGCCGATGTGCGAATCCTGCATTGAGCTCGCGAAGATTGTGAAAGCTTTCCTCTAGACTGTAACATGTGCAGCACAGAGAGCGAGATTTGGTTCATAATTATGAGGGACCGAGTTAAAAATAAATTTTAACCATTAAAATTAACTCCCTCGTCCCTAGGAAGGCTGAACAAAGTGGACCTGCAACCGGGATGAAAATAACATCAGCGTTTCGACGGCATTGCGACAACTCATCTCTAAAACAGCAATATAAAATGGCCTCGCCCCGCTTATTAAGTATTCTCGGAGGAGGGGTTTATGTAAATAATGGGATATGCTGACGTCAGCAAACCCGGAGGAATGTCGTGTAGTCCAAAACCGGCTGTTTGCTGTAGTCCTTAGAAATTGAATTTTTTAAAAGCAAATATCTCCCTTTGCTTTGAACTTTGAGCGCTGTAACTTTGCAGATGTTGTTTATGCTCAAACAGCAACATTACACACTAGCTAAAGTTAGAAAAGTGAAATCGTGTTTTACCACCCCTTTAAGAAACATTTCAGATTATTATCAATTCATTTTGAAAACAGTTGTGCTGCTTAATATTTCTGTGGAAACATTGATGCATTTATTTAGGATTCTTTGAAGAATGAAGAACAGGATTTATTTGAAAGATTTTTTTGTATCAAATTATTTCTGTAAAATGAATACTTTTGAACCGTTGAACAGTTGTTCATTTGTGAATTTTGCATTTGATATTAATCATCCATTGTGGTTTCATTTGATAAAATAATCTTAATATGCACACAGTTTTCATCCCTATAAGGTCATCCTGGGACATCCCTTGTCCTTTATGCTACCAAAAACAGACTATATCCATCAGCATCTCCACTTTCACTTTGATAGCTGAAATTTGATTGGTTGATCTGTCTCTAGTGTGTCTCAGCAGAACAGATTGTGTTGCTGAGAGATCTTCAACACATTCATCTTTAATCTATATTCTAATGGTCTTTCTCTCCAGGGAGTTCACAGGTGCCAGCACCCCCATAGCAATGTGAGAAAATTGAGCCGATCTATACAGGACGTCCTGCAACTGTGGAAATTCAAGTATACTTTTACATTTTTATGGTAAATGGTAGATTCTAAAAAAATCTTTTGTAATCTAATTGTGTTTCGCAGAGGATAACTGGTTTCCTGTTAGTCGTCGTGTTCATGCAACTATTCAACTATTCAGTCACCTTGGCCTATTTGCCTTTATATATATATATGTGCGCGTGTGGATCCTTTTATGTCGCACTGTAGCCTAGAGCAAAGTACAGATTGGAGAAACTCTGTTGACATTGACAGGCATTGGTTGACATTAGAAAAAGAAGGAAGGCTCATTTCTTTAAACATGAACAACTATAATGTACTTCTCATTAGCTAACTCTATGACATGAAGATCACAAAAACAATCTTCCTGTATAATTTCACTTAAAATGATCATTTTATTTAATCACTCAAATAAACGTGTTATCTTTTTCTAAAAAATGTTTTTCTTCTGATATAAATCATATAGGAGCTCTCTGAAAAGCCAGACACACTAGGAGAAATGGCTGTATGAATTATTGATGGTTATTGTTCCCGGTCAGCTTGATTTATATTAAATTATGAATTATTCACAAAGTAAAGATGTGCAATGCAGGCCCACCTTAGTATTTTAACCCCAGCTTTATTGGATTGGAAATTAAATAAAAAACTACACAACCATCAGAATAAGTAAATGACATGATGTGTTTTGAAGCTTTTTATTATCTTATTTTATTACGTTATTATTTTATGATTGTGATTAATAGCTCTGGTTAGACAACTTTGATCTGTAGATGTTTTTAGGCGCCAGTATGTAAATCAATATGTAAAATGTTTTGTTTTGATTTGTTTAGGGCATTAATTACGTATATTATTTGAAGTAAATATTATCGGGTCTCATTAAGTCAGATGTTTTATATATGCATGTATTGATAGATCACCTCAACATCTGCTGGCAAAGCTTTCAGAGAGGGACTGTGTAATTATTTTTTTTAGCAAGAATGATTATCCACAATTTACATTCTCACCCGAGGATGCATTCATATTTCAGCATCCACGGCTTGCGGGTAATATATTCGAGATGAGTATTAATAATCACCAATTACCACTGTAACCTAATTGCAATCCAACACCAGAGTGTCTCACGCTATGTACAGATGGCCCACGCAAGCCCTGGGGAGGGAACGATGGAGACGGAGGGTGGAAGTAGATGGGAGTTGGAGAAGTAGATAAAAGGAGAGATCTAATGGTGAGACGAGTGGGGCGGGATCAGTGATATGAAGGAGAACTACAGATTCACTTAATACATTCGTTAGCAACATTCACTAGGCTTCATTGTGTTTACTACAGTCTAACAGGCCTGTAGCTTACCAGTGTCTTTATTAGGTGAGATTTAAAAGATTCATTAGATGGATGATTTAAAATGAAATACTGAATAAAATCATTTTTTCAGTCAGCAAGTCAGTCTTTTCTTCCCCATTGTAACATATATATCCAAGTGAAACAACTTCTTATACAAGAAAAAATGTAGGGCGGGACTTGATTTTGTCCATCAGGAATTGATTGGATGGTTGTGGTTTGCTATTTGTCAGTCTCATGTGAGTGACAGGTTGTCCCACCCTCGTAAACGCATCATCAGAGAAGAGAAGAGATGTCACTGTAAGAGGGAGGGGAAGATATTTTGATTAAAGATTATGAGGTAACGTGAATAATAATAAAAAAAAATGATGTGCACGTATAAATCAGTTATAATAAATACTGGAATATTCCATAAACAAGAATTGGCCATTTTGATTTCATGGTGACTTATCTAATTAAAGATTAATCAACCAAGTTTATTTGCATATTTAGATTAATATTATTAATTAGACAAAATATATTTTACAATAGTTTATTATATAGAAATATTATTATTATTCTATGTATTAAATTACAGGTCCTTCTCAAAAAATTAGCATATTGTGATAAAGTTCATTATTTTCCATAATGTAATGATAAAAATTAAACTTTCATATATTTTAGATTCATTGCACACCAACTGAAATATTTCAGGTCTTTTATTGTTTTAATACTGATGATTTTGGCATACAGCTCATGAAAACCCAAAATTCCCATCTCAAAAAATTAGCATATCATGAAAAGGGTCTCTAAACGAGCTATTAACCTAATCATCTGAATCAACTAATTAACTCTAAACACCTGCAAAAGATTCCTGAGGCTTTTAAAAACTCCCAGCCTGTTTCATTACTCAAAATAGCAATCATGGGTAAAACTGCCGACCTGACTGCTGTCCAGAAGGCCATCATTGACACCCTCAAGCAAGAGGGTATTTCAACAAATAGGCTGTTCCCAGAGTGCTGTATCAAGGCACCTCAGTGGGAAGTCTGTGGGAAGGAAAAAGTGTGGCAAAAAACGCTGCACAACTAGAAGAGGTGACCGGACCCTGAGGAAGATTGTGGAGAAGGACCGATTCCAGACCTTGGGGGACCTGCGGAAGCAGTGGACTGAGTCTGGAGTAGAAACATCCAGAGCCACCGTGCACAGGCGTGTGCAGGAAATGGGCTACAGGTGCCGCATTCCCCAGGTCAAGCCACTTTTGAACCAGAAACAGCTGCAGAAGCGCCTGACCTGGGCTACAGAGAAGCAGCACTGGACAGTTGCTCAGTGGTCCAAAGTACTTTTTTCAGATGAAAGCAAATTTTGCATGTCATTTGTTAATCAAGGTGCAGAGTCTGGAGGAAGACTGGGGAGAAGGAAATGCCAAAATGCCTGAAGTCCAGTGTCAAGTACCCACAGTCAGTGATGGTCTGGGGTGCCATGTCAGCTGCTGGTGTTGGTCCACTGTGTTTTATCAAGGGCAGGGTCAATGCAGCTAGCTATCAGGAGATTTTGGAGCACTTCATGCTTCCATCTGATTTCATTTTTCAGCACGACCTGGCACCTGCTCACAGTGCCAAAACCACTGGTAAATGGTTTACTGACCATGGTATTACTGTGCTCAATTGGCCTGCCAACTCTCCTGACCTGAACCCCATAGAGAATCTGTGGGATATTGTGAAGAGAAAGTTGAGAGACGCAAGACCCAACACTCTGGATGAGCTTAAGGCCGCTATCGAAGCATCCTGGGCCTCCATAACACCTCAGCAGTGCCACAGGCTGATTGCCTCCATGCCACGCCGCATTGAAGCAGTCATTTCTGCAAAAGGATTCCCGACCAAGTATTGAGTGCATAACTGAACATAATTATTTGAAGGTTGACTTTTTTTTGTATTAAAAACACTTCTTTTATTGGTCGGATGAAATATGCTAATTTTTTTAGATAGGAATTTTGGGTTTTCATGAGCTGTATGACCTGAAATATTTCAGTTGGTGTGCAATGAATCTAAAATATATGAAAGTTTAATTTTTATCATTACATTATGGAAAATAATTAACTTTATCACAATATGCTAATTTTTTTAGAAGGACCTGTATATATGTGTGTGTGTGTGTGTGTTTGTGTGTGTGTGTGTTTGTGTGTGTGTGTGTGTGTTTTAACATTTAAATCCTAATCAATGAAACAAACCAAATCGTGACCACAAAACCAAATAATATTGTAATCTTTTTTTAATTCAAATTTTTAGTCAGCATTTCTCAATTTCAAAAATGTCAAAAAATTCATACTGTCCTCAAGTAACAGGTGACATTACGTCTGACCTTTTTATGTCTGGTTTAATATGACATTCATACTCTTTATGAAAATTAAGCTCTTGTCAGGAGAGTAAATCTTGTTAATGACTTGTTAAATAATTAGAAATATAAGCGCATGAATATGCATTCTGTATGCAAATGAATTGTTAATTTGGTCTGGGATACTGTCATGATTTATAGAGCCACTGTATTTTTGTAGGGATATTCCTGAAGTGACCTTTTCAGTCTGCCAGAAAAAGGATAGTAATTCAACAGGCTCATTTGTTGTGTTTATGAATTGTTTCTTGCATTTCATATGTGCATAGTGTATAGTCACGTATGACTGTAGTAACACACACGACGAAAGGAGTAGATAACAAAAACAGTCTTTATTAAATCCACACAGAAAATTCAGGAGATCTCAGGATGAAACAATAAACACAACACAACCATGTTTAACACTTACGATACCGGGCAAAGGAATTAAGGAAACACAGGGCTTAAATATATGGAGAGAGTAATGAAGATAAAAACGTAACAGGTAGGGGTGGGAATCTCTAGGCACCTCACGATTCGATTCGATTACGATTCAGAGGGCTGCGATTCGATGCTAAAGCGATTATCGATTATCTGAATCTTTTTGTGTGTGTGTGTGAATATAAATACTTTGCTTTAAAAGTACAAAGTAATGACCAATAAAGAATTAACGTACAATATATTTTATTAACATTGCAAAGAACCAACAGGAAAATAAATGTGTGCCTGAACTAGCAGCATACTTATAGTAAATTAATAATATAACAACGACCAGCGTTCTGACGATTCATGCTACCCATCGAGATGTGCTACTTACTGGTTATGCGTATGTGCAGACTCATTTTCCTTCTGCTTACCACGCCCATAAATCTATGCATCCTTGCTGTGGAGACTTGTAGGAAACTTTGACAGGTCAAAGATGAATATTTGATGATAATTTTTACTTTTCACACCGTTTTAAAAATGAAAACAGTACAGTATACTGTACACTTAACTTCAAATTTTATTATAATTGTATTTCATATAATAATGTCATTTTTACTTGTTATATCAAATGTGATAATTGCTAGTTCATTTAAAATATCAAAATATGCTCCTCATACACTTACCCTAATTTAAATGAAATAACGATGTCATAATATTGTGAGATTTACACCATTATGGAAACAATAGAGAATGAATCAACATTCTCTGTGATCGATTCGCGCTTGGGTAACGTCAGCATTTTTCGACAAGGCAGCACAAAGCCGAGTGTTTTTCCTCCTCTGGGTGGAAACTTGTCATATGGGTTCACATATTTGTCGTGTTTCCGAAATATTTTAGTTTTATTCTACAAAGCTTACAACTAGTATGGCTCTTGTCCACCTCCTTTCCCCCTTCAACTTCATAGAAGCCAAAATATTTCCACACGTCAGCTTTTAACGAGGAGGGTGTTTGGATTTCGCGCTCAGGCTTCGCGTCTCTGTTATGTGCACACGCCACAGACGGTCCGGGCACTGCACTTCCGCGCTTCAGAGTTCCGTCTTTTGCGTTCCGTCAATATTACGTTATTATAAATATATATCTAAAAAAAACCTAATTTTTTTTGAAAATTGATTTTTGACATTTGTGAATCGATTCAGAATCGTCCACGTCCGCATCCGCATCGCGATGCATCTAAGAATCGATTTTTCCCCCACCCCTAGTAACAGGTGTGTAGAACTAATTAACAACCAAGGAAACGATCCAAAACAGACCATACATGGTATAGTAATGCATTGAAAACAATTTCACAACAGTAGTTTAAATATATATATATATATATATATATATATATATATATATATATATATATATATATATATATTTGTTTACATTTATTTGGAAAAGGTTTGCTCAATGTCTGAAATTCCACATTATGCATTATATTAACTATACAACGGGAGTCATTGTGAAAAAATAAATGAAACCGCCAAGGTCAATGTTGTATTATTCAATCAAGCATGGAAATTGCTCATAATCAAATCAAGCCAAGCAAAGCATTCCCGTATATAGGGCCCTGCGTCAGGATGATGGAAGAGGAACTCTTAAGGGCATTAGCAGAGGGATTCAAACACCAGACAGTCAGGATGTCTCTGTACTGTGTCAAAACAACTTCAGGAATGACACCGGACAAGAGCTTTGCATCTCTGCTTATGTGCTGTTTACAGGTCATCTATAAAGTCTGGTTAAGAATGGCTGGAACTGAACCTGTGAGTTGTTAAAGGATATAAATGTTAGAAGTGTTTTTAGAGATGACTTCCTGGAATTATGGAACATGGTTAACAAGCTTCATACTCCCAGAGAGAGAGAGAGAGAGAGAGAGAGACAGCTAGAAAAACAGTTGTGTTGATTAAGAATGCTAAAATTAGCCGCCTCCTCTAGCACAGCAATCCTCTTCACATCTAATAGGATTATTCTCCTCTCCACAATAACAGTAACCAAATGTTACATTTAGCATATTGTATTGGATGCTACATTGTATACAATATACTGCACTTGACTTTTAATGATGGCGGTTTCATTTACTTACCATGTTAATGCCACATTGACTCACCTGTCAAAGTTAAATTCAGAGTTTTATTTACTAGCCCAACTTTCCTTTATCCCTCGTGCCCTGCATCCCACCTCATGTGGATGTTGTTTTGGATAATGAGTGCTTTTTATTGGATGGTGCTTTTTATTGGATGTCAAGACACCACTGGATTTGTGCCAACGAGTATCTGTCATTTCTCACCCCTGTAAACTACAGCTGGAGCTTCCAGAGCCGAACATTTCTGTGTGATATGACAGGATGATAATCACTGGGAAGATCATTTTATTTATGTGGAACTCAGCAAGGAAATTTATTTTTGGCCGTTGTGTCAGAATGCATGTAAAATCTGAAAAGTGGGTGCATTTCAACTTGGAATATATGTTTGTGCCTTTTCGTTTTTTACGTTATTAATAGCACTTTCCACACATAAGGTACACTTAAAAAAAAAAAAAAAACATTAGCACACAGATACCATGTCCCAATTTTTGGCAGAAAAAGCCTCAAACCTCATATAAAATAAAAGAGGTCATATAATATTTAGTTTGACCTGCTGAGGTTAACATCAACATTTACTCAAGGTTTAGCCTCAACAATTAAATGCTTCCGAGAAAAAATATATGTATTTGTCAGTGTTTGCAAGGTTCATGGTTTATTGCACGGTCAACTGGGCATGAGTATTTACCTTTGAACAAGTGCTTGTTCAAATTTGAAATGCAGTTTACACATTTTTTTTTCCAAAAGGTTGCATTAAATTGATCAAAAGTGACAGTAAAAACTTTTACATTGTTACAAAAGATTTCTATTTAGTAAATGTTTTTCTTTTGAACTTTGTTCATCAAAAAATGCTGGAAAAAATATGTATCACCGTTTCCACAAAAATATTAAGCAGTACAACTGTTTAACATTGATAGTAATAAGAAATGTTTCTTGAGCACCACATCATCATATTAGAATGATTTTTGCCCTGAGCATACTAACCTTTTAGTATCAGGTTGTATTTTTCACCCTATTTCTGAAATGTTCCCAATATTGCAGGTGAATTGGAGAGAAAGAAATTGCTAGAAAAAGCAAATAATTATGTTTCTAAAGTTGGCCATTTCATGCCTGTTAATTCATTGTTGTGGGCAGCATTCTCCCCTATCTGTCTGTCACACAAAGAGCTCAGACAGGCTGTGTGAGCGTATCCGCTACTCACTTTATTACTGTCCTCAAAGAAAAGCCCAGGGTTTCACTCCTTATCAACAGCCTGCAGCTTGCAATAGGCAAGACACCGGCAATGCAAACATCTCCGAAGTCACACGCTGAATCTAACCAGTCCTGAGAACTTGAGGAAACTTGGATATCAAATGATCGAACTGGTATATCAGAGATGTTTTATAAGTCAGTGTTAGTTTTGAGGTTTATGAGGTGATCTCAAAGTCAGTCTCAGATAGACAAGAAAGCCTAAAATTGCAAGCTGCAAACATATTGGCTGGCTTACATGCAATTTTCAGGAGTCAGGCTGCACAGGTGACTATTATTGCCCTGGGAGAAAAAAGTTTTCAAGGCTACAATAAATGAATCCTAGGAAGAATCGCTAGATTTGCCAATGTTTGCAAAGTTCATGGTTTAATGCCAGGTCAACTGGGAATTTATTTGGATATTTACATTTGATTAATTACTTGTTAAAAATGTAAAAGAAATGTATTCTACAAGGATGCGATAAATTGACCAAAAGTGACTATTACATTGTTTAAAGAAAAAAACTATTTCTAGTAAATGCTGTTCTTTTGAACCTTCTATTCATCAATGAATCCGGAAACAAAAAAGTATCACGGTTTCTCAAAAAAATATTAGGCAGCACAACTGATTTCAACAATGATAATAATAAGAAATGTTTCCTGACCATCAAATCAGTATATTAGAATGATTTCTGAAGGATCATGTGACACTGAAGACACTGAAGTAATGATTCTGAAAAATCAGCTTTGCCATCACATGATTAATTACATTTTAAAATATATCCAATTAGAATTTTTTTTTGTCATGATAATATTTCACAATATTACAGTTTTTACTCTATTTTTGATCAAATAAATGCAGCCTTGGTAAGCATAAGATACTTTCAAAAACGTAAAAAAATCTTACCGACTTGTGGCCGGTTGTGTGTGTATATATGCTTCAGTTTAGCAGCTTTTTTGAGTGTACTGTCATTTTGAGTTGTGTATTCTCTTATTATTGGCTGTGGTTGTGTATTTTCCTTCACTGAACTGTAGCCAAGACACTTTGGTTGAGATTAATGTCCTCTGGTCAGGCTATTGACACAACACTTAGCGTAGCTTTTATGACCCCTGAGCTGCATGGGGTAGTCATATCTCCTCATAAAACCCCGGCAGTAGGTGGCAGGTCTCTACGTTTCACCTGCTATACTGGGCTAATGCGTTGCATTATTGATACCCTTAGTGCTAATGGCTGTCTGAAGTTTACACCAGCGTCAGTGTTAATGTTCCGGATCTCGTACGGCTTACTGATAGAATGAGATTTCCTCCAGAGCTGTGATTTCTCTCTTACCTGCCGGATCAAACGCACACTGAAGCTCACATCACAGTGGCTGTCACAGGCTGTTTAGAGAATAGTTTAGTCTGCTAAAGTGGTGGAGCAGAGGGCTGTCAGCGTGAAAGTACAAAGATGAGCGGTGACAGGGCTGTTTCTGTTCTTTTGTAGGTGAGCGAGTACATGAGACCTCTCCCTGTGTTTATTCATTGAAACGACACTCCTCACAGCATCTGTCGAGGTGGAAAGATGAAATAATCTGAAGCATATGCCAGAAAAGTGTGGCACCTAAAAGTATGATTGTACAGATTACTTCTAGGAGGCTTATCTGGTTTGTTTTTCCTTTTTAGAGAAAAAGTAAATCATCTGAGATAATGCTTGGATATGTTTGAAATATGTGGATTTGTTTATGAATAGATTTTTGATTTTGTTCATTTCGTTGAATAAAGATGCAAACAATTATCTTCATGTTCAAGACATATTCAAGGGATGCATGATGTATCTGTGATCATATCAGTATTTGCCAGGTTTATTTTTTTTTATATATATATATATATATAATTTTTTTTTTTCATTGCAATTGGTTTGATTCAGCAGGTATTGGTAGCAGATAATATCGGTAAATTTTGTTTAGTTCCAGATTTCAGAACTACTTAACAGTTATCCATTTTTCCACTGTGTATTCTATTTTGATGCCTACGTTTTATATTCTAGATAGTGTGATGCTTTTGTGATTAAAATAATATAATATAATAATACAAATATGTCAGTTTGTTTTTTTTAATCTGTAGAGATGGTCTTGTGTTTTGACTGATGGATGATTGACAGGATATTCATCGGATAATTAGATGGATGGCTGCTCTGTTAGAAAATTCTGCACAGGTAGCGCTGTCATGTATGGATGTTTAGGTAGCAGCGCAGCAGAGACGCTTTGAAAGGTCAGTGGGTCCATTGGGACTGCGGATGTCGGCATTGATTGCTGATTGGCTGATGGATGAGAGCTACTGTAAGTATCCAGGCACTCAGGAGCGTTGCTTGGTAACAGCGGTTTCACATATTGTGCAAGTGGCCTTGAAAGTGATTGACATCGTAAGTGCTTTAAAAAAAAAAAAGGCAACCCACCTCCTCCTGTCTTCACCTGACTCTTTCTTTATTTTCCTCTCTTTCTCTCTCCAGCACTTTTTTATTTACATTCAACCTCCAAGCCTCCAAGTCCTGATCTTGATTCCATCACTTTTGTACCTGCATAACAAAGGATGAAGGACCTTTAGCACAAGAACTAGTGTTGGGCGATATGCTCCATTTTCCTATTGTCCTATCGTCAGCCTGTGAGATCGGCGATACACGATAGTGAGGGGCGGGGCTTACTTTACTTTTTACTTTGATTATTAACTTGATTATTTACTCATTAATTTGCTTGTTTTATTACTTCGTTTTATATATGAGAATCTTTTTCTATTTTGCTAACAAAGGTGGAGTGTTTATTAATAGGCTAAATCAGGTTATTTCCCGCTATAGTGAGGTAAAAAAAAAGATCCTAATCATTCTTGTATCTTACTCAGAGCATTTCAACATGTCAGCGCGAAATTTAGACGCACATATCCTCTCATGCGTTACAGATTCAGCATTTTGACGCTATTTCTGCATGAGATGAGAACACGTTTTAATAGTTTCTTTTGTCAAGAAAGAGGCAGAGTTTTCTCCAGTGCTCTCTCTGTCTGGATGAACTTCACATGTGCGCACTTTTCACCCAAAGAACGCTGGTTCATGTGTTTTACATGCCGGGAGAATTCAGAGTAAGCGGCAGAAATCAGTCGATTCGTTTATATTAAACTTATGACCTGACTCCGATAAAGGAAAACAGGTTATTAAGTTTACATGACCACATGCATTGTCAGTTTATTCAGCATAATCGGGTTAAGAACGTGCATGTAAACGCGCTCATTCCCTGAAAGTGAAAGTAAAAATGGAGTGAGCTTTGGGCATCTCTCCGTGACGACAATGGATACAGGCTATAGCAACTATCTTAATTTACTGGCTTAATATTTCTCTTGTTGACTGACATTAATGACTGAAAAACTATATCATTTTAGTGATATTATTATTATTTAGTAATTTTATTGTTTTTAGTGTTATTAGTGCCATTAAACGTTTTGTTAATGTGCTATAGAAACAAATACTGATGAACAACGATGCCGTTTTCATCTTGGATCTGTATAAGAATGATGCGTCTGTTAAAACAGCTCTTGACAAATTGTGAATGGATCACCTTTAAATTCAGTTTTGATGTGGGATGTAGTTTTTTAGTCTGTTTTAAAAACATTTTCTTAGAGGAGTCCTCATACGCGCGTGTCGGTGATGTCGCAAGTGTTATGCCGCGTTCCAGGCAACCTGTAACCCGTGTTTTTCCAACCTTATACCCGTGAAAGTGCACTGGAACGGCAGTCAAACCCGTGACTTCCCACCCGTGAACTCGTACTAGATCGATGTACTCCCAGTTACGAGTTCTGACGTCACATAGCCCGCGAAACCATAGAAAACAACAGGCGGTAGGCTACACGGTGAGAATACACTTTAGGACAATATAACGTTTCAGTCAAATTAATAATAATATAATAATGATAATAATACACACACGATTATGTATTACAATGTTATGTGTCTCTGAAAAAATAAGTTTATATTGCGCTCAAGTAGTTTGGCGTGACTGGCCTGGAACGCTACAAAGTCGTGAGTCGTGGTTTGAAGTCGTGATTTACGTGCTCAAAAACCTGCCTGGAACGCAGCATAAGTCTATGGTGATGTCGTTATGAATTTAGGCAAGGCAAATTAATTGTAGGCTAGTTCCTAATATTAATTTAATAATAATACTAGTTTTATAATAATAATAATAATAATTTAATACATTAATGGTAAACGAACCAATTATAGTGTTGATATCGTCAAAGGCATTTGCCATCGGCAAGATCTCGGACTATCGTCGATACACGATAGGCTACTATCGTCTATCGGCACAACCCTAACAAGAACTATAAATTTTTAAGTTCAAATGGCATTGAATGTTGCGTTTCATTCCCTTTACATTCTTGTGTTTGAGTTATCTGCAAAATGCTACAGACTGAATGTGCATATACAAATATTTTAAGAATTATTCACCAGTTTACAATTGAGGCTTTTTCATACGTTTTGCACTGTGATTTATTAAAATTAAAATTAAAAAATAATTTTAAGTATTTTGGTTCTTGTTTTTATTTAAATTTTATTTTATTTATATAAAGCTGAATTTTAATCACTACTCACCACACCACATCCTTTTTATACGTTTCTGCACTTTGATTCATTCAAATGAAATTAAATACTTAAAAAAATATATATATTTTATTTTATTTTTGGGAGATTTGTATCCCTAGCAAAAATGTCATTGGGTTTTCCAACCTGTAGGGATTTTCTTGTTTTTTGATTCCCTACCCTACCCTTTGATAGATGATGATTTGATGGGTTAATGTACACATTTCTGACATATACAGTACTGTAATGTAATAAAATAAAGTCAATTAGGGATTTTGTGTTTTGGTTGATAGATATGATATGATATGATATGATATGATATGATATGATATGATATGATATGATATGATATGATATGATATGATGGGTCAATGTACAGATTAATAGATGGATAAAATAGGCATTAGACTTTCTGCTGATTTACCTGGACTGATGCTAAAATTTACTGAAATTTATTCTGAAACCTTTTCTAGTTAAAGTTGTTAAGTGTTTATCAATGTTAAAATATTTTCTCCTATCCCAGTTTAATATGGAGAGGCAGCTATAAGCTATTCATAGACTTATTCAAATGTTAAAGTCCCCCTGTAGTCAATAATTGTATCCCTTAAAACTCATCTTTGATCACCAAAATGAAATATTTAAAAGTTTTTTCCTGTGAAAAAATATTTGTCATGCCTTAAAAGAGCTTTAATGTAACTCTACACCCCTTGCTTCATTTAGTATAAGCGGAACCTTGAATATGCTAATTAGCCCCGCCTTCATTCACTCACACCAGCTCAGAAATCCACTCGGTCAAATGAGGTAAACCCTGTACAATGGTATCGCTCTTTACAACATCAGACACATAAAAGTAATTAATATGATTAGCCTTTTGCTTGACTGTTATCAAACAGCTAATAATATGTTGCTAATGTTACACAAACCATGTTCCCGTTCGCCACCTCAGTCAGACAGTTCATCATAACATCGTAATATACATCATACATAATTCACCTGCTATATTGCTAAAAAAAACAGATTTTTCATATCAACAGAAAAATATACCAGGATAACCTGACTTCTCTTGAGACTCCCCTGCTTTGCAGCAGTTAATGATATCCGAAAGCCCGTCGGCACATGGACGTGATTGGTTACAAGGTAGTTTGTGACGTAAGAAACATCTGCGATTTCAAACTGCGTTTTTGAGACCGTCTTTAGATCACTGCAGTTTTAAAGAGAAAATACTCAGCAATGGTGTTGATAGCATATTAAAAACACTAGGGATGGCCCGATACCATTTTTTTTCAAACCGATACGATTACGAGTATTTACATTTGTGTACTTGCCGATACCGAGTACCGATACCGATATTTCTACCGCAAAAGTAACTATAGGCTCCCAGAAAAGAAGACAGAAGACTATTTTAGAACACAGGTTAGAAGACTGTTTTTATTTTCTTCTCTGCTTGTTTTAACAAGTCTAAAAATAAATAATAATGAGTAAAATAATAAATGTATAAACACACAAACCACTGTTAATTTAACATAAAAGCAAGCAGGCTACTGCGTGCATGGTCTGGAATGACTGAATGCGCGCAAAGTGCGCTCCCTTAATAGCCTAATTCCTAAAAAGCTGACAGTTCATAGCGATCTCACACATCTCTGTTATTATCAATTAAGCTGACTGCACAATGAATCTTTCATAATATCCACACACTGTTATAATTAGAGGATTTGCCAGCATACAGAATTCAGCACTGAACAAAAAAGTTTTGAGCGGTGAGGGGAGTCTATCTTAAATGCTTCTGATTGGCCATTGCGTTCAAGAAATCAACACATGTCTGTGATTGGCTACATCGCTCAACGCTGCAAACATGTTATGAATAGAAACTCTGGCCTGTAAATCGTTTCTATTTTGTTTTAGTTGTTATTCTTGCTTTTCTGCAACAGATGAATAAAAATCTATTAGTTTTCATATGTTTTATTCATAGATATTTCTAGTTTGCGGGAGTCCCGCGAATCGTTTTATTCTCCCGCAACCCGCACACACAGAGTGAGTGCATTACCGCCCGTGCCTGCGCTCGCACTCGGCCATCAGATCTAGTGCCGCGCCGCACTCTATTGCGTTGGGAGTGCACGTCCCTATGCCTCAGTTCACCTCGACAAAGCACTCGCGGCGGCCAGTTTCGTTTCGCAAAATGTACGTGGTATCGGGGCGTGGTATCGGCGAATTTTTATGAGTACGAGTACGAGTATATGAGGTCCCGATCCCCGATGCCAGTATCGGTATCGGGCCATCCCTAAAAAACACCATATAGACAACATTAAAAACTAGATTTTCACCACGGGGGGACTTTAAATATTATTATAGTAGTAGGTTTTGCTTTATAACAGTCAGAACCTTATGTCCATAGGCATTCAAGGAAAGAGGATTACATGTCTTAAGCGCACCCTGTAATTATATATTTTGAACAGCGTTGTGCTGCACTTGTCAGTGTAAACTATGGTTTGTGCTTTGTTTATTTGATTTTTATGGGGTGTTTTGGTCTCTTAAGGGTATCAGTTATGTAGGCGGTGTGTACTGATACAGAGGCCCAGAATCAGCTCTCTGATTCACGGTCTGGTTGGATGACTCACCTCGCTGCAGTATTTAGACAGTAAACTGAGCTTTGGAGGTCTGCTATAAACAATGTTTATACTCTTAGTAAAGTAAGAACTCTGGGTGAAATGTAGGTCACAGCCACTGCCCAACTTTGTAATGGGAATAGATGTTGTCTTCTGTGATATTTTGGACTTGGAAGACACACTTTCTCTGTATTAATGTATCTAAGGGTGTGTTCACACTTGGCATGTTTGGTTCAATTAAAACAAAACCTGATACGATTGCTCTGTTAGTGCGGTTCATTTGAATTAGTGTGAACGCTGCCATCTGAACCCTGGTGTGCACCAAACAAGCTAACCGAGACCGCTGAAAAGATGAGTCTTTATTCGCTTCCAAACTAACTCTGGTGCGGTTCAAATTAAATATAAACGTAACACAGACCAAACACATGTGAACAGACCAACAACAGGAAGATGTCAGCTGGTCAGATTCTCAGCTGGTCAAAATACCATCATATGCAGGCTACGCACATACAACGAGCGCATTTATCCCAGCACACAGCATTGTTTTGAATGTTCGGTAAGTTCCGTCTCAAAATAGGCAATACGTCATAAAAGCCAACCAATCAGGTTGTGAACATATCCCTTTGCCTTTTAGGTTCGTTGATAAAAATGCCAATCTGAATGCTAAGCGGACTAGGACTAAATGTTTTGTTTTTTACGTCCGGACCAACCAAGCGAACCGAACTACAAGTGTGAACACACTCTAAGGCCGTGTGTCCACCAAAGTGTTTTTAGCCGGCTGAAAACGCTAGGCGCTCTGCTGAAAACGCCTAGCTGTGGGCGCTTGAGAGCGTTTTGGCAGCGCTGCGTTTCTTCAGTTGAGACGATTTGTTGCTATGATACAGAATATCCGCAGCACAGTTTACTTGTAACTGATTTCGTAGATAATTTGTTTCATACTAAAAAGTTATTTTTCATCCATTTTGTTCGGTTAGCTTTGCTAGTTGACGTTGTTGTACAGAAAGAATGTTGTGACAGTTGGTCAGTGTGGTATTTGTCCCGCCCCTCCTCCACTGTGATTGGACGGCTGTGTAAAAAGTGACAGTGATGAGCGCAGCGTTTTACCCAAAGTTGAACATTTTTCAACTCTCGGCGACCAGTAAAAAACGCTGGGCGCTCAGCGCTTGAGCGTTAAATACACGCTCAGCACCTCGTTACGCTCATGGCGTTTAAAAAACGCGGCGCTCCCATTGAAAACAATTGGAATTTTACGCCAGCTGCGTGAAAAAACGCTTTGGTGGACACACGGCCTAAGGGCCCTATCTTGCACCCGGCGCAAATGACTTTGTACACTGACGCATGTATCATTCCTAATTTGCACCCGCGCAAAGCGGGCTTTTCCCTCCACAGACGCATGTCGGTAAACTAGGAAATGAACTTGCGCTCCCTGGGCGGGTCGGCGCAAAAAGGAGGCGTGTTTCGGCGCAAACATTCCCTAGTGCTATTTTGCAGTTCCAGAAAACAATTCCGCCACTGACCAAAAAAAACATTGTGGTGCCCATGAAGATGTGAAAAAATAGGCATAAATCTAGCTTACACATTTACCCAAATTATTGTATGCATGTTTAACGAAGCTAATTTGGGTGGGTTTGTCCCATCCCCAATGTCACTTCTCTTTCTTTTATGGCCCTGACGAGAACATCTATCTCCTCGGCTGTGAACCGATTCTGAAGCGCGCCTGGTAAATGCGCCATAATAATAACAATCCGCCATGCAACATGCGCACCTGCTCTTAAAGGGTATTTTGGATGACGCTCTGATTGGTTTATTTCACGTTACGCCCAAATCCCACCTATGAATAATGAAGCTATTTCAGACCAACCCCTTTTAAACTTGCGTCGGGCGCAAGAGTCATGGCGCAAGAGTCCCGCCGGTAAAATAGCAACAGCGCCCAAGACCCGCCCACAAAGTTACTTGCGCTTCGCGCTTGATACTTGCGTTTCAGATCGTTAAAATAGAGCCCTAAGAGTTATTATTAGCATTAAAGAGATAGTTCACCCAAAACTGAAAATTATGTCATCATGTACTCACCTTCATGTTGATCAAGACCTGTATCAATTACTTTCTTCTGCAGAGCACAAAAGATAATATTTTAAAGAATGTTGGTAACCAAACAGTTTATACCTAATACCTGGAAAACACCATTCAGTGCATTCCCTTTCATCTCATTGCCATTTTCTCCACTGGTATAGAGTCAACAAGGGTATGAAGTTTGAAATCGGTCATCTTTTCCTCTAATGTCATCAGTTGGTCGTCAGTTTTCGCAGCTAAACAGGGACACGATTCCTAAAGTAAAAATGTAACTGAACTCAATTTGAATGTATAACAAATTATCATGTAAAAGTGGCCTTTTTATTGGTTTTGGCCGTCTTTCTTTCTCTTGAAATCACCACTGTTATCGCACGGCCACACCTTAAGAGTTCTCCACCCCTTTCTCCACCTCCTTTGCCTCGTCCCTGCTGAACTCTTGCCTCTGTTGCCATGCCGACAGTCCTTTCTGGGCGAAACTGTTCACTCTCCATGTGATGGCGTGATAAGTGCTGCAATTATGCAAATTCCAGCCAAAGCAAAGAGCTTTTGTAAAATTAGCCATCACTGTCACTCTCTTTCTAGCGTTCAATTGCTAAACATGAAAACTATTTGCTGTGTTGTTGTGCTGATTGGACTCAGTCATTCTTGTAAATTGTAACTAATGTGAGCAAATACAAACAAACTCTTAATCCTTAGTATTAAACTTTGTTGTGCAACTCCTCCCATACAATTTGTGCCCCAGATATGAATGACCTCAAATCAGTGTCACACCTGTAGCATCAACTTATTTATGCATGTAAATTTATGCATTCTGCACTCCCTTCTGGCCAATCATTTCTAGCATAATTAATTTCTGTACACGGTACTTTGTTGAACTTAAAGCAAATCACAGGTCTCTCTGTGCATTCTGAAATGCAATGCAATGCACTGGCAAGCAATCTTCACCGTGTTTGGGACAAGAACATAGAAAGCGGTGTTAACTTTAATGTTGGCTCTTGTTTCGCAGGGATTTGGTGTGTTAATTTAATGCAAAAGGCTGGGCTTCATGCCAGCTGAGGAGAGCATTGAGATGCCCGGCTGGAAAGAGCAGAGAGTGGTTCTCGCCGATAACTCTTGTGATCTGTTCACAGTGTAGCGCAAAGGCAGCAAACCTATGACCCAGAGGAGAGTAAACTACTCACTGGTTCAGCTTGTATGACATTAAGAAAATTGTTTAGCAATAGTAGGAAGTCTCACTGCGGCTCTCAAAGAACCTGGCAGCCAAAAATTTATTTCATTTTTTAAATTTTTTATCATCATCCATTTTCAAGGAAATATCCATTGGGAGTTGTCTAACATTTATACTGCTAATTGAGAAACAGTTTGCTGGTTGTGGGTATAATTTATTTTTTCCACATGGCCTAATATCATTACAGTTTCTCTTAGTCGCTTTGGTAACTGAAATTCTCAAAACCACTTGATCAACCTCCACATCATCTGATCACTTAAAAGCTTAAAAGCAATTTCTCATTCTTTTGAACAAATTGCAAATGCTTTGGTACATTCATGCAATTGATTATGTGCAATTGTCTATGGTTTCCTACATTATCAATTGCTTATGTCATGTTGATCAAAATATATTATAGCCTTCTGTTGCCCTGTTGAATAGTCTTACCCCTCAAAACATCTAGGCATTATTTCCTTGCATAAATCATTAAATGCAAAATGGTTTAACTAGTTGTCATAAATAGTCAAGCATATTTTGTTGTGTTGTAATCATGTGACCTACCAGCGTCAGTTGTGTCACTTCACTGCCATTCACAAATCCTCTCCCATTGCCTCATAGTAAAGTACTGTGAATACTGTGAATACGGTACTGAGTACTGTGAATTCTGACATACTGCTTTTGTCGCATACTTTTTTTTGCCTACTATATAGTAAGGAAGTATGTGATTTCGGATGTAGCCGTAGTGTTTTAGGCTCTGATGTTACATTGGTTGCCTTCATAGTGAGATGCTTGCAATATATTGCAGAAGCATTGCAGATCTTACTGGAAGAGCTCGAAGGATTCAGGCCTGCAGTAAATCATTCTGTTTATTCAACAAACCTGCTTTAAAATGTTTATGCATGACCATTACGGGTATATTTTATGTGTAAATAATGTGTTTGTGCATGCATTGTGTGTTTAAATGTCAGAGAGGGCTTGGAAGTATTAGAGAAAGGGGAGCAGAGAGAGACATATTGATAGATGTGTAGATGAAACGATTGTGTTTGAGCTCAGTGGCTTGACTCACTCTCCCCTCTCACAATCCTTGACTTTCATCGTGTGTGTGTGTGTGTTTGTGTGTGTGTGGGTGTGTTTGTTTTGTTTTATGTCCAGACTGTAGAAGTGTAATAAACAGTGAGCCCTCTCTCTCTCTCTCTCTCTCTCTCTCTCTCTCTCTCTCTCTCTCTCTCTCTCTCTGTTCCTCTCGCTCTCTTTTTCTTTCACCCAGCACCATTGTTCACAGTGATGTGTTTATTACCTCCCCTATTGCTTATTTTCTCCTGCACACACACACACACACACACACACACACACACACACACACACACACACACACACACACACACACACACACACACACACACACAACACAAACACACACAGAATTGACCTTCTGACCTTTCAACACAGTGAAATACCCCAGAGGAATTCACATCATGATTGCATGTATCATATGTTGATGGGAAATCTGGATGAATCACTGTTGACTGCTCTTATTAATGCAGGTGAACTGATGGATCAGATAAAAGAGATAATGTAAATCACTCATCTCCATTTCACACCTTCTGTTACACAAATTTCATAGATTGAAAGGGGAAGATTAGATGATTGTTATTTGATTAAAATTTAATTTATATTTGTTAGAATTGGAATATATAATGTATTTTTACATTCGATGAAGAAATGTTTAACTGTTTGTCTGTTGTCTTGTGGGAGTTGCTATGCTATCCTAGATGGTTACTAGGGTGTTTTTGGTTGTTGCTAGAGTTTTGCTTACTGGTCAAAGTCAAATTATCCCTCAAGTCTGTGGAACTTTTTTGCAAACTACACTTTTTAAAAAAAAAAGAAATGTTAAATGTTTAAAGATTTCTATTTTACATAAATGCTGTTCTATTAAACTTTCTATTTATCTAAGAATCCTGAAAAAAATATTAATCCCCACAAAAATTTTAAGCAATGTTTTCAACATTGATATTAATATGAAATGTTTCTTGAGCAGTAAATCAGCATATTAGCCTGATTTCTGAAGGATCAAGTGACTAATGATGCAAAAAATTATTTGCCATCACAGGAATAAATTACATTTAAATTACATTAAAATATAATCAAATAGACAACAGTTATTTTAAATTGTAACAATATTTTACAATATAACTGTTTGTATTTTTGATCAAATACTGTAAATGCAGCCTTGGTGAGCATAAGTGACTTCTTTCAAAAACGTTTTAAAGATCTGAGCCCAACTTTTGAACGGTAATGTATGTGATCAAACTTTTGTATGAGAAAGAAGCAATTTTTCATTCTTCTGTTTTTGATTATAAATAGACTTTCTTCAGTTTCTCTCCCTCTTGTTTCTACATTTAACTATCTCTTACTCTTTAGTTCCGCATTGATCTAATGAAACGTCAGATTGGCTCAAGGACTTCCTGATTACACTCAGTCCAGTGGGGACATAACAAAAATAATTGAATCCCTGTGATAGACAGCTCACCGGGTAAGCTAAAGCACACACACATACTCAAATGGTTTTACTGGCTCTCTGCCCCCATTCTAAACATGCCCCTACATACTCACTACAACCCATTCTACCAATTTATGGGCCAGATTTATTCCTGTCCTAACAGCGGGCAATCTCCATTTGGGCCCTGCCAATAAGGGGCGGAGTGGGGGGTTTGCGGTCTTTGGTCATTTAAAATCACTCCAGAGAGTAAGGCCTTTAACAAGAGTGTGTGTGTGTGTGTGTGTGTGTGTGTGTGTTTGTCGGCATTACAAGCAGAGGAATCAATAACTAAGGTCATGACATTAGCATTATACCGTAGCTGTGAGGCAAGAGCCAATCATTGCATTCATTCTCTAAGGCCACATCGCACATTACTGAAATCACAAGGAGTTTCATTAGCCTGGTTTCCATTACAGATTTGCACAAAACTTTAGCAATATTTTCTAAATGTCAATAAAAAAAACTACAACGTTTCCATTAACCGATGTTATGTGACTAAAACGTAATTTTTTCCTCTCAGCAATGGATGTTGGTAGGTTAACGTATATTGCAGTCACCTCGTAGGCGAGTTATCCAAGCATTAATGGCAAAAAAAGCCCCTTATACTTGTGAGCGGCACGTATGAGGTGTTTCTGTGTGTTTCTCCATCCTATCTGCTTCAAGGTTTTGATAAATTGTGGCATTTCTTTGTTTAGAATCCAGTGTTCCGGTAATTCATTTGTCTTTTATGAGTTTAATAAAGAACTCTGTCTTGTCTTCTGTCCAAACATACAGCGTCTTCTTGAAAGAATGATCTACTTTTACGTTCACCAGGTGACCTGTAAATGCGAAAAACTTTTCCTCCGTTTTTACTACGTTGTTGTTGTGTAAATGCACCCTTACTTTACGGGTTTTACTTTTTTACCCTGTAGTCCACCTATATTTTTTGTAAATAATTTTGCATTATAAGCAGGCATAATTTAGTTTTTCATGACCATTTCTCTGCTGATCGCTGTTAATAATGCAGGCTACTGATGGAACAGATAAAAGAGATAATTGAAATCTCCTTTTTTATAGATTTAAAATAGAAGATTAGATGACAACTAATTATGTATAGTTGTTTTTTTTTTTTTTTTAGTTATAGATTATAACAGAATTTTTTTTAGCAATGGAGTAGATTATAACAGAATAATCTGATGTTTCTTCTTCATTCATGCTCAACAAAGTGACCTGAATGTACTGAAAGATTCAAAGCTGCTAGTTTGGGTGGTTGAATGGTTGACTCATAAGTGGTGATGGATGTGAGCACCTGTAATACAGACAGTTTAAGGTTATGGCATTTAATAATTGAGCTTTGTAGAAGCTTGTTTGCGTAGAGTTGTTAAATGAGCAGCCTGCTGTGATTTTCACCGTTCACTGCACAATTAAATGCAAAGCTGCTGATACAAATTAGGGTCTCTCTCTGTTTGCCTGCGTCTCTCTGTTATTCATTAATAGCAAGAGCAATTGAGGGGAACTGAGTGTTTCTGTTGATTTTAGCTGATGATGGGGCTCTGAAGGCGCCTGAGTTTCAGGTGGTCTGTCTTCCTCATCTACTCTAACATCAGATTCTGTGTGTTTTGACTCTCGGCATAAAGTCTGATCCACATTGCAGCTTATTCTGGCCTCTGCAGAAGGAGGTTGACTGATCACTGTGTAAAGTAAGCAAGCACGGCTTGTTTTTTTTACATACTTTTTAGGGGCATGGATGTACAATCAGTGACATACTGGTTAACTGATGTTTTTAATTTTATTTTTTATTAATTATACTTGTCCACATATGTCAATATTGGATAGATACAGAATATCAGAAATATACAATGAATATTTAATCGTGCATGCTAATTTTCTGTAGTTTTACTTGTAAAGTACCTTTGCCTTCATTTACCGCTTAGCAAACTGTTGTTGTGATGCCTAATTTTATTTTTAGCATTTAAAATGATTGATTATAAAATGCGAAATGTAAGTGCCTCAAAAGCAACTGAATATCTTTAGAAGATTTGATGCTACCAACATGGCAAACTTTTCATGAAAATAAAACATAGTGATCTTCTAAAAAAGTAATTGCTGCTTAGTATTTTTAGCATCATGGCTAATGCCTTTTCCTTCAACACATTGACATTTAGGTCCAATCAGGATTGTTGGTGATGATTTTAATGAGCAAGAAACGTTTGGAGATTGTGCTGGTGAATGTGAGATCAACAGTGGTTTCATTCATGCAGTGTGGGGTAAGGTGGGGGCGGGGCCAAGACAAGAGGGCGGAGCTGACAGGGGCGAGGTGTATCTCTGGAGGTTATGTGGCCCATCATCACTCTAAGAGCTTTTACAGGGATGGATAAATATTCAGATCCACGCACACACATATCCCACAGGTCCTCATATATGCAGTTCACACCCTTCCAGCTAGTCACATGACCTGGTATCCACGGTAACAGTAGACAAAGGCCTTCTGGTAATTACCAGTGTGAAAAACACGAGGAATTACAGATGAGCCCAATACACTGAAAGAAACACAGACAACAGGTTTTACCCACAATCCTTCTCGTTTTACAGCCGACCTGCTGTAAGTGAGAGTCACACACATATATCGCCGCAGACGAGTACTGCTAAAAGGTTTTCTGTGTTCCAGCATCTTCAGGAACTTTAGCAGACTTTTGTCAGCAACTGTTGAAATTAAAACACAAAATGAGATCCTCAGTTTTCTTTTCTTGGAAAATTAATACTTTTATTCAGCAAATACACATTAAATTGCTCAAAAGTGACAGTAAAGACTTTTACATTGTTACAAAATAAAGGCTGTTCATCAGCTTTCTATTTATCAAAAAAAATACTGGTTTCCACAAAAAAATATTAAGCAGCACAACATTGATAATAATAAGAAATGTTTCTTGAGCACCAAATCAGCATATTAGAATGATTTCTGTAGACTGGAGTAATGATGCTGAAAATTCAACTTCGCCATCACAGGAATAACATTTTAATATATATTAAAATAGAAAATAGTTATTTTAAATTGTAATAATATTTCACAATATTACTGTTTTAACTGATAAATGCAGCATTGGTGAGCATAAGAAACTTCTTTAAAAAACATTTAAAACATCTTACAGACCCCAAACTTTTGAACGGTTGTGTACATCAACTATTTGTTTCTATTTGTAATTAGTGGCGATAAAATCATGTGTTTCCCAGTGACTGGTATTATCTCACACATTGGGATGGAGATTATGTCTGATCTCGTTATGCTTTGCTGTGTAATGGTGCTGTGAACGGTAATAGTTGTGTGTATTATTGATTACGGGATATACATAATCAATGGGCGGGTGGATATCAGGCAGCACAAAGGCAGGAGGCCTTCTCAATCAAAGCTGCATTGATTAGTTTTCCTGCTGATTGCTTGCAACAAGCTCTGTCTGAAAGAAATGTGAAATTTATGCCTTCTGTGTATACGGATAAATGTTAGTTATGCATCGCCGCCTATGGAAAATTGAAAAATGAAGAAACATTGCACGCACAAAAGAAACAAATGCCACACAGCCGCAATGCTGTGGCTCCAACTCCCACACACACATGCTGGAATGCATGTACACACACAGCAAACACCTGCTCATTCGTATGCATGCACACACACTCATGTGAAGGCAATTGGCTGTGTGGTTGAAAGGCCGTTTTGCTCTTGGCAGTTGCTAATGGCTACAAGGTAACGGCAGGAGCCTAGTGACGGGTCAATAACAGCGATGTCAGTCTCAACACAGATGAGATAAAATTGCTCTTTGGTATGATGTTATTATCGCAGACAAAACAAGATGAGAAATTGAAAAAGCTCAGAAAAAGAGTGTTTCTAACTTTACGCTTGCTAATGCTTTTTTCTCAGATTTTTTGGGGGATATTTAAGGCAGTTCTGATGCTGCTTTGCTTCTGTGTGAATGCAGTATTAGAGCAGCCTTAAAGTTGTCATATATATATATTCTGTTGTTGTAAATTTTTATTTCACAAGGATTTATGCCATTGCAATTTCTTTGTAAATCTGCCTGTGTAAATGCCCTTTTTTGTTTATATGCCACTTTAAATGCAGCTCCTTTGCCACCTTTTCAGTGTAAACACAACATTAGATTTGTACATTGCATGCAACACACTGAAAAAACACACAAGCACATGTCTATCTCTCTCTGTCTCTTTCTTACTCTCTCTCTCTGCCCCTTTCTCACTCTCTCTCTGTCCCTCTCTGTCTGTCTGTCTCTCTCTCTCTCTCTCTCTCTCTCACACACACATTGGAGTGTCTTCAGAAAACAGGGAGCAGCTGCTGTGTGTCTTGTTTTGGTCTCAAGAGGGCCTGAGGAGGCAGAAATGCGAGACATCTCATTAACCGCTGTTTGAATGTGTCGTTGAGTTGCCCTATAGATGTGAGACAGCTTAAGACTGTCATCAGTAACAAGACTAAAGCGTGGTGCGCTTTCCTGTTTTACAAATGACCGCAGAGGTTACCTGTATATGTCTTTTCTTCAATATAAAAGACAAATGAACATTATTCAAGCTAATCTTGTGTATAAAATGAAGTCTTGGAACAAGGCAGGTAATGATGATGGATTGGGTGAGAGTGTGGTGACATGGAACAAAAAAACATGGAACAACATGGAACAAAAAAATGTAAACGTGTAATGTATAATTGTGTTTTCTGTGAATGTAATATATAATGTAGAATTTCGTATTATGTGACTGTAAGATGTAACATGATAATTGAGTGTTTGAATTTGTTTTATGGTTTGTGAAAACATTCTGACTAATATAAAATATTATTGTATCATTAAAAAGTGCATTTAATACCCAATTAAAACAACAACGCTCCCATTAAAATCAATTAAGCTGTCTAGACTGCAAATAAAATGGCTTTGTTGATTATGGTGGGGTGATGTATTGTTGTCATATAAAGATGCTCGCTGGTTGGGTAGATTGGATGAAACAGGTACATTGACATTGCTTTAGTGATTGAGCATTTTCTAATAATTTGCTTAAACATGGACTCTTAAACAAATCATAATTAGCGATTTTTAGCTTTTAGTCCATATCTGTTAGCTCTGAGAGTGTTTCTTCCAGTATCCATCTAAATAAATGTAGAGTATTCTATTCCCAGAAAATGGACTACAAATATTGATTACATTTCTTTTAGATGGATACGAGGTAGGAAATCTGCTAAAAATCTGGATCCAATTTTGGAGGCGCTGTATCCGGCTTGAAGCATTATCGTAGTCCTCCATATCTTGAGATCCTGTCAAAATGCTTCCACCCAGCTCTTGTTCTTCCTCCCCGCCTGTAATAGAGATGTATAGGCACCTGTGTGTGTGTAATGGGCCTGACAGAGCAGTGGAATGTATCCATAAACAGGTTACAGTCTTTGCAAAGATACTTAAGGGAGGATGTGATAATGAGCCACATTATTTGGATTTGAGGAGGAGAGAGAGAACAGAGAGTGTTTTAATGGCGATTTCTATTATAGTAGCAACGTGTCACATGATTTAAGCCACCCAGTCATGCTCTTTCTGCCTAACGCATTTAAATCAGCTCATTATTCATTAAAGTAATCTCTGAATTAGCAAGCTTATTAAGCTAATAGCTATGCCTTAATTAGTTGTAAAATTAAGATGAAGATCATATGTTAATACCTTATATATGGCTGTTAAACATTAATGTTACAGTGTCATTAGAATTGGCTATAATACTAGGGCGAAGAGTCTTATATACTCGTATTTTTGAAGATCAGCATAAAATTTCTATAATGTCTGTAAACTTGCTCTATTCTCTGACATTTACCGGAGATGAGAGACAGCACTTGCATACAGAGGTGTTAAAATATGCACCCCTGCTAATTCCAAGGACAGAGCTCACCGCTGGGGACTGGATTAATAAGTCTTTTGTTTCATAAGCCTCTTGGCCTGTAGATATGCTGCCTGAAGATAATTGAAAGCTGCATTCTGCTCTTTTCAAAGGTGACATTACCTCTGTGGCGTCACAGAGGAACCTTCCTTTGTACTAACAGTTCCAAACTTTGCATTTGAAGAAAACCAAGTGAAACAAGGCTAAAAGTATCTCCCTTACTACATTTTGGTGCAGAAAGTGAAGTGAAATGTCTTTGCTGTGAATGCATGCTGAGGTAGACGATGTCTTCTTTTCATGATTAATTCAAGAAGCCTATAACTAAGAGAACTAAATAATTGTATTCTGTTATATTCTAATCTATTTATTTTTATTATTCTATTCTATTCTATTCTATTAAATATGTGAGTATTTCCTGGCAGGTTGACAATGATTTTATTCAGTGAACATAGCTAAGACAACTCAAATGCCGTTCATACATTATTAGTCTACCTGTATAATTGTCAGACTTTTACTTTCATTGTAAACCTAAACTTATGGCATTTAAAATAAGTATCTGAGCTGAACAAGGAGACAAATCTTCAGTGGTGGTTTTATCAGTGACCTTTCTAGCTTCCTGTGAGTCAGAGAGAGAGAGAGAAATCTTCACAGGGCCGTGATGAAGCTGTTTTTATGGCAGGGTATGCAGACGTCTGGCCTGTGTCTGACTGTGAGCTGGACTGATAAAACTTCACAGCTGAGATGCTCAGTGGGTTTCGGCACACAGCCAATCTCAGCGTCAGCTTTTCATTCACGCATCAGCTAAAGAGAGAGATATTTTAACACTCGGAATGAAACAGACCTCTGGCTGCAATCTCTGAATAATTTTTTGTGTGTTTTATGGAATTATGTGTGGAGATAAGCAGACAATCCTTTTTTAGAGATGCGTTTGCTGTTCTCATCTTAAACTTTTTTCTGCTATTTCCACTGAGGTTCTATGTTAATGTGTCCTTAAATCTGTTCAGTCAATAAGAATAAGCTCTCCAGTCTTTAATGTTTCTAAAAAATATTATGTATTTCTAAAAAACAAGTAGATTAGGACTGGCCACTTAGTCACAAAATCTTCCCCGATTAATTCTAATGTAATGTTTCCAGCCCAGGAACTCCTAACACAATTACAGGGGAATATCCTGTCTGTACTGCTCTCTAACAGACTGCAGATGTTAGAGTCGGGTAAATCACCCAAATTATGTTTGTTTATTTACAGGCGTTTACTGTCAAGTCACATTCTTGGTGAATGGAATGAATCCGTGTCGATCTGTCAGTTTGATGACATGGAGCAGATCTTCCCATCTGATATCTTGAGAATAATGGTTGGGAGGATGAGAACACAGTTTAGACTGAAATAGTTGTGCACTTTGAGGCTTATTATTTTAAGGGTTCCTGTGATGCAGTTTGAAAGATTTAGGTCAAACTGTGTAATCATGAATACCTTCATAAATGTAACTTTTCTCTTCGAGAATGAAATGGAATGTCTCATTATAGTCGTACAAAAGTGTATTGTTCTAAATAAAGAGTTTAGACCAGAGTTTTTGAGAGTGTTCTGGAATTGAAACACAATTTCAGAACCGCGGACAGCTCACATACTTGAGTGGAGCTGCTTTCAAATGAGGCCATGGAAAATATGATTATTAGACATTCCCAAACTCTGAAATTTAGAATGAATACATTGATTTATCCAAGGTATAAAAACAACACTTGCCAAGAGCAGTGTCCCATTTTTGTCTTTTGAATTCTCAATTATCCCGCTTTTGAAATGTTAAAATGTTTATTTTTAACCTTGGATTTATCAAGTGGAACACACTTTTTTTGTGTGTCATGTTCTGTGCCTATTTTTCAATTTAGTTTTTTTTTTCAAGGTATCTTTTGTCTATTGTTGTTTTTCTTTCTTATTTTTTTCAATTGAATTTTAAAGACTGTATGAAAATATGCACTATAATAAAATCATAATGGTTTTACATACTAACACATAAATATAATGACAACTAAACTGTATAATTGAAGGTGTCCCAGGTAAAAGATTTCCTGTTCTAATACATGTATTACTCCAGTCTTTATTTATTTATTTATTTATAAGGTTTCTGTGTATAGTGTGAATGTATTGTCACGTTGCCAGAAATAGAGTGTCAGTCAGTGTCCAAATGCGTAGTGAGCCAGCGTCCTTTACTGTCCTTACCAGTTCCGAATTTGTGAACACGATATACTGATTCACTCAGAAGCTATAGGGAGCTAATTTAGACACACCCTAAATCTAGAAGTGAACAGGAACTAGCAGACACCTTCTAAAAGTGTCTTGTCAGGATGACATGTACAGCTCAATATTTCATTGTGTCATTTTTGTGAACCAAATCCTTGGCAGCATCATGTCTCTGACCAACTCAGATTTCATATCCCACCATCCATTTCACATCCCATCTGTGTCATCCACCCCACTTCCTAATGCATTCACCCGGTCTGGATGCTGCCGGGAATCCCGCAGCCCCCGCCCCCAACCCTACAGAAACCGAGATTTACACTCTCAATGTGCTGAGCTGCTCTCTGATGAATGAGTCTAGACTGAGACCTCGAAAGAGCTTCTCCCTCATGCTTACTTTGCTTTTATACATGTTATTTACATGAAGGCTGCTCTGGGTGTACCAGACTCAATAATGTGCATTGCTAATCATCTCCCAATCCTAGAAGCTTCCTGATTGGCTGGGCTAATTGTGGCTTGAGGGACGAAAGCTGGTGGAGACTGAGACTGGGGCTGCTACAAGAGTTCTCCTTCATCTCTGAGGGTCTGGTTGAACTTAGCAAGGGGGCAGGGGGGGGCGAACGGATGGCTGTAAGAGGCTTTTATGTGCTACGTTTCATGTTTTCACTTTGTGTCTCTTTCCCAGCATGCATCGTTCCTGCTTAACGGGTTCCGCCGCACGGCTGTCCTGCTGCAATCCCACCCACACACTTCAGCCTTTTAATAGAGCATGCCAGCGAGAGCGAATAATCACCCCCTCTAATTTACTCAGGATTATGGGCCCTCGTAAAAGCCTCCAACAACAGAGCGTTTCCTGTGCCTTTTTATTGCCGCCAGGCGTACAGTTTAATTCAACTGCGATGATTGAGATCACCATGTAGAGGAGAGATAAGGGACTCACACCTATGTTTGGCAGCGCTGCGACAATGCAAACAGCAAGACGAGGGTGATAAACAGCATTGAGGCGGTTAAATGGATTGTAAAATTTGGAGAGGTCATTCAGCTGTCGGTCGAGGAATCGCTGTGTTCACACACTCGCCACCAGTAGCCCTCTAATGAGAGATGATATCGCTCACCCTGGACAATACAGGGTATATGTCGCTCTCTCGTTCTCTGCGATGTAAAATCATGTACTTGCTTAATTGAACTTGCCAGTCTTGCAATGTAATCCTAATGGAAAAGAATTGGGGGGAAAAGAAACATTTGTTTTTTTTTGTTCCGAAAGGCAAGGCAGATGAATCCTCTTCCTGCAGGGCTTTTTGGGTAAAACAATACACTGTCTGATCCCTTGATCCATGAGCACAGTCAGTTCTAGTAAATCTAGGCACCCAGAGGGAAAATGTTATATTCAGCCTGTCAAGGGAGGTATGATAAAGACAGAGAGAGAGAGAGAGAGAGAGAGAGAGAGAGAGAGATAACCCCAGATGAAAAGTGTTAGTTGCAGCTTTATAGGATTGGTGTGCAGGATTTATGTGTTGGATTTAAGACACAGGAAGTTCCTTAGTCAGGAAAAGTGTGCTGATGTCAGAGTTCTGTACTTCACTCTTTAAATTAAAGCACTGACAGTTAATGTGTTTTATGGATGAAAACCAAACAGGTTGAAAAGAAAACCATAGTTAAAATGTACACATATTATACAGCCTAGTGTTTTTCTGGATATCAGTTTAAAATTTAACCCAAGCCTGACATGAAATAATAGGTTGAAAAAAATTATTGAAATTGAACAGTTTATTGAACCATAAGACAAAATCTAAAAAACTAGTTTGCGTACATGTTTTTATAAAGTATAATATTTTATACATTAGGCTTTTATGGCCCATATAGTTTGATTTAGGAAAATGTGAAGCTCACACTCGAGGAGGAAAACTGCCTCAATTTTATTAAGAGACCCAAACTAAGCAAAAACATGCAATTTAATGCAGTTGCTGATATTTATATAGGCAAAATGTAAGATGAAATACTGACTCACTTGTAATGTAAACCAATGAGATCTTTATAACAGTATATCAGACTACTTGCATAAAATGCATATGAATATCAGTTGTCACTGTATATCTCCCAATAATATGCCTTAGTAAGATGATATAAATGCGTTGTTTTATGATTTAAAGCTCTGTAGTTTTTATTGTGGGGGGGCAAAACATACAAAGCAATAAAATACAATGATAATTGAGAGATGTAACATCAAAAGCCTGATGTATCATAGTTTGATACTCACATTTCTTCTGAAATAATGTATGGATAATCAAGTAAACCTAAATTGCTTTAGTTCATTTAATTGTTCATCTTGAAACCTTAAGGCAGACAGTTTCAGAAATAAACTAAAAGGCCTTTTACTTGCTATAAACTATCAATCAGATGACAGAAAGCATGGTGTAGATTGTGTACAACAGCTTTTTTAGCAAAGTTTTGAGTTTAATAATACATTAGGCTTTATACGGTTATCTTCCATAAAAAAAACTGAATGAGAGTAAAGAAAACATAAAGCTTTTTTCTTTCTTTGCATTTTGTGTTCTTGGTTAGGGTTTCAAAGTTGGAAACTTTCCATGGCAATCAACAAGACTATATGGGAATTAACGTGAATTAATGGAAATAAACTGGAAATTTGCAAGATTGCTGGTGAGCCTATGAAAGGGAACTTGGCCACACCTCTGAATCTGGGGGGGGGGGTATTTTATTTAAAATTCATGTTTTTTGTTGTTCAATGAAAGAATCGATTAAAGTTCTACTGACAAATAAATCAAAGTCAAAAATGTCATTTGTTTAAAATTTGTATTAGTTTACATGCATGTCTGAATATGACCAAACAATATGTTTATATTTCTGTTTGTAAATGATAATTTTAACAAATTACTCAAATTCCCAAAGAATTTCCTTTAATTCCCCTAAATTCCCAAATAAGTTTCCAAATTGGAATATTTCCAAAATTCCTCATGCAGCTTAACCTCCCATGGAAAGTTTCCAGAAATTTACCGGACATTTCATCCACCCATTTGCAACCCTATTCTTGGGAGAGCATGGCTCTAGTGACACCAAGGTGGTGGGTTTGATTGTTGTTGATACTGATACACACACACTTGCACCTATATTGTGTTTGCATACGTACAACATGGTAAGAATCAATATAGACATGACATAGCACATCTTACTGTTTTCCAGTGTGGTCTCTTTCTCCTCTCTGAAGTCTATCTCTTACTGAAGTCATGTTCCTTTGTGTCCGGGTCATGACAGAGGCATGAAGGCATTGTAAGGCTAACGAGGGCTGTCATGGTTTAAACAGCAGGAAGACACCAGGAAAGACATTACACATGGCTTCCTCTGTTACTGTGACAACAGAAACATAATGAGTATCCACCTTATTCCTGACGAGCTTACTGCGTTTTGAATTATGGGTGGCACTTCCGGTTTGATGAACTTCCATTCAAAAAGACTGAAACAAATAATTTCAAATCAGAAGGTTGCCCTACAAATAAAGCTTATCCGTCAGTTTGACTCAAATGAGCTATCAGTTTCCTTTCATGTTTTATTTAAGAATAACATGAGAATAACGTAACACTTGGTATTTTAACATGAAATGTTATAACAAGAATATCTATGGCAAGAGCTCTTTTCAGTCTTCATTCTTTTCCTCATGATTATTTTCTTTTTTCCTTTTGCATTCTGCTGTAATAGTATGAAAATTGTCAACATTTACTGCACATTTGTGGTCTGTTCACAACGGTTTAATTTACGATATGTTCCATTAATAATTTACTGGAATGCATGAAGAATCTCTAATTTTTCCTCCCAAAATACTCACGTCTCTTTCCAAGTTTCTTTTCACAGGTAAATACAATTTATTATCAGTCAAAATGACTGAAATCACTTTGAAATAGTATCACACAATGCTGAAGTAGCTATATAAAAAAAATATATATATATTAAGGCAACGTATGTTACATACAGATGACCACAGTGATATTTAACCGTCCGATTTTGCTGTGGAAAGATTCACACTTTTGGGATTATTCATGATCTGTTTAAAGTACCTTGATGCTTTTACACTTTAGTTGTCCTTTTAATGTCCAATGGTTGAAGGGTGAGTAGAATAATGTAATGTCATTGTACACAGTTTAAAAAAAAAAAAAAAAAAATATATATATATATATATATATATATATATATATATATATATATATATATATATATATTATTGCGTCCATAGAGCTAGTCTTTCACTGACTGTTTACAGCTTAACGGAATTTACACCCATAATTCGCGCAAAGCGTCATGGGGCGTAGGAATAATGAGTATACATGCTTTACTTTTAACAATCTGTGCTATTTGTTTACATTTTCCTGCCATATTGTTAAAAGTTACATAAAACTGTATGTCTTATTTAATGTTTGTGATGTGACACATTTGTGGCACTGAATATTCAGTGGAAAATGGATTTTATCCATAGGGATTTGATTGGATTGGATTGTTATATGATTTAGGTTTTATTGTTTATCCCTGCCCACACAGGAGTCTCTCTTTATCATCAGCAGAAAAGACAACGAGTTTCAGTCGTTACATGTTTGTAGACTGTTACATTTTGATGGAAGAGTTTAAAAACAAACTCGGTTATACTTTATTTGAAAGGGACATAGTTACATTGTACTTCCTCTAAGTACTGAGTAATTAATTACATGTACTTACTATAGAGTTACGGTTGGGTTAGGGTTTGGTTTAGGGTTAGTTACTTGTAATTATGCATAATTTATTGTTATTACTATGGTAAGTACATGTAGTAACGTGTAACTATGTCACCTTAAAATAAAGTGTTACCACAAGCTTTTATTCTTTAGAATAACATGTATGGATGAATTGTGCATCACCAGGAACGTGCATTAAGAGGTTACCAATTTATGCTGAACACTGGAAATGTGGTGAAGTTGCGTTGTAGTTATATGGGCTGAATGTGTCTGTTAGGGGAAGAGCACGGGTGTCCATGGTTGTAGAGAATGACTTTTTCTGCCTTTGCTATACATCACACAGAGAGACGCAAGGGGTCAGAGTTCGTCCTGGGTCATTTCTCTCTCTCTTTGTTGTCAATCTTCAAAAGCACATTGGAAACAAAATTGGTGTGGAAAGAATTTTCACTCAGAAATTGCTAGTAAATTTCCCAAATACAAAGAATCTTGTAAAATGGCCCTCCAGGAACTGAGTTTTGTACCCCTGTCACATAGTGTCGGGCTCTCTTATTTGTCAATGTTTGATTTTGCGAAGGGACACATTTCTGTTTAGCCAAAGTGAGCATAGATGCCTCGTACTTGTGTGAACAACAGATAACTTCAAATGGAGCAAATGGATTAAATCATTTCATAGTAAGTTTTATTTATATAACCCTTTTGCTGATTTTTAAAGTGTTACATAAATGGACAAGTGACAGGTACTATGCACAATATACACAGGCGTAAAATATCTTGGAATTTGTGGCCAATCAGTTGTTTTAATTGTCATATTTGAATATAAAAAGACAGCAGAACGACAGCGGCACTGTAAAACATATTTAAACCTTGAACATTTATCTACTTTTATTGTGTACATTTTAACAAACATGCTTATATTGCATTTGAAATCTGGAATTTAGACTTTTATTTGTTTAAAACTTTACTGTTTAAAGCTCAAAGCACTCGTTTTATAACTCCCTCTGTCCTTGAAGAGTCCGTATAAAGATGAAGCTGTGTATGGTAATGTGGACATCTCTAGTGTGAGTAGATTAGTGCCCACTGCTGAATATGAAAATGAACAGAGATTTACACCTTTGTATTTTTTCTCTTTCAGTCACAGATGAAGACACCGTCAAAAGGTACTATGCCAAGTTTGAGGAGAAGTTTTTTCAGACGTGTGAAAAGGAGCTTTCCAAGATCAACACATTCTATTCAGGTATTGTTTTCTATGCATGCCATGAAAACTGTATTTTATATATTAAAATAACTGTTGTCTATTTTAATATATTTTAAAATGTAATTTATTATTTTGATGGCAAAGCTGAATTTTCAGCATCATTACTCCAGTCATCCTTCAGAAATCATTCTAAAATGCTGATTTGGATCTCAAGAAACATTCTTTATTATTATCAAAGTTGAAAGCAGCTGTGCTGCTTAGTATTTTTGTGGAAACCTTGATAAAAAAATTATGAAGTTCAAAAGAACAGCGTTCATTGTAACAGAATTTATTTGTAACAATGTAAAAATCTTTACTGTTACTTTTTAACAGTTTAATGCATCCTTGCTGCATAAAAAATATCAATTTCCTTCAAATGATTAATTTCTCTAAATGGTAGTGCATACATCAATTAACTATCTCTCCACATAAAGTACATGTATCCATCAATCAGTCGTAGAACTTTTTTGAGGATTACAAAAGAGCTTTTTTCAGCATTAACCATCTTTAATATTTAACTTTTAATAATACTAACTGTTTGGCTACTATTACTGCATTCTGTCTGTAACCCATAAATGGCACAAGTGGAAACAAACTTTACTGTGTGTGGTTAAACTGCAGCGGCCTGCTAAATGCCGTCAAGTGATTCCCTGTGCATGAGGTCAGGGTGTACAGCACTATTTGGGAACATGATGTAATATGTAATGCCTGCCATAGTCGGTTTAACTTGCGTCAAGGGGAATAGACTATGTTTGGACTGATAATAAATGCACACTGCAACATAAGCTGTGTTGTTGCATTGACTTCAGGGCAACAAGAATGTCTTATCTCTACTGCCTCTAGTGGCTGGTTAGTGGATAGAACAGACATAAATTGAAAGCATGAGATTAACGCTTTGTTTGCATGTTGATGCATTGTTAGCATGCATCATAAATGAGAATATAACAATAGCTAATTCTGCTCAAAATTAAAATCTCAAAATGAGATGCGACAGAGGGATCAGCATTTATTCTGGAACAAAGACGCAGATGCACATTAATAATTTAACATGAAAGGAAAGCATTCATTCTGTTTATAATCTTGGTTTAGTCTTTTCATCCTCCAGTTGCCACTGAAAATCATTCACTCCCTCAGTGCTGCAGGTTTGACGGTCAAACCAAAATAAACTCTAATCGAGTTGCCCAGCCAAAGAAAGCTGGCAAGTCCACTTAGCTGGAAAAATCTCTGACCCCATACTTTATCTTATTTTGTCCTTTTGGAAAAACACATGGATGCTTTTCCACAAGGGCAAAATTAGATAAAGTTTCCTTCACTAGTAAGTAGTACAAGATAAATCAGGAAAGATGTCAATAAAAACATAAATGCTAATTTAGCCAATATACGATGTCATTCTGCAGATAATGTTGTCCATGCATACACAGGCCTGTTTTCAAGGTTTATGATATGCAAGGCATTCTCATATTTGATGAGTTAGAAACTGAAATTCATATTAGGATGGAAGCCGCTGTTACAGCACTATAACTAATTCTGTCTAGTTGACCCAGACTGTGTTATGGCCGAGACCCCTGCCTCCCCCCTGAGTCGTCCTGAATTAACAACATAGCTTCTAAACCTTCTGTACATGCAGTCTTTGTCCCAGTGGACGAGATCTGCTAAGCACATCAATTCTTAGCACCATCTTAGCCACGTTCAGCCTGCATAAGCACAGAACTTATTCAGACTATTATAGACTACCATTTAAATTGGCATGAAAGAAAACGAGGTTGTGCCGTTCATTTGATCCTAAGGACAAATCTTCTATTCACAGCCAATGTTTATTCTGGACATTCCCTATATCAGCCAGTGATATATCTTACTTTTTATTATTATTATGGACATGCATTTTTAATGCTTTGCAATTTTTTTCTGTGACATTTGTTTGCGAATTCTGTTTGTCAACATAAATCAGGTTTTGACCTGTAATTGCCTTGGTTGCATCTGTAAAAATTGGTTGAAATGTTTTGCCATAGCAATAAGGAATACATTTGTTACAGTACTTATTAATGTTTTTAACATTAAATTAATAAAATACTACTGTTCATTGTTAGTTCATGTTAGTTCAGGTTCATTAACTAATGCTAACAGATACAGCTTTCGATTTTAATCATGTTAGTAAATGTTGAAATTAACATTAACTGAGATTTATAAATGCTGTAGAAATGTTGTTAATGTAAACAAATGAAACCTTATTTTAAAGTGTTACCCACATTTTCAGCTGTTCTTGTAAAGAAAACCATAACATTCAAGGAAAAAAAGGTTAAATTTATGTTTAGGAATATACATTTTTTTTTTTTATAATATACACATAAAAATACTAAAAATAATCTAAATTTCTATCAACAATATAAACAAAAAAATTAAGAACTTTTTAAAATTTTACATTTATAATTTTTTAGTTTTGGGACCAGTGAAAATGTTGCCGTTCTAGAAGAAATCCCTGAGAAAGTGGACAAGTGAGCTTTGTAGATACAAAGTGTGGCAGCTCTCCTCCTCATTCTCCTTTTCAGCCTGGACTCAGACGTCTCTTCCTGAGGGTTAGAGCCCATACGCTCCCAGTATTTACTTGTTGAACCTAATACCCACTTCCTTCCTCTGAAAGTGAGATGGGCGAGCAAGCTCCTGTTCACCAAACTGTGCTGGGACACAGGCCAGCATGGATAATGCTGTCTGAGATATCACCCTTACAGGAAGAAGCTCATCTCTGACAGGAAATCTGTCTGCTTTACTTTCCAGATGATGGGTAGACTGAGGGATTTATTTATCATGCAAAATGGATTCTGGTGCATCTCATTGCAGGGTTGTAAGCCAAGCAGACTTTATGTCTCTCAATAGACATAGCTGAATAGTTCTTAATCCATTTTAAGATCGTCTTTTTCCGTCCTGGCGTACACCCAGGTTTTTTTTTTTTGCTATTTCGTTTGTTCTCAAAGACCATAAATCAAATCAAATAATAATTATCAAAAAGGCGTAATTATTTATATTTCCTTCTCTTTTTGGATCTTCACAGAGAAACTGGCTGAAGCGCAGCGGCGATTCGCAACTTTGCAGAATGAGCTGCAGACGTCTCTGGATGCCCAGCGGGAGAGCAACGCTCCAGGGCTGCGCAGTCGCCGCAAAACGGTGTTGCCTTTGTCCAACAAGGAGCGCAACAAACATCGCAACATCAAAGACCTGCAGCTGGCCTTCAGCGAGTTCTACCTCAGCCTCATTCTCCTGCAGAACTACCAGGTCTGAAATTTGTCATGTTTTTGTTGTTGTTCGTCTCCTCTTCTGAACGGTGACCTTTTCCTGACTGGTTCTGTTGACACTTTTTTCATTTTTTTGTTGTTTTCTGTTGACGAGACCACCGCTCGTGCACTCAAAGCTCAACAAATGTTGCTCTTTTCAGCTGGCTTTTCATTCATTTTATCTTCATTCCTGTGCACTTTACAAATGTTATACGTATTTCTATATTCTTTTTTGCCCATATTTCTTTATCCTTCCATCAGTTTGGAAACAGTTGACTTAATCTGTGTTTTTCATGATTTTAACGCAGGGATTTCCCAAATGTTTTTGTCAGTCAAACCTCTTTGGCCAATTTAATTACACATTCACATCTGATGTTTGTTTACATGACATGCAGGTAAAGCAATAAAATATTTCATCTTTTTTTAGTGTCTTATTTTGTTTTGTTTATATTTTCAAATTATTTTATTTTATATAAATTATTTTCATTAACTCATGAACCAGTTCCCAGGGTTGGGAAACCCTGATCTAAAGGTTTACGATTACATTTTTGAAATAAATTTCATACCCAAATATTGGTTGTGCTTGTGAATTTCTTTACAAAGTGAATTGTAAATGGATAGTGAAGGAAAGGTAGTCAACAGGTACCCAGCATACATGTGAACTGCTTTAATACAGTTACAACGTACAAAATATCCCAGGATGCACCAGATTTCCAGAGCGAAGAGCTGGAATATTCATTTGTTTTCATGACTTTTCTCTAAAATGTCTAATTATTTTATTACATTATACTAAATTGTGGAAAATAGCAATAATAAATAAACGAGTAGACTTGTCTCAACATATAGAAAAAGAGGATTGCTCTTTTCTCTGTGTTGTTAGATGTGTAACTTAATTTCATATTCTGGTTTACCCAAACCTCATACAGAATCTGAACTTCACTGGATTCCGTAAGATTCTGAAGAAACATGATAAGATTCTGGATACACAGCGTGGAGCCGATTGGCGTGTGGCTCACGTGGAGGTGGCTCCATTCTACACCTGTAAGAAGATCACACAGCTCATCTCTGAGACCGAGGTAGACTGCCTGTCTCCACGTTTAGAATTTTGACTTCCTGCTCGTAAGATAATCAGATTGTGATGGTGTTACTGTACACTCCCGTAGCTGCTGTAAGTGATGCTTAAACCCCTAGAGTGCATTAGAATGAAGCTTAAAATCAGAAATGATCAAACTAAAGTGCGCTGTCTGACCTTTGACCCTCGTGTGCCTAGGCTCTGGTGACCACAGAGCTGGAAGGTGGTGACCGTCAGAAGGCCATGAAGAGGCTGAGGGTTCCACCTCTTGGAGCAGCACAGGTGACAAAAGAAACTCACATATGCAAACACAGAAATTGTGTAATCAAGTGATTGCACACCTCAGACTTTCGACTGGATGCTATTTTTTTATCTTCAGTGCCTTTAAAGGGTTAATTCACCCAAAAATGAAAATTCTGTCTCCATTTACTCACCCTCATGTCATTCCAAACCCATAAGACTTGCGTTCATCTTCGGAACACAAATGAAGATCTTTTTGATGAAATCTGAGAGTTTTATGTCCCTCCATTGACAACAGCAACGCAACTACAACTTCAACTCTTCAAAAAGTTCATAAAGAGATTGTAAAACTCATCCATATGAATTGAGTGGTTTAGTCCAAACTTTCTGAAGAGACTCGATCGCTTTATATGATGAATGAAAATAATTTTAATGAAAAATAAGAGGTTATTGACTGTTATTATTTTTACACATACATCACTGAAGTCTCTGGGACTGTAAAGTCTGGCCAAAAGAGTGTTCTGTATTAAATATTTGATTAACATTTAATATTGTCTGAATCGAAGATACTTTACATGTCAAGGTGACTTTCAATGAAGTCTGTGTAGAATATTTTAGTGATAAATACAAAACACTCAAGCAAAACCCCTAGGAAACAACAAACATGCTTGTCAAAAAATAGCATGATTGCCAAGAAAAATGTGTGAAAAAAGTATCTGCAGTCTCTTTTAATGCAGTACTTTTAGTTCTAGGTCAGTAACTGTTGTGTAAATCCTCAGGAACTATATAATGCAGAAGGCAGTGTGGGTGGAGAGATACACCTTTGCCTGGAACATCATGTACAAAACATTGCAGGAATGGAATACTGCTTTACATTTAATTGGGATCATTTATTTGTCCCCCCGTACTTTGCATGACGTAAGTGTAAAAATATATGCGCTTGTAAAACTGAAAGCATCCAGGTTTTTTTTAGTTGAAGTCATCTACTTAATTATTTTTTAAAATGCACTCAACTTGAAATGTTAAGTTGCCATGGCTTAAAATATACCATTATTTTAATATTTGCCCATGTGCAATTGCTAATGCAAAGTTAAATAATAATGCGTAATAGAAAAGCTGCACTGAGATGCATTACTTGTGTTCCTGAAGGTTATTGCATTGAGCAAGTTTTGTTTTTTCCTCAACCTCAGCCTGCACCTGCCTGGACCACCTTCCGTGTGGGACTGTATTGTGGGATCTTTATGGTCCTAGCTATCGCCTTCGTCCTTACTGGTACAGTTTTCAACCTTGTTGCACACTCAGACCAACATACCAACTATACCTGTTTATCTTTATCTTATCCAGTGTATAAATTCTAGCCTTTCTGCTAATATACATTCATGATAGAACAGTGCAGTAATTTATACAACTGTGTGACTGATCTTTCCCTCTCAGGTGCTTTTTTCATTCGTAATCAGAACATCTGGCCACTGGTGCGCATCTACCGCGGCGGTTTCCTTTTGATTCAGTTTCTCTTTCTCTTGGGGATTAACACTTATGGCTGGAGGCAGGCGGGTGTCAATCATGTGCTGATCTTTGAGCTGAACCCCCGAAACAATCTTTCACATCAGCATCTGTTTGAGGTGAGAAGGAAACTTTACAGAAAGTCTCTGTAAACATGACCGTTTAAAAGTTTGGAGTCGGTACGATTTTTTAATAGTTTTGAAAGAAGTCTCTTATTTGATCTCGCCAAGATCAAAATAGTAATTGTTCAATTTAAAATATTTGGGTTTTAGAATGAAATTTATTCCTGTGATGGTACAGCTCAATTTTCAGCATCATTACTCCAGTCTTCAGTGTCAAATGATCCTTCAGAAAACATTCTAAAATGCTGATTTGATGCTCAAGAAACATTTATTATTATTATCAATGTTGAAAATAATATTTTGTGGAAACCATGATACAAAAGAACAGCATTTATTTACAGATAAAATAACAGGAAGGAAGAAAAAAATCTTCCAGGTTTTGAAAATCTTGACGTTCAGTTTATTCTTTTCCTCTTTTCTCTTGCTGTAGATCGCAGGGTTTTTGGGGGTGTTGTGGTGTCTCAGCATCCTTTCCTGTCTGTTTGCGGACTACACTTGGCTCCCTATGCAGGCAAACCCCCTCATCCTCTATGGCTTTATGCTGCTCTTCCTCATCAACCCCTTCAAAACCGCCTACTACAAATCCCGTTTCTGGCTCATCAAACTTCTGGTGAGAGACAAATCTTTTCTGCACATGCGTGAAACCTTTCTAATAGCAACAAAACATTATTGATAATTAGTGAAGACCCTTTTTCGTCGTCATATTGTGGGCAGGCTCCAATCAGATATGCAATGCCTAGTTTTCATGATCCAATCAGTTCCAGGTGAATTTTAAAAAGTTCCACCCCAAATATCCTGTTTAATTTAGAAATGTGTCAGATTTCAAGTAAAGTGGGTTACAAACAACATTTAAAATCTTCATATCTTGTGTTGTTTTGTAGCACTATGTGATACAGGGGCATTTTTATGTCTTTTTCTCACCAAGGTGGCAGTTCTTTGATCAGAAATACAGTGAAAACAATAATATTGTGTGAAGTATTAATACAATTTAAAATAACTGTTTTCTATTTTAATATATTTTAAAATTTAATTTATTCCTGTGATGCAATGCTGAATTTTCAGCATCATTACTCCAGTCTTCAGTGTCACATGATCCTTCAGAAATCATTCTAATATGCTGATTTGCTGCTCAAGAAACATTTCTGATTATTATCAATGTTGTAAACAGTTATGCTGCTTCATATTTTTGTGTAAACTGTGATATGTTTTGCAGGATTCTTTGTTCAAAAGAACAGAATTTATTTGAAATAGTTATTATAATTTATTTAAAATAGATCATTTTTGATCAATTGAATGTGTCATTGCTGAATGAAAGTATCAATTTCTTTAAAAAAAAAAAATAAAATAAAATAACTTGCCCCAACCTGTGTGTTGGGCGAGTTTCAGTGAGGTCTGTGTGTGTACACAAGTGCGATTATGCGTGTCTCTGTGTGAGGTGAGGGAAAATAGATTGCTGCTCTATCTCTGCGGATGTGAAGACTGTGCCTGTGCAATCATTATTGAGATGGAGCCATCAGCAGCCGCCTGCTTCTGTCTCACTGCCCTCCCTACATCTAATTGACCTAGACTGGAGCCTTATTCCTTAGAGCACACGCAGACACACACACACACTTCCTGTAGATTAAACCTGACACATACTGATGGCCAAACAGTGGGTGGCTTTTTCCCCAGAGCTCGAACTCGCTGTCACACTCAAGCTGTGCATTGCACATACAGCTGTATAACTTTGAAATGTACTTCACATCCAGACCTGTATGCTTAAAAGCATTTTTTGTGGACTGCCTTCACCTGTTTCATTAGGTAAAAAATAACTGATCAGAGTTTGTGTGGGGAGAAATCGATTTTCACTGGCATTTGAGCCTCAAGAGAATGATGGCATAGATCGGTGTAGTGCAAAAGTGTGTTGCTGGGAAATGTCAGCACTGCCCCGAAGGCTGAGAGAGGGAACATTTCATTTCATGGCATAGAGTGTGCCACAGAATAACATTTGAAAACAATGTCTATCTATCTTCACATTATATATTTATTTACTGTATAATTGTGTAATTTTAATTACAGCTCTTGTATTGTAGTATTTAGTACATATATTAATTGTTGAAAGTTGAAAGACTTTGTGCATGCATAAAAATTATCATCTTTGTCATCAAACTTAAATAACTTTTTTTTAAATATATTTTTATGTATATATATATATATATATATATATACTGTATATATATATATATATATATTATTATTATGTTCTTTTGTAACTATGCAACTTTATTTTTTGAATTTTTTGAATATTATTTGAAATATTATTAATATTATTAATAATTTGTTCTGCATTTGAAGGCAAAGATACTGGTACAGTTTACCCTGAAGCATTTGACACACTTGGGAAAAATATTTACTTTAATAATTCATGGTCTTTATCCAAATGATTCATATAGTTTTATACTTCAACATGGCATAAAAAAATGGTTATTACTTTTTTCATGTTCATTTCTCAATCTCAGGCAGCTGGATATGATTTCTAAATGTGTAGTCATGCGTTTCTAAATGAGTCACAGTGTGCTGGATTAATGGTGCAACACATCTAACTCAATCCTCACATATAACAGACAGTTAAGTGTGTTTTATTGGTGAGGTCAATGAGTTGATATTGCAGATCATCAGACAATAAAACCCCCATTGATTTGCTTTCAGCCAGCTGAGTTCTCATTAAGATTTTCACCCGCTTTCTCATAGAGTTCACTATGTTTTACATAAAGCACCTCATCCTGAGAGAAAAAGAACCTCAGATGACTTCTGCTGTTTATTATTGTCCACAATGATTATTATATGTACTGTATACAGTATGAATATTTATGCTTCATATTTCCTGTGTTTGTATTTTCTCAGTTCCGTGTGTTCACTGCCCCGTTCCACCGAGTGGAGTTTGCAGACTTCTGGCTGGCGGATCAACTCAATTCCCTGGTCATTGTGCTCACAGATCTGGAGTATCTGGTCTGTTATTACAGCATGGAGCTGCAGTGGGGAGATCGTAGCGGCTTACTTCCCGCCACATATGGTAATTGATACAGAATGAAGCCAGCTAATGTACTGATTCAAGTTTTGACAGACAGAGCCATCCCAATTTCAACCATATACTGTATGTAACAGTAGATGAATGGGCGGTTACGATTAGCTGCCCTTGCATATTAATTAAGATTGCACAGGCCGTGTCAGCACAGACAGGAGTTCTTCAGGTTCAGTGGAGTTTATGTGAAATGGACCGGGAAATTCAGAACATCAGCGGCTGTCTAATGGTGCAGAAATGTGTAACACCTGCTCAGTCCTGGAAAATACTGAGAAAGAAAAGGATGGAAAGTGAGTGAGAGAGACCAAGAGAAAGTGAAAGTGAGCAACAGGGCTCAACACTATGGCTTTTTTCTGCTGGCCTGGTCAGATGAGTAGATCAGATTTTTAGTTGCAAATATGATAAATAGGTTTAGTTTTTGTTCTAGGTTTAGTAATTTAGTTGCAAATATGATAACAAAAAATATTTGTTAAAATATGTGTTTGTTAAATGTGTTAATTTTTATTTTTAGGTCAGTAATCAATAAATACTTAATAATTCTTTTTTAGTAAGAATTAATTAGCACAATTTACAATTTTCTTATTTAATAATGTTGTGTATATATGTAAAATTTACTGTATTTCAGTTTATTTTTCAAGACAAAATCCTAATTGTTGGGCCCTGAACTATATTATAAAATCATCATTTAATTTGTAGAAATACATATTACAAATAATCCAGTATGTTGGGATATGTTTTAATATTACTCTACTGCAATATTGAGAGAATATTCTTGATAATATCAACATGCATTCATAAGTTTCTCCTCCGTAATAAGGTGATGAAAGGTGTAACAGCTACTCTTATGGAATTCGGGCCATCATCCACTGTCTGCCTGCCTGGCTGCGGTTTGTTCAGTGTCTGCGACGTTACCGTGACACCAGAAGGGCCTTCCCTCACCTGGTGAATGCTGGGAAATACTCCACCACCTTCTTTGTGGTCACATTTGCAGCCCTCTACAGAACTCACAAAGGTAAAAACAAACAATCGGCAATTAACTGCAAACATGACGTGATCATGTGACCAGAACATTCACATATCAAAGCATGTTATAATTATAATTATTATAATTAGCTTGAAAAACAAAACTCTCTGAAGGTTTGTGCTCAGACTGGTGAATGTCACTTGAAAATAGTTTTGTCTCGAGGGAATCTGGGTAAAAAAAATATTTGGTTATACAAGAAACAGTGTTTTTATTTTATTTTTTGCTTTTTATATCCTGAATACATTGTATTTTTACTGTTCTGTGGAAATTGCCGTTGTAATCTAACACTGACTTCAGTATAAAATGTTCAGTACAAAGAGAGCACCTGGCTGCCATTGTTTGCTTACAACAGATTCAGGTGAACAGGCAACAAAAGCATGTTTTGAGAAAAGCAGAGAAAGAAAAAAATGAGCCTGTTCTTGTCTGTTAGAGACTGGTTTATATAGCAACATAAAGAGAAAACATCTAAATGTTATGTTAGAGATGAATGGAATGAAACAGGTTGGCATTTCATTTATGCATTTAAAAAAGAGCCACCCTGCTTTATAAAAACTAATTTGTCGCCAAACACCACATTTTGCATTCAATCGCAGATCCTGCATTCGGTTTACATGAAGTCTTAAAGAGTTTAATAGCTTGCATTAAGATTCCAGACATATCCCTCATCTCTATCTACAATTACCGTCTGATTATTCTGCCACTGAAATCCATCTGAAGTGCGAAGACTGCTGCCTCCCTTTCTCTTATCAAACAGTCAGCCTCCATGCCTTCCCATATCTCTTGGAAAAGACAACTTTTGCCAAAAATCGATCTCAAAGCACTCAGCTAAGCCGTTTCATCCATTTCATTATTTATATGCACACACAGTCGTTTCTGGGTAGTTCCCTTGAATGTCAGTGTTTAAATATCAAGCATGGGTGCATTTTACGCCACTGCATTTATGTTTTCGTTGAACAGAATTCTACTCCGAAGTATCCAAATGTTGGTGGACAGCCTGTCCAGACTTCAGTGTGTATTACAGACATCTCTGTATCAGTGATATAGGAGTGAAAGAGGCCCCATTCAACCCAACAATCTCACCATGCATTCAATGCACTCATTAGGATTCCCTCGAGACATTCCTGGCAGTGAGCCAGTTTAATATATGAATGCATCAGAAATCACCTCCATCATTTGTGCCCTAAATGAAACTGATGTTCACTCCTGTAAGCTGCCCTGATAAATGAGTCTATGGATTCTATTTATTTTAGTTTTCATGTAAACTAATTCCAAAGGAATGTAACATGCCTGAGCATAATTAATGTTTAAATTAACATTGAGCCAAACAGGTGTGTGAGATTGAGATCGGGGTAAGGATAAGCTGTCAGAGCATTACTTTTTCAGTCTATTTTCTCAGTCTAGTTTCTCAGTGGCTTAATTGTTAAAATTTAGATTTGCAACCCAAAGGTTGTGATTTGTAAGTCTTGATGTCTAAATTTGATCTGTTGCCTGCCTTGCACACTAGCATTGAAATGGCAATTTATGCATTGGTAAGTGTATTTGTTTTATCCGTTCCCATATCAATAGCCCCATTACACGTTTTTAGTGTTGTATTTCATTGTAGTACTGATTGTAGAAATGGTAGAGGGTCGATATCCTCAAAGATTAAATTTAAACTTTAATGAGAAATGCCAATCTGAGCTTAAGCTATATGCCGAAGAGCTCAATGGCATCCAACAAGACGGAGCAAAATCCAAACAGACATTAAAGGAAAGATGCTACGTGAACACTGAAAAACGATTAAAGGGGAGAGAGAAATATGAGAGGAGAGGGAAAGAGAGCAAAAAATAAGAGGAAATGAAGGAAAATGGACTATCCAGAGGAGGTTGAGCTGTAATTGCCTGCCTGTGGCGAGACAGAACAGTGTGAGCGTATCGCTAGAATAATGATGAAGCTCTTAACCGCTAAAAAATGATTTGATTTTTTTTCTCTCCCTCTGTATCAGACCTGGATCTTTGATCAAAACAAGCATCTTAGAGAGCTATAGAGATGTGTACATGAACACCTGCGCTTACCTGATGGCTTCATTGGACAGATTTAAACCGTTTCATGTGGACCACATGTACCTAAGAATACATATGCTTCAGATGAAGTATGCAGGAATGATTGACAAGAGATGGCTGCATGTAGTCAAATATCACAGCTCATGTGGTCAATATTGAATATCTTTACATACCTGAACTTTAAACTCTGTGATGTTCTTTTCGATTCTATTATTTTGTTTATTTTTTATTTTCGTTGTCATTGTACCATCATGTGGTCAGGTGCTGAGAGTGACACATTCTATTCCACATTTTGTACTCTATTACCAAAGACACAAAAACGCTGTCAATGTTCAAAGGATGAAAACTATTTCTGTCTGAGGACTCTGGAGGATACTGAGAGGGATTTAGTCCTTTGGGAAATGGGTTTGGGTCATCACAGTTCATGTTTACTTAAATCTTCTGATGTGCTAATGAGGTTAAACCGAAAGTTCAGTGTGACCAGTAGTGGTTGACCAACATGGGTTTTTTAATGGCCGATGATGGCCTAACACTTCTGTTCATTGGCCAAACTGGCACGGTTGTTGGCCAATACCGTTAATCTCATATTGTCAGACCTACTGTATCTAATATACATCCATTTATCTTGCAAGTGCCCCAAAGAGGCACTATACTACAGCAAAATATAATGGGCCAAATATTTTGAATATCAAAGTATTGTTTCAGATATAGGATAACATTTTATAGGAACCATGTTTACGTTTGTAGCATTATTGATTTTATTTTATTTTATATTTTATTTTAATCAATGTTTCTTGCACCCTAAATTGCTTTTTGTTCTGTTTATTCATGACCATTTTCTCTCTGACCTGAGCCGAGTCCCCTAACTATACTCCAGCGAGTCTACAGTCGACTACAGCCGAGTCCCCTAACTATACTCCAGCGAGTCTACAGTCGACTACAGCAGAGTCCCCTAACTATACTCCAGCGAGTCTACAGTCGATTACAGCCGAGTCCCCTTACTATACTCCAGCGAGTCTACAGTTGACTACAGCCGAGTCCCCTAACTATACTCCAGCGAGTCTACAGTCGACTACAGCCAAGTCCCCTAACTATACTCCAGGGAGTCTACAGTCGACTACAGCCGAGTCCCCTAACTATACTCCAGCGAGTCTACAGTCGACTACAGCCGAGTCCCCTAACCATACTCCAGCGAGTCTACAGTCGACTACAGCAGAGTCCCCTAACTATACTCCAGGGAGTCTACAGTCGACTACAGCCGAGTCCCCTAACTATACTCCAGCGAGTCTACAGTCGACTACAGCCGAGTCCCCTAACTATACTCCAGCGAGTCTACAGTTGGCTACAGCCGAGTCCCCTAACTATACTCCAGCGAGTCTACAGTCGACTACAGCCGAGTCCCCTAACTATACTCCAGCGAGTCTACAGTCGACTACAGCCAAGTCCCCTAACTATACTCCAGCGAGTCTACACATCGACTACAGCCGAGTTCCCTAACTCTAACTTGCTCCCCTAACTAACTTGCTGCGCAGCAATAATAACCGACAGACTTCAGACATTGCCTTCGAATATGTTTTAATCACGGCCGGAGGATCTCGAGCATTTCTCAGAGAATCCCATCAGCAAAAGGAATACAACAGTTTTTATTGAATAGAGACAGACACAACAAATAAGATCGTCATGACTAATCCAAGGTTAGTCCGAAATAATCCAAGGTTTTTATTTAATACCGTGGCTAGACTAACAAATAAACAGACGTCGTCTGAACAAAATACCTCGTTACAGTTTAGTAGTAATGATTTCATGAACTTCTTCACCGAGAAAATTGAAAGCATCAGAATCAAAATCGTAAACGTTCGATCTTTGCTCGCGCCTTATAATTCGGCCGCAATTATCACCCCGCAAGAACAATTACAATGCTTTACAACCATAGAACAAAAAGAGTTAAATAAACTTATCACTTCATCTAAAACAACAACATGTTTATTAGATCCTATACCAACTGAACTACTGAAAGAAGTGTTACCTGTAGTGGAAGAGCCTCTTCTCAATATTATTAACTCATCTTTATCTTTAGGTCATGTTCCAAGAACGTTCAAGCTGGCAGTTATAAAACCTCTTATTAAGAAACCACAATTAGATCCAAATAACCTAGCAAATTACAGACCCATTTCGAATCTTCCATTTATGTCAAAAATATTAGAAAAAGTTGTGTCCGCTCAACTCGGCTCTTTCTTGCAAGAAAACGACATCTATGAAAAGTTTCAGTCTGGATTCAGGCCACATCATAGCACTGAAACTGCGCTTGTTAGAATCACAAATGATTTACTTTTAGCTTCGGACCAAGGCTGTATCTCAGTACTAGTTTTACTTGATCTTAGTGCTGCGTTCGATACTATAGATCACACAATACTCTTAGATCGACTACAAAATTACACTGGTGTTCAAGGACAAGCATTAAGCTGGTTCAGGTCATACTTATCTGACCGCTACCATTTCGTCTACTTAAATGGAGAAAAATCGATTATAACTTCGGCAAACTATGGAGTGCCGCAGGGATCTGTGTTAGGCCCTTTATTATTCTCAATATATATGCTGCCACTTGGTAATATTCTAAGGAAACATGGAATTAGTTTCCATTGTTATGCTGATGACACTCAAATATATATTTCCTCACGGCCAGATGAATATGCTAAATTATCCAAATTGACAGATTGTGTTAAAGATATAAAAGATTGGATGACGCATAATTTTCTTTTATTAAATCCAGACAAGACAGAGGTAATACTTATCGGTTCTAAAAACCATCCACAAAACCTTTCACAGCACGACTTTAACATAGTAGGATGCCCTTTTACTCTATCCGCTACAGTAAAAGACCTGGGTGTTACATTAGACTGCAACCTGTCTTTTGAAAAGCATATTTCATATGTTACAAAAACAGCCTTTTTCCACTTTAGAAACATTGCTAAGCTACGTAATATGCTATCAGTCTCTGATGCAGAAAAGTTAGTTCATGCATTCATGACCTCGAGACTAGATTACTGTAATGCTTTATTAGCTGGTTGTCCTGCATCTTCAATAAACAAGCTACAGTTAGTCCAAAATGCAGCCGCTAGAGTTCTTACTAGATCAAGAAAATATGATCATATAACACCGATTTTATCATCACTTCATTGGTTACCTATAAAGTTCCGTATTAATTACAAGGTATTGCTTTTGACCTATAAAGCTCTAAATGGTTTAGCTCCAGTCTATTTAACGGATCTTCTATCGCCTTACAATCCATCGCGCTCTTTAAGATCACTAGATTCGAGGTTTCTGGTCATTCCTAGGATATCCAGATCCACCAAAGGAGGCAGAGCATTTTCACATTTAGCTCCGAAGCTCTGGAATAGCCTTCCTGATATTGTTCGTTGCTCAGACTCGCTCTCCCAGTTTAAAACTAGACTGAAGACGCATCTATTTAGCCAGGCATTCATATAAATTTTTTATCTTACAGTTACTGTAAATTCGGCCTCTAGTTCATAAACGCCAGAGGAGAACTGGCCCCCGACTGAGCCTGGGTTCTCCCAAGGTTTTTTTTTCTCCATTGGGTCATCTGATGGGGTGTTAGGACACCATTAGGTCACTGGATGGAGTTTTTCGGTTCCTTGCCACTGTTGCCTTAGGCTTGCTCAGTTGGGGATATTCAAATTAATTAACCAATCATACCATTGATCAGCTCTACCAAACTTGGATGTCTTTTTTCCAGTAATAAACAAACATTAAGTTGTTTTGATTGATACTGTGAAGCAGCTTTGATACAATCTGTATTGTGAAAAGCGCTATATAAATATATTTGACTTGACTTGACTTGACTAACATGTCGATGCATTATCAATATGATTGGTTCAATTTGTAAAAGCAAGCCTCCACATTTTTACCCTCTGTTACTGGCAGTTGATTACTCAATATATCATGACATAATACAGACAGTATATTTTTGATTTTGTCAGTGTCAGCACTTCACAATTTTCCATGGACACAATCAAAAATACAAAACATTTTTGTACATCGTGTTTCAAAGTGTTAGAATGTAAGGCCTAAAAGGGAAGTAAAGTTTAGATGTTAGAATCATGGTTAGTCTGATATACAGTTTACTGTTTTATTCATTAAAAAATCCATCACAGTACCTTTAAGACTTCTATATGTTAAATGACTGCTGTTTTAATTAGCTAACTTCAACTTTATATGCATAGTGCACACTGTTGCTTAATACTAAATATGCATTGATATGTAGATCTAGACTGTCAAATATTAATATTCTCAGAGATGAGATGTCAAAGCTATGAAGATTCATGAATTATCCATCTTCACAGCTTAGTTTTCATAGATGATCTTGGGATGGAGCTTTGATGTTGGGTAAGGTTGAGCAAAAGGTATTGTCAAGGTAAACTAATAATAATTATGTGCATCAAATGTAGAAATATGTTGCAGTGTATTGTGTAAAACACAATACTTAAAGTTGGCATGAAACGGAAGTTGCAATAGTCTTTTCTTCACTATTGTATATCCTAGTGAAACGACTTCTCAAACAAGAAAAAATGTAGTGTGACTTGATTTTGTCCATCTGGAATTGATTGGATGGTTGTGGTTTGCTATTGGTCAATCTCATGTGAGTGACAGGTTGTCCCGCTCTCACACTAGCAAACACAGTCACTGTCTTCAGAGAATAAAAGAGATGTCACTGCAAGAGGGAGGGGAAGTTATTTTGATTAAAGATTATGAGGGCACATGAATTTAAAAAAAAGTAATGATATGCACGAATACATAATTTATAATAAATACTGCAATATTACATTAAAGAATAAAGAATCGTCAATTTTGATTTTATGGTGACTTATATCAGCTCAAATGTTGATGCTTCTATAGAATGCCGCTGGCCAGTGTGAAGGGATTAGACTTGCATTGCACTCTTAAAGTGTCTTGTTGAGGCGAGCTTCTGGAGCATCATGGGTAATCTAGGGACACCATATTCAGCATGAGCACTCATAGCTCAACTCTGAAATAGTATGGACAGGGCTATTATGTGTTCCGGCGAAAAATGTCCTCCGCTGGTTTCCTGGCGCCTGGATGGCAGCGTGTGAAAGGCTTTATTAAGACGGATGGGCCTGTTCCAGATTCAGCACCGTCTGCTGTCTGAGGCCTAAGAGATTTAACCATTCACTGACCTGAGACCTGCCTTGTTCCACTATCTGATAAATGTCTCGCCCTCTATTAACTTAGACTGATGCTCTAATGTTGTACTGCAAGATAGCTCTTATTCTTATATTTCAGTTCTGCCTACTCTTTTTTTGGAATTGTATTGCCCCTGTGCAAAATAATATCTTTTGGCATGATTCCATATGCTCTCCCGTGCCTCATCATCAATATTAGTTGCTAATTCCTTTTCCCATACAGCTTCTATCCTCTGCCTTTCAACAGAATATATTAAACGCAGTTGCTTCAAGGTTATTTATGTTAAGGGTTGTACTATTGCAATTTTGGTCTTAAGCCGCAAAAAGAAGTAGATTTCTTCATATACTTGTTATAAATGATAAGATGTCGAACTATATTCAATGTAATATTATTTTTTGGGAACAGAAATGTAAAAATTGTTAAATATATACTACCTTTCAAAGGTTTTAGGCCTGTAAGATTTTGAAAGAAGTCTCGTATGCTAACCGAGGTTGCATTTATTAAACTGTAATATTGTGAAATATTATTGCAATTAAAAATAACTGTTTTCTATTTTAATATATTTTAAAATGTAATTTATTCCTGTGATGGCAAAGCTGAATTTTCATCATCATTACTCCAGTCTTAAGTGTCACATGATCCTTCAGAAATCATTATAGTATGCTGATTTGGTGCTAATAAGAAAGAAACATTTCTTATTATAATCAATTTTTTAAATGGTTGTGCTGCTTAAAATATTTGCGAAAACCATGATACATTTCAGAATTCTTTGATTAATAAAGTTCAAAAGGACAGCATTTATTTGAAACATTTTCTTTTGAAACATTTTAAATGTCTTTTGATCAATTGAATGCATCCTTGATACATAAAACTATTGATTTCTTTTTAAAAATGGATCTGAGAAATGTTTAATGGTAGTGTAGCAGGTAATGTGATGTAAGGTAATGATAGTAGGACACATGTATGTATCAGTTTTTATCAGTAAAAACAGAAGGGGAGTAAAAAAGTGCAGGCTAGATTCAAATGTATATGAAAATATTTTTTATTGTTCATGTAACTCTAACCTAAGTGCATTTTGGTCATCATCCCATTGTTTTTATTAATATAAAAAGACTAGTATTTGACATGGTAATTTAACAGTGAATGACCTTTTAATTACGTAGATTAATATCCACAGACACAATGGCATTAGTAATGTAAACAGTCTCAAAAGTTTAGATAGATGGATGGTAAACAGTCTCCCTCTAGTGGACATAGTGTCAAATTCACTTATGACTTTCTCTGTTTCAGATCAGAAACATGCAGACGCTGAGGTGTTTTTCTACATGCTGGTCCTGTCTTCAGTCGTCAGTTCACTTTACACGCTGATCTGGGACCTAAAGATGGACTGGGGTCTTTTCGACCGCAACGCAGGCGAGAATACCTTCTTGAGAGAGGAGATTGTTTACCCACATAAAGTAAGATATGCCAAAACATAATCTGCCATCTTAATACGCCATCTTGAAAACAGTATTATGTCCATCATAGGGGATGTGATGTAGTGGTCAAAGATCTGCTCTGGTGAGCACAGTGTTATTGGTTCAAACCTTCTAAGGAGCAAAGCAAAATAATCAAACTAACTAACTGGTTTGCTGCTCTTAATGGGATAGTTCACCCAAAAATAAAAAATCTGTCATCAATTACTTACCATCATGTCGTTCCAAACCCATACGAATTTCGTTCATCTTCATAACACAATTAGAAGATATTTTAATGAAATCTGAGACGTTTCTCCCCCCTCCATTAATTCACCTAAAACTCTGATGGTTCAAAAATGTCGATGAAGAGATCATAAAAAAAATCAATATAAATTGAACTGTTTAATCCAAGTCTTCTGAAGAGACACAATTTCATTATATGATGAACAGATTTAATTTAGGCTTTTATTCAGATATAAACATTTTTGGGTGAACTATCCCTTTAAGCTGGTTTAGTTGTTCAGCCAGCTGTTCTCCCCTGCTGACAAGTGCAGCAAACCAGCTTAGGTTGGTTTAAGATGTTTTTTCAGCAGGGATATTATTATAACTGTCAGCAGGGATATGTATCTGTTACCTCCAACTGTCATGATGTCACTTCCTTTTTCCTTTTAGGCCTATTACTACTCTGCAATCATAGAAGATGTAATCCTGCGCTTCGCCTGGACACTGCAGATCTCTCTGACTTCCATGACTGTCATTCCTTCCATCGAGGACATCGTGGTTACAATTTTAGCTCCTCTTGAAGTGTTTAGGTGAGATGTTTGTGTAGAACAGGGATTCCCTATTCTTTTCATCAGCCAAATCCCTTTGAGCTAAAATAGTTACTTGAAGTACCCCCTGAGATTTTCACTACACATTTGCATGTTCATGGTTCTCTGATGTCAGTTAATGGTCACATGACATGCTCAAAGCGGTTAACCAATCACTTGTGTTGTTTGAGTTACTCTAAAAATGCCATTAATTACTAGCTACTAATTACATTTTCAAAAGCGTAATTAGATTATTGTACTATTTGCTCTCTCTAAAAAGTATTGCATTACAATTTTGTTGTTAAATCCACCATTGTATTATATAGAATTGTTATTGTCTATACATTATTTAATTCAGTTACATAACTGGAATTAAATTACAGAAAAAATAAGAGTAATCCCTTAAGTAATTAAATTACAGTCATTTATTACTTGGTAATGCATTACACCCAAAACTGCCAATCACATCAGACTGATCCAGCCAACCAATCAGGAAGGGTAGAGACAGGAACTAAACAGAGTTTTACTGACAGACTGGAAAGAGCAGTGCTGCAACAATGTAAACTGTGTTTAAAAAAAAATGTTTTTTAACATTCGAGCATGAAAACTAGTAGCCTAGACCACAAAAACAAAATCAAAACATTGTAAAAGGGCATAATATGGCCTCTTTAATTAGTTTTTCATGAACTCACGAAGCCCAGTATTGGAAACTCTGTTGTAGAACATTAAACACATGCTGAACTTCTCTCTCTCTCTCTCTCTCTCTCTCTCTCTCTCTCTCTCTCTCTCACTCAATCTTCTCCCTTTCTTAATCTTCTCTCTTTCTTTGCATTTGTTCTCCCCGTAGACGTTTTGTGTGGAACTTCTTCCGTCTTGAGAATGAGCACCTGAATAACTGCGGGGAGTTTCGAGCGGTGCGAGACATCTCGGTGGCTCCTCTAAACGCTGACGACCAGACGCTGCTGGAGCAGATGATGGACCAGGAGGATGGAGTCCGGAACAGACAGGGCAAAAAGAGCTGGAAACGGAGCTACAGCCTGTCCTTACGACGACCCCTGCTGTCCTCTCAGTAAGAGATTATAGATATAATAGACATATTTCAGCAGTTTTTGGGTAGGCATCCCCGATTAGTGCACCTTTATGCAATTAGTCTGTATTTAAATGACTGATAACACTTAATGAAATAACTTAAATAACATTTATAATAAATAAGTAATTGCAAACATAATATGCAATTCACTAAAAAAAAGTTTATATAAAAAACTTTTTTGTTTGTTTATCAAAAACAAATTATAATAAATTTTATTAAATATATTAACATCACCGAACCTATTTAAATGCATTAGGTTGCACAAACAAAACTAAATTTAAGGGTTAGATTAGGTAATACTATTATTTGCTAATTAAAATAGAATTTGATATAAAGTGCTGGTCAACACTTTGTACAGTGTATTTAACAGATATATATTTTTGCAGAAATTTGTTCTGCATTTATTTGATAAAAATAGTTTCAAAAGCAGTAACATTGAGAAATATTCTTACAATTTAAAATAACTTGTCGATTTTTAATATATTGTAAAATGTCATTTATTTATAATTTATCATTACTCCAGGCTTCAGGATCACATGATCCTTCAGAAATCATTCTAATATGCTGATTTGCTGCTCAAGAAACATTTCTGATTATCAATGATGAAAACAGTTGTGCTGCTTACTGTTTTTATGCAAACCATTTTGTCAGAATTCTTTGATTAATAGAATGTTCAAAAGAACAGCATTTATTTGAAATATAGAACTTGTAACTTTTGATTAATGCATCCTTGCTAAAAACAAATGCATTCATTTCTTAAAAAAAGAAAACCTGAATCTAAACGTTTGAGATCAGTTAGTGGCACTTTTCAGATCAGCTTGAAATGTTTACATCTGTTTCTCTGACAGGTCTAAGAAGGATACTAAGGTGCTCATTGAGGATACGGACGATGAGGCCTTCAGCTGAACCCAGATCTAACTGTCCCGCCACCTGTCTCGGCTTTCTATTGGTTCCTCACAGAGCTGCCTCAGCACACCTGATCTCAAACACACACAGATACACACATATTTCACTTCAGCACTCACAGATACCATCCAAAGACAGAGTAGTGGACAGAGTTAAGCACAAAAACAGCCGTGAGACATATCACGACACAACAGTGAAATCATACAAACACAGAGACACACATACAACGATATATATACACACGCACGGAAAAACCAAGTGCGGAATTTTCCTCAAGGTACTTTTTTTATTAGATTTGTTAATTTTGTTCTTCTATATTGATACATTTTTGTACATTTGTTTAGGTTTTTGAATCTATATTACTGCACATGACTGTTTACAAACTTAAAATAACTAGGATCTACAGGGAGGAAAGTTATCATATGAAAGAATAATATAATATCGTACACAGACTCAAGCCGCACACATTTAGAAATAACAACAGCTCAACTAACTGTTTGTTATATATAGTAGGTAATAGTTTTTTCTTTCATTTTTTTTTTTTTTTTTTTTTGAGTTGTCATGACATCAGAGTACGGCCCTGGTGGCACTGTTTGGAAATGCTCGTTATTTCCTTACCATAAAAAAAAACAGTGTTTTATTGTTTCATCATATTTAATATGCAAATATATTTTATTTTTTTATTTTTTAACATGCATTGCTTTGATATCAAAGCTGTCGTATTTTTGCCATGTATGGTTTGTGTTTTAGAGAATGTGTGCATGTGTGTGTTTTCTTTTGGGGAGTGATAGCTGATGTTAAACTAAAAGTTTACATACTTCTGTTAGAATTATTATTTATATTTAACCAGTGAAACTACTGTAAGAAAACCTATCATTGCTAGTTAATATTTGAAATACCATTTGGGTAAAATAAATGCTGCCCACTGAAAAAGATCAGATGATCCTGTGAACTATTTTAATTGTAATGATGCACTAAACTGAAAAGATTCAGTAATAATTGTCACCAAATTGCAGACTAAAGGGAAGTGGACACAGAACTAATGTGTTTCCTACATGGCTTTTTGTATCACTTATTAACAATTGCCATAACCACTGCAAGCCAAAGAGGAAATGCAACCACTGCCAGTCAATTATATTTCTTATGGTTGTGATATCAGTTTTGTATTATGGTAAAGCGTAAGTGATTTTGTGCATCAAAAAGTAGTTAACTTGCGTCGAGGGGATATCTTTTATGAAATCCTTTTCTTTACCAACATCTTAAAGGGATAGTTCACCCAAAAATAACAATTCTGTCATTTACTCACCCTCAAGTTGTTCCAAACCTGTATGAATTTCTTTCTTCTGCTGAACATAAAGATATTTTGAAGAATGTGGGTACTATTTGGTTAGATTTTTACTTTTTATTTTTGAGTGAACGATCCCTTTAACTATGGTAACAGTTTATTTATTTGTATGCTTCATGAGTGTGGCAACATCTTTATAATCATCTTTACATTTTGATGAAAGAATTTGATTGTACATGATTTATAATTTACATTTTTGCGAGACAGGTGTAACTACCTTGTCTTTCATGCATTTTCATATGTGGTCGCTGAATTTCAGACAGCATATTTAAAAGAAGAGAGTGTTTTTCACCTCTTTTATCACAATGCTTTGATAGAAGTGAGCGAATACTGTAATTTTAACTCAGAATGACTTTTATTATGATTAATATCTATTGTTGTCATCATAAAATCCAAAACACCAGGGCTGTTTTTAGCAGATATGTATGTTTTGCTTTTTTTCAGCATTTAGTTCATTTTGATACTTTTCTCAGTAGCATGCTTTGATGTATTTTTGCAAGCACAATCTTTCAGCTGTAACTAAAATCTAATCAAAAGAAAGATTTGTCTTCACAATCGCTCTTACTTGCTGTTTCATATTCTTATTTGCTCTTTAAAAGAAAGGTGTTCTTGCTTTCTGAAAAAAAAAATATGTACAGATAGCAGGCATTGTGTTTTTGAGTAACATATTTTAGTTGACTTTAAGTTTATTGTTTTGCTTAAACACATTTGAGGCAAAATTTAAAGATTCAAATCTATCAAAGAAGAAGGGGGAAAACTACATGTGATTTGTGGCTGCAAAAGAATATAGAGTGCTATCCTCGTTCGAAAGTGTGGTGTTACTGTGTTACTGTGCAGTCCTTTTGTCCTATAATATTATTGAAATTTCAATCTTGTCGTTCTCAAAATGACCTTTTGGCACACTGTCTTACTTTGCTCTGTCTTTAGTTCTCTCAGAACTAACTGAATCCTTAATTAAGTGGACTACCGAGTGGCACACAAAACTTTTTAAAATCATACACTCTTCCACATTTCTGAACCAATATCGCCGTTTATAAAAGGATGCTGAGCACAAATTTCCCCATTCAGTGCTTTTTGTAACTCATTGCCAACTGTCTTGCCTGCATGCTGCTTTTGTTTTGCACTGTAAATAGTTTAATTTTTTACATTTGAAATGTGTAAAAGAATGTTGTTTAATTTATTGTACTAATTATTTATGTACAAGTTGGAGACTTTTTCTTTAAATGAGCAGTATTATGGTAGATGAAGGGCATTTTTGATTAGCCACAATCCCACACTGTCTTACATATGTGAATTCTATCGAAATAGTGTAACTTAAGATGCTTTAGTGAATATGGAATGTGATCGGTTTTATCTGTATATTTCTACTCGTAACACTTTCATCCCCAGGGTTTGTGCCATTTGACAGGACTTGTTGGGTGACAGTGGTTTTGGGTTGATATTGTGAACTCTGATAAGGAGTTGCTGGGAGGATTGGGAGAAGAAAGGGACATGTTAACATTCTCATTAACACCCTAACTAGGGGTTCTATTATGAGATGAACCCTCAAAATGTAGGGGTTTTATTTTGTATTTTTTTCTTCTTTTTTACTTTTTCAAATACAGAACTAGAATAATGCACAAGCCCTGACATCATTTCTTCATGGGGGGAAATAAACTATGTTGACTTGATTGCTTGCTTACACCCATGATGTTAAGTGCTTGATATCTCTGCATCTTTTCTATCTTCCTATCTTGATGTTGTATCCCTTCTTAAATACTTGACTGTGACATTGTTTGTAGTTGGTAGATGGTTGTACTTTTGAGTAAGTTAAGACTTAAAGAAAAATAGAAAAACTTGTGGGTCTGTGATTAAATAGACACATGAAAATGTCTCAGAGTTTCCCCTTTTACAGAGTAGTTTGTAAATGTTGAGTGTAATCCTATGGTTCCACTGATGATCTAATTTGTGTTTCTGTATACACTTTCGTGATCCTGTCATATTTGGGTTTTATAAACCACGCTTATTTTTAAAACCTTCATTTTGTGTCCGCCTTATTTATTCACAAACAAGAGACTGACTCAAGGAATTGATACATTCAGTATAAGCTATATTTTATGGTGCTAACAATATTTGAATAGGTGACAACATACATTTTTTCAATGACACCCAAATTGTTTCACTAAAGCAAGATTTAAAATTTGTATACAATATACAATTTGTATGCAAGTTTTTTCTCCTTTAGACATATTATCTTTTCCCCTGCTGCAATAATGAATAGTATAGAAAATGTATTCTTCATACACGAATATATAATAATAAATAATAACTAAAATGTTTTTTTCTTCTGAAACAATGGGACATTTTTTCATTTGCAACTAAAGTTGTCATATTTAAATTAATTTCTGTAAACGATATATTTTATCATGTTATATAGCCTGTAGTTTTATCAAAATTACTGATCAGAGCAATCAATCAGTCAAAAGCATTTTAAATCGATGCAAAACAACTTTTTGCAACACTTGCCCGACGAACAAAAACGTGTGCAGAATCCCATTCATGCATGCGTCCGCTGAGATTCCGTACGCTCCGCCCTCTTTCAGTTTGTGCGCATGCGCTTTTTAATTCTCCACAACTCTCCCTCCGTTTCCGGACGCTAGGATCTAGCGCACAGCTGCCGCCGAATTTAAAGAGACATACACAATTTGTTTAAATAATACGATCATTGGAGGGGGGGGGAAAAAACATACATTGTTTATCGTTCTCTTCGTGGATATCGATGGGGACTCGTTATTGATTCTTCCGCTTGATGGTGTAGTTTTAGTAGGGATTGAGAGGTCTCGACACACTTGCGGGATTGAGCTGGAAGTCTATACTGGAGTAACTGGGTGGCCGTCCGTAAAGTAGACTGGACTTGTGGGGGGAAGAGAGCTGGGTGGCCCCCAGTACCGAACTGATTTTTGCACGCCAGAACAACCTGCAAATACGGAGGGACGGTAAATCATCGTGGCTTCGGTGGCTGTTGGGGGAGAAGGAAACGCACCATGGCGAAAATTCAGGCTCACAGCAGCACTGCGAAGCAAATCAACCAGATCCAAGACAAGGCCTATGTGGTTCAGAAGCAAGTCCAGCAGCAGCACTTTCAGAAACTAAAGGTAAAGAGCATTGCAGCAAGTGCATGTGTTTCCTTCTCTCTCACAACCCATTGTGTGTATTAGGAAGTGCTGTGCTGTTCATATGCATATGGGGCATATCAAGGCATTCACACTTGAGTGTGTGTGTAAATGGATTTGAAAATCTTACGCACTTATTTACACCATTTCAAGCTAGAAAAGTCGATTTATATTCTCTTAACGCACCGATTCCTGGTCAAACCAATGCTAGTTTACCAGTCAAACAAGATGGAAGTAACGTTATATCTGCTGAATTAAAGTCTAATATGTTCCCTTTACGCGGTCGTGTTTTCACCGCTGTTCTTTGTTAAAACCAAAACCGGTAGATTTTTTTTACTGTGGGTTCGCCAAAAAAATCACACGTTACGCCTGGTTTGTTTAAGATTAAGCCGGTTTATTGTAATGTAATTGACGTAGATGAGAAAGAAAAAGAAAGGGGGTTTGCTCAGCTAACACCTGCTTTTGTCTTAAATATGTCCGTTTTCGTTTTTAACTTGACCGTTGAAAGAAATCAAAAGTGTCTGTTAAGCATCACTTAAGGATTCTCTGTTAAAAAGCAGTTTGAATCGCGTTTTGTTTGTTTTTGTTGTGAAATCGTAGCGGGGTTGTTGTGTGTTGTGACTAGCACTACTGCTAACGCAGCAAAGCTAAAATAGTCAGTGAGCCTTTATTTTCCTCACTGAAAATTAATAAAAATACAAAGAGAAAATAAACCGACTGCATTTCTTTTAGACCGCTTGTTTTTGTGTCACTTTTTTTGCGTCATATTGGTTGTATGGGACATTGTAACTGTTATTTTTATCTTTAAGGTTTATTAAGGCGTGCTTTTTTTCTCATTGGGTTTTTGTTCTTCTGAACAGAGAGAGGAAAATCGAGTAACTTGCGTTTTCTATGCGTGTAGTGGTTTTAAAATAAAAAATGCTTTTTTGTTTTGTCTTGTATAATTCAAAGAATGTATTGTAGACAATCTATTACTTTAATATTATAAGCAAATGCAAAGTCATTCAATTGGATGGGGCTCAACGTTCACTGGAAATGGACTTGATGACCCACATCTGTCCTTTCACGAGCCAAAAAAAGGTACTAAAAGTACCATATACCGCCACATTATTTTGTTTATGCACCTTGGAAAAAAGTACTGTGGTAATGCCATGTTACTTTGATCTATACCATGGTAGTGAAATTCATTCATCTGTCTTTATATTCCAGGTACTTCCATGAATACTATAGTGCTACAGTACTATGTCAGGACTATGATACTTTTTTCTTTCTTTTTTTAATTTGCTGATGTAAATGCATGTTATTACCATCCCACACCTTTACTGTACCATGTTAACACCACACTACATATCAGACCAGTAAGCGTTCTGTCACTGTTCGTGCTTAATGTGTTTTATATTGTTTGAAAACATAATTTTGGTAAACAAGGTTTATTCCTGTTGCAGGTGGAGGATGCCTTATCTTACTTGGACCAAGTCAAAATACGGTTTGGAAATGATCCTGGAATATACAATAAGTTTCTGGATATCATGAAAGAGTTTAAGTCTCAAAGGTATGTGAGTGTCTGTGGACTTTTAATGTGATCCAATGCACTAAAAAAAGTATTAATGAATGATTGTATTTCTGATATCTCCATCCTCAGCATTGACACACCAGGCGTTATCAACAGAGTTTCTCAGCTCTTCCATGGACATCCTGACCTTGTCCTGGGTTTTAATGCCTTTTTACCTCCTGGCTATCGGATCGAAATTCCCAAGAATGGAATGGCATTTCTTCAGTCCCCGTTTCCCTCACAGGTAGAACTTGTGGTGCATCACAGTTTACTACTTGTTTGCATTGGTGTCTGTGATTTGTTCTTCATTTTCACTGCTTGTTTCAATTTGTCAACTGTGAAAAGTTCATCACTGAATTCACAACTAATTTTACTTCTGTGACATTTCTGAGTGAAACAAGATATTTGCAGAAAGCCTATTTAGGACAGGTATTTACTTTTCTTAATGTATTGGGAATTGATTGGATGTAAAAAGTAAGCATTCCATACTAGAATGCAAGATTGCTAAAACAATGCCTAAATAGCTGTTGGCCTTTTCAAATAGCCCACAGTGACTTGCTGGCAAAAAAGAAAAGAAGCTAGGCGGAACAAGTAATTACATTTTAATGAGTGATTGCAAAGACAAATATTTGTATTTAACTGTATTACTGTGCACTGATGAATTGTGGAATGTGGAATACAGGAATGTGTATTAAATAGGGTTGATATTGATATTTCATGTTGACTTTGGCCCTATCTCAAATGGGCCCCTCTCTGGCTTCCTTTGAGTTCACACTTTGGTGATGTCATGCCACATAGACTGTCGGGGAGTAGTCCGCTGAATCAATCACATTAGCTTTGTGTTTAAGAATACATGGACAGTTATGTCATGAAAATTTGCAAGAGGTTTATTACTGCTTACATGTAATTTTGATTGTCATAGTCAACAGTTATAGTTGTAATTACATAATAATAATTCCTCCAATTTATGTAGCACTTTTATGGATATTTCCTCAGATTTTTAGCATGATGAATTCAGTTTGCGGATTAATTTAGTTCATACCTTTAAACTTAACCAACTAAGTATAAAAGAGTTTGATACCATGTTTTCTCAAATGCAACATAGCCTACAGCTTATAATGTTTTTTTTTTAAAGAAGTTCATACTTCTATGTAGCAAGGATACATTAAGTTGATCAAAACAGACAGTAAAAACAGTTATGGGGTTACAAAAGATTTCAATTTCTTTATGCTGTTCTTTTGAATATTCTATTCATCAAAGAATCATCAAAACGCGTATCACGGTTTACTCACAAATATGAAGCAGCACAACTGTTTTCGACATTAATAATTAAAAAAATGTTTCTTGAGCAGCAAATCAGCATATTAGAATGATTTCGGAAGAATCATGTGACACTGAAGACTGGAGTAATTATGCTGAAAATTCAGCTTTGTAATACAATTTCACAATATTGCTGTTTGTACTGTATTTTTTATCAAATAAATGCATCCTTGGTGAGCATTAGAGAGAGACTTTTAAAGCTAGTTCACTTTTACACAGAACTTTTATGTTTTGTGTAAAAGTGATGTAATGAACCTATGTGGGATGTTGTCTTTCTTGGTATATTGAAGAAAGACTTTGGTTAAATGGTTCTCACTCTTTGCCCTCAGGTCTCTCCAGGACCAGGAAGGAGCACGGGCAGCCCTGTGGTTAGCGCCTCTTCGTCAGCATTGGCTGAGGCAGGGTCGGCTCAGAATGAAGCCGTGACCTCTCCTGAGAGCATCGCTTCATCATCTGGACCTCCTGAACAATCAAGCAGGTTGTCACTTCCTCTGCCCAGCCGAGACAGCCAATCACAGCCGGCCACCACGTCAGTGTCCCCTCCCACATCAGAGCCTAGTCCTGTGGAGTTTGACAGCGCCATCAGTTACGTCAATAAGATCAAAAACCGATTTTTGGACAACCCAGAAACCTACCGGTCCTTTTTGGAAATTCTACATACATACCAGGTGAGAGCAAACCACATTTTTGTTCTGTTTTTCTCTAGGTCTGACCGTACCAGCAACCTTTAGTATTACCAGCCCAGATTCTTAACCACTAGGCTACCACTGATATCACAGAGCTGGACTTTTGACTATCGACATAAGGTCTGGTCCATTTAGGAACCTTTTTTTGGTCAAGAACCGCTCATTAAAGGTGCTGTAGGACATCTGGGAAAATGCTAACTTTAGCCTGATAGCAGTAAAAGCAAAACCTGTCAGTGTGTAATAATATTTCTTAATATTTCTTCAAAGGACCGTTCGGACCGAACGCAGGGATTGAACAAACATTTTATGGTCCTACTTCTTCCACAGACAACATAACCGCTTAACAGAGTGATTGCTATTAGGATATGAGGAGACTTTCAATCAACATTACAAAAAAAAATTCTGCAGAGAATCACCTACACCTTCCAGTTTAAGACTGGAAATTGTTTGAACAACATGAAAAGCCACAACCTATTTCTTTTTTCTTTATGTGCATTTAGGTCTGCAAACAATGTCTGTATACTTTGGGATCTGAATTTCTGTCAGTCTAAAAGTATGAAGTCCTTATAATTTCAGACATTAAATCAGAAAACAAAGCATATGTAGGAATATTCAGTTCTTGTGGGTATCTTCAGTTTCAGCAAGCCAATCAGATTGGAGCTTGTGATTTTTGGCAATTGTCTGGCGTTTTTCATTAAGTATGCATCAGACGGTCGATGAACAGACTGTGTGGGTGTGATGCCTTGTGGCTGAGACTAGGCTACTACCTACTAGCACTAAAGGAAATGGGCTCTTGGACTGTTTTCCTGACTGTTTTCCTACCCATCTCGTAAACTTATCGATGTTCATTGATTTTGGGCATCCTGTGTCCATCTGCAGAAAGAGCAGCTGGAGGTGAAGGAGAGCAGAGGGCGTAGCACTGGAGGAATGACCGAAGATGAGGTTTTCTCTAAAGTGGCAAGCCTTTTTAAAGGTCAAGAGGATCTACTTGCGGAGTTTGGCCAGTTTTTGCCTGATGCAAAGAGATCTCTGGTTAGAAAATTACCTTTTGTGGATTTTTTTAAAATTTGCCTTTTGTCTTTCACTTTGTGTACACCACCATTTAAAAGTTTGGGATCAGTAAGACTTTTTTTAAAGAAATTAATACTTTTATTATTTGTATTTAATTGATAGTAAATACATTTACAGTGTTACAAAGCATTTTTATTTCAAATAAATGCTTTTCTTTTGAACTTTGTATCACAGTTTACTTTCCACAAAAATATTATAAGCAGCACAATTGTTTTCAACACTGATGATAATAATAAGAAATGTTTTAACACCAAATCAGCATATTAGAATGATTTCTGATGGATCATATTACTGAAGAGTAATAATGCTGAAAATTCAGCTTTGCCATCAAAGGAATAAATTACATTTTAAAATATATTTAAATGGAAAACAACCATTTTAAATTGTAAAAATATTTTACATATTAAGCGGCCCCTAAGTTAACGGAAGTGAATCGATCAAAACTAACTTTAGCTGGACAATAACTTTATACTAGAGCTGCTGTAAAGCCAAAATAATCACTGTTACTTTCATTTCATATTATCACTGTAAAGCTGCTTTGAAACAAACTATATTGTTAAAAGCACTATATAAATTAAGGTGACTTGACTTCACAGTACTACTGTTTTTTGTATTAAATAAATGCAGCATTAGTGAGCAAAAGAGTCTTCCTTCAAAAACATTTTTCAAAAAAACCTACCGACCCCAAACTTTTTATGGGTAAAGTGATTTTTATATGGACTATGTCTCTGATTCCAGTTCACTGGAGGTTCTTTGACTGGCAAAGACCATTTGAAGAGAGCAGAGGAAGAGGAAATGAATAAACAAAGCAAGAAGAGACCTAGACCAATGCTGATGCCCCACTTAACCCCGCTTCTGAAGGTCAGAGTTCACTCATGCCAATGCAAGGATCCTATATACCTCTGTATCTGAAAGACTTGTAAAGTTTAAATATCTTCCAATATATTTGGGTTACTTTTTTAACAATTTATCTTTTCACCCATGTAGAAAAAAATGAAGTATTCATGTTCCAAGGACCCGTCTTTTGCTGCTGTAGGAAAACATGGAGTCCTGCGGGAATTCACGTTCTTTGACAAGGTGCGTTTCATAGACGCTTGTTCTAAGCTGTAGCAAGTCAGCCATTGCCTTAAGATTTATTGCATAGTTTCAACCATTGAATTTAATTTATTTATCTTTTTAGGTTCGTCGCCTGCTCAAGAGTCAGGAGGTGTATGAGAATTTCTTACGCTGCATAGCCCTGTTCAATCAGGAAGTAGTTTCAGGGGCCGAACTCCTGCAGCTTGTGACTCCATTCTTGGGGTAAGACAGATTTAAATGAGGGCATGTTTATTTAATCCTAATTGTTTTCATATGTTGCATTTTGCAGCCCTGATATGACATTCATGAGTCTTATTCCACTGGTGTCTCATTCTGTAGGAAGTTTCCAGAACTGTACACCCAGTTTAAGTCATTTTTGGGTGATAAAGAGCTGTCTCATGCCCTCTCGGGCCTCTCCGACCGCTATATGGAGGCTGGAGGCAGAGAAGTGGATTACGCCTCCTGTAAACGCCTGGGTTCCAGCTACAGAGCCCTGCCCAAGACCTACCAGCAGCCCAAATGCACTGGCCGAACTGCTATATGCAAAGAGGTACTGCACTTTCACTGGATATAGATAAAATTATGATGTCATACAAGCAATGTAATGGTTGTACTGTAATTATTACAGTTGCAGCAATAAAAAAATATCATGTTACATTATATTGTGTGTGTGTGTGTGCACTTAAACACCTGTGATTGGCCATTGTACTCACAAACTCATCAAACAGGTGTCGTTGCTGAACGCTTGTTTGTAAACAGTAATTTTATCTTTAGATAATAAGCTAGATATTCATGCCAAATCTGAAGTGGCTAGTGTTCCAGACATCTTAAAAATAGTAGCAATCAGATACAGCTACATCTATGGAGGCTTCAGTCATGGGGTCAGAAACCTGATGGTAGTACAAGCGGTTCAAGCTCATTGTTTTGTTTTAGGTGCTGAATGATACCTGGGTCTCATTCCCTTCCTGGTCTGAAGACTCTACTTTTGTGAGTTCCAAGAAAACACCATATGAAGAGCAACTTCATCGCTGTGAGGATGAGAGATTTGAGGTAAGATTATCTTTTGGAAAAATATCAGGAGGTTTAGGGTTTAAGTTGAGATGGATATTGATTGATTTTTTTTTTTTTTTTTTTTTTAAACCTTGTAGCTGGATGTTGTGCTTGAGACTAATTTGGCAACGATAAGAGTTTTGGAAAGCGTGCAGAAGAAGCTATCACGCCTTTCGCCAGAGGATCAAGAGCGTTTCCGATTGGACGACTGCCTGGGTGGAACTTCTGAGGTCATACAGCGTCGTGCAGTCTATCGTATATATGGCGACAAGGCTCCAGAGATCATAGAGGGGTTGAAGAGGAGTCCAGCCACTGCAGTTCCTGTTGTACTTAAAAGGTTAACAAACAAATCTATTTTTCTTTTTCTCTTTCCTTTTTAACTCTCTCTTCTTGTTTCTCAACTGCATCTCTCTCACACTGCCTCTTAAAAACCCCTTAGACGGATAGTTCACACAAAAATTAAAATTGATTACATTGATTACTCACCTATATGTCGTTCCAAACACATAAGACTATCGTTCATTTTCGGAACACAAACAATATTTTTAATGAAATCTGAGAGATTCCTGGACCTCCATTGAAAATCTATTCACCCAAAACTATGAAGGTTTAAAACATTATTTTATAATAGATTGCAAAAGAATTCAATGCAAAACAATCTAGCGGTTTAAGTCTTCTGAAGAGACACACTTGCTTAAAATGATGAATAGATTTAATGCTTGCTTGCTGGAGCCACTGATTTTCATTTTTGGGTGAACAAACCCTTTAACAACAACTAAAGCACCTCTACAGTTTCATTTGACAGATAAATTAAAGGGAGAGATCATCTAAAATGAAAACCGTAGATGACGATTGTAATTTTTAGGTGCACTGCCGCCCCTACTATTTTGCAGTCATTTGTGTTCATACATTTTTATTAATTCCTCCGTCTAACAGGAAAAAAAGCATTTTGATGAAAAAGTTGATGATTTTCTTTGCCGTAGGTTGAAAGCTAAAGAGGAGGAGTGGAGGGAGGCCCAGCAGGGTTTCAACAAAATCTGGAGAGAGCAATACGAGAAGGCGTATCTGAAATCACTGGACCACCAGGGTGTCAACTTCAAACAGAACGACATGAAGGCCCTCCGATCCAAGAGTCTTCTCAATGAAATAGAGAGCATCTATGATGAGGTGAGTTTAGCAGCTCTTCTTTTTCTGCAACTTTTATCCCTTAACTATGATCTGTTCCTGAAAGAAACCTTTTTGAGTCTAGCACACTACATTATTTTGACTGCAGTAGTGGTAATTTAGGTCTATATCTTATCAGAGAATAAAGTCTCAATGGAAGTTAATAAAGAACTAAACTTGTGGGTGACTGACAACTGTTCAATGATGGTTGATGTTCTGCTCATTAATTTAGTCAGTGATGTTTTATTTGAAAGTCAAAAGCATAAAAAATTGCAGTTTGTTGTCATTATTCAGTAAAATATTTTTTTTCACCTTTTTCTTTTGTATCTTTACCACGCAATTTAAAAAAGGCAGCAGACATTTCGGTCACCTGATTTAATAAACAATATCTCATGAGTTATTCCACTCTACTACACCTCAAGTTACTTGTTTTATTCTCTTTAAAACTTTCAATTCTAAATTCCCTTTTTTATTTATCTTTTATAATCCCTCTTAGCATCCCTAACTTTAAGAATGTTTATTAGGTAGGAAAACACAATAGACCAGTTACCTTTATTTGCCAAAATAACATTTAAGAATAATTTTTTTTCGATGTTTTTAAATTTTGATGATAAATGACTAATCTTTTTGATAGGTTGAAATGAAAATGCATTTCCAGAGCCACATACCAATTTAATTTAGGAATTGCACATAGATCTGTCTTTATTGTCTAAATAAACTTAAATACATGAACAATAAGAAATCATTATATTTTCCCAATCTTCAACATTCCATTTTTTTTTCACTTCTTATCCCTATTAGCATCCCTCATTTTGAGAGGGTTTCTTAGGTTCTTACTTATTTGATAAAATATAATTTTAATTAATTTATGTTTTTACACTTCAATGATAAACGACAAAAAAGCAGCAGAGCCACATACCAGTATTATTTAGGAAAATCACATAGATCTGTCTTTATTGTCAAAATAAGCTTAAATACAAGATTAAGAACACATTAAATATTATCTTCAATATTTTAATTCTGCATTCCTGTTTAATAAGAAAAGAGTACAGCGTCTGAAATCTCATATTAGGTCACTTGCTACAAAAGTCTCATGCGTGTCATGCAGATAACAATAACAACTTGTTACTAGCCCTTTTGTTCCCATCCACAGCGGCAGGAGCAGAGCACAGAAGAGGGCGGCGTTGGCCAGCAAGGTCGTGACGGCTCGGGCACAGGTTTGACCAGCGAGCCCCACATGATCTTCACTCATGAAGACAAACAGATCCTGGAGGACGCCGCCTCCCTCATCATCTACCACGTCAAGCGGCAGCCCACCATCCACAAGGATGACAAGGACCACATCAAGCGCATCATCCAGCACTTCGTTCCTGACCTCTTTTTTGCCCGTCGTGGAGAGCTTAGCGAGACTGAGGAGTTTACGGACGAGGAGGCAGAGGGTGAGGATGGCGCCGCCGCAGGAGGCGGAGTCTCAGCGTCAGGCGGCCAACAACAGTTGAACGGCGATTCCAGACGAAGACGATGCACTTCCCCTCAGAGCATGGACACCTCTATGGCCTCCCACAGCATGAATCCAGAAGGAGAGGTGGTGGATCTGCGAGACCCAGAAGCTGAGCACCAGAAGGAGCTGGATGGAGTCTACAACCTGTTCTTCGTCAATAATAACTGGTACTTCTTCCTGAGGCTGCACCAGACCCTCTGCTCACGGCTGCTGAAGGTTTACAGGCAAGCCGAGAGACAGTTACTGGAACACAGGGCGGAGCAGAATCGGGAACGGCTGCTCATGGGAGAGGGGCGCAGAGAAAAGGCTAATGACCTCGCCATGGAGCTGCGTCTAAAACAGCCAAGTGAGTAGATTTCCTAAATGCTGCACAATATATCAAAATATCACAAATGTACATATCGCAATATGCATATCACAATGGCTTGCGATAACTGAATGATTTTAATACTTCAAAAAGTTAGGTAAATGTCAATTTTAGGTTGACGGATAGCAGAGAATAAGATGCACGACTGTTACATACGTGTGATGTGCATAATGTTAAAAAGAGTTGAGCGCAATAAGCTGTAGAAAAGAACTCAAAGCGATACTCCCACGCACCTTTCAGAATTCAGTTATCTTCCGCAGCTTTTATGGCCAAATACACACAAAATGATGTCAAAATGCCCGTCATGTTGAGTGTACACTTAAACAGTCGGTAGTGTCTTAAGTGAACGTAAACTGTTTAGAAAGAAAACGTGTGTATGTTGGATCTGTGCTTTAGCTCTTAAAGTGACAGCAGCCTAATGTACCTGCTGCCATCTGTGTTAGTAGTTTTAATCTAACAACAAAAGACAAAGAGAAAATCATTCACTGCTGAATAACTTTTATAGCTTTAATAAGAATCAGTGTTTATTTAATTTATAGCTTTAATAAGAATCAGTGTTTATTTAATTCATACAAGACAAAAGTTTTATTTTTACATTTGATTATTCAATATCTGTTTTGTACATTATATCGTATATTGCATTATTTAATGAGTTATCGCATGTATCACTTCTTCAATATTGTGCAGCTCTAATGCACTTCCGTTTACACTTCCACCTACACCTAGCATTGGGGCAACAAGTTTTGTATGGAAAGCAAGTAACACTCACATTCACATTGCGATAGTTAAAGTCTAGTTTTAGAACCAAATTAACATTCTTGGCCAATTTTTACACGTGATGTCTGTTAAATTAGGTGAGGTGGAGTTAGAGGAATATTACCCAGCATTCTTAGACATGGTACGCAGTCTACTGGATGGAAACCTGGAGTCCACGCAGTACGAGGACACCCTGAGAGAGATGTTCACCATCTACGCTTACATCGGCTTCACCGTTGACAAGCTCATTCAGAACATCGTAAGACAGGTGAGTCAGAGAGTTGGATTGCACAAAGCTACGTTTTTGGGGGTAATTTGTATACTTTCAAAGAGGCCATAATCTGTGCATTTGTATTCCCCTTGAAGTTCAATTATAACTTTAGTCAAGGTTTATTGCACCAAGTAAATTACTCTTGTAATTTACAACTCTTTTTCCTAATGGCTGGTTTTGCTTTTTATAAATGATCTTGGTTTTTGGTTCTGGTTCATATTAAGTACAAAAAAGAGGGTAACACTTTACAATAATGTTACATTGTTAACATTAGTTAACATGCACTAAAAGTATATTAACTAATCTTAACAAATGAGACCTTATTGTGAAATGTTCCCAAAAAGAGTAATACACATATATTGAAAGCTGAAATAAAGAAAAGTGTCATAAATTAATATGCAAGAAAAGAACAATTTCTATGACTTGTAAGTGACATGCTGTCCGTTTTTCTGAAGTTCTATGGGTGCAGATTTTTTTTTTTTTAAATTTTGTGGGAGGTTAAATGGGTGATTTTCAGGTTTGTTTGTTTTTTCAATTAATTATTTAGCCCTATTATAGAATCATAAGAGTGACCGTCTGAGTCTCTATATTCCCGCAAATACACCAAAGAGCCTTTACTGTGATTGGGGTGTTAACATGCTCTTCTCTCTGATTGGCAGCTTCAACACCTGGTGAGTGATGAGGTGTGTCTGCAAGTCACTGAGCTGTACCTGTCCGAGAGGAAGAGGGGGGCCGCCGGTGGGAATCTCTCGTCCCAGTGTGTCCGTGCCGCTTGGGAGGCCAGTTACCAATGGAAGGCGGAGAGAGTCATGGCTGAAGAGAACTGCTTCAAGGTGCTTGACCTAATGCTGTGCCTATATATGACCAACATTTATATGGATATCTAATTTAAGATGTGATATTCACCTCTTCAGTTGCATTAATTGTATAAATTGTCATGCATGTTTTGAAATTACTTTTAGTTTGTAATTTCTTGACTCTTTCTCTTATCAGGTCATGTTCATTCAAAACAAAGGTCAGGTAACCTTAACGATTGAGCTGCTGGACACGGAGGAGGCCCAGGGTGATGACCCGCTGGATGTTCAGGTACCTAGAACATCTTATTTTTACAACAGAAAATAGTTTGTGGTTGTTTTTTTTTCTTAGAAGCTTTAAATGTAATGGGGTAATCTGGTTTGGTGTGGCCGGAGTGTAGTGTTGTTTTCTAGTGCATTATTATTAACTTATTTTATGGTGTTGTTTCAGAGCCTCTCTAATTACATGGAGCAGTATATAGGGACAGAGTCTGTGTGCTCTCAGGCAGAAGGATACTACTTCAAGCCTGTGTTTCTACCCAGGTAAAAAAAACATTTATGCACATGTTTAACCTGCTCAGTTGATGCCTATTCTTTCCCTTTTGTAGCCAGATGCTTAATAGTCAATTTCTTATTTTAAAGGTGCAATGATTTTATTTTATTTATTTTACTATTATTATTATATTATTTTTGTTTATTTTATTTGGAGGGGTGACCCAGATCATGGTGTACACAAGCCCAATACCACTTGGTTTCTCATAAATTCCCTCATAATTATCAGACACTAATGTTTCTGTAATAAATTAATCAAGGTCTCAGTGTGAAGTCCTAGACTATGAAAGCTTGTTTCCACCACAGAATAGAACAATTTTAAAACATAATTGTGACTTTTTATCTCACAATTCAGACTTTTTTTTTTTTCATCTCACAATTCAGACTTTTTTTCTCCGAATTGCAAGTTTTAATTCTCACAAATCTGACTTTATATCTTGCAATTGCGTGTTAAAAAATCAGAATTGTGAGATGTTGAAATTACCTTTTTTAATTTGTGGTGGAAACAAGCTTTCATACTAGACCACTGTTACATAACTGTAACAAACCTAAAATTGGTTTATATAAATTTTATACATGCTGAATTTGGTCTGGCCAGTTAAAAGTAGATTGACGTCTGCTCCTCTGTGTGTCTCCCCTTTAGGAATCTGAGGCATTTCCGTGGCTGGCAGCTGAAGCAGGTGGAAGCCATGCGCTGCCGGAGAGAGTGGCATCGGAAGATGGGTGTGGAGACAGCCGGGAACCTGGACTGCCGTTTCAAACTCAACACACACAAGATGGTGTTTGTGATGAACTCCGAAGACTACATGTACCGCCGAGGAGCCCTGGTGAAGGCCCGGAGAGTATGTTGATCAAATAAAATTACTAATAAGATTCAAAAACATATCCTGACCTTTTCTATAGTCAATATACATTTTTTATTCTAGTCTTTCAGCACCTAAAAATATTAACCGTTACTGACTCCAAACTTTTGAACTGTAGTGAATTTATTCTTTATTTTGTCCCGTCTCTCTTCTAGTCCCAGCACAGAGTAGCACGGGCTCAACACGAGCGCTTTGAACAGTGGCACCGGGGCTGGTTGAGCGATAACGTGTCCCCCACCGCCGAGCGCAGCGTGCAGGACTGGCTCATGGGAGAAGAAGATGAGGACATGATCCCCTGCAAGACCACCTGCGTGTCCGTGCAGGTCAAAGGCTTACATGTCAACAGGTACCAGGTGCACTACAACAGCAAGGCCCCCGCCTCACCGTAACAACCTCAAGCCTTGGGATGGATTTTTGTGATCTCGTTCTCTCTTTGTCTCTTTCTCGCTCACTCATTCTCACGGCCGAGATTAAACGTGCTCGGCCGAATCACGCCGAGCAGACAGGAGGGGTTTAAGGAGGACAGACAGCTCCTCAAAGGAGGGAATGCCTCATTGAAAAGCATCACATCTCGACACTAGTCCATCATGATCAATGCCGTTACCAGACGTTTCAGAAATGTGAATGTCAAAAACTTTTCTTTTCCTTTTTTAAGAAAGTCCATTGTAGTTTTTAGCTCCTGAAACCAGTTTTGTTTTGTTTATACTGAAGTATTGAGAGACTAGGTTTAAAGTATGTCTACAACATCTGTAAGTCTTTTTGTACAGTACAGTCGACTTAAGAGCTCGAGCAATTGCATATATACAGCAGAAAGATTATTCTGTGTGCATTTTCTTGGCTATGAATTATGACTTGGAAGAATTATGTTACTCTGGCGCGCACTGGCATCTTATCCGTAACGTCCTCGTTTTAGTTCTGTTTTGTGTTCTTTGTTATCATCGTCTCTTATAACTGAACAGAGGATTGCCAGTGTTGCCCGTCAATCGCTGCTCATGATTTATAGTCGATTTTGTTACACATCCAGATCATGTATCATATCAATTTCGCCAAATCCTTGCTTTTGTTTGGTGTAATTTTTACATATTAAAACAGAAAAATGACAAAATATCAGTGTTTTGAAAAAAAAAAAGAATGTATAACATTTATCCTGTATCAGTTATCACGAAATAAACAACCTAGTTGTGCAGTTCTTAAAGAAGATTCTTGCTGGATTCTCACCTTTGCATCAGTAAACTGTACATTTAGTTTAGAATGTCACATTATCCAATCTTATGTTGTTATTTTTTGGGGGTTTTACCTTTTAATAGTAATCTATCTATAGATACTATGGTGGGAAACCACTTTTTTTATGTACATATAAGTTGTGTTTTGACAGGGAGAAGATTTGTGAAATAACCAAAGTTGAACAGTGTCTGGGTCTTATTTCACTTCATTTCGACATTATTTTCCTGATATTTAAGCACACCCCCATCAAATTCATAATTTTGGTTGCACTTTATTTGTTACCCTTGTTACAGTGTTATATAAATAAGAACAGAGTAATATTAACAACATGAATTTACTCTATAATTAGGGTTAGGGGTTAGTAGCTTGTAATTTTGCATGATTTACTGAGATTACTATAGTAAGTACATGTAAGATATTTCACAAAGACATATTAAAATGATGGTAACACTATATTTTACAATGTATATGATAAAAAGAATTTAGATTAGTTTTAAAAATAAACAATATAAATAAAATATGGTACAACAAATACTAGCATGATGCATACATTTAATGATGCAGGAATTAAATACATTATTTTAAGGAGTTGTGGGTGAATGTGCTTAACTTGAAAATGTCACAATGCTAGATAGTTCTCAGCAAGCTTTATTTTATTTAGTTTTTCTGTTGATTTTGGGGTGAAATATCTTGTCTGAGTTCATTATTTTCACCCAGAAAGTGTTTTTATGTGTGTATATATATATATATATATATATATATTATTATGAATAATATTAAAAAGTTTCAGATTGACGGTTTGTAGAGCTCAAAAGTGGCAAGATAGCATCTTTCATTTAGGGTTTAATCAAGTTCAGAACCCTTTCGCTTTTCAAGAGAAATTTATTTTTGTATTCTCTTTTTTTTTGTTCCTTGTTTTTTTTCCCGATAGCGAATTTTAAGAGAGTTACTTGGCATCATAGGGCCAAATGAGTGCTTCTTCTTTCAGAGCTTATAAATACACCCTGAGATGAACTGTAGATTTACTTAGAAAGAGGATTTGGCTCTTTGTTAGTTACAAGATCTAAAGTGAGTTTAGCTTAATTTGCCCCAAAGCAAGTGTCTTTAATGTATGAGAAAGTACTTTTATTTACAATATTTTTTTTGTTGTTGTTGTTGTTGTGATGACTTTATTCTGTTCGAATCAAAACATTTGCTGAACTTTATTCCTTTTTGATTGAGTTTTGGCCCAGCAGGGGGTGTCATTTGCCAGTTGGAGGATGCACACTTGTGCGGTGGGTGTGGGTGGCCTTGAACGACAGAGTGAAAAAAAGAGAAGGCAGTGAAAAAAGGAAAAACGGAGAGTAAAATTGGTACAGTCATGGACTTGCGCTCAGAACTGCTCAAGTCCATTTGGTACGCTTTCACCGCTCTAGATGTGGAGAAGAGTGGAAAGGTGTCCAAGTCACAACTAAAGGTGAGCTGCAAATTCATTAATGCACTATGATGAAACTTTAGAATGCTGAAAAAATGGTGTTCCATGCAGCGCTCTGACCTCAAGGTCTTAAAAATGTATTCCTTGATCCGAGAGAGAAAAAGGATCAATTACTTTTAAGTTTTTTTTTTTCCTTCCTATGTTATGCTTTAAAAATGCCATACACTTGCTTTAACTGCTTGCGATGTGTTTCCTGTGTGAGCAAATATCATATGCCACATGGTGAACTTGCTGAATATCTGGGTCACAGGTTTTCATTTTCAAATGCAGTTTCAAATTTCATTTATAAAAGCAGCCTACCTTAGATCTGTACATTCATAGATTTAAATATTATTTTTATGGAAGTGCAAAATTATGTATTTTCTTTTTCTCATGCATTTTAAAAAGCAAATTATGCCTGATCTCATAGGGCTTGAGGTTTCTGAGATTCACTGGTGATTTCATGTTTAGTTTTGCAAAATTGTGTATTCAAGCTAATTATACTGCAGTCAACTTTGTTTGTACAGATGCTGGCTTTGCATGGACGTACGGATTGTTGCTTAAGTTTAGTCCCATGATTAGGTCTAGTCCAGTCCATATCTCAAGATGACCAGCTGTAATGGGGCATCTCTGACCATGGGGCATTGTGGGTCTGAAGTGGTAAATGGGCTCAAACTGATCAACTTTGAATCTTCATTTGAGAACAGTGGCCACCGGATGTGTGCTGTGAGAGCAGGCTCTTTGTTTGATCTACTCATCTCTAGTCCACACCGACAGCTCTGTCATTTTTAAAGAAACATTTAGAGAAGTTCCTTAGCAAAGTTAGAGAAGTAATGCAATGTAGCCCTGCTGTTGCCGGAAGGGCTTTAGTGATGCTTTGGAATCTAACACCAAATAATTTGTCAAAATCTTGCCTGTTAAAAGCATTAATGAGTAAATAAATATGACTTGTTATGATACCAGTATCATGAATTACCAGTCAAACCTCTGAGAGCAGAGAATGCTAAAAATTAATATGGATAAATACTTCTACCTGTGGTCTGCCTCATTTCAAGATAAGTTGATTTTCAGTTATACTTAAAGTGGGGTCGAAGTGTGTGAGAATCTTTTGCATTCTTTTCTAATTTTGCAATTATGAATTTAGCATTTAAAAATTGTGAAAGGCTGAATGCATCTAAAAGCGTCAATGAAATCCACTGTAATGTTTTGTGTATTTATGACCAGTGGTGAATGTTAAGATGTGTGCTGTTGCTCTGCAGGTCTTGTCTCATAATCTTTACACAGTTCTGGGGATCCCGCACGATCCGGCGGCTCTCGAGGAACACTTCAGAGACGATGACGACGGTCCCGTGTCCAGTCAGGGATACATGCCCTACCTCAATAAATACATCCTGGACAAGGTACACAGCCTTGCTATACATTCTCGTACACTGTAGTAGCCATTTTGTTTTGAGACACATGCTTTTTATGTCATTCTGTGTAAGACAATATGTTTTTGCATGTCTATGAAGGTATACATGTTCCTCCAGCACTCAGAATCAGTGCATTTTCAACTTTTTTATTTATTTATTTATTATTGTATATGTTGTGCTGGCCGATATGGCATTCATCATAAACTCAGTCTCACATCAATGATTTATCATTAACATTCTTGCATTTCTTGATGCTATAGTTTCTGACTTGAGAGTTTGTGTCTCTGTAAGGTGGTGGAAGGCACATTTATCAAAGAAAATGTGGATGAGCTCTGCTGGACTCTGACTGCCAAGAAGAACTATAGACCTGAGGGAAAGAGCATTTTACCTGGGAAAGATGCCTTCCGGCTCTGGTGTCTGTTCATATTTCTCTCTGAGGACAGATATCCACTGGTCATAATCCCTGATGAGGTGAGATTCATGTTTATTTTAGGTACTGAGATGCATTAAGTAAGTACTGTAAAAAAAAATCTTATTTGTCATTTAGATCATTTTTCAGAAGCCTTAAATAATCCCATCAGTACACAGTTTTTCTATGCAGTACTAGATGTTTCTTTACCTGTTAAATAGTGGCACCAAATATTAATGGGCACACTTAATGTCATGAATCTGAAATCAAAATGGACAGGTCTTGTCTTTTTATGAAATATGCTCTATTTATTATAAATGATGTGTCCGTGCACATAATTTGCACAACAGTGACATCTTTTCTCTCCTTTGATGATGTGTTTACTGGTTTGAGGGTGGGACAACTTGTCACTCACATGAGATCGACCAATAGCAAACCACAGCCATCCAATGATCCAATCAACTCCCGATGAACAAAATCAAGTTCCGCCCTCGATTTTTTTTTTCTTGTTTGAGAAGCCATTTCACTTGGATATACATCACAATAGAGATGAAAAGACTGAAAAATATTTTCAACACTTTCTGGTTGTCAGACGTTAATAGTTCATGTGTTAAACTTCACCTGTGGTTAGTCTAAGTAAGACTCCATATGGACCAATTGGTTAAAGGGGTGATTGATTATGATTTCACTTTTCTAACTTTAGTTAGTGTGTAATCTTGCTGTTTGAGCATAAACAACATCTGCAAAGTTACAGCGCTCAAAGTTCAAAGCAAAGGGAGATATTTTATTTTAAAGCGAGACCCTACAGGTGAATAGGGTCAAATTTAAAAATAATAGATATCACCATGAAACTTCCTCAGTTGATTACTTACACAAGTATGTAAAAAAATGTATTACACGTTTTTGAATTTTGTATGTTTAATTATGCAAATTATGCATTAAATATGCACAATGTTGCATATATTTTCGGTAGATAGATCTGAACATATGATAAAGCCAGGTGCAAAATTATTTTTTCATTTTGTTTACACACAAGATGAAAAATAAATTTCAGAGGGATTTTAGGATATATGCTTTCATTACCTAGGAAATCAAAAATATACTGTCCATAGCCTTAAAAAAAATAGATTTCTGCAATATTAAAATATCACAAAAATCAGTCCAAGAATGATTTATTAACAAATCCCTCTGAAAATATGTTCAGAATACTGCTAAGTGTTTAACTGGAAAGTTTGGTGTACATAGGTGCCACATAGTCTGAGATGTATGTACTGGAGAATGGCAAAAAAAACTAATTTTGAGAAAACTGCATTTAGAGATTTAAATAGGGGAATTTAATACATTTCTATTGGAAAAAAATTGCTCAAAAACAGAATAAATGCTCAGGCCCTTAGTAATAATAATATATAATATTTCAAGCTCATGAAAACTGATTATTTAATAACATGGCAGGCATATAAGGCCTAAAAATGCAGTAACTCAATGGATTAACATTGGCAGAGTACACCACGTGATGTGTCTGAGCAAATCACGTTAGCAGAAACCAGCAGTAGCCAATGAGATTTCGTCATTAGCTTTAAATCCCCCTTTGGACATTCACGATTGGTTACTGATAAAATAAAAAGCCCATATTTGGGTTACATAGCATTGTGCATGAGACTCAGAGCTTTACAAGGATACCGGTCATGACAGACTTCAGTAAACAGACGGAACTCGACATGTCGAGTTGGAATGCTAACTTCTTGGTAAATTCGGGAGAAACTTACTGCCGCAAGTAAACAAAATGTAATAAAATAAACATCTTAATGTATATTTTCAATGTTTTCTTTATATCAGCTTGAAAGAACACATATTGAAGGAGTAAACTAGCCCAAAATCTCAAAACTGACCTCTGCATGATGTTTTTGCCTGCCGTGTCTCGCCTTAAAGAAATTACTTTTTAAGGACTACAACAAACGCTGGTAGGGATTACACGGCATTCCTCCCGGGTTAGTGACATCACAAACCCTAAAATTTACATAAGCCCCGCCCCCGGGAACGCGATTTACAGTATAGATTATCATGACCGAATATGCTAATCAATGACTAGACGATAACTACACATAAGCTACATAAATTCAGAAACTAACCATTCAGCAATGGTGTCTACATGTTGTCACTTCTTGAGTCTCTTCATCTTTGTCTGACTCCGGTTTGAACATAAAAGGCTAAAAGTTTTTGAAATTTTCAGGACACAAGCTGTTGTAGCTCCGCCCTTTGTGCTGGGAGCAGCAGCTCATTTGCATTTAAAGGGACAGACACAAAGACGGTGCGTTTTTGCTCACCCTCAAAAAGTGACAATTTTAACATGCTATATAAATATCTTGTTATATAAATAATATAAATAATATTGAGCTAAAACTTCACATACACACTCTGGGGACATCAGAAACTTATTTTACATCTTGTGAAAAGGGCATTATACCACCACCCCTTTAACAGTGCAAAAATGCCTCAGAAATGTGAACCTAGTTCTGAGAAAAGCTTTAACACAATTTATTTGCAGATTCCTCTTAGTTTAACATTTAACATCTAATGCAAAGACATTCAAGTGTTACTTACAAATACACCTAAAAATACTTTTATGGCTACTATATTTCTCCTATTAAAAGTAGCATGTTTTGTATGGTTGTCTGTCTCTTGACTCTGAGAACTTTCTTAGAACTTGAGTTTAAATCACATCAAACGCCTGTAAACCTGCTGCTAACCACAGGACCACCATTTACTATATGCTATTTTCATTTTCTTTCCACTTCAACCGAAACTGGTAATCGTCAAAACCCCTGCCGGTTTTTCAGTTTCTGATAATCATACTGCCAAATCTGCTTGTAGTTTGTCATGTTCATCTTTATTTTGTTTGCTTTTCATTGTGAACGGCACAACACTGCCAATACATGCATATATGCTTTAAATAGCTTTTGTCAGGAAACGAGGGTGATGTTGGTGTCAGTGGGAAGATGTCAGAGCTGCTGTAGCCTATTTACATGGCAATTTTTTTTTCTCTCTTTTATGTGTTTGTGCTGAATGTGTGTGTTTTCCCACCGCCCTTGTGCTGTTTCTTCTCTTGCAGCTTGGTTGATTTCCTGTGCCCCGTTTTGCAACTGTTGGTAAAATCATAATGTAACTCATGACAGTTTCAAGGAAGAGAAGTAAGAGAGAATGGAGTAAAGACATATCTTGGTGCTTCGTAGCTACAATACAATTGTAATAATTTCAGTATTAAAACAAACAAGCGTTTGCATTGTGCCTGTTTGAATGTGGTATTTTAGGTTGGTTGGTAAATGCACAACTGCAGCATCAGATAGCTGCTCTTATCTTCACAGAATAACACATAAAAATATATATATATTTTTTTTTTTTCATAGGTTGAATATTTACTCAAGAAGATATGCATGGCCATGAGTGTTGAGCTGAACCTTGTTGAACTTGAGGACTTCACTTCCCAGGATTCTGTTCAGCAGAATGGCTTCTCTGTATGGGCCTTTCTGGAGATGATGAATTCTGGGAAACTAACGAGGGGCATTGTCAAGGAAACCATCAGCATGGCAATAGAGGAGGTGTACCGGGAAATAGTGGGTGATGTGCTGAAAGAGGTATTAGCATTATCTTTTTTTTTATATTAGCCTTATTTAATAATCATTTCTTTTTGTTTGTGACTTTGGTCCCCATAAAACGTGAAAACCCAACGTGTGTATAAAAGAAGTCTGTTAAGTTGAAAAGAACTGAATTTATTTGTAATATTTTTTTAAACTGTGTGAGTCTTTACTGTACTTTTTTTATCAGTCAAATGCATCCTTGTATTAAGTATTACTGTCTTTAAAAAAATTGTGTGTGTGATAATTATACGTACATCGTGAATATATAAATGTAAATCTGAAATATAGATCCAAATCTAAATATATAGTTATAAGCCTGAATATATAGTTACAAATATGAATTTATAAATATAAATCTGAATATATAGTTATAAGTCTGAATATATTACTGTAAATCCTGAGTATATAGTTATTAGCCTGAATATATATTTTTAATCCTGAATATGTAAATGCATATATTAGGGCCTGAATTTTAGTGCAGGATTGTGGGTATTGTACCTAAGTTTAATCATTCCTACAAGTTCCATGCTAATGTGCTAAATTGCACCAAACAATTATTAGCATGCAGGTTGAATGAGTAAACTAATTCATCCAGATGAACAGAGCGAATCAGTCATTTTAAATCCTGCTGTCAGACTGTAATTTCACAAAACAACGCAAGTGAATGTGCAACCGCATCTTCCCTCTCTCATGGACTTCAGTGTTCATGTGCAATGAGCTGAATGTAAATGTATTTGGGTGCTAATTAAGAAAAGGATCTACCAACCGCAGTTGATTTTTATATCCTAGGTATTATGAACTGGTATTGTGACTTCATCTCACAATTCTGATTCTGTTTCTCAACTATTGTGAGATATAAACTGGCAATTGTGAGTTATGAAGTCCAAATTGTGAGAAAAAAAGTGGCAATTACCTTTTTAAGTTTTTTTTTCTTTTTTATTCTGTTGCGAAAACAAGCGTCCATACCTTCATGTTCATTACAGCCACAAAATTCTGGGCAGTTAATAATACCTAGGATAACAAAATCACTTTTCTTGATTAGCACTCAAATACGTGACAACGCACTTTACACACAGCTATAGTGAATAATTGTTTGAAAGAATTTAGCACATTATAATCATGGAACTTATGGGAAACCTGTGCTAAAATTCAGGCCCTAAACAATATATGCATTTATATATTTAGGATTTATAAATATATATTCTGACTTCTAACTGTCTATATTCAGATTTACACTTGTATATACAGAGTTATAACTATATATATTCAGATTTATAAATATATATATATTCTGACTTCTAACTATATATTCAGGATTTATGTATTCAGATTTCTATTTATATATTCAAATTTGTAACCATATATTCAGGCTTATAAATATTTATTCAGATTTGTATCTATATAATCAGATTTATATATTCACGATTTACATAGTGTGCGTGCGTGCGTGCGTGTGCGTGCACTAAAGTGACAAATAGGTGTGTGAGATGAGATATTGAGATTCATAAACGTGCTGTGCTTCCTGACACCAGGGATATCTGTGGAAAAAAGGTCAGTTGAGGAGAAACTGGACCGAGCGTTGGTTCACCCTGAAACCCAGCACTTTCATTTACTTCTCCAGTGAGGACCGCAAAGATCGCAAGGGCAACATTCAGCTAGACGGAAACTGCTGTGTAGAGGTAGGGTACGGGTGTATGTTGTTAGCATGTGTTTGTTATTAGAAATTAAAAAAAAGCATTATTCTATATTGGAGTAGTATCAGTGCCACCTCCTAATAATACATAAGAGACTCTAGAAAGGAACTTGTCAGCATAATTAGTTGGTTATTGAAATTGTGGGCAGTAGGTTATGTTTCCCCTCTCGAGCACACAATTCAAAGTGAACATTTCCTTCTGTGGTGGTCACAGCCATGTGTGTAATGTTTCTCTGCTGTGTTTTTAAGGTTCTTCCTGACAGAGATGGGAAGAGGTGCATGTTTTGTCTGAAGACGCTCACCAAGACCTATGAACTTAGTGCATCTGACACCAAACAGAGGCAGGAGTGGACTACAGGTCTGCATGAGATATGATTTGGCTTTTTGGTCATTTGTCAGGTATTCTGTTTGTTTGGCCTCAAATGTGACTGTGTAAATTCTGAGGATAGTTTAAAGATCTTTATTTCCCTGTCTAGTTTCCCCTGTCTTCAAGAGGCACCTTGTTCATTCAGGGCACTTTTCACTACATTTACAATTGGCCTTTGTTTTTGTGTAACCTTTAAATGCATTTTTGAAAAAAATGTAAACAGTGACAAAATGTCACTGTCACTGTGGTTTTTTGCTCAAACATCCTTTGTCAGTGGAAACCTGTGACATTTCGAAGGTTGCATTTTTACTCACAGGATAGTTCATTAGACTTTCTAAACTGAAACTGCACAGAGAAACCTTTTCTTGAGAGGTGTGATTGAACTTACATAGGTAACCTTCACTTGGTGAATGAGGGGGGAAAAGGTGGAAAAAAAACCATACACTTACCAGAATATCAGTTTCTTTGGGGTGGGCTTTTTTAGACTTGGGTCAGTAAGAAATACCCTATCAATCACCCAGAACACTTTAGCAACACAAAATTGTAAAATTTAGCATTATGATATTTATTTTCTGCCAGCTATCCAGACAGCCATCCGGCTGCATGTGGAGGGTAAAAAGTCTCTTCATAAAGACCTGAAGCTGAAGCGGCGTGATCAGCGGGAGCAGAGGGAGAAGAGGCGGGAGGCGAAGGAGCAGGAGCTGCAGCGCTTGCGGGCCCTGCAGGAGGAGCGCGAGAGGAAGATGGCGGAGCTGGAGCTGCTGAAGGAGGCGCAGAGACAGGCACAGGCACTGCTGGAGCAGGACGAACTCCGCAGACGACAGCAGCACGAACAGCTCCAGCAGGCCTTGGAGATCCAGCTCAAAGAGGCTGAAGAGGTGAGGATCTGTCTGTCATTCTATCTGTCTGACAGTGAGTGTCTGTCTGTCATTCTATCAGTCTGTCTGACAGTGTCTGTCTATCTGTCTGTCTGTCTATCTGTCTGACAGTGTTTTTCTGTCTGTCAGTCATTCTATCAGTCTGTCTATCTGTCTGACAGTGTCTGTCTATCTGTCTGACAGTGTCTGTCTATCTGTCTGACAGTGTCTGTCTATCTGTCTGACAGTGTCTGTCTATCTGTCTGACAGTGTCTGTCTATCTGTCTGACAGTGTCTGTCTATCTGTCTGACAGTGTCTGTCTATCTGTCTGACATTGTCTGTCTATCTGTCTGACAGTGTTTGTCTGTCTATCTGTCTGACAGTGTTTGTCTGTCTATCTGTCTGTCTATCTGTCTGACAGTGTCTGTCTATCTGTCTGACAGTGTTTGTCTGTCTATCTGTCAGTCATTCCATAAGTCTGTCTATCTGTCTGACAGTGTCTGTCTATCTGTCTGACAGTGTTTGTCTGTCTATCTGTCTGTCATTCTATCAGTCTGTCTATCTGTCTGACAGTGTCCGTCTGTCTATCTGTCTGACAGTGTTTGTCTGTCTATCTGTCTGACAGTGTTTGTCTGTCTATCTGTCTGTCATTCTATCAGTCTGTCTATCTGTCTGACAGTGTCTGTCTATCTGTCTGACAGTGTTTGTCTGTCTATCTGTCTGTCATTCTATCAGTCTGTCTATCTGTCTGACAGTGTCTGTCTATCTGTCTGACAGTGTTTGTCTGTCTATCTGTCTGTCATTCTATCAGTCTGTCTATCTGTCTGACAGTGTCCGTCTGTCTATCTGTCTGACAGTGTTTGTCTGTCTATCTGTCTGACAGTGTTTGTCTGTCTATCTGTCTGTCATTCTATCAGTCTGTCTATCTGTCTGACAGTGTCTGTCTATCTGTCTGACAGTGTTTCTCTGTCTATCTGTCTGTCGTTCTATCAGTCTGTCTATCTGTCTGACAGTCGTTCTATCTGTCTGTCATTCTATCAGTCTATCTGTCTGTCTATCCATCTGTCTCTCTGTTTGTATGTCGTTCTATCTGTCTGTCTATCTACAGGTCCTTCTAAAAAAATTAGCATATTGTGATAAAGTTCATTATTTTCCATAATGTAATGATAAAAATTAAACTTTCATATATTTTACATTCATTGCACACCAACTGAAATATTTCAGGTCTTTTATTGTTTTAATACTGATGATTTTGGCATACAGCTCATGAAAAACCAAAATTCCTTTCTCAAAAAATTAGCATATTTCTTCCGACCAATAAAAGAAGTGTTTTTAATACAAAAAAAAAAGTCAACCTTCAAATAATTATGTTCAGTTATGCACTCAATAGTCAATACTTGGTCGGGAATCCTTTTGCAGAAATGACTGCTTCAATGCGGCGTGGCATGGAGGCAATCAGCCTGTGTCACTGCTGAGGTGTTATGGAGGCCCAGGATGCTTCGATAGCGGCCTTAAGCTCATCCAGAGTGTTGGGTCTTGCGTCTCTCAACTTTCTCTTCACAATATCCCACAGATTCTCTATGGGGTTCAGGTCAGGAGAGTTGGCAGGCCAATTGAGCACAGTAATACCATGTTCAGTAAACCATTTACCAGTGGTTTTGGCACTGTGAGCAGGTTCCAGGTCGTGCTGAAAAATGAAATCTTCATCTCCATAAAGCTTTTCAGCAGATGGAAGCATGAAGTGCTCCAAAATCTCCTGATAGCTAGCTGCATTGACCCTGCCCTTGATAAAACACAGTGGACCAACACCAGCAGCTGACATGGCACCCCAGACCATCACTGACTGTGGGTACTTGACACTGGACTTCAGGCATTTTGGCATTTCCTTCTCCCCAGTCTTCCACCAGACTCTGGCACCTTGATTTCCGAATGACATGCAAAACTGAGCAACAGTCCAGTGCTGCTTATCTGTAGCCCAGGTCAGGCGCTTCTGCCGCTGTTTCTGGTTCAAAAGTGGCTTGACCTGGGGAATGCGGCACCTGTAGCCCATTTCCTGCACACGCCTGTGCACGGTGGCTCTGGATGTTTCTACTCCAGACTCAGTCCACTGCTTCCGCAGGTCCCCCAAGGTCTGGAATCGGTCCTTCTCCACAATCTGCCGCAGGGTCCGGTCACCTCTTCTCGTTGTGCAGCGTTTTTTGCCACACTTTTTCCTTCCCACAGACTTCCCACTGAGGTGCCTTGATACAGCACTCTGGGAACAGCCTATTTGTTCAGAAATTTCTTTCTGTGTCTTACCCTCTTGCTTGAGGGTGTCAATGATGGCCTTCTGGACAGCAGTCAGGTCGGCAGTCTTACCCATGATTGCGGTTTTGAGTAATGAAACAGGCTGGGAGTTTTTAAAAGCCTCAGGAATCTTTTGCAGGTGTTTAGAGTTAATTAGTTGATTCAGATGATTAGGTTAATAGCTCGTTTAGAGACCCTTTTCATGATATGCTAATTTTTTGAGACAGGAATTTTGGGTTTTCATGAGCTGTATGCCAAAATCATCAGTATTAAAACAATAAAAGACCTGAAATATTTCAGTTGGTGTGCAATGAATCTAAAATATATGAAAGTTTAATTTTTATCATTACATTATGGAAAATAATGAACTTTATCACAATATGCTAATTTTTTTAGAAGGACCTGTATCATTCTGTCTGTCTGACAGTGTTTTTCTATCTATGTCTGTCTATCGTTCTATCATTCTGTCTGACAGTGTCGTTCTATCGATCTGTCTGTCTATCATTCTGTCTATCTGTCTGTCTGTCTGTCTGTCTATCTATTGTTCTATCTATCATTGAATCCATTCTATCTGTCATTTTATCTATCGTTCTATCTATGTCTATTCTCTTTTAGTAAGCCCTATAAACATTAAAATTTTCAAAACTTTTTTTCAAAACTATCAAACAAGGCTTTTGTCAAGTCATCATTAAAAATTTGTCCTAACAAACTGAAGAAGGTTAAAAATTAGTGTTATAAATTTGTTCATTCTATTTCCACTACTTCAGATTTAAATTCTGAATCATGTTTGTTACCTCAATTTGTATTCAGTTCAGGAACTAAACAAATTTTTAAAGGATTCCAAATTCATTTCTGATTGATAGATGGATAAAGATAAGACTGTGTGAGGCCTACCTCTGTTTGTTTGTTTGTGTGCAGGCACGGGCGAGCATGCAGGCAGAGATGGCACTGAAGGAGGCCGAGGCTGAGAGACAGAGAACACGAATCAAAGAACTGGAGGCCATGCAGCAGCGGCTAGAGGAGGCTTTACAACAGGAAATCAAAGCTAGGCAGGACGAAGAAGCCTTCCGCTACGCACAGGCTCGGTGAGCAGCAGCACGCAAACTCTGTTGAGCAATACACCCATGCTCAGTTTCACACACAAACACCCTGATGTTATAATAATATTATATGCTTTTGAATGGCACATCTGCAGACTATGTGGTGCCCTATTTGCCTTTTTTTCTAATAAATGTGCTGGGTTGTGTCGATTGTGCTGAAAATCATCAGTACTCTTCAGGGAGGAAATATAATAGTATAAAAGCTCTTACATTGCATGAGGTTATGAAGAAATTAATCAAGAGGAAGTTACCAGAGGAAGTAATGGACAGAAGAGACTCAATTAACATGAACATTTTTGTTCAGAGAAATGGATTATGTGTATATTCTCTGAGAGGAAAACTAAATCCTGTTTCAAATTGAGTAAAGACAATGAGACACTACTTCTGTTTCAAATCTATTCACTATACAATACATGCATGCAAAAAGCCATTGTAAACAAAATACTTGTTGCATTTATATGCATGACGTCTGACACAGACGTCTATTTGGGATACAAACTATTTGGGATACAAAACCTGGAATTAAAATTTTAGGATTCTGGAAAGAGGCAGTGTAAAATGAATGAGAATTATTTAAGATTCTGCAGTATTTCTAGGTCACAAATGAAATGAAAAAGCAAATTTGTGACACTGATCATGCGTCTCCTTTGTACAAAGGATCAGATGTTCTTCAGTGAAGCGCAGAATGCTCTCTGGATCATTCTCAAATCATGCTGGAGAACATGGATCATAGAAATTTGTATTAATTTTTCAATTTAGAATTTCACTCAATTCATTATGCTGAAAGATGTCTCTTTTAGCTTGTGTTGTGTTTGATCGTTCGCTGCCTCATTGCTACAGGCTACTGGCTGAGGAAGAGGAGAAGATGAAGGCCCTCATGTCCCTCCGTGAGGAGCAGGAGGAGTATATCCAGCGAGCCCAGCGGGAGAAACAAGAGCTCAGAGAGGAAATGGAAAGCAAGTCTCGATCTCTGGATGATGCACAGAAGCAGCTGGAGGAGGTCAGGGCCAATCGCCACCGAGTGGACCAGGATGTAGTGGTGAGTTTCTCTACGGTGATTTGTTTGAGAAACGTTTTTAATCCAATGACCTAAAGTACCATTAAAAAGTTTGTGGTCGGTACATTTTTTTTAATGTTGATCGAAACATTAATATTGTAAAATATTATTACGATTTTAAATAACTGTTTTCTATTTGAATATATTTTAAAATGTCATTTATTTTTGTGTGAATTTTCAGCATCATTACTCCAGTCTTCAGTGTCACATGATCCTTCAGAAATCATTCTAATATGCTGATTTGCTGCTCAAGAAACATTTCTTATTATTATCAATGTTGAAAACAGGTGTGCTGCGCAATATTTTGGTTGAAATGTGTTAGATTTTTCAAGATTTTTTGATGAATATAAAGTGAATATAAATATATAAAAATATGAATATAAAAAAAGCATTTATTTGCAATAGAAATATTTTGTAACATTATGTATGTCGTTATGGTCACTATTGATAAATTTAATGTGTCCTTGCTGAATAAAGTAATAATTTCTTAAAAATTAAATCTTACTGACCCAAACATTTTAATGGTAGTGTTTGCATTAGTAATACAGGTCCTTCTCAAAAAATTAACATATTGTGATAAAGTTAATTATTTTCCATAATGTAATCATAAAAATTAAACTTTCATATATTTTAGGTTCATTGCACACCAACTGAAATATTTCAGGTCTTTTATTGTTTTAATACTGATGATTTTGGCATACAGCTCATGAAAACCCAAAATTCCTATCTAAAAAAATTAGCATATTTCATCCCACCAATAAAAGAAGTGTTTTTAATACAAAAAAAAATCAACCTTCAAATAATTATGTTCAGTTATGCACTCAATACTTGGTCGGGAACCCTTTTGCAGAAATGACTGCTTCAATGCGGCGTGGCATGGAGGCAATCAGCCTGTGGCACTGCTGAGGTGTTATGGAGGCCCAGGATGCTTCGATAGCGGCCTTAAGCTCATCCAGAGTGTTGGGTCTTGCGTCTCTCAACTTTCTCTTCACAATATCCCACAGATTCTCTATGGTGTTCAGGTCAGGAGAGTTGGCTGGCAAATTGAGCACAGTAATACCATGTTCAGTAAACCATTTACCAGTGGTTTTGGCACTGTGAGCAGGTGCCAGGTCGTGCTGAAAAATGAAATCAGATGGAAGCATGAAGTGCTCCAAAATCTCCTGATAGCTAGCTGCATTGACCCTGCCCTTGATAAAACCCAGTGGACCAACACCAGCAGCTGACATGGCACCGCAGACCATCACTGACTGTGGGTACTTGACACTGGACTTCAGGCATTTTGGCATTTCCTTCTCCCCAGTCTTCCTCCAGACTCTGGCACCTTGATTTCCGAGTGACATGCAGAATTTGCTTTCATCCGAAAAAGTACTTTGGACCACTGAGCAACAGTCCAGTGCTGCTTCTCTGTAGCCCGGCAGGTCAGGCGCTTCTGCCGCTGTTTCTGGTTCAAAAGTGGCTTGACCTGGGGAATGCGGGACCTGTAGCCCATTTCCTGCACACGCCTGTGCACGGTGGCTCTGGATGTTTCTACTCCAGACTCAGTCCACTGCTTCCGCAGGTCCCCCAAGGTCTGGAATCGGTCCTTCTCCACAATCTTCCTCAGGATCCGGTCACCTCTTCTCGTTGTGCAGCGTTTTTTGCCACACTTTTTCCTTCCCACAGACTTCCCACTGAGGTGCCTTGATACAGCACTCTGGGAACAGCCTATTTGTTCAGAAATTTCTTTCTGTCTTACCCTCTTGCTTGAGGGTGTCAATGATGGCCTTCTGGACAGCAGTCAGGTCGGCAGTCTTACCCATGATTGCGGTTTTGAGTAATGAAACAGGCTGGGAGTATTTAAAAGCCTCAGGAATCTTTTGCAGGTGTTTAGAGTTAATTAGTTGATTCAGATGATTAGGTTAATAACTCGTTTAGAGAACCTTTTCATGATATGCTAATTTTTTGAGATAGGAATTTAGGAGTTTTCATGAGCTGTATGCCAAAATCATCAGTATTAAAACAATAAAAGACCTGAAATATTTCAGTTGGTGTGCAATGAATCTAAAATATATGAAAGTTTAATTTTTATCATTACATTATGGAAAATAATGAACTTTATCACAATATGCTAATTTTTTGAGAAGGACCTGTATTACTAGGGTAACACTTTTCAATAACTTCTTATTAGTTAACATTATTTAATGTATTAACTAACAATAAACAGTAATTTATTACAGTACCAATTAATTTTTGTTAAATTAAAGTGAAAATTTTTGTTCATGTTAGCTCAGGATCATTAAATATTAATTTATAGGTACAACATTTGATTTTATTGGTGTATTAGTGAGTTGCAATTAACATGAATTGAGTTTAATAAATGCATTATTATTATTATTCATTGTTAGTGCATGTAGTAATGTAGTTAACTAATGTTAACAAATGAAACCTTTTTGTAAAGTGTTACATTATCAGTCAATTGATGTGCTAATGCTGATATTAGCTGTTTATGTAAATGTGATTGTTGTGGAAATCGTCAAATCAACTAAACTAGCTGATTGATTGGTTGGTTGGTTGATTGATTGATTGGTTAATCGGTTAATCTGTATCTTTGTATCCTGGCAGGCTGCTCAAAGGAAGCTTCGTCAGGCTAGCACCAATGTTAAACATTGGAACGTTCAGATGAACAGATTAATGCATCCTATTGGACCAGGAGGTATGTATATTAACTAATTTACCCATATTTCAAGACACAAAACACAGTCCATCTCCCACTGTTTACCTTTAACAAGACTATAACCTCATCAACTTGAATTTTCTATGGTTTGAATTTAACTGATGCTATATATAATTTTAGATTAATCATCTTTGCATCAAGATTTTTGTTAAACATGGCTTTCAGAGTAGTAGGTTAATGTAGAGACTGTGAGTGGCATGCAGTCTAGGTCTGCATCACTCGTTTTCACTGTGGTTTCAGAGATAACAAAAAAATCCCCCTTGCTTACTGTTAAGCATTTATGCTGATTTCACAATCAATAAACTCCCTCTAACTTCCCTGTATTTTCTTGCCGTGTTTTCATGTAGAAAAAAGGTCCTCAGGAAGTGGGTCTTTTTCCAGCTTTCGCATCCCTTCACAGAAGGATCCAGGACTACGTCTGAAGCAGAAACAGGATGACCAGGATGAGGAAAGCAAAGAAAACATGGAAAGCAGAGGAGGGTTTGAATCTGACAAGCGTTTGTCTACAAATGGAGACATGGACATACCTTAACATTGGGAAAAATATTTTTTATTTTTCTTCTGAGGCCGTTAAGACTGATTTGAGTGAAAGATGCCAAGAGCTCATGCCGTTAAAAACGCCATGCTTTTTAATATTGTCATTATTTGTTAATAGCTTGTTAAACAGTAATGTTTTTGTACACTTTGTCACATGTTTTAAAAGTATTGTACTGTAGTTGTTAATTATCTGATTGACTCAAAGCTTTATGTAGACTAAGATGTACACTGAATAAATATTATGCGTTTTTCAAGATGTTTTATTGTGGTGAATTAAAAAAAAGAACTTGTGGTATAATTGTTAGCATAAGAATGTGTTCATTTTTAACTGAGACAAAAAGATTTGCAAATGTTCATGCATGTAAATGGGATTTCTTGTGAGGGAGGAACAAGTTGAAGAGCTGAAGCGTCTGTGGTTTTGAGAACTTCCTGCTTCCGCAGTCAGATAACAAAACCATGAAGACAACTGCATGGCACACACGTTCCTTTATAGATAGATATAGCTAGAAAAAAACAGTGTTTTAGCTATTCCTCAGGTATTGGCCAAGTGTACTTACACACACGCGGATTTGTAACAAACATCTGGTACTCAAAGAATATTAATCTAAAAAACAAAACAGAATTACTGATTAACTCATATAGAATAATATGTAGGCTTATGTGTAGATAGTTATGGGTCAGTACAGATAATATATGATATAAATGTCAAATCAGATATAAACACGGTGAGCTGAATATTGCACGCATGGGTTTGATGTAATGGTATAAATAAAAAATAAATACTGCACAGACATTTTATAATGCATGAAGTGGAGATATTGATAGATCGTTTTTAAAAGTTTCCAAGAATAGCCAATCAATCAGATGTTATTTTTCAAAGCTGATTTTACCGATAGTATCAGAACCAGTTTAGATTGGTGAAACAGAGACACCTGCTGTTTAGCAATAGTTATTGTGTTATGATACACCCGGGACACTAGATGGCGGTAATCCCAGCAAACCGATAAACCACATTTTAACCCGGAAAAAAATAACCTAGAACAGAAGCTGTCTCGAAAGAGCTTCTAAGTACAGAGAAAGCGGTGGAAATGGCTTCACGCCTGAGCCGAATCTGGCCCACCCTGTCCCGGGTTCGTTTGAGCTCGGCGCTCGGGAGCCGCTGTGTGTCACAGACGCCGAAGTCCAGCGCGTCCGGCGCGGCGGTTATATCTGATCTGCAGTCCTTATCTCCAGCGGCTCAGGACAGCCATGGACACGCAGAGGTCAGCCCGTTTGACAAGGTAAGACGGACACAAACACATGTGCATGATGCTTGGGAACGAATTAATCTTGGGTTAATTGGTGGCTTGATTAATGTTAGAAGTCTTAGGCTAAACTGTCTGAAGTTTGACGTACCTGTTCATGTTTACACTGTGCACTGCATGATCTCAAGTCCAGTTTCTCTATTGTGTTTCTCTCTATGCTTTGTATTATGTTTAAACCTGTATCTGCTAAAGTTTCCACAGTTTTTTTTTTGTGCAATCATTTATTCTATTCTGTCCTGTCCTTTTCTATTCTGTTAAGCTGTCATAGTCTTCCTGCAGTGATTGCAATGTCATATTGCAAATCCTACTTTTATTATATAAGCTTTGTGTTGTTCAACAATTATGTTAACTTGTTTAAGTCCATAAATGCAGGTTTATAAATTTTTAATGTTTATCTGTCTTTTCAGAATCCAGATTTCCATGGCTTCCATCATTACGACCCATTTGTGGATGAATGGAACATGAGGTTGGCCTTTTTCTTTGGGATTTCTGTGGCCATTGTAATCGGAGGCACTTTCGTCCACTATTTACCAGATCACGGGTAAGTGCATGAATAACCTAACTAAATTTTGCACAGAATCCTGTAATTGATCCGGATCCAACATCCATAACACATACAGTGCATCTCTACTGTAGCTGTTTAGTAAAAAAGTTGGAGCCCGAAACTATCAGCATAGACTATCTAATCTGTTTGAATCTTATTCTTGATGACTTTGTTGTATTAGTTTAAAAGCTTTCAAACAACTAGACATAAGATGAAGTCCCCACCCAAAAAAGTTTATTTTTAAGCTTGAAAAGTTTGCTCCTTATATGTCATTGCAATTGTACTCTATTTCTATCTTTATCTTGACGTACCTCAATTGGCAGTAGCGGCCTTTGCTATGTTTCCTGTTTCACTTGAAACCGGCCTCGCAGAAGAAGCTTGCTGTCGAAAAAGAGCCCCGTCCCCTGCCATCACACACACCAGGGGCAAAAATGCCACTAAAATTAATAAAAATGCTTCTAAAATCCAAGATATGGTGCAAAAAAAAGTCTGTGTATAAGGTCTTGTTTGTAATATTTATAACCAATATCACAAGAGCAAATGTGCTGTTTTCCCTAATATCAGCCAATTGCAAATGTGATTTAGATTTTTTTACAACAATTCAATGAACAATAACTTAATAGCCTATTAGGTGACTTACATTTTACACTCTATATTGTCTGTTTGTCTCTGAGCAACAGAGTTTCAGTTTCATTACTGAATGAATCTGTGTTTTTGAACAAATAAATTTAATGAATGACTAAATGACTCACTCAGTCACTTCTGCTTTGTTCCTGAATGAATCAGCCATTTTGAAGGAATTCATGGGGGCTCTGACTGTTTCTTTAAAAACAGGCCTCCGAATTGCAAAGTCTCTGTTAATTGGTTGTTAATTGGGTTCACCTCCAAGTGTGTATTTTTTTTCCATTGTTTTATTTTGTCTGAAGCAATAATGGTTTGCCATTTCTTTTAATCATAATACACATGATCTGTCTCTTTCTGTCTTCTGTTTTTATGCTCCAGTATGAGGCAGTGGGCTCGCCGGGAAGCTGAAAGGTTGATCAAACAGCGGGAAGCTGAAGGTCTTCCCCTCATGACTGAAAACTATTATGATCCAAGCACGATTGTTCTCCCATCCTCTGGAGAGGACTAGACAACATTTTGTCAATAATTATTCTGTTAATTTGTGTTGATTGTACATTTGACTCTCCTCAACTATATTATAATAAAAAAAAAGTTATAATACAGTAGTATGTAATATTTTCAAATTGTGGTCAGTTGGTATATCTAATACTTGAAAAGGAATGATACTGTAGAATTAACAGTTTATTTGCAAACATTTGGGTGTAATAATAAAGTTGAGTGTCAATGTATGTTGTTTTATGTAATGATTATTATTTTATAGATTGTAGTACTATGAACAGTGTGTAAGGTGAAGTATTAGAGAGAGCCAAAGTATTTATATTATGTACAAAACAACTGAAAGTAAGTGTTTTGTGGTGCAGTTTTATGCATATAAACTGCAGAAAACATAAGAAACCAGGATGTGGATTAGTCAGAAAGATGAATGGTCAGAAATAGGCATTTTAGTTACTTTCCAACTGTTACTTATTTAGTAATGTATTCATCTGTAGCTTTATTTCTATTTTCGTAAGAAAGAAGTGTGGTGAATGATGATGTTTTCAAAACAAAATTATAAATAAATATAATTTAAAATAAATGAAGAAAATAGTAAATTAACGAATCAAGCAAATAAAATGGGAAAACAGATACAAGAGAAAAGACAATCAATAGTATCCTCAAAAATTACACTGTTTCCGGAATATATCATATTTTTATTATTAGTTAAATAACGACATTAGAGAAGAACTAAAAAGTCGAAAGATATGTTGCTGTTCTTCTGCTTTTGGACGTTTCTGCCTCTTGATTGGTAGAAACGATCGTGAATGGGCGTGTCTTAGCGGCGTGGCACTGTCTGCGGGGCGGGGCCTTGGGGTCGTACAGGAAAGATAAAGAAAGCGAGGACATCTGTAACGAAAACGGTAAATACGCATACAAAAACACCTCTGGTACTTACAATCGATATGTTCATTAATTTCCCAGACGTTCTAGAGCCAGTATTGCCGAGTAACCTTTTTAAAACCAGTCCATTGAGTAAAATTACGCCTTTTATATACGGCTAGCTTAGTGCTAATAGGCTAAGTGTGATGATGACGGAAACGGACGAACAACAAGATGCCGAACATGAGTCTACAATCGTATTAAAGTCCAATTATCAAGACCGTAACACGTCAGGAAAGGCTAATACAAGTGTTGATTCATGGATTCAGTCGAATCCAAGCCAAATTGTGCTAATGTTACACTTATTAGGGCGTGAGATGAGGCGTCCCAGTTAGCATAGGGAGTAAACCGGGGACTGATCCCTTTGGCTCAGACATGCGACTGTTTTAATCACCATCTCTAGTTTATTCTCCAACATAGCAGCCAGCCCTTTTAACGTCTATTTTATTCCTCATTAAGACTCCAGTCTCCTTGAATCAGTGCTTGACTCAATGTTAAACTACAAAAGGTTACTTGAGTGACAATAGGTTGACCTGACTGCATTCAGCTGTTTTAATGGTTGATCTAATACGATATGTCACAGATTTTGGCATAACACTTGTATTGATCAGTGAGTAGGGTGCGGTGTGTGTGTGTGTGTGGAGAGTTTCATGCTGCAGTGCTATAATAACATAAGAACCCAGTGTACAGATTGACTGATGTACTGAAATATGAATATTGGCGTCAGTTACCTAATAAGACCATGTACTATATAAGCTCACATGTTGTTTTATTTTTAAATATAAAACATTCAAAACATGAGATAAATTAGTTGTTTATTTTACTCAAAATAATCTATTTTTCTGAATAAATACATGCAATCTGATATTATTACAAGGCTCAACGCTAAGGATTTTTCTACTGGCCTGATCAGGCTAGTGGTTAAAATGTTTACTTGCCCTGCTAAAATAAAAGACTTTTTTTGTAACATTGTATTCTAATAGATATCAGTGAAATTTCACAATCCTCATATCTACATAAAATATATAGTTGAATTCAAATTAAACACAAACTTGTTTAATAATACATATTTCTAACTCAAAGCACTTAAAGAAGCTATTTTTCTTAGTATCCAGTAATGAAACTGGTTGATGAATGAACGCAATCTTAATATTTGAAAACATGGATTTCACAAGAATATGGAGTTGCCAATAGAACAACAAAATCTAATAAAAACATTTGTAACCACATTCAGTAAATATTTAATAGGCTTCTTTATAAAAGATGCTCATGCTCTGTCTGTAATTATAATTCATAAATATAACTTTTTTGTCAAGTTGGTGTATAGGAATGCACCATTGACCCCAAATTGTTCATAATAAGCCCACTTAGACATTAACTTAATTAATTGAGCTAACAACACAAGCTTTAATTTATGAGCTTCACCCACTTTTCATTTTCATTGTGGGGACAAAATTATAGCAACTTAGCAAGTGAATGTTAAATTCCAGAACTGTAATCCATTGTTCATTTCTATCAGTAGTTCTTTGATTAAATATGTTGGTTAATACATGTTTTAATAATATGTGAAGTATAAAACATAGTGGGCTTCTTTTTAACACAGGTGGCTTTAAATGGTACCATGTTCATTTTAAGCCCACTCTAGACTCAAGTTTGAAAATTTTCACTTGCCTCTTGTAATTATTGGCTGATCTTTCCATTTTGTGTGACAGATGGCTGCAATTCGTAAGAAGCTTGTAATCGTTGGAGATGGAGCATGTGGAAAGACGTGTTTACTCATTGTATTCAGTAAAGACCAGTTTCCTGAGGTCTACGTACCCACAGTGTTCGAGAACTATGTTGCTGATATTGAGGTGGATGGCAAGCAGGTGAGATTGTCTTCTAACATCAGACTATTACAGAACATGTGTCTCTTCTAGAGCAGTTTGAAGTTGAACTTATATGCAGTTTATTCTGGGTCCACAATGAGTAATTGTCTTATGCTGTTGTAAGAAGACAAACTAAAATTATAATATACATACATTTATATAACATTATAGAAATATAGTTAAAATATACAATATATAACATGAAACACTGTTAAAAAGCTTGGGGTTAGTAAGATTTTTAAATGTTTTTGAAAGAAGTCTCTTATGCTCACCAAGGCTGCATTTATCATTAAAAATTTATAATATTTATTATTATATATACAACAGTAATATTGTGAAATATTATCACAATTTAAAATAACAGTTTTCTATTTTAATATATTTTAAAATTGAGTGATTTATTCCTGTGATGCAAAGCTGAATTTTCAGCATCATTACTCCAGTCTTCAGTGTCACATCATTCTTCAGAAATCATTCTAATATGCTGATTTGATGCTCAAGAAACATTTCTTACTACTAGCAATGTTGAAAACAGTTATGCTGCTTAATATTTCTGTGGAAACTGAGGATCCAGGATTCTTTGATTAATGGAAAGCTCAAAGGAACAGTCTTTATTTGAAATAGAATATTATGAATGTCTTTACTGTCACTTTTGATCAATTTAATGCATCCTTGCTAAATAAAAGTATTAATTTCTTTAGAAAAATCTTATTGACCGCAAACCTTTGAATGGTAGTGTAATTATAAATAAAAACTGAATAATTATTGAACTTTTTACACAAATTGTAATGCTGATAATATCATTTTTAATAATTTTTTTCTTGTCAGGTGGAACTGGCTCTATGGGATACAGCTGGACAAGAGGACTACGACAGGCTGCGGCCCCTGTCCTACCCAGACACTGATGTCATCCTCATGTGCTTTTCCATAGACAGCCCTGACAGTTTGGGTGAGAGAATCCGTCTCTACCAGTCTTTAATATGAATTATATACAAGTCTAATTTAGCCTTTAAATACTTTGAGACTATATGGATTTACTAAGACCAAATTGCTGTGGTCACTGTATTGAAAACCTTGTTCTGTTTACACAGAGAATATCCCAGAAAAATGGACGCCAGAGGTAAAACATTTCTGTCCAAATGTTCCAATAATTCTGGTGGGTAATAAAAAAGATTTACGGAATGATGATCACACTCGACGGGAGCTGCTGAAGATGAAACAGGTGTGTGAGCTAACACTTTCTACTCTAAACCGATATTATACAGATTTTTATGAAAGTCACTATATTTAGATGGAAATAACATAAAAGTTAGATGACAAAAAAATAATGGAACTAAAGAGAAAAATGGTTGTGTTTCAATGTTATTATATTGTATTTAGAGATAAAGAAGTGTACTAATGCCTTTCAATGATTTCTTCCTTGAACAGGAACCAGTTAAACCAGAGGAAGGGCGAGACATGGCTAACCGCATCAATGCCTTCGGCTACCTTGAGTGTTCAGCTAAAACTAAGGATGGTGTGAGGGAAGTTTTCGAAATGGCCACTAGAGCGGCGCTCCAAGCCAAAAAACGTGGCAAAAAGAATGGCTGCGCTTTGCTATAGAGAACGAGAGACGAAAAGAAAGAACGAGGGAGGGAAAGGGGTAACCAAACTAGGCCAAGGAAAATGAAAGCGCTATAAAAGTTCGCAAATAGAGGGAAGAAACGTCCCTAGTGTTAATTATGTACTCGGGGGTTGGGGGGGTCAGGGAGGGTCATTTTCAATCCAGGCCAAAGGAAACTACAGAAGATAGTAGGGACAACTGCACTGGCAAAAAAGGGACTTAAACATTTTTATGGCCATCAGTCCTTTTTCAAATCAAGATTAGTTGACCTTTAAGCCTTCAGACTGATCACAAGCATAAGGATAGTGTATTTGTAGGGTAAATAAAGATTGGCGTGGTGTCACAGTGGCTCACAATCACCGACTGCGATGGGATTACTAGTGATGTATTCTTTGGCCCATAGCACATCTTCTGATTTGAAGACCAGCACTGTAAGCAAGAACAGAAACAAACGACTTGGTCTAAAAAGATTCCTTTTTTGGCACTAAGTGCATTATTCAGGGTGTAAAAGGCATTAGTTAGTACTCTACATCATGTGTGCTACATGTCAAGCAGGGAGTTGTTTTTTTGGATCAAGATATTGGCCACACAACGTAATACTCCCATGATGCCCTTTATAAACCTCCCAGGAACCCAGTGCCGTCTTATGTAAATCATCCATGCCTGTCCTTCGTACTACGATTTTCTTTTTAATGATCTTTTTTTCCCTACATTAACATGCTAATATTGTTGGTTAACACAACTGGTTCCTCTGTGCCCTCCTGTTCTGTCGCAAAATTGACGGTTTAGTCACTGGTTTAAATAGCGGAAAGTAGTGGTAGTCTTACAATTCTTTATTCCAATAAGATTTAAATATATCTTGTACTTTTTTGCCATTTGCCTATAAAAGTCGAAGTAAGATGCATTAAGCAATGATCATACTAATTCACCTTTTTTTGTGAGTATTTTATGTGCTTGCTCATGTATTATAATTAAAAAAGAAGAAGAAACTTCGGGTTTATCAAAGCAGAATTGCAGCTCTGTATGTTGACTGTCAAGACACTGTTCGATTTTGGCAATATTTTATAATAGGTGACAGTAACTTAATTTTCCCCCATATTCCTCTTTGCCTGCATGACAGGCTTTTATTTGGTGTGCAGAAATAAAAGTAATATTTATCTCACTGTGTAAATGAGAAACTCCCTCCATTTCACTCCCATTTGTTTTCTTTTTCTCCTGTACTGTATGTTTTCATATTTTTGTGTGAAATTCTACTGGCTTATACTATATCTTTTTTGCGTATTTTACAAATTCTGGTATCTTAGAATTGAAACGTTTTAAAAGAAAAAAGAAGGAAAACCGTAGCGAAATGTGATTTTGAAAGAGCTGTTTAATGCCATATTATTAAATGCAAGTAATTTCTTAGAAGAGATTCTGCATTTCATTCTAAGAAAAAAAAGAGCCTTTGATGCATCAATTATCTTTTGTATACCAGTGCATCTTGGGATTTCCACAGACTCGTTTGAAATGTATTGAAAAAAATAAATTCTTATAGGGTAATTTTTCTTGGGTCTTTATTTTGTCTCTTCTCCAGTTGATGTTTGCATAAAATACCTCATTTCTTCACCAGCTAGATGTGGACTTAAGTAATCGAGTACACATGCTGACAATGTCAGGAGTTAAAAGCAGAGGTAGATCAAATAAATACCAATCTTTTGCAAGTTGACCAGTTGCACATCACCAGTCAGTCTTTATAGTGATCTGTGCAATCCAGCCACAAATTCGTGATAATAGGGCTCTGAAATGAGAGGAAACGCAAGTTACAGTTTTTCTCATAATAAATGACAAACTATCAAATTCTACCAAGTGATCTGACACCAAACCTGAGTCTGGCTCAATGATGGCGTGTCTGATGAGGAAGTCCAGAACCACCATGGCACAGTTTGGCTTAAACTCCTCACTGACCAGGAGATCTTTCACCTGAGAACAACACATCAGACAGGGGAGAATAGGGGGTAAGATGTGCCACCCCTTAATCTAGGAAACTCCACACATTTTGTCATTTATATAGAAGCAGCCCTCCAAATATAGCTGCCTGAGATAAAAGTATTTTCTATGCAGAATTTTTTTTGTTTGTTTTTGCATGCAATTTACTACATGTAAAATGACTGTCACAGCTTATCTTATAAAAAATACATCACATAGCATTCAACCCTAAAATCAATGGGATACATTTACCTTCTCAATTGGATAGTAGTAAAATGCTTGCACTTCTCCGTCTCCAATATGAGGCTGAAAATTGAGAGGCAGCTCTAAATCAAAGACAAACTGACACTCAGGAAATATTCCTTCGTCGTCTTCGTAGGTGTAGCTACAGAGACAGAGGGAAGCATGAATTGAAGATTCAAGATTGCAGAACGTCTTTCAATTTAGCTAAACATAGTAAACAGTTTCCAGGCAGAAATTATGCCTGTGACAACAGGCGTTCATGTCTTTGATCACAGTGACATCTTACAGACTTGAATTCTGGTCATCTTCCCTTAGGCGCTTGCAATATTTCTCTGGAAGCCTGCCAGTTGGAGGCTATTTCTGGCTACTTAATCAGTCTCTTTTGCTAAAGAGTTGAGAGAGTTTATATCTATCCTGGTATTCTGGAAAGGTTTTGAATAGGAGAAAACGGTAACATGCATCTTTAATCTTAAAAATCATCAGTTACCACCAATAGCTTTTTTGCTTCATAAAAGGTTCTAAATTAATTTCAATGACCTAAGTGAAATAGTGGGATAGAAATGAAAAAAAAGAAAGGATTATGCACCTTACAGTTCCCACGGGACGCGCTTGCTCTGCCAGGCCTGGAGGGATGCAGGCCTCCTCTCCACACTCTTTTACCAATGTATGCCTTACACTACAGCCTGCTGCCAGTCCTCCAGCCGCCTGAAGGATAAATCAAATCCTTTATAAATCAACCCAATTAAATCAAAATTGGAGATTTGTGGTTATGTTTGTTATCTTCGAGGTCATCTATATGCTTATGTACTTCTAAAAGACAGTAGTAATTTATATAGCACATAATTAAAAATTTTCAGTCTTTATTTATTACTCCATATGTTTATATATTAATAACTTGATACACTAACATTCAAAAGTTTGGGGTCGGTAAGGTTTATTGTTTATTAAAAGTCTCTTATAATCACCAAGACTGCATTTGATCAAAAAATACAGTAAAAACATAATTTTGTGAAACAATATTACAATTTAAACCTCTGCTACAGTACTGTTCAAAAATGAACAAATATTTTTTTTTATTTCAATGAAATGGTTGTACTATATATTAGCTTGATAATGTTTTTTATTTAATATTTTGTATTTTTAGGGGATTTTATGGTACTAAATTATATTTAAGCAGTAGTTATAATCCATTTATTCACGTTTTGAGCATGGACCTGAAAATGAGATTTCATAAATCTTGAATCCGTTGGAGCACAGATTTAAGTTTGATCTTTTTTTTAAAGACGACACATGGCATATTATTGCTGAAGTGAAACAAGTTTTAAAAAGTGAATTTCAAAAAAGGTATACATTTTTTTTAAATACCATTTTCAATTTTATATGAAATATATATTTTCCTAAATCAAAGCCATAAACGTAAACAAGTTGTGTTCCAAATTTGAGGGTGATATCTCAAAAAATTATCTTTCAGTAAGATTTGGTTTGGCCGCAGTACCAAACGTTTCCAATAGATGAAATCAGCCTCCCATTAATTTCCAATGTGGTAATTTTTGTCCGCGAACAATACAAGTGTGAATAATTTTTTCATGACCATTTAACCTTTTAACGGTCCATGATTTTTTTTGTTCACATAGCAAATGTCAAAACCTTTACCAAGTTTTGTGCCATTCCGATGAAAAAAATTCAATATTTTTAAAAAAAAATTAGGTCAAAAATCACTGAACAGCACCAGAGGGTTAAAATAACAGTTTTATATATATTATATATATTTATATATTTTTGTGATTTTCAGCGTCATAACTCCAGTCTTCAGTTCACATGATGCTTCAGAAATCATTCCAATATGCTGATTAGGTGCTCAAGAAATATTTCTAATTACATTGATAATCAATGTTGAAAACGGTTTTAGTATTCTTTGATAAACAATTCAGAACAGCATTTATTTAGAACAGAAATCCTTTGTAACATTATAAATTACTTTACAGTCACTTATGATCAATTAAATACATCCTTGCTGAATAAAACTATTAATGTCTTCTTTAAATAAAAACAAAATACTGACCCCAAAAGTTTAAACAGAAGTGTATGTTTGAGAGGTTCAACTTCTTGCTCAACCAATGTTGTTAGTTTGGTGTGGCACTACACTTGTTATGAACTGATTAATTTGTGTATTAATAAATCACCATGTTGTCCAGTCTTCCTGGATACGTCTGTTTGGTCAGAGATCGTCGTGCCAGCCACATATTAAGATTGCCACTTGAATCCCGAGTGTAGCCATTGACATGGACACCGTACCGTTTCACTCCAAACAGACCTGTGTTTGACCATTATTTATAAACAGCTATAAGTGTCACTTGGTCTGTGACAAAGTAGAAACATGAAATTAATATTTTATTAACATACTTGTAGCTGCTCTCTCCATATACATCAGCGGAGGATCGCAATACCTGGGCATCACAGCGTATTGCTGAAAAGAAATGCACTCTGATAAATATAAAAGAATCAGGGTCTATAGTGAATGCTACTGTAGTGAATTATTCTGGAGCTTTTTATTTAAAGTGCCCCATTCTGCTTTTTCAGATATAACTTTCATGCAGTGTGTAATATAGCTGTTTGTGAATGTAAAAGGTCAGCAAAGTTTCAAAGATCAAAGTGCACAATAAATAGTTATTGTCTCCCAAAAGAAAGAACTGATTCTGAACTGCCGAAAACGTGTCTGCTGTAATTACAGTCTTACTTCCTGCTCGAACCTGCGTAGGTTTGTAACAAATTAGCAAAATAATTGCCTATGGTCTTTCTTAGCTGCTCATGAACAACGTCTACTTTGACCCGCCCTCAAACACTGTAGTTGTAGCTGAGGCCTGGAAGAATTTGATAACCGCTGGGCTTGTCATTCAGATATGCTAATGGCATTTTGTTTCTGACACACAATCTAAGTGGTAGACCAATCACAACAAACTGGGCCATCTGACCAATCAGAGCAGAGTTGGCTCTCGGAAAGGAGGGGTTTAGAGAGACAGAATCCTTCATCAAACCATTTCAGACACTGTGAGAAAAGAGGTGATGCTGCAATGTACATTATGAGAAAATAAAGTTTTTTGACCGAGGATCCATGTAAATATATTGTAGGAGACTTTTAAAATAGGCATAATAGGGACACTTTAACATATTTTTTTAATGTAAATTGATGTCATGATGTGTTGTGTTATATGATAGTGGAAGCCCTTGAAACACATATTGCTCATTATTTCTGACACTGGAACAAATTGAAACAAATGCTTAAAGAGTAAGGGTGAAGATGGGTAACTATCTAGCATGAACCATAGGTGTCTCACCTCATCTCTCCAGCCTATTAGACAGGTGAATGATGCCTCTCTTCTCAGCTCCTGCAAGACCTCATCCACAGCCACTGATCTGCTCTCAAAAGTGTCAACACTGGAGCAGAAGGTTATAGAGCTCCCATATGGTCTGAAGACAGAAGGAAAACGACCAAGAACTGATGCTACTTTGGGGGAAATCCATCCAACCTGTTCTCCAGCCACCTCAAAACGTAGACAGCTCTCTAAACTAGAACCTGGAATAAAATAATGCATTCATGTCAAGTAAATAAATGCATTTTACAAGTAAATAAATGCCTTTTACATGTAATAACACAGTAATATTACAGTAATACGTCATTTTCCTTGCACCTTGAATACAGGCAAGTATGCAGAACTTTAAAAAAAAGTGTTAATATATATCAACATTTTTACAAATATAATTATGTTTTAGTAATTGCTCATCATCTTTGTCAGCATAAATTGATTTTTCTTAGTATTTTACAAATCAATAAATAAAATTAAAAAAGACCAACCCATACATGACTTGTCCATTCACACTGGATCACATGCAAATGTATTGTTCTGTCAATTTATTTCCCCACCTGGTAAATGAAAGTTATTCATTCGACGCAGGAGTTGTAGCATTTTCTCCGACCACGAAGCCATTTGTCGATTTCACACGTGTTACAGTTAATTATCCGTTCAGAAACCGTGATTTATAATATTGGTGGATTTGTGCTTGACGTTGACATGCTGTCACACACCCACGGGCTTCATGCTCGCCTCCATTGTTGCATTTCCTGTTGATGTGAGCCCTGATTGGGGCAGCTGCTTTTGATCTGCGCGCTGATTGGTTGGAGCTCTATTACGAGTTCTTGAAGGGCTATGACGAGTGTTGCTCATAGGTGTTTCTCCACTAGAGGGCGAATGAAGATAAAAACAAAGGCCACTTGTAATGTTACTGGACTCAAATAACTTTGTAACGAAGGCTGAAGCTGACCAGACATACGAAAGTCATGTTAGTTCTCCATATACAGTGCTAAACTGTTTATTGTTCAATTATCATGTTATTATGTGGAAATTGCACCTACAGTGAATTGGGTCATTAGTAAGTTTATGAGTTAAGTAATCTTTAAGTGAAATACTTTGTGCTTGCTGTCCATCATGAAGTGTTTGATACAATAGACGTAAATAGATACAGATGAAGATGAGGTGACAGTGTAACAGCAATGAGGTAAGCATCGATGTGCAGTATTATGAACATGCTCGTTCGTTTAGAACTATTTAAAATTAAAATGTGACAATTGATAACCATAATTTGAGTAAAATAACCTTATATGAATGACAAAATATATCATGACCCATTACATACTTTTTCACTCATCTTTGGGTCTTGATTGCACTAGGCTCCATGTCATTTAATAATGTACCTCAGTGAAATATTAAACATAATTTCCAACAAAATAGCCACTATAAGTACAAAAGTAATTTATTGTTACTACCAGTCCCAGAAATTAGGTTTATTATTTTTATTATTAATAATAATGTAATATTAAAGGTTAATATTTGCCCCCTGGAATTAATTTCAACACTTTCTGTAATAGACTTGATAATCATATAAAACCAACAATTGAATGTTAGATAACAATTGATTTAACTGATTTATATACAAACAAACTACACATTGTAAGTATAATAGGGGCATATGTGTAACTTTCAGTGGCTTTTTTCCCCTAAGCTGTGTTTATCATCTCCATACTAAGGCAAAGATGCATTAGATACAGTCGACTCGACATACACTCATGCTTTCTACTGCTTTTGTTCCACTGACTGTGTTCAACTTTAAACCAAACACTGACAATGAGATCCATTACAGATACAGATAGGGAGAGAGAGGGACAACAAAAATATTGGTTGCATTACACTTGGGGTCGAGTCTCCCTCTAAGCACTAATAATATACAGACAGTAATCACTGTTGTTAGAGAGGACTGAGAACTATCTAGTTGTAGGCGGTTTTTTAATGAGTCAAGAAAAGCAAACTGTTCCAAAATACACAGCTAGAGAAGAGATAAACATGAGAGATAAATTTATTTATGTGTTGCTATCTATCTATCTATCTATCTATCTATCTATCTATCTATCTATCTATCTATCTATCTATCTATCTATATAAATGTTTTTCATTCTCTACAGTATGAGTTCTCTAAACAGTCTGGGCGGTATTTATCATGTTCTCGACATGCTTGGCTCCAACCAAGTGTGTGGTCGGATGGGGAATTCTAGGAAAAAAGTAAACACTGATTCTCAAGTTGTCATGAAGAAAATGAACACATTAGACTGTTTGCTGTCTGAGGTGTGCTTAGTTCAATTGTATATCAAACCATATTTTTGGAAGTGTCTTCATACAGTCTCATTCCAGAAATGGACCACAGCTGAAGGATGGTGCTAAAACGATTTCTGCGTTATTTGTTTGAGTCATTTATATCTGGTATAACCTGTTTTTGGTCAGACTCTGAGCAGATATGAGGTAAACTCTAAGACAGGAAGATGTGGGTGGCGTGTTTACCTGTTTAAAATGATTGTTTGTCTTCACGAACATACAGAGTTTTTATTTTTGAATGAAAGACCGGAAGCTCAGGGCATGTCTAATGGAGGAGTATTACATCCAATTGCCTAATACTTTTCTGTGTGGGAGGCAAAAATAAAGAAAGGCTATAACAAACTGGGGTGTAGGAGATGCAAACAGAATTAAGCAGAACTAATTGACTTATTTGTCCCAGCCTGCTCCAAACACATTTTATATAACCACAACAGGCTTACACTTGTGTGCTAATGTTGTGTTAGCTAACACATATTACGGTCCATATTCTGAAAAGCCTTTATTCTGATAAAAGAGGTTTAAATGCTTTAGGTTATTCCAGTCTTCCTGTACACATGGTAATTAGTCTTTTCCTGCTGTTTTCTTTTTGAAATAATGCGCTTCTTTTGCTTTGTTGTTTATGTATATTTTTTACGATTAAAGTTGCATTTAACGTCTGCCTCCTTCTTCCGTGAACTTTAACTGTTACAGTTACATTTGATAACTTAAATTCAAATAATTTTATTTCATTCTAATGAAATAGCCGCAAGTGCTGAATTAATTTTCATACATGTCACTTTATTTGATTAATTACAGTTTTTCTCAGTCGCTTTGGTGCATTTCTCACATCACTATTTACATTTGCACAACAGTTAATGCAGTCCTCAAAAAAATTAGTACAAACTACAAAACCTAGTTGATGACCTGCAAAAGCGTGTCACTTGACGCTCAAAATGGATCGCTCATTCCTCAAAAGCAAGTATTCATGTCAATGAAAGTGTCAGTGTCGTCAAGATGAAAAGTCCTGACACCATTGTTTATGAACAAGATAGTCAAATGGCTTTGTCATGTTTTCATTATGACAGTTTACTCTGTAAATGTTTTCCAATGCAAAAAAGTCAGATCTTGGTGAAACTACCTGGAAATGCTCAAGACAGCACTATATACTATTTGCACAGCCATTTGAAAACTACAGTAAAGTTACAAATTACTGTATTTAGTGAGGTAACTGAGTACAAGACACTGAATATGTATGTTTCACATTTTTACTGCATATGCTCTTTGCAATTCTAATTTGTTCACAGCATTGTGCAAAAGAAAAAATACACCCTTATTTACAACAAACATAAACTCCCTTTGGGTAGAGCTATGCAAAACTGTAAACAATATTGCAGTTCATATTGGAACTGAACATACAACACTGTAAATCATTCATGCACATCCAGACGTTCCTCTCTGTCTGGCCACATAGGTTTCTCCTGAGAGAAATTGTTCAATTTAGGAGACATTTTCAGGAAAAAATTATAAAAAAAAAAAAATTGTACAATTTGCTTGACAGATTTTCACAACTAGTTCAACATTTTTGGATGACTCAAGCAATGAAATGAGGACTATTGGTTTTATATGGAATGACTATTCAGCATTCACAAGTATAGTTAATTTTGACTGACATGACATAAGCAAATGATAATGTTATAAAACAGAAGAGAGTTGTATGAAAGCAATTGATGCATGTCCAAAAGCATTTGCAATTTGTTGGAAGGAATGAGAAACTGCTACTATGATGTGCACAAAAAACTAAATGTTGTGGAGGTTGAACTAACTGTTGTGCAAATGTAAATAGTGATGTGAGAAATGCACCAAAGCGACTGAGAAAAACTGTAAAATTGTGGGGTAACGCAGCACTGTTTTACTTAGTCAAAGCAATCATACTAAAATAAGTTTGAGTGTGTTGAAAGTTGTTATAACGTTACTCTGTGTGTTCGCTTGTGGCTGCTATGAGACACTTCTTGCACACTGCAGTAAGCTAGATCATTATCAGAATATCATATTAATAAAAGCTAGATGACTTGTAAATGACATGCAATATTTTAAAATATATTCTCTGGTGGAGAAAACGAATAAAGCTCTTTCTGATTTTGCTATGTTTGTCACATGGTTTCTACGGAAGTAAAACCGAAAATCGAGGGTAACGCAGATATTACATCATTGACAGGCGACGCAATGAAACGGGCCGTTACACTGGTTAAAATTGCTGATTTCTCTGCATTTAAACATTGTTGGAAACATTTGGGATAATGTAGGAACACAAGTGGACAAAATATATAACATTATAGTGTTTTTTGGATATTTTAATCCGAAATGGTTACATACTGTATATTGTGCCTTTATTTTTGTTAACAAATGTACGTTTTTTTAGGGATGACTGACTCTTGACCAGTAAGCAGCCACATAGCAACGTCCTGGCAACGACCCTACAGGACATCTACCACACACGATGCCTCAGGAAGGCTGGCAGGATTTTAAGAGACTGTTACCACCCATCCTTCAGTCTTTTTACCCCGCTGCCTTCCGGTAGGCGATACCAAAGCATCCGGTCCCGCACACGAAGACTGGATAACAGCTTCTTCCCAAGAGCCATAAGACTTCAAAATCTACAATGACAATCTCTCTTTCTCCACCTTCTCTCTAGTCACTTTACACACTGTCACTTTTACTGTTTGCACTTAATCAGCAATATTGCACTACTGTTACCCCTCCGGACTTTCTGGTTAGTATGGGCTAGTTTAGGATAGGTATTTATGTGTATTATAGGTTTGTACTTATATGTTTGTTATGTCAGGTTGCAACTTGCTATGCGGTGTCTTGCCATAAGAATTTCAGTGCCCAGTTTAACCTTGTGTTGTTCTGTGCATCTGACAATAAAAGACTTGAACTTGAACCCACAACAGCTGAGAATCGTGGCGAAACATTGTATTAAGGTAATTTTAGTTTCTGATTTGAATAATAAAACCACGCAGAAAGAAATTGGAATGTTATTGAATGAAGTGGTTGTCATAGCAACAGTGCTTGTATGCAGTGAGCTGGCCTCACTGAACAGAAAGAGGCCGCATGGTCAAGCAAGGTTGCAAAAGGCAATGGAACTTGAAGAATGTCTCAGGAGTGTGGTGCCGTTGGCCCTTCAACAAACAAAGCTAGCTTTCATATCAACGGCTCCCATATGGTCCAATGTTTTCTCTGCTCTTGCATCAAACTTGCACTAGCAGTGAAGCACAAAAAAAAAACCCCTGCATATTAAGAGAGACTTAAATGAATGTTTTATTCATCAACGCAAATCTGAAATCCCACACACTGAAAGTGCATCCATTGACGTCAGAACATTAAATCGTGTCAAAGATAAGATTTTTTTTTCCGCTCAAGGACGCTCTAATAGTTTGTTTGGCTCTGGGGACCGATGGGCGTTTGTTGAGAGGGAAAGGAGAGGCGGTTGGTGGGTCTTCAGGGCAAATGAAAGAGGCGCTTTGTTGAAACTGTTTTCTTTTTCTTTTTTCCCTCTCACTCCCCTGCTTCCGTTCCATTCCTTCCTCCTCACTCTCTGCTCTCACCTTTGCATTTCTTTTTTTTCTCAGAGGGATGGGTTGAACATGATTTCCAGAGGCAGGGAATATAACTGGCCTTTCAGAAGGTGCAGCCCTCAGAGTCATTGAGACAGCTGTCTCATCCAGATCAGACCTCAACTGACTCAAGCATACATTCACAATGTACAAGTCTTTAGCTTTGTGTTTGTGCCTGTGTTTAGATCTTTTAGCAGCTGAAGGAAAACGAGAAAGAGGAAGAGGAGAGAGACAGAGGAGCTCCAGGCGCTTCTCGTCCGCTGAGGATGTGCTTGAGTATGATAACCCTTCCCTTCTAGGTGAGCAATGCTTATAGCATTTAATTTAAGTAAGAAAATATTTCATAATATTGTGATTTTATATTAAAATGTATATTTGTATTCATATTTTTTGTGCAGTTCTTACTGTTGAAAAGTAAGTGGTTATTTAATTTAAGCAACAACAAAAAAAATGTGATATTTTAAAAGAAGATTTTTTTTCTCATATTATTTATATATTTATATCTATTGCACAATTGTATTCGCCCAAAAAATAAGTGGTTATACTGAGTAATGTTGAGTTAAGATGAGTAGTCTTAAAAATGTATGAATGTCATTGCATTTTATTGCATTGCATTGCATTACAAAACATCAAATCAAGTGGCATTTATTTGACAGATAACACAAACACACACTTTTCAAGCTAAACTATTTACACGATTGTGAACTTAAAGGAAACTGACATCATACATCCACTAAAAATAATTTTTAATATTATATTATTATTGCCACAAATTTAATGCAAAGATATTAATGAATTTTAAGTGTCCGATTACTTGTTGTATTATTATATTATATTACTTTATACTAATGCAATGACATTTATGCATTTTATGTGTCCCAATTACTTGTTGGAGCCACTTTGTGCTGATTTCTGAAATTCTGTGTCTGTGTATATATCCCAGGGTTTAGCATCCCGTGCTTGGTGAATGGGATTTCTCTGTTCGAGGGGGCTGTCTGGTCTCCGGAGCCTTGCAATGTGTGCCTGTGTAAAGGTGGAGCGGCGAGCTGTCGAACCTTCCCCTGCTCAGCCACAGGTTTGAAAACCACCATATCTCTCTTTCTCACCGCATTCACAGTCTGCTTGATTGATGTGAGATCAGTCAAGTCCTTGCGCCCTCAGAGTGACAACATCTCGCTTTAATACTTGCATCTACATTCTTTTATTTTATATTTCTTACTACCGTTCAACAGTTTTGGGGTCTGTAACATTTTACTGCATTTATTTGATCAAAAATACAGTAAAAAGTAAAAATAGTAATATGTTGTAATATTATTACAATTTAAAACTGTTTTCATTTTAAATATAAATATATATCATTTCTGTCACACAATCTTTCAGAAATCATTCTAATGTGCTGATTTAATAAGAAAAAAAGATTTATTTTTATTATCAATGTTGCCGTGATACATTTTTTCAGGATTCTTTGATGAATAGAACGTTCAAAAGACCAGCATTTATTTGAAATAGAAATCCTTTTCATTTAACCTTGCTGACCCCAAATGTTTGAACGGTACTATAATATGTTCCATTCTTTTTTTATTGTTTTTTGGGGTTCCAATGAAATAGTAGTTGGTATAGGAATTTGTAGTACGCGCTAAAGAAAACGGTGGGCATCCCTGTGGTGATGCAGGTGGGGAATTATGTGAAACATCGGCTCTTAGTGTGGTGCTGGGACAGGTGCCATAAGGGAGTGGGATGCTTGGTGGTGGGTACTGATTTACTTTTTGCCACAACACGTCTAGCTTCACACACCCTGAAGTCTGTGGCCAGTAAGACCAATCCAACCTCTGTGGGGAAAACAAGCTTGAAAAACAGACTGACAGGAAATGGAAAACCACCTGTGGGGACGGAGGTTCTAAAGGTGAAGCCAAAGAAGAACAAGATGGTGGCCGCACCAGCGAAAGAAGTATGTCGATGTGCATGTTTGCCTTTAGATGTGTATGTGCTGGTTTAGCATATTCAGGCCTGGTTTCACAGATAGGGCTTAGATTAAGCCATTAGGTCTTAGTTCAATTAGAACATTTAAGTAGCTTTTATAAACATGTCTTAGAAAAAACATTACTGATGTGCATCTTAGGACAAAACAATGCTACTGACATGTTTTAAGATATTTCAGTGCTCTTTGTTAAAACAACTAGCTTTAAGCCTTGTCTGTGAAAGTCTGGCTAATCTAGTGCTCTGTTGATTTAACAAATGAAAGTACATAAAACCAGTCAACTAGACCAGCTAAGAATAGCAAAACAATCTAGACAGTGTTAAGCAGATTTGACCTCTTTTAATTGTTCTTTTTTATTCAGCCATCCTCAAATGTCCCTAAGAAGCAAGTAAAGAAAAACCAGGTGACTTTGAGTCTGGATCCTGGAAAACTGCATAAGACCCCTTTAATACCCAGAGAACATCAATATATGAGACCAATCCATTTTGATAATGATGACCACGATGATGACGACTATCTGGAGGACGACAGTGACAGCGATGATAATGACGATGATAACAGCAGTATTTCAGTGTTCAGATCTGCTGTTCGCCCTGTAGCAGTCGAAAGACGAGTAATGCCGCCCACACTCAAACCGGCTGCACCACGAGCAGAACCGGCCTTTGCTCTTCCTACGAGAAGATCTGTGCTCATGCCTGCTGGAAGGCCGCTGCCAGCCCCCAGTGGGCGACCGGTGGATCGAGATATTGGCCGTCCAGTCTTCCACACCTCTGTTCATATGGAGTCTCTTCCAGCTGGCTGCTTGCTTTCAGACTCTCTTATCGCTTGTGGAAACACTCGCCTTACCCAAATGCCCTTCATCAGAGATCCAGGGGTCAGGAGTCTCTTTCTTGCAGGTGAGGTGAGAGCAGTTCATCTTGCTCATGAGGGCTAATAGTACACTACAAAAACATTCGTTTTTATTATCATCATACTGTATATACACATACAGTATATACATACTTTTATATATATATCTATATATACTTTATAGTCTTCAGTGTCACATGATACTTCATAAATCAGAAATTGCTGCTCAAGAAACATTTCTTATTATTAACAGCGTTGAAAACATTTGTGCTGCTTAATGTTTACATTCTTGATGAATATAATAAAATCTTTAAAAATCTTACTGACCCCAAACTTTTGAATGGTAGTGGATAAAATATATATGATAAAAAAAATATTTGTCACATTGTGAGATATGAAGTTGTGACATTCACAAATTGTGAAATGTTAAGTCACAATTATTAGATATAAAGTCAAAATTGTGGAATATGATGTTTCTTTCTAACATTAAATTACTTTTTTGAAACTATTTATATAAAACTCACTAGATTGTTGTAGATTTATGTATAAAACATATGAAAAATGTATTTGGTGTGCAAATGACAGTGAAACAAAAATGTATCTTTAAAAGGGGGTCTAGAGTCTGAAAATAGACCCTATTACCCTAACCCTTAAAGATACATTTTTAGGGTGAAAAGGTGTTGTTGGAGTTTGACAGATGTTGGCAGTGTTTTATTGTTTGTCCGTCAGAGGATTTGTAGAAGTGCAAACAGAGCTTACCGTGATCCAGAAAAAGGTGGAAAATTACCCATGACTTCCTGGTGTTTTGCAGATAACAAAATCAGCAAGATCCCAGCGCATGCTCTAGCAGGTCTTCCCAACTTGGAGTGGCTCGACCTCAGCAAGAACAAGCTGGATGATTTCTCTTTGGGACTGGATGTGTTTCAGGTGAGATGCAGTCAAGAAAACCTTATTAGCAAGTGTACTGAAACATCTCAACATCATACTCTGTTTGTTTTCTTAAAGATCACATAACAATGGCTGTGCATGTTTAAAAAAAAAACATGCATGTGATTTTTGTTTAAACTCTAATAATATTCTGAGCAATATAAATCTGCAAAAATGGATAGACTGCTTTGTGAGCTGTTATCTGTAACAATGGTGAGTTATCAGGCCTTATGGTGCCGCACAGTGCATGCTTGATATTTAGCAAGTAGCTGACGTGTTTTCGCAAGATATCGGGTCTGACATCACCGAGAAAATTCTCACCAGGTTGCTGCAGTGAACAGGAATTTTCATCCATTAGATATTACCCCTTAAAAAGAAACGCAATCATTTTTTACCTTTTTCTCACCTGTGTGCCATTTCAACTGGGCGCCAAGCACAGGATTTTACAGGTGACATGTATATGACACAGAGCAGAATAGTGTTTTTTTCACATGTTCACTGCACCTCAGTGTTTACCTGTGCTCGGTAGCATGATCGGGAAATGTCTGTTCCTCATGCCAGATGAACTCTGAGTATCTGTGTTGTGTAACTTTTGCTTCTGTGACTTGCAGAAAGCTTTGAAATATTTCCAGTCTGGCTTTGACAGTGTTATGAGTATCTTCTCGGCCTGTTGCAGAACTTGACGAAGCTCAGGAGGTTGAACCTCGATGGAAACAACTTCACTAAAGTGCCGGCTCTCCCTCCCTCACTGGTGGAGCTGAAGATCAACGATAATAAACTCAGTGGTCTCACTCCCCACACCTTTAAGGGTAAACACAACCACAGTGTCCGTATGAACTCACTATCCAACACTCAAGTCCAGTAAAAGATCTGTTTTTCATGTTAGGGATTAATCTGGGCATTTTAAAATTACTTTTATCTACTTCCCAGTTAGTTGATGCTTTATCCCGAGTGATTTGTGGTACACTAACTATAGGGCAAGAAAATCTTTTTAATGTTTTCTTCATAGACAGAAGTGAGATTAAATGGAGAGAAAATTCCTAAGAAAAAAGACCCAGTAATCTAGAGTATTGTCACGTACTGCTCTGAGACAAGAAGGTTGAGGATCCAAACGCAGTTTATTTAATAGGGACAATTCAAACACGTAATCCAAAGTGCAAGGTCAAACACAGGCAGACAGTCCAATCAAACAAACAATCAAACAAACAAACAAACAAACAAACAAACAGGCAGACAGGGAACACAGGCAAAAAGGTAATCCAGACACAGGCAAGAAATCCAAATCCAAGAGACATACTTGTCTGAACTTAATCAACAATTGTCTCATTTGTTTCTTTGTATCACATTTTCCACAGAAATATTAAGCAGCACAGGTGTTTTCAACATTGATAATAAGAAATATTTCTTGAGCACCAAATCAGCATATTAGAATGATTTCTGAAGGATCATGTGAAAATTCAGCTTTTCCATCACAGGAATAAATTACATTTTAAAATATATTAAAATGAACAGTTATTTTTAATTGTAATATTATTTCACAATATTACTGTTTTTATTGTAATTTTGATCAAATAAATTTGAGCATAAGAGACATTAAAAAATCGTACCGAAGCCAAACTTTTTTACAATAGTGTAAATTAAACAACTGAAAACTGTTAAAGAAATACAGGTAAATACTGACAAACTAAGAGTAATTGCTATTTTCTGGCAATCTAATGTTATTTATTTTCTTCCTCAGGTCTGTCACAGCTGCTGACACTGGATTTAGAGGATAATTATTTCCATGATGGAAATGTCTCTCCTCTGGCCTTCAAACCTCTAAAGAGGCTGATTTACCTCAGGCTGGATGACAATAAATTCAGAGCTATTCCCTCGGGTCTGCCTGTATCAGTACAGGTCAGTCACATTTTGTGTCTGAAAAGCACTAAAGTTGCAGCACATACATACTATATACTCTTGGTGACCTAAAAATTACATTTAGTTTTGGAGTGTTTATACAATGCAGAATTGGATGCAATTGATAATGGAGTGTTGTTGATTTTGCAACTACTTCAGGAGCTGCATCTGTCTGACAACAAGATAGAGGTTGTCCATTCAGGGCTCCTCAACAAGACCACAAATCTGAGAGTCCTGAACCTTAGCCATAACCGAATCCGAGAGGACCGCATTCATCCAAGAGCATGGATACACTTGCTGTGAGTTCAGATCTCTTTCTCACTTTCTCTCTCTCTGCTGTTAGGTGCCATCTTGTGGACAGTTACTGTAATGCACACAAACAGGTTCAAGACCACTTACTTATTGGATAAAGAGATGGAGCAGTTACATAATTGTATAAAACTTATTGCATTTCAAACCTAGACTATAAAGACATTTGTATTGTACCATATTAATATGCATTCATACTTTATGATGCTTATTGCAAAGGCATTCAAATAATCATTATTGATGTACAGAGTCATAATTGTACATTATTTGATCAAAGATACAGTAATATTGTGAAATATTATTACAATTTGAAATAACAGTTTTCTATTTTAATATATCATTTATTCCTGTGATGGCAAAGGTAAATTTTCAGCAGCCATTACTCCAGTCTATATTTTTATGGAGATCAATTTAATGCTTATTTTAATTAATATAATGCATCTTTTCGGATTTTTCTTCTTTCATTTTTCTTTCAAAAACAAAAAATCTTACTGACTAAACTTTTGAAGGTTGTTTACATTTTAATGTGGGAGATACAATGAAAAAAAGTTATATATTCCAAACTTTAATAATATAACTTAAAAAAAAAAGATATAAAAATACCTATTTTTTTTTATTTTTTTTTTATTAATGTAAGATCGGTTGATGATATGTGAGCTGTGAGTGGGCACCAAGACTTTGAATCTAGCTTGTGAAACTGTGAACAAAAACATACACTTTCACTTTTAGAAAGGACTGTCATAATTTAATATTTAATTATATTGTATATAATTCATTCCACCGGTTTCACAGACAAGGCTTAAGTCCCAGACTAAAATGCATGTTTGAGCTTTAAGAACTTAAAATATCTTAAAACTTGTCACTGCCATTGTTTTGAAACAAAATGCACATCAGTAATGTTTTTTTCTAGGGCATGTCGATAAAAAAACTTAAAGGGATAGTTCACCCAGAAATGAAAATACCCCATGATTTACTCACCCTCAAGCCATCCCAGACAAACACAAGTTATATTAAGAGTTATATTAAAAAATAAAATTCGACTTCTTATTCATGACCGGTTCGTCAATACATCATGCGTCAGGTCAGGGGTTACTCTTTCGCCGTAAATCGATGCGTACGGCTGTCAGTCGGAACGTTATAAATATGGATATTTTTCTTACACAAACTAGGGATGTCCCGATACCACTTTTTCACTTCGGATACCGATATCGATGCCGCAGCTTTGGCTATTTGCGATACCGATATTAATCCGATATTTTTATTTTATTCTATTTTATTCTTGAACTAATACTAGGCCTAATAAAATATATGGAAGCACTTTGCTCAATTAGCAACCTAAAAACATCTCACTCAAATGGAGAACAAATACTTCTCCAGTATATTGTCCACAACAACAGTTGATTATGAAAGACTGCCACCCTTTATTCAAACAGGACAAAATACAGGCAGGCAGGCTACTTCAGTAGGCTACTTAAAGCTACCAACAGGTTTAAAGTTAATCATTTAAAATGAAAAAGCTTTAAAATTACCCATTGATCCGTGTGCTTTTGCGTCTATTCGTTTTTCCTTTTTTACCCGTAAAACGAAAAATTAACGGTTGTTGTATTTTTAAAACGCAAAGTTGAACACCAACATTTTAATTTGAACTGTATGCACACCAAAAGCTGCGCAAAATATAAATATTGACGTAAGTTAAATATAAATAAGTTATTTTCTGTATGACCAGAAATGAGTATTTTAAGTTGTTTCCACTGTTGAAAGGAAACCGGAAGTGTTCGCGCCCGCGCTCCGTCCATGCAGTGCGCGCTCCACACTCTGCACACACACTTGCTATGCGTCAAAATCTTGTGTAGCATACAGTTTACAGCCTACGGTTTATAAACTGAGGAGACAGATTGCAAAACCGTGTTTATAGTACACCGAAGGTAGTGGGATGGAGTGTCTGTTGTGAGTTTAGAGGGCACGTCAGCCAGAGATGTGTGTGTGTGTGTGAGTGAGTGAGACAGACTACTGCCTGCTGAACAGAGGGTCGCCGGAAGAAGGATCTGAAGTGCCGGTGTTTCGGCTACAAAAACCCGCCGAACTGATCCGAAACCAGCCCAATGTTTATCCACCCGCCCAAACCCATTTTTTGCCCGCAAAATAGATGGCAAAACCGCCCAATATGCGCGGCTTAATGTCGCAGCAAGGGAAATGCTATATTCAAGCATTGTTGGATAGGTATCGGATCATATTTTTTCTCCCCTCCGATCTCCGATCTAGCGTTCTGGGCCAGTATCGGCACGATACCGATGCTGTGGCTCGGATCGGGACATCCCTAACACAAACGCATCGCTTTGCTTCAGAAGGCCTTTATTAACCCCTCGGAGTCGTGTGGAGTACGTTTATGATGGATGCATGCACTTTTTTGGACTTCAAAATCTCAACCCCCATTCACTGCCATTATAAAGCTGGGACAATCCAGGATATTTTTAACTATAACTCCGATTGTATTCGTCTGAAAGAAGAAAGTCATATACACATGGGATGGCTTGAGGGTGAGTAAATCATGGGATAATTTTTGGGTGAACTAACTAACCCTTAAAAGGCCAAATCCTGGCTTAATCTAAGCCCTGTCTGTGAAACCAGGCCATTATATATATAATAAAGTATTTCAAAACTTTTTTGAACCATCTTCAAAAATGTCTTTATCCACAGAAAACTGGAGTATTTGGACCTTTCCCATAATAAGCTTGTTCACGTTCCCTCTTTCTTGCCGGTTGGTCTGCGGCAACTCATCTTGCATCATAACCAAATTGAGCGCATTCCTGGCTATGTGTTCGGCCACCTGCGACCTGGTCTGGACTCACTTCAGCTGTCTTACAACCGCCTGCGTGAAGACGGGATAAATGAAGTGTCCTTCATGGGCCTGTACAACTCACTGACTGAACTTCTGTTGGACCATAATCAGCTCAGATCCATACCACGAGGCATTCTACAGTTAAAGGCTCTGCAGCACCTGAGACTCAACCACAACTACATCAGGTTAGTGAATCTATCTATCTATCTATCTATCTATCTATCTATCTATCTATCTATCTATCTATCTATCTATCTATCTATCTATCTATCTATCTATCTATCTATCTATCTATCTAAACTTTCAGACTTAAGCCTGCATCAAAGTTTGTCTACAAACTTTACTATATTGGTTACTTTACATTTACATGGAAAAAAGCCATACTGTTTAGTATGTTTATACATATACATTTATTTTGTCCACTTATAGGAGTAAATATAGTCTTCTTAAACGTCATAATGGAGAGTGTTTTTTACCCTGATCTTCTTCCTGTAGCTACATCACTATGAACTCATTGTGTGACACCACGGCCCGTGAGGACTCCCTACTGGTGTCTGTTCACCTGGAGTACAACCTGATCGACCGCCGCCTCATTCCCCCCACAGCCTTCTCCTGCATCAAAACCTACCAGAGCGTCCTTCTGCGGCCACAGAGATACGAAGAGCACCAGAAATGAAAGCTTTACAGAGCTTCGACTTTACTGAGCATCTTAATTCAAGCCATAATTCAAAGATTTTAGTCAAGTAACAATACAGATGCAGTTCCCTTTTTTACACTAGAGGCCTTTCATTTTGTGTTAGTTGTGTTTTAGGGATGTTCTGACTGTCTTTTTTTCTGTCTCAATGGGGGCACACATGCACATGCTTTTTTTTTGTGCCTTACTGCAATTAAAATCTACTGCAGACATTTGTTGTTTGACATTAGCATCAGCTGTGTTCGTAACAGATTTGTTGGGGTCTGTTTTGCAGATTTACATTTACATGGAGCATCTTTTCTGTTGCACTTGTCTGTTGTAGTTGTTTTACATTATCATATCTAATGTCTGTCTAATTGTTTTTATTTACACCTGTATGTCTGCAATTTAATTTTTTTTATAAATCAAACTTACAATGTGCAAAGATTCCTTTCTTCTTTTTTTAAAGTATATGCAATAGTTATTTTTTATATATCAGCTTATACATTATTTATTTTTTAACTGCTATTTTTTTTATTTAACTGCTTTGCATATTTTTTTTATTTTAATACTGTTTTAACATGGTTTTCAGTAGCAGAAGGTTTTGACTTTTACAATTCAGTTTTGTGTTACTTTGTTGTATGTACGTTTGTATTCTCTTATTTACAAACTACAAAAAAGTTGAGAGGTGACAGAATTCATCTGGGATCAGAAAGATTTATTATAATTTAATAAGCACATCTCAGGTGAAAATGAGGCACTTGTGTCCTTTAGTTCTGCTCAAGGAATAAATTATTCTCACCATTTATGCTCATTCTGAATCTGAATTTCACATTTGTCCACTAGGGGGCGGCGGTAAACGTAAAGCTTAAAAATATTTATTTATTAACGTTAAAAAGGAACAGCATGCAAAATCTTTTATTAATTGCAAGATAATTATTGTAATGTATTGACAGCCCTACTTTCTGGATCATTTGGCTTGTTTTCCTTGGCGGATTTATTTTTTTATCGATTTACTAGTCAGTTTTTGTTTGAAATGTAAATCACTTGATGCTAACTTCTTGCTTATTGAACTGTTGCAATTGTAACCCTTATTTCTTGATGCCTTATCGGTGTTTACTCCAGTCTCTTCACCGTGGGTAAAATAAATAAAACACGGGTTACAATGGTGATAATTCACAACTCGTATACTCACTTTTCTTCTCTGTTTATTCTATTCCCGGCGCGCTCTGCCTTAAAGGGGCAGGAGCAAAACATAACCTTATACAAATTTATATAAAACTCAGACAAATAAAAATGTATGAAAAACATTTTCTTAAATAGTTTGTTATTGTTTAACATCTGTTTGTTTTTCCCATATAAAATAATCAATTTACAACTAGTGAAATAAAATAACACAAAATAATGGACTAGCAAATTTAAGGTTACACAATTTATATATGCAGTATCACTCTTGCTTTTTTGGGACATTGCTTTGTTCTAACAGAAAAGAGACAGCACAGAGCATCAACGCAGTGCTGAGTTGCACTTTCATCATTCTGTCTGTATTATGACACTGTAGACTAGCACTAGCACACTGGGCAGTGGCGCTCTCTGGTTGCTCTATTTCTATCCAGAGAAACTCTTCTCTTAAATTGGTAACTTGCTGCCACAAGTGCTTCTTTTTCTACTTCACAGCAGGACTCTGTCTCAGATTTATTTTCTTTGGGCCGTCCCTTGATTCTCTTCTGATGTATATATTTCTGTGACTGCTCTTCATTTCCAGGGCGTGGACCGTGTCCTAAACCATGAAGAAAAACTTCCTTATATTAAAAGAGCATATCCTGGAGTAACACCAGTCTTGGTGGGAAAACCTAGAAGTCTGTGGCAAGATGTATTCATTGTGGCTCTTAGCATGTCAAACAGAGATCAATGTAAACATAACATGTATTTTAAAGCATCCAACCATCTATCTATCTATCTATCTATCTATCTATCTATCTATCTATCTATCTATCTATCTATCTATCTATCTATCTATCTATCTATCTATCTATCTATCTATCTATCTATCTATCTATCTATCTATCTGTCTGTCTGTCTGTCTGTCTGTCTGTCTGTCTGTCTGTCTGTCTGTCTGTCTGTCTATCTATCTATCTATCTATCTATCTATCTATCTATCTATCTATCTATCTATCTATCTATCTATCTATCTATCTATCTATCTATCTATCTATCTATCTATCTATCTATGATTGGCCTAAAAACTTTAAACTAATTTAAACACTTAGACTGAAGCCAATATCAAAGTTTGTCTACAAAACTTTACTACTACTACTAATATTATTGGTCTGTTTAACAGGAAAAACGACTTCACATTTTAAATCTATTCACCTATTTGTCCCATTTTACATATCATTTATATATGCAGAAAACTAAAGTTTTGTGGATGGATACTTTATTAATAATATGTATCCTGAATGTTCAAAAAAGCGTGATTTCAAATGAAATGTCTTAATAAGTATAACAATAACTATAGTAACTATAGTACTTTGGTGGAATTACCAGCCCACACACTCACACTATCTAACTCTCGTGCTCTCTCTCTCTCACCACCCAAAAAGAAGGAGAAAACAGTGGGAGGGAAAGACAACTTAAGTGGGAATGTCTCAAATACACAATTTTTTCCTCTTTTTGCAAGCTGTCCTGTGTTTTGAACTGCAGGTACTGTTCAGTGCTGAGTGACTGCTGGCATCCAAGGACCTAAAAGACAGTCATCCAAAACAATGATCAAACCATAAAATTTGTTTGCCATCAGACATCTCAAAAAAGAAGAAATCATCTCCGAATAAATCTTGCACATCAGGTAAGATGCTTTGATGATCTTATTTATCTTTCTGACATGTTCCCTGTTCAGTTTTGTGCACCTGATGCACAGCGACTTAATTTATCTGGTCATATTCTGTTATGACCAGTTACATTCTTTGAAAAGCTTACAAAGCTTTTTTGAGCTCATTTAAAAAAGAAAAAATCCTTGAGAAATGTTGTGTTGGCATCAGCTTTATGAGTCACTCATCATCCACGTCAACTCTGTAATCTTGACAGCATTCAGTAATGTAGTCTTTAATTAGCTCATCTCATCTCTCTAATATGCGATGTAAATCAGCTTTGCATGATCATTTGGCATAATTTTGATATTGTACATCTTTGAAGAAAAAACCTAGACACCTTAACATTCTTAGTTGTCCATTAAGATATATTTTTGTTAAAGAAATAAAGACTCATCTGCATCAAGCTCATAAGTGGCTACAGACTGCTTAAGACGAAGGCAAAAACTTTTAAGAGCTGGTAAAGGGAAAAAAAACAAACATTTTATTCATTAGTACTTTTATTGTACATTTAATAGAATTGTTCTGGCAGTGGTCAAAATCAGGCTGTGCACCATCATTGTATGTGTTTTTAAATTAGGTCTTCCAGTTTATTACATAACATTATTGTCATATTTTAAAAGGATATGATTTTGGTACATTCAGTGTCTTTATTTCGGAGCATGAATCAGGGTGTCTCTCCAAAAACAATCTGTTAAACTTGCCAGTAATGTGGTTCTCCTGCCATTCTGTGGTAAAGGGCGTGGGAGTGAATTTAGAGAGGGAGAGAAAGAGCTCAGAGGCAGTTTAAAACCACACACACAACACGTGGCACAAAATAAAACTAGTTGTGGATCTGGACAGTCACAGAATCTAATATAACATGTGGATCAGTGTGTCTGCACATTGAAATGAAGCAGTGTTATTTTATTATTATTTATATAGTTTTATATTTTGAATGAGCTTTGATTTCATTTTAATTTGAGTTGAAGTTTTAAATTTGTTTAGTGCTTTTGTCATTTTTATAATTTTTTATATTTCTATTTAGCTTTATTTTAAGGCAAAATTTATAATTTTCATATAAGTTTTTTAAGTTTATTTTTTCATCTAATATTTATATTTGATTTAATTTATCTTTTATTTTATTTTAATATCTTCAGTTTTAGTTTTTGTAAACAATAACACCACTGGACGTAAGAAGTCTAAGTAGCAAAATATCACATATGAAATCTCTTTAATATCTAAATTTTTTCTCCTAGACCAGTGGTTCTCAACCTCTCCTGCTGGGACCCCCTGACAGGACATGTTTTTGTTTTAACCCTGAAAAGACACACCTGATTCAATTAATTAAAGGCTCAAAGGCTTAATGTGTAGCTGACTAATTGAATCAGGTGTGCCATTTCAGGTTTTTTCAAACAAAAACATGTCCTGTCAGGGGGTCCCTGCAGGAGAGGTTGAGAAACACTGTCCTACACTGTAAAAAATAAAACCGTAATTTTTACGGTAAAAAACCGGCAGCTGTGGTTGCCAGAACTTTACCGTCAAAAATACGGTAGCAACGTTATTGGTTTTACAGACTTAACTTAAAATTTACAGTAATAAACCGTATTTTATTATCTGATATAATGTTAATTTACGGACCTATTGAAGTATTAATTTCTGTTTTGTAACATTGTAATGCACTGACAACCAACAATCTTCACAGCAGTGATGAGAATCACATGATAAATCAAAGCTCTTCACAAGCACCTCTTCCACAAGAAAGTTAATACTACTATATAGAAGCTGCAGTGTCATTCGCACAAACATTAAACACCATCATGGTAACACACATGAAATTTTAAAAATGCAATAAACATTAATTTAACAACATTAAATGTAACATAAAACCCTAATGTACATAACTGATTAGAAAAAACTAAGAAAACTATGAAGAAACATAGTTATTTCAACAAAAATACTTCAAATGTGAAGTGTCACGCAGGGAATTGTGGGAATGTCAATTTATGTTTTTTCACTGTAAATTATACAATGAGTTTTCTTTTTCACTTTCAAAAACTGTAAATTTAACGGTATTTTACAGTAAAATTACATTAAATGTACCATTAGATCTATCACAGTTATTTACCGTATATAGTAAGGAAACTTTCTGTTAACCAATTAACGGTTTTGCACTGTAGCATTTTTACAGTCTTTTACCGTTAAAATCACGATCATTTTTTACAGTGTAGACAATAGTGAGATTAAAAGGCGAGCATATTGAGATTTGCTTTCTTCTCAAAACTTTCTCTTAAAGGTAGGGTAGGCAATTTCAGACAGGCTAGCAATAGCAAGCTAGCTTTAAAACTAAACGTAAGACCCCACCCCCTATTCAGATCGTCTCCAAAGTCACACCTCCTTCAAAACAGAACGCACACAGCAGAGTCTGCAAAACGTCACGAGACGAGAGACGACGTTAAACTACCTCATGTCTCAAAGCACAATAACATTACAATATAATGAACGTAAACAACTTAAAGAGTGCTGACCTGTACCACCTGACATCTGCAGATTCATTTCAACGTTGATAGTGTTGATATAGAAATACTGAGGACTTGAACAGCTGCGAACAGCAACATCACGGGTTGCCATCTTGTAATTACGGTTAGGACATGGTGTGAATGCAGCATAAGCTCGTTGTTTTGGTTCAGGTGGAACTGTAAAAGGCGGCTGCTGTTTGTTTGCTGCGCTCGGTGGCTGTCTGTCTACAACTCTGGATAGACTTACAGAACGCGCTGATGCCGTGTGACGTCTGCGTGAGCAGGGTGCGCGGAGGTATGGAAATACATATGTTGACAGGCAGGTAGGACCATCCAATCATTGCATTCGGACCGAATGCAATGATTGGATGAACATTTTTTGGTCCTGTGCCTTCCACAGAAGATGTATGTACATGTTTTAATATTTAGGCCACTTCTATTGTTGATTGCTATCAGGATGTGAAGAGAGTTTTAACCAGTATAACAGAAATTGTTTATAAAACAAATTGCCCACCATACCTTTAAGAAAAACATCCTAAAATCTCTCCTCAAGTCTTTTCAGAAGAGATCTCAATCATTTAACCAACTGTGCTCCGATTAACTAAGAAACCTATCAAAAGTCAGTTTGAATATGAACTCTGGTATTACTCATGAAATTATCTGAGCTATGTAATCTTTTTTTAGCTTTATAGTCTTACTGTGTCAAGACATTTCTAATTTATTTCCATTTTTGAATCTCCTAAGGAATTTCAGACTAAACATCTGAGATTGTTGATACTTAAATGAAACAAAATCCCCTCAGCTATGAAAGAGCAACATCTAAGTAATTCAATTTTCCTCTAGGATGGAACTGCATCAGTTATAAGTGTTATTAGTGAGTCAAGTAATTTATTTACATTAATTATATACATTTGTCACATGTTTCTTTTGCAGAAGAAATAGAAATAGAATAGAAATAGAAATATATATATCCTACTGACGTTGCATCAGTGTGGTTTCAGCTGTAATTCAGCTGGACAAAAGACACAAAAATACACTCAGATGATGTTACACCCGTTCTGGGAGAAAAAAAAACTGTAAATATAGCATGAAGACAGGTTACGAAAATACACATTTGCACATGTTGATGCATCTGACCCAAACAAGTCTTTCCCTGTCTCAGGTTTTAGTTTTAGTCACAATGAGATATTTTCCCCGTTGTCGATGTGGAGAGCAGATTGGTTTATTATGACTGTCAGCGAGGCGGCTGCATATTCAAAGCTTAATGAGATCACAGGATGAAGGATTTTACTAGAATCAGCTCTTGGATGCAAAGTAGCATTTATGGTTTTTATAAAAGTGTGGAGAACAATTGTACTGCCATATTTTAAAGTTTGCTTCTGCTTGTACTTCTTCTGTCTTTCTGTCTTTTTTGCAGATTAATAAACGTAGCAGCCATGTTGTCGGTCTGTGTGGCTTTCCTGTTTCTCTGCACTGCCCACCTGCCACTAGACTCCTCCGCCCTTCCCTTTGAGCAGAAAGGATTCTGGGACTTTGGCAAGGACATTGATGTGAAAGAGCTGATGATGATGATGAAGGACCAGGAGGAAGGGTCAGCTGCGGATCCATACCAGCCTGAACATCCCACATGCCCGTTTGGCTGTCGGTGCGACCGCAGAGTCGTACAGTGCTCGGATTTAGGTGGGCTTAAGATGATATGTGTTTGCGATGGTGTCTTGGTACAGACAAGATAATGACTGTTTAGTCTGAGAGGTTTTGCTCCTAGGCTCAAATTTGACATGGGACAACGCAGTGCCAAAATTGTTTGCTGCACAAACGTAAACATAATGGCCTTAAAACCGAACAATAAAAATAGAGTCCCAAGAATATGAAAAATTATGGCATGCACCAGATGAATATGAAAACTGAAAATACCATGGGCTGTTTTGTATATGTACCAAATATAGTATAGCAATTTTAAACAATCATACAATTAATTATGCATTTATTATTTAATACTGCTTTTCAACAACATTATCAGAACATAGGCTACTTTTGACCCGTTTTTGGGCTGCAACTCACCATAACCACTGGTGTAAAGAGTGAAGTCACACTAGTTAGTGATTAGTATGGAATGAGTTACAGGATATCCCCTTTGTATCATCCATCTTATCCCAAAATTACTAGCCTGTTACATCGAGAAAACTTCAAAGACCTGCCTGTTATTTTCCCCATGATATTTAAAAAATGTAGCATGAATGAACGTGGTATGAAACACAAAGATTTGAATATGAGTTATAAGTTATATGTGTATAAATAAATCAAAAGTTGTGGCTCAAAGTAGGGAAAGTGAGGAGGAAATTTTGTCTGAAAGCTAAATAGAAATAGATTTTTAAATAGAAAAATCCACATCAAAGTCCTGCATGAGATCAGGATCAAATTTAGCTCAAGAACGGATACCAATTCAGACACACCGCTAATCTGGCCCTTCCACATCAGACAGCACATGTGGCGTGTGGTCAGTCACCTGAGAAGACAGACGTTCTGGTTATTCTACTCGGTACAGCAAACGTGCCATAAACTATGATGTCGGTTTCACCAGGGATGATGAATTTAAAAGCAAATGGACAATTTTTATGGATGCCAGGTACCACCCAATCACAGCTGCCCTCTCTCCCCTCTATCTCTCTTTTATGAAGTTCATAAAATACAGCTATTCTCCTCTTTTTCTATCTCCCCACATTGTAATGTGCTACGTGGAGCCATGGTCATCTGGCTCCATCTTAATTATATGGGAAGCTCAGAGGGGAATGCTAGCACACAACAACAGAGCACAGCAAACACACAGAGTCCCGAAGCCTAAAGAATTACCCAACATTTCCAAAATTACAGCCCGCTGAAAAGTTTACTAGTGAACCTGGGTAACCCAAAGACTCAGATGGTAAAAACTGAAGAAGTTGTTTTTAAATGAGCTGCCTACTACTATACTTTCTAAAGGCAACATGTGACATGATGATTGATTATTTTTTTTTAATTTTTTTTATTTTAATTGTTTGATGTCTAATATTATAATACAGGTAACTGGAATACACAATTCTGATTTGCCAGTCGTGGTAGGTAGCGGATGGATATTAAAATCATTTTAAGAGACTGAGCAAGTTAATAGGCCATATTTTAATAAAAAATTATGTAGACAAGCATTTTTTCTCTTTGGAATTACTTGTACCATTAAATTCCACAATATAAGACCAGAATGTGTATTAAGAAAGTAAATATTTTCATTCTGATTTCATGTTGAGTTTTCCACTATCACTGAAAATATGAATTACCACTGCAACATAAAAGCCTATAAACAACATTTGATCCACAATATAGATTTTTTTTCAGACCTTATTTCTATCAATATATCTATTTTTGTTTGTTTGTGCATTATTCCCCAACAGGGTTAGGTTACGTGCCGTACGATATTCCTTCAGACACACTGCTGTTGGACCTGCAGAGCAACAGGATCACAGAGATTAGAGAGGGAGACTTTAAGGGACTGACCAACCTCTATGTGAGACCTAACATATAGGCTATTTGTTTTATATTTTGCATCATAATTATTATATTTGCTGTCATTTTGTGAATGAATTTCTAAATGCAAAATTGTGCTTTATGTTGTGCATTCCTATCAACGATTCATAGCCCCTGTCCCGTTTCAGGCCCTGGTGTTAAGATACAACCAAATCTCCAAAGTTCATCCCAAGGCATTCCTTCCTTTGAAGCGTTTGCAGAAGTTATACATCTCGCACAACCTTCTGACTTCCATCCCCAAAAACCTGCCTCCATCTCTTGTGGAGCTGCGTATCCATGACAATCACATCAAGAAGGTGCCGGCATTTAGCTTCTCAGGCCTCCACAACATGCATGTCATTGGTAAGACTGTGTGTTTGTCTGTGTGTATACTGTATATAGCTGTGCTAATGACATCATATGATTCATGATGTCACCTAATGGTTGCTCACTGAGGTTATAGTCCTGTAAAGCTGCTTTTTGACAACATTTACTGATAAAAAGCTCTAGTACAGAATAAAACGAAATACTCTATTTGTGCCTCAAACACTGGTTTATTTTGCAGAAATGGGTCGTAATCCTCTCCAGAACAGTGGTTTTGAACCTGGAGCATTTATGGGCCTTAAACTGAACTACTTGCGCATTTCTGAAGCCAAACTCACTGGGGTACCCAAAGGTAATGAGAATGATGGTTAAAATTGAATGTATATTTAAGTAATTTACTATTTTGAAATAAATTATATATATATATATATATATATATATATATATATATATATATATATATATATATATATATAGCCTAGGCTATTGCAGTCATTAATCTTTGGCTTTTAAAAAAATGTTTAATTAGTTCATGGTTTCATGAGAATGCAGTATTGTATATACACAATCCAGCATACAGTACCTGTCAAAAGTTTGGAAGCATTACTATTTTAATGTTTTTGAAAGCATTATTTGATCAAAAATACAGAAAAAACAGTAATACTGTGAAATATTATTACAATTTAAAATAATTATTTTCTATTTTAATATACTTTAAAAGATAATTTAGTCCTGTGAAGGTAAAGCTGAATTTTCAGCGGCATTACTCTAGTCTTCAGTCAGTGTCACATGATCCATCAGAAATTATTCTAATATGCTGATTTATTATCAATGTTGGAAACAGATGTGGTGCTTAATATTTTTTATAACCTGTGATAGGCTACTTATTTCAGGATTCTTTGATGAATGAAGTTAAAAAAAGAACAGCATAGAAATATTTTGCAACAATATACACTACCGTTCTTTTTTGAAAGAAATTAATACTTTTATTCAGCAAGGATGTGTTCAATGGATAAAAAGTGTCAGTAAAGATGTATATAGTTAGAAAATATTTATTTTTTGATGCAATGCTGTTCTTTTAATTTTTTTATTCATCAACAAATCCTGAAAAAACATCACAGGTTCCAAAAAAAATATTAAGCACAACTGTTTTCAACATTGATAATAGCTGAGTATCAAATCAGCATATTAGAATGATTTCTGAAGGATCATGTGACACTGCAGACTGGAGTAATGTATTTACACATGCCTATATAGGCTACAAGATACATACAGAATAAAGGTGTTTTGTTACAGAAAACAAAATTCTTTTCTTCAAGGAATGTGTCCCCTTATTGTTTTAAATACAATGCAACTCATTCTACTCCATATGGAATGTGTTTCATTCTTGCCAGACCTTCCCAGTAGTCTCCATGAGCTTCATTTGGACAATAATCAGATTCAGGCCATTGAGTTTGTGGATCTCAGCCAGTACACCCAGCTGCAGAGGTAAACCCTACACATTCCCAATTATTTGGTGTGATTAATAGGCTATATGTATGATCAATGAAACATTTCCCTTCAGTTACAATTTTACATGGACTTTATTATGACATCAATTTTGCTTTGGGTGTCCTCTAGTGGTTAAAACCCCTCTGTCTCTGTGTCTAGGTTGGGACTCGGCAGTAACCAGATTCGCCACATTGAGCACGGTGCTTTATCTTACCTCACCAACCTGAGGGAGCTGCACCTTGACAACAACCGTCTGCCCGGTGTGCCCAGTGGTCTGCCTCATATGAAGTATCTGCAGGTGTGCTTGAGTTTGTGTACAGAATTCGACTGATTCTAGTTCATTTACACTAAATAAACTGAACCACACTCTCCTTAAAGGTTGTCTACCTCCATTCAAACAACATCACCAATGTTGGGGTGGATGACTTCTGCCCAACAGGTTTTGGGATGAAGAGGGTGTTCTACAATGGCATCAGTCTCTTTGACAACCCGATCAGGTACTGGGAGGTGCAGCCCGCTGCCTTCCGCTGTGTCAGTGACCAAATGGCTGTACAGTTTGGCAACCACAAGAAATAAAAGATGCACAAAACCAATCCAGGAGAAGAACAAAAGGAAATAGTGTCCAAAATTAGTGTAAATCATCAATATATTTGAGTGAAGACGATGAATAAACATTCCCATGGAGGCATAATTCAGAAGAAACGTGGACTCCATTTAAACCGAAGGTTTCAAGAACCTGACATTAATGAATCTGTACTCCACAAAAAATGCCTTTTTGTTCAATTTAGTTGACATACAGCATTTATGATTTCTTAACTAACTCTCTGAGATGTCTATTAACAGTTTCATTTGCTTAGTTTTCATGGATTGGATCTTTAAATAATAATATAAATTCACAGTTTGTCATTCTGTATGCTTATTGTCACTCATTCATCATGGTAATACTGTAATAAAGTGGATTGTGTTGTGGATGTTTATCATGCCATCACAGCCTACCTTAAAGGTGACACGGTTATTTTCTGTAATGTCAACTTTAATTAACTTTATTGTAAAAAAAAAAAAAAGATCCTAAGTGCGTTCAGTTGAATAATAACCCTGCAGATGTGCCAGAAGATTTGAAGGTGGAGTAGCTAAATTACACTGCAAGGAGAAAGTCTTCACAAACAAGTCCTGCTTCTAGTTGTCGTGTGACCACGCCTACAAGGCTTGGCAGAAGAATGTCAATCCTTTTGCTTATAGTTTCTGCTCTTAACGACTAAACAACACGAGAGATGGACTACAAAGAACAGGTACGTTTACAAATATTTACTGAATTAACTCAATACGTGGATGATAATAAATAATATTTCAAAATAAGCCTAGAAACTAATAAAATATGTATTATTTTATGTGACGTAAATTAATTAGGCTACATGTTAAGCATGCTAATTCTAACTATTCTAACCATTAGAATTGTTTAAAATATTTTAATATTTATTATTAGAATATATATAATTATTTGGAATCAGCTGAGGATCATTATACTTTTTTTCTCATAACTACCGCTAGAATTTAATGTGAAAGTAGCTTTAAGACCGTTCTCCAATAAGGAGGCTTTCGCACCAGGTAGTTATAGGAAGTTACAAGTTATAGGAACTAGCCATTAGTTCCCCCAAAAGGCGTTCCTAACTAAATACGTTCCCAGTCCCTGCGGTGCAAACACGCCAAAAAGTGGGAACTACTAATTCTATGAACTATGAAAAGGTCCCTCCGGTGCAAAAGCACCTAGTTGCGTATCTAGGGTGTTTTGAAGAATTAGAAATGATTTTACTTTAATCTTATGACACTACAGCGATGGTTATAATTTACGTCCTCAAAAGAATGCAGACGTCATATGTGGTCAAACTTGTTCTAAAACCTGTAACAGCTGTAAGCGGGAGGAATTTTGACAGACTGAACTGTCATGCACAGGTTGAGCAAGTTGTATCCAGCGCGCAATTCGGAGATTTGATCGAGTTCTCGTACCCCATTGGCTACTCACACTGGGGCGTGTATGACGGAGATGGTTACGTCATTCACTTTGCTGTTGCAGGTAAGCACGATAACGTGTTCTTTAATACTATAATACTAATTCTATAAAAATAACGATACAGGCATACCATATTATACTATAGGCTACTATACTATACTATACTATACTATACTATACTATACTATACTATACTATACTATACTAAGAGGATAATAGGCAGATTCCTTTGTGACTACTTGTAGCCAAACATTTTATGTGTCTGAAATTGAGGAGACTAAAAAAAATGTAAGAATCCTACATAAGAAAGGTATATATATCCTACATATAATATATATCGGCTATAACTCCTACACTGCTGTATATATAAACGACACAGGTTCAAATGTCACCTTATATCCTCCTGGCTGGCTGGGACCCAGGAATAGACTTATGTCCACTGTGGACATTATATTTTAGTGAATTTCTGACACCATACATGCCACAGTTTTAAAGGGATAGTTCACCCTTTAGTACTTACCCTCAAATTGTTCCAAACCTGTATGAGTTTCTTTCTTCTATTGAACACAAAAGAAGATATTTTAAAGAATGTTGTTTATCAGACAGCTGACGGCACCCATTGACTTTCATTGTATATATTTTTTCCTAATATGGAAGTCAATGGGTACCACCAAATGTTTGATTACCAACATTCTTTAAAATATCTTCTTTTGTGTTCAACGGAAGAAACTCATACAGGTTTACATACAGGTTTGGAACAACATGAAGGTGAGTAAATGATGATTTTCATTTTTGGGTGAACTATCTCTTTAAGTCTGGATGTCCTGTAAAGAGCACATTCAGGACTTTTCAGAGATACCAAATGTTTTGGGGTTTTACCATGACAACAAATTCTCCTTGGTCTTTTAAAATGACTGACAATAATTCAGTGATCAAATTAGCACTCTTATGGAAATATGATAATGTTTTGTAATTATCATTTAAATCTGACTAATTTTAAAATTGTCTGTCATAAATCAAAATCTCAGGGAAATGGTATGGGGTTTCTAATCAAAATATTACTCTCTGTTACAAAATAGGGCATTGATTTCATACGTCCAATGGACACCAGGGATTAAATCATGTTTATCAGGCATTTTGGGAGACACAACAAGTGAATAGTGAACGAAATTATACATCAATATTCCTATGAAATGTTAGATATTATTATAAAAATGTTGGCAATTATTACTCCCATTATTACACTTCTTTTTCATTACATGTTGCCCCGAAAACACATTTATATGTAAATTAGATACAGTGTGCATTGCATTGAATGGAACTGTATGGCCATTTTAACCACATATTGCCTAAAGTAAAATGGTATATCAGTTTATTCCATTATGTCTTTCATAACATATTTGAGAATCATCTTTACAGAAAGTTTGGTTAAAAAAATCCTGAAACCCTAAAAATTGATTGCTGAAAAAAAAAAAAAAAATCCATTGAACGAATAAATCCTGGTGTCCACTACAGAGGACATAGCATAACATGAATAAAATATCTTTTTTCAAAAATGTTTTTTTCTTATGCTCTGAAGTTACTAAATACAAAAAACTTTTTTTTCTGGGTCTCAGGAGGATATGACCTACTGTGATGCGTAAAGGCTAATTCAGGCAATGAATTTAAACATAATTTTATATAGGCTACAGTATATTTAGCGTATAACTGTTTCACTTAAATCACTTAGGCTATTCTTGATTCCTTATTTCTTGATCACCGTTATGGCAACACTTTGTCTCATACAGAACTTGCTTTTTCCATACCAGATGAAAGTCAGGTGATGAGTTCGTTCCGGGGTTTTCTGCAGACTGTCTTCCCTGTTTGTGGTGATCTTTTGCTTGGAGAAACTAAGATACGGCGTCAGCTCCTGTCTGAAGTTAACGTACCTAAAGGAGCTCGTGTTTTAGTGAGCAATAGCCGACACGCTCTCCAGCCTTCACCTGTGGATGAAATCAGGCGACGACGAGATGCTTTACTTGACAAGGAGTTTACTTACAAAGTCCTCACATTTAATTGTGAGCACTTTGCCACATTTGTCCGCTCTGGAAAAGCCATGTGCAATCAGGTGAGTTGATGAATCAGGTAGTATATCAAGTACATTTATATCAAGTTTAACAGTATATCATAAAGATCATCATCATTATGTGTCATGTACATTTTAGTTATTTTGACATAAGTTTATATTGGTTCCTTTGTGTTAACAGATCCCAGGGAAGTCCAAAAACAAGGAATGTGAGGAGGCTACTGAACAATTTAGCAGCCTTGTGCCATCGAATACTGAATTATTAATGCCAGTCTACACATTATCCCAAGAATTTTGTGTTGAGTTTCACTAAAGATATTTTCCCCTCACTCTTGGAGTTAAACCAGTTTTAAAAGATTCCTGTTTAATGTCAATGGAAAGGGTTCTTCACTCTAATGGTCTTATTTGGTCTCCCTGGTCAGGCTGGCCTGTTGGCTGGTTTTAAAATGGTTTTGGGCACTTTTTAGGTGGTCAGGGCGGGAGACCCACTTATCTGTTATGCCAGTTAAGCCAGATGATCATTTTAGCTAAGAAGTGTTTTTTTAAATGTTTTCACATGTTTTTTCACATCTTCTTCACATTTCTAACTTATATGGCACATACCATTACTAATATTTACCATAGATAACACCACAGTTATAAAAAAAATGTTAGACGCCATGGAATTGCTTAAGTGCAGATTTATTTATTTTGCTGCTGCTGACACATTGCCAGTTACAACAGAAAGTCTGGGAAATATCTAAGGGCTTGTCCCTTTTAATGTCTAGGAAGCACAGAACATTCCACTAATGTTAGCTTATTACCGTTTGTTTTTTGTTTATTTTTTGGGAACCAATTAATAACAGTCTATTCTGGGAAGCAAAAATCATTAGCTGTATAGCTTTAAATTACCCCATAGCCATGTACATTGATTTGCTACTTAGTCATCAGCCAAGGCTATTTTCCTAGAATAGATTATTTGTTAAAAGAGAAATTTCTATTGGAATCATTGACTTTATTTCAGCCAGAATTGATAAAAAAAAAGATTTAAACAAAATTGCCAAGATTACAACAGCGTGTTGGGTTTGAAGATAAACTTATTTTTATTTATTAAGATTTCACAGTAGTAACTAACAATAGCTAGTGAGTCGATTGTATTTTGGATGAAAATGTGGTTACCATGGTGATCTTTCATAATGTAAAGGGGCTATGCAGTGCTGTGTTTCTCATGATTTTAAAAAATAAATATTTATATTCCATACAAACACCTATTCTGATTAACGTTTTTTCTTGTAGGTTTATTCGTAACAGCAATTTAAAAAAAATAAAATAATTGCACATCACGAGAGTTTATTGTCTGTTTGATAAAGACCAAGCGTTTCCTTCGTTCCCCGGATGTTGCCCCACGCTTGCTCATGTCCCGGATGTACCTACATTTTAGTAGAGGAACAAAAAATGGGCTCATTACCAAGCTTCACCAAACCGTTTAAATTATCCCCACACACGATTATTGTACATGTATGAGGACCAGACCGCACTTTTGAGCAGAGTTCGCGTCCATAGTCACCGTGTCTGTAAAGTGATTCATGAAATTAAACAGGTAAGACAGTTGTATACATTCAATGTTGCTACACGCTGTTGACGTTAGCAAGCCAGCAGTCAGTTGCTAAGCGAAGTTTATATCAATAGCAGATAACGTTTAAGTATGTTTAGGAATATAGAAGGGATCGCAATGAAATATTAACATAGAAAATGTATATAATCTTAACATATCATTGTGTTCTACAGCCCCTCCTTGTGTATGCTAAGAAGCAGGCTAACACAGCTGTCCAGATACATTTCAGGAGATTGTTGATTTCTAACTGCTTATTCATAAATCTTTTTACTAGAGTTTTTTTTGTCTTGAAAAGAGCATTATGTTAGTACTAACTAGGTGTGATGTTTGATGCATCCTGCTGTCTTTATATTCATCCTTTTAAACCTGTTCGACGTTAATTTATAAGCTAACCAGGTCAGTGACTTAACTGTCCTCCTCTACCCATATTATACATAGTAGATCAAAACTGAACAAACAGGCTTCAAATACAAGTTTGCTACAGGAGTTAGTCATATAGGTTCTTAAATTGAAGCACTATATGTCATATCAAAGTATATATTATGTATGGTTTTAAGTGTCGATGTGATATAAGAATATGTAATCTGTATGTTTTTGTTTGTAGATGTGACAACAGAATATATCATCTGTTTGATTTTATATGTAGTAGTAATATCAGAGTATAAAAACAGTATAACCTTATATGTAGATGTGATCAGAGTATAGCATCTGTATGTTTTAATGATCAGAATATATAATATGTATGCTTTTTATGTAGACGTTATATCAGTATAAAATATGTATATTTTATGTAGATGATATCAGAATATATAATCTGTAGGATTTTATATGTAGATGTAATGTGCAAGAATATGATTTTTATGTGTTGCATGATTGAGCAATGGCAGTCTAGATACACAGTTGAGCAATAGATCTGTTCACATATGTGTAAAATTCACCCAGGTCATGTGATAATTTGTCCTACTCTGTTTATAATATTTATTAATGTATTATTATGTCATAATAAGACTCTATAATGCTGTAGTGGAGTCAATGACTTAATGCTATGAATTCTGTTCTCTTCTAGTTGAAGTTGGAGGTGAGAGTCGCAGGCCGAGTGTGTTGACAGAGTTCGAGCTTCTTCACACTGCTGACAGGGCCTTCCGCCATCCCCCTCACCCGTCATCTGCCTAGCGAAGAGTGATGACCTCACAGCAGCATGGGAATGCCAACCCTGCCCTCCTTTTGCCACAGAACTCTTCATCTAGTCAGGGCAGGCAACACATTTCTCGTTCTCCGATAGACTCGTATTCCCGCTCCGGGCTGTCCTCTCCTCGGAGAGGCTGGGTTGCGGCATCCTCATCCGCAACAACTCACGGTAACTCCCTTGCGCTCTCTCTGAGCCGACTGGCTCCGGCGTCCTGCAGTAATTCCTCCTCGTCTCGGAGACCTGCGTCTGGCCGGGTGGAGCCGTGGCCAGAGGAGGCTGTGGACGATGCGTATGGGCTTTACTCCCTTCACCGCATGTTTGATATTGTGGGCGCTCAGCTGACGCACCGTGATGTGCGTGTGCTGTCCTTCCTTTTTGTGGACGTTATTGACGAGTACGAGAGAGGAGGGATACGAAGCGGCCGGGATTTCCTGCTTGCATTGGAGCGTCAGGGGCGATGTGATGAGACAAACTTCAGACATGTTCTTCAGCTGCTCCGCATCATCACTCGCCATGACCTGCTGCCGTACGTCACGTTGCGCAAGAGACAGACAGGTTTGAGATCTTGTCACTTACTTTCACCCTCATTTTGGTCACTAGTTCATCCACCGCTTATGACAGCAGATTATTGTCTTTTTTTGGCAAGGTGTAATATGTTGCTTATTATTTTCCAGTGTGCCCAGATCCAGTGGATAAATATCTGGAGGAGACGTCAGTCCGTTATGTTTCTCCCAGAGGAGCAGGAGAAACCCAGCAGGGAACTCCTCACAGAAGAACAGGTGTGCTCTCCTTTGGTTGTGCTTTAGACTTTTTGCTAGTGCTGTAAACATTTTTGGTAGTGATGCACTGAAATTATTTTTTTTCTTTTTTCCGATACACAGAAAAAATTCAAGTATTATTTAGCTGAAAACTAATAATACATTTTATGTAATAATCAGTTAATGAATTAAATTAAATTTAATAATAACACTCAAATAACATATTTAACTTATGGAACACATTTTTTTCCATAGTTGAAACTAGTCAACTGGTTGAGTGATGATATGATAGATTTCAGTAAGTTGTACTGTTTCTTTCAACATACCTTTTGATGTCCATTCATCTTTCATCTGTATTGTAAGCCTGTTTGTTCAGCATTTTTATGCTGTAATTAGTAGTAAAGAGGAAGAGATTATTAAAGGGTGTCAAAGAGTATTTGCCAGTATTACATTTTTTGTTTGAATTTCGTTATAAAATTCACAAAATTTGAAAGCTCAGACTTTTTCCATGTCGTACCAAAAGTAACAAAACACAAAGCTTATTGCAATTATTAGATGCTAGGCACTTATTACAATTATTAGATGCTAGATAGATATAGATAATATTTAGTGCAGTTTTGTTCACGCACCAACTTAAAACAGCATAGATTAAAAAATCTTGGTTAATCAAACTCAAGATTGATTAAAAAAAAGAGAAATTAATATTGTCAACTCAGCCCTAGCATCCACACAGCTGACATGTTTATCTGTTGGAGCTTATCCACATTGTGTGTATGAAATACACTCTCAGACTTATGCCGGATTCAGACCATACTTGAATTCAGCCTGATTTTGGAAAAGTCCATTTGATGAGGGGTGTTGTGGTGATTCGTAAATGCCAATGCGAGTTGGGACCCAAGAATCAATAATTTTATCTTGTGTAGTGTGTCATAGACAACTGACACGGCATCTATGACGCTTCACAATTTCCCGTCAGAAAGACTAGCATGTTTCATTTTTTTTTGGTCCTTCTAGGTGGGAAAAATATTTTTGGTTACAAAAATGTCTGTGCATCACTTGTTTTTGTTTTTAAACGCACCTGTCCAGGGCTCGCAAAATTTCAAAATCGCTGGTAGTCCTTCGGGCAGGCACTCTTCAGATTTTGCTAGCCCGAAATGAATTTTACTAGCCCAAATAAAAAGACAATTTTTAATGTAGAAAATTGGTTAGGAGTCAAAACATCAATCAAAAACTTTTTCAAAACACAAATATCAACAAGTGCACAGCTCCGTTGTTTTAAAGTCTGACAACGCTATGGAATACTTCGCATATTGAAGTGTAGCAATAAATAAAAATAACAATACCAGATTTTTTTGATGCAAGTAAATGGCGCTCTTATTATTTGATGCTGTTTATAGCAGAACATATGATGGTCAAGTCACCTTTAGGCTATTTATCTAGCGCTTTTTACCATGCAGATTTGTTTGATTCATAGCAGCATTACAGTGATAGTGTGTTAGCACATGGATTCAAACATTCTGACACGCAAAGTAAAGCATTCATGTGAAAGTGGAGCTTTAATTTTTATTTTGCATAGGCGTAATTTATGGGTGGGACATGTCCCCACCACTTTGTTAAACATTTCGAGGCACGGATGTACCTAATAATACAAATAAATAAAACATCTCCAGTTAACTAGCAGAGCATTAATTTAGTTTGTTACTAAATAAGAGACAATCTAGCGCTAAAATTTGTTGTTTTTGAAATCAAGCTGAGCGCTCATTGCCGCTGCGGTCAGTTGCATGGATTCAGTTGTTTTCTTGTGGCTCGCGCAGTCTTCACTCTGACTTTGCACAAATCTGATTTTGCATTGTATTAGCAACATCCCCCCACACACACCTGTCCCACCCACATTTTAAAACAAACTTACACCACTGATCATGTGTTTCTCTTAAAACAGGCACGGAGATTCATGAGAAATGCGCTGCGGATAAATGATCAAATGATCAAAAACTTGCGTGGTCATATTTTTCCTTAAAATAACTAGTCAATTATGTGATTAAAGGGAGCAATTTGATTACACTATTCCAGATAGCCCGTCGGGCAGGCCGTTGGTAGCCCCACTGGAAAACACAATAGGCCCGGGACGTTGGGCTAGTGATTTTGCGAGCCCTGCTGTCACTCTGTAAACTGCAAAAACTGGGCTGTGGACTATGGTCTAATTATTTGATTAGCCAACCAGAACTTTTGAGGTGCTTTTTGCCTGCCAATCATTTTGTGCGATGGGTCCCCAGGAGTGGGGTTTGAAGACCTCTGATATTGTACATTTGTACAGTACAGCACATATATGGCCAAACTAGCACCAACTTGTCCGGACTGCAAATTGGGGCAAAAGCTGTGTAGTGTTATTCCAGCCTTAACTGCTTACAGCATTTTTTACACACATTTTTTTCTAAATCTGAACTGGAAATCATCCAAATCTTCACCTTATTTATTTCTCCTAAACCTAATTGTGATCAGTGTAAATGCATGTACTACAAGACAGGCATTGTGGTAGTGATTTTGATCATGTTCTGTTTCTCAGGACCCCAGCCTTTGATCTGCTGTCCTCCATCAGGACCCCAGGTATGCCCACCACGTGTTAAACCCACCCCACCTCCACCGACCAGGAAAAGGAAAAGATCTCACACAACAGCTGACTGCAGAGAAAAACAGACCTGTGGTAAGAGAACAAATCTGCTCTAGTACAAAAAAAAAAGGTGCATGCTGGTTGACATGACAGTGGCAATGTTTTTTATGCTGAACAAGAAAATTTGATATTAGTAAAATCATAACTACACCATTTTACCCATAACAAAAGAATTTGTAACATATCTACATGCTTAAGCAATAAGACTAGGGCTGGGAAAGTTAACGCGTTAATCTCTGCGATTAATTTGACATGTTTAACGCATTAAAATAAATTAACGCAATTGACGCAAGCCAATCGCGTCCATTTTAATAACTTCCTGTTGCGACAGATGAGTGTGCTAACTGAGCCAAATCACACTGCATGATGGAGAGCGATAACGGGGGAGTTTTAGATGGAAATTTTACATTTAAAAAAATGTCCTGATTGCGCTTTAGACAGAAAAGTGCTGGTATGTACAATTTGCAAAGCCGAATTTAAATACCACCGAAGCGATTTGTCTTTACTATACCATTTCAACGCAAAAAACCCAGGTGTTATTGCCGCAACTAGCGAGGCTACAGGAGGCCATCGGGCACGCAAGTACCTGTCCACACCTGCAACCACAGTGCCTTGTGATAGGTTGTTCTCACTCTCAGGCCACATCGTCCAAAAGAAGAGAGATTCCTTGTCTCCTGATAATGTAAACAAACTGGTCTGTCTTGAGCCTTGTTTATACTCGACGCGAAATGTCCCCCAACGCGCACAACCGCCCACACTGCAATGACGTCATTTTTGCCGCGCGCTCCTTCGCGCTCTTGCGGACGCGTCGAGTATAAACTAGGCTTAAGTTGCTGGCTTAATGCAAAAGAGTAGGCAAAATGTTGTGGTAAAATATGTAACATTCTCCTTGTGTTATTCGCACTGCAAAGGCTGCTGACATATTTGGTGCATAAAAAAAAATTTTTTTGCTTGGATTAAGTTCTAACCATTTTGATGATCTTGTTAGTTTAAACTTACACTTTGTTTAATTATATTGTTGGTGGATATGAAGAAATTGCTTTTGGCTTATTTCCTTACTTTATAAGATGATTCAGGAGTTCTGATCAAATTCAACTTACACTTATACACTTTGTTTTATAATGTTGCACTTTATGGGAATTACCCATACTAGTTCCCAGGAGGGACTGTCTACAGTTCATAAGATCATTGTAATAAAATGTTCTGTTTAAAATATACTTCATTGTGTAAATGTATCATTTTTTAACGTATAAGTATTGATAACAAGCTTTGGGAAAAAATGTGATTAATTGCGATTAATCACAGCAAGTTGTGGGATTAATTAGTAAATTTTTTCTAATAAATTCCCAGCCCTAAATAAGACATGTTCGGATCGGGCCACTTGGCGACAATATGTATATATGTATATTAAATCTCATGCAAAATCTCACCTCTTGGCAACCTTTTGAAAGTTGCTTTGAAGCCAGACAATCAGATTGAAACTGACCATTTCAGCCAGGCCTTGCCATTTTTGGGTATGTATGATATTCTTTTGATTGTTTGAGCGCAGATTTCAGGAATTTTTAATTTTTTGTAGATGGATATAAAGTAAAAACAAACCTTTTTAACTAATTATCCTTCTCTTGCAGACATAAGACTGAGGGTGCGTGCGGAATACTGTCAGCACGAGTCAGCTCTACAAGGCAATGTCTTCTCCAACAAACAAGAGGCGCTGGAGAGGCAGTTTGAGCGTTTCAACCAGGCCAACACCATCCTCAAATCCCGTGACCTGGGTTCCATCATATGTGACATCAAGTTCTCAGAGCTGACCTACCTGGACGCCTTTTGGCGGGACTACATCAACGGTTCACTATTGGAAGCCCTGAAGGGCGTTTTCATCACGGACTCTCTGAAGCAGGCAGTGGGTCACGAGGCCATTAAGCTCCTGGTGAACGTAGATGAGGAAGACTACCAGGCTGGCAGGAGGAAGTTGCTGAGGAACCTGGTGGCAGGGGGTGCCGGTGCGGGCATGGGAAGCAGGGAGGGTCCCTTGTCCTAGTGGTGGGAGTGACTCGGTAAGTGGAGGAAATTCAGAGAGACCCAGATAACCAGAGATTGGACACTAATGAGAAGGTATACATGGGGAAGAAGGAGTGAGGAATGTAAACAGAGAGGAAGTGACTCTTAAAAGAAAGATACCCTACTAGAGGCCGGGATTTGCATCTTTAGCCAATATGGATGAAAAGAGGTGTTAAAAGTGTTCTGGAAAGTTGCGTTATTTCTATTTTATTTTGAGTATCTCAAGTTGTGGAAATAAAAGATGAAGGGGAAAAGTTTTGGACAAAGAAGGCATTTAGTTTCTTTTGTCTTTATTCCTGCATAATTGACACTAATGCTTTTGTTTTTAGGCTTTTGTGAATTAGGTTATTTTTGCTATATTTCCATCAAGTTTTGTTGCACAACCATTTGCTCTTAGTGAAATTCTCCTGGTTAAATTAAATGTTCTCCTCAAAGTTTAACAAAAAGGACAGGTCGCATAAGGTTTGATTGACTGATTTGCCTTTAAAACATCTCGTTGCTTCAACTCATTATGAAATAATTCCAGTCAATGTTGTCTAACCATCCATGTTAAAGTTCTTCTGGATGTGAACTTGCATTTTTAGTCTTTTCATTACAAAATCACAAAGCAGAATCTACAGAGTTTATATGAGAAATCACACAAAATCTTCATGGCACACTCCAACATTGCACTTCAGTTTGGAACTATGACTACTTTAGTAAAAAAAAGAAAATATTCTCTGTTTCTGTTTTATCATTGCAAGTTATTGCACAATTGGGTTAGTTTTAGAAAATTCACAAGGGGGCGTAGTCGGACATCTGAAGATTCTGGAGCATGGAGAATTGGTTTTCAGAATGGTTTATGATATGCCTTGTTGCAGCTTGTGTTTTGATGCATGTCCCTGTAATTTTCTTTTGTTTATGGAAAAACCCAGTAACGTTGGCAAATGTTCGCTCTTGTTTGAATTCACAACTTAATAGATGCTCTTTGCCCAGAATTTTCCAAAACGATTTAGATATTTGGAATCTCTAGGCCTATTAATATATATGTTTAGACCAAAATGTAGCATTCAAATTAATCTTCATTGTTTGTTTTTGTTTGAATTTCTGGGCAGAGAGTTTTTTGCATCAGTATAATACAGAGATATGCCTTTGTAAAGTTGGAATGCATTCGACAGCAGTGTTTGATTAAGACTGTACCTTTTATTTTCACAAAGGTACAAATTGGCTGCTTTTGTTCAATCAAAAAAAATAAAAAAACATATTGGTAGTTCTGAGAGTCCTAATGAAAAAAGATTTGAACTGTTATCACTAGTTTAAAATGTGACGTCACTTGGATCTCACTATATATTTTGTAACATGCTATATTTATAATTTCCAATTCCACCATTTGAATTCAAGCAACTGTGCCAGGGTTTATGGGTTGAAATAATCTACTGTAACTTCTGTCCAACAAGTCTTGAAAGATAACACAAAATGTGCCAACCTGAAGCGCAACCTGTGTTTTTACATGACTGAAGTGAAACAAAAATGCCTGAGCAACATGCAATCGCAGGAAGATGTGTAATTTGACTGACTTGAGATGTTTTTGCTATACTTTTAAAATACCAAAGCTGTTCCCAGACATTCATTCTCTTTAAACTCTCTTTTTCATTCTCTCTTCCTCAATCTGTTAAGATATAATGAAACTGTTGAAATATTGAAAGGAAAATTTGTGACGTGGGGTGAGTGGAACAGATGTTTAGAAAAGTTAGCTGTGGATCAATTACTGCTATTATTATTATTATTATTATTATTATTATTATTATTATTATTATTATTACAGAAGGAAGAAAAGCATTTTGTAATGTTTTCCTAATGGAACTAAACAAAGTTACAGACTGGTATCTATTATATAGGTTACATGTTCTATTGATTGTGTTCAAGTGTTTGTCTTTATATCTTGCATGTATATGACATTGATCCCCTTAAATATCACACAGTGACAATTGAACTGTGGTCTGTAGATTTGAAATATCTAGACATTTCTAACCTTTTTTACACTTTGTTTTTCATAGAGAAAGAAATGGGATTGCTACTTTTTGGAGAGGTGAGATGAGAGTATTCTCAAAGTGACACAGTAGAACAGTTGAAGACGGAGCACTTTATTTTTTACTCTAAAGTATTTCACCTATTGTAACCATATATAGTAATACACCATTCCAAAATGTAGGAGCATCGGCATCATCGGCCATCTGTCACATTATGACTCTGATTTTTGAATAATTTTATTTTTTGTTGACCATGCCGGTGGTTGTGTTGAGTGAAATATTTACGTGCAAAATAGACAGCTGGTTCATTCAATGTCTGTACAAATCAATAAAACAAATTGAAAAACACAATCTGTTGCGGTTCCTTTTTTAAAACATTAAAATATACTGTTAGCAACACATCAATTGATGTTGAAATTTCAAGTTAACCATTCAAAATTAAATTTCCCGAAAATAATTGCTCTGTTTAAACTGCCTGAACAAGCAACATTGTCTCAAACTAAAATTTAGGGCAGTACTACCTTTTTTTCTTCTTCTTTTTTTCTTCTTTTTTTACGATTGCTGATGAAGGGTGGGTTTGGAAAAGCTATTTAGAAACCGCAATTCTGTAGGAATCTACAGCGCTCAAAGACGGCTTTTCCCCTACGTGTCTCCAAATCACCTTTTGCGGCAAGCGAGCGAAGGCAGAGGCGATAACCTCAGATATGTCAGGAACCAGACTTACAAGCAGAGTACCCAAAGACATGATCACCACCCCATGCTCTCCAGAACTCTGGACAAACTTCTCCAATTCATCTGGTAGAGGTTTGGATGTTTTGCACTGGAAGCCTCCAATGTAGACCACGTTGGGCATAGTAGGACGAGGGAACTCGAATACAAAATCGACTCGCATGAGCCACATATCCGCGCCTTGGATCAGAGTGTATACATTGGAATTCGGGTCTATGTATTTGCTGACAATTCCTTGATAGAGGGGCCTTGTGAGCATGTGGTCTATATATTGGCCGATTCCAAAATGCAAGAGAATTTTCATTTTATTCGCAAAGCTCATTTTGTCCGTCACCCTGGATCCGATAGTTGGGATGTAAGAAAGCGGTGAGGGTGCAATTGAAAAGTGCCCTTCTCCGTTTGTTATCCATCGTACGTTGAACACCATTGGTAGACCCAAGTGCACGCCCAATATGACCCCCCCTGCAAAACCAGGATCAGTTAACATCAAATCATACTTGGACTCTTTGAGTGTTTTTATAAGCTTTTTGTCTTCTAGGATGGTCCTCACCATCTCAGCAGAAGACCTGTGAGACTCTTCTAAAAGAGTAATGATTTCTTTTTGCACTGTCAGGTGGTTTACAAATACCTGGAAAAAGTTACCATTCATCTCCATGGCTCCATTGCTTATACTTAGTTCTGCTGCCAATTTTTGAGCCAATCATCTGAATCTAAATGCATGATTGATCAATAATGATTGGCTGATGGCAACATAAAAGTGCTCACAGTCCATATCTTCTCTAGTGACTAAACTTTGCTATGAAAGGCAGAAGAAATGGAAAAGTGTCAATTTCACAATTTTAAAAGCCTTTCCACAATTGGCCATTGGTAAAACATCTATTTTCATATATCAATATGTTTGTGATTTTAATGTTGCTTGCAAAATTATGAATGGAGAAAGAATTTTGTTTCTCAGCCAGATGGTTCAGTTACAGCATCTACAGCTAACAAGGCCATGCAAACAAAAAAAACCTTGACCCATTGGAAGTAGTGCAGAAATTACATAGAGCAACATTAATGATATCAGCCTAAAAAAAAAAATGTTATCGAAGAAATTTTCACTCTTTTTTGGCTTTCCTTTTCCTGACAAAAACTTTCAGCAAAGCCTTGCTCATTAAGACCAAAAGCAGACAGACTGCCGTAAACAAACTCGCTATCAGCATTATCACATCCACGCAGTGGTAGGAATACCAAGGAAGCTTGTAGGACTCTGTGCGTAAATGCGCCGCACCCTTATGCCTCATGACAAACTCCAGCCAAAAGATGGCGCTGTCCATTGGTTTGAGCGGTGTGTCATGGTGTAGACTTGACATTCTGTGCATGTTCTTCTGGTATGGTTGATTTTCATCCAGGATATCCATCAGGGCTTGCGTTAGGGTATCTACATCCAGGACTGCGACGTCAAGCACTTGAGCCACCCCTCTGGCTTCCAGGCGAATCATGTTGTCGAATTGGTCGAAGATGAGCGGGAGTCCAAGCATCGGCACGCTGTGGTATATAGCCTCATAGATTCCATTCGTTCCTCCATGGGTGACGAAAGCTTTAGTTTTAGGATGCCCTAGGAGGTCGTTCTGAGGCAACCATTCCACTATGAGTGTGTTTTTGCCCAACGTAGACGGCTTTTCCCCTACGTGTCTCCAAATCACCTTTTGCGGCAAGCGAGCGAAGGCAGAGGCGATAACCTCAGATATGTCAGGAACCAGACTTCCAAGCAGAGTACCCAAAGACATGATCACCACCCCATGCTCTCCAGAACTCTGGACAAACTTCTCCAATTCATCTGGTAGAGGTTTGGATGGTTTGCACTGGAAGCCTCCAATGTAGACCACGTTGGGCATAGTAGGACGAGGGAACTCAAATACAAAATCGACTCGCATGAGCCACATATCCGCGCCTTGGATCAGAGTGTATACATTGGAATTCGGGTCTATGTATTTGCTGACAACTCCTTGATAGAGGGGCCTTGTGAGCATGTGGTCTATATATTGGCCGATTCCAAAATGCAAGAGATTTTTCATTTTATTCGCAATGCTCATTTTGTCCGTCACCCTGGATCCGATAGTTGGGATGTAAGAAAGCGGTGAGGGTGCAATTGCAAAGTGCCCTTCTCCGTTTGTTATCCATCGTACGTTGAACACTATTGGTAGACCCAAGTGCACGCCCAATATGACCCCTCCTGCAAAACCAGGATCAGTTAACATCAAATCATACTTGCACTCTTTGAGTGTTTTTATAAGCTTTTTGTCTTCTAGGATGGTCCTCACCATCTCAGCAGAAGACCTGTGAGACTCTTCTAAAAGAGTAATGATTTCTTTTTGCAGGGCAATGAATGACCAAACTGATCCCTTCCCTCTTTGAATGTCAATGTTTCTCTTAAGAAAGGACGCCATGTACTCCGGGTCCTCCAGGCTGCTGAGGTGCTCAACATGGACGGTGATAGGCGTGTAGTGTGTGGTGTTCTCTGGGATGTACCAACTGTTGGCAGAACGGACCACTGTCAGTTTGTGACCTCGGTGATGAAGCTCTCGTAGCAGAATGTCCATGTTAAGCCAGTGGCTTCCATCCACAGGGTACACTAGGATCTTCCCAGCCAGGGAAAGTGGTGGGAGACTCCAAAGAAAGACGAGGATAAAGATTGAGGGATGCAGCAGCATTGTCTGAAAATGTTTGAAATGTTTGATTAGTCAATCATTTTGATTTGATTTAGATCAAAACACACGTGCTTATGCTTGTAAATTAGAAAATAATGCCAAGTTAACTGACTTATTATATTTTGTGTTTTAAAGGGATAATTCACCCAAAATTTAAAAATTCTGTCATCTACTCAGCTTCATGTTGTTTTTGGTCCATAAATGAACCTCAAAGCTGTAGAATGTTATTTGGACCACTTGGTCTATCAAAATATATATACTTTTTGTCTTCTGCAGAAGAAAGTCATACAGGTTCAGGTTAACAATAATGATGACAGAGTTTTCTTTTTTTACGGTGAACTTCCCTTTTGATTATTAGCATTGCTTAAATTCAGAAACTGATTATTACAAATCAAGTACAATCATCTTATTGATTCTTAATTTTCCGTTTTGTAAACCCAAATGAATGGATGGATACATGCTGATTCTTTCTGATAATATTGCATTGTATAATATAAAATATGAGTTTTTATACCTATTCCATTTATGATTACAAATGGATATCAATGCTTATTTTAAGTCTTTGGTAATGATCTCATGTCTTTTGTCTCTCCATTTTTTATTGATTTATTTATTGTGTTTTGTCTCTATAGAGAATCATTGCACACTGACCTGACCCTGCTGCAAGAAAGATATCAGTTTTATGTACAGTTTTAAGAGTTAACTGATTGCATGTGAGAAAAGGTCTCATAACTAAGCACAGATACATTTCTCTCAAATGTAGGCTATGCTAAATAGTTATGTAAAGGCTATTTATCCAAGATTAAACTTTGGTATGCCAAAGACTTGAGTATCATAACCTGTGTATAGTTAAGTAGTGGAAGCAATTTAGTGGTTTGCACAAATATGTAAATGTACAACTGTGTAGCTCATTGTATAAAAAAATACTGTGTACATTGTTCTGAATGACATTGTGCAATATAGTCTCCATTTATTATAATGATATTTACATGGATTGAACTACTACTGCAAAAAGAAACATTTTAAACCACACAGACATGTAGAATGAGACATTGTACCTTGTCTTTGGCGATGTCCTGAAGATAAGTTTTGCGATGTGTGATGCCCCAACTGTGCGGTTTTTATTCCTGATCTGGCAGACAACGTGTGAAAGTGTATTGCCAAGAGTGAGTAAGGTCCTTCACTTATGTTTTCATTGTATATTTCTTGTTTTAAAAGTGGTGACTAACAAAGACATCAGATCCGGGAACAGCGTGAGGTTGAACTTTGGTCCAGATTTGCACTGCCTCTGTTCGTTTATTTAGCCTAGCCTCAAAAGTGGGCTTGATCTTAATCATGTGTTTGGTGGAAGAAAGAAAGAAAGCGAGAAGGGCAGGCCCACAAACAGATTATGTTAGAGGATTACATACAGCACATTCCACTCTTGTTAAAACCTTTATTTGAATCTAACCCATTAAAACATACCTTCGAGAAAGTATGGAACCAAAACACAAGTGTTGGCAAAGGTGTTCCACTTCTGACTTGTTAAATAATCCAAAAGGAGTGCAATCATGAAAATATATCATAATTTGTTGCCAGCTAAACAAGAGCTTTCTTATAAAAGAAGATCCTACTGGATAAAATAAAATTCCAATTTTCTCTTTGTTTTTCAGAATTTCAGTTCAATAGGCTATCTTATTTGGTATGGGTATACAGTTGTTTTCACCAGAGTGAGAAGGCACTTATTAAATATGCAGTCCTTATGTTAGATAACAGCTCAGTGCATTGTAAAAGACATTACTTTCATCAAGCTTGGCCTTAGAAATCTAAGGCCTGGTAAACCCTACGTTATGGTGACAAAATGTCCCTACAGAGAAGGTAATATCTGAAATCCTTGTCCTTGTGGGGACTTTTTTTTTAACCCCATGAGGATCCCCATAAATCATAAGTGATTTTTTTTGAAAATGTAATGCAGAAAGTTTTCTGTGAATGGTAGGTTTAGGGGTAGGGTTAGTGTAAGGGGAAAGAATATACAGTTTGTACAGTATAAAAATGTATTTTGTATACGGAAAGTGCCCATAAATACCAACTTGTATGTTTGTGTGTTGACGTATGGGTGCAGAAAAAGTCGAACATTTTTCACGAAAAACATGTTAAATATGATTTCAGATAGCTTGAAAAAAAGAAAAAAAAATATAGCTTATCTTTACCATCTGTTGCTGACAAAATATTTTTACGTATTGAAATAAGTGAAAAATGTGTGGAAAAAGTCAAGATAAAAACATAGCTTAACCAAATCAAAATGGGTCAAATTGAACCGCTAACACAAGTTGGTATGACCTATTTCATGGCCAAAATGATCCTTTGAAATCAGTCTAAAGCTAGAAATGTATCTTCAAATTTACTGGTAAAGCTTTATATTATGGGTATACTGCTTTCTTTGACCCCCCCCCCCCCCCAAAAAAAAAACCAACAACACCCAAACCTCTTGTTTAGCCTCTTTGAAACTGAAATGAATATTAATTAAACCAAGGCTCTCTCTTTTTTAAATCCTTTGTCTGGATGTTTTATTAATGGAGCAGGCAGCAGACTGCATGAGCACTTGCTTAATAATTAATGCTCAGATACCCAGCCAAGAGAGGGAGAGAGACAGGGGAATGAATTAAAGAGTAAATTCATCAAGCAATATTGAATATTTTATTTTTGTTTATTTTATTGTTATTATATTAGTTAATTAATTATGACTAGCTTAACAATGGAATTTTTTGTCTCAATCTAGACTCTAGAGTTTATTATTTTTTAACAAAATATTTTAAAATTATTTTTATAATTTTTATTTTTTATCGCGTATAGTGATTATTCTGTGCTAACATGCAAAATTAGCACATGGATATTAATAAATTCATGCTGACGCTGCGTGGTAATCGTTGATGCAGAATATCTGTTTCATGTACATCATGCTGCCTACGGTATTGTGAAAACCACCCAATGGCGAATGTTCTACTTATGAATATTAAGTACATCATGCTAACGTATCGTGACAACCACCCAATGGCGAATGTTCTGCTTATGAATATTAAGTACATCATGGTAACGTATCGTGACAACCACCCAATGGCGAATGTTCTGCTTATGAATATTGATTACTCGTGCTGACGTTTCGTTGCTACCTTGCTTGGTTACCTTCCTAAGGCAAAAGCCTGGGTTATGAATATTTAAAAGCAAGCCTTCGCCATAGTAGAATTCGTCTTTACCGGGAAAAGGAAAGGATTGCGGAGAGAGAGAGAGGGAGGGAAGCGAGGTTATTTGCCCACCCCTCCCCCACCCCCCGTCCTCCGGCGCTCGGATGCTGCTACTGCTGCCATCATCACCGCGAGATGCGCGTCAAACCGGCATCATCAGCATGTAGACCCACATCTCTCCTTCACCCATCACTCTATCAATCAGCGCCAAAAAAAACAGCAACGATGTGACCAAAACGACCCTCCTTTACGTTCCCGACAGCACAATACGCCGTTTTTAACAGATTAATTAATGCGGACATGGTACAATCTCATCTGCATCATTCAGGTTTTCTTCCGCATAAGATGAAGTGGTCACCACCGTCTGTTGCCTCCTGCTCCCTTCATTTGATTTCTATTCTGCACCGTTGCGCATCATCTGCATTTGGAATAGCGTAAAGGTCAAATGATGTGACTTTCATTTTTGTGTTCTCCATGATGGGCATGATTTGAGGATAAATCACTGGATATCATTCCGTTTTTCCTGCCTATTTTCCGGCTCAACGTGAAATGTCCTTGGAGCATGGCCTGCGCGGTGAGTGAATATATTTGTTCATGGATACATGTTCACAAGTGCCTTGAGGTGTCAGCAGGGTATGTTTAATGTGTTTGTCTATTTGTTGCAGTCGAATGTCTGCTAATGTATAATTCAAGTGCTTTATTATTATAATATCAGTAGGGAAGCATTACATGGAAATTATCATCATCAGCCCAGCATATTTATGCAGATATTATTCACCTATATGACTTTTTTTTTGTTTTTGCAATGAGTGAAGCTATTAAACCTGATTGTTTAACAATCGTTTTAATGTCATTAAAATAAAATGGTAATAATCAATATAGCCTTAATAAAAACATGTGTAGACTAATAATAATAATACAAAAATAATCACACATAATAATTCAGTATTATAATCAGAAATTTAACAGGACTTGCATTCTCAATACTAGCATGTAGTTCGTTATAGTGCTATAAACTTAAGAGCAGTGAATTTCTGTATACCTGTATAGGTAAACAAAAAAAAAAGTAGTTTTGGGTAGACTGAAAAGCAGGTGGTGGATGGATGTAACCTTGCTGTCTGGTCAGTTTGTGCAGCATCTCATTTTAATCCCCTCTAAATGCTTCTAATATACATTTGATTTACCTTCCTCATGCGTGATTAAACCGAAATAAATCATAACACAAATGCTACAGGCTCTGTCATAAGCTCTGAGCAGCTGTACAGTGGACCAAGGTGAACATCTGATTCCTGAAGGTTACCAGGAAAGGGCATCATCTTGTTTAAAGAGCGTGTTTGTTGAGGAATTTTCTGGCCATTTTTAATAAAAGATGAGGAGGCACGCACACAGATTATGGGTTTAAATGTTCAGTAAAGTTGGTGTCACCGCATGGAAATGGAGGCGCAGAGCTCAAGCGGATTGTAATGTCATCCAAAATTGCAGGCCTGATGGCTGGTAGTGTTGCCTTCGTAAATCTGTTCTGCAGTGGGATTGGGCAAGTGTTTATGTGCGCATGCGCAGGCGTCTCGTACTGACTGAGTGAAGGCAGATTTTGCGTCGAGAGGCGGTACTGTAAAGTAGCCTACATGGGTTGGGGAGAAACACACATATACAACGCTTTTATCAAGAGAGAGTATTTCAAAAGGCGTTTAGATAAAGAGTTATTGTCCTCGGTTTCCATCGGATATTATGTAAACAATCCATTGCAGTAGGTGTGCATGATGAACACTTGCCTACTTGTTTCCCACAAAACTACCTACACCTGTGACTCCTCGGTGAGAAATACCACCTCCACATTTCGAGACGTTTAGTTTAAATCATTATTTTGTCGACTTTTGAACAATACCATTGGACAAAAAACTAACAAATATGTTCATAATGTAATCTAGGAAAAGTAGGTTTACATATTAAGTAGCCTAGGACAGTGTTTCTCAACCTTATTGGAGTATTGGACTCCCATAATATCTGAAACCAGCCTCATGGACCCCCCTACCCCTGTTCTCACCCGCCATCCACTGTTTTCTTTCCAATCACAATGATATTCACAGTTAAACGCTATGAATGCAATATCAGTGAATGCAAGTTAAGTAATATTTTTTTTAATGACTGGCAACTAGAATTTAATTTGATTGCATTGAAATGGCACAACAATTACACAATCAATCACAACAACATTGTCAATTTCAGAACAATATTCTACTGCATTCTGTAAAACATCAAATGTCCATTAATGTCCAATTTGAGATTAATTTTTAACAACGTCCATTTGACTGTTACTTTCTCTCCCCTATGCGACAGTTCTCTGACTGAAATCAACGCGCCGTAAACGTACTGTATTGAGAAAAATGGTGGCATATCGCGGTAAAAATAAAAACGCACATTAGGGCATTTAAAATAATTTTGTAATTTCAACTAGGGCTGCACGATTTGGGGAAAATGTCATATTGCGATTATTGAGGTCAATATTGCGATTGCGACATGCGATAGCCTATAATAAACAAAAGGTTTCATGAGTCAACTTGCTTAGTTCTAAAGCAAAATGCACACTCAGATTAGTGATACTTCTGTATATTAATGTGTATTTCTCCACTCAAACTAGCAACAACAACTAAATTATTGATAACACCTTTAATGATCAATAAACCATTGATGCCTGGATAAAAATGTCATTACAAGTGAAAGCTCTAATTTTTTTAAAAACATTTATTAGGCTTAAAAAAATATAACAGCTTTTAATTTGTGAACTTCAAAAAATCCTCGCGATAAACCCATGATAAATGTCATATTTACCTGTGCCTTTCCTGTCTGACAGGTAGGACATATACAAAAATTGAATAAAGTTATCAAATTAGTCTGCATAAATTATAAATTATATATAGACTAGGCCCTAATCCTTATTAAAGCTACAAAAGTTCTTTAGTCAAGAGCACCGAGTAATTTTCTCTGTTCAATTTGTTCTTTGATTAATTTTACTGACAGAAAGCTTTATTGGATGCTGGCGCTTTAAGAGCAGCCGCTGTTGAGACGCGGATTTCTCTCAAAACTCTTTACGTCCATCATAAGACTGCTCTTATGTTATGAAGATACTCGACAAAACGATATTTTGGCATAATTGTGTGTATTGTTCGTTCAAGCGCGAAAGAGAACTGTATTCTGGCGCGCGGTCTGTTTATGCGATAATGCGCATGATACTGGCGCGCGTCTTTCTGTGAGCACAGTCAGCACATTCACAGGCACCGCGCTCTCTTTTGACTTGTCGTGCAAGAATGCTTTAAAGGCATTCGCACGAATAAGAGCGGGATCATGTAACACTAGCCAAAGGATGACAAAAAAATAACAGATGCTGTGTTAACGGCCCTAATTTGTTTATTTCATATAAAATCGCGGCATCTTGCATCATATAATCGCAGAGGCTTGACATCGCGATTACGATTGCGATATGATTAATAGTGCAGCACTAATTTCAACCTTGATTCTGGTTTTAGTAATACTAAAGTAAACAATGAAGATAAAAAATTAATTTAGGATTTTTAAAAATATATATTTTTAAATGGTTTTTCGGACCCCCTGCAATTATGCCACGGACCACTAGGGGTCCGCGTACCCCCGGTTGAGAAACACTGGCCTAGGAGATACCGGGTACCCAATTACTAAACATGCAATAAGTGAAATTATACTAACACGCATTCAGCTATCTGTTCATATATATTATGAAGGCAGAAAGATGAAAAGTTGTACCCAGGAGTTGTACCCAATTCATTCTCCTTATTCAACTTTCTGTAAGCCAAAATAATTTTGTTTTTGTATGTTGCCTTTTCGATTTCTAATGTTTCATAATTGTTGTACTGTTTAAATAGTTGAAAAGCCATTAAATAGCATTTAAAAAACAATTTTATGGTATTTCACGCAAAATTTCATGCAATTTTTTTCCTCAAATCATTGTCTAGCTGTTATATTTTGTAATGATGTTTATTAGCCTATGATTGAGCCTGAAAAAAAAAACGTTTTTTAAATAGTTTTTATGATTTCAAATAATTTTCCTCAAATCATTGTCTAGCTATCTTTAAAAAAATCTTTACGATACCGTTTTTGATTAGTTTTATTTTTTTATAACATTATTTTTCAAGAAATAAATGTATAGGTGTCTATTTTGTCTCAAGATGTTAATGTCAGGGTTGTTGCAGGTAGCTGAAGACGAGGACACGGGAACTGCAGTTTAGGTTATTTATTCTCACAAATCACTTCAATAAACATACAGGAACCAAGGAAAAGGATTTCCAGGACTTCAAACACACAACCGTACACGGACGACGACCAACAAACACTGAGGGAAAACACAGGGCTTAAAAGAACTGGGACTAATGGGAAAATTAACTGAACACAGGTGAAGGGAATAGCTAATAAGACAGAGCGGGAAAACTAACAGGACTGAACCAAAATCACAAAAGACGGGGGAAAACAAGATCTCAAAACTGAACTAATAACACACTGAAACGTGACAGTTAAGGTGGCATCTTGCTCACTTGCATTTCACAGCTGTCTGTGTTTTTGGTTTGGCCAAGTTCAGAGATGAATGTTTAACATTCTTTTTTTTTCATTTTCTTTTCTTTTTGTTCCTCAGGTTATTTACCGACGTTATTCCTGTGTCACTAGATCCCCTTTATTGTTTAATAATCAGTAACACTTGCTTCATTTTGTCTTCATAGAGATGGATTGGCACAATGGCTACCACTTTTTTTGCTGATTTTTTCTTTATGGGGGGATATTTCAGGGGAACCCCTGCTACCACACCATAGAATAGAAATCCCCAAACAAACTGACAATTCATGTCTCAATATGGAGAACTACATAGAGAACATCTTAGAAATAGGTGAGGACGAATATATATAGGACAAAAGAGATAACACATTTTCCCAGGTACCCATCTCTTAGCTCATAGCGTCTGCTAAAAAGCTGCCAGTCTTCCAAAACCAACACACCATCATGGGGGATCTGGGCAACAGCACGGTAGAGTTCCACCCTAAGAAGCCAGGGATGGACAGAGGAGGCAACGAGGGGGATTTCGGGATGACAGTGGACGAGTTGTGCTCACTGATGGAGCTCAGGGGACCCGAGGCCCTGCAGAAGATCCAGGAGAGCTACACAGATACAGAAACCATCTGTCACAGACTCAAGACTTCACCTGCAGATGGTGAGTAGCTCTAGTTTCGACATGTGACCATATCTCTTGCTCAATTACATAAGATCACACGTGCATTCTGAAATATACAGACATTTTCAGCTATTAAAGAAGGTATTCAGCTATTGTAAAAATTCAGTGGTCCTTTACTCACTCTCAGGTCATTCAAAACTGTAGGATTGTATTTCTTCCGTGGAAAGCAGATGGAATATTTTACTGATTGCTGTGTACCATGCAGTTAGTCCCTATGGGGATTGAGGCCTTTATCAGAAAAGATGCATAAGCACCATAAAAGTATCGTAAAAGTGGTCCATTAGACTTGTGCAACATATTCATATAGGTCTTCTGTAGCCGTACAATAATTTTGTGTCAGGAACGGACCAAAATTTAAGCCTTTATAGACTTTAATGTAGTGCACAAAATTCGATGGACCATTTAATGATACTATACTATCATGGGGCTTTCATGTCCTATTTAAAGCTTGAAAGACTAAGTCCCCATTCTTTGCAACTGCATGTGAAAGAGCAACCAGTTCAGTTCTTCAAAAATTTTGTGGTGCATAGGAGAAAGTCAGTTGTACAGGTTTGGAATCACCAGAGGATGAGTAAATAATGACAGAATTCCTGTAAATCCAGATGCACTTATATTCACTAACACTCCTTTTCAAAACAAGCCTGTCTTCACAGAAAGAATACCAAATGCCTTTATCTGCTTTTGAAAGCAGTTTTTTTTTTTGAGAAGTCCCAGTTTTTCAGAAATGTGCCTTTATACAACATCATGGGATTTTTCAAACATAGTTTTATGTTTAATTAGATAGCTTTATAAGTTATGGAGCATAACAGAGTTGATATTGCTTTTACATTTCATCATTTAGCAAATGCTTTTACCCAAAGTGACTTACAAATGAAGAGAACAAAAGAAGCAATTAAGCCAACAAAAGGGCAAAAAAAAAAAAATCATAAATGGAAAAATACATAGAATAGAACGTGTTAGTATAGGTCGTGTTGACCTAAAAGATGCATCTTTAGCCGTTTCTTTAAAAAGCTTGGGTTGAGTTAGGCTGGTCATTCCACCAGCAGGGACTGTTTAGTTAATTTAGTTAGCTAAGATTTGTGTTTAACTATTAATTATGATTTAATGATTTTTTTATGATTTTATTATGATTTTGCTCTGAATCTTTTATTGCTGTTGCTATTCTGGGTAGATGATCCTACTTTGCGCTCTGATAATCACATTGATTCGCATCTTGTTCCGACCACTTGCTTTCAGACCAAGTCATGCGGTCTGCCTACATCGCTATTTGGAAGCCAAGACGAGGTTACTTTAAGTTTATTGTAAAGCTCTTTTTCCTCCTTTAATGCTGCTCTTTGAAAAACCTCTCTTCAGAAACCGTGACAGGGATACAAAAAGAAAAGCTTACGGGCATGGATGGAAAGATGAAAGAGTAGAAGAAAGGGCTGGATGTACTGCAAAAATCTTTCAATGCTGCTATTCCGTAGAAAGAGGATTGCATTGGTGCATCTTAGTTGTCTTAATGTTCTTGCGTATATTGTGCCATGAACAGAGACTGAATGAATTAATTGGGGCAATTGGAATGAGTTAGGGAAATGATTTCCTACAAACCTTTGGAGTAACTCAATTAGGCTTTACAGTGAGTGAAAGGGAAGCTCTGATTGGAGATGAGAGGTTGCCAAGGGCAGCAGGTGATGATTGGCAGGGTGAGAATTCAGAGAGTGTGACAGTCTGTCTGGGTCTTGCTGCCAAAAATCACACCCTGTGGTGCATCCGAAACACACTGACTTAACCATCTGTGCCCTGTGTTCTCTTGTAATGTCCTCTTCCCTCCCCTCCTATCACCATAAGAGGTCAGGGATTGGTGCTAACAGAATTGAGTGATGACTAATGAGAATCCAGGAAGTTCTCAAAAGCGTTTGCATGGAGAAAAAAATCCATTAATGAATGAATTTAGGGTTTTTCACACCTTACACCAGTATACATGTTCTTGGATTTACTATTTTTGCATTAAAACAAATCCTGTTCAATTTGGAGGAAAAAAAATGCTGAAAATGTTTCAGGCTTTACAGGTGGACAGTTTGGTGTGGGTATTTTACATTTAATTTAATGACATAATATACCAACTTTTAAATGTCACTGAATTTCTGTTAGTAAAATTTGAGAGGTAACAATGACTTTTATTGCCATCTTTCCTTCTCAAAAGGACTATCGGACAATCCTGCAGACTTGGAGAAACGTCGGCAGGTGTTTGGAATGAACTTCATCCCTCCTAAGAAGCCCAAGACCTTCCTTCAGCTCGTGTGGGAGGCTCTACAGGATGTTACCCTTATAATCCTGGAAATTGCGGCCATTATTTCCCTCGGACTGTCCTTTTACCAGCCGCCTGGAGGGGACAGTGAAGGTGACTTGGTCTTAAGTATTCAGTGATAAAATAGTAAAAATAATCAAAAATGAAAACAAAATCTATCAGTATTAGAACAGGGATTGCTGTCCTTTCATCGGAAGCTCAGGAAAAACGTGATATGTTTAATGTCGTAGCCTCGTTTAAATTTCCAATTAAAAAGTCTGGTGACCTTTAATTTGCTAATAATAACACTGCAACTTTGTACATGTGTTTATTTCATAACATTTTAGCATATGTTTGTCTCTAAACGGCTCTTGTGTGTCTTGTGTTGTTACTTTTCGACCATATCTGGGTGTAAGTACCAGTATAGTTGCATGGATAGCTAACAAATCAAAGAATAAAAGGAATGGAGTGAGAGATGGATGGATAGATAAAAGAACATAAAGGATCACAAGTAGACACTTAAACTCCCTGTCCTCCCACACATTTTTACCTTTCCATCTCTTTTCTCTCTTTCTCTCTCTCTCTCTCTCTCTCTCTCCAGCATGTAGTAATGTGAGTGCAGGTGCGGAGGACGAGGGAGAGGCGGAGGCGGGCTGGATCGAGGGCGCAGCTATCCTGCTCTCGGTGTTCTGCGTGGTGCTGGTGACGGCGTTTAATGACTGGAGCAAAGAAAAGCAGTTCCGTGGCCTGCAGAGCCGCATCGAGCAGGAGCAACGCTTCGCCGTGGTGCGGAACGGCACAGTCATTCAAATCCCCGTGGCTGAGATGGTGGTGGGGGATGTTGCCCAAATCAAATATGGTCAGTAGAGTTCAAAACTGTCTCCTCAACCTGTTTCTTTATAAAAGACATCTTGCATGCAATAATGTTTCTGAATTAAAGAGTTGGTTCACCCAAAAATAAAAAATTATCCCATAATTTACTGACGCTCAAGCCGTCCTAGGTGTATATGACTTTCTTTTTTCAGCCAAACTCAATCGGAGTTATATTAAAAATATCCCTGGAAATAATATCCTGTCTCTTCCAAGCTTTATAATGGGAGTAAATGGTCCCTTAATAAAGGCCTTCTGAAGTGAAGCGATGCGTTTTTGTAAAAAAAATTCTATATTTATAACTTTATAAACTATAATCACTGGTTTCAGGTAACGGCCGTATGCGAGTCAAGTTCTGGCGGAAGAGTGACCTCTGACCCGACGTCTGACGTATTGATGAATGTGGATGCGCAGAAAATAGAGCAAAACAAATTCGGTCACGAATTAGAAGTCTAAAATGAGAATTCTTAAAAAGAAATGGAGAGAGGAGCTTGAGTTTGTTGCCCTATTTGTTTGAACTGCGAGAGGCGTCAACTCTCACTTAAGCTTACACTACGCCCCCTTAATGACCCTCAGGAGACAGTCCGTACTGTTCTCAGTTCAGTGAACTGTTGGAATAACTAGAGCACTGAATGAGTTGGAGTGATTGTCAGGCACGTCCGAAAGTGAGGTTTGACTGAGTAACTTGTATATCTGTGCTGACTTCAGTTGGTTCAGTCTGATTTGGGGAACAGCTCACTAAAAAGAACCAGTTTAAAAGAACAATTCACAAAAATGCACCTAAACTAAACGTGACGCCCCCTATTGTTGAGTGACGTGCCGACAACTGTAACCCTGAAATGCAATTTTCATTTCCACAAATAATGCTAAAAATGAGTGCAAACAAATGCTAAAATGAAATAAAAGGTATTATAAATTTTTTTTGGTGGTTTAATAATTAATTGAATGATTGTTATATTTTATTAACTTAATTATGTATTTAAGGCGAGACACTACAGGCAAAATCGATCGGTCAGGTTTGAGATTTTGGGCTATTATGTTGTTATACAACTATAGTGTTGTTTCTAGTGGAAAGACTATTTTCAGATTTGAGTGATGAATCCAAAATCTCCAAAATCCCTTCTGTAAAAAACTTTAACCCTAATTTGTCGTCAAAATTGAATAAAGAGTTTGAACCTAGCTTTATCCAATGTTAAAATAGAGAGGGAGAGGGAGAGAGGGAAATGTGAAGATGCCTTTGAATATTTCATTCATTAGAGGAAGTAGTATTCAAAGCCGCTAAGATGTAATTGATCTGTTACTGTCACTCTGGGGTCCCATAGGCGACCTCCTGCCTGCGGATGGTGTTCTCATCCAAGGGAACGACCTCAAGATCGATGAGAGCTCCCTCACCGGAGAGTCGGATCACGTAGGCAAATCCATCGACAAGGATCCCATGCTGCTGTCAGGTAGGGAGTGAAGGTTACGTAAGTGAACATATGTTTGCTTGGGGTTGTGTGGACTGGGTCGGCCATATGGCCATAGGTTGTGATGGATGTTTGTGTGTTTTTTTTACATAAATAGTTATGGTTTTTCAGAACCATCCAAATACAGAAAGATATTAACCATCTGTTCAAGAATTCAGATTATTTGGGATGCAAACAGATCATTGGAGGAGACTAGTGGTTAAAAATCCAAAAGGTGGCAGGTTTGAACATGCAAAGGGTATTTTGTTTGTTTGAGCAGGACCCTTAATCCCACGGGCACTATTCCCTTTACTTACATGGCGACATCACGTGTGCATAGTATACTGTAAGTCTTTATTGTGTTAAAAAAAAAAATCACTAATATCAATTAATTTAGGATGACACTGTTGCAATCCATCTAAATTGAACCAATTTGTTGTTTGGGGGGGATGGGTACTCGCAAAGTATTTTGTCAATACTTCAACACTCAGGTTGCACAGTGCTTGGGTTAAATCTCATTGACTGGTTTAATGAGATAATGTCCCTGAGGTCTGATAAACAGGTTAATCAGCTACTTCGCTCATCTCTGCTTCCTGGAGAAGGGCTCAGATTTGTGTTCGGCCCTCCAGAGACCTGCTCTGCCACTTCTTTCTAATGATCACAGCTCACCAGAGAAGCATCTGTTTCTCCGCTTGGCCACACACACAGCGCTACCCCACGACCTCAACCTCAACATAATCAAGAGTGAAAGAAAAATGGGAAATGGAATCTATGGAAACATAACTAGCTTTTAGGCATTTATGTGAAAAATGCATGTGTAACCTGATTAGAATGGGCTTGCAGAAATAAATTGACTTTAACAGAGAATAATGAATACTAATTTGTGCAAAGAAAAAAATGAGAATATTATTAACTTCCTTGAGTGTCCAATTCAGAATCACTTGGTTTACCTATATTTTCAGCAAATATTTTAGTGAAACGGTGAATTAAAAAATGTACATTATACCGCACAGATTTTTTTTTTTGAAGAAGAAGAAATTAATACTTTTATTCAGCAAGAAAAGTGACAAATTGACAGTAAGGACATTTATAATGTTACAAAAGATATATACATCAGCTTTACTACCACAGAAATAAATTGCATTTTAAAATTGGAAGCAAGAAATTCTGACCTTTTGTACAAAGGCGTCATATGATCAATGTCACCAATTTATTTTTATTTTATTTGATTTCAATTCAAATTTATTTTTTATTTAATCAAGATTTCCATGTTACCCCAGTAATTATCTCTTGCTACACATTTTTGAACTTTAAAATGACTAGTTTCCATGGAACCGTCTTGTTTCTTGTTTTATTAACAAGCTTTTTCTGTCATTCATTAGCTTGTGTAATTAATCGTCAAGGAATGCATATTATTTTCTCTGTCACAATGGGAGAGGCGGCTCTTCTCAACATGTATGTTTGAAGGCTTCCATTGTGAAGAAAGAAATGCACGCTGCAAAAAATGATTGTCTTAATCAGTAATTTTGTCTTGTTTATCCCTGTGAAACATATCTTCTCTCATTGGCAATCGTCATAAACATCACTAAAGTTTGTTCGATGTAATTCTTAGAACAAAAAACAACAGTGTAGGATAAACGCTTCTCAGGTAGTTTTTTGGGTAACACTTTACAATAAGGTCTCATTCGTTAACATTAGTTAATGTATTAACTTACAGGAACTAACAATGAGCAATACGTTTGTTACAGTATTTATTAATCTTTGTTAATGTTAGTTAATAAAAATACAGTTTTTCATGTTAGTTCACTGTGCATTAACTAATGTTAACAAATACAACTTTTGATTTGAATTCTGTATTAGTAAATGCTGAAATGAAAATTAACTAAGATTAATAAATGCTTGTTCATTCTTACTTCATGTTAAGTAGTTAACTAATGAAACCTTATTGTAAAGTGTAACCATTAATTGTTTAGTTTGGTGGTTGAGGAGATTCCCCCTTCCATGTAAAGCGCTTTGAGTACCCAGAAAAGCGGTATATAAATGTTACAAATTATTATTATTATTACTAGAAAACAAGGCAAAAATACTAGTAAAGAAAGAAAAAATAATGTGCAGCGAACCATGGAACAAAGAAGCAATCTGGCTCAGTTTAATTGTATTACACGCTAAGAGGAAAGGCCAGGGAAGAGACTTCAGCCTTAATTTTGATCCTTGGTTTAGACAAGTGCAGGGGCTAATGTGAGCACAACAAACAAACACAATACATTACATGAGGAGGTTATCCGTGACTCATACAATGAATGAACATTTATAGGCTTATATTTCCCCTTAACCTCACTTTACTAATACCAAGTTAAGTTTTAGTTGGATATGAATTTAAAGGTTTTAATGACACTTTTAAATCCCTAAAATCTTGACCCGTGCGTACGAACATTTTGGAGCTGAAGCAGTTTGGCGACACCGATGGTGAGCTCGAGTTACATGTCTTTTTGGTCACTTTTAGACAGAAAATCTAATGAAAATTACACATATACAGAAAGATAATACAAATATAATTTCACTCACCAAGCCTATCACATGAAGCAAACATCCATCCCTTCTTAAATGTCCACGCCAGCGAGTGTTTAGAGCGTTTAGTGAAACTGACGAATATATAGCCTATCTAAAATCGTAAATCTTTATTATAAGTCCTAATCATAAATACAATGCATGTTCACAATAACAGTTTAAATAAATAAAAGAATGATTTAAACTTTGTTTTACTTCTGATGTAAACATGTAGATTAAATAATTACATGAAATCATTACTGAGAAATTACAACATTTTTTATATTCAATAAATATAAATATTTGTTGTGGATGCAATGCTTTCGAACACTTTTCCTCTGGCATGCTGTGTTTTAATGTTTAACTACAGAGATAATTGCTTATCATGATAATAGCAGATTGTCTGAGAAAATAGTTTTGTGCAAATAATGCACAACAAGGTCTATCTGTTTCCATTAAAAACGTAAATCAATTAAAAATACTCCTTGGCCAGTGGAAAAGATTGAGAAAAACTTTCTCCGAAATGTATTTTACACTATTTGATTTATTTATTCAAAAACAAGGCAAGGATAGGCTACTAAATTATTTTTTATTAATGTAACTAATGTGACAGCACATCCGCATTTCATATTTTCCTAATGTCTTGTACCGTTAAACATGTTATCACGTGGATGAATAATCATATGCAAATGATATGCAGATGAGGATATGCATAGTAAAACTAGGCATTGTAAGCTCCATATATGGTTGTTTCGGGGAGGTGCGCACAATCTTCCGCTAACTGGAATTTATAAAGTGAATTCTGCGCAGGTTCTGGCGTATGCACGGTTTTATAAGTCTATATATTTTTTTTGCGTATGCCATTTTTGGCTTTCTGGTGCACGTACACTTTAAGTAAGGATCCTACGCACAGTTTTATAAATGAGGCCCCTGAGCTTTTAGTCATTCTATGCTCAAAATATATATTAAAATTGAAATCTTTTAGACACTTGCTGACTTTTTTGAGTCACGAGATGGCGCCAATAAGCTATTTTAATTTGTGTTGGTATGAAAAGTGGTAACTGGTGTTTGATGGGGTTTTAAAGGGAATAGGTATGAAAATATTTACTGTAAAAAGTCTTCTCTGTGTCCCTCAATTTTCAGGCACTCATGTAATGGAGGGGTCAGGGAAAATGGTGGTGACCGCTGTTGGTGTTAACTCTCAAACGGGAATCATCTTCACCCTCCTGGGGGCCGGAGAGATGGAGGAAGAGAAGAAAGACTGCAAGAAAGGTTGGTGTCTGACAGTTCTTTGAAAATATTTTATATATGATTAAAAAACTGAGCATGAATAAACCTGAACATTATAAAAGAAAAATCCTTTTGCTTGAATACCCACATAGAATGATCCAGATTCAAAATGTCTAATGTTCTGGGTCAATTCTATTTCGATGCACTGAAAATGTTGCTCACTCATTTGAGTTGATTTTTCATTGTTTTTGTTCAGCATTTAGGTTTTTATTTTATGTCTTTACATACCACCTTCGTTTTTGTCCTGTCCAACAATTCTATCAGAGGTCAATAGTAATTCATCCACGCAGTTCCCCAGTGTTGAAGCCAAAGAACACAACATCATAAATGGTAGGTGACATTCACAATAGAGAGAGAATCATAAACAGACATCCTGGATTTAACTCTCCGTATCTGTCAAATATTATCCCTCCATGTTTTATGTTTTCTTTCTCATGCACTTTATTGTTCTCTCATGTCAGCTACATTGACCTCAAGCAGCAGAAACAATTTTGGGGTTTTTTATTTAAATGTCTGCATTAACTTTCACAGGGAAACAAGATGGGACCCTGGAGAACAATCAAAATAAAGGTGACTTTCAAGACTGATGTAGAATTGAGTTCAGAAAGATTTATGATGAGATGAAGTCATTATACAGGCTATTTCAGAATCAAATACTACATACCGCACAATATACACTGTATACTGCCTACTATTTTTTTTCCAAAGTTGTATGTGAAATAGTGTAACAATAAGCATTTCAAATCATTGCATGCAACAGTACATTATTGTCACTTTGAGCTCAGCTTACTTTGCATGTAACGAGTGTCATCCTGCTATTATATTGGCCACCATATCGGTATCGACCTATATATGTTAATTTGTAATGTTATCTTTATCGGCCTGATAAGAAATTTTGCCGATATATTAAAGCCGATAAATAATGTATTATTTCCTTCATCTGAGACACTTCAGATGCACGCTGTTGGCCATGGTGGTTTTGAATTGCTTTAAATATGATTGGAATCACTTCGAAAAGGATGTGCAGCGCAGGTCTGTCGTATAGGCTTAATTTTAGATGTTTCTTTTTCAAAAACATTGATGCATTATTAATAATAACTAGCACTTTTATTTTTCTCATATTATTTTCATAAGGCTATTCCAATTTATTTATCCATGGCACATGTATTTTGATTCTTTATACACAAGTAATGTTGTCCAATGACTTATTTGCATTATTTAAATTATTTGTGAGGCAATAGATTTTGTTTTTGATAAGGAAAGTTGACCATAATAGTGTAAAATTCATTTTAAAACTGACACTGGTTCAAACTGGGATACTGCACTGTTTATGTTTGATTTATGTTTAAGTGTTTAGGACATGGCTTTTAATGGTGAGACTTTTTTTTGTAATCAGGCTCTCAAAAATAATATAAAAGTTTGGATTTAGATTTATGAGCCAATATATCGGTTATCGGCTTTCAAATATAAAGAATTACCGGTTATTGGAATCGTCCGAAGTTTTCATATCCTAATGAATTACTTTTGTAAAATGTCTTGTCAGTCAGATCAAATAATGATAGTGTGAGCAGGATACAGTGTATATGCAAACAGCAAAATAGTGTGTAGTATTGTAAGTGCTGTTCTAAACATTTCCAACAGTTACCTGTGATTCTGCCTGCCTGATAACTTCGTCTCTTTGACCCACTATAGCTAAGAAACAGGATGAGGCTGTTGCCATGGAGATGCAGCCTCTGAAGAGTGCAGAAGGTGGGGAAGTGGAGGAGAAAGAGAAGAAAAAAGCCAGTGTGCCCAAGAAGGAGAAATCAGTTCTTCAGGGCAAACTCACCAAGCTGGCAGTGCAAATTGGGAAAGCAGGTGGGGGGGGTCTGCTGTTAGGATGTTTTAGGTCAAGTTCTTCCAGTAGTGTACATTTTGGTCTGCAATTATTTGGTCTTAAATTTTCAGCTCTCACTAGGTGTGCTATTACTTTTGTAGCAATCAGATGTATTAATTATTTCAGGTCTGGTGATGTCCGCCATCACTGTGATTATCCTGATGCTGTACTTCGTGATCGAAACATTCGTCATTCAGGGACGGGTGTGGCTGACGGAGTGCACACCTATTTATGTGCAGTACTTTGTCAAATTCTTCATCATCGGAGTTACAGTTCTGGTGGTGGCTGTGCCAGAGGGTTTGCCACTGGCTGTCACCATATCACTTGCCTATTCCGTAAAGGTTCGTCAGAAATTAATAACTGGCATTTTCTGTAACATTATGTTGAAGAATGCACCTGCAAGTCCATGGAAGTGTCATTTACACACATACTCACATTGGCTAGTGCTCTTAACATTTTAACACTTCCTATCAATGTCTTTCCACAGAAAATGATGAAGGACAATAACCTGGTGCGTCATTTGGATGCCTGCGAGACTATGGGCAATGCCACGGCTATTTGCTCAGATAAGACAGGGACCCTCACCACAAACCGGATGACAGTGGTGCAGATTTATATACTGGACCAGCACTTCCGTGACATCCCGACACCAGATCAGATTAACCCCCGGACACTGGAGCTCGTCACCAGTGCTATTGCCGTGAACTGCGCCTACACCTCTAAAATAATAGTGAGAGGCTTTTACTAAAGCAGTAAACCAAGAGAGGCCGCCAATGGAGTGATTTTACTAAGTTTTACAACCCTCATTTCATCCTTTCATTCACCATTCCTTCCTCTGTCTTCACCTCTTCCCTTAGGCTGCAGATAAGGAAGGTGGGCTGCCCAAACAGGTGGGTAATAAGACAGAGTGTGCTCTGCTGGCACTCGTGATGGACCTGAAACAGGACTACCAAGCTGTGAGGGAGCAGATCCCTGAAGAGAAGCTCTATAAAGTCTACACTTTTAATTCTGTTAGAAAATCCATGAGCACCGTCATTCAGATGCCTGACGGAAGCTTCCGTTTATACAGCAAAGGAGCTTCTGAGATCCTGCTCAAAAAGTAAGTTCTGTTGTCTTTGTGTATGTGGTGATTTTGGCTTGTCCCACCTGTGTTTTTTAAAATCACAATAATTATGTTGTAATGGTAAAATGACATGTAGGTCTGTATGTACTAAAAAGTATTAAAACTTATTTACACTATGTATACTACCATTCAAACGTTTAGTTTGAGATCTCGAAGACAACACTGTATCACTGTTTCCCCACTTAAACAAGCAGGCCAGCTATTTTTAAATGTGATAATAATAAGAAATGTTTCTTGAGCACTAAATCATCATATTACAATGATTTCTGAAGGATCAGAAATTCACTAAAAAAGCTATTTAAATTGAAATAATATTACACAATATTACATTTTTTACTGTATTTTTGATAAAATAATGCAGCCTTTGTGAACACAAGAATCTTCTTTCACAACTGATACTGAAGTTCTGATATTGTAATAACAACATTTTGTAATAAAATTTTGTGAAGGTTAAGCTTATTTTACTGGCCATTTGTTAAATTTTTTTTTAAAGCTAAGGACTATCTTTCTTTAAGGCCTAATTTGTACCCAATTTGTGGATAGTGCCAAATAGAACAGAAAAAATCAGCCTTGATCAATACATATTGAATTCAGAGACTATTTTAACCCTACACTGCTGGAAGAGTGGAGAGGAATGGAGAGTATATGAGTGTTCTGAGGTTTACACTTTTTGTCCTGCATGTGGCATTTTTGTTGCCACTAATTTTGATATTAATCCTTTTTGAACAAAGTTTTCTTTTTCTGAAGATTAGTAGTACGTACAGACTGCAGTTTGTCAAATAAAAGAGTGTAAGTGTTAAAAGGAAGTAACAATTACACCTCACCTCCCTCTAGCTGGCTTTTGGGTAAATATGAACAGTGCAGTCTTTGTCAAAAAAATGCAGTGTAAAACAAAATTAAACAGTTCTGCCTTCATCCCAGGTGCTCCTTCATCTTAGCCCGTGACGGTGAGGTTCGTGCTTTTAAGCCACGGGACAAAGATGAGATGGTGAAGAAAGTGATTGAACCGATGGCATGCGAGGGCCTTCGTACGATTTGCATCGCTTATCGGGAGCTTCCAGCTGACCCCATGCCAGCCTGGGACAACGAGACCGATATTGTCTCCAACCTCACCTGTATCACCGTGGTCGGCATTGAAGACCCTGTTCGACCGGAGGTATGCAGACCAGTTTACTTAGATGTCTGTTTCCTCTGTTTGCAGTTCTCCTATCTACGATACTACACCTACATGTTAACCTCTAAAAAATCTTTTATGATAATAAGATGCTGTATATGAGGGATATTTATGACCCCCGAAATCTGTTCTAGTTTGCTAATTGTAATTCCAATCAGGTCCCAGATGCCATCAAAAAGTGCCAACAAGCTGGCATCACTGTGCGTATGGTGACAGGTGACAACATAAACACTGCGCGTGCCATTGCTGCCAAGTGTGGCATCATCAGTCCTGGCGACGACTTCCTGTGTATAGATGGGAAGGAATTCAATAGGCGAATCAGGAACGAGAAAGGAGAGGTATACAGTACTTCCAGGTTTTATAATTATGACCTTATACAGGAATTATTATTATAAATATTTTCCTTATTGCCAAGATTAATTCTTAAGACACAACATGCACAACATTTCAAATGGAATAGACAACAGCCAGTGAAAAATATCTAGATGAGTGACGATATATGTAGTTACATACATTACCGTTCAGACATTTGTGGTCAGTAAGATTTTTTTTAAAGAAATAAATAATTTTATTCAGAAAAGGATGGATTAAATTGATCAAAAGTGACAGTAAAGTCATTTACAATGTTACAAAAGATTTATATTTCAAATAAATGCTGTTCTTTTAAGCTTTCAATTCATCAAAAAATCCTAAAAAAAAACAGTATCATGGTTTCCACAAAAATATTAATCAGTAAAACTGTTTTCAACATTGATAATATTAATAAATGTTTCTTGAGCAGCAAATCACCATATTAGAGTGATTTCTGAAGTATCGTGTGACACTGAAGTAATGAATAACAATGCTGAAAATTCTGCTTTGGCATCTTAGGGATGAGTTACATATCATTTGAATATGAATATCATGTTTCATTTGAATTTTAATAATAGTTTACAATATTGCATTGCATTTTTACTGTTTGTTTGCTTAAATAAATGCATTCTGGTTGAGCATAAGTCTTTTTTTTACATTGAAAAAATCCTACCATCCTCAAACTAAAATGTGTAGATCTAATTTTTATTTTAAAATGTTTTGCAGATTGAGCAAGAGCGCATTGACAAAATTTGGCCCAAGCTCAGAGTTCTTGCTCGTTCTTCCCCCACAGACAAACACACACTTGTCAAAGGTGAGTCTCTCCCTCAGTTGCGTTCATCCTGTGTTCTTCTGAAGATGATTACATCTCCATTATATCCTTAATGGAACTATCTCATAATCATATACAGTACAATACAAAAGTGACATGATGATGACATTTAAGCTGACTTGAGCAGAGATACTGTGCTTTTCCTGTTGTTGATGATGATGAACAGATGTTTTGATCTCGATTATTAAGATTTTTATGTTTATTTCGTGTGTGCCTTGTGTTCAGGTATCATAGACAGCACCATTGTGGAACAAAGGCAGGTGGTTGCAGTCACCGGTGATGGCACAAATGATGGGCCTGCTCTGAAGAAAGCTGATGTGGGGTTTGCAATGGTGAGAAGATCCATCCATTAAATATATATGAAAAATTGCGAGAGGGCCATATATTTTTGAGGTTCTGTTACACAAAGTGTAATGATAAATCTAAATGAAGCTAAATATGAGACATTTCATGAACATGAATATTGCATTAAAACTTAAGGTTTTGGTGGGGCTCAGGTTTGATTGACAGTAAGGTTTATTTCTTTGATTAGTTTATAAGCCATCTTCCAAACCACACTTCAAGTTCATTTGAAAAGTCCATATGACCTGCAGTGCATTTCATAAAAGCATTTCAACTGTGAAAATTCAGAATGGTAATATACCGAGTGTGAAAACAAGTGTAATTTTTAATTTTAAAATTCAGTATTAAAATGAAACAAACCAGAATTATAGATGTGTGAATGCTCTTTCTCCATTTGCATAGGGCATTGCTGGTACAGATGTGGCCAAGGAGGCCTCTGACATCATCCTGACGGACGATAACTTTTCCAGCATAGTGAAGGCCGTGATGTGGGGACGGAACGTGTATGACAGCATCTCCAAGTTCTTACAGTTTCAGCTCACAGTGAATGTGGTGGCTGTCATAGTAGCCTTCACAGGTGCCTGCATCACGCAGGTACATGCATACACTTCCATTCAAAAGTTTGGGGTTATTAATATATATAGAAGAATACATTTAAAAAAAGTATTATATTCAGAAAGGTCACATTAAATGGATCAAAAGCAAAGACATTTATAATATTACAAAATATTTCTATTTCAAATAAATACTGTTATTTGAACTCTCTATTCATCAAAGAATCCTGAAAAAAATATTATTAAACAGCTTACTGTTTTTAACATTGATATTATTAAGAAATGTTTCTTGAGCACCAAATCATCATATTGGAATGATTTCTGAAGGATCATGTGACACTGAAGACTGGAGTAATGATGATGAAAATTCAGCTTTGGCATCATAGGAATAAATTACATTTTAAAATATATTCAAATAGAAAACAAATATTTAAATTTGTTAGAATATTACTGTTTTCTTCTTATTAAAACATTTAAAAAAAATCTTACTGAACACAAACTATTGAAGGATAGAATACAAAAAAGAGTATATAAAACCTGACATCTTATCTGTGATTTTATTTATTTTTGGTCTCTGTGTGTGTGTGTGTGTGTGTGTGTGTGTGTGTAGGATTCTCCTCTTAAGGCTGTGCAGATGCTGTGGGTCAATCTGATCATGGACACGTTTGCTTCTCTTGCTCTTGCCACGGAGCCGCCCACTGAAGCGCTGCTCCTGAGGAAGCCCTACGGCCGAAACAACCCCCTCATATCTAGAACCATGATGAAAAACATCCTCGGACATGCAGTCTTCCAGCTTATCATCATCTTCACTCTGCTGTTCGTAGGTACGTTCCAACCAGTATTTGTTGGATACACAAGTTCTGTTCTCTTTCTTCGTCTACAAGGATAATACTCTTTTATCTGCCGTTTTTTTATTTATCCGTTTTGGTTGATATTGTATATTGTCTTTGGATATTAATTTCATCTTTCCCTGACCTTTTGTGCAGGTGAGAGGATCTTTGATATAGACAGCGGCCGTAATGCTCCGCTTCACTCTCCTCCCTCCGAACATTACACCATCATCTTTAACACATTTGTCCTCATGCAACTCTTCAATGAGATCAATGCCCGTAAGATCCACGGAGAGAGGAACGTGTTTGATGGAATCTTCTCAAACCCCATCTTCTGTTCAATCGTGCTGGGGACCTTTGCAATACAGGTGAACGCATACAAATAGATTTTTAAATGTAGATTATTTTATTTCCATTTCTACTTGTTAATTGATCTTTATAAATTAAATGCCATATGCACACTGCCACTACTTACTTAGTTTGGAATATTTAAAAGATTTTTAAATGTTTTTGAAAGAAGTCTCTTATGCTCACCAAAGCTGCATTTATTTGATAAAAAATACAGTAAAAACAGTAATATTGTGAAATAGTAAAACTGATTTCTATTAATATATATATTTTTAAATGTAATTTATTTCTGTGATAGCTGAATTTTCAGCATCATTACTCCAGTCTTCAGTATCACATGATCCTTCAGAAATCATTCTAATATGCTGATTCTAATATGCTATCTAGATGTGCTATATATATATATATATATATATATATATATATATATAATATATTTTTTTTTTTACATTGTAAATGTCTTTAATTTTTTTTTTTACATTTTTATGTGTATTGAAAAAAATCATTGAAATTTTTTTTTTTATTAATTTGTTACAAGGCAAGGACGTTTTAAATAGCAAAAATGCTGAAAAAGCTAAAAAGAAATGGAAACAACTCATATATACACTTTCCCTTATTCATATTTTTTGATGCATTGGTACTTTACACACAGATGAAAGAAAATCATTCCACTCCGTTCCACTCTGTTTGTGATTTGTAGATTGTGATTGTGCAGTTTGGTGGGAAACCCTTTAGCTGTTCCCCCTTAAATATGGAGCAGTGGCTTTGGTGCCTGTTTGTGGGATTGGCAGAGCTGGTCTGGGGACAGGTAAGTGCTGCAGTCGACCGCTTTGCCATTCTAGATGCTATCAAAAACAGAAAATGAGTTTAAAAAATATCAGCTTTTGTTTTACTTTACTGTATTTTTTCTAGGTGATAGCATCAGTGCCAACACATCATCTGAAGTGTCTAAAAGAAGCGGGTCACGGGCCGGCTCCAGACGAGATCATGGATGAAGACCTAGCTGAGGATGAAGATGAGATTGACCATGCCGAGAGAGAGCTGAGACGAGGACAGATCCTGTGGTTCCGAGGACTCAACCGAATTCAGACTCAGGTGACGTTCAGTCTCCGTCTTTTCCTGTCTGTTTTAATGTTGCTTTTGCATTGTTTCTGACAGGGACAGCCGTTCCCGCTTAGACACATACTGCCTTAAAATATACCAAATGCCTTCTGTGCCACATGCTCTAGTTTGCGAACTTTTTTCAAACTTTACTTTCCTCATAACTCAAACATATTTTTCTTTCTTCACCAGCCTTTATAAATTGATGAAATATTAATATTTAACAAGCTTTCTGTGTTGTAAATCTTAACGTCTCTCTCTCCCTCACTTCATCCTTTATTCTCTCTGCTGCTTTATCACGCTGTTTTATTCAGTCTTCTACTTGCGTCTCCATGTATTATGTCAGTACTTGGTAACTATTATTGGCCTTTTAGAATTTTTAAATATTAATGTGGTTTTTATTCTCAATGTTTCTTCAAGTGTAGGCACTTTAGTTTTGGATTTACTTTCTGAACCAACAAATGTAATTTCCTCCACATCTCCACATCTTCTGTGGTGGAAATTACATTTTAATCATTTTTGACTTGCAAAGTCTAATTTCTAATTTAACAGTTTATGTATTCTAAATTCATTAATTCATTAACCATTTCAGTCGTATCCGACTTGCCATACACGAGAGACCATCCATGAATTTTCTTGGCGGCAATTTTTCCAGGGTAGGTCGCCAGGTCTTTCCCCAAACCCTTCCTAATAGATGGCTTGGGACTTGTCTCACACACACACACACATTCACACCTACGGACTATTTAACGTCTCCAATTCACCTATACTGCATGTTTTGGGATTGTGGGGAAAACCAAAGCACCCAGAAGAAACCCTCACTGACATGGGGATAACATGCAAACTCCACACAGAAAGACTTGAACCGGAGACATTCTTGCTAAAAAAAAATTTCACAAAATTACAGTTTGATTGGAAATTATAAGAAAACATAATAAATAAGACTTAACACTAAAATGTTTCTGTTTATTTTTTTCTTTACTCATATTTCTCATTATTTTAAGCATGCTTTTCACTGACACTGTTGTCTTTTTGCTAACTTTACTAGTGACAAAATTGTTGTTTGTGATAGAAATTAGTCCACTACTTAGGTACCATCACAATCTGTATAATAATAATAAAAAATATTTCACTTTGACTATTTTAATTTCTTTCAAGGATAAATGACACAATTTTTGATTTTAAATTATATTCCAATCCAGTTTTCATGCTAGTTTCATAAAACAAGAAGAACATTTAAATCCATTGGTTTTAATAAAAATAAATAAAGTGCTCATAGTTGAAGAAACACCCTTAACATCGAACATGCCATGCTCATTAACAATTTATGAAATGATGCTTTTCCTGCAAGACGTTCCTCCCTAAAACCCCCAGTCCTGTTCATTTCATTGAGCTCATTCGCCTGTCTGTGTGATATCCTTCTCTCTCTCCTGCAGATGGAGGTAGTGAGTACCTTCAAGAGAAGTGGTTCGTTTCAGGGTGCAGTGAGACGCCGCTCTTCAGTGCTCAGCCAACTCCATGACGTAACCAATAATTCTACTCCCTCTCACGTAGTTCTCTCCACTGCCAATGCAACTGGTGCCCCCGGGAGTGAGTCCTTACATTCCGTTAACGGCACCTCGTAGAGCCCGTGCACTCAGATGGCTTAGCATTTACACCAACACACACACACACACACGTGCATTGTTGCCTGCCTTCAAACGCACCTAGTCTGCTGAATGTTGAGTGTGTGTGTGTGTGTGTGTGTGTGTGTGTGTGTGTGTGTGTGTGTGTGTGTGTGTGTGAGAGAGAGAGAGAGAGAGCAGATTATCATCAGAGCATCTGCTTCATCTCTCTACTTGTGCATTTTTAGTTTGTTTTGCTTATTAGTTTGTTTCTTTCTTTCTTTCTTTCCTTCCTCCTTCCTTGCTACCTCATAACTTATTTCTTGCTCTTGCTGTTTATTCTGGCTTGATGCTGCCAAGATGGTTTTCTTTTTCTTGTTGCCTTATTATTTATTCTCCCGATGCTTGATTTGCCAATAATTCACCCTCAAATCAATGTTGCCATAAAGGGCTACCAGGATTTCACTCGAAAGAGCCAAACAACAATTGAACTGAATTGAGAAACTAAAGTGGAGATGTTTAATGTGTTTCCTAAATCAAAATCTGACAACATAGGAACGACGAAAGCAATGGTTGACTGTTGTAAACCTGCGAGTATAAGCCCATAATGGTTTCTGCTGCCATTTTCATATTAGGGATATTAGCATTAATAGTGCTAACATTTTCTATCCCGTTCAGGACAAAAACTATACTTGCGGTGTGCCATGTTTTTTGCTCATGTCATGTGCGCCTTGTTCAGATTCTCCTCTCTCTCTTCACAGGTTTCGTGTTATAACCCGCCACACTTGTCATCTAATGAAAATGTCCTGCTAATTGTTAATGCTTGATTTTCTTCACATTAGAAAATATTTCTTACTCTCTGCTGCTATGATTTTATTGTCACAAAACAGCTTTAGTTTTGGGGACCTTCTTCTTGAAAGTCATTCTCACAGACTGCGATCTGTATATGAGGGTTTAATGCAGCAAGTATAATATCAACATTGCCCTCCAGGTACCAGAAGAGATCTTTTCCGTGGTCTAAAGAAAACAGCTTTTCAGCATTAGTTCTTAGCATTTCCAAATCCCTTCAAAGAGACCAGCAAGCATTAGCCCAGCTGGGACCCCCTCGGTTTCATTATCACTTCCCCTTCAATGTTAATCTTCAGTTGCTTTTATTTATGAACCTTTAAAAATGAAAGTATGAGTACGCTTTCAATTTTGTCCTTTTTTTTTTTTAGTGTCTTATCCTGTCCTGTCAGTCTTGTCCTGTGTTTCTTTTCCGTTGTTCTTTTTTCGTGTTTGACTTCATTTCATCGTCTTGTAGCATTTTGTGCTATGTTATCTTAGCTTAAATCCAACAGAGAAGGGAAAGATCCAGCTAAATTACTTTTATTCAGTATTTTTATAGTTCTAGTTTCACAAAATAATGTAGACATTCTTTGGTGATGCTGCGCAAGAGGGCTGCTTCTCAAAAGCTTTTGTTTGGCCGTCACGCCACAACAAAAGAAAATGACTTTGTGCCGTAGGATTAGACCTCCATCCTTCAAACGTCTGTGTTTCACCTCCCTTCTCCTGCCGTCTGTCATGAGGAGTTCTGATGCGATGTGTTTGGAGCTTTTCAAACACAATCCCTTTTCTGTTTTTCCATCCAGTGCCTGAATTACAAAAGACTAGCCGAATCCTCACTGCAGTTAATTTTTAATGTTGTTTTTTTTTCCCTCTTTGATATCATAACCATTATGCCATTATGAATTCTGGGCCTTATACTCGAAAGTTTACACTGTCATTGCTGCGTAGCAAAGAAAACAGCTTTAAATTAAGCATAAACCACAAAACAAATGGCTCTTTGGAAAAACAAAGCTGCAGAAGTGCTGTTGTGTCCATGTTGTGAAGTCCCCTCCCTCTGTCAGTCACATTGCTTTGTGGTCATTCCCAAGCGTGGTTTGGCTATGCATGTAGAATGTGGAGAGCGGGGAAAAAAATCCTGTCTGATGAATGTGACGGTCCAACATGCATGGTCACACACATGCGAATGGTTTCTTTTCAAGAAGATGCATTTTCACCACGGCTGCTGTAGAATCGCACACGATGAGAACATCAGAAAAAGGAATATGGAACAATTTGATCAATGTTTTTACTGATTTTTTTTTCTTTCTTTTCCTATTGAATGTGTACTTGCATGCCATGCATGAACAAGAAGAGGAAACTTGAATTATTGTGCATCGTTGCATGGGAGACGAGTCCCATTTAATGTGTTCATACTTTTGAGGGCACAGAGAGTTTGGTTTGACTTTTTCTTTCTAAAACAACAAGGCAATCAAGAACTTCTAAATGTCCTCATATTAGACTGAGCTAATATAATCAAAGATACCTTGCTTTGTTATATCATTTTTTTTTTCTCCATTGATTATTGAAAGTGGATTTAAAAAAAGACTTACAAATATACCCTATAAATGTAACAAATAGAAAACTGATGTTAGAACAATAAATAATGCTTACAGACACTAATGCAATCTGTTTTTTCAAGAATATTCAATCCGTATTACAGAGTTTGTCAACACCAACAGTATGTGAATACGCATGTCTTTATTTCCTGTATATGTTGTTTTTGTGTTTGTGCATTCTGTGCACAGCCATGTAGTGTAAACCTCACTTTTTATGTTCTAAACGTGTTTTCTGTGTGTGTACACTGTGTGTGTGTATGTGTGTGTTTGTACCACATGGTGGCGTTTGCCTTCAAAATCATTGTTTTTCTTTTGGTGTTTACTGTCATTTGTTCGCATGTGTTTTTTTTTTCTTAAGTGTTCCATGAATTTGAATCACCTGGTATTGAACTGGCAACAGTGAAAGTTGTAATTCTACTTTTGAATTTCGCAGACAAACATGTCTTTTATTATTTTATTTATTTTTATTTGGTAAAATTTTTTTGCTCACTAATTCGACCTGTCTTATATCAGAGGTTAGAGAAAAGAAATCTAACTTTTTGATCATTATCATAAAAAAAAAAAGAAGCTGAAATTGGTATGTCATTCATTAGATCCACGTATTAAATGAAAAACAGACAGGGGGCTAAGGCTGCTTTGACAGACCATATTCTCGATATGTATGGAATTGGAACGATTTGTGTTTGCTGTCTTGTGTTAGCTTGACTGTATCTTGAGATTTCTTTTTCCTCTTGTAATTACAACTTGGATTTCAATTATTTTTTTGGGCATCATTCTATAGAGGCCTATAGAATGGCTGTGGAGTTTTGTTTCTTTTCAAAGGCCTACTGCACCAAAGGCCTTAATGGATGTAAACTTTCAGCTCTCGCAGGTCAGCTAGCTGAAAGTGTGCGAGTAGTGCAAAAGGGGGACTAAACTTCTCTCCACCTCTCTGTCCCTTTCGATCCCTCCATTTTCTCTTCTTTGACATCTCCTACCCCGCACCCTTGACGTATAGATCCGGGTGGTGAAAGCTTTCCGTAGCTCCCTGTATGACGGCATCGAGCGGCCGGAGTCGCGGAACTCCATTCACGACTTCCAGGCGCACCCGGAGTTCATCATCACGGATTCGGTCCACAACATCCCCCTGATCGACGAGACGGACGTGGACGACGAATCGGAACGCTCCAACCATAACCACGTGCGTGTGGCGCTTCGTCACCCCGTCCCTAACTCTCAGCCCCAGAGGCCCCCGCGATCCCGCTACCCGTCCCGCCCGCTGAGGCAGCAGAGTCTGCCGGTCACCCTCAACTACAACAACAACGCCACTGAGAGCCGCGTCTACCTGGGCTCGAGCGACAACGGGGCGCCGCACGTTTCCCCCTGCCCCACGAGCCCTCTGCACAGCTTGGAGACGTGCCTCTGAAGAAAGGTCAGAGGTCGGCGAGTCGAGACTGCCAGCCAGATGGACTGGTGTGGCAGAGAAACAGTTAGGATGTTTCTGTACCTAATCTTTGTTCCTATCACTATCACAGATTCACTGCTTCAAATTGTTTCAGTGGTTCTTTACAGTATCTTGTGTGACCCAAAGACAATCCCGCTCCGCATGAAAGTCACCGATTATGTTCTCATACAGTATGTTGCACTTGAACAAGTACCCAAAATGACTAGGCGGATCTATGTGTATGTAGGATTGGACTCTGACTAAAGATTTTAAAAAGACTGTGAGCCTATAGAAAGTGTACAAATGGGAAGAAGAAAAAAAAGTAACTACTTTCGCCTTTTAATTAACATTACTGTTCCAATTATTATTATAGTGGTTACATTTCTGCTAAAACTACGACAATTAATACTACAGTTGCTATACTTCAATTATGATACTTCATCGTTTAGCTTTATATAACTATGTTTGTATGTATGACGTAAGTATGTATGTATGTATGTGTATTTGTTTGTTTGTTTGCTGTTGTTAAAATCCGTGTCTATGTTCTCATTGGTTCCACACGTGGCCCTCTCTCTGTTTTCTGTGTTAGAGTGTGATGTGTATGTCCAATTAAAAAAAAGGAAATGAAATTAAATAACTTATATCAGCAGCATAAATAAAATAAAATCAAACCATTGGAGGAAAATCTTACAATACTTCCTGGAAATGATAGGTAATGGTGCAAGAGCATTGTGTTGTCTTTAAAGAGCATCTCACCCATTCCTGAAAACACATATTCCACTGTTCAAAAAGAAAGAAAATAGACTTGCATTCATCAAATATCTCCAGTACGCAAAGATGATGGTTGTCCACACTGTAGTATATAGGCTACAGTATGGTGTATTATGTCAGTGAAGCAGATCAGCAAACCCTTAAAGGACAAAAAAGACAAATGTAGTTGGAAAAGAAATACTGTAGGCCCAACTTGAGAAACGTACACATGGAAAGACTTGAGGGGAAATATAAATTATACTGTCAGTGTCAATAGTACTTTCAACTGTTTGAACAGGCCTCTGCGTGTCCAAAATATGTTGTTTATCGGTAAAGATGTTCAAACACAAAAGCAAATATTTTTGACCAAATCATATCACGTGGAACCCTTTAATCTTAATCCCTCTTTTATACTTGCATACAAATTAACTAAACGTGCATTTACCATAAACTTATTTATGCATCTCACTGCATTATTCCAGTTCTTTCTTAGAACAGTGCACATACTCTGCCAGAGATTGGTTTAGTATTTGAAGTTACTTAATGTCCCATCCATCGGATTTTAATTTAAAGCTAATGCAACTGCAATTTAAAACAAACATAAAAACATATTTTTGTTAAAAAAATAGTGGATAGATTAAAACTATTCTACAATGTTTGCTTTTTAAAAATGTAATTGAAAACTGCCTGTTTTACATTTCTGTTTGTATTATATTTTCCAGCTGATGAATGATAAACAATTACAGTCAATAAGAATCCACCCGAGATCAAGCATTTAAAGCGTGAGACGACATAACAGCAGCGTGCATTGGTGTGGACGCTAATATAGCTATTTACAATTATTAAAACTGTGAGTAAAGGGGTAGATGACAAGATTTATATTTTAAATGAACAATTAATTTAAACTTTACCAGCTGGTTTACTTTTTGTCAGCTTCTATATCGAGTTACTTTAAACTTTTGTCTAACATTGACTTTTATTTTGACACTGAAGACCAAACTCCGGAAGTTTTCTCCGGAAGTCCCCGCTGAGTGCAGAGAGGGGTGCATGCAGATATTCGATTACATGGTTTATTTAATTGAAAAACAAAACATATGAATTCCATTTGTGAGCTTTGCTGTGGAGACATGACTGTACCGCTTTTGCCGCGATTGAAGTGACCAATTTTAGGTAACTTATATGACAACTTTTGGTTTTAGTTTGATTTGGTAACGTTAAACGTTTCCTGTTTAATTTTGTCTATGGTATACTTCCTAATGACAAATCCACAAAATTCACAATGGTAACGATAATTTCCGACAAAATACCTTCAGTTAACACTTGAACTATTGAATAAGTTAAACAGTATTGTTTTTAAAAGTGATTGTCTTTTACAGTCACTCTGTCATGTTGTTTATTGTTTAAAAGAGCTAACTTATATGTAGAATTTAGAAACCATTATTATTGGTGACACCGGTGGCCGTTAAGCGAACTGCAGCCAATTTACTGCTCGTGCTCTTGCACTTGTAACGTACAAGAGGTCTGAACGTGACCCTATGCCCTAGGGTGACCACCATCAAACAAACCAAATGTGGGACATGTTACCAACACTAAAACATAACCTGAAACTGTTATATAATGTCTATCTAACTTAATAAAAACATTTGTATTCTGCCTTTCAGCTGATAAAAATACTTTGTTATTTAGTCCCTTCTAGAAAACACCATTAGCCTCCATCACAATGTAACGTCTTTATTTTACATGACATTTAAATTCAACATCACTGAGCCCAAAGGCAGAAAGGCATCATGCAGATAACTATTTTTGAAACATTTTTGACTGCAAGTCCAACTAGAATCCAAGAAAATAAATAAAAAACAACATGAAATTAGTTCATTGACAGTCTTACATATTAAGCATATATTAAATAGGCTATGTTGCCATTATGCTTCATTGTAAAGTTTTAATGTACTGAATTATCCATTTGTTTTCTGACAGGGAACACATGGAACTAATCACCGCTCCACATTTTGATTGACAGCCGTCACACCCACTAGTGACCGTGTTTACTCCTGTTTTTTTTCAACCATTGGATAGGATTTTAAAAACGGTTGTTGTATTTGTACTTCTGACGAAGCGCTGTTAAATACAGGTGAAAAACTACGCCGCAAAAATAATAAATAAAATGCTTTCTTACAAAGGCAAAGAACTCATGCGCATTTTTTTAATACGATAATTAAAAACCAACAGACTGATGAAAATGCGGGACATTTTTTCAATATGCGACGTGCGGGACAAGGGGTGAAAATGCAGTGTGGTACAACGCAAAGCGGGACGGGTGGTCACCCTACTATGCCCCGATATATTATACATACTGCTAAGTTCTTTTTTGTTCTTCGCTCACATGGCAACAGAGAATATATATTATGTACAGCTTTTTGTTTGTCTAATTTTTATGTTTGTTTTTAACTAAATGGACTGTGGGAAGTTGTCTAAAAGTACAGTCTTGCATAAACTTAAGCAGGGGACACACGTAAGGCAGATTATGAATGTAATTTGATATTTAGACTGATCATGCCCAAATGTGCCGAGTCAGAGACAGTTGCGTTTAGTTGGTGTTCACAGGCGGTGTTTAAAATCTCCCGCAGTCGTTGGAAACAGTCTGTAACGCTAAGTGTGTTCAGTTCAGTCTTAGAATGTTTTAACTAGTCGTTAAGTGTGTCCCTGGCTTTAGGAGTAAATAGAAGTTGGAAATACCTTTGCAGTGTTATACTGTTTGTAGGGATGCACCGAAATTTCGGCCACCGAAAATTATCGGCCAAAAATGGCATTCTCTGATTTTGGCTGATATTTTCCTGGCAAAAACGTCCCGACTCCTTTACATAATCAGTCAACTCAACATTCTTTCATAGAAAATATAGGAAGTTGGCGAAGGTCTAGTTTTTTAAGGTTCGTTAGAAGCTGTTCACCCAATTGCATTAATACATGAAAATTCCTATATATAGCCCCTTTAATTGTAGCAGTAACAAAAAAAAAAAAAAAAACGTAAGTAGCAAAGCTGTTGGATGAAGCTAGTAACAATGAAAAACTTTCTTTATAATCGATTTTATTGAACCTAAGTATTTTATGTGCTAAGGTCTTTAGTTTAAGTTTACCACCTCTGTATGTTGAGTAGGCTATTTAGTTGTTTAGTAATAATAAAATGCAGAGACATATATAAAAGCTCAGGAGACTGCAGTAATATGAATGCTTTATTCAACCAGTCCCACAGGTTCAAACTCTTCCGTGATTCAGCATGTCCTGCATGGAGAACATTGTTGTTTACATTCCCAAAGGAACATGTGTCAAAAACATCCCCGTGCAGTCCCTGTCCAGCTCCACGGCCAGGAAGATCCGTGTCGCTCTGTCTCAGCATGAATCAGAGAAACAGATGCCGCAGACAGTGACGTGGATCTGTCCGGTTGAGCTGCGGGAAAAAGAAGTGGCTGTGGGCAAGGACAGCAGAGAAACACTTCCACAGGGCCAGAGGCCGCTGGTCACCAAAATAACTCCAGGCCAGTTTTTGCTGCCTGTTGTGAGTTCCAGCATCACTGCCTTTAAGGTCTTAAAAACAATTTTAAAAACACATAAGCCCAAAATACAGTTTTCTGGGCTGGAGAGTGAAGCGGCCTTGTTTCCCAGCATCAGGGATTCTGTTCAGCGAAATGCCATCATCGTGTTTAACGGCCAGATCTTCCTGTCAGTGAGAAAGTCACGCTACAGGAGAGTGAGACTGCAAAACTCTCCCTCAACACCTTCAGGTGTGTGTCCGGTTTCTCCCAGTCAACAGCACCAGATAAACACTCCACCTAGTTGTCAGGCACAACCGCTCCCGGACCCTTTACCCAGATCTCAACAGAACAAGGTGGGACATTTCACAATTCATATTCAGTAATATTGGACTGGACTGCACTTACACTATCAGATGAGACCAAAATTTGAACTGAATTGAGTAGCAACACTAACTTTGCAACATCGACACTGTTATTGAACTGAATCAACGACACTGTTATTGAACTGAATCAACACTGAACTGACTTGAGAAACTATTATTTTCTCTAGAGTTGCTTTACAGCTGAATTTAACTAGTTTTATAATTGATGAACTTTAACATATTCAGTTATTGAACTGATTTAAAGCAACATTTAACTAAATTAAGCCGGATTGTCTTCTGTCGAGCTGCTTTACAGCTGAAATTGAATTTGTTTCATAAGTGATGAATTTTACAATATTTGCACTGTTATTTTCATCTTTAATAATGTGAGATTAACTGTAGATAGTTAAATCAAACCAGTTGATTGATATTCAAAGTAAATATGAAGTATTTAAAAGTAAATATTTAAAAATATGACTTAATCGGCTTCTTACTGAAATATAGTTGTTATAGCCTCTTTCTCCGTTGTCATCACTCTTAAGATGATTTCAATTCCATGATGCAAGGAATTTCGAAAGCAGCGTTATATAATAAAATAATGACAATTCAAAGCTGAATATGCTTTTACATTATGAAGGATCTCTAAAGAGAACATCTCTTTTACATTACGTAGCTATAAAGGTTCAGAAAAATAAAAATTTTAGTGATTCTCTTCACTTTTTATATTGAGCATTATTTGCTTTAGTACAATCTATTGGGTTAAGGTTACTGGCCTTTGATACAGTCTTTTATTTGATTTCTGATTGTTGCATGTCTCTTTCTAATCCACAGACTCAGGATGGTCAGGCTCCAGTTACAGATCTTGACATTAACCCGCACATTTCACCAAAATTGCACAAAGTCTCTGAAGAAATGCCTGAGCAATACTGTACTGGCAAAGAGTGTCAAAAGGTCAAGCTTCAGTCTTTTATTTTACTCTGTGTAATATAAGCCTTGAAGATGGGCATGTTAATCTTACACGATTAAAGATCCTGTAAATGTTTTTGGTTTGGAATGCCATGCAGAAAATGTTGTGAGAACTAAAATATGTCCTGAAATGGTTCTTTGACTATTTGAAAAACAAATGTTCACCGCCTGCCTGTCAATCATTTTACCTGGCTATTTGTTGGCACTCCCTGGTAGCATTTCTTGTTTTTGAGCAAATTACTTAAGCCAGAAAGATTTTTTAAAGTTCTCTAGAATACATGGTTACTTTTGAATGGCTATCAATGGAGAAAGACTCAGAATGGTGTAGTTATGACATCTAGACCACGTTAACCAGCTAAACCTTGATCGCTTGGTGACTGGCAAAATAACTGAAATCCCTTACAGTACCTTTAAATCTGTGTAAAAAAAAATCAAATTGCTCATTATTTTAAAAGTGATTTGGTCATTTGGTGTTGTTTGAAATCTTTCAGACCCCCCCCCTCTCCCTCTCATTGATGATTATTAATGAACTTTGCCTTTGAATTAACAGGAAACCTCAGAGTCCAGGTCAGCGATTAGCCCACCCAAACCTCCTGAGGATCTGGAGTCCAGTCAGGAGCCCAATATCCTCCAGCAGTCCCAGATCATCCACGCATCGACTAGCGTCTCAGAGCAGCCTGAAGCAGCAGCTGGAGAAAGAGAGACGCACGAGGATGACAATGAGCGTTTAGAGGCCGCATTGCTCCCCAGAGCTGAGAGCTGTTTTGCTTTTGACTTTGAACAGTTGGCCCAGGAGGAGAGAATCAACAACCTACGAGCTCGGCTGAGGCAGAAGGAAGCCGCCCTCAACATCTTTAACTCAAAGCCCACGGATCAGATTTAGAGGATCAGACTTTTCTAAAGATGTCTGTTCAAGTGGTATCAAAATTCCTCGTACAATTTCATTTGAGCAGCAGAAGAAATTTCTAAAACTTTGAGTAAGTTAATTAATTTAAATATTGTCATTTAAATAAAATAATAGTGTCAAAAAATTGCCAGACATGTTTTTGTGCAATAAATACAATGAATAATTTAGCAGTTTGCTTTGGCACAGTTATCACAAAATCTGTTTGGATTTACATTAGCTGCTAAAATTAAAATGTCAGTCGGTTCATTTGTTGAAATAAAAAAGGTTTTGTGTCAAACTAAGAATTGGCTATTAATGTACCCACACATCTGACTGGTAACATAACGTTTTGTCTCTATTTTATCTTTAAGTGTGTACTCTGTGATTGACTGTGAATGCGTTCCTTTGTTTTAGCATTTCAGTTGAAGCCCACACACTCCAAAATCACTTAACCGGCTTCTTGCTGAGATATACTTGAGATAACTTCTTTCTCTGTTGTCGTCACTCTTAAGATGGATTTCAATGTCATACTGCAGGGAATCTCTAAACCAGCCTTCTATAAGATAATGATGACAATTCAAAATTATACACATAATGAAGGATCTCTAAAGGGACAATACCTGTCAGATAAATTCTTGCACCACCTCCCTTTTACATTACTTTGCTATAAATGTTCAGATAGATACGTCAATATAGATTTTCTGTTGTTTATTTATCATATCTTTTGTAGTTTCATGCGTCTTCAGCAAAAGACAAGCTTTGCGATTATGTGTCGTCTGTGTGTAGAGGGAAGGGTAGGATGTGTGCGGGTGTGTGCCATTGGCCCGTCCCCTCCTTGTCCTCCTATAAGAGCACACCGGAGTAAGAACGTCAGTAGCACTTTAGAGACCAAACCATAAAAAAATAGACATGCCATCAGAAGGACTTCCAGCCTGCCATGCCAGACGCCTTCAGATTCTAAGAGGATTCATGCTGAAGGTAAGACTCTTCATGCACTTACCTAGAAAGACATATTGCAACGGGATGCACCAGGATCAGGCCTTCAAATTAAAGACCATTACACCTGTTACATGTCATCTGGATGTAGAATTTAGGGGAAAAAGACCACATCATGCTGCTTTTTTATTTCGAGGTGTTTAGAAAGACTCCACTGACGGCAAGAATCCATAAAAGCTGGTCAAAACAACTTTCCTCTTTTTTAGCACTAAATGACTAGTTTGCATAGATGACTCAAATTACCTTTTTGTGACCAACAATTACTGCCTCCAATGCAGGTTTGCATGTTAGGGAGCTATTATGACGTTGCTTTGTCGTGTGGGTTGTAGGAAAATATAGATCTGTAATGCTTTTGCAAAGTCATTTTCTGAGTCAGCAGATTTTATGTACACTAATAAATAAATTGGCATGAATGGTTCCATGAAGAACCTTTAACATCCATGGAACCATTGCACAAAAAGTTCTTTATAGTGGAAAAAGGTTCAATAGATTATTAAAATGTTGACTGAAAGGTTCTTTGGGGGAACACAAATTGGTTCTTCTACGCTCTTAAATATAAAGGTTCCAAAAGGTGGGCTTCACAGCGATGCCATAGAAGAATCACTTTTGGTTCCCCAAAGAACTTTTCAGTGAACAGTTCTTGAAAGAACCATTTCCATGAATATTAATGGTTCTTCATGGGCAATTGTAACTTTCAGGGCACTACCATTGTGACTTTTCATACATGCTCTCAATTCAGTATGATTTGCAGAACAAAATGTATTCAGAACGTCATGCGTCACAACTTGTATTCATTGCTTTGACAAAAAGGAGTGCATCTCTTTGATAAGATGCAGCTGGCTGAGAGTTTGTTGTTTCTGTTGAAGCAGGTGCCCAGCTGGCGAAGTGCGTGCGTCCTCTACTCCCTGTACTGCGTCCTGATTCTGCCAGACGCTGGCGAGGCGGCCAAAGCACGCTGTGGACGGGAACTAGTCGCTGACCTGGAGTTTGTGTGTGGAGACCGTGGCTTTTACAGAGGTCAGAGTCACCTACAATCTTCATCTTATATTTCTGATGTCCTGTATTTGGATACTGCAGAAACTAATGTTTTCAAAGATGTGTGTGCTGCTGATCATGTGGGTCAAAGGACAAACAGTTCTGTGTGGACACAGTGATATAGAAGTAACTTGCATGTCTCTAAATCTTTAATCTCACTCACAACATCGTATCATATTCATACCAATGAATATCAGTGTATTAAAAGTGGCCTTGCCCTGAAGATACAGACAGTGGTATCAAGTCAAGCCCTTATCATTATGATGTTGATGCAAATCACCCTAACAACCAATAGCAAACTGTAACTGTCGTCTGTTGTAGGTGGCCTGAAGTTATAGTTATTGATGTAAAACACTCCATTAATGACAATACAATTTACCACACCCACATGTACTCTTGATTTGGGGTTGTTGATATCAACATTTTTTATTTCTACTAACTGAGGCCCTTTCACCCTGTTCCATATCCAAGGCCACCTTGATATGTTTCTCGTTCTCATTCACTCCTTTTCTCAAAAAGAACATTATGACACGGTCTCAGTGACTCTTATTTCAATCATTTCACAAAAATTGGTATTGTTTGTCAATTACTTTTCACTCCTAATTGTAGGTGAAAGTTCAATCAAATAAAGAAGAATTGATTTGATATAGAAAATCTAAAATACAAGTCTTTACTGTCATTAATTTAATGGGTACTTGCTGAGTAAAATAATTCATTTCTTTTAAAAGAAAAGTACTAACCCCAAGCAATTGATTGGTAGTGTATGTGTTCACCCCATTGAAACAGTTACAACTAACTCTTATAAACATGACTGGCATTAAAACCTTTGTGTCGGTTGGTGGTTAGGCAAACCTGGAGCAGCTCGTAGCGGCGGTCCTCGCTCTCGTGGGAAAGGGATCGTCGAGCAGTGTTGCGTGCGGGGATGTGACCTCCAGCATTTAGAGTCGTACTGTGCCAAACCCAAGAGGGTGCGCCGTGACGTCCCTGCATCCCTGCAGCAGACTTTGGTGAGACTTCAACTCTATAGACAGACATAGATCCTATTTAACTTCTTGAAAATGCACTGGCAGGTGAAGCAGGTTGGAAAAAACTTTGTCTTCAGGAGCAGGGTTGAAGACCTCTTCTACAAGCTTACAAAGGCATACAAAAGCCTACAGAAGACTGAAGACTCGCCTACCTGAAGTTTATTTCCAACCTGCTTCAGCTCACCTGCATGCATATTTTCAAGCGATCCTGAAGACCTTGATTAGCTGCTTCCGGTGTTTGAATGAGGTTGGAACTAAACTCTGCAGGACAGTGGGTTGCCAGGACCAGGGTTGAAGACTTCTCTCTTAGAGGAATAGTTGAAAAATGAAAATTGTCTTTTACTCACTCGGCCATTTGACTTCCTTTCTTCTGTGAAAAGGACACATTTAAAAATATATATATACTGGTCAGTGGTTACTCTTGGCCATTAAATTGCAGTGTCATTTAAATTGTTCATGTTATCTGAAGCCATCATTAAAGTTCGATTGAGGGTGATCATCACGACCTGATCATGATATAATACCTTATAGTCATTTTTTTTTATTTTTTATTCTGGACTGTAGCTTGATAACCAGTCCTCATTTATTTTGATTGTGTTTAAGAAAAGTGTTTAAGATATAATTCAAAAATGAACCTTTTGTGTTATATGGAAGAAAGAAAGTCACATGTAAGAATATTGCCGATTGTTTTTAGGCAAGTAAAACCTTGCAACTTTGAAACCCAGCAAATTCCATGAAAATTATATACAGTTCCGTTTTGTTTGTTGCAGGAAGATCAGTTTTGGCTGTTGTTTCAGCGCCGATACCAGAAGCTTGCAGGGATGAAGAGAGATGAGGAAGCTGTGTCTCATAGACTCAGAGAGCAGACGCTCTACCGGTGGAACAACAGAGATTCAGTATTACTAAACACCAACACACTCAACCGACCCCCTTCAACACACCAACATCCTTCCACTGAGAGAATGACATCAAGACCAACATTTATCCCCCACATCCGATAGTCATGGCTCTTTTTGGGATCTGCGTGGACTCTATGAATCATCTTCCTTTTCTAAGAAAGACTTTTCCGTCCTTGCTGAAGTATAAACTGAGGACTATTTAAGAGAAATTAGAAGGCAAGATGCCATGAAAGTGAAGAGTGAGGTGTGTGTGTGTGTGTGTGTGTGTGTGTGTGTGTGTCTGAACATGGCTTGTACTAGTTTCACATTTGTCGAATACGACATGAATTGTATTTTTCCATTTTGTTTTCAGCTTCCCTCCTAGCATTGACTTCTGGTTTTGGGTAAATGAGTTCAAAGTAAGTTGAATGTGCAAGTGGAAAGAGTTTGTATGCTACTCTTATAGACTTGAAAGACTCGATATGGGAACACTGATGGCTTAAGTCATTTTGAATGTAAATGTGACGTGTTTTTATGAAAGATTACTGATATCAGGGAATATATTTTCTTAAATGTTTTATTTATGGTCTGTATATTACTGTATGATTAGGTTTTTCTAATACTTGTGAAATATCCAAATGAAAGGAGATTTGGAAAGAAACTTTAATTAAAAAAAAATTGTGAGAAAAACATGCTTTTCGTTTTATGGCAATATTTTATAATGGCCATCATTTCCCAACATATTCTAATCACCTTCAGTTTAAACAATGCACTGAGACAGATTCCAGTGGCCTCATTTATAAAACGTGTGTACGCACAGATTTGATCTTAAAGTGTGCGAACGCTACAATCCACGCCAACGTTCATATGCAAAAAAACGGTGTTTGATGTAAAAAACGTAGACTGGTGCTTTATGTTAATGACATTAATTAGGCAGCGTTTACAAGGTGGAGAACAGAAAACATTCAGATCTTTTGCGATTTATAAATTTCACTTCTGGAAGAGACGTGTATGCATGTTTTTTGTGCTTACGATTGTTCTCTGAATCACATGTACGCACATTTGAGAAATGATCATAAGATAAATATAGGATGGTTTCCATGCAGCATTTTATAAATGAGGCCCCAGATCTTAGAGAGAACTGTAGAATCCTGAAAGCTGGGTGTTTCTAAGGTTTTTCTGGATTATTAGATATCGTCCCAATGACCTCTAAGAAAAGAACATTATGGTGAATAAATAATATCATCACAGCCTTGGTGTGTTATCACTCTCTAAACATGGAATACGTTTCTTTTTGGTATGCATTGGTGCAGTTTGGTGTTATGACTTGGATGTTCTTCACAAAGGTCTTTAGTTAGAGTGCAGTCAGCAAAGCTGAAGCATTTTTGACATTGCTGGAGAGCAGCACACAGCAACAATAAGAGAGTTAAACAAGCAAGAAGAACAAGGACAGGGCAAAAAAATAAAAAAAAAGAACAAAAAAAAAGATGATGTTTAAACAAAGTCCCTTAGGCAAGTCATTTCACTCGGTGGCTGTCTTTGAATTAAATTTTATATTTGAAATCACCAATGAAATCTGACAACAATTGTCATAGATTTTGTTTTAAAAGCTCAATTCATAACAAAAAATTGCCCTTTTCTGGCTGGACCAGCCAATGCACATGTGCATGCGCTAATCTCTTTCTGTTTTAGTAGCAACCAGAGCTTCTCAAGCTATCTGCATGACGTGATGACTTTACCAAATGGCAATTTCGCTCTTTTATTTAGAAAGTGGGACTTATTCCACTATTGCACTTTCTCCCATTCATAGTAATTTGAGTGCATCGTCTTTGTATATCTAAAGTGTTTGGCTTAAAACACTAATATTGCATTTGGGTTTTTGGTGGTATGTTTAAGTAATATGAAGGGAACTGTGAGTGTTTTTACTCCCAGTCTACTATAAATTTGCCATCTTTTAGTGTAAGAAATATATGTGCCAACTGTAATTGTACAATTAGAATACTTATATTAAGAATTTTTTTGTTTGTTTTATAACACGTTCTTTCTTAAGTCTAAGAATAACGTGTTTAGAGCAAGTCTAAGGGTGTGGTTTCACACCGTTGACACCCTTTTCAGCTAAAAAAAAGACAACTTTTTAGGCATTTTGGCCATTCATTTACACGACAACGGCGTTTTGGGGGCCTGAAAACACACATTTTTGAAATCGGGTTTCAAAGTTCGAGTTTTTGAAAATGATACCGTTACTGTCTGTGTAAACTACAAAAAACATGAATTTGTGAAAACGGTGACGTCATGCGCATGCGTATTACGTGTTCAGTCTATAGGCGCATACAAAGTGTTTCTTTGAAAGTGTTTTTCACTTTCTTTACAAAGTGACATCGCCAACTACTGGCCTTGCATGAATAATAAAGTAAAAAGCGAGCTAGCATTCAAAAGCGATTTTAATACCCTGAATATTTATGGCAGCTCCCTGATGCCTGCAAATATAATATAATTGGCCATCTATATAATTGCGAGAGAACACAAAAGCATTGAAATATATTTTTCCCCCTCATCTCATATTTTTTTCCATCCCTTGTCCCTTTAGGGGCTCCGTAGAATGCATCATTTTCTGAACATAGTATTCGGCTTCAGACACATAATTAGGTGTGTTCGACTTGAAGTGGCGCTGTGCAGAACGATTGGTGTATGACATAAAAGTACTGCGGGAGAGATTCGAAAGCAAACAGAGCTGTCTTCTCTCTAATCGCTTCTCTTCTCTCTTATACACCGACTGATCTGCACAGCGCCGCTTTAAGTCGATCACACCTAATGATTTAAGAGAAATACTAAAATCAGCTTTTACAAAGTCATCAAATAGATACTTGAAATGTTCATATTTAATTATTTTGTTAAAAAGAAATTATTTACAGTGACAGTTTTAGCATCTGTCATTGGTTAACTTACAACAAAAAAGAGATAAAATAGACATGTTTAAATTAAGAAGCATCATAATATTACAGAGCAGAATAAAAAAAATACTGGAATTACTCCCCGATTTTTCATGATAAAATAGACATGTTTAAATTAAAAAGCATCATAATATTACAGCGCCGATTTTTCATGCGCACAGGAGATGATGCATGTAAATACATTAAAGAGAGTAACTCAATTAATGTAACACTGCAGAGATACAAAGTTAGTCATGTATCGTTCTATGAGGTTTGTCCAGCTGTAAACGCACTTCCTCTGCCCTTGAGCAGTGATAAGAGGGGTGCTCGAGTTTATCTGGAGTTTCACAGGTGACAAATCTGCAGCCTTTTAAGACACACACACAGAATTTGCACACATCATCTGCTAAATGTATAAATGTACATTTAATATGTATGTACAAGTTATCATTAAGTTACAGTGACTCATTAATTGAGTCTGTTTAGTTTATCACTGTATGAAGTTGTTTCTTATTTGCATATCAAAGAGATTTTCATAATCTAAGAATACCACTGATTACTGCAGGGGATCTACCAGTCTACTGGAGCTGAACTGGTCACTTACACTACTGGTCAAAAGTTTGAGGTTGGTAAGATATATATATTGCTTTTAATAGAAGTCTCTTATGTTCACCAAGGCTGCATGTATTTGATTAATAATATAGTGAAAACAGCAATAATGTGAAATATTATTACAATTTAAAATAACTCTTTTCTAATTAAAAATATTTTAAGACGTAATTTATCCTGTGATGACATAGTTGAATTTTCAGCATCTTTCAGATTTTGATCATTCAGAAATCATTCTAATATGATGAATTGATGCTCACAAAACATTTCTTAGTGTCAATGTTGGAAACAGTTGTGCTGCTTCATTTTTTTGTGGAAACCGTCATAATTTTTTCCCCCATGATTCTTTGATGAACAAAAAGCATTTATTTGACTTTTACCATTAACCGCTTTGACCAATTTAATGCATCCTTGCTGAATAAAAGTATTGGCCTACTTTAAAATAAATATATCATGTACATGTCACTCTTGATTTGAAGAGGCTGAAACCTGTAACCATCAGAGTAGTATTTCAACAGTGTTTCCCAGGCCTTGACCATTTTTGCGATATCAGCATCACATTTTTTATTTTCAGATGTGCGAGGTAGAGATGGTTTTATAACGCTGAAACAAACTTACAGCTGCTTCAGTCTTAGATAAGAAATACATTCGCATCACAATACTCAATTTTCCCTTCTGCGTCAGAGTCTGATAACAGCGCTCACTCTCCCGTTCTGGAGACGAACCAAATCTCCGGGCCACTGTGGTCAGGATAAACATGCCCTTTTAGCTCTGGAAAAAAATGACCGGGCAACATTGCCTATTTTTGTTGGACTGAAATTTCTGTAAATGCAGAAATGCATTTAATAATCATTAGCATTGGTGAAATGGTATTTGAAGAAAGAAACCGCAAGAAAAGGAATAAAAATGTTCATGACTTTGAGACACAGGTGAAGGGACATAAATGGCAGATTTTTATTGGAAAGCATTGGTCTGAAACATTTGAATTAATTAGCATTTTAACAATCTATTCATATGTCACCTCCGAACTCCACGGGAAAAGTCAAAGCATGTAAATAGACAAAACTGACTGAAAAATCTTAACCTTGTGAGCAAATAAAAAGGAGAAATTACCTCTCAAGGTCCTTTTATAGGCCAAAAAAACAAAAAATGTAGTTAAATGAGAAAAAGCTAAGAAAGTCACATAAATTTATCCTATATAGAAAATATATTTACAATGCTCTGCGCAAACAACAATATCATGGTGTTTTCAGATTTGATTGTTTAGAGCTAATGCAATGAACAACTGACTGTTCCACATTAGCTGTTTAAAACTAAAATACATTTATTTTTTTTATCTGTTAAAGAGACTTTGGACGTGATTTTCCGTAAATCAGTCAGATTTTGATCCAGGATCTATGTAAATACAGAATCAACATGTTAGCAAACATCTGTGTAATGATTTATCAATTATCAGTGGGAAGAAAACAGCAAGCGGACTAGACAGATCTGCCAAACAGAGAGAGATTTCATGGGCTTGAAGCTTCTTCCATTTGAAAGTATATCTGCGTAAGTTGTTTTTCTTTATTGGTTACAAAGAAATGCACTTTATGTTTATTTTCCTTTTTCTTACAATACATTTATATTAGCAATCACTAATTATATATATATATATATATATATATATATATATAGTACATTTATTATGAATAAAAACTGTTTGGCCATGCTCTATTCTTACTTGTAAGGTTATTCAGAGATATTGTGAATGTTTCTGAGACATATGTAGGCATTGTGAACATTAGATGTGTGTGTCTATAACTTGCAGAATTGGTTTTCTTTTCTCTCCAGGACAGAATCCAACACTATGTACCGCATCCTTCTGTTGCTCTGTGCAGGTGTAAGTAAATGACTAAGATGAGGACTTTTACTCTTTTTTTTTTTTTTTAGTAGAACAATTAAACGTTTCCATGTTTTTTTCAGCTCACTGCATCGCGTCAAAAGCCAGTAGGACCATCCCATCGTGATATCGGATGAATCGAGATTCTCGTTGCGTAACGTAGCAAAGATAGCACACGGGATGACCCGTAGCATTCCATTTCAGATCTAGCCTTGTCCACGTGCCTCTTCAGGCCAGGGTTCTTATAGAAGTTAACTAAAACTAAAAACATGAGAAACATTTTCGTAACTTGAAAGGGGCACAGAATAGCCATCTGGGCGGTCCCCCTGAGAACAACATTTTCCCCTTAGGGCCGTTTTCTTGGTTGCATTTGCACCGCCAGTGTGAACCACTGATCTACATAATGACATTAGATAATTTTTATGTCAATTGTGAAGGATTCGGGACGTTTTTGCCTGGAGAATCAATATGTTACGTTTATGCTCGCTTCCGGGGGGCTCTTTTCCATTCTTATACAAGGAACAAATGCTTAATGTTGAGGATAAAGGATAAAGCCAAAGGAATGTAACGTCAATGTGTCAAAATGAATTAATAGCCTTATTGACAAACTGTAATAGTGTAATTTTAATTACCTCATCTGTCAACATGATGGCAGTACATTGCAGAGCTGGTGCAAACATATCATCACATCGCTTTGATTTGATGATTTCTTAAATGCCGCTTTCTCCATGCTGTAATTTTGTTGTGATTATTTCGTTATTGAGATAAGTCAGCTCTCAGCAGCGTGGACGGCGTCGGGAAGTTTATTGCTGCAAAGGTATTTCCAACTTCTTTTTACTTATAAGCGAAGAACGAAAAATAACTTCGGAGTTAGTATGTCGGGGCCTTGAATCACGTTACTTCAGTCTCTTCACGTGTGCACGAGTGCGAGCACGAGCGGTAAGTTGCTGGCTGCAGTTCACTTAACGGCCACTAGTGTCGCTAACAAGGTTTCTGAATTCTATATCCCCTTTGAAATAAAATAAACTTAATCTTGTCCTTTACTCACCCTCATGTTTTTACAAACTAGCTTGACTTTATTCAGTGGAAAATTATTAAAATTTCAGCCTGTTCCTTATTAGCTTCATAGAACTTATATATTACAAAAGTTACACTTTTATGATACTGTACTTTTACAATCTCCCCTTTCTTCAGCTTTCCCTGTCTACCTGCGAAATCACTGTCCTGCTAAAGTCCAGTATTTCCCTTCCTTGTCTTCCTGACGACGCCCCTACACTGGTTGACTCTACATACACCTGGAGCTTCACGTCTAATCAGACACAGCGGCAGCACATACTGGAGGAGAAGAGTAACATCTTCAACCTCAGAAGCATAAATACCACTGACAGCGGACAGTACAAGTGTGTACAGGAAGGCTATAAAGGAGAGGATCGTGTGAGGTTGAGCAGAACATTCACGATACGCGTGGAAGGTTAGAAGGTTTTCTTAACAGTGAACGGAGCGTGTCAAACATCATCTCATTGATGATTTTTTATCTCAGAAGTAAATTATTAAACTAAACTTTTTTCTGCTCAGAACCCCCACTTTTTCAGGAATGGCAGGTCATCAAAGTAGAAGCTACGAATGATGTCACGCTTCCATGCCAGGTTGCCAAATTTCTCTCTTCCAGAGAAACAAAATCACCCCCTGTTGTCTGGAAACGAGAGAAAGAAGGTGTGGTGCTTCTCAAGCCGGACAAAGACACAGACAGCCAAGAAGAGAGAGCCCTGACACCTCAGAGGGTTTTCTGGGATGCCAGGCCTGACGAACAGGACTGGGCGATTAAAATTAGTCAGGCCAGAGAGGAAGACGCTGGGATGTACCAGTGTGTCATAACAGACTCATCTCAGACGCTGTTGGTGGAGCTGGAAGTGCAAGGTACTCTGTTTAGACACTTATTTAAAAAATATTTATAAATTCTGTCTGTTTAAATTTTATTCTCGCATTTTATTTGAAATAAAATAAATTACTTTTAAAATAAATTTTACCGGTTTTTATAAATTATGTCAGTTTTAATATTCTAACATATAACAATAAAAAAAATGGTTTTAAATAAAATGTGTGTATAAATTCTGTTTTAACATTCTTACATTTTATTTAGGAATAAAGAAATTATTTAATTAAGAACATTTATAAAAGTGTTTTATTTTTCTTACATTTTACTTAATTTATAAATAAAATTCATTTTAAAATTAGTTTATTCTTGTGTGCTTAAATATTATTCTTACTATTTAGGAGTTAAAAAATAAGTTATTTATTTAGTTAAAAAGTAAAATGAGTTAAAATAGATGTTATATAAGAATATCTGTTTATAATTTATGTTTACAAATTCAGATTGGATGCATGCATACAATATGAGTTTCAGAGTAGAGCGTTTAGGTTGGAATTCACATAAACGGTGTTTTTATATCAAAATCACTTATTTTTCTCATCAAGGTAACCTTTTCCCACTGTTTAATTTTTAGCCCCTCCTCCACCCCGCTGCCTTGGCCACACCGACCCATGGGAGGCCTGTTTGGATCCAGACAGCAGATCAGGAAGGGCAATCTTGCAGGAATCACTCAGAGAATTCTCCACCTCTGTGTACAGCGGTCTTAAAGGTCCAAAACCCCAAACCAACTTGATCTTCTCCCCAGTCAGCATTGCTGTAGCTCTTTATAACTTGCTTTTGGGTAAGAATGAACGTCATAGTCAACAAAAGGCTACACATTGTACTTTGTTCACCTGCTGAGCCTCTTCTTTCTCTTGCCCTCTTTGCAAGGTGCTCGAGGTGAGACCAGGTCACAGTTGGAAGATGCTCTCAAGCTTCCTCCAAAATTCTCCTGCTCGCATTCTGAAATCAAGAATCTGAAACAAGTGATGAAGGACACGCTGAGAATGGCCTCTGCCATGTTTTATTCCCCAGGTAGACACAGAACATACTGATAGACTAAGATAAGCACTCTCCTTGTGAAAAAGTAGTATACTTTAGCATACTTTTAAAAGAGTGTACTTATTGCGGAAATAATATTCTTAAGTGCGAACTGAATGTAATGTTTTCTGACACTTAATTGAATGTTATGTACAATGAAAATGTACAATATATAGTATTATAGTTTACATTTATATTAAATGCAGTTAGTTAAACTTAAGAGTTTTGTTGACCCACTTAAAAGGGATAGTTCACACAAAAATGAAAATTCTGTCCGTATTTACTCACCCTCATGTTGTTCCAACCCCGTAAGACCTTCGTTCATCTTCGGAACACGAATTAAGATATTTTTGATGAAATCTGAGAGCTGGATCACTCCTCCATAGGCTTCAAAAGGATTGAAACTTGCCGGCCTCGAAAAGTTATTAAAGACATCGTTAAAATAGTCCAAGTGACTACAGTGGCTCAATCTTAAGTTTATCAAGCGACGAGAATACTTTTTGTGCGCAAAAACAAACAAAAATAACGACTTTATTTCAACTATTCATTTCCTTCTCTGTTGGCCTCTAGTCAGTTCACTAGTGTAATTGCGTAGAGCTACATTACACGTAGGCTCACTATTGGCCGACGCTGGTCATGTGTGTGATGCGTGTGACGTACAACAACAGAAGCTCTACACTATTACACTAGTGAACTGACTCGAGGCCCACAGAGAAGGAAATGAATAGTTGAAATAAAGTCGTTATTTTTGTTTTTTTGCGCACAGAAAGAATTCTCGTCGTTTGATAAACTTAAGATTGAGCCACTGTAGTCACTTGGACTATTTTAACGATGTCTTTAATAACTTTTCGGGGGCTGCAAGTTCAATCCCTCAAGAAGCCTATGAAGGAGTGATCCAGCTCTCAGATTTCATCAAAAATATCTTAATTCGTGTTCCGAAGATGAACGAAGGTCTTACGGGATTGGAACAACATGAGGGTGAGTAAATACTGACAGAATTTTCATTTTTGGGTGAACTAACCCTTTAAGTGGGACTTAAATACATTTTTAAATTTTACATAATTCTATTGTCTTTGAAAGATGCTACACTGCACTTAACCAAATATACTTTAATGTAATTTTTCTTGTAACTTGTATGTCATGGATTTAAATATTATTGTAATTACACATTTGTTATCGTGAAGTTACAATTTAATAAATTCAAAATGTAATACATATCAAATATTAAAATCGAATGCTTTACATGTGCTTTAGTCAACATCAAAATACGTGTACTTTAAAGTTGAATAGGTTTAGGATTAGGGTTAGTCGCATGTAATTATGCTTAATTTATAGTTATTACTACATGTAACAAGGAAACTGTAAAATAGTGGTACCAAATATACTTTAAATTACAAGTAAGTGAACTTCTTTTTCGCAAGGGTCTTCTAGGGTGATGCTTCAATGACAGCAATGCAGAAGTTAATTCAGAATCACTTATTCTGGACTTCATTTTGATACTGCCTATATAATAGTGCAGGAAGTCATAGCATAGCTGCATGATTGTCATGTCCATAGCCCTGAAAAGTTTTATTTCCATATAGAGCTACAGTTGGGAGAAGCTTTTATCAACCAATCACTGGAGTTCTATGATGCCATGCCACAAAAGCTGACCAATGACAGCGATCTAAACGTGAAGCTCATCAATGAATGGGTGGCAGATAAGACAAACAAGAAAATCACTGAGTTAATTACAGAGGTGGATCCCTCCACTTCGTTTGTTCTGTTAAATGCTGCCTACTTTAGTGGTAAGTGAGTAAAGTGACGCTATTCCGGCTTCTGAATACTTTACCTATTTATTTTTATGAGACTGTGTTAGTGTTTCTTTGTGCTTTACAGGTAAATGGAAGACAGTATTTGAGTCCACAAACAAACGGGAAAAGTTCACTACATTTTCTGATCAGGCCAAAGATGTTTTGACTCTCTACAGCTCCAAATACAGCCTTCAAATGGGCTACTCCAAAAATGTAAAGGCTGAGGTAAGTATTGCAATGAATGCACAAGTTTTTACACTATTCGCCATATTGCTTTGTAGTTTAATCATCCGCCACCTATAGATAAATTAAAAATTAAAAACAAATTAAGAAAATTAAGAATAAAATGTAAATTATATAAATAGATTTAAAAACAAATAATACAAATCTAAATAACAAAGGATTAAAAATAATTAATTTGAATATATATTTTTTTTTGAATAAAATTGTACATGCACAAATAGCACAATTTCCTGAAAATGAACAACAAGCATATGTACTGTATTTGTACAAATACAAAGACATACACTGCAGAACTATTTCTCCAGGTAGGAAAGTTCCATCTTACAGGCAAAAACAGCCTGTACATACTGGTCCCGCCCACACCGTCAGAAAAGGACTTCTTATTGATGGAGAACAATATAAACTACAAAACTATTGAAGAAATGGTTTCCGAGATGAACAAGATGCCAATCCAAACTGCTGAGGTCACACTGCCTATAATTAAACTGGCAGAGACCACACCACTGGAGGACTTACTGGGGAATCTAGGTAAGAATGTCGCTTTATTTACTCCAAAATGCTGAGGCAAGCTAGAATGTAAAAATTCTGTCATCATTTACGCATCTTCATGTCATTCCAACCCTCTCAGTAGGAGACATCTTTACAAATATACAGTTTTACTTTCCATACAATGAAAATATTATCAAAAAATGATGCACTACAGGCTAACTTTGTGTGAGGAAAAGACAGAAATGTGACCTGACAAATCGTTATTCACTGAAAATCTTCTAAAAAATCACTCTCACATAAAGCTATGATCTGGCTTCAGATAACTTGGAATAGTGTAAGAATCAAATGGACCACATCATAGGTTTATGATCATTTTATGGTGCTTTTTAGTCCTTATCGGAGCCTGACAACAATGAACTTTCATTGTATGGAAAAAGGAAGCATGTATAGGCCTACTATAAAAGTTCTCATTTTGTATTCCATGAAAACAAACGAGGATGAGTAAATCATGACGGAATTCTCCTCACCTCTCCTCTCCTCAGGTTTGTCAGATCTCTTCTCAAATCCTAACTTGTGTGGAATGTTTCCGGGTGAATCTGAATCATTCATCTCAGATGTTCGTCATAAAGCTTTTCTTTCGCTCACGGAGAAGGGAGTGGAGGCCGCCGCAGCCACAAGCATTTCTTTTTCTCGCTCCTTCTCTACATTCTCGGCTTTACGGCCCTTCATTCTGATACTGTGGAACGATGAGGCTGCCATTCCTCTTTTCATGGGAAGAATTATTGATCCATAAAAAAAGAGAGATAAAAACATCACAGTAGTGTTCTGCCACAAAAAAAATACTGAAACTTTCTGTTGTACATTCATTCATTCATTTATCATAAACAAATGCAAATGTAACAATATCATGTTATGCATAGAATAAGAATGCATGCAGAATCTCTGTCATTAAAGATTTACTTTACATCATGCATTCGTGAGTTAATACTGTTCACTCTATTTGGAACATTTTCCATTACATGACAAGAAATCCATTGCATGAATGAAAGGTTCTAGGACTCAAACGCACAAAACTCGCTCTCATTTCCAACAGCCACTGTTGCACCAATTTATTTCTGAGACGCAGTTACAGAGACGGACACACGATGGCAGTCACATCACATGTTCCACACAGACAGTCAATGAGGACGAGTGAGTGAGACTTGAATAATCCTCCTTCAGTTTGACCCCTCGATCATTAACGCTCCCCCTGGAGTCCCATCTTGGCTGGCAGGTGGTGCCAGTCCATTATCTAAATGCCATGCGGTTTCATCAAAGGTAGCCTAGATTGTCCCAGTTCACTGAGCAAAAACAAATACCCTTAGATGGGCTCGATGATGGATATTAGGACAAACATAAGCACTGCAGATTGGTGGTCCATCAAAGCATATGTGACATTCACTTGGCATGCAGCTGCTTATAATAACATTTGATAATTATACACCGTTTAGGCCATTCATTTGATAACCCACTTGTTCAAAAAAAAGCAGAGCCCCAGGTCAGGAATGGCAGAGAGAGCCATGGAAGGACAGAATTAAGTTGTTGTGCAATTAAATGTCAAGACCAGATGAAAAGTAGATTCAGGTAGGTGGTAAATGATTTGAATCTAATAGCTAATAAATGCAATCACAGGGATACAATTATAGACGAAATTCCCACGCATGTCAAGAAACGTGCATCATTTCACAGAGCTGATGGACTACAAAGCAAGTGCATCCTTTAATTGCTTAACTTTTTGTGTTCTGACTCTTTTGTAGACATCCTTCGACAGGTATTTTGTCCATCAAAGGCTTTGTTTGATTGCTCATATTTGATTGCCCTAATGGGGTGTGCAGTTGTGCAATGAGGCCTGCCAGAGGCGATTCACCCTCCGTACTGGAACTGTCCTGGCAGTTACACCTCTAAACCAGTAGAGGATGCTGGAGAGAAAGCGAGAAAGTCTGTGCATCAGCGAATCTTTTTTTGTAGGAGACTGTACAAACATTCAACAGAGTTACATACAAAGACAAAAACATAGACTGGGGTCATTCACACACACACACACACACACACACACATTCGCGCTGTGCAGATCGTTGAGGTGACTGTCGTTTAGTTCTGCGGCAGTTCTTGAGTGATCGTTTAAATCCAGAGAATTTCTTTCATTGCATTAAAGGTCCCTTGTGCTTTTCCTGTGCATCTTGTTTTTGGCGGGCTGGAAGAGACTGTAAACTTTCATACGTAACAAATCACAAAAGGCAAATACATAGATACACATAGACATTTACAGTCAGCTGGATGTGTTGTGCTTTGACAGTGTGCAAAATTACGGCACCACCAACTGTAACAAACACCAGGATGCTATTACACGTTTTACATGTAATAAACAATAACACTATAATATGGCATGAGCCCCTCTGGCATAGTCACAACACAGTACAATTTCACATAAGTGACGTATAGACCAGAAAAAGGGGTCGATTCTTTGTGCGTCACAATCCAGGCTTGTGATCACACTTGCTTCTTTCTCATCACAAAAGAATGTGATACTTAGCTGTACAATAGATTATTATGCTTTTTCTCACGCATTAATATTGAATGTCATCATCATCAGACAGAGCATTATTGCATTTATTTATCATTATTACTTCATGGTTTTTGTATTAGGCTACTTATCAGGGAATTGTCTCCTTGTCTGTGTTAGTCACTGCTAGCGGCTCCTTGTTGTGTCAGTGTGTGCCAGTATTCCACTTTCTTTCCTTTGTATTTTAGACACTCAAACCACTGTTTCAGTCTGTCTCCTTTTGCATTAATCCCCAATTCAACTCCACCTGAGACAGAGAAAAAAAGAGAGAAAGAGAACAATAGGATACCAAATCTATCTATCTATCTAAAAATCGATCTATCGTTCTTTTAACTAACTTTATAAATATATTATTCACATTATTATTATTATCATTACCTAAAATTAAAACTTCAAATTTTATTTGTTACTTCAAATAAAATAAACCCAACTGAAATAAATATAACTTTTTTTTAAGCTAGTTACCAACATTTTTCATTTTCATTTATTATAACTTAGAAGTAGCCTACAAAAATCACTCAAACGAATAAATAAAAATGTTATTAAAAATGTATGGACATAATAATAATATTGACACGACCACAAAAAATGGACAAAAACTAAATAAATTACAGTAAAAACAGAAAATACAAATCTAATAGTATAGTATAATACTGTAGTATCAGTGATACTAGAAGTTTTTCCCCCCTGGTTAATATTGGTATTTTGGTGACTTAATATGTATCCGGCATTTAATTCAATGTAAACTCTTGTAGGTTCTTTCTCGGGCTGCCCTGTCACAAGATGGAAAGACTAAGAACATTATTTAAAATAGTTTAAATCAGAAATATTTTGATAACTAGTGTACTTTTTATATTGCAATAAATTAAATAATTTTGCTTGTGAATATCCTTGTATCTCTTTATTAAGTAAAAACACATTGTTTGACACCGTTTTTTATTGCTAGTTCTAAAATTTTCAACTCTTCAATTTTCTGCTCCTTGGGAAAAAAAAGTAAGCATCAAGTAAGTGCTTAAAAAAAAAAAAACTAAAAAAAAAAACCACACACACACACGCTTTGCATCTGTTGTAGTTTGACTGTGGCTCTCTTGGCTTCTGAAGTTGAGTACCTTTGTTCTAGACACTTCAGCGTATCTCCCAGTCTAATACCTGAACTCGCGCTGAAATTGCATGTGAATGTGTTTGTGGACACAAGCTGTGTTTCATTTCATCAGGCCCCTCACGTACTGAGATTTTGCCCCGCTTCGATCACTCCTACACAAACACACACACACCTCGCATCAATACCGCATGTTCATGGCCACGAGCAAGTCATGACAAATGAACCCTACGCATGACATCCCCGCCAAGGGGAATGAAAGAAAAAAAAAGGAAATAGACAGGAGCAGGTAAAAAAAAAAAGTTCCAAGAAAATGTTAAATAAATTCTAAGCTTCATTGCACATGTCAATCCAAGACCTGCATCCTCCATGTGCATTCATGCCTGGATGTCTCTCACAAGCCTCAGTTTATTCATATCCCTTCATTTCTTCACACTTCTCTGTTGATCCCTCCCCCCATCCGTTCCTCAGCCATCCCCTCTAAATCAATCCCACTGACATTGCTCCCACCGTCCGGAATGTTACAGAGCACACGTGTCATTCAATCATAAATAAACACGTCAAAACACAAAGCTCAAGAGCTTTTCTGTTATTAACTTTTATTAGTTACTGTTATTCCTCTGTTTCTCTTCATTAAGCGTTAGTTCAGCCAAAAATGAAAAGGTCTGTCATCATTTACTAAAAAGTGAAGAGACCACAGCTGTCAAGTGACACTTTCAGTGTTTAACAGATTATAATTGTTCCTCACTGTCTGTTCCTCACAGAAAGCTATCGTATAGTTCATATTGGATTACTTTTATTATCCCTTTTTTTGTTTTTGGAGCTTGACAGTCCTGGTCCCCCATCCACTTTCACTGTATGGAAAGTGGACATTCCTGCTAAACTCCTTTGATGCTCCATGAAAGGAAAAGTCATACAGGTTCAGATCTTTTCTTATTCTGCTTAAATGAGAGACATACAAGCGGTAACATTCAGTTCTATAAGAGCAAAGAATCAAAACAGCCACATCATAAAGGAAAGATTCACATCAAAATAAGTTAAGCTCTGTCCAAGGCATCTGTGGCATTTTGACAATACCAGAGACAGTAATTTGACTTGATGCTCGGTTTGCATTACATACACACAAACACACACAATTAAATAACTAAATTAACGACTAATGATTTTACAACGGAAAATAATCAATGCTGAACTTACTTAAACTGGACAATGACTTTCTTCTAGATCTGCTGTTCAGCCAAAACAATCTTTGTTGCATTCATTTCCTGTTATCATTGTTAAGCAGCTTTGAAAAAATCTGTATTGTAAAAAGCATTATACGACACACAAACAAACACACACACTCACACATACATACATACATATATATATATATATATATATATATATATATATATATATATATATATATATATATATATATATATATATATATATATATATATATATATATATATATATATATATGTGCTGTCATTCAATTAATCGCAGATTTTTCTGTACATAATCGTGATTAATCGCACCTAACAAAGTTATTACTATATTTTTTATTGTAATTTCACATTTAATCTCCAAATTAATGTAGAAACAAAGACAGAGCCTACATTTCAAATATTTGTTTAATGGCATCTCTATGAAATTGATTTCCCCCCCTCAATATTAGCCATTAATTATAGCCATTCAGCATTACAGTATCATTGAACGCAATACATTGGCAAAATTCTATTGGCCCAGTCAGGCCAGTTCAGATTTTTCCGCAACAACTTTTAAGGTGAACATATATTGTTTCATATAAACGGGTGTTATTTGAATGGTAAGGTTTTTTCATCATCCTTTCAGCATTTTTCTTCATGTACGTAAACAATTGTTTCTGTTCTACTTAAGTCAACAAACATATTTTTGCTTGTAAAACTCACCTATGAAGTCATTGCTCATGCCCAGGTCATAGTCCCAGACTGAGATCTCCAGGGTTTTCTTGGCGAGCTGATCATGTGGGACTTCATAGGAAAACTCCTGGGTTGAAGAGGACATTAATCAGTTTTGGCAGAGGGAAACATCACAACATCTATATTCACATTGAGTGAAGGTGTGGTCACATTCAGCTTTGAGCATGCAAAGTTATGAGCAACAAGATATGGGGCCCTATTTTAACGATCTAAGTGTATGGTCTAAAGCGCATGGCACAATTGGACATCCGAATCCACTTTTGCTAGTTTAACGACGGGAAAAATGGTCGGCGTGCCCGGCGCATGTTCTAAAAGGGTTGTCCCTATTCTCTTAATGAGTAATGGGTGTGTTTTGGGCTTTACATGTAATAAACCAATTAGAGTCTCATCTCTCATTCCTTTTAAATGCCAGTTGCACTCGCGCCATGGCGGCTTCGCTATTTAGGCTACATGGCGGAATTTGACATTGGAAAGACCAAACGGATTTGCTCGTGCGCGAGGTTAAAGCGTGCGAGCAGACCATCTACGGGACAAGCCGGATTCCACCATACCTTTATGTACACAATAATAATATTTAGGGCCCGAGCACCGATGGTGAGAGGACCCTATTGGAATTGCTCCGTTTATTTACATCGTAGTCCTTTTATTTTTAATATTTGGAATGTTTGTGTGCTGCTGCGCGTCCCTGTGTGTGTAATAAGCAGAGTGTACGTGCATTGTGGATCCGCCTATAGGCGCACATTACTAACGTGCTCTTTAAATAACATATTGCGCCATTGACTTGAGACCAGGTTTCAGTTGGTCAATGGCGCAGTCTATTTCAGTTACCTCAAAATAGCAACGAGCCAACAATGCGCCTGAACACACCTCGTTTTCAGACCAGCACGCCCATGGAGGCAAACAAATAGGCGCAAATTCATTTGCTATTTAAACAAAGTGGCGCAGGACGTGAAAATGATAACTGCGTCGGGCTGAAACTAGCAAAACACACTCGCGTCGTGCCTGGCGCTGTATTGTACACTGGGTGTATGATAGGGCCCATGATGTCACATTCTAGGGCTTCTGTTTTTAAATAAATCATAAAACTATAAGTAACAAAACAAAATAAATTACAAATGGTCATATATACCAGCTACTCTACTTTGCCACACAATTGCAAACCACGCTGAAGTTATGTTTTGAGTCAAGAGATCAATCTATGACTATACAAATTCATGTCAAAGTTCATCAAACTTGAATTTGGTATGCAGCCAGTGAAGAAACTTCTTCACTTGTGGTTGCATTTCCACTCACCCACGTTCACATGAATATGAATGTAATTGAACAGAACAGAAAGTCGAAAGTGACTAAAGGGCTGCATGGCAACGACAATATCCTAATTGTTAAGCATCTTCCCCTGATATTTTCATTGCGATTCCTCATTTTGATAAAAAAGAAAAATCAAGACTATTTTAAACTTGCTCATAAGACCTATAGAATCGATTTAATTTAAATGCCTCTCATTTGCCACTGCATTCACCTGTGACTTGTGGCAATGCCCAACTGCTGCAAATAAATAAATAAATAAATAATTATTATAAAAAAAATTGGTTCATCAGAAGTCAAATTTAAACGGAAAGGAATCAGATTTTTTCATGATTAATTAATACAGATTTGTGTGACTACACCTTTAATGGGAATAGCTGACCTCGTTAAACTCGGGGTTTAGAGTCTTCTTCTTCACTGAGGTTTTGTATTTGGACTTTTTTCCCATGTCAGGCTGCAAAATACTGATAAAGAGAAATAACCAGAAATGAATCATTGCTCTGCAGTAAGAATTGTATAACTTCTAAAACATCAAAGCAAATCATTAGCCTGGTTTGTCTAAAGCTCTCGAAACATCCACGACACAATCTAAACAGAAAAAAAAAAAAACACAGGCAAGGGTGTAAGAGCTCATTTTAGAGCATGACAAATTTTAGAGAGAGAGAGAGAGAGAGAGAGAGAGAGAGAGAAAGAGAGAGAGAGAGAGAGAGAGAGACCTTGTAGAGTGAGGTAGTGATGGTGGGGTGTTGTTTTTGATTATTCATTCAATCTATTACAGACTGGGAGATGATAATCTTTAATTGAGGATGGATGGAATGAATGGATTGAGAGGGTGTCGGAGGACAGAGGATGCATCCATAAGGTCTGTGGCTCATGGAGTCATCAGTGAATTATCAATCAGAACGTATCATTTATTATTCATGGAGATATCAACCTACACAACATGCTACAGAGGAGAGAGATAGAGAGACATGTGTGAGGTGAAAAAACACATGGGGATATGATGCAAGAGACAGTGAAACCTGCATCCGAACCAAAGCAGTTACATACCGGTAGTACAGTTGAATATATCTAAACACTTAAAGGTTGAAAAACAAGATTCACAGAAAAATTCCGGTGTGTATTTGCACATGACATCTGCATTGTTAGAGGCAGATTAGGTAAATTAATTAAATAAATCAGGCAACTGCAATTCAGTTCAATTAGCTCTATAAAATGGCAAAAGCACATTTGACTACACCGTACGTCTGGATAAATGCTGGCTGTTGTTTCTCAGAGATCCACTCGGCCAACTTTTACTCAAGTTACTGTAGTAAACGCTGCACAAAGGTATTGCTCTTTACAACATCGGAGACATAACGGTAATTAATATGATTAACCTTTTGCTTGACTATATTATCAAACAGCTAATAATGTGTTGCAAACGTTACACAAACCATGTTCCTCGCCATCTCAGTCTGCCTTCTAAAAACCAGCATCCTTATAAAAGCTTTGAACATCATAGATCGTCAGTGGAGAAAGGCATATGGTTCATCATAACATCATAATATACATCATATACATAATTCACGTGCTACGTACAGGTCCTTCTCAAAAAATTAGCATATTGTGATAAAGTTCATTATTTTCCATAATGTAATGATAAAAATTAAACTTTCATATATTTTAGATTCATTGCACACCAACTGAAACTGGTCTTTTTATTGTTTTAATACTGATGATTTTGGCATACAGCTCATGAAAACCCAAAATTCCTATCTAAAAAAATTAGCATATTTCATCCAACCAATAAAAGAAGTGTTTTTAATACAAAAAAAGCCAACCTTCAAATAATTATGTTCAGTTATGCACTCACTTGGTCGGGAATCCTTTTGCAGAAATGACTGCTTCAATGCGGCGTGGCATGGAGGCAATCAGCCTGTGGCACTGCTGAGGTGTTATGGAGGCCCAGGATGCTTCGATAGCGGCCTTAAGCTCATCCAGAGTGTTGGGTCTTGCGTCTCTCAACTTTCTCTTCACAATATCCCACAGATTCTCTATGGGGTTCAGGTCAGGAGAGTTGGCAGGCAAATTGAGCACAGTAATACGCAGTTTTTAAAAGCCTCAGGAATCTTTTGCAGGTGTTTAGAGTTAATTAGTTGATTCAGATGATTAGGTTAATAGCTTGTTTAGAGATCCTTTTCATGATATGCTAATTTTTTGAGATAGGAATTTTGGGTTTTCATGAGCTGTATGCCAAAATCATCAGTATTAAAACAATAAAAGACCTGAAATATTTCAGTTGTTGTGCAATGAATCTAAAATATATGAAAGTTTAATTTTTATCATTACATTATGGAAAATAATGAACTTTATCACAATATGCTAATTTTTTGAGAAGGACCTGTATATTGCTAAATGTAACCAATTTTTCATATCAACAGAAAAATATACCGGGAAAAACTGGCTTCTCTTGAGACTCCCGTTTCAGAGCACGGGTTAATGAGTTATGCTAAGGCCCGCTCACACATTGACGTGATTGGTTACAAGGTCTGTGACGCAAGGAACACCGGCGATTTCAAACCGCGTTTTTGAGAATATACTCAGCAATGGTGTTGACTTATGAATTTGCACATGGTTTTTAGCATATTAAAAACACCACATAGACATATAAACAACATTAAAAACTTGATTTCACCACAGGGGGTCTTTAAATAATGCAACATTAACGGTGTTAGACAAACAGGATTGAATTTTGTAAATAATATATATCAGAAATTATCTAATCATACATTATATTATTATATTATATTCACATTTTCTGAATTCGGAACCAGGTCCCTGCAAACTATTCTTTCTATTTCTGCCATAGAAAGATAAATATTGTAGTAAGAGTACTATGCTACTATGTTTTTTTCAGCGATTGAGTCATTTATTTATCTTCTGAATCATTCATTCATTACACAGAAAACACTAATTCATTGAGAAACAAATTTAGTTAAAATGTTATATTTTCAATAGACAAATTCCACCGAACATGTCCATATACGCAATCTTATTCCAAATTAGGAATATATGCAGCCAAAGATAAATTATAAGAAACAAGGAATTTGTTCACAATTCACATCCTAATTCCCTACTGCATCTTTGGATCGAAGAAGATGCATCTTTGGATTAAAAAGGGTTGTGCATGCGCAGTTACGATAAAATAAACTAATTCTTCAGAGACAACTTGTTATTCTCAATTCATATAAAAGATTCATCTAAATGAACAAATCATTCTTGAACGACTCTCACTACACAACTGTGCATTGCTCAGAGATGTGCAATGGTTCTGTAACTATTGCGTCTTAAATTAATATCTTAATATCAACCTAAAAGCAATAAAATTAAAAACAATATCACATTTGCACTCGTGTTGGATGTTTCCATTATAATGAATTACAATATTGACGGATTATCATTTAACACTGAGTGTGTTTGGTGCCAGAAATGATTTACCACTGGATGTTAACCAATAGACTAATGACTCGCTATTGAAACTATTAATAGATGCTTGAACGGTAATTCAATATAAAATTGACCAATCTTTAGATATTAATTGACTGATTTGCTGGTACATGTCTGGATATCAATCAGAAATGAATCAGTAACTTTCACATAATGACTTTTAGTCAGAATATTAATGATGTTTTATTTCTGCGTGACAAGTTTTATGTCACTGACAAGGATGATTTTGCATCTCTAATGGCTTTTTAATGTGATCCTATTAATTTTTTATTGACATGTCCCATAATAAGTGTTGGATATTAATTGGTCTATACAGACTCAGATTTAAATTCACTAAATTTTTGGATGTGTTCCCGAACCCCAGGCCTAATGAGTAGACTACACTATAGAGGACCTTATTGGGGACCACTTCTCACTGGGCCCGGGACATGTTCCTACGTGGAAAGTTGTGATAAAGATATCATTGATTTATCATAGTGTGAAAGAGTTAGAGAGTGGATAAACTTGATTTAAAAGGCAAAACTAACTGATGGTGATGGTAAACATGCTAATGTTAGATGTTATTACATTAAACATGAGGCACTGTCCTTCTAAAGAAGAGCTGCAGGAAATTTCATTCTAGACACCATGGAGCTCACTTCAGATCTAACCCTAAGGAGACAACTGTCGTCATCTGATAATTAAAAGAATAACTGTCATCTTAGAAGAGCCTGTCCACAATGACAAACGTCAATCCTGAATGAAAGAAGGAATTTAGCATGGACAGAATGTTTACGCCTACAACGAGACAGTCTTGAGTATTTGAAGTCATTGTGTAGTGAGGGCAAATTCAGAGCAATAAGAACGACATTTTCAATATGTGAACTACATTTTCTTGCTTTCTTGAAGCAAGTTCAGTTCATAACAGGCATGGTGAAACATGAAAAAAACCCATTTAACTTAATATTTACATAGTAAAGCTGAAGTGTGTCATTTGTAATTAGTGCAAGGAGCATTAAATTAGTGCGTGTAATTATCATTCCTGTAGCAACAGTAGCAAAGCCAAGGTCATGGGTTCGATTCCATGGGCCAATGCATGCCTTTATAAAATGTATACCTTAAATGTAATGCAACTTGTTTTGCTTCTGCCAAATGCATAAATATAAAGGTAAGTTTGCCTACTCCCCTACTATATATTTTTTTCAAAAATCCTGAAATGATATCCAAATACACATTATTCATAAAATTCCAGTGGAAAATTTTCTGAATGACCTACCACCATCACCCAGATATTGAAGTGTTTATCCAAAGGAAACTTTACTCTCCGATAAGGTAATGGGGGAGTCATCATATTTATAAATGGTGAGCAACAATGATGCAGATTATGGTCACATTACAATTAATGGTCACATGACAATGCCAACAGGTAGTATGTACTGTAGGATATAGTATGTCCATATTAAATGTATACTACACACATGCTGTCATTCAAATTAAATTTAACATTTAATTTAATATTCAACAATAATATTGATCTGCCTGCACTGACACCATTATATGAGAACTGAACTGAGGTGGACGATGACATTACGGTTTTCTCCAGAACGGCTATACAGTATAACTAAATTAGTAACTTTTTTACAACAAAAATGAAACATCACTGAACTTACTCAAGCTGGACTGTGACGCTACTTTGTTGCATTATTTTCCTGTTATCTCTGTAAAGCTGCTTTGAAACAATCTGTATTGTAAAAAGCGCTATATAAATAAATACATGTGACTTGACTTGACATGCATAATTGGCTAAAACAAAAAAATTCACTACTGTTCAAAAGTTTAGGGTGGGTAAGATTTTTTAAAATGTTATTGAAAGAAGGCACTTCTGCTCACCAAGACTGCATTTATTTGATCAAAAATACAGTAAAAACAGTGATTTGTATTACAATTTTTTTTTCTAATTAAATATAATTTAAAATGGTTTACAAATAAATACAATTTATTCTTGTGATGGCAAAGCTGAATTTTCAGCATCATTCCTCTAGTCTTCAGTGTCACATGATCCTTCAGAAATCATTTTAATATGCTGATTTATTGTTCAAGAAACATTTATTTGCAAAATTGAAAACAGTTGTGCTGATTAATATTTTTGTGGAAACTGTGATTCAAATTTATCAGAATTCTTTGATGAATATAAAGTATAAAAGAACAGCATTTCCGTCATGACAACTCTCGGAGTGTGCGGCATGGTAATGGATATGACAATGTTGATATATTTGGTTTTGGCAGAATAGATCTGCTACGATGCTGCTGCTGCTGCTGGTGTACGGGACTTGCTGCTGCTGTAAAATTTAGCGTACATGAATTACCCATAGCAGATCTATACAGGAGGAGCTGGGGAAGGTGGAGGGTTTCTGAAAGCGTGCTGCATTGCTAACGCAAATGCTTACCAAGTATTTGAAGGTTGAGCAAGCAAGCTCATTGGCTACTGATACACTAGGAACCAATCAGCAGTGCCCTAAAGAGAATGATTTGATTACAAGCAGATGGAGTTAAAGGGATAGTTCACCCAAAAATGAAATGTATCCCATGATTTACCCAACCTTAAGCCATCCTAGATGTATATGATTATCTTCTTTCAAACGAACACAAACAAAGTTACATTAAAAGATATCGTTGCTCTTCCAAGCTTTATAGTGAATAGCGGCCCTGATTTTGAAGTCCAAAAAAGTGCATCCATCCATCCATCATAAAACTAATCCATACGACTCCAGGGGGTTAATAACGGCCTTCTGAGGCAAAGCGATGGGTTTTTGTAAGAAAAATATTCATATTTCACACTTTAAAAACCAAAATAACTAGCTTCCGGCATCTCTATCCTCTGCGCTTCCACTTTCGTCAATGTGTTATGCGTCAGGTCAGGAGTTACTCTTTCGCCGTAAATCGATGCATACGGTGTCAGAAGCTAGTAATTTTAGTTTATAACGTTTTTCTTACACAAACGCATCGCTTCACTTCAGAAGGCATTTATTAACCGCCTGGAGCCGTTTTGGGTGAGTAAATCATGGGGTAATTTTCATTTTTGGGTGAACTATCCCTTTAAGAACCTATTAGCCTGTGCCACCTAGAGTTTCATGACAGAACTTTGTATTTATTTGAAATATATATTTTTTGTCAAGCCAAGTCTTTACTGAATTTTTTATCAATTTAATTTTTCCCTGCAGAATAAAAAGTATACATTTCTTTTTGAAAAAATCTTACTGACCCCAAAACTTTGAATGGTAGTGCAATTCACATTAATGATTGTTTAATAAATGAAGTACATATTCCAACCATGTTGGATGCATTAATCAAACTGACAGTTCTGCCCCTAACTAGTGCCATTGCTTTAGCCAATGTTGCTTTTGGGATGCTTAGATTGATGAAACAAACAGAGAAATGTTCTGAAAGCAGAACAATGTTGACATTTTTCCTAGAAATCAACATGCTATAGTTGACTCAGCATATTAAACTGAGATAGGAAGGTATTTTAACATTCAGAATATTACACACTTCAGCTTAAATGTGCACCTGCATCCATGTATCTGTGAATTAGTCACTAATTACAATCTGACTTAATCGTTTCTGCAATTAGTGAAAAAGGCACATTCAAGTCGACAACAAGCGTCTGAATGAACATTCGAATGTGAGCTTAAATGTCTCGCCATCACAAGTTCAAATGAAAAAGCGGAACTATTGAAATTGTGTCCCGTGTAATGACATTAATTAGAGCATGTGCAATAATATCTGCATTCCCTTGTCTGTTCTAATTATGTGGTGATGCCGAGGGCCAGATGAAAATAGAGCTGAACTCTACAGGGCCTCATTCACAATAATTGCATACACACACATACACGCGTGCACACAATATGAAAAGTGGGGGCATATCTACATCTCATCAGCCTCTCTAACTACACATTAGAAACATCATCAGTTGTAAATGCCTAGTTGCTACGGATACACTCATGTGATAAAGTACTTGAAAGAATAAAACTAAACTTTCCAGAAACAGCATTGTAGAGGCAGATATATGTGAACATAAAGAAAAACAATATGCAAAAAAGCAAAAAGAAGCTCTTCTTCTCTGCTGTTGTTCATTTCTTTGCTCCTCAGGAAGTTTACTTTCTGTCAGCAGCTCAACGCAACTGTGCCAGGCGTACTTGAGTCATGAATATTAATTATGTTATGTGATGTTCACCCTAACTGATTTGCCGAAAGGCAGACGTTCATGAATGCTAGCCTCAGCTGGATTACCGTTTACCGTTGGTGTGTTTGTTCACTATCATAGCAGCCAAGTGACAGAGGCTTCTGCAACATTAGATAAGAATTTACCCTATTTACTTTTTTAATAAACATTCCTGTTCTATTTACTGGTGCATGTTATTCAGAGTAAAAAAATCATAATCTTTAAACAAGACTCTGCTTCTGAAACATCTTTCCATTTTGGCTAATGTCAACAAACTAACAATTTTTAATAACCTGTCATGAAGGGATCATGATTTAATCAAGTGTCATAGAATATTCTGTTTCAGGAAATGCATCACATAATGGATGTAAAATGGTTTGCAAATCTGTTTCATCAACTTTTAAGTCATCATTTTACTCTTTTTTTCTATCTTTGCAGCCTATGAAAGTATAATCATTATCAGATAATCTCCCAAAAAGGGTATTTGTGCAATTTGTGCAAAAGTGTTTTCCTCTGCACACACATAATCTTCTGGTGAAGATAATTAAAGGGATAGTACTCCCAAAAAATCTGTTATTAATTACTCACCCTCATGTCCTTCCAAACCTGTAAGACTTTTGTTCATCTTCAGAACACAAATGAAGATCTTTTTGATGAAATCTGAGAGATTTCTGTCCCTCCATTTACAGCTACGCAACTGATACTTTGATGCTTCAAAAAGTTCATAAAGAGATCGTAAAACTGATCTATATGAATTGGGCAGTTTTGTCCAAATTTTCTTAAGAGACTCAATCGCTTTATATGATGAACAGATTTAATTTAGGCTTTTATTCACATAGAAACATTCATCAACTCACATATCAGTTATGGTAAACAGAAGCTTAAGCATGTTTGCTTGAATAGGAGAACCAATGAGGTTCATTCTCGTGTTACGCAGCACGTTTGAGCTTCCTCAAGAACCAATGAGGTTTGTTCTCGCGCACCAACCAGGTTCGGTTGAGCTTCTGTTTATGTTCGCTGATCAATGTTTATATGTGAATAAAAGCTTAAATTTAATCTGTTCATCATATAAAGTGATCAAGTCTCTTCCGAAAATTTGGACTAAACCGCTCAATTCATATGGATTAGTTTTACGATCTCTTTATGAACGTTTTGAAGTGTCATAGTGGTAGTTGTGTAGCTGTCAATGGAGGGACAGAAATCTCTCAGATTTCATCATAAAGATCTTCATTTGTGTTCCAAGATGAATGAATGTCATACATGTTTGGAACGACATAGGGGCGTGTAATTAATGACAGAATTTTCATTTTTGGGTGAACTAACCCATTAACTAATCAATGATTGCTTTAAAAAATCATTTTATTGAACAGAAAGGCTACGTCTACAAATTAGTCGCTTGGTTAATTACATTTGAAATGTTTCAAATACATCTCAGATATAGACATTTCTTTCCTGAATTTCTCTGAAAATGTCTGTAGACTTGCCTTAGCTACACATTGATTAAATGTTCTTCCTTCTAGCAACCTGGATATTGTGATTACATTCAAATACAGAGAGCAGAGAGAGCAGAGAGAGAGAGAGAGAGAGAGAGAGAGAGAGAGGTTTGAGTAAGCTTCCCTGCCTAAGCTTCTTCTGTTAAAACCAGACACTCTGTTGTCTGAGAAAAACATCTCAACAGAGAAAAACAATAGCAGTCAATAGCAGCCCCCCTCCAAATCTAGAGATTTCGTTTCTCTTTCCTCCTACGGAATGACTACAGTATTGATTGGCCCCCAGTCCCCTCTACACGTAATCCCTACTTGTGTCCAGTTCCATGTTCCCTCTATTACAGAATAAGCCAGTCCAGGACTCAACAATAACGATGGTCTGCTGACCTGGGGCCACTCTGAGAGAGTTAGCTGACTGACGCTGATGAAGTTGAGATGACACTGAGAGAATGACTTGACTGAGAAGCATCTGTTAAAATGTGTTAAAGTCCCCCTGTGGTGAAAATCAAGCTTTTAATGTTGTGTATATGTCTATCCGTTGTTTTTAATATGCTTCAAGACAACAAGCCATATACAAATTCATCAGGCAACACCATTGCAGAGTATTTTCTCCTTAAAACTGCAGTGAACCAAAGACAGTCTCAAAAATGCGGTTTGAAAACGCTGATGTTTCTGACGTCACAAACTACCTTGTAACCAATCACGTCAACGTGTGATCGTCAACCAGTGGATCTCTGAGCTGGTGTGAGTTAGTGGAGGTGGGGTTAATTTGCATATTCATAGGATCATTTAAATATGTAATTTTGGTGATCAAAGATGAGTTCAAAAGATCAAAGATCAAAGAACAATTAGTAATAGTAATACTATTTTTTCACAAGTAAAATGTTTAATAAAATTATAAATATAAAAACACTTATAAAACTATAAGCAAAAAAAATGAAAAAGATGAATTTATAGCTGTCATATACAATAATTTCCAGATATTATTTATATTTTTATATACAAAAAGTATTTTTATGGTTTTATAGTTGTTTTTCAAAAGGAAAATGGTTCATACAAATAAAAATCATGTAAACATAAAAATACATAATTTATCTAAACTAGAAATATCTAAACAAAAAACAAATTATATTGTTAAGCCTTACTGACCCGTATCATAATAATATATACATTATATAAATTAACTAATTAGTGATACTGAAAACACTTGTTTTTCACATTATTGACATGTTATGTTAGTTTTCTAGAATCCATTTAATAATTACAATTAAAGTCTTTATTGCTATTAAAAAGACAAGAGTGACTGATGCAGAAAATCCAGTCTAATAAAAAGAGAGTGCTGCTTCAATAAATTCAAGCTAAATCCAGCCATAACTGGAATCAACCTCAGTGGACAAAAAGACAAATAACATCTGGTCCAGCGGTCACAATGCACAAACAACCCAGCATCCACATAAGCCTCTGCCATACTGTCATACATGTCATGAGAGAAAGAGTCAAAATCTCCACCTTATCCTAAACTATATTGACAAGTCTAGTCCTAAACGAGCGCTAAAGCACATGTCACACACAAATGCACACGCACACTCCCAGCAGTCTATCCTGCTGTATAAAAGCAGTCCACTCTCCAACAATAGATTTCCAATGCTCTAGTGAGCCCATCGGGGCCTGTAAATGGCATGATAAACAAGGAAATCCTATCTCCTCAGAGCAGATAGCGGAAAAAAGCTCCTCTCCATCACATTACGCATCAAAATACATCCACGATAAGAATGAACAGAACCCCATCGACAGGAAAAGAGTGGTCCAAGATTTATGCATGCTTTATCAGACTTGAGAGGAGAGAGAGAGAGCGAGGAATGGATAGAGTCGAGAAGAAGAGGTATGGCAAATGATAAAAGAGCATTGCTGTGATGGGAAGCCGAGGGTGGGAAGCTAAAGCTGAGAGAGGACGATTAAAAAAAAGAAGAAGCAAAGATCCAGTTTTTTTTGGAGGGACTTTACGCTTGGCTCTGGACTCTGTTTCCTTCTCTATGCCCCATTAATTCTCTCAGCCTCCAAATAGAATCTTATTGTGTGGGTGGACTTTGAATTATTCTTCGCAAGAACCCACAGGGGGATAAATTATGATCAACCGGAGGTACAGAGAGAAATAAATCACCCTGAAATGAAATCCATGATGCTAACTAGGAGGAGGGTGATGCCAATGAATTGAGTCATAACGCAGTTACACATACTTGCGTTCGTCTGATGCTGTGCTATGCAATGATTCAAGGAAGGATGAAACAAAATTGTGCTTGTTAAAACTTTCTTTTTTGATTGTAATAAATGTGCACAAATTAAATAAAGGCTGTGAAAATGATAATCATGCCCACCGTTGACTCACTACAGGAGCCTTGGGGATTGTGCTAATTTGCTTTAACTCAATTTGAACAACATTGGTGCTTTGAGGTACTGATTACAACATTAGCTTCACTCGTGTGGGGTTGTAGGCTCAGATCATCACACAAAGACCACAGGTCTCATCTCAAACTTCTGAAAAAACAACAAAACAAAACAACACAAAAAGACAGTCCGTTTGATGATCTGATACATATTGCACCCAAAGCTGGAAAGCCTTTTTTTTAATCTGGTTTAATTTGATTGGCTGGCTTTTTATGTAACTTTCACAATGCCAAAATAGGCATTTGGACTAAAAGCTTCCACTTTATTTTTGGCCTAAAGGGAAGTGTAACTCCATCCGCCTCTTTTATCAATTTCTGTCACTTTGCCACTGTCCAATCTGAACAAACGTGGCAAAGAAACACCTAAAACAAAGACTCACATTTTGACAAAGGGGTCTGAGTAGCCATTCGAATCCATGGCGGCCAGGTGGGCACAGCGAATAATTCCCACAACCAGAGAACTCTTCTCTGTGCAGTACAGCAGAGAGACCAGGATACGGCCACGCTAGAGAAACAGAGAAAGAGACAGACAGTCTTCTATCTCAGTCTTCTTCCATCAATATTCAGACCATCAATAATAAATTAAACAATATATGTCAGTAGGGTTCAATGGGGCTAAAACCCACAATGGGGCTGTTTTTATGGATCTAAACTAATGATGACAGAAAAAAAAATATTTGTATTGTATACAGATGGAGTAACAAAATGTGTGTGAAAAGAAATGATAAAAAAGTTAATAAAAAAGGACATTTTAGTGTGGAGTAAAGGCTATATTGATATGGTGTTGATATACAGTAATTTAAGTTTTAAAAACTTAAGATATGGCAAGATATTTTTGAGTAATATTAAAGTATATACTTAAACCCCTTCAGTAACAGATAAAAACGGCAGGCAAAAATTATAAGAATGTTGTCTCAAAAAACACTAACATTTAAAAGTTTTTTTTTATTTTATCTCAAAAGCGACAGTAAAACATTTATAATCTCTTACTTTTGAAATGTTATTTCTATTTGAAATAAATGCTGTTCTTTTGAACTTTCTATTCATCAAAGAATCCTGCAAAAAATTTAATCAGTTTCCAGAAAAGTATTAGGCAGCAGAACTGTTTTCAACATTTATAATAAAAATAAATATTTTTTCAGCAGTAAATCAGCACATTATAGTAAAAAATGATTTCTGAAGGATCATGTGACACTGAAGATTGGAGTAATGATGCTGAAAATTCAGCTTTGCATCACAGGAATACGATTCATTTTACATACCTTAAATTGAGAACAGGTTTTTTTTTATTGTAATATTGTACAGTAGTGCAAGTATATACTTAATTAAACTGTCAACAATGGATGAACAAATGATCTTTTGGCTTTTTATATCCACTTATACTATATTTAGTAGGTGAACCCTGTACACAATATTAGTACAGGCAAAAATCTTATCTTAAAATATACATATAATTAAAGAAATTCTCATTAGCAATATATATATACATCTACCATTATATATATATATATATATATATATATATATATATATATATATATATATATATATATATATATATATATATATATATATATATATATATATATATATATATATATATATATATATAGGAAAAATGTTAAAACTTATTTTAAAAGTAATTGCCTCAGAATCAGCTATTTGCCACTGAGTATGATAACCTCATGGAGCAGGACAGTTTATCAGTACAAAAAGACAAACAAGTATTCAGGATAGTGCTTTGGATAATTGGTAAATTTGAGATAATAAAAAAACAGGCCCTTTTATCCTGGGGCCCTATATTCTCATTGTACCCTGATTGTGAGTGTTCTATATTCTGGTGCAGTTTCAGTGTAAATAGGGAGTGTGCAGAGGTCTCAAGTATGGGATGGAAATTATTGGATCTTTACCTCCTCTTCTGCAACAAGAGAACCAGGATCCACTGCCTGACTGTTAGCCTCCCGGGCCTGTAAGACCATAGAAAGGTTATCAATAATAGAGTAAATACCCAAACACTAAATTATGCATTGTACAAATTCCAATGGACGTAACCTCACAACAGCCACAATGACTCTCTCTCTCTCTCTCTCTCTCTCACACACACACACACACACACACACCTGTGCAATTCTCTCAAGGCCCATGTAGTATTTCTTGCTCTCTCCCTCCTTCAGTTTCTTGAGCGCCACCCTGACTTCACCTATGAACTCATTCCGTCCTAAACGATCCATATCACACACACACAGCCTGGAAAGAGAGAGAGAGAGAGAGAGAGAGAGAGAGAGAGAGAGAGAGATATGGCACTCAGAACTCTTCAGCTCAACCTTCAAGGCAGAATGTGTTAAGCATGTTGCACGCACAGCCAGAGAGAAAGAGAATATCTCAAGAGAAGAGACTCTGAACTGAGAAGTTGGTATTGACTAGAGTTTGACCAAAATATAATTTTTGACCATTTAATTAGTGCGGATAAAAGATCAGATATCAGGAAAAATTAACGCTTGTGCCAGTGACAAAATTAATTTAGATTCAAATGACTTATGAATATGATTTTCGCAAATCTGCAAGACTAAACTGCTGTATAAAATTAGTCGCACCATTAATTTTGAAGCAGTTCCTGCATCGCTATTCAATGGCAGAGCTACTGATTTTACAGCATTTAAGACTAAATAAATCTGAGTTGTGAGTTTACTATCTAAATTAATCATAATACTTTAAAAGACATGATCACTGAAAAAAAAAATCTTATCTTGTCTTGCTAGATGCATGTGTAAAAACAAATAGCATAAAGTGCAAGTGTAGTCTGAGTCTATTTGATTCATTTCAAATGACACTTATGAGCCATCTCTTTTAATGAATCCACTTTAATGAGTCAAAAGACTCCACAACTGCAGAGATTTATTTTTAAACTTTCAATCGAATCACTGAATCCACCAGATTTCTTACTGAATTAACATCCGACTCACTGAACCGCATCACAAATTTTAATCATGTCTGACTTGAAATGAACACAGTTGTGTTACTTCAATCCTCCATAGATGACATCATGCAATACGTGACATAAAAAAAAAAAAAAATTAGTTAATGTATATAAGATTAGATAAAATAGATAAAATATTTTTTCATCAAAATATTAATTTTAAAAACTAAGTAAATCTGTTTTCACCCCACCTTAGTTATTGGAATAGTCAAAATGTATAATCATTCAACCTCTAGGATTGACACTGAGAAAGAGGGAATTAAGGAAAAGAAACAACAATAAACAGAATAAGAAAAGAGGAATTTATAGTGAACAATGTAAGAAAAGACAGATGAGTTTTACGTCAGCGAAAAAACTGAGGAAAACATATGAGGGAGAATAGTCAGGGTGAGGAGACAAATTGCCAAATGTAGAAAAGAAAGAACTGAAGTGTTATTGTGGGTGTCAAAGAGCGAGTAAGCAAGAGCCTGCACGTAAGTCAAGTCAAATCACCTTCATTTATGTAGCGCTTTTAACAATATGGGCTGTTTCAAAGCAGCTTTACAGCAATAGGGAATTAAAGTAACAGAGATTGTTCTGGCTTTACAGCAGCTCTAGAATAAAGTTATTGTCCACCTAAAGATCAGTAAGCAGATGACACTGACATCATGATCTTGTTGGATAATTGCTTTCTGGATTAGTCATTCCTTCCAGCCAGGTGTGTACACATGGTAATACAAACACATGCACACACTCGTGTGGAGGTGGATAACACTTCCAGTTCATCATTCTTCCTGAAGCTGCTATGTATTACTCACGGGGTTGAGCTTTTCCTTATTAATGTCAGTCATTGTGATTATGTCAAGAGTTTGCATGCACATGGAAGTCACCTACATGCAGGACATCCGAAAGAAGACGTGTACTATTCAATGTTTATTCAGTATTGAACTGTGAGTCAGATGAGTCATGGGCAGGCCCACGCAAAATCTGTGCCGGCAGGATTTCACAGAAAGCTCCACAGGTTTCTGCAGAATTTTACTGCTCGTCATTCAAAGTTTCTCACATGTTTAAGTATTTCATATGCTAATTTGATTAATGATATCAGCTACCAATTAAAACTCAGTACACTCATTTTCCTATTAAAGAGGACCTATTATGCTTTTTTAAAACTTTCTTTAGTGTATAATGTTGCTGTTGAAGAATGTTCAACCAAGGCCTGGTTGAGTTGCACAAATACTGTGCTGTCGCCATGTCCAAGAGACAGTTTTTTTCCGCCTTGGATCTAGCACGGTTATGGTAAGGGCCGCAACATTTCCAAAACATGCTGGAAGCGGACCAATCACAGAACATTGCGCTTTTCGGAGACAGGAGCTTCATAGAGACAGGAACTAAACAGAGTGTTAAGGCCCTGATATTCTTACAACAAAGTTATTTTTCATTCTTCGTTTAGAGGTAACATGAAAATTGAAATACGTGAGCAGTGATAAACTGTTATCGAACATCTGACGCCACCCACACTGCTAAAAGCGATGGTTAGATGAATATGTAAATATGTGCGGCACGGTTTGCTCTCAATAACAAAATAAACACATGACAAAATTGAGAAAACAGCAAGCATTTTTTTTTTAAATAAAGCATAAGAAAAGCATCTTATAGCAAAGAGAATATGTTTGCACAAGCTCTACAATTCAGCACTCTAGTTACGTCACGTTTATTTATATAGCACTTTATACAATTAGCTTAAAATCAAGCAGCTTTACCGTATTAAACATGAAAAACTGTCTCAGTGTCTACATTCATCAGAAGTACAACTTTCTAATATGAAGCAGCTCTCTAGTGTGTTTATGTTTTCACTCGCAGACGTCCCACCTCAACCGACTGAACAGGAGAAGTGAACCAGAAAAGTTTTTGACGTGAAAGAAGGCGGAGCCTCCACGCACACCTACTTATAGTAGGTTAGGGAAAGGTGTTTACCAGCCGCAGCAAATTTTCCGTAAAGTTCGCTTTGGCAAGCTGTTTCGAACTCCCAAAATGAACTCCAAACGAAGTTTGTTATGGCCTGATTTAGTTCGAAATGATGTCACATCAGATAATTCTTCGATATCTCTTAAAGGGCACCTATTATGCAAAATTCACTTTTACATGGTTTGAACATAAATGTGTGTTGGCAGTGTGTGTACACAACCACCCTATAATGATAAAAATCCACCCAGTCCTTTTTTTAAAATCCACATAAATCACATAACAACCCGTTCTCAGATTCTGGACAATGTGACGTACTTTTGCACAGGCCCCGCCCACGACTGTTGACGGACACTGCAGTTTAAGCATAGACCCGCCCTGAGTGAGCTGTACACATTCCACCATTGTTTCGACACCGGAGCAGCTGTAGACAAGAATGTATCCTAAGCGATTTAGGTGTTTTGTTGTTCGATGTAAGAATGAACATAGCAGTCACCATTTATTCCCGTTGTTACTCGAGGATGGATCTGTACCAACTGTTCGTGATCCAGCTTACAGTCTCCGGATCGATAGGCCTAACGTCACTGATCACTGCAGTAATGAAATGCAGAGCACGCACTTTATTACAGTTCGTCAGAGTTGTTTTACGGATATAGCTTACCAGTTTATTAAGCACCCACTGAAAAGGCATAAAGTATGTATATATTTGATTACTGTTCGTTGTAACGAGTGTTTTTCTGTAATTCGCTGTGCATGTTGATGATAGTAAAAGGGAGAGAGAGAGTTTTTAATGCGCAGTTCTTATACTGTGTTTATTCAGCTCTTACAGTGATTTTCTGGAGTAAAACTGACGCTTTTGTGTGATGTACAATAAACTTCATAAAAAAGATGAGATGAGATTGTCCTGACGGTCCTGACACTGAAGAACAAGCTCATGAGGCTCCGCCCTCTGTGCCAGCAGCTCATTTGCATTTAAAGGGATACACAGTAAAACGGTGCGTTTTTCTCAGTCCCAAAAGATGACAATTTAAACATGCTGTAAAAATGATCTGTTGGGTATTTCGAGCTAAAACTTCACATACACACTCTGTGGACATCAAAGACTTATTTTACATCTTGTGAACAAATTCAAAGATTAATTTCACTACAATTAACCAAATTCCTCCAACAACAGCAAAATCTCATTGCTCTAAAATCCCTCTCCACAAAATACATTAAACATGAAATTGCTCTGATTAGCTGCAATTGTTGCATCATGCTTTTTCACTTTCAGTGAGGACAGAAAAATGACGCTGGAAATGTGTCACATCTGGTTAAGGTGTTTTTAAAATGTGGCAAAACAAATTTGTCAGCTAGGCTCCTAAAAGACCACTGCTTAACAAACACTGTCTACTAATAAACAATGAACACACCTACTGTATGCTTCCATGACATCCGCTATGATAATGACTCCGCTAATAGCATGATGCTTTTATAATGGCACAATAGCACTATTGATAATGCAGACATTCTTAAAAAAAAAATTCCCTGCCAACAGCAGTCATTGTTCTAATTGAGAAATGACATTCACATGACAAAAGCTGATGAAAGAAAGGACATTTATTGACAGGGGACCATATGGGAGGAAATACAGTAAATATGGAAATACTTGCTCTGGAATTTTATACGTAAAATATTCATCCCTGCCGCCTCTCCCTGCACTGAACGACTGCAGTCGGGTTTGAGATTAGCCAGCTGTCATAGCCCAGGCACAGCCACTGTGACAAGGTGCTGACGCTGCCCGTGGTGACATACTCCATCTACGCCTTGGGCTCCAACAACCTGCTCTTCAGAATGATGGTCCCAGAGCGTAACAGAGCGTAAAGAATCATCAAATCAAACTCATCCTTTGGGATTCAAAAGTGGCAAGAATCCATGTTCGCCACGAGAAACAGTTCGGCTTGTGCCACTTTTGGCAGAATGTATGCATCTAATTGTATTTTTAATTTACAAGAAGCTTCTGTGTTAAACAGTTTCACTGCGGAGGCAAAAATCTCTGGATTGAAAGTATTTCTCCAGTGCTGAGGTAAATCGGGGTTGAGTTAAAAAACATTTCTGTATGAAACTAGAATTATTCACAGCCTCAGCCAAAAAGTGGAACAAGTAAGGCAAACAGCTTCACTCTCTCTTTATCTCTCCCTCGCTCTCATCATACGAGAGCTCCTGCTAGGTTTGTTTCCCAGCTGTACATCAGAAGGGTTTCTATTACATTTGTAGAGAAATTGCCCCATCTCACTCTGTCCTCTGTGTTTTATTGCTCAAATTGTCGCATTCCTCTACACAGAAGGTTAGACCCAAGTGTGGGTGTTACCTTAAGGCTAATGTGTGTTATTGCACCACAGAGACATCCACTACATACTGTCAAAGACGCGCACATACATACATGCCCACACACAATGCGCTCCGTGTGACAAAGAGTTGACTTGACCTGAACATCATGAAGTAATGAAATTCACACATGCACAGCACACAAATGGGGCTCAAAAATGTTCTCACTGTCATTAATAATCTGGACGGAGACACTCGAGGGATTTTACAGAAAGCCATATATTCAAAGGGTGAATTCAGCAGTGCAAGTAAAGCCAAAAATAGGTGGATGCAGGTGAGAATCATGGGAAATGGAGGTGGTACTGTACCTGAGGGTTTTGGTGGTCATGTCAGCAGCCGTAATGCCGTGATAGATGAGCGTCTCATTCCACACTGGATTCAGCGTGTTCTTTAAAGTCTTAGTGCGCAGTTTGTTTGCCTGAAAGAGAGAGGTAGAGTGTATTGAGAACGATAATGAATTTAATTAATAGACACTCTGGGTCAAAACAAGTGTGTAGAAAAGCTGCTCACGCAAAATTTCTGCTGAGTTTACAACAGCTGTGCACGCACATAAACTTGTTCTTACCATCAGTCTAATGTTGATGAATCCAGATTAATGTAAATGAGGGAGCGTGCACACACAGTTAGTAATTAGCATAAGACATGCCCAAACCATCTCCATGTAAGGGCTATTGCACGACCTCTCCTATTCATCACTCTCCAAAAACCTTATGCTCTCAAAAGCAGGGTTGCAATAAGGGTTGTAATAAAAACACAAAAACCTTGCATCACAATAAGTGTATTGTGATTGTCAAAACATTTGGTAACTTAACAGAATGTGCACAAATGCTACGTTTCACAATGCCGCCTAAACTTCTTTGTTGATCATTGCACAGGTGGGGGTCGGCCGCTTATATATAGTGACCTTGAACGGTGTGGGGGAAATGTGATTAGTACAGTCTGGTCTAATCAAGAGGTTACAGATCTTCATTGGTTTAATTAAAACCCATACTTTGTCAATATGTGTGCTTGACTTCATGTGGTGCTGCGCAGACAGAATGGCGTATATCAAAATCCAGGGAGAGCGACTGATTCTTGATGTCACATCCCAAACGGTCTGGGCAGCACATTGGCTTTTTTAATTTGGCGTGAGATTTTCAGCATGTGAGCGTGAGACAGAGCCTGAAAGTGTATGTTTCACGCCAAATACGTGAGAGTTGGCAACCCTGTCTAAATATCTATTTTGTAAATATCAATGAGACATTGCTGCACATACAGCAATATTTTCTGCCTTTTTATGAAAGATGCATCGTAGACTGAGCTGGATAATTTTTTGTAACTCTCAAAGTAATTGAAGTAAGATTTATTGTGGGTAAGCTATTAGCTTATGAATTTCTTTTATTAATCTTAAACACACACACACTCTCTCTCTCTTTCTGATTGTTTTCATGACTTTCACTCAATGTCACCATTGAGCAGCACCATTAGCGTATTACTGGGGAAATCCCCCTGGAACAACATGGGGTTAAGTTCATTGCTCAAGGTCAAAATGGTATGTTCAAGCAACCTTGCGGTTAACAGCCTGAGTCCTAACCACTACACCACATTACCCCAGTACGTCTTAAATGAAGAAAATGAGCACTAAACTCACCACTAAACCAGAAGCACAATCATGCCCAAAATAAACATTACTTTGCATTTCACCACCTAAGAGTATTTTGGGGGGAATAATTAACACCCCAAGCTCCATCTGTGCAGAAATTACCACTGCTGTATATAGTTTCTCAATTTAAAGAATATGTTAGAATTGGCTGCTGCACAGTCGAGCTAGTTTTGTGAAGTGGGTGGTGGTGTAGTGGTTAAGGCCTTGAACAAAGCACTCAATCACAGGTTGCACTACAGGATCTACGTTGATCTTGTATGAACATAAAATAAATATTTATAAATACAGTTCCACGCATAACAGCACATTAAACATCAAATATGTTCTGATTGGCTGTGAATTTGCACCACATTTTTGTATTCAGTGACAACAGACCATTATTTTTTTGTCACAGGAATTTTATCTCATTGCACCTGGCTAGGGCACAGAATAAAAATGGCACATCATTAGCCTACTCATAAAAAAACTACAAAGACAAAAATGCTATTTAAACCCCCCCCCCAAAAAACTAAAGTTTCAAATGGCCAAATAATACAATATAATGCTAAAAAACAATCATGCAGGGTAAAAAATATTTATGGCTGGAAATTTTCTTATTGTACCCATCACTGACAGGAATAGTCCCTTAGTGGCCAAGGTGAGATTAGATCAGGGGCGTAATTTACGGGTGGGACGGGTGGGACATGTCCCCACCACTTTTTGCCAGGCTCGATATTGTCCCCACCACTTTTTAAAAGTAATTGAAAAATAGATTGCGGAAGGTATATATTAAAGGAAACACACAATCTACAAATCGGCATCCTTCATCGAATTAATTAATTTAACAATTTTTTTCCGGCGGTCAGAAGCTTTTCAACGTCCTCTCAATGATGAATATCTGTTGTGATTGCGAATAACAGTTTCCTGCGTGTAACTACCGCTGCATTAACATGTGATGTGAATGTACGTCGAGTTTTACAGTATTGGGACTGAGGTGCCAGAACTGCAGCTGATAGAATGTGCGCTGTAGCACGATACTACCATATTTTAGTTTCTCATTGTGTTTCCACAACAATGTTAGTGAGTAAATCTACTGAAATTGCCACCATAACAGTGGAGTGTGATGTGTAAGACGTAGAGCTATTATTAAATTACTATTAGTATTATTTGAAGTTAACATAATAAAATACGTAGACCTACACCAAAAAAAACTAGTTGAGGATAAATTCTTTAAAATTGGGCAATTCCAGCGTTAACGTGACATTTGCAGTCAAAACTTGAAATATAAATTCTCAGAAAATGCGTTTAATACTGAAACGTCTGTTTATATATCCATACTCCCTTAATAAAGGAGTCCAGACATTAGAAAAATATCAGTCTACACATGCGTTTTATATTTAATATGAGGGAAATACACGAGACATGACAAAAAATCTTTAACTTTTAGGTGGCAAAATATTTTTTAGTAAATGAATTACTATGAATTACACTACGCAAAACAAAAGTAGCCTAATACTAACCGATGAAGAATGGTCGGCCTCCATAGAACATAAAATATTATTTTTATTTATTTTTCGTGTTCGCAGTTATGAGGAAAAAAATGTTATGGACGTGACAGTTCTCCGTTAAAGTGAATTTCGTTTTTTATTAATTGTATCTTAATTTTAATCAATGTTTCATCAACCAATTGCCTGGATTTAATAAATAAGAAGTAAATAGGCCTATAGTAGAAAATAGATCATCAAGGCCCACACAGAAACGAGAAAGAAGGCATTTCTGTATTCTGCACCTTCAGGCCTACTTTGCAAAAGGACTTGAAACTCATTGAGTTAATCTCGCTAAATGCTTTTAAATCCAAAATGAAAGATTTAGAGGCAGATGCCTTAATATGTAGGCTAAATGCTCTTAGACTGTAAACATTATTTTAAATGATTATATGAAATGTTAGCGCTTCTGCGTTATTTGTCTGTACCTATGTGTTTGTACTGCTGCCTGTCTTGGCCAGGTCACCCTTGCAAAAGAGGTTCTTAATCTCAATGGGACTTTCCTGGTTAAATAAAGGTTAAATAAAATATCACGGAGGCGCCGGCGCGTGAACTGGACTCTCGTCTCATATGAACCGAAACTCAGCGTATAATGTACTTGCCTCTCACAGACCTGAGAAATATATAGAAAGCTTGAAATGTCTAGGCTTGTAAACAGAACAATTCAAAACGAAAGAAAACAGACTGCTCTCTGCTTATTTAATCCATGAAATGATGGATCAACTTCATCTTTGCAGCCGATACACTAACATAGAAAACACTTGTTTATTAATAAACAATTAAAATGTCTCCTTGCTATATTTGACATATTCATAATCATTACTTTTGCTGGTTCTTTGTGGCAGCTTTTAGATATTTTATTGGCAGCGCCATGTTACATGAACGCGTCAGGCGTCACCACTGCTTCAGCACCGAAAACATATATATTTTTTTTTTGTTTAAATCTAAAATCAAAAATCGTGATACGAACCGAATTGTAGGTTTGGTCTATCGTTACAGCCCTACTAAGATGAGAAAGCAGGAGTTTAGTCGTTTGTCATGGTTGTAAAAAAAAAAACAATGGCTATCTGAACATCTTTGCCAAGCGCAAACGTAATCAATAAATTATCAGGGAGGGTCGCCTTTTTTCACAATCATTTTGGAGGGTAATAGAAAAATTTATTAGCCTACTGGCGAACAGGCGAAAGGAGGGTTTCACAGATCTCAAAACTCCTCCGGTAGCCCCTTAAATAAAAAAAACTAACAGTCTCCAAGTTCACTGATCTTGCGTATTTTGATATATTTATTAGGCTAACCTAGATGTGTTGAGAATGTTACGTTTTGCTTATTCGGATGCTTATAGACATATTTGTGAATGTGATACATGCATGTGTGTAGGCCTACATCAAAGTGAAAATTAAGTGTATTTCCAACTCTGAACTCAGTCCCCAAGTAAATTCGGTTATTAAATAAACAAATAGCAAAACGAGTTGTGCGGTGTCCCCACCACTTTTCAAAGCAAAGTTACGCCACTGGATTAGATGCAAAAAAAGAAAAACTTTTTTTTAGCTATATTGCTAAAAAAGTGTGAGACTCAGGTGCAACTAAGCTAGAAGATCCAAATTTAGATATGTGAATGTGCCAGTGTTTCAGACATTATTTTACCTGCAAAATTTTAAATAATAATAATTTAATACAAATAATTTTATGTAAGTTGGATTTCAAATTTCAAAAAACCCACTACTTGGGTCAAAAATCTGAGAGGGCACATGCCCCCAGTTTGAATGGGCATGATTCATCTGGGTAAAGATGACAATGGGAAAGATGAAGAGAGAGAGTCAGTCAGGGAGGACAGAGGAGGAAACATCATTTATCTCTTCTCCCTCAGGTGAAAGGCAGACATCTGCTCACCTACTTTGCAGAGGAGAGAAAGGACAGGAGGCTTTCCCCAGCTCACCTCCCCTCTGTCTTACACACACACAAAATCATCACCCCTTCTGTGTCTTACCCTAAAATCTGCTCCCCATACTCACAAACATACACTTGTTTATGTAGCTACAGTATCTAAATGAGGACATACTATAAACATCTACTGTGTATTTACGTTTAAATAAGACTAACCCAAAACCCTAAAATAACCTTTTACATTTTTCTAGATAGACAGATATAGATAGACAGTACGCTAGACAGAACCATCAAATGATAGAATGAAAGAACAACAGACAGACAGACAGATAGATAGACAGACAGAACACTAGACAGAACCATCGAAAGATATGAAAGAATGACAGACAGAAAGACAGATGATAGATTGCTAGACAGAACATCAAATGACAGACAGACAGATAGATAGATAGACAGACAGATAGACTGATATATAGATAGATAGACAGACCTTAAACTTTGTATTACTAGCACTTCTCATATTTATTGCTTCTAAGATTAATCACTGGTTGTATTCCTCATTTGTAAGTCGCTTTGAATAAAAAAGATGTCTGATAAATTAATAAATGTAAATGAAGATTGAATGGATGGACAGACAGAACAATCGATAGATAGAACGAAAGAAAGAATTATATAGAATGATAGATAAATAAATATAAATTATAAATAATAATAAGTACCACAAAGCAGGTGATTTCATATTTTACAATCCTTGTGGGCAAAAGCATCAGGCCAATTTTTAATGCAACTTTCAAAAAACTTTCTTTTAAAATTAAGCAAATTAAAGTTCTTTTGAGTAAAAAAAATTTTTTTTGTCTAAATGTTGCCAGTTCAATCAAGTCAAAAATTATGTCATCATTCATGTACACCCAATGTTGCTCCTAAAATGCATGACTTTTTTTCTGTAAAATAAAATGTCAAAACGTCTCAGGTTACGTATGTAACCCCGGAACGCTCTGCGTGATTACGTCGTGAAGCACGTGTAAAATCAGTCCAATGGAAGCCCGCTACGACATAGGTGACGTCATAGACCAGGAAACTATAAAGCAACCCTGAAATCAGACCGCGATAGCTTCTGAAAAACCTGAAGCAAGTCGATCAGGGCATGCAGGAAGTATATCAGGCAAACACAGCGTCTCGTTCCCTATCAGGGAACCAGGGTTACATACGTAACCTGAGACGTTCCCTTTCAAGGGAACTCGAGCTGCGTTTGAGACGCGGTGGGAACCCCATACCCACTACGCCATAGTGACAAATGCCCGTTCTGTGTGAAGTCCTGCGCAAACTAAGCAAGCAAGCAACCTCGCCCCAGGAGTGGAGAGGTCAAGGTCATAAAACCTGACAAATGTATGCGGAGAGGACCATCCTGCCGCATTACACACGTCAAGAAGGGAAATTCCCGAAATTAAGGCCATACAGGCCGCCATACTCCGAGTAGAATGGGCCCGCACAGCCATAGGTGAAGGCTGTCCGGCCGCTTCATAAGCCAATGAAATAGCCTCGACTATCCATTTACTCATAACCTGTTTAGATGCAGGGCGTCCTCTCTTGAGTAACCCAAAACAAACAAATAGTTGCTCAGATTTACGCCACAGGGCAGCTCTGTGAACGTAGGCATCTAAAGCGCGGACTGGACATAACAGGTTAAGCTGTTCCTGGTCAGGGGTATTAAAGGGTGGAGCAGTGCTCGAATTGAGTCAAGTCTTATGGAGGGTCCCCAAGTTTTGTTTTTATGGGGGGGTGGGGGGGGTGGATGTAGGTTTAGTCTTGCAATATACACTTTATACAAAATATACAATATATTTGATCATAATATGCATAAATATATCTTATTTATTAAAAACGCTTGATAAAGAATTATATAGGATACATACATTATATATATATATATATAATTATTCTTTTAAATTACTTACTAAAGTAATACTGGATTTAGAGGGCAGCAGACCCAAAACAGCAATACATAATGAAATGAAATATACACTACCATTCAGAAGTTGAGATTGATACAATTTTTTTAATGTTTTTAAAAGTCTCTTCTGCTCAAAGCTGCATTGATTTGATAAAAAAAACAGTAATATTGTGAAATATTGTTTTCTATGTGAATATATAGTTAAATGCGTGATCAACGCTGAATTTTCAGCATCATTACTCCAGTCTTTTACTGTATTTTGCATCAAATCAATGCAGGCTTGGTGAGCAGAAGAGACTCTTGAACTTTTGAACAGTAGTGTACATCCAACAGAATGATTCTAGCTTTTTTTACCAATGTAGTTTTTACCCTAAAAACAACTGGATGATTAATGTGGATTATGTGACACTGTGATAATAATGTTTGTTCCAAAAGACTTGATTAAATGGATGAAATTTGTTTATGTTAGATATTAAACATATAGATTGTGACAAAACAGGCAGTCAGTCTGTGTGTTGGTGGGGATTTTTCAACTATTTCAGCATATGCGATTTTTACATAGTTACGTCCAGTAGGTGGCGGAAAAGCACTGTTATGAGTGAGTAAGCCAGCAACTATTCAACGACCATTTCAGTGAAAAAGACTGCTTTATTCAGAAACAAACAATGCCATGGCAATCAATGTCAATTATTGCTATTTCAAGAGTGAATCCCGCATAAATGCGTATGTAATTCCCGAAACTTTGTGTTTACGTGGCCATTGGTCCTGGCTGGCAGCATGAAAAACAAGTTTTATACAAATTCTGAATGGAAATTTAAGCCCCGTTCACACTACAAGCGACTTTGTCGCTGCATGTCGCCAGTGGCTGGCGATGAGGTCGCTAGTGGGCGTTCCCACTACTGGTTGCCTTTATGAATGACATCCAATGATGTGGAGAAGGATCATGCGCGCTCCACTCCTATTGGTTGTCGCTCCCGAAAGTCGCTCCTCATTTGCATAAAGTTAAACAGATCTCAACTTTGTCGCGTCGCCAGACACGCCCCATCCGGTCGCCAACGGTCGTTGTCGCGCGTGTCGCCGGAAATCGCCCGCTCCCCATTGAAATGAATGGTATCGTGTCGCTTTGTCGCTTGTAGTGTGAATGGGGCATTAGAAAGCATAGAAAGCACACAACGATCGCTCCCTTTACTAAAAAGCTGTTATCCATCTCCGTCGAGATCTCTAGCACTCCCGTAGAACCAGAACTATTAATAATGAAAAAATAGTAACTTAAGCCTGAATGTTTCCAATTTACGCAAGGAATACAAAAAGCCCCGATATGGTGTGGGTAGATATAAAGTTGAAAGATATATAGAGAGAGACAATTACCCCTCAAAAAAATCGGTAAGAAGCTTTCTCTTCCCGACCTCGAGTGGAGGTTTATTTTTCTCCATTAAAATTAGCTTCAACGGAGCGGCGCCAATCAAACAGTCCTGTCAGTCAATGATGTCATGCGCACAGCACTCTTTAGATGTGGGGCGAGGCGTTTACATTTTAAAGAGACATGGCAACTAGCCAACTTGAAAACAATTATTGTAAATAATCAATTCACGAAATTTACCGTATCCATGGCATGCATTTAATCAGATTTGTTATTATTATTTTTTACTAAAATAAAAATATCTGAGGGACCCCCCCCTAATTCTATTTTTTACTTCTTATGGGGGGTCCCTAATACCTTATGGGGGGTCCCAGATCCCCCCAGCCCCCCTTCAATTCGAGCACTGGGGTGGAGGATAAAAGGCCTGCAGCACTATTTGGCCCCCAACATTCAGTGGGACCTTAGGAATATAACCCGGCCTGGGGTACAGAAATGCCATACCAGGTGCAAATTCCAGACATGAAGGAGCAACCGACAGAGCATGTAAATCACCAATTCTCTTGATAGATGAGATAGAAAGGAGAAATAAAGTCTTTAGAGTGAGGAATTTTTCTGAAACCTCCTCGATGGGCTCGAAGGGAGCTAAAGCCAGACACTCGAGTACAATGGCCAAGTCCCAAGCCGGTGCTCTAGAGTGCAGTGCAGGTCTCAACCTCAATGTACCACGGAGAAAGCGAGTAATTAAAGGGTTTCTCCCAATAGAAGTACCCCCCAGAGGGGTGTGGTAGGCAGATCTAGCCGCCACGTAAACCTTTAGGGTGGAAGGAGATAACCTGGCCGAGAAACGGTCTTGCAGAAAATCAAGAACTGAACCATCAGGGCAGTTAACAGGACCTAACTGACGTTCAACACACCACGTGGTCAAAAGTTTCCATTTTAGTGCATACAGCCTTCTCGTGGAAGGAGCTCTGGGTTGAAGAATGGTTTCTACAACATCGGTCGAAAGACCGGTTTCCCTGAGCCTGGCCCCCTCAGAGGCCAGGCCCACAGTTTCCACAACTCCGGCCGAGGGCGAAAAATCGTGCCCCCAGCCTGGGACAGGAGGTCCACCCTGAGTGGGATCTCCAAGGGGGAGCCGTCCAGCAGAGACACCAAGTCCGAGAACCAAACTCGGGTCGGCCAATAAGGGGCTACTAGTAGCAGACGAGCCCCTTCTCGGCGAACCCTCTCCAGAACCCCCGGAAGCATAGATATCGGGGGAAAGGCGCAGCCTTCGGCCACACCTGCACCATCGCATCCAGACCGAGAGGAGCTGGGTGCGTTAGAGAGAACCACATGGGACACTGGGTTGAATCTGATGATGCGAAAAGGTCTACCTGAGCACGACCAAACTCTTCCCACAGGAGCTCCACCACTTCGGGGTGAAGTCTCCACTCCCCGGGCCTCAGCCCCTGTCTCGACAGAATATCTGCTCCCACATTCTGACGCCCCGGAATATATACCGCCTTGAGCGATAATAACTTCCCCTGGGCCCATAGGAGGATCTGATGGGCCAATTTGCAAAGATGACGCGACCTCAGACCCCCCTGATGGTTGATATAGGAGACCACCGAAGTGTTGTCTGTGCGGACCAACACATGATGGCCTCTCAGGTCTGGCAGGAAATATTTGAGTGCTCGAAATACCGCCATCAACTCCAAACGATTTATGTCCCAGGAACATTGATGGTCCTGCCAAAGACCTTGCGCCGAGCGGCCACTCATGACCGCCCCCCATCCCGTGAGGGAAGCATCCGTCGAAAGCGTGACGCGTCGTCGAGGAGCCCCCAACACTGGGCCCTGGGTGAGGAACCAAGGTTTCTTCCACATGACCAAGGCACGAAGGCATAGCCGCGTGACCTTGATCTTGCGGAACGGATTTCCCCTTGGAGAAAACCCCTTGGTCCTGAGCCACCACTGCAGGGGTCTCATGTACAGAAGGCCAAAAGTAATAACGTTGGACGCAGCTGCCATGAGACCCAACAGTCTCTGAAACTGTTTCACAGTGAGTGACTGGCCTAGTTTCACATTCTTTGCGGCTGTGAGAATTGCAGAAATACGAGCAGGAGACAGGCGTGCCTGCATTCTGGTCGAATCCCAAATTACACCTAGAAAAGTGGTCCTCTGAGCAGGAAGGAGCACACTCTTTTTGGTGTTGAGCCGCAACCCCAAACTTAGTGTAAGCATTCTGAACTTGAGTTTCTGAACTCTGCTGTTTAACTGGCGCAGATCTAGAATAGGACGCAGCCCTCCATCCTTCTTTGGAACAATGAAGTAACGGCTGTAAAACCCTGACTCTCTGCTGGGAGGAGAAACCCTTACTATAGCTCTTTTTTGAAGAAGTGTCAGTACTTCTTGCTCCATAACCAGAGCCTGGTGTGAGTCCACCACCGTGGGGAGGACCCCTTGAAATCTGGGCGGACGAGAACTGAACTGAATTCTGTAACCCTTTTCTATTATGTGCAGGACCCAATGAGAAATATTTGGCAGAAGTTTCCACGCTGCCAGAAATTCCGATAAGGGAACCAGTCTCTCGAGACTGGCCTCTGGATTTGACTGAACAATCATTTCGGCACCCTGAAGCGGCGAACCGGCAGGGAACAACCGAACTGACCGTTCTACAACCCTCCTCAGAGGATTGCACGGGGACGCTGACATCTCGGCGCCCTGAAGCGGCAAACCGGCAGGGAACAACCGAAGTGGCAACGCTGCGGCTCTCCCCGGAGAGTCGCCCCCCGGAGGGTGCCAAGGAGGGACGGTTCCTCGGAATCGTTCCTCCCTGGAGGGGACCACCCTCAGAAGCCTGATAGCCTTGGCGTCAGGACTTCTTCTTAGACCAAGCTCTCCTAGAGATAACAGTCCTCAGATCTTGTCTACCCCTAACAGGCTTGGGCTGCGACCGCCACTCAGGAACCGTAGATTGAGGAGGTGCCCGAGCGGCGACGCTCTGTTTTTGCTGAACTCTGTGAGCGGAGCTCGTAGACGGACGAGGCTGCTCAGACTTTATACCACGAGCAGCCTCGGGGACACTAGACCGGCGAGGAAGAAACCTCTGAAACGCAGCCGCTTGTTTCTTATTTTCTTGAAACTTATCGCCGAACAGACTTGTAGGTGACAGCGGTGCGTCCAGAAGAACAGATCTATCTTTATCCTTTATTTCAGATAAATTTAACCATAAATGGCGTTCCGTGGCCGTCTCCTTGGTGGCCAGGAGAGATAAATCTGTCATGCGACGCAATTCTCGAATTGCGTCAGCACTAACTTCCTCACAATCGTCTATGTCCCTCAGCAGGTCAGCCTGGTACGCTTGGAGAATCGACATAGTGTGCAAACATGCCGCAGCCTGACCTGCTGCCGAATACGCTTTACCCACCAACAAAGATGTATTTTTTAAAGGTTTGGTGGGTAACGTCTGGGCTTTCAGAGGAGAAGATGACTCGGGGGGAAAGATAACTCGCTAGTGTGTCTTCCGCGCGAGGCATAGATAGATAACCAAAGTGCTCAATACCTTGAATTTTGCTATAATTACTGGTCTGAGGGTTATGTACTCTGAAAGATGCCGGTTTGATCCACGATCTCGACACCTCAGTGTGGAGATCGGGAAAGAACGGGAGTTCCCGACGAGGAGGTCGTGATCTAGATGGTAGAAAACGTTCATCTAACAGACTTTTTCTAGATACCACATCAACATCATCGGCTGGCCAATCAATATTTAATTTAGCTACAGCATGAGATAAAACCTCCATAAGCTCCTCATCAGCAGGGGTATGAGCTGGCGAACACTCAAAATCCCTCATACTCGAGACATCCAGATCCTCAGAACTGGATAGCCGCAATATTGGTGCCCCAGCCCGGGAAGGAAAAGCCGCAGAGCGGGCTCCTTCCTGGGCAGAGACACCGGATCCAGCAGGTAAGGGCTGAGAAAGGGCCGGGCCCGTCTCAAGCCCCGGTACTAGATCCATCTGCGAACCCCAAGATGAAATTCGACGCTGAGCCTCAGCAGCAGCGGGACCCGCACCCCGTGGAACGCAAACCGAACCGTCCTCCTCAAAGAACGATCGGCGGGAGCGGAGCGTCTTTATAGATAGACTCATACAATGCTCACAATCAGCCCCCTCGAGGACTGACTGGGCATGCTCCACTCCCAAACAAGCAACATAAAGCTGATGCGTGTCCCCACCCGTGATATAGCGAGGGCAGGGAACAACACACTGTCTATAATCTTGCTTGCTCGCCATTTTATATGATAGATATATGAATATATATTGGGCTTGACAGACAACAATAAATAGACAAGGAAAGATATACAGAGAGCGCTTGCTGAAGGTACAGAAGCTATCGCGGTCTGATTTCAGGGCTGCTTTATAGTTTCCTGGTCTATGACGTCACCTATGTCGTAGCGGGCTTCCATTGCACTGATTTTACACGTGCTTCACGGCGTAATCGCGCAGAGCGTTCCCACCGCGTCTCAAACGCAGCTCTAGTTCCCTGCTCTTTTCCTTACAATGAAAATGCATGATGATCACTGGCTGTCAGGTTCAGTTGAAATTGTGCATAGTATATTAAAAAACAACAACAACAACATCAACAACAACTACATATTAGGTCAAGTTTTGTACCCTAGTCCCCTTTCACACTACACAAAAACTGTACCACTCTTACTAAAAAGTGTTTTTCCCCCTTTAGTCATGTCATATCCAGCCTAGAGCACAGAGTGAGTCAGTACACCCTCAAAAACGATGCCACTGCTTGTGGGGACGTTTGCTTCACAATGTAGGTCAAATCTGACCCACCCCCACATACACACACACACAGTTCATCACTCCCTCCGTTTCATCCCTAAAAATCAGCTTTCACCCCATACTCATGCACTTCAAATACCCTGACATGCATACTAAACTCCCCAAACTGGGCAATTACCCTCCAAAAGCTCGTTTAGCAAATTAGTGTTAAATCAAAGAAACGCTCTGGCTGTGAAGACCCAAACACAATCTCCCAAACCGCAGACTCTCTCGCATGCACTCGCTTTCCTGACAGAGCGAGTCCACGTCATTCATTGCCTGAAGAACATGTTGCTTCTCTGCATATTTCATTTCTCTCTCTATCTCTCTCTCTGCTCTACTCTCTGCACTGCTGCATTTGACGCTGGAACCAGCCTAGCTTGGCTATCCTCTCTCTCGCTCCCTGAGGATGCTCGGCAAATGAATAAACGCACTTTAATTCCAACAGACATCAGCAAAAAATACATGTAACAATTCATTAAAACAGCACCAGCTGAGCAAACAGCTACTGGGACTTGAATGAGGAAGAGATGCATCATTCAAACCGCAATTGATTTAATTGAAACGGATACTCTGGCAGTACCGTGGTACAGTGATGACGTCAAATGGTAAGACTATGGTACTGAGCATTTAATATATTAATTTGGCAATTAAATCAATAAAAAAGTACTAAACAGCACAAAACATGGTGTTGGGTTCGTATGTTAAAATAATATCATATAGGCCTACATAAACTACAAAAGTTTGGGGTCTGTAACATTTTTTTGATGTTGTTGAAAAAAGTTTCTTATGCTCACCAAGAATGCATTTATTTTATCAAAATAGAGTAAAAATAGTAAAATTGTGAAATATTATTAAAATTTAAAATAACGTATATATATATATATATATATATATATATATATATATATATATATATATATATATATATATATATATATATATCTATATATATATATATATATATATATATCATTTTATTAATTTAAACATGTTGAAAAGCTGCTTAATATTTTTTTGTGAAAACTGTGATACTTCTTTTTTTCCCCGGGTTTCTTTATGATTAGAAAGATCAATTTAGAGTCACCATGAAATCAAAATTGACCATTCTTATTTTCTATGGAATATTGTAGTATTTATTATAAATGATTTATCCATGCACATCATCATTTATTTATTTTTTAATTGATGGGCCCTTGTAATCTTTAATGAAAATATCTTCCCCTCCCTCTTGCAGTGACATCTCTTCTCTGATGACGTGTTTACTGGAGTGAGGGCGGGACAACCTGTCTACCTACATTTTTTTTGTTTGTTCGAGAAGCCGTTTCACTGACCCCATATTTCACAGCTTTATTTCTACCTTGGAATAATGTGCATTGATGAATTATTCACAGTAAGACTTTCTATGTGCATTAAAAAAGTAAACAGGGTAAACTTTATTTTCCTGTTCACTGTAAGCTTCATTAATGTTAATTGGACTAAAAACATGGTACTTTAAACACTAAATACTGTATTAGCCATAAAAACTAATTATTGGTTGATCACTCATGATCTGGTTCAGCCCTAAAAGCATTTATACAATTGACAAAAATGGTTAAATACCCCTGTTTTCCATCTATTTTCTCTCCAACTTCCTCACTCACATCTCATCTTTACAAAAGCATATGGTTTCACCTGTCTCTCTCTGCTCCTGCCAAATCGGTGCTATCGCATTTTATTCTAAATATTTCATCCTCATATTCCACTTCTCTCATCCCCCTTTTCTCTCTCTCTCTCTCTTTTTCCTCCCTCCATCTGGCCCAGAGCAGTGAGATTCCCAGAGCAGCAGCTTGGGAGAGAGTGTGTGACTCAGATATCTCATTCTCCATGCTGTGTGATGACACACACACACACACACACATACACTCGACTAAGAAGGGGCCACTCTCCAGCCCCACAATCTCTCTCTCCCTCTCGCTTTTTTTATCCTTCTGCTTCCTGCACTTTTTATGGGATACTGATGGAGTGCCAGCAAAGTGGAAGTTGGTTAAAGGGATAGTTCATGCAAAACTGACACATCATGTCGTCCTATAGCTGTGAGACTTTCTTCTGTTAAACATAAAAGAAGACGTTTTGATGAATGTTCAGGATGCTGGTTTCCATACAATGAAAGTGGATGGAGACTAGCTATTGTAGTATTTTTTTAATATATTGATTTAGCTTTAATTTTTATATTTTCAGTTTTCATTTTAGTTTGTTTTAGTAATTTTGTTTTGTTCATTTTGATTTGTTTTTTTTATATATATATTTTTAGCTTTAATTTTTATTTCAGGTTTAGTTTCAGTATTTCAATTAAAACAGTTTTAAACTAATATTTATATTTAATTATTTATTTTTTAAATTACTTAAAGCACTTTAGTTTTAGGGGGCTTTCACACAGGGCACGTTTACTGGGGTCCGAGTGCAACTGTTCTCGGCGCCCCCTAAAGGACAGGTCTGGTTTCACACCAGGGGCGGAGCGAGGGGGTAGCCAGGGGTGGCCGTGGACCCCACTGACCTAAGCTTGGCCTCCACATTCACAATTGATGTTTCGGTCTCCTTTTTCTCAACAAGAATTGAGTTTATTTAGACGTAGAACAGTTTCAGTAGATACGAGATAGTGGAACAGTTGGGTTAATACAACATGATCAAATAAGGAGATGATTAAAGACTTTGCATGTATGTATGTGTTTGTTATATATGTGTCATATTTAAGAACATGTCTCCAAAATGAATGGACAAAAATATGCTGTAAAGCGAGACAATCACAATATAAGACACAAATTGATATGTAATTTAATGCACAAATAAATGCGAACACTGTGCATTTGTACTCGAAAATATGTGCCAATTTTGTGTTTGTTGGAAAAGTAAATGGAAATGGTTAACATTTAAATGTGCAAAAAAGTTTTAATTTTACATTATGGTATTTATTTATGTGCTGCCGGCTGCAGCCCTTGTCATTCACATTCTTGGACATGTGGTTTCAAAAGAGATTTAATTTATAATTTAATTTAAGATGTAATTCGTTTATCTCCGGGTTTATGCAGGAATCATAGAGATGAATTTACTACCTTTTACTACCTTTTTTACTACCTCCACAATATTTTTTACTACCAACACGACATCAAGCAGCAGCCCTTTTTTGGGGGGTGTGGGAGGGGTATGCAAAGCACCACTTACTACTTACTATAAGGTATGGTGTGACACTGTCACACACATCCTACATATTAGGTACACTAATGTTTAATTGTGATCATTACAAAAAAAAAACATAATTGACAATGACAATATTAGTGTCGAGTTGAGTTTCAGTTGTCCTTATCTTAACCCTAGCCCTTGAGTTATCCTAACCATTACGTTAGCCCTTAGCCCTAATAAGGTGAACAATAACCTTGGCACTTCTTAAAAACAAATGACACTTAACGACAATAAACATTAATAAAGATTAATAATAAAGTTTGTCACATCACACACACTTACCCACAAACACACATTCTCACACACGCAGACTTAAGCAGTGAAATTACTATCCCAAAACAGCAATTTATTTCATCACATCTTTAAATGTGCTTCAACTATGGCACTGGTTTGCTGCTGAGGTGCTGCGACGACAGCTGACCTTAAGTTGGCATGATTTGCCGCGATCTGTGTAGTGCTGCTAGCATCCAAAACAACGAAATAGGGAGCTGCTCCCCCCTCACGCGAACCCGTTAAATATTTTCGATTAGGGATGCACCGATACCACTTTTTGCAGAACGAGACCGATACCAATACTTTCATTTTTGGTACTCGCCGATATCGATACCGTAACCGATCCCTGAATTTTCACTGCATTTGTAATTTTAAAATGTATTAGTAGATAAACCAAAAGAATATAAATCATATTAGTTGGCTTAATTTGTTCATCAAATATATATTCAGATATTTTCATGCTTAATTAATCCTGCTAAAAAGCATGCTTCTGTTTCTGTCACTGTTCATTCTATTGCTCTATCATATTTTATCTTCATTGAATAGCACAGCACATGTTTAGAGCAGCTCCAGAAGGGTCAGTGCTGAGGATTGGGTCAGTGGTACAAATGTTTAGACACCAGTGAAATAACAATTATTTAATCCAATTTTGATACTACAACAAAAACTACCAGCCCGATTAATGTGAATTTAAAACATTATTAAAAGCAGTCAGTAACAAAATAAGAACAAATAATCGAATTACAAATAGGACAAATAAATACAATAGATCAAAGAAAAGCTACAAATGAAATAAACTGTTTTTAGAGTTTTTTGGGTAGATTGGTAAATACATTTGAATAAAGTAATCAAATGTGAAAAATTTGCATATTCATTACTGTATAGCTAAATAAAATAGATGGATATTTTTGTAAAGTTGAAAAGGGTAGACTATTTGTCCTTTGTTTGATTAACATTAAAACACAGTAGCAGGTTTATTAAATTGCTGCCCCTTTAAGACAGAAGGCACGGGCCCCATTCGAACATGGCTACGTTCACTTGAGATATAACTGACTTTTGTTTACTAGGATACTCGTCAAGACGGGCGTTTTTACATTATTTTGTGACGTGAAAGACAATTTAATTGAGTATTCACGCGCTGAGACGCTGGTTTGCGGGGCGCGCGCTTTGGATGTTTGCGTTCATGGAACTTCTTGATATGCACACGTCCAGTAATAATGTAGGGAACCACTCGTTATACATAAATCAGGTAACAGGTCATGTTTTACTTTACTTACATATACGATTTAGTTTTAATCCAAATAACACGTGCTGAGTGAACAATCAGGAGCATTCAACAGAAGTGCGCCCGCGCGCTCTCTCTCTCTCTCGTCAGTTAACGATAATAATAAGCTAGATGACTCGTTTTAATTTTCTTTGCCATTGACATCCGATTGAACTATAAACTTTCCACTGATGTCTGTTTGAAAGGATGTGCTCGACCAGCTCGCGCATCTGTGCCGCTGCGCGCTCAATCCACTGCGCGTTTCCAGTGCTCGCGCACCACAGCTAAGTTGTGTTACTATATTGCGTTTAATATTCCACTAATAAGACATATTTACTTCATAGACAGCCTTATTTTTTTGGGAAAAAATGGAATCTCGTATATTGTCAATATTGAAAACCATATAGACCCAGTTAGACGGGGCTTCGAAAATTTACTACCTCGTCAAATGACGTTTACTACTTTTTACTACTTTTTACTGGCCTTAATTTGGCATAATTTAATTTACTACCTTTTACAACCCCGCGGAAACCCTGTATCTTGACAACTAGTATAATGTTAAACATTAAAGGCAGGGTAGGCAATTTGTTCTAGAAACATTTTTTGTTATGCTGGTTGAAAGTCTCTTCACATCCTAATAACACGATGTCCTACAATGTCAAGATTCATCCGACTCAAAGTGTGAAAGAATGGAAATAATATCACACAAAAAAAATCTATCAAGAGTTGCATACTATTTTGGTCAAGATCGTGTATTGACAATGCAAGAGTCGAGCGCTCTGTAAAGTCTCCTCCAGCACATCCCAAAGACTTTCAAAGAATTTAAGGTCTGGAGCCAATTCATGTGTGAAAATGATTCTTAATGCTCCCTCCCAAACATTCTTTCACAATTTGAGCTGATGCATCTTGACATTGTGATCCTGGAATATGCCAATGATGTGTCTTCCTACATGGTTGTTTAAGAAATGAAAAGCTACACACTCCGTCAATTAGGGTTAGAAGAACTGTTGCCAAAACAAATAACATGCTACTAGAAACATAATAATCACAGCAATAATGATGATCCAGTCATAGACTGTTAAGCATTTGTCTACTTAAACAGAAACAGCGACTTTTTTTGGCCGGGCAGTGTATTTTTTTGCACTATATTCCAAGTCTTCTGAAGCCATACAACACTTGGTGTGAGGAACAGATTGAAATTTAAGACTTGACTACTGAAAATCGTGCTAAGCAGTCATGGTCACCATTCACTTTCATTGCATGGACAAAACAGATCTTTTCATCTTCCAAAGTAGAAGGAAAGTCATACGCCAAGACAGGAGGGTGAGTAAAGGACAAATTATTCAGGAACTATTCCTTTAATAGATAGCATGTGGATGCATATGAAACCATGAAGCGTCTAAAAGGACAAAAGGAGAGCCCTTTAAATGCCTGCACACCCACGTACTTGCATGCGTGTCTGTACATCTGATGGGTGAACGTACGTATACACGTCCATCACCTCCGGCTCGGTATGGGTCTGTATAATCCCCGCGGCCGATATTTACCAGGCTGGTGCATGGAAGCATACGCAAGACGTGACGCTTCTCGCTTTCTTTTTCCCTCTTGTATATATACGCTTTTCTGTTGACGTGAGTCGTGTAACAATCTGTGCTGTTTCCATGACAACCACCTGCTGCTGTCCCCCCTCATCTGTCTCTCTCTCTTTTCCATCCCTCCCTCCCATCCTGCACTCAACACTGTGTTGGTATTCCAAGGTCAAAGTGGGTCATGTGGCGATAGACAGATAGATAGTGGCAGAGATTTGGACGAGAGCGCGGGAGGATGGAGAAGAGTAAAAACCGCTGGAGAGAAGACAGGACGCTTCTGGCTGCTCCTGTCTCAGCCTGTCCTCCTTTGAACAGATTAGAGCGCCATGCCTTTGTTACATTCAGAGGAAATGAAAGCGAGAATAATTCAGTGCTGAAGCACATACTGAATCCACCAGTTTCCACCACACGTTCTTCAAATGAACAGCTTCAGTGCTCACAGGCGGCCCTGCCGGCGATGCATTCGCACATAACGCTTGTGTGTTTTGTGCAATGAAAGTGTTGAACTGTGTGTACATGAGTGTCAGGGAATCACAACTTGTGGTGATGGTGCTGCGAGAGTTTAACCATGCTGTGTGCATGTGAGAAGGTTGCAGTGACCTTGCTTGCTCCAGGCAGGAGGTGGAGTTTCACATATGGATCAGCCAGTCCATTGGAGTCCATGGCCTTCAGTCCCTGTGGGCACAAACAAACACACAAAAGCACATAGACTTCATGTCACATAAGATGTGCACACATGTCCTGACAGGGTAAGGGGTTGGTAGATCATATCCTTCCAGTAATATGCACACTTTTGTCTCTGTCTGGACCAGAGGGGAATCCTCGAACGCACTGACACGTGTGATATTAGAGTCAAGACTGTTTAACTTAAGTTTTTTTGTTTATTTTTTGCTTACTGAAGATAAACCATGAAATAAAATATTTTATTTTCATTTGGCACATTATATGCAAGTACATTTTGTGTTTAGTAAATTCACTGTTTAATAGTAATGGTATGGACATACTCATTAAAGACAGCATTTTATTGGACAATATTTTGCAAATGGTTGCATAATGAGTAATATTGATTACTCATTATGCAACCATTTGCAAAATATTGTCCAATAAAATGCTGTCTTTAATGAGTATGTCCATACCATTACTATTAAACAGTGAATTTACTAAACACAAAATGTACTTGCATATAATGTGCCAAATGAAAATAATATTAGCATATTAAAAAAGATTTATGTAATTTGTTAATATTTCAATTGTAAGAAGTACCCTAGTAAAGACTAAAAGCCACAAAATGTCAATTGTGCAAAATGGTTTCTTCATCTATAGGCAATTTTATGTTCCAGTGGTTGATTTAAACTTTTTTCTTTTTGTTTTATTATTTATTATTCTACTCTTTTTTTATTCTACTCTTTTCCCAGACCATGACTAAAATATACATTATTACATTCTACAACTACTTCATTATAATCTAAAACATGTGAAATAATCTGTGATATTAAATTATGACTGCCCCTCAGTTTCCAATTCATTTTAACCACAACAAACACTTTTTTGGCTTATTTCTCTTGAGGTTTTTCAAAAGCACCTGTTTGGGTTGTGAAGAAAAAGGAAGTTGAAATTTAAAAATATAATTTGAGATCAGAATATTTTTATTGTGTATAATTTCCAATTTCCAACACAATACATTATTGGAGTATTTATATATGGAGTATCTAATGAACATTTATATAATAAATGTTCATTAGATTCGGAAGAATATAACAAAAAAGTCAACTTTTAGACATTATTAAGAGAACGAGTGGAAGTGTGGATGTGCTTTAAGAGAGTTTATTTTTAAAAGTGCACAAGCCCAACAAAGCCTATAGTTGAACAAACACCCAGTAGTGTTTGTGTGTGATTAAACCTACCTTGGCCTTATGGATGGTGCAGTGCAAGCAGTTATTGTCTTGGTCAAATAGCAGGTTGAACTCCAGAGTTCCCAGGTAGGCTGAAAAAAAAAGAAAGAATAACTTAAAATCTTGCACGCACATTAGCAAAAATAGAGGCCTATAACAACCCAAACGACTAAGCAGGGAATCAGTCTTGCCTGTAACGACCTAATCATGCCTGTGCACATACAGAGGGCTTGTAATGTTTATGCACCATTACAGAGACTAATTAAGTATTTAACACTCCGATCGCGTACCTCAGTTATCTCACA